>FR990078.1:10562042-11850011 GCA_905404285.2 Erannis defoliaria
TTCCGTTCTATTCACTTCTCTCTTCAGTGGTGCCCACTGTCCAGGCACCGGGCGCTGGTCCTGGAGGCGCGCAAAAATGACCAGACCAGGAACAAGTTTTGAATATTTTTCTTTTCAAGTGCGTAATTATAGTAGCTCGTATAGTATTTACGGCACTGTGTGTGTACATGAACAGTTTAATGTATTGTTTTTGTTACATTACTCCAGGATTGTTAATTAGTAAGTTGTATTACTTTACTGATGTTAAAATATTAATTATATTTATTTCTTTCTTTCTTAATTTATAATTATCCTGTTGGCATATAAATTGCGTATTGACATAATTTCATATTTTGTAAAATATAAGAAATAATTAGAAGCAACTTTTTTACTCAATGATTGATGTAAAATGGTAAAATAACTATTTATTTAACATTCAAATCGAATATTTTTAGTGTGATTTATTAAAGTTAGATCTAAACAAAAAATATTTTTAAATGACATAATCGTTATGTTTTCTAAATATGTGCAGTTAATCGAATTTCTATTTTTAAGAACTCAACAATAATGTACATGCAATGTATCATGTAATACATAATTGCGTTTACGATTTTTATACACGTTTTAGTTAATTAAGGTATCTATAAGGATAGCATTTATTTAAACTGATTATTAATTTGTACAATGACAATAATGTACCCATTCATATTTACTAAGATAATTATAGAGTTATGTTATGGAAACAAACTTTGACCGCGCATTAATTAATTATGAGTTTAACTATTAAACAAGGTAACGTAGTTCTAACCCGACTGCCAAAAGAGGACTTTTGTTTTATTCGTAACTGGTCGGTTCTATCTGTAGTTCATACTGGTTTTTCCGGAATGCATACTCTACATTTTGCAGTCGAGTTTTATTGTATCATTTAACAATATTGCTGGTTTTTCTATGTTTTAAAAGCTTAAACAGTAAGAAACCCACAGCGTGGAAACACTTCATACAAAATATTCAATTGCTGGTTTTCTTTTAAATTTATAGAATTTCTGTGTAACAAACCAAATAATGAATAGCATAATTGTGTAGCAAATAATAGTAGTTTCTTCAAGGTACTCATGGACCTTGAAAAAACTTAATAGACTGCTGTGAAATGTAAGCACTGTTTGAATCGACTTAACGCGTAACTATTACCTATATGATAAAGTATGAACTCCGCGAAGTCATGAAACTGAAACTTTTTCTGTCCTGACAATATAGTGGACGTATACGTTAATGGGTCAATTTATCCAATCAATTTCGTCTGATAGTACTACATCAGCCCCTATTATGTTTTTGCCTTCCTATATATCTAAATATAAATGATAATAGGCGCCTGTAACCAGTATTCTATCAAAGGCTAGGATGTTAATACTCGTAACAGTCAGTATGAGTGTGAGTGCTCATTTTTTCGCATATGAAATGTCTAGAGGGAAACCAATGAATATGAAATGATAAAATATGCATTGTGCATATTTTATTATTACATTATATTTGTTATAAATGTATTGAGCGTGATATTTAGTACTTTCAATGAAATTGGCAGTTATTGTGTAAGAACTTTGCACGGATTATACGACCACGGTATATATAGAATTATTTATGGGAGTTATATTTCCATTAGTACCGTGCTCGTAATGAACCAAAGGGAAAGAAAATAAAATCATATAAATAAATATTGGTGGTAATTTTTCACATAGCGCACGATACAGCGATATCTAGCCCCAAACTAAGCAAAGCATGGAAACTAGATAGCTGATAGAATACTTGTATACTATTTTACTTACATACTTTTGTAAATACATACTACACCCAGGCACAAAACAAACATATCTATGTTCGTCACATAAATGTTCATCCTGGGTGAGAAGGGGATGGACGGTGTATTATCGCAGGGACATAATAAAAAAAGATTTGGTCAAATCTCACGTGGGGGATGATGATGATGATGGAAGTGGATCATCATCATGGATGTTAAAATAATTATTTAGAAGGTTATTAACCTATAAATATAAGAAATATGAAAGCCTTTGAAATGTTGAAAAGATGAAATAAATAAATTTACACCTACAACGTCTTTCAACTTTCTATACTTACTAAAAATAAATGAACATCATACCTAGCTAACTTTTAATAATTCCTTTTTTTATTGTAGGTATATTTTTCTTTTTCGAAAATCTGGTTTACTGATTAACAAGTAGGTACCTATGTAGAAGTAAGTAATAATTTTACCAGCTTTAGTGGTCAACCTCATGTCTAGTCTGAATGTGTTTTTTTTTTATAAATTCACTTTTGTCTTTAATGCATCAGTTCTGTCCCTTATATCTTTAGGGAAATAGTAATAGCGAGTAGGTAGTTATTTTAACATCTTCAGGGAATTGATCATCTCAAGAGTTTTACCAATTCTGCGTTTTTATCGGGTCCCTGCAACGCGACATATAGGACTGACGGAAATTATGAATAGCTATTGATTTTTTTTACTCTTTCAAATAATGTGACAAATAATAAATCTCACTATGTGCTAGCATAACCGAACTAAATTCTTACAAGGCAGTATTTTTCGTTAAACTTAAAATGTCTCCCGCGCCCTTTGCTCTCGCCGCCCTCTATTCTACGCAGAGGTAAGATTTGTTGTTAAAACGGTTCGTTCCTATTAGCAATTTTCTACTATATAGTTGTACGATAGAACTAGCGAGTATTTTAACTAGTTATACTGCCTCAAAAAAATACGGCTTAGTGCGAATCTGACTTGGCACACTGAGGGTCCTGTATCGGTAAATGTTATTTGTTTAAGCACCAAAAAGTTTCCCTTATCGATGGCCCATTGGCCATTGGCTTTGGCATTGGCTTCACATTCACTCTCGGCGCACAGTTTGTCAATTCGATATTCTATCCGCTGCAGCGGGAATTTTTGCACCAAGTTATAACACTATGTAACGACAATAAACCACGTTTCTTGTACCCCTCCTATGTACCTACCCCATATGGCTCCCTTACTTTTTATTACTTGTCAGGAAATCCGCCACACATTTACTGTGTACATTTCCACAGGTTCCTTATATCCTTTGTTCGTTTTAATGCTAACAGACAGAAGGCGCGGCGTTGGCTTCGTAATAGGGTCCCGTTTTACATCACCGTGTACGGTACCCTAAAAATAAATTTACTAATAAGTTGAATCATAATTAGTATTATAATGATACTTTATTTTTTTGTAAAAACAAACCTACAAGCCACAACAAACCTACAATCGTTTAGGTACTTACTTATGGTTTCTTGAGTGAACAGTTAAATTTGCCATAAAATTTACCATCATCAAGTTAATGAGCTTTGTTATTTTTTTTGTAAAAGTAACTTTGGTAAGTACTTAGAAACAAAATACATAGAAACGTGTTAGTTAACTGTTATAATATTTATAAAATACTTATTTGTAGTTAGACACTTACTTATTTTAATAACATAATTGACATAGTAATAAATCAAATATCATTATTTTAAATGAGTTAATAAATGAAACAAATAAAATATGTTTACAAGTATTTTAGTCTTTTAATTTTAAATCTTTTTGTATTTGATAGCTCATAGCGTGGGAACTTAGGTATACAGGGTTAGTTCTAAGCAGCTAGCATCCTTTTAAAGGCATATTCTGTACATCAAAATAAACAACTTTTACTATGGGGCCAACAAAGAAATCGCGAAAAAAATATCAGCTGTTCCATACAATAAGTTCATCAACCTTGTGCAACCTTGTTGTTTGTTTTGATGTACAGAATATGCCCTTAAAAGGATGCTAACTGATTAGAACTAACCCTGTATAATATAAAACGAAATGTAACATACTAGTAAGTATAGTAGTAGGTAATCTGTGATATTTATTATATTACCTAGCGAGAACGTTATAGTTCGCTATGATTAGGTAGGTATTTGTATAACTAGCCGCGCCCCGCGGTTTCACCCGCTTGATGATGAAAAACGGTGATGATGATGATGACAAAATGTAGTCTAAGATAATATGTTATAGCGGGAAATAAGCTAATTCCATTCCAAGATTCATCCAAATCCGTTCAGCCGTTTTAGCGTGAAACGGTAACAAACATACACACACATATACCGACAAACTTTCCCATTTATAAAATTAGTGTGATTATAAACATTATGTACCTGTGCAGGTATTCGTAGCTACCTATATTTTAACCTTCATGTTATACCTACATACAGGATTACGTGAAATCGTTGTATAAAGCGATAACATAAATTTCCTATGGAGCAGCAATAATTTTTGGGGATAAGTGGGTTGAATAAGATCGTTTCGGCTTAGAACCATCGATACGGAACCCTATATTATAATAATTAAAGTTTTCCACACAACACTAGCTAGCTCTATCTACGCTAATAGACACACACACTTGTGTATATCGTCGTTGCTAATAGGTACATATTGGCTCCTAGGCCCCAAGATAATACTCAAAGATCGATATTTAGACTCCGTGGTCCGGTCAACCGGACTGCGGAAGAAAAATCGTCCGTAGTATTACGGTTGACCGGACAAGTGAACCTGACCACGGGCAAAGAGCGATCGCTAGATGGAATTAAAATTATTATATTATGGTACCTAGGTACCTACCCATTTGGTATTTTGGAGGGCAATCGAATGAAGTTGAAAATAGACGGTAAGAAAAAGCCAGAGAAATAAGATACTATCTTGTATCTATAGAAATGAGAACAATTTGCTTGCCTATCATACATAAGATACAATAAAGAATTAAATTATTAATTTCTAGATTTTATTAAACAGCCCTCTAGAAGCTGTAACATTCAGTCATGAATATCAAACAAATTTTGTTGTTCACAATACGAGATCTACATAATTATAAGCCAGGTTGCCTTAATTAATTGAGTATAGGTTTAAGAGCAATCAAGTTTACTTTCTTCTTTTAAATATCCTACGGAAGTATTGTGCGGTTCTTCTTCGTAAAGTTGCGAATCCTATCCTCCGGGCGGGCGGCCTGATATCCGAATTTCGAGAAGGCTCGCGACCGCTTTCAAAGGAATATACCCTCATTTCGATCTCCTCTATTGACGTTGAATCCGTCTTTTGAGTTGCCCAACGTAAGGGCTTGGATAACCTGCAAGTTGTGAAGAGTAGGTTAGGTAATCCTCTTATGGATAGGGGAGAGTGGGGGAATTAAGAACGGCGGGTAATTGGGAACAGCTAGATAACTAATACTTCCCCCCGCACTAAAACGTCCCGCATATGTTCATCGGACGCTTCCGGCGCCCCTCAGTGCGTACGCGACAGTGAGAGTGAAAGGCCGCACGCGCGCTGTCACGGTGAGTCGAACATTTTTATTTTCATTTCTTATATAAATTTTGCTGTGTGTTTTAACAGATGTAAATATCAAGTTTTTTGAGTTCAAAGACACCATATTTTGTTAATATCTTGCACGTAATATCTGTTTTCAAACCCCTCGTGATTTGAAGTTTACCAAAAATACTGTTGAGGGTGGCGGCCATTTTGATTTATATTGACTACTTCGGGTAAATAGGAACGGCGTAAGGCGGGTAATTGGGAACGTTCCCAATTACCCCTTGCATTCTTAATTACCCCTTGTGCTACTGGTTGACTGTGTAAAAAGGTTTTAACTTAACATATTGTTTTAGATGCCGCGAAATTACATACGAAAGACTGAACCGAAATACCAAATTGAAGATCTTCGCCATGCAATCGAAGATGTCAAAAGTAAAAAGCTCACATTGGGCCAAGCTGCTAATAAATACTCAGTACCAAAAACAACATTATTCAAACAGCTAAAACAAAACGAATTCAAGATACCAAAAAAAGGTCGGTATACTGTATTTAATAAAGAACAAGAAGACCAGCTAGAAAAATATATACTTGATTGCTGCAAGTCTTTTTACGGCATAACAGCAAGTTCATTACGTAGAATTGCTTTTCGATTTGCAGAAGCTAACAAACTGAAACACAATTTCAACAAAGAAACCCAACTGGCGGGCAAAGACTGGTACTATGGCTTTATGTCTCGACATCCTTCCATTAGCTTAAGGATTCCAGAAGCTACTTCACTTAATAGAATAACAGCTTTTAACGCCAGTGAAGTGAATCTGTTTTTTGACCACCTAAAAACGATCCAAACAAGCCACAATATACCTGGTCATCGTATTTTTAATATTGATGAAACCGGCATTAGCACCGTACAAAAAAATTACAAGATTTTGGCGCTTAAAGGTTTAAAACAGATAGCAAAAGCGACAAGTGGAGAACGCGGTGTCACAACAACAGTAGTCTGTGCTGTCAGTGCTAGTGGCATATATGTGCCTCCCATGTTTATCTTCAAAAGAAAGAGAATGAACGAACTGTTAGTTAAAGGCTGTAACAGTGACATGATTGCCACGGTTTCTGATTCCGGTTGGATAAATGAGTCCATATTTCTAGACTACTTGCGACACTTCATTTCTTTTGTTAAACCTACCAAAGAAGAACCAGTATTGTTAATACTCGACAATCACGAAAGTCACATCAGCCTGGGAGCTTACGAGCTTTTCCGAGAACACAACCTGCAAGTTCTGTCCTTGCCACCCCATGTATCTCACAAAATGCAGCCACTGGATCTTACAATCTTTAGTTCACTAAACGTCTCGAATAAACTGTTACAACAGCAAGAAAACAGATAGACTTTTTTTGCAACTTTTTTAAAACTTTCAAATATGTTCTAAAAAAAGTGGTCTCGTCATCACGATTATTGTCTAGCTGCGCCCTGCGGCTTCACCCGCGCTAATTTCAGCTGTCTTAGCGTGAAGATCAGCTTATCAAGCAATATCCTCTACACTACACTACAGTAAAACAAACAACTTTCGTGCTATAACTTCTATAATTCGTAAGAAATAAGCGGCTGAGTAAATGAACATTTTCTATACAGGGTTAGTTCTAATCAGTTAGCATCCGTTTAAGGGCATATTCTGTACGTCAAAACAAACAACTTTTACTATGGGGCCAACATTGACACTGATTAGAACTAACCCTGTATATGGAGCTGCAAACTCACTAATTCTAAAAGTTACTTCTTCTGATATTAGATACGAAATCAGATGAGTTGGTGATACAGGTACATATGAAAAACAATCTGCCTTGCATAATGAAAATATTCTTACTCCGAATAATAGTCCATATCCTCCATCACATCAGGCAGCTCTCTCCCATCCACATTAGGCAGTACTAAACATAGCCCAACTAAAGCTACAGTGGCCCCCGTCACCATCACGAGATACGTGACGACATTTAGCGGTTGGAAGAGGAACAGAATGTAGCTGATGGTGGAGCCGAGCTGGCCACTGGCGTGACAGCAGCCGTACGCAATCGCTCGGATGTTGGTAGCGAAGAGACGAGGCGTTATGTTCAAGATCAACGCGTGCACTATGATACCCGCTGATAGAGCTATCGATGACGCTACGATGTGGACTGTCCCCTAGAATTTAAATAATGTATACTAGGCATACTTTGTCAGGTCGAAAGAAATCAAGACGGCGAGTGATTATTTATATTTTACTTCTGACGATTGTTCAAGACTAAAACTGGCTATTAAAATTAGCTTTAGTAAAGAAAAATAAATCGTGGGTCTAAATAACGCTGTATATTTACTACGCAATCGCTACGACGACGGGTGCTACGCCGTAGTGATCGGGGTGATGCACATAATTATGTAGAGATATAAGAGTACGGATGCATTTGGAGGGTTCACAGCTCTCTCTCCGGACACACCACGGTCAAAAATCTAACTTACTTTTCGAACGTACACAACGCTGATTGTGGTAGCGCCTGTTAAAACAATATGCAGCATAAGCAGACGTTTCAATGTTAATTTCTTAGATGCTATTATTGTCAGGCAACCGAGACCTCCGACGAAGCAAAACACTTTTAACAGGAGAGCGCTGCTTCCTTCTGCGCTATACGATTCCACATATAGAGAACTCCATAGAAAATGGTATACGGCCCAAACTGATGACGCCACCAAGAATATAAAACGGGTATTAGGAGTCGTTAAGACTCCTACGCAAGTTGTTGGCTCATCTAAACTGTGATACGCCTGAAACGAATTTCATGAATTAAGGCAGTTTGCTCAATTGTCTTTATTCGTTGATTTTATAGGCTTGCAGACGTACCTACTCTTTGGTTCACAGGTCTTATTTTGAAATCTCTGCAAAGTGGGATTCCGTTCATTTTCGCAGCCCTCTTAAGAATAAACTCTGCTGATTCTATTTTTCTGTTGTGCAGTAACCATTGAGGAGATTCTGGGCACCACCTGGAAAGTAGATGAGTTGAAACTTTTTGATTTTATCTCGCTAATGTATTCCGTTTCGTGATCCCCAAACAGCCTGCCAAGCGTGGAGATTATGGCAACACCTCCCTATTAACGGGGAGGCCTTGGTCCAGCAGTGGACGTCTTCTGGCTGAAGACGAATGTATTTCGTTTAAAATAAAACTTAATAGTACCTCACTCATCAGCCAGAAGACGTCCACTAGTGGACGAAGGCCTCTCCCTTAATAAGGAGGGGTTACCATAATCCCCATGCTTGGCAGGCGGCTTGGGGATAACGAACGAAATACATTAGGGAGAAAGTTTCAAGTTTTTTTTAATAGTACCTACTTACTACCTACTAATTCGATCTTTATTTAGTGAATCTACAAGAGTCGTTAGTAAAGCGGTCAGAACGCCTACTTAAAAAAAAGTCGTGTGGTAGTCGGGGGTTCAAATGTCTCACGACTCACGAGTCAATTGAGTTTTTTAATATAAGTTAATATAAACTCATCGATTTTAACTATACATAGGTTCAGCTAGCCATACATATATAGTTTTAGTATGTAGGTAGTACAGATCTATAAAATGTAACTTATGTGATAGCCTTAAATTATTGCATTCTGTTTTGTATGTTTATTAAATAAATAAATAAAGAGTGATAATATACAGGGTTATTGGTAACTTGCGCATAACCTCTTAAAGACGTCTTTGCGGTACATCAAGACAGACAACTTTCGTTCTGGGACATTTGTAGGTCACTTCTCAAAACAAAACAGCTGCTCCATATATTTTGTCAGGAGTCAATGAAGTTTTTGTTTGAAACAGCTGTTTTTATTTTTGAGAATTTTCATTATTTAGTATACCTAATAATTACACTCGTAGATATTGTTTTGGAACCATACTTACCTTCGTCCTATTTCTTTCGGTAAGCGGTTACATAATGATTAATTGGTTAGTAAAATTTTCGGGCGTTTCAATGTGAGTAACATTTTGCAATGAACATATTTAAAGGAGATTCTCACCTCAAAAGTGCTATGCAAAAGAGTCCATACAAGCACGAGACGAAGGCATATGTTTCCGTATTTGGAGCAGTATCTGCCAAGGGCACTGTGCATACAGTAGCGAGCAATCGTGGAGCCATCACGATGGTGTTCAGTATTGAGCGCCATCTGTTACTTGCTATCTCACATGCTGCTTATGGGGATGAGGAAAATAAAGCTAATATTAGAATTATGAATAAAAATGATCTAACACGTGAATAATAATGAGAATAAGCAGGTAGGTAGCGCTCAGAGATATAATTAGCGTGTAGGTGTCCGCATGAATTATTTATATGCACTTGTTTTGTCTGTAAAAGCAATTCATCTTAGTATTCAAAATACGAATACTAAGTAGGTATTATTACTGGAAATTACATACATCTGCGGCTAGGTATGAACCACGGTCACTAAACGTATGTTTTGTAAAAATCACACTTGCATTGCTTATGTGGTATATAGGTATACAGGGTCTGTTCTAATCAGTTAGGATCATATTCTGTACATCAAAAACAAACAACTTTTACTATGGGGCCAACAATATAATCGCGTAAAAAATATTAGCTGATCCATACAAAAATGTCATCGACCTTGGGCAAAATGTATGGAACAGCTGTTTTTTTTGCGATTTCAATGTTGGTCCCATATTAAAAGTTGTTTGTTTGATGTACAGAATATGCCCTTAAAGGATGCTAACTGATTAGACGTAACCCTGTATATTAAATATTATATACTTTTTTTTTTGCGATTTCGGCCCCATAGTGAAAGTGTTTACAATGATGAGTAAAATGACCCCTTTCGGCTTAGTAAAGAGCAAGCTAACCCTATAAAGAAATAAGCATTTTGAAATATTTGTAGGCATCGATATACTTATATGTAGTACGTAGTACATATAATTATATCAATGTTTGTAGGTAAAATAAAAACGGAACAGGATTTTAGGGCTGTTCCGTAAGTTTTTAGCAAAAGGAAGTTTTATACGTGGCAATTTTTTCAATTTATAAAAAGTCTGAAGACAATTTTTGTATTCGGCCAGTGATTTTAACCAAGGTTTGTATTGAAAGTTTATACCTATATTGTAAAAATTGGCACTTATAAAACCTCTGGCTAAAAACTTACGGAACAGCCTGGTAGGTATGTTTTTATGACGAGGACGCATCACCTCAACTCTTTTTTCCATGGTTACTTCTATCGTGGGAAGGCTGCTTTGAGCTGACACAGCCTACCAGCTCATTTCAAAGGCTTGGAACTAGATACCTTACGCATTATCTATCTATCTATTTCTGGGTATCCGTGGTCGTAATTTTGGATTATACTACAATCTAACAGTGCTGTAAATAGCCTTTTATGCGCCCGGTGTGAACTTCTATAATTGCGCCCTTGAAAAGAAAAATATTCAAAACTTGTTCCTGGTCTGGTCTTTGCGCCCCTCCAGGATCAGCGCCCGGTGCCTGGGCACCGCTGGCACTGCCCTATTGACGGCAATGCAATCTAATAGTAATGTGGCGACTTAGAGAACTAGACAAGATTGGAACGAGTTGTTCAATGTGTTTTGGTGATAGAAAAAATATAGTAAAATGTACTTAGTAATAATCCCATATACAGACTGACGCTTGCACATGCAGATTTCAAAAAGATGAACAGTCGGAACCATCCTTGAGAATCGCAAAATGTTAGCACGAGCTCCAAGCAAAATGAAATAGAGAGTCCAATGAAACTGGCAGTTTTTCTTCCAAAACTGGAAAATGAGACGTAGATAAGTAATTAAGCAATTTTGTATGAATTTGAACCACCGGAGGACGGGCAGCAGCGTCCTCGCATCTTGGTTAACGGTGGTAAGCATTCTGCGATCGCCATGCCGCCTGCTAAGCATGGGGACTATGGTAACCCCTCCCTATTAAAGAGGAGGACTTCATCCAGCAGTGGACGACTGCTGGCTGATGAGTGTATGAATTTTAGTTAGTCACAAATATATACAACTTAGTTAGGGGTTTGAAGAATAACTTTGCAGTTTGTGTAAAAGGCCTAATAAAATTATAAATGTAAGTATATATAGATAGATAGAAACTCTTTAAAGTGGTCGCACATTGATTCGGCACGGCACCCGACAGGCGCCGGGCGTCCCGAGAAATTTCTTACGGTGTGCGCCTAGTACAAAATGTATGCACGGAGCCCCTTCGGCCGAAACCGGACGGTTTTTCTTACGGTTTTTCTCTTCGTATGCGCCCGGCCATATTGTGCACACCAAAAAAATACAATAGAAAAAGATACAAGAACCTTATATACTTGTTATTGTAAGTATACCTACCTGTCAGAAACTGATCCAAATATAACACAGCCAAATACGAGCCCAAAGCGGCATATGATCGCCGTCGAAATCAACTTTAACTTGTGATCGCAGAATAACAGCCACTGTAATTTAATCATTATTTCTTCAGTTGCAGGAAAGATAATATAATACTATACTAGTAGGTAGTATGTTCATTTCTATTTAGATGTAAATTTACCTACATAAATTACTATTAGATTATTTGCCTACATAATTACTTACACATCCTAATTATAAATACCAGGTAAATCCAAAAAAATATTACATAAAATACAACACATAAAACATCATCATCATTTTATTGTTTTTGTTTCATAAAACACTGAAATCGGAACAAAATACAAAACAAAGACAACAGAAGATGAGTATCATTTACCTAAACCCGGTTAAACCAGTCACACAATATTGCATCATAGGTTCGCGTATTTCAGGATAGTCTAAATAAAAGCTTGCTTTCACCGTGGAAATAGTACGGCATAGTTTAGCTGAATGCCTGATGAAACCTCTGTCTACGGTTTCGTATAAATACCTCAAGCATGTTTCAGGCTACACGATAGGTAACATCACTAACATTCACATTTACTGAGCACAATTATGTCGTGTATATATCGTCCAGAAATATGTTTTATAGGCAGTAAACACTTCAAAAACTTGCCAAAATAGCAGTGGAAAATTTTATATGTCAGTGAAGTGACTCAAGGCTGCCCTGTAATTTTGGAACTGGGTAGCACAATACACTCCAAGAATGACGTCAGTGCGGGCAAGTTTTATCACTCCCACATGGAATTGA
This sequence comes from Erannis defoliaria, assembly GCA_905404285.2. Classification (NCBI taxonomy): domain Eukaryota; kingdom Metazoa; phylum Arthropoda; class Insecta; order Lepidoptera; family Geometridae; genus Erannis; species Erannis defoliaria. Next base: position 10,574,523 of record FR990078.1, read on the forward strand.
TTATAGGTAACTTATAGGCCGACAAACACGTGGTGGTCTGTATAGTAAACATGTTCGCTCATAGGTACCTAACCTAAAATAGCCTGAAGGGAACTTAATGTTTCAAACCTAATTTAAATAGCATTATGTGTTTATGTGTCTTCCGCATTCAGCAGGTATATAAAACATAGGTAGGTACACATTATTATAGTTTTGACTATATACAAAACTTTGACTATGACTAATGACTATGTTCCCAAAGTACCTAGGTACTCCAAGAAATGTTCTCAACCTAATCTACGAAAAAAATACTAAAATATATTTTATAAATTAAGTTTAATTCTACTCTCCAGGAAATAAATGATTCCTCTATGTACCTACTCAACTCACCGACTTTTTCAGCCAAAAAAGCCACACCAGTTTAACAAGCCACTTATTGCATTTTATGTCTTGCTTGGTTCCATTCGCTTGTAGAGTAATGGAGCATAAACTGGAGTTATGAACAGCCATTCCCGGAGGTGGTACGCATGTAACGCTAATGGGGTTCAACATGAAGATGTCTTCGTATTGGTTGAACAGGGCTGGGACCGTAAGGACCATAGATATGAATGTAACCAGCCATTGCCAAGTTCCTATCTTTCCAACCACTTCCGTTGTAACGTCTTCATATATTGATCCGATACTATAAAAAGATCACCATTATGGGAGAGCCAGTAGAAAATAGTGGATAAGCTGTCCGTATGACGCGTGTGGGAGTAGTATTTTTCTGATAATAAACAAATACTTAAGTAGAATATGAATGATATGAGAGAATAAAAACTAATTGATAGAAAAACAAGACAAAGTTTTTTTGACTACACTGCTTAACATAACACAGATACAGATATCTAATTTAGTTTTGTTTCTGCTAGTACTTCCAGCCTATAGCATGTAAGGACTTGAGATATAGTACCTAGCATGTTATCCACTACACGTAAATAAATATTTCTAAAGCTACTCACATAGACATTGTTACAACAGAATTGTCGGTTTTTACATTTTGTACATACTGGTCTTAGCCGCATGGATTGGTAAAGCTTGGTACTCGATTTACAACATCAAACAACTACGAAACTTGACTAATCATTATAAACAACTAAGTTAATAAAGAATTCGTTCATTGTTACTGTTATATTGTATTTTTATGCTACGTAAATCACAAAATGTTTTAATAAATTGAACAGCCATGTGATGGTTATGCTTTTGTTTGTGTAAGTGATTTTGTTATGACGTGTAGTCTCGGAATCGCATTTATAAATTGATGCTAAATACTTATCCAAATTTCAGTAAGTACCTACGTACCTACTCAGTCCCTACTTAGTATACACAGACGGATATAGGTTCCTTCCTAAATCCTTCTATTCTTCTTTCACATTGAAATCCATTTAGTCATCAATATTAATGTTCTTTTAACATTATATATGGGTAATTGAATGTGAATAATCCTACCTACCGGATACTTTTCCATTGTTTCTATTGGTATTCCAGATATTCCTTGGTTATCTAGGTTAGGTATCTAATTTCACGTATGTTACATTACAGGCATTGCCGAGTAAGGAAATTAGGTATAATAGCTGAGCTGAAACTCCTGAGCTAAAAACCATTATCCTAGGTAGTCAAGGAATAAATGATATCACCTAAAATATGGAGGTAAGAATTAATATGTTTATTGTTAGTCTTTTGTCCGAACATGACCTCTTGAACTTAGACCAATTTTCTTTATACTCGAACTTAAAGATTACCTAGGTGCCAATATTATTGAAAAGATCTTGAACATCAGCCTCCAAAATTAGATCAACATGGAATCAACGGCAGGGTCGGCACTCGGCAGGTAATGAAGTTATCGTCGATCAAAATTTATTTTGTTATTGCAAAAGTAACATTTCTTTTTAAACCAAAACATGTATATGGTGAACATGTTGCCTAAATCTGGGGTAACCTCAGTGGCCTAAATCTGGGGTAACATCAGTAGAGTACAGTGCATTCACAGTTGCTCAGGGGCCATAGATAATTACGTACATATTTTCTAAATACGTGTACTATTTAACTGTAAGTCTTTTAATTAAAAACATTAATAAAATATATTTTTTTGTTTTATTTATACGGGAATTCTCACGTTTAATTAAATCGGATACTCCGACTACAGTTTAGATCACATCCGGTGACCTTTTTCAAAGAGTGAAAACAGTGCCCGACGCGCGTGCAGCTGCGTCCTGCTTAGCACACAAAAAATGTGTCAAAACCACGTCAGTTTTCATAATAAAATAAATAAAATATTTACACCAACAAACGCGTTTTCTCACAATATCAGAATTAATGAGGGGATCGAACCGGCTACCATCTGTATCATAATTGTTTTAAAACAATAACAATATTATCTCTAATGTTGACCTATTGTCTCTCTCTACTCAACATGAAAGTTCTCTGTTAATTTAATCATCAATAAAGGCACACAGCATAAGTATGGAATGATCTATAGTATCATAATTTTAAATAGGTAACATACCTAGTCTCGTGTTTGTTAATTCACAAATATTCGTACTTACCTAAGTTACATGCACATTTGATGACTTTTTGATCACGAATTTACTTCTATGACAAAGCATAAATATGGGTAAAATTAAAATAAGTACCTAACCCATCATAAGTTGACATAGGTACTCTAGGAGAAGAATTACTTAGATACTTCAAGGCTTCCTTTATAATAGTAATATTACTAAATATTCATTAACTGGACGGTACGAATTTAACCTAGGTACTATTCTAAATGCATCAAGTTAGTAAGGTTGACAGCATACCTGTTGAATCTGTTGATAACTTCCCACACTAAATTAGGAGTAGGTACACCTATTTCTTTAAATATAAATCCTAATTCAAAGAGAGACCAAACGAATGCAACACCAAATTGTGTATCGGATAATTCTGTTGACCAAATCAACATTCTTATCCGAGTATGCAATCCAATATTTTTTAGCTCTGATAACAGCTGCAATGCTATCATTATAATGCTATACTAGATTACATCGCGGGGAACCGTTATCCCATCAGTATCAAACTGGGAAGCAGTGTAAAAACACTAGGGTGGGCTGGTGTGGCAGTAGCAAAGCGCGAGGTAGCGAACACGGGTCAGCAGGTAGGTACAGACAGCGGAGATAAGAGGTTAGGTTTTTCGCGCGATTGCGGTAACCGACCCTCGGCGGCGGCGCCACGACACGACGAGTATCGCCATCCATTCGCTCGTCCGCCGGCACGCACGCCTGGCGCCTGCCACACACGCCGCTCCGTCGCGCGTCTATAAATCTAACCATCAATGGTGTTTGTGATCTTTGCAGAACTTCGGTAACAGGAACACTCGTAGACAAGACACCGATCCCATCATGGACAAGGATCGCGCGTTGGAAGAGATGATGGGGAAGCTGGGTGAGTGAAGTTTCAAAATTCAAAACATATGGTTCGCCGTAATTTATTGACCTTTGCGGCTTTTACATTTACTTACACGCTCTTTTTGTTCTGTCTGGCGAGTACCTACTTACTTGTAGCTTATTGGCCTGATTTCGGCGATGACCGGTCTTGTCGAGATAATGTGATCGGTGTCGTAAACCTTCACGTGGTTATTATAAGACACATTAAGTTCGAAACGTCGCTCGGCGTGCTTTCCTTTCTAACTGATCACATCCTCAATAACAACCTTATTGGTGAGAAGTGAGAACGAGTTAATTTCACTTAATCAAGTAAAGTGCGGCTTAATGTCGACTGAATTAATGTAGGATGGCAAATGTCAACGGCGATAAGAAACGAACGACCAGAGTGCACAGGCACATGACAGTGATGTAATAAATCGAAGTTTTCGCGCTCAATAGGTATAAGTAATTATAATATTTAATAGTAAATATTCATTAGCTTTGATTAAACTAGCTAAAACCGATAATATTTTAGAATACTTTTTGCAAATGGAGATTCTTAAACACAATAGACGTAAATTAACCTACCCACATTTCTTAAACATGGAAAGTAATAGGTAATAATAATAGACAATGTGAATGTAATCCTTATAAGGTACACGATCAGCTCGACATAATTATTATTAACGGGATATACCTATAGATGTTCTGGTTGTAAATTATTAAACATATTTACGCATTTAGGTCGATGTCGTTTGGCAAAGTAAATGTCTCGGCTCGTTTTGTTTAAACAAGTTTATTTATATACTTATACTTAGTTATTATTATATCTGTCGACTGTTAAATTATTCATCGATTCCACGTCAATTATTTCCAAAAAAATACGAATTCAAGGCTACCAGAAATATAATACTACAAAAAAATGAAAATGAAAAATTCGTGTCATATTTTGGTTTAAATCAAACAACAGATGTTTTGAAAAATAGCACCAGCAGAAATACTTATACAGATTTCAATAAATATGCTGCTGTTAGATAATTTATATCCGTACCTACTGCTAAAAGCATTGAAGGGCAAGGAAGCCAGCGAAGTAGACACACTGACGACAACCTTTAATTTCAGTGTGACAAAACCAAATCAATCATGTATGTTTGACATCCATCTCAAAAATAATAGGTGATACTAATCTTGTAAAAATAAGGTTGAATTTTAGGCCACACTGACATTTTATACACATACTCTTAATTAGTATATCACTTGTATAATGTAACACCAGAAAGCGCCGCAAAGACTCTTAACCCTTAACCCCTTAAGAATAATACTTGGGTGCCTACCTAGATTTATGTAGAGGTACTAACCGCTTGCCAGGTTTCCGTTTAGTCATAAAACATATGGTAAAGCAACACGGAATGCACTAGGGAATTTGTGTTTATTTAAATTTACTGATGGCTGCGTCGTATGTTTAACGGTACTTAGTACTTACCTGTCATATGCCTACCATTCAACCTCTAATCAAATCAACGAATAATACGTAAAACATATTCTGACATACATTTTTGTGAAGTAGTAAATAGTAGAGTAATTAGTGAATAGTAGAGGCTAAAGTACGCCGCTATGGAACCGCTAAACCACTTCGTGCTGATAGCTGTGGAGACCCTGGGTTGCTCGGACAAAGGCTCAAAAGGTTATCAGGGAAATAGGGCAAAGACTCATAGTTAAAACAGGTGACTCCCGCTCCGGTTCGTTCCAGAGGATGGCCATTGCCATTCAACGTGAACGCGGCGCATGTCCTTTGCACCAGAAACGGTCATGGGTGGGTTATTTGATTAGTTATTGGGTTATTTTTAAGGGTTTTGTAAATACAAAATGTCGTTAGTAATATTTTTATAGATCAATATATATAATTATACAATCTGTAACATAAAGGTTCAACAATACTGAAGGGTATGTATGTATCATTATGAACAACTTTTACTATGGTGCCAACCTGAGATCGAACGATTGGGTTATATAATGGATCGATTTAATCACCAACTGCTTTTAGGTATACGTATAAGTAAAATGTGTTTATATGGTTTGTGTGTGAATTACTTATTTCAAGCGCCTCACTTCATTTGCGTGTCTTCAACCTGCGACCCTGTATTTATTGACAATTCATAAGTCACAAGTTACAAGGTTCTTGAAAACGCTTTGAGTTCATTTGAGTAATTAGTGCTTGTGTTTTTGTACCCTCTACTAAATTGCAGTAGGTACTTCTTTATTGTGTAGGTAATTCCGATTATCACGAACTGACTAATTGATCAAATGGCATTGTTATTCCTGTGTTTACTATCAATTTTAAAATCTTCACTGTGAATGAATTAATTTGCTTTTCACTATATCTTCGTTCGCAATTTTCTTGACGTGAAACTCTTTCTGGCAGAAAGTAATGAGAGCAAATATACGTATGTGATGTCCCTTAGATTAAGGGTGCTGTTGAATTTGTTAATCAATGTTCTGGGTATGGTACAGCTGTAATGGCAACGGGAAGGCGTTATCTATTACAATGAGAAAAGCGAGCGTATTGTTAGTCTCATTGTTTGCTCGGTACCATACAAAAAGTTAATTGGATCTAGGTAAGCGGTCTCCTTCGTAGACCGCATCTTCGCTTTACATCAGGCTAGTTAGCAGTCAAAAGCAAGCATATTTAAATAAACAAAAAAGGAATAAAAACCCAACACACACACACACAATGATAAAAAAATATATAACAGATAATATGAACTCTACATTTTAGTTTGTAACTAATCAAATAGTATCCATATTTTTACATATTATATATAATATCATTGACATTTTCCAAACAAATGTGGCCTTGTGGTAAAACTTTAGCTTAGGTTCGTAGGTACCTACTACGTCCAAATGACTTAGTATATCTTGGAGGATTGAGCTTCTCGTTTATGTATGATCTCGGTTGAATGAATATATAGCTACATAAAATGAAACACACAAAAGCAGCTAAATATAAATGAATATACAAACCACACGAAAATTGAAGGGGCGAAACACCTTGTGTTTTGTGTTTATAGTACTTTATATGGACAACCAATCACAAATTCGCAATTACTTTCGAGGCCATTGAAAATTACATTATAGTAGTTATAGTAAAAGCGTACCATTTATTTTTAGAGTTCCCACGATTGCATTTTCGCAATAAATATCTAAGTCTCAAGTCTCAACCAGGTACTGTCTAGCTAGACAACATAATATAGTTTATTTTTTCCTTATATAGAAGAGATTCTAACTATGTAGGTAGATCTGTATTTATTTTAGGCAAGTAAGGAAAACCTTGTATTACTTCTTACACAGAGATTGTTTTGGGCCGTTTTTAACGGCTTGGCTTGCTGCCACGGCTTTGCGTTATTGCAGAAATAATGAGCTTGTAGTGCCTATCTACGATAACTCTCGTCGTGTTAGTTTTCCAATCAAATCATCATCACCATCATCAGTAAATCCTTGTAGGTAACTACATAATTATTTACCTTGAGTGACGCCGGCTCTTTGTAAGAAATTAAAATGCATGTAGATAGAAACCTAGAGTTATAGCGTGCACGACAGCACGTCTTGCTTATTTTTCTTTACTTATATTATAAACGAAAACTATTTTGCTTTTGCAAACTTTGTCACTTACTCTATAATAGTTGAACGAAGTTGAATATGGTACGTATACCTTTTTATATACCTACTAGATTAACGTATGCGCTGCTTTCTATCTTGAATTAATTAATAGCTCTATAGTAGGATATCAGGTGAACCTCTGGCCAACCTTACCTACTACTTATTTCATAAAATACGCTTGAAATAAAAACAAGTGGCTTCAATTTCGACTACCTGGATGACATTTTCATATTTTACAGTAATTTTGATTTAAAAACTAAACTACTGAACCGATTTTGATAAAATTTTGGAACTATATCTGACGTATTACCTACCAAACAAAAAGTAGAATTTTCAAAATCGGTCTGCAATTAACGGAGAAATCGGTGAAAAAAATTAAAATACATACAGTCGAACATATAACCTCCTCCTTTTTATAAGTCGGTTAAAAATCAATTAAAATAAAGTAGAGAGAGAGAATGTGGGAAAGGGAAGAGTGAGTAATTTTCTTCTAGGCAAGCGTGTTCCATCACCGTAAGCCGCACTTTAACATCACACGAGAAGGCGGTTAAGTGCAAGCCTATTATAAACATGCAAATAAAAATTGCGTGATTTGTCGACTGGTGAAAATGCAACTAAAATGATGAGAGAAAAACATTGTTTGCGAGAAACTATGTAAGTATACGGAAACTAAATAGATGTTCTGCTATAATGACCTTCTGATAGTTGACGTTTTGTTACTTGGACATTTTGCTAATTAGGCTTACTGCTCATTAGACGTTTCGCGCTGTAGGACATGTTGCTACTTAAACCTTCTGATCAGGAGAGGGTAATCATAATATTATGTATTTAAGTACCAAAGATAATAAATAAACGAATTTAGAAAATTCCATTTCGTTATAATTTCGTGTATTTCATACAATATAATTTGTTGAATTTAATTACAAGTTGTTAATTACAAGTGATAATTGGAAGTTCTGGGTATTTTTGTCTGTTCTTCAGTAGAGTAGTTGGATAAACTCTAATCCCAATTTTGTTCTAATTTTATTAGTCGAACTTTGTCAGTCGAGTATAGATAATTTAATTTTGTGGCCAATGTGTTTTGCAGTAGCTAATACGTAGGTACTACCACAAATTATAAATTAATTATACTGCTACTACGGATAATAACTGTTATAGTATACCTAACTATACTAGTTTAAGTTTGTACAACTTTAAGTAATTTAATAATAATAATAAATTGTTTTTATTCAGACAATAATTATAAAACCCATAGAGATTTTTTTAATTAAAATGCAAAAATTGAATTGTTTGCTAGTAAACACACGTGTCTAATGTCTATGTTCGGTATAGTATAGGAGTAGCGTATACTTTGGAATAAAACATAGGCTACTTTTTATCCCAACAATCGCGGATAAAACCACGGGGCGCAGCTAGTAACTCATATGACTTTGAAATGTTGGACATGGTCAAAATTTGAATCGAAACTCAGAATATCATAAAATAATATGTGTCTGCTTACATGAATACTGCAAACCGTGACGGGCTATCGTGACTTCTTTGTATAAGTATATTATAAGCATATTTATTCATAATACGAAAATACATAAGATAATTTGTTGGGTAAAGAAGCCATGTATATGGAGACTACGTCAAGACCTCAGTGGACGTTTGGAGGTGTGTCGAACGACGTAGTTGCCGGGCCCGCTTTGTTTACCATCTAGTTTCTGATAAAAGAAAAATACGTCGCGTCGCTACAAAAATTATTTGTAAGTAATGACAAAAGATAGCGAAGCCAGCGCGATGAATTGTCTTAAAATAACTGGGATATAGTTTGTTCGGCATACGACATATCTGAACTGCTTTTTGGAAGACTGGTCCACTTGAATCTTTATTTTCTGATTCTATCTATGCACTTACAGCCCCATTCTAGACCGCGTAGGATGTGGTCAAGCAATAGCCTATTCCGAATAACAAAATTAGTTGATACGTACTTATCCTACAAAATAGTTATAATTTTTAATATCTTTACAAATGCGTAAAATATCGTGAAATTAGTTTTTGTCCGCAACCACCTACGACACAATATTACTTTCGGGTGTATGCAAGTTATAAAGTGTATATGTGTGTTTGTGTGAGTGTAAGGTATGTATGGTGAGTTCTTATGTAATTTCCTGTAGTCTACGTAGCATGACCGATCTTGGAATTTGAATAAGATTCGATTCTATTTCCGGTGTCATAGATATACTACTGCTACATTTTGTGATAGTATAATTATTATTCTAATACAAAACGGTTATTTAGTAATAATGTATCGTAACAACGATAAAAGAAACATAAAACCCCTTTTAGATGTTTTATTATTATTATTATCAGCCTATTCCGTCCCACTGCTGGGCAAAGAGCTCTATCTTCCTTCTAGAGTGGAAGGCTTCATGAGCCCAGTTGCGTTACAAAAGGATTCCAGTTCGTCTCGCCATCTCCGCCTGAACCTCGTCTCGGTCTGTGGAACCCACTGTTGTGAGGTTTGCCTACAGATCGTCTAACATGCGCCAGACATGTCCAACCCAGTCCCACATCTGAGTTTTGGAGCGCAATATGCTATTCATAATGCGGACTGATAGTTTTTGAATTTTATTTCTATATATCTTTTATTAGAAAATTAACCATAAAATATTTTGTAAACACGGTATACAGGTATTACTATATGCTATCAGCTTGTTCCGATCGATGCCTCTGATAAATCATAATTTTTAGATAAGTAGGGTTAGCAACATTTTTATCTAATAATATTGTAACATCATGTCGTTAGCTTTATAGAAATGATAATGTAATCGAATCACATCAAATTATTACGTAACTTAGTTTCATTATATGGAGTTACAATAACTTAGATGTTTGGGTTCCGTAGAAGAGTGTCTAGCAGAATTCTACGGTGTATGTCTGCCTCACAACTGTCTATCCTACTTAAAACAGCATCATCATCAGCTCGGAGACGTCCACTGCTTAACCAAGGCCTCCCCCTTAGATCGCCACACTGTACGACAACCTGCCATTTGCATCCACCGATTGCCTGCGACTACTATGTCGTCGGTCCACATACTGGGAGGCCTTCCTACGCTGCGTCTACAGGTTCGCGGTCGCTACTCAAGAACCTTTCTTCCCCATCGGTTATCAGTTCGTCGAGCGATGTGGCCTGCCCATTGCTACTAAAACTTGCAAACCCTGCGAGCTATGTCGTAAAACAGCGTATTACATCTTTTACACTACATATAATAGGTAGATGACAAAAAACTCGTTTTTACTAAAAAATACTTTGGTGTTCTCGTAAATCACTGAAGAGAGAAGTAAAAGGGCTTTCGCTTTTCTGTGTCGTAAATACTCGTGACAGCGTTAAACTTATTATTATTACAGGGCAAATTCTACACCAAAACAACAAAAAATTATAAAATCTGATAAAGTTGAGCTCACATTCGATCGGATTCCGAATTGAACTAAGAACATTTTATTGGTAAACACTATAAGAACGTACCTTCCTATTACAATGGTACAGAACTCTTGGTAAGCGAATCCGAGTTGCACTTTTTTTTTACTTTTACATTTTGCTCGCCTGCTTTCCATATCACTGGTCTATAATTTTTCTTTCTATCATCTAGATAAAAGTTAAAATTCTGTAACCGTTCTAACACTACCTGGGACACGTGGGACAAGAGAGCAGGGAGATGATACGATGAATGACTTACGATCTCTTGATAATACTTGGCAATAAATTTCGATTATCATGACAACGGACAGAAAATACCTACTAAAATGTTATATCCTCATAAACTTTATTCTACCCTGATGAGTGTAGACTTTTTTAAAAATAATATTACGTAACGAGACGAGCAAGACCTTCGCCTGCCACTAACAGTAGTAATGCCAGAATTGTGAACTTGCGAACACAATCCTGCGCCGCACTGCACTGCGCTCGTCACCCTGAGATATTTTATTTAATATGACTTTAAAAATTAGTAGAAATAAAAGGATTTGAATTTGAATTAGATGTAAAATCTCTTCATACCCAGTATCTTCTCTGGACCCAAGAATGGAACCGTGGGGCGCAGCTAATTTAATTTTGTTTAGAAAAGTAACACAGTAAATAACAAATAATCGTATTAAGCTTTATCATATCTACAGACGCGTTTGCTGGCAGCCCTTTGACATTTTCGCGTCATTTATATTTAAAGTCGCATATAATTGGAACAGTTTTCTGGGTGTTGTTCCACATCGAGTGCTTTGTCCATGCGCGTGGGCTCGAAGATGCGTATAATAAAGGAAAATAATAGGACGGATAAGATTATGATGTGATTGAATTATGTTTACACAAGATTAGATACGTGGCAACTATAATGACTTTGCCCTAAAATAATCATCATCATAACGAATAATGTGATCAATTAGATAGGTGCAAGTATCTACGTAAATGAATATAATATATTATGATAAGTGAGCCATAAGATATAATTTATTTTATCTAAGATAAAAAGGATAAAGGGAGAGTTAACTCAATCCGTGGAGACAAACCCGATAAAAATATATCTTATAAAGAAACTAATGATATATTTTTTGCTACGTATAGTGACGACGCATGCGAGCCTCTGGTAAGCTAAGCATCACGTCTGCCCTACCAGCAGCTATAACAGTAGCAGTACTAAAATTGTTAACTTGCGAATAAAATCCTGCGCCGAGATATTAGACTGAGAGCTAGATCCTCCAAGATTAGACAAACATCAATTATTCACAATTGACCATAGATCTAGTAAAAAACAATTGACAATTGTCAATTATTTCCGAACGATAAAGTAGCATCGTGTTAAGTTTTTTTTATTAATTATATAATTATTATAAATATGTATGCTTGGAGTAGAATATAATATATACGTACAAGATATTATGTACCTACTGTGCGGGTTTATACGGGGTAGCGCGAAATATAAGGCAAAAGAAGAATTTCGTATATACCAGCTCATAGACCGTCACCATCATTGTCAATTAGGATTAAGATCAACATTGAAATCCGGAAAATTATATTATATGAATTTATACACTACAATTTCATAGATATTATCTCGTCAGCGATTTTTGATTCGAGCGATATTTCCCCCAAAAAGGGGGGAAGTTTGCTGCGGCGCTATTTACCGGCTCATTTTGTTAATATTTGGCAGGAGCATTCGGTACTAAAGTCTCAACAATAATTTTGAATAAGAGTAAAATCGGTCAAGAGGTTGTCAAGATATAAGGGCTCAGTTCGCGAGGTCTTCTGTTCGCAGAACTGCTAGTATTATAATAATACAATATGTGTTTTGCATTTATAATTTAAATGAACATGTTGTAAATGAATATGTTTCCATGTTGTAGACGGAAATGTCCAAACCAAAATAAACCTAAAGAGTTACGCGTACAACGTAAGATGCAGTTTCGAATTCCAAAATATATCACAGGTCAATGAACGGAAGAATGAGCTTATAATGGGAATTCTTTAAACCGCGAGCGATTTCTCAGCGTCTATATTGATACCAACTTTGAGTCAACTTTCTGACTGAACACATAGGTACTTACCTACGTTATTATAATTCCTCTTACGCTCATTAAACGAATTGTTCTAAAATCTGTTTGCTTTCTCGCAGACATCGTCATTGAGAAGTTGATAGATAGGCAATTTGACGGACAATTTATAGCATAGATAGGCTTATCAAGCGTTTGAATGAAATGTAGGGAAAACAATACCATACGAGTACATTACATACGCAGCAATGCTAAAGCTTATTGGCACAAAACGTTTCTACCGGTGACCTCTCATTTCCAATTACTGCCAGTAATGTACCGGCTAACTATGTACTGGAACAGCCAAAGCATTAAATATGCAATTGGCTGTTGCTAATCAAGTGACCTATAAGACTAATATACAAACTCGTAGTGTTCTTCAATTCAATCAATTCAATTCTTCAGTTCAATAATAGTATAGCACAATATTTATGATACGTCTATGAACTTTTTCATCACTTGATAACACGCCAAAAAATTACAGAAAACTTTAGGCTATGGTTAAGCAAAAGTTTTTAAAATATATAAACTGAATATGTTTTTAAAATATATAAACTGAATATGTTTTTAAAATATATAAACTGAATGTGTTTTTAAAATATATAAACTGAATATAAACCATGTGCGGTTTTAGGACCTGGGTATGTCCTATAACTGCATCCAGAACCACCGGCGTAAGTATTCTGCAATTAGGTACAAAATCAAGCGTGGGGATTATGGCAACCCCGGGAGGCCTTCGTCCAGCATTGCACGTCTTTGGCTAATGATACTATTACTATTGAACATAAACCCATACGAATTCGGTACCTACACGGTGTTGACAGCTACGAATGATGCCGTCTCTTTTATACTCCGTTGGCATGAAAGAGACAGACTGGCTGAAACATGCTTATTAAATTCTGTGATAGCGACAGGTGACCAATGACGAGTTACTATGGCGGCCTCTTTCTTTCATTTCACTTCCGTGATCAATAAAAAATGTGATCAACGATGCCTGCAAAAGAACAATGTTATTGCCGTCGTCATTTTCTATTTTTTTAACGTCATATACGAGTAGATTTTTTATTTAAAACTGGTGTTTGACTACGCAACAATGTGGACTAGGATGGACCACGCTTACCTACAGAAATTTGTTTACTCTGAATTTGAAGGTATAGTTAGGTACTTTTAGGACAAAACAGACTTTGTCCAATATTTCCACGTCTTCCCTGTGCGATTAAAAAACGGTACTTACTAATACTATCCAAAAAAAACATTCACGAAATTTTAAATATAATCTTAGTGTGTCAAGCATTGACCCAGAAAATGTTAAGCTATTTTAAACAGTGAAAGCATTAACCTTTGCTTGGATTTAGTTGTAACCATTTTAATCTGAGCTAAAAGTAATAAAAGCAAATCATATTGTTTTTAGTTCACAAGATGTATATTATAAGTAGGTATACTAATAGTAAAATATAATTTACCTAAGTAAGTATAGAGTAGGTATACTTATTTTACGCGTTCAAATCAAACCGTAAAATATGTCGTTTCCAAGCCGAATCAAGTTTAACATTCTGGTTAGTTCTGGTTTTCCTATTCATGTTATTGGTATCTTAATGTTTATATTTTACAGTCAAATAATGTAATTAAAACTGCGCCTCGTGACTTTACGGGGTGCTTAATCGTTTGAGTTTTAGTGTCCTGCAATAGCTTATATCCCTATAACCTCTTTCATATTTTTTCAATTCCCTGTCTTTTATTAATATCCATTTGCTAACAACTAGTAAATCGATATAAAATTACTTAAATAAATAAACTCCGCGCAACGTTATCGTGGTATTGTTATCGACCACCGATGTAGCCATGCCTCATTATCAGTTCATCTGTGTCAATACTTACGAATGACGTGCGATATAAAATACGCCATCCATTTAAGTACAGATCTTATTTGTTGCTCTGTAGTATTTCATAATACTCACTATTATGTTTATATTATCCAATCCAATCGGTTTTGTTTTCAGTCGTGACATGTAGTTTTCCATTATTCCGTGGCATGTTTACAGGATTACTGAAATGATTCAGTATGCATCAAGGTTATATAGACCTACAAGCTGTATTACATAAGCATTGTGACCTTCAGATATAACTTCTCGAGAAACATCACCTTGATCTACATTATCGGCGGAAGTTAATTAAGGACATTTTCCCAAAATCGCTAGCTAACTACGTATTATGTCACAATGATGAATTTTATAAGGCTTCTCAGGCTTCCAATAGACTGATAGTAGCAAAGAACGTATCGTGGTTTCATCGTGGGCTAAATAAAATGAGTACAAATCGGGCAAATCGAGTACATAGTGCGACGGGAGTCGCAGGTCATCGCAGGCCACCAGATACGCAGTCGTTCCATTGTATAGGTACAACGACCAAACATTATGTA
Source organism: Erannis defoliaria (assembly GCA_905404285.2). NCBI lineage: Eukaryota > Metazoa > Arthropoda > Insecta > Lepidoptera > Geometridae > Erannis > Erannis defoliaria. The sequence goes on from FR990078.1 coordinate 10,589,583, forward strand.
GATTCTAATACATACTCATCAAAGTATACCTAAATCAAGAGTTCTAATACGTTCATATTTTAAAAAGTGTCTGATAGATCATTACAAACTAGACCATGGTATTTCAGATTCGTTGTTTTATCTGCTGTGATGCGTTCAGTATTATCTTCATCATCATCATCCGACTGAAAAACTTACGAACTTACGAATAATTTATACGAATAATTCATATTTTAAAAAGTGTCTGATAGATCATTACAAACTAGACCATGGTATTTCAAATTCGTTCTTTTATCTGCTGTGATGCGTTCAGTATTATCTTCATCATCATCATTCGACTGAAAAACTTACGAATAAGTAAATGTTCTGTTTAAATTGAATTTCAATCTATTATAAACAAAAAATATTTTTGCGCCATCTCTCGGAAGCGCTGCGTGGGACCATCTTTAAACACCTATTCAATTTGCTGTCGTTGGGTAAAAATAGATCATTATGACTTTCCCCCGCAGATAAATGTCATTCGAATAAGCTTAGCCAAAACTGGTTTTTCTTTTGACAGCAGAATAAATACAGTTCTTAAGAACCATGATACTTTCATATAAGCTATAACATGATTTGGTCGCATATGATTAAAATTTCTGAATGATTATTAATTATATTCATGTGATATTTCTAGTTTGCAACTTTATCAGTAGAGAATTGTAAAACTAGTTCTATTTCTATTTGGTGACACAATCTTGAAATTAAAATTAATGGAGTGGAAAAATACAGCCACCAACAAAACGAACCAACTTGTGGACTAGCAATAGTAATTTCATCATGTTTTTGTGCATGACAGATTTCAATTCATATCATAAGTTAAAAACTATCAGTCAAGCAACATTAATTTAGATCTACGCACCTTTCCATCTTTGAAGCCCGTTCTCATAGGCGATACAATAACGAAGCCAAAAACTTTACCAGTCTTTAGCGACGTAATACAATAATCACTTGCCATTTATAGGGTAACAAGGAATAAACCCTCCAATATCATGTGTAGGATCAGCGGCTTTAGGCTGTGCGTTGATATGTCAATCAGTGAGTCTGTCAGGACTTTTTTCATCAATCAATCAATCAATATACATATATATATAAAAGGCTCTGTCCTGACTGACAGACAACGCACAGCCCAAACCGCTGGTCGTTCAGACTTGAAATTTGGAGGGTGTATTCGTCTCGATGCGTAGGGGTGTACTAAGAAAGAATTCGACCCCTAAAGGTACATCAACAAACACAACTGTACAACAATTGTATAACACAAAGGACCTCTAGTATTATATATACAGTTTTTTTTTATATGCAATGCATTTATGAGACGAGCTAGATTTTTGCCTGGTGGTAAGCGTCACGCCTGCTCATAAAAGTAGCAGTGCCAGAATTGATGATAATAAAATAGCAGCGTCTCTCTCTCAGTTTCGTCCGCTGTCCTGTGGGAATTAAATAAAATTTTCTGAAATCAGAAAAACCTAAGTAATTGTATTAATGCCGAATATCCTATCAATTCGTGAGCATCAGGTAGGATAAAAGTATAATTATTCCACTCACTATGTGTTCTGAATGTTTCCAGGAGACTTTGGCCGGTACCAGGGCTTCCAGTTCGTCCTGCACATCCTGGCTGCGATGACGGCGGGCATGCATATGCTGTCCCTAGTCACAGTCGCAGCGGTACCTGAGCATAGGTAAGCTGCTGTTATCATTTCTAGCATGAATGCAGGAGCCATGAACTCTTATTGCGGGACCGAATAGGTTCAGTTGCCGACGCTGCGCGACCGCGAACCGTATTGCGGGGCGATAAAGTTCACAGTCGCTCAGCGTCGGCAGCTAAGCCTGTTCGGTTCCGCATTATGAGTTCATGGTACGGCCCCAGGCCTGCAAGGTGGTCTCCTTGGAAAATCTTTAACCCCAACGATCAATTATATACTTAGTTACGGTACTCACCCTGAACTAAAAGCTGATCTGCACCCCTATTCACAATAACTCCATCGGAAAGGTTTCCATTCGGATCCACACTATCCATCCCACTCATCTACACCCAGGATGACAAAGACGGAGGAAGCGAAATTCGATTCGCAAGCTTCCGACGCTATTCTGAACAGGGGTGCTGAAGAATATAAATATAGAAATAACTGATCGATTTGAACTGATCTGAAGAATGATAACTGTTTCGTTTTTGATAACGTCAATTTCAGTTTTACTCCCAGCGTCAAAGTTCCAATGCCTTTCATTTCACCGAATTATCTGTGCTCTCCTGACGCGTTCTTACAGTAGATGCGAGTCTAAAGTAGTCTAAACCATTCATATTATTGACCTAGACTAAGTATTACCTATTAGAGTATTACCTGGTTTATGGTAACGATTACCTACCTCTACCTAAGAAACTAAGTACTTATTACTTTTACAATATTTATAACCTCCTAATAAATATTGTGCCTTGTTACTAACTATTTGCATGCATCTTTTAATAATACGATCACTTATTTGTAGGGAAGATTTGCAACTTTCCATCAGGTTGCAAAAGCCTCTTGGTATACAGCGTGGCGCTACTGTGGCGACATTAAATTAACACACGTGTAGGGTTGATGATCAGTAACCATAAAAATAAAGTAAAAAATTTATTCCCAAAAAAAAACAGATTTTCCATACAAAAAGTTCATCACGTTGGACAAAATGTATGGAACATCCGTTTTTTTACATTATTTTTATGGTTCCTGGTCATTAACCCTACACGTGTGTTAATTTAATGTCGCCACAGTAGCGCCACGCTGTATATAGGTGCAGCAATCTCGCACACTTCACACTAATGTTGAAATTGTGGAAGCGAATCTCTTTATAATGTTATTACCATTTCACCGGCAAGACCGATGGCAATTAAATTTGATAAGGCGGTAATAATAATTGTAAAGACGACCGACATAAGATATTTTCTTCTCGGTTATGTGAGAACCGGGGGTTAGCGCAAATACTAACTACATCATAAGTTAGATGTTTTTAGATCTTGGAGAGGTTTAAATTTCCTGTAAGATATGATAAGATATATGACTTAGAAGAGATTATCTGTTAAGAAATTCATTGCATGTTGCATGTTGGGATAATGGAATCTAATGGGAACTAAAAATCAAGTAACTTTACCAATAATTTCGTGTAACTACAGTACTTACGTAAGTCTTCAAAATGTTTGTTTTCTTCTCTTATTGATGTATTGAGACCAAACTTATGCGAATAACTTTGTATGGTTTGAGATTCTCTTTGTCAAATTTCCTATAATTGGTAAAACGGTTTTAACGGGACAGCGTTTAACACAACCTGCTTACGTTTATAGAGAGTGTACAGTTTGGCTTTCTCGGGAAAGAGGGAACACCATGACAGCTTTGGTTTTCAATACCTATAAATACCCTGCAAGCAACGAGTGATTTGAGGTGTCCACTATATCGGTTTATAAAAGTGAGTATAATATATTATAACATATTTTTATTTATTTATTTTGCACTCTGGTGGATGGGTTTATTGCCTGCCTCTATAGCTTTTTCTAATATGCGTATGCGTCTACTGAAAGTGCCATGAATAATACATAGTGACTGACGAACCACCAGACCCACCGGAGGACGGAAAGCAGCTTCCTCTCGGTTAACGGTGGTGCGCATTCTGCGATCCCTACCTAAGCCGCCTGTCAAGCGTGGGGATTATGGCAACCTCTCCCTATTGGGGGAGGCCTTCGTCCAGCAGTGGTCGTCTTCGACTGATGATGTGATGTGTGATGTGAGTGCCTGACGAATTAGTTCAATTCAATTCAATTCTTTACAAAAATAAATAAAATATTAATAAAATAATTAAAAAAAAATATTCTTTTTTTTTCTTTATATGTTTATTTGTTGCATTTCGCAGTGAATTCATTTCACCGAAACAAGAAATAGTGTGGTTTACAAAAAACGTATCTCTTTCGGTCTACATTTTTGTATGGTCAGTAGTCAGTACCTATGAAAATAACAATTTCATCATCATCATCATCATCAGCCCGGAGACGTCCACTGCTGAACGAAGGCCTCCCCCTTAGACCGCCACACTATCAATAACAATTTGTTTGAACGAAATTATTCATGCTATGTATAAAAAATCTATGGCTATGTACACAAAGTAGACACATACAAATGTAAAAATATATGCTTAATTACCTATTAATTGCTTTTATAAACAAACCTAACAAGTAAATTACCTACCTATACAAAATATTATTTCTCTATTTACGATAGTAACTATTATAAATAATACATTTAATTATATCAAAAGGTTTTTTTAATTTGGTGGTGGTATTTTGGTCGTAAAGCACTGTACCTAAACGTGTTATAACCACAATTTTTTACTAAGAACAAAAATAAATAAACTCTGTACAGCCATTAACTAATGATATATTTATTATCATAACTGCACGTCAGTTTTATTCGTCTATATATTTTATTATTAATTATGTACTTGTAATTTTATAATAATTTATGAGTAAACTGTAATACTCACTCGTATTACTAAAACTAGGTGTCTGATATTAATGACACCCCCAACATTGTATTACAACATTGTATACAACAAGTATTTGAAACATTGTAGCCAATTGAAACCTAGGATATTAATATTTATGCTTAAATATACACGCCGAATGGCAATATTAAAGTATGCACGAATTTTGCACCTGCAATGCACTTGCTCGCACCGCACCGCACCGCACTTGTTTTTTTTTATTCTTCAAAAATAACAAATAGTTTCTTCAATTTCAGATGCCACTTGCCGGGAATTGACGCTTTGAATTATAGCGAGCCGTGGAACTCAACGTTAGTCCTCGAATCTATACCGTTGAATGATCATGGGAAATTAGAATCATGCATCATGTATGGGGACAATAAGACGTTGAAAGAATGCACGTCCTGGGTCTATGATACTCAATACTACACGTCATCGCGCGGTATTGAATGGGACTTCGTGTGTAGCAGACGGTGGATGGGAGCCGCAGCACAAACTGCGTACATGTTCGGTGTGGTAGCTGGCTCTCTCATCTTCGGAAGACTCTCTGATAGATTTGGTAGAAAAACTGCTTTCTTGTGGTCGGGCATACTCCAGCTTATTCTCGGAACGTCTGTAGCTTTCGCCACGGATTACTATACATTTATAGCAATCCGATTTATTTATGGAATATTTGGATCCGGTTCATACATCGCAGGGTTCGTCCTGACTATGGAAATAGTTGGCCCCAGCAAGCGCACTATATGTGGTGTCATGTTTCAAATCATGTTCGCTGTTGGCTTGATGCTACTGCCCGCCTGGGGATACCTAATAGGAGACAATAGATTCCTTTTACAAATCGTTTATGGACTGCACGCAGCAGTACTACTTCCGCATTGTTTTCTGATGGACGAATCCCCGAGGTGGCTTTGGGCTCAGGGGCGTGCTCGAGAGTCAGTTGCTATTATTGAGAAGGCATTGAAAATAAATAACTCAAATGAAACCTTGGACACATCTCTCTTAGTATCTCACTGCAAAGCGACTTGCGCAAAGTACACCGATGAACATTCTGCCGGAACAACTGATCTCTTCAAAACGCCTAGGATGCTCCGAAAGACTTTGATCATATGCGCCTGCTGGTTTACTAACTCTGTCGTATATTACGGACTCTCACTCAACACCGGGAAACTGACCGGGAATCCCTACTTTCTTATGTTTCTAATGGCCGTCGTCGAACTTCCAAGTTATATAATAATCATGTATTTCCTAGATAAGGTTGGGCACCGAGCTCTCATGAGCACTATGATGTTGTTAGGTGGTATTGCTTGCTTAGTGATAGTTGCTTTACCCCATGGCTCTCCATCTACCACTGGGATTGTGATGATCGGAAAGTTGTTCATCTCTGGATCGTATTCTATCATATACAAATATTCCGCAGAACTGTTTCCGACTGTTGTTCGTAGTTCGGGTGTGGGACTAGGAAGCATGTGTGCCAGCATCTCCGGTGCTCTAACACCTTTGATTAATTTACTCGATACTCTAAACCCGAAAATTCCGACTTCCCTATTTGGGTTCTTAGCTTTGCTAACAGGATTCGCTACTTTTTTCTTGCCTGAAACTATTGGTCGCAACTTACCGCAATCGCTGGAAGATGGCGAAGAATTTGGAGTAGGAGATAATTGTTTTACAAACTGCAGTGGTCGACGAATGAGCGTTTCCTCGGCGGAACTACCAGAAACAATGGAGCCATTAGATGCATCTGAAAAGAAAGCTCAAGAAAAATAAGATGTAATGAAGGAGGAAGTCGGATGACTCGAAATTCGAATGTCCATTTGGACGAAAGTGAACTGATGAGGTCAAGAAGATACATCAGAACATAAACCTAGTCAGTATGCATAATAGTAGACATCAAAACAGTGCAACATATAAGTACTGCTTACATAATAGTCTACCTACTGCATGTTGATACTCATATGTACGTAACTAATAATTGTGATACTCCAACTTGCATCAAATTTTGTCTTTAAAACTATGGTCAATCTTAGTTCGTTAGGTATATACCTATTTGGAATATGTAGGTACCTAATAATTCGTTCACAGTTTAGTAGGTTCTGGATATTAAAATTACCTATAAGTTTAAAGTAAATTTAATCATATTGCATACCTACTAGACCACTACTACTCTACCACTCACGTTTTGATCATTTTGTGATCCAGTAGTCCATCATTAGGATTATTGGAGTTTTCTTTGCAAGTAATCTTATCAAAACCTAGTAGCTAAGTAGAACTACACAGATCGGCTTGGGGTGCTGATTTTACGTTTCGAACAATATTTCGTTATAAGTACATGTATAATTTCTAGTTTTAAGAATCGCTTAAATTGCCTAGTCAATGTGGAATATTTAGCAATATCGTACTTTTGTGAATGTTATTGCTTTAGACTAGATAATTGTTTTTAAAATCAATAACAACCGACTTCTAATCTTCAATTTAATCTTAGATGTTAATTTTTGTTTGTAAACAACACGTTTTTGTAATGCTATGTAAAAAATAACCTTGTGTATGTCTTGATTCCGGTATAAGTAGGTACCTAATGTAATTATAGATCTGAGAACATAGTTATAGGTAAACATCAATAAAGTTGTTAATGAATTTGTTGTGTACCTACACATAAACACATAGATAGTTTAACTGTTATAGGTAGGTACTTATATCTACAAACCACGATAGAATGCATTTTAAGGTATCAATTACATTAACGATTTCATGGTTATTCTTTTCTGTAAATATAGCACGTGACCCATATAAAATAAATTTCAGCAATACTATAATATAACGTAAATAAGGAATTAACCAACCAACGAAGAAATCCACTTATTTTTTCCATCTATGAATTGGGTTATTTATGTAAGCATTGCATGTAAAGCAATTTTTATAAATTTTCAGACTTCGATGCAGTATCTAATACTATAAGAATCTCTGTCCTGACTTAACGACTCATTGACTGACTGACTAACAGACAACGCACAGCCTAAACCGTCGGTCGTACAGACATGAAATTTAGAGGGTGTATTTGTCTTGATGCGTAGAGGTGTACTAAGAAAGCATATTTCGAAATTCGACCCCTAAGGGGGTAAAAAGGGGGGGGGGGGATTTTTGTATGAAAATCCTTTGTTTTTGAAGTTTTAGTCATGAACATTTGTATTTGGATAGTTCATTTAAATAAATAAAATCTGTTTACATTTATTTTTTGACAGGAATGATTTAAGGGAGGGATTTAAATAGGGGGTGGAAAGTTGTATGGAAAGTTATTTGTTTTTGAAGTTATAGCGATGAAAATTTGTATTTGGATACCAGTTCATTTAAAATAAAAATTGCTGTTTTCAATATTTTTTGACAGGGATGAATTAAGAGGGTAAATTAGATAAATTTTATATATTAACAATATTTTTATTGATAGGTTGGGGTGATGTTATTGGTAAAAGGATTGAATTCTGGAAAGGGGTAAATATGGGGAGGAAAATAATTAGTTATCAACCCAGCGGTATGGAAGACATGAGTATTTGGGAGCGGGGCGATATTTCCATATGCGGACGAAGTCGCGGGGGCCCTTAAAACAATAAATACAGGATGTAAAAAGTCACGATTTCTAGTGGTAGAAGATAAGCACAGATTTATTTCTCAGATGTGAATAGTAAATAAAGCGCCATGATACATATTATCTTCTAAATGTGTTAGGTACCTACTCAAATTATACACCTATCTACTATGAATATAGAGGTGCTATTGACACAACACATTTGCGGTTTTTGTAAGCGGCCTGGTTATGTAACACTGTAAGCCGCATTAAGTCTTAACACAGGTATCAATTTTCATTATGTAGGTAGATATACCTACCTACCTAGTGTATGACTGCTCTGTAACAAGTTTAGTAAGTATAGGTATAGCATGCAAGGGCGGATCCAGGGAGAGGGTCATGGGGTTCATGACTCTTGACCCCCCCCCCCCTGGGCTGGGTGTAAGCCGACTGCTGTTAGCTGTTTTTTTTCTAGTTGTAATCGAATTGGAGCCTGTCCTAACTAGACCTCGACTCGACTATATGACCCCCCCCCCACTTTAAAACTGGATCCGCCCTTAATAGCATGGATACCTACCTAATATTTATTTGACCTGAAAATCATACTATATAATTATATAATCTGATAATACGTTAGTAGCATTAATATGTCATACGTGATGCATATATACCTATGTAGGTATCTACTTACCTATATCCTCCTTACTTATATAGTTCATACAACACCCAGACAGTACAAACATCAATGTTCGTCACAATAAATGTTTGTCCTAGATGGGAATCAAACCCACGCCACTATAACTCTCAAGGCAAGGTAGTAGATTTAAGAAATATATCTACCTAAACACCCATTATAATGCAAAGCACAAACAATTTGTAGCTTATTATCTCTAACACCTACTTTATTACCATTAAAAGAAATGAGTGAAGACAAAAAAATAAGATTTAGTGGTCATCGTACCACCCAACACTATCTTGCGTTATTTACTTAATTGAGTAAACAATATATAATTATAGCAATATTTTTCTTTTAATAGTCACTTATCGACAAACTTTTTAAATTTTTATATGCATTGTGATATTTAACAATAACTAAGATGTGATGTAGGTGCGTGTTATAAGGAGGTAACCTACCTATTTATAGAGATAAAATGCAGTAATGGGTTGAAACAAGAGCACTAAGTACCTACATACATTTTATTTGTTGATTGATAAAACAATAGGTATGTATGTACATGTACACCTATGTACATATTACACTCAGTAACTCGATATTGCTCTGTCTGTTTCCTGCGGAGTTCGATATCTTTTTTTTAAGTCACTAGATCCAGCCAGAGTCAAGTCACTGGCACACAAGGTTTTGTGAATATCCTTTTAAGATCATTAGTAATAAGCCAGCCAAGCACTGTTTGTTTTTATGAATGTGAATAGGTATTATGCGAGTACCTACCTACATAGGTAGGTGATTCAGACCATTATAATTATAATATAATGATGTTTTGAAAAATATGTATCGTGTGCATTACATATCTCTAGGTTTGTCCCTACAATTTTTTTTTTGTTAAAACACAATTTCATAAAAAGTTTCCAAATTCCTTCTTACATAAACCTGTCAGTTTTTTACACAATTTGAATAATATTTTTGCATTTTGGTTGTTTATAACATATCGTACATAAGTACTTACTACTGAAGGGAGAAGTAGTAGGGCTTTCGCTTTTCTCTGGTACTTACCTACTTATAATTTGTAGAGCAAACTAGGTACCTACAGCAACAAACCTTGCACATGTAATGGAGATTTAAAATGACAAACAAATTAGTTATTCAAAAACACGTAAACCCCGAACGAATGTCCGTATTTATTACGTGGACTAGACGTGGACCAGAAAACGCCTTCCGTATCTTTGTCTCGAATAAACTGAAATTCATGTGAAACTGCCATAACGGCAACAATTTCAAACAATGTTATTTTATTGTTAGGAATAAGATATAATTGATATGTTTATATTTCGTAGGGTACCAAAGTACCTATATCATTTTTTTTCAGTAAATGTTAACTATTGTAACTATTTCGACTACCTAGTAGTTGTTTTAATATTTATTGATATAACATTTTGAATGTACCTATCCAATAAATATTTGCTAAGTAATCACCCTTTATTTGATTTGTGTATCCTCTCAATAATATTTTACCTAAACCTAACTTAACACACAACTGACGTTTACCTAGGTCCTAGGTCCAATATATCGTAGATCGTTACGTTGTTGAGGTTTTACATATAACCTCAATTTGTCAAGAGCTCTAGATTTTGCTGGTATGTATTATTTGATTTTATTTTTAAGGTTTAATTGATATTTTACATGAAACTTCAATACTTAACTTAATATTGTTCTCATTTCCAGATGCTGGATCGAAGGCGTGGACACCAACGAATCAACAGCATTGTGGAACTCGTCGGAGATATTAGCGGCCATCCCAAGAACCCCTACGGGCGGCCTACACAGCTGCCTCATGTACGATGGCGACGGCAACGACACGGTCTCATGCACTAAATTTGTCTTCGACACAACATATAGATCTTCCTCACGTGCTATAGAATGGAATCTTGTTTGTGACCAGAGATGGATGGGCGCCGTAGCTCAATCCGTTTACATGCTTGGAGTATTCACCGGTGCTGTTGTCTTAGGAGGGATGGCGGACAAATATGGCAGAAAAATGATTTTCTGTTGGTCCGGTGTACTTCAGTTAGTTTTTGGTGTTATGGTTGCTTTTATACCGGAATACTGGTCCTTCTTAGTAGTCAGATATTTGTATGGAATTTTTGGTTCCGCCGGTTCTTATATCACTGGTTTTGTATTAACTATGGAACTTGTTGGTGCTAACAAGAGAACTGTTTGTGGCGTGGCTTTCCAAGGAGCGTTCGCAGGTGGGATCATGTTAGTGGCAGGATGGGGTGCTATTATTGACAACAGACAAATTCTTCAAGTCGTATACGGGCTCCACAGCCTCTTGCTTATACCTCATATCTGGATCATGGATGAATCTCCTCGTTGGCTATGGGCTCAAGGTCGGACTAAAGAATCTGTTGATATTGTTGAAAAAGCCTTAAAATTCAATCGTTCTGAAGCCAGACTAGATAAGGCTGATCTAGTATCAAAGGGAAAGGTTGAATCGTCTAAAGCTCTAAATGCTCCATCTGCCACCACAATAGATCTTTTCAAAACTCCAAATCTACGTAACAAAACATTAAATGTTTGCTTTTGTTGGTTCGCTAATTCCATAGCATACTACGGGCTCACTCTCAGCACGGGCAAACTTGAAGGCAATCCTTATTTAATTACAGCTATTATGGGTTTTGTCGAACTGCCAAGCTACGGAGCTGTGATGTATTTCCTTGATATATGGGGTCGCAGGCCACTGATAAGTTCTATGATGTTGGTGGGAGGTACAGCTTGCATCGCTGCGACGTTTATTCCCGCCGGCAGTATAATTTCTACTGGTATTGTCATCACGGGCAAGTTGTTTATAGCCGGCTCGTTTGCTATTATTTACAATTACTCCGCTGAACTATTTCCGACTGTTGTCCGTAACTCAGCTTTAGGGTTAGGTTCTATGTGCGCTAGGCTTTCTGGAGCTCTTACTCCTCTGATTTCTTTACTAGATTCTTTCAACCCCAAAATACCAGCGATCACTTTTGGTCTCGTTGCACTAATTTCTGGATTCCTTTGCTTCTTCTTACCGGAGACGATGAATCAGCCTATGCCGCAGACTCTAGCAGATGGAGAGGAATTTGGCAAAGGTGATACATGCTTCGCTGGTTGTATGGGTAAAAAAAGAGTCAATAATAGAGATAGAGGCTATAATGATGATGATAAGACTTCTGAAGCCATGGTTCCTTTAGGAAATAATGCCTAAAAAACTTTACAAGTAGGTAATTAATTAATTAACGTAATATATGATATTGATTAAAAATATGATTTATATTTGTGGCGATTTTATAGGTAATTTGATTGTGATATTAAATTCGCAAGTGCCTAAATGATTACATTTAATACGAGTTAAGTACATAAATAGAAGAAGTGCGTGCTGCTGGCAGTGTCAAGACAAAATGGGTACCGATAAGATAATATACATAAGTATAGATATTTTTCTAGACTAGCTGATTACATAACCTGTGTTAATTTACTACGGTCACTACAACTATAGTTACCTACATCCACCTATTCCAATTTAATGGGATACTTACAGAAATGTGCTCAATTTAGCGAAACTGATAGACTAGTAGGTATATCTAGGTCATTGGAAACTAGATAGGTATCGTTTGATTTTTTGAGACAGTTTCTATACGTAGGTATTGTAAATATAGGTACCATATTATTGAGTTTTAATGTGGTTTCATTGGCTTAACTATGTCAATGAAATGAATGTTACGTCATATTAATACTTAGGGTAGGTAGACAGGTACCTACATAGTAAGTTTCATCGAAATGAGGAGAATTTGTTTTCCATGTAGGTACCTAACTTACCTACCTAGTATTAGTATGTACTAGGTATTTGTATAAAACCATGAAACATTTTTTTTAATATACCTACGTAGACCCTTTATATTTATATTTTTATTACAATTTTAAACATATTTTTTTAGGTTTAAGTGAGTAGTTACTTTAAAATTGAATATCATACCTATAGGCAATCATTAACATAAATAGATATAAAATTGTTATGCGTGGCTAGTGAAATGTACCTAACTAGAATAGCGAATAGTCTTAATTGTGTTAGTGTGGATATGAAATTATGAGTGTACATGATATTACACAATACTTTAGTAGTTACCTACCTACAATTTTTATCCTATGAAATCTGTTGCCTCGTTTACATTACCTAGGTATTATACTCGTTATATTTTAATCCATAATCTAAGATATGGCTAATGGGGTACCTATATATGTACATAATATCAATGACGATATGTATATATAGTCGTTGATAATATGTATGGTTTTTGGTTAAACCGAAAGCGAAATCACCATACTACCTAAGCAATTACCTATATAAATACAGTGGAAAATTGCATTAATACTAGGTAAGTATATTAATTTTTTTCAATGTCAAAAGCATTGATATAAGCTTTATTTGCCTTATTTAAAGTAGGTATTAATTGACAATTATGTTTGTATCCACTTATCGTAAACATCACGGTATATTAGGTACGTACAACATGGGCCCGTTTCACTGTTATTTATAATTAATAAATTTTGTGTACCTAGTTAAGTGCATAAGGTAACTTAATAATTAGCAAAAATTCATATGGGATCAAACTGCGGACCTTAATAATTTGTTATGTTTGAACGGTTGAATATCTGAGAGATATATCACTCGTAATTTTTTGTAAATAAAATGATTATTTACACATTTCGCACAACTTATTTCATTGGAGAATATACCTCTACTTATTTAAACTCACCTAATTTATGGATTAAGACAATTAGGTAAGTATTGAAAGACAAATTTAAAACTCAATAGGTATGTATTTTAATAATTACACCAAACAGTAATTTTAATCACAGTGAGATTTAAGACATCAATAGAATACACGTCGATGTTACAGAGAACATACAAAATACAAGATAGCCGGTAAATATATACCTATACATATACACTTGTTTATGTAGAATAAAACTAGGATAAGAGTACTTTCGCACTTATACAATGTAATGTACAAGGTTAAGGGAACATCACACATAGAAAACCTGAGAATAAAAAATCCAAGTAGCACAACATCAAGAAATATCTTAAAATGTGAAATATTCACAATCCTTTTTTGAATAAACAGAACATGTTGTAGGACGCCTAGCAATAGTCGATGATGATTAAATAAGTATTCTTTGAACCGCTGGGGAAAATTTTAGATCTGTACCGCAAATTTCAAGTACTTAAGTAATTCTATTTTTTTGGTAAGTACCTACCTATGTATTCTACTAATAGTTTAAAAAACCTGGACAGGTACTTATAGGTATATATACAACACCGACATGAAATAACCACATGGAACGCATGAGCGACGCAACACTAGGTCGCTTACTGATAAACTGATCCTCTGAACCACTTCCCCCTTAACTCTGGCCTTGTGTATGAATAACGAACCTAGATTTAGGCCGCAAAAAAAGGTTACCCACCTAACCAAAAGTATATTTTGACAGAGCATTTAGGTGCGCTTCGATCAGAGGCTTTGAGCATCTAAAGATAGACGACAAAAAACTTTAAATCTCTTACTTTGCATTTGAAAAAATATATATTTGGTAGGTACATTTTTCATATATTTCGTGTCTGTTTTTATTGTCTATTAAAAAGTCACCTAAAAATATAAAAAATTATGTTCGCTCTTATATGATTACTACGAATTTGTAAATGTTTTATAAAAACTACAACAATTTCAATTGATGCACCTACATTTTAATGAGTATGCCTTCTCAAAATGGACTACGATATAATAGAAGAATTGCCCTACTTATTTGTATGGTACGCTACAATTTATAGCATGCATGTAGTTCAAACTTAATAGGTACCTATTTGAAGTATGAATTTTGGGCGAGTTCTGATTCTGAACAATGATCGAACAGAGGTAGAGTAAAACCATCGTAGCTATTTCAGTAGTCTACTACACTACAGGCTCTACAGGGTAGAAAAATAATGTATTGGCGACATAAGATTTTTAAACTATTTCGTCAGTAGTTTTCATTTATTCTTTTTAAGAACGAAGTTTTCGTATAAAATATTATAAACAATAAAAAAATACGTAGAACTTGGTAGAACGTAGTCATAGAAAAAAATATTTATGGATACCGCGACAGCGCCCTACTATCGGGAGTTATCGAAAACTACTACTTTATTCATATAATTATTTTGTATTGACTACGTACGTACCTACGTAATATTGAGCGGAGCGAAAGTCTCAGCCAGTATCATAATAAAATCTACGAATACGCATTTATCAATACTTTTTGTGTTAAGGTTTAATTAATATAGGTAGTATTTATAAAATTACGCATTTTAACTATAGCTGCCTCGGAGGAACTAGCTCTCTCTCTCTATATAATCAAAGATAGCTGCATTTCAACAAGGTTCGAAGATCGATACGATACGAGATCTTAGTACAACTTGTTTTCTCGGAGGAGTTAGGCATAGTGTTACATTCGCAGAATATTGCCAGCGACAATGATTAGATGAATGGACAGGAAATAAGCGCACGGATTTTGAAGGCTATAATAATATGTTGAGCGCCGGCTCTCCACTCGTTTCAGTCATACTCTGCCTTTGCGACATGCGAGCCGTACGATACGACAATACAAATTTCTAATACTACTATGTACATGTGTTCGCTTTTTGTCATGCAGTAATTAGATTCGCTATCTCTACTTTCCGGCAAATGTAATATGCATACTTTTAGCTAGGTATGCTTGATTGTGTTGTCTTGTTAATTTTGATCGATTTGCAATCGCTGGGCCCGTCCATTCCATTATCATCGTCGCTGAATATTGCAATATGACAAATGAAACAACTAAGAAAGACGATATTAGTGTCCAAACACTTGTAATATTCGACAAAATTATATTGCATGAAATAAGCATTTGTTTAAAGTAAGTAAAGGATTGTCTCCTGTACTACATTGTTCCGCCGTTTTATGGATAATATCAGCAGCAATAAGTATGGATACATTTAGAAACAAGTTTGCAGCAAAGGGAAGTTTTTCAGATGTTTACCAATGATTTACATATAAGCAAAGGTGAATCATAAAATAATGTTAGATTCTTAAGTTACATACATTGAGATCAAGGTTCTAGTTCTACAATTTTTAGAATACATCTTTGTATCATATTTGGATAATAGCCAGTATCGTTCGATTATATCATGGTTCCCTGTTTACCTTTTTGGTGTTGATCTGTTTAAATAAAATAATAAGTTTAAGACTAACATTAGTGAGCACAAAAAAGAGAAAAAATAATAATAAAAAAAATATTATTGCACAAGGCAAATCAAGGTGAAAAAAGGAAATATCTAATATTCTGCTACGTATAATAAAATGAATTCTGGGTTAGAACAAAATCTACAATGTTTATTAGCCAAAATTGAATTAGTTATAATTTAAAACTAGTGTCATGTGACAGTGTTATTGTTATTGACTTACATAATTATCACAAAATTCTAAGTAAGTATCTAGGTTCGCTAAATCTACAAACTACTCTGCAGTCATTCAAGCAAAGCTCATAAACAATATAAAATAAATAGAGAACTTACACAAGTATTAATTAATCTGTTACCAGAAAGACCCTGTCTCACAACCACTGGGCAAATAAAGGCCAATTTACCACAGAAACAGTGTCGCCAAAGCTGCTGTCACAACTGGAAACATTTGGTGGCCAGGTTGACCACAAAAATTGTGTGCACTGTATACACAATACAAGTCAGTGCTGTTTCGACTGCCTATCTGGCAACATAAACTGTCTCCTTATGTTAGGCTATGGTTATTAAGTATTATAGAGCAGGCAGTAAGAACTTAATTTTTATGAAAGGGCTTTTTACGTTCATAGATATACTTAGTAAAATTGCTACCATCTAAATTTGGGACAAGGATATTGTCTCAAGACAGTCATCAATCCTTTGCAAAGTATTGGATATATTTTGATATTGCATAGCAATTATTCCTAAATTCAACAGTATAGTCATCATAATGGGCCAGGGCAATTGTGACATGCAACTTCAGCCTAATGACATAAATATTAGGGTAATTTTATCATACACCCGATTTTCTCTTAAGATCTGGTGAGATGTAGGTAAATCCGTTAATCGTTAATTGCCATAGAGCAGTAATCACAAATTTTACAAAGTGTTGAAGTTCAAAATTCAAAACCTTACCTAACCTACCTGCTGCACCCACCAGCCTAACTTTTGTTGCATATTGCCCTTTAAGTTCTTAATTACCAGACTCTACAATAGCTTGGTAAGAAAAATTAGACAGATACATACAGACTTATTGATAAAGATTTCTGTAGAGGGCCAATTTTGGTCCAAAAATTTGGTTTTTATTTCCAAAAATCACATTTTTAATATTGGACATTAAATATGCAATTTTGTGATGTAGCTTATAAAGGTACTTTCTTTTACTTACATGAAAAATGTGCTTTAGATTTAACAGTGTCGAATTTTATTTCATTGTACTGAATGTAAATAAAATTCAGTACAATGATTGAAATAAAATAATTATGAATGGAATAAGACAAATAGGTAAATGTTGTTGTTACATTGAAGAAGTTAAGTGAAAACATACAAAGAATCTGCATTGTTAAAAAGACATGTGACATCCATCCAGCAGTAGAAATATTAAAACTGAAGGTCTATGATATGTTTTCTACTATTGTCTGAGTTTTTGAGTCTATAAAAAGTACCTGTTAGAATATTTTTTCTGTAACTTAATGTTAACATATTTAATATCAATAAACATGCTACCTACAACTCTGGTCAACTGTAGCACCGATTCAGTAATAACTATTATTAATAATTTAGTAATTTAAAAAATGTACCAATAAAACAAGCAATCCCATAACTTGACTAATTTAGTTGTGAAATTCTATTTAAGCCAGCTCCAACTCTTCACCAGCCTAATCCAGCTGCAATCTCTTTGGCCTTTATAAATTAATCACAAAAATAGGTGTGATTAAATATAAGCATTTCGCTATTCTAATATTAATACTATTAATAAAACAAGGCATTATTATCAATGTTCTGGACAACGAGTGTGTGGTAACTGGGCTGGGCGAGGCAGCTTGGTCTCTGTAGGTATAGCAGTGTGCACTATAATAGCCGGCTGCGTGGGAGTAGGCGCGTGCAGTTCGTGGCTCTCCCCAGGAGACAGATTAGCCAGTGCAGCCAGCAAGTCATGGTTCACGAGAGGTTCGGCTTCCTCTCGCGGCTCCCATCCCACCGGCGGACTCGACGGCGGTGAGATCAGGAATTGTTTGTACGGAGCCGGAGGTTTCAGGTTCTTCAACGACACAGGTGTAACTGGCTGCGCGAAGTAGCAATTTATACACGAATCGTAAAACTGGTACTGATGGAGTTGAACACGGGCGTTGGCCGCCTCCAACGGACTGTCATAGTTTACACGCAAACGCCTGAAGCTGCGAAGCCATTGAAATGTTATATTGTCAGAAAACGTACGGAACAAATCCTCCATCTCTTTCTTCAATTTCTCGTCGGCAAATATGCTGCTATGAATATTAGTCACAATGACAGATTTTGGAAGGTCGTCGAAGTCGTCTACATGGTCTTCCGTATCGCTTTCGTGTTCAAAATTTGCAATATTTGGATGAATATTAGGCATACCATCTTCCGCATTTATGTAAACATCGTCGTCTTGAAATGAGTCTTCATCTTCTTTGTGGGCCATCGCTCCGAGTTTAGTATTTGCAGGACATTAAATCAAAACAGTTAAGATGATATAATCAGTTTACTCTAAATATAATATTAACGAAAAACACTATTGATCCAATTTAGAAACTCACAGAAATAGAATCAAAACAGAATTTAATTGACATTTGTATTCATTCAATGACGTCAGAGATGAGAGAAATGAGAATTTGTTGTTGTTTTTAATATTTCGTGGCCATGGATACTAGTCTTTCAGCCGAGTACATGTTTCTTCATCGATCCTTCTTTCTCTAGTTAAATGAGTCGTAGTCACATTCCAAGTCACACACTGTAAGTCACGGTCAAGTCCAAACATGTCCTAGTAAAGTCATGGCAACTTTACTACAAGCTTCTTCGGAGTTTTGGAAACAACATAAAAAGACACGCTTCACACAGGCAGAATGCAATGCCAATTAGGCGTTTGTTTAAAAAAAAAGAATAGTTCGTGATGTTTTACTAGATGGCGTAAGAAGCACAGAATTTAATCTTTTTTAGTTATTCCTGGTCATGCATACAAGTCCTTCGGCCGAAAACACGGTTAAACTGATTACGTATGGTGGTGGGTTCATAACGAGTCACACCAAAACCAGTCACTGTTTGACTCGTTAGAATTTTCTTCCCATCGAGACTTGTTGGGAAAACCTTTTGGAAAAAAAAGTTTCATCAGTAAAAGGGACTCGATGGGAAGAATGAAATCCCATCGAGTCAGATATCTACAGCCTTACCTAAAATAATCTCGATTCCCTTAGTCACTGCTTAAACTTCTCTGTCCTTTTCTAGCACGTGCAAATTCACGTCAGAGAGAAGATGGCAGAGCATCTTAAGCAGTGACTAACGGTTGAAAAGTTTTTTTAAGTAAGGCCACTAAACTCCAAAAAAGCTTCTAGTAAAGTTGCCATGGCTTTACTAGGGTATGATTAGACTTGACCGTGACTTACTGTGTGTGACTTGGACTGTGACTAAGACTCATTTAACTAGAGTAAGAAGGAATGATGAAGAAATATTTTTTGGCTCAAGGATTAGTCCACAATCCAATCAAACCATCCATGAACATGAACAACCATAATTCATCCTTGATCCATCGATCCATAATGGATTGTTAATAGATCCATGGCCATGAACAATTTTATAACAACAAACAATCAGGAGATCAAATCAACATAATGTTTTGTTTGTTGTTTTAAATTTTTCGGTTTGGAATAAACTTTGTAGTTTCTGATCATTTCATCCAAAGCAGTTTTGAGATGTGTTAGTATACAGTATTGCGTCCAAGGTAAAGAAAACATCTAATAAATGTTGTCTTTACCTTGGACGAAATTAACAATACCACTGGATGACCACTGGCTTTTCGGTGAAGGGAAACATAGTGAGGAAACCAGCCTTATGTCTGGAGAAGAAACTCAGTTGCGTTTTTAATCTACATATCCGCACTCAGCCTTATGCAGTTTGCTGGACTACGGCATTATCACCCTGAGGTATGATATTGGGTAAAACTCAAAGTAAACGCTCTTAAAACGTAAACAAATCGAAGCCGAATCGAAGGTATAAATGCAGGGGTCACGTTCGATGGGTCCAGAAAACAAAGCTGAGGCGTTGGAAAGCGCAAAAAACAATAACAATAATATTCCACGCTCGTAAGCGAAAACCAAAGAGAATTTAACACTACGTTATAGCGAAAAAAAACTAAAACGTAGTGTTTAATTTCCCTATGAAACAAACTGCAAACTGCAATGAGTAAAGAATTTTTGTTGTTAAACGAAATGAACTTTGCGGGGCTATCATGTAACTTTTCGGGATCGCGATTCGGATACGAGTTGTCAAAAATTTTCATTTGTCACTGTCACAGCTTTACGGTATCACGGAGGTATTTCTCTCGCTATCGTTATCGAACGAATGCATTGATTTCCTTAAATAAGTTAAGCAATTCGGTCGGTTTTTTGGCGCTTCGTCCTGCCCTGCAGGGTCAAATGAGTTTTGGCAGAGATAGTGACAAGTGTCAATTTTTGACAGCTTGTATCCGAATCGCGATCCCGAAAAGTTACATGATAGCTCCGCAGGTTTTACAATAAATGTCACATTGACAAGTTTGACATAAACAATTTCAAACGACTTCACTATCTATTATAATTTTTGGAACTAACACTTTTTTTTAATAGAAAACGCCTATAACTTATAACTTAAAAAAAATAACAAAATTAAAGCTAGCGTGTCTATAATGTACAACATGATATTTGCCGACACGATAATGTACGGCATAATAATGTACAGCATGAGAATTGGTGTACATGTACATCAAATATCATCCATGTCGTACAATACTGGCCGTCCATTAGCTCGTGTCTATAAAGTACGGCCCTATATTTTACAGCCAATAATCCGAGTACATTTCTTAAATTGATATTTTAAAAAAAACCTGAACTTGTGAACTTGGATTCGCGATATTATCAGTTTTAGCGCATTACGTAACGCAGCACAAATATCAGTCTGTACAAAATCGGGGTGTGCATTATTGAGCGGAGCCGATAATGTACGGCATGATATTGCACGGCACGATATTCGATGTACATGTACACCAATTATCATGCTGTGCATTATTATGCCGTACAATATCATGCCGTACATTATCTGTGTCGTACATTAAACATTATTGCCTCCCACTAGCAGTAGCAGCGCACCGCGTACAGTTTTTGATAATCTTTGTTCATTGGTTTTAGAGTTGTTTGATTCCTTTTTACGTGATTTTCTACCATGAATTTCATTTGATGTTGTCCTAAGTGTAGAATTTATGGCCACATATTGAGTGTTTAAGAAAAATATTCAATTATTATGAAAATGGCAGGCCTAGAATCAATGGCAATGGTCGTCGAAGAGGTTAAGCCTACAGAGAAGCCGGTTGACAGAGAGAAGGTGAGGCACTTTTGAAGTTCTATTCCCATGTGTATGTAAATCAACATCGTCATCTTACATCAAGTAATAATGAGGCATATAAATCATTGTCAGCCAGATGACGTCCACTGCTGGACGAAGGCCTCTCCCCTAACCCTCCCTGGTTAGCCATAATCCCCACGCTTGGCAGGTGGCATGGGGATCACAGAATGCTCACCGTTAACTGAGAGGACGCTGTTACCCGTCCTCCAGTGGTTCTGGAAGTAGTTTTACGACATATCCAGGAAGGCATATAATAGACTAGTAAGAATTTATCTAATAACAGGTCTTATCCTATGTTTTCAGACGTGCCCACTTTTGCTTCGAGTGTTTTGTTCGACTGGGCGGCACAATTCCCCGGGCGACTATGCCAGAGGATCCGTACCGCAAAATGAGCTGCAGATATATACTTGGATGGATGCTACTCTACGCGAACTCACTGGCCTAGTCAAGGAAGTGAACCCTGAGACAAGACGTAAGGGCACTTATTTTGATTTTGCTATTGTGTATCCTGACTTGAGGACACCGACTTACCGCATGAGGGAGATAGGTGTGACATGCTCAGGGCAGCGTGGTGGTGATGACAATAAAACACTGTCACAAGTCAAATTTCAAATCGGACATTATTTAGACATATCCATTACTCCACCTAATAGGATGCCTCCTCCAATGCGGCGTCCTCAGCCATACATGAACAACAGGCCATACTGACAATATAAATATGTAAACTAATATGTAAGTATGGTTTGAGGAAACTTAATATTGTTTAGGTGGTAAAAAACACATTAGCTATACTATGAATAATAACAATTAGGTATAAACATTTGCAGTGCATTCATTGAATTACGTGTAGGTACATAAATGTATGTGAAGAAATTGTTATAACTACCCATCGATTTAAGAAACAGAGGATATTGCATGTCATAATTTGAAATGTGAAAATAGTACCACAACCTACTCAAACAAATAGCAACTCTAAGATAAAAGGATGAGCAACTGGTTGTCTAGATTAGAACAACAGCTGAACGCCGCCAAATTGTATGTAAACTGGTGCACCATAGAGTTTTAGGTGTGCTACGGCTGAGCAGCTGATGCAAAATCCTCTATTTCATTGATCGATTGATTGTTTGATTGATCGATATTGTCCAATAAGTTTGTCTTATGGACTCAAAAATTCAACAGTTTAAAACAATCATTTAATTTAATGTGCTAGTATGTACTGTGCACTACTACTAATTTGTAATTATTTAAATGTGTATCACGCAACTTATGCAGTTGCTAAGAACCAATGATAGTGTGAATGTTAGCTTGTCATCAGCTAGAGAAGTCAAGTGTATAACTTTATTGCTTTATTTCTAAGAGGCACAATTAATTATACCTATAGACATTGATTGTGGGATGCCAAACAAGAGTATTTTGTAAGTGCAATTAAAATGAAGATTAAATATTTAGCCTTTACTTATGGGGGATGTGCCAGCCCAAACATGCCAAAAGAAGGCGCCAGAATCATTTTTAAAATTTGTAGAAAATTTTAAATTCATGTACCGATACAATGATTGTAAATAGCCCATATTTATCATTGTTTAACGAACTTGCTAGCTATATTCGTTCCTTTATCAATGGGATGAAGATGATGATGATATTTAACACAGTGCTGCAGAAAAGAAACGAATATGGCTACAATGTTCGTATTAAAATCTAAATAAAATACAGGTTATTTACAACCATTGTACCGGTACATTATGGCGATTTACGAGTTTCTTCAAACTGTTTTGCAATCTAGATCGTAAAAAATATTCTAGCGCCAATTTTTGGCAACTTTAGGCTGATACATCTCCCTTAATGAAAATAAATGAAGCAGTGTCTTCTTGCTATTAATGCATACTACAATCCTTACATGTTGTGAGTTGTGACAGTGTCACAGTCAAATGGCCAACACAAAAGTGTAGTGACTACGAATAAGTAGTGACTACGAATAAGTAGTGACTACGAATAAGTAGTGACTACGAATAAGTAGTGACTACGAATAAGTAGTGACTACGAATAAGTAGTGACTACGAATAAGTAGTGACTACGAATAAGTAGTGACTACGAATAAGTAGTGACTACGAATAAGTAGTGACTACGAATAAGTAGTGACTACGAATAATTTTGTCCTATAGGTACTTAGAGCATTATTATTTTGTTTCTTTAAGATGAATGGGTAAATAATTACAAATATTCGATTTAATAAAACTGAGGTAAATTATAATTTTAGTCTTTTTATTTCACAACATCTCATTCATTCAATTTTAAGGCACATTGTGTGAACAACTAAAGTCAGCGAAATGTTACATCTCAGATAACACCTACATGACTACTATTCTGTACTTATAAAATAGATTTCCCTAAAATAAATTATATTAGGCACTTAACACTAGTGATTGGTAGCTGCTCTAAATGGCCTCTTGGATTTTTTGCCCATGTTGGCGAGATCAATAGTGATACCATTGGGCAGAACTGCTTTGTTCTCCTGGTAGTCTATGAAACCTTTCTCGCTCTGTGGGTCCTTGGTCTTATCGCATAGGATCCCGGTCTCGTAGTTGTATTCGCGCTTCAGACCGTCAGGGTCGACGTACCCGTACTTGCCGCGCGTCACGCAGTCCACTCCTATGGTCTCTTCCTTGAAGGAGCCATCGTCATTCTCGAATCCCCAGGTGATACTTCCGTCAGGATTTTCGTCTCTGTACTTGCGAATGATTTGGGCCACAGGTTTCCTCTCCCTGTTGTGTGAGGGTACGTATTTCTGTTGAGGCGCGCTTTTAACCGGAGCTCGGATGGGTTCCTGCTGAGGCCTGGAGTACTGTCGCACTGGCTGAATGTTCACCTCCTCTTCGTCTTGGAAAGGTCTGGGCTCAGGCCTGAACGAAGGCCTCTGAGGTCTGCTCGACAAAGGCTGCAGCCTCACCGGTTGTGGCTTGATCTGTTCTGCTTTGATCGGAGCGAAAGCCTGCGGCGGCAGCGGTCTGTACGGGGTAGGTCTGATCGGCTCAGGTTTCGGTGCCGACGGGGTGGATTGCGGGAACGGCGAGGAGTTGAACACGCTCGGAGGCTTCGGCTGCGACGTTGTCGTGATATCGAAGAAGTCGTTTTGAGGTTCTGGTGTAGAGAAATAGTTTGGTGAGAAAGGTGTCGGCGTGTTGATTTCTACTTCGTCTTCTGATTCTTCCGTCACTGGTTTGGCGGCCTCTTCGAGAGACTGGAGGTTAGGTCGCGGTGCCGCGTCCACGGACTTGAAGGACGGCCTGGAGAGGCCGGGTCGCCGGATCCTCGGCGCGCCGCCGCCGACAGGGGCGCTCTGCAACCTGCCTTGTCTGAAGCCAGTCGTTCTTCCACCACCCAATTGTATAGCTCCGGGTATTTGTAATCTCGGAGGTGCAGGGCCATCATTGTATTGCGCGTAAGCTGTGACTGCGCACAGCATACATATCTGAAATATAAAAGAAAACGTTAGATTTATGTTTAAAACCTATTATACATACTGGAAACAGAAAGTACTTCAATGCTAGAAAGTACTATCGAATAATGCATTAAAAATAATAACAATAATTCGTTTTTGAATCAACTTCTTAAATAAGGTCGTAAAGCTCAGTTTGGTTGACGGAATGTCAGCGCTAGCGCAACGAGCGGACACGACATACTTTCCAGTAGACCTTGCTCGCAAGTAGGTACGTCGGTATAACACCTGACTTGTAATATAATCGAGTTGATAGTATCGCGACACGCCTTACCCTGGTTCTATTGTCACAATAATGTCATAATGTTACTTCACGTAAGCAATTAACTGACAAACGTTTGGTCAAGTTCTTGGCTCTACAATGGATGATGTGCCTATGTACGTAGGTATTGCTTTAGATGTTATGTTTACATGTGTATGTGAGGGATGAGTTTCGATGTACATATTTTTAGCTATTGATTAATATTTCCTATATTAATATTATCACTACTTGCGAAAGAATGGACTTTAATGAAATTCGGTATTGAAATTAGCTGTACCCAAACCCGTAGTATTCTTAATTACATACATACATACATTGTTAACCAATACAATGTTAGTACTTTGTTAGTAGGTTAGTTCTCGCAGGTTGTAGGTAAAACGACTCCCCTAGTAACAATCATTATTGTTTACTAGCTGCGCGCCGCGGTTTCACACGCAATTCTTGGGATAAACAGTAGCCTATGTGCTATTCCAAGGTTTCTCAAACCTCTATACCCAATTTCATCCAAATCGTTTAGCCGTTTCACACACACATCGACACACTTTCGCATTTATAATATTAGTAGGATTTTTGTGTTCATCTATTATGGGTACTTTGTCTTATTGATACTAATCGTGAAAGGTGAGGCATTGCTGCAACTTATTTTTGCGTCATATTTCGTAAAATAACCTTACCACCTATAAAC
This sequence comes from Erannis defoliaria, assembly GCA_905404285.2. NCBI lineage: Eukaryota > Metazoa > Arthropoda > Insecta > Lepidoptera > Geometridae > Erannis > Erannis defoliaria. The sequence goes on from FR990078.1 coordinate 10,615,497, forward strand.
CAAACCCATGCCAAAACCCGAGACTTGTTGAAATATGTATTACAATACAAAGGTATTTCGCAAATGAGATTACACTAACTTAGAATTTATGCAAAGGTGTTTAATTGTACAAAAAGCAAGGTACTTATTAAGCTCTACTTTCGACATTTGTTAGGAAACCATGTTTTTTGAGTTAACTTAAATGAAAATTAACTTTTGCTAAAGTGGTTTACTTTTTGCCTACATTCCTAATGAATATGATAAATTCAGTGAGTATCTATCATAATACCAATTTTTTTAAAGTATTCTCGTATTCTACAAGAGGGAAATAGATACATGAACATTAAGAGTATATGTAAGTATAGAAGGATGAAAGAATAGAAGGTTTTCGCGGACTGCGTGAAAGAAAGACGTAAAACGAAGACACAAAATATACATATTACGTCCATGAATCACATTTGAGACTACGAAGTTAAATAAATATAATATATTAAAACAGTGTGGTAATGAAGTTATGATCAACGCAATGAAGGTAACAAATAAAAAAATGTGACTATGTAAACGCTACTGACGATTACGAAGACTTCCAAATGTTTAAATTACAGGTTTTAAGGTAATGATGTGATAACGTAAGAGTTATAAGGTAGTTAAAGTAAAGCGTTTGTGTTCTGTTCTAATCGGTCTACTTTAGGCTAGGGCCTAACCTAATTGGGACATGCCTAGATATGTCTAGCCGCTAGGCGTATCTATAGGCATCTCCCAAGTAACTTTCAAAGAGTTGGAATTGTTCAGTGTTACTTGTTAATGTTTGTAAACAAGTCAGGGCAGGGCCCACACAGAACCCACGGTACCTTACCTACTAGTACGTATCTGGTGATTTAACTCAATAAGTATCATTTTGCTAAATTTATTTCCTCTGACCAATAAATCGGATTGGGCGAAAACATTGTTGAATACAAATCTTTCTTCCTCCAGGGCTTGAGATATCTGAATCTTTTACTTAGAATAAATAAATAAAACAAATATTGGTGGACATTTCACACGGCGCCACCTAGCCCCAAACTAAGCAAAGCTTATATTATGGGAACCGGATAACTCATGGAATACTTAATATACTATTTGTAAATACATACTTATGAAATAATACATACTAGACTCAGACACAGAACAAACATCTATGACAATGTATATTCTGGTTGGGAATTGAACCCTCGCCCTACAGCTCTGAAGGCAGACAATACTACCAACTGAGCTAAAAGGCAGTCTAAACAATCAATCACGGGAAATATGTTTTACCAAATGAATGAGCTTATGTGCTCGATAAACGTAGCATACTCAATCTATCTATCATAATGATCTATTTTAACTAAATACATATTACGTCCTCTGCTAAATGACAGTCGAAAACGCCTAATAGTAGTTCTTGTAGGTGTACTATTGTGATAACATGTTACACTGGTAGGTCTGCTTTTGATCTTATTTTTATTTTATGTTATCTTACGCCACAAGCCTAAAGGTATTGATCAATTACACGTTAACAGCTTACATTTACAATTGGGCAACTGAGGCAGTTTGGCTTATCGACGCCGCTCGTAGTTTGCTGGGAGCTATAATTGTCGCAACCATGCAAATCTTTATTACACGATAATAAAATATATCTTATATTGTATATTTGTATATTGTTATATTATATATCACAATCAAAAAAGGATTGTACCTAGGAATAAATTCTAATATTATTATCTTTTGTACCGAGGATTAAATTTTTTCTCACCTCAGCTGTATAGGTACTAATAGTAGAGACAAGAGACAGATTTTGCCGATGTCTGAGACCCATATGTTATTAAGTTATTGTGGTTTATTTATAGGTTTATCATAGAAAACTGACAAATTGAATATCTTTTCGCCGCAGTGACTTCCATAAAAATTACGGTAAAACGGCTTTCTGCAATAAGTGGTAGTTTTGCCATACTTTTGTAACACATGGCCTTTGTTTTTGTGCTTCAGAAGGCAAGGACTTGGAAAGTTTATTGAACTTCTATTGTTGCGTGCCTTTATGTATAGGCGTAGCATGTGAAGGACAATGCTGGTTATGTTATCAGAGTAATTGCATCTATGAATAATGTCGAAAATTCTTGAGTGACTAGAAATATGAGTCAGAGTGGTAAATATGTTCGCTGGTAAGCGCATCACTAGAGGCATAGATTAAGTAAACTATACCTAATCTATGCTAGAGGACGGCTGGACCAATTTAACATTTTTAAATAATCGTAATTATCAGTAGATGGCAGGTATTAATGTACGGTAGAAAAAATCGGCAACATCGAGAAAAAATAAGTGGTTTATTCCATGGGGTGTTTGTATGGACTGAACTGAATCACAATTCAACAAAAAGAAACAACTGAATCGCCTAATTGAAGAGTTTCAAAGAAAGCGAGCGAAGCCGTGGCCAACTGCTAGTAGAAAATAAAAAAGATTAACAAAAAAAAATGCCTTGCAAACTACGGTAAGTAAATAAATAGGTATCCATAACTAGTTACGTTGTGATTAATGATGATGAACTAGTTGCGCCCCACTGTTTCACCCTCCACTTGCAGGTTTTCTATAATATTTTTTTAGGATAAAACGTAGCCTCTATGTTAATTCAGGGTATATCAAGCTAACTCAATTCGGAATTTCATTCAAGCCGTTACAGCGCAGCGTGAAGGATTAATAAATATATTTTTGTATATTTATACTCATGCACTTACGATCTTTCATATTTATAGTATTAGATTAGTGGTATTTTTATGAATAACTAGCGGCGCCCTTCGGTTTTACCCGCGATTCCTGGATAAAAAAATAGCCTATATTTTATTCCAAGGTATAAACTACCTCTATACCGAATTTAATCCAAATCAGTTCAGCCGTTTCAGTAAAAAACGTTCACACACACACCGATAAACTTTCGCATTTAAGTATAATATTATATATACATAGTGTGATGTTATTTGTATGGAAATGAGTGGTTATTTATTTATTTTTGCGTATAATAGCAAAAGGTGTTTTACTGATATATATAACAAAATACAAGAAAAACAAATCGATTATGCCTTATAAGGCATAATTGCATCAGATGATGTGGAATGCCGGAGAGGTTAGGGCGGGTACAGAGATCTGAAAGTGCTAAGGCCGACCGGCGGGCGCTCATGCTTCCGCCAGTCAAGGTTGGGCCGGCAGCGAATCATACATAGGCTAAATAGGTAAGTAATGCACTTACGCGCCGGCAAAAACATACAAAACATATTCACGAACTCGTATGTCAAGTTATATAAGAGAACAAGGAAACTCAAAGAACATGCAGTGTCGAGCTGATTCGGATACAGAACTTTCAGTAACTAAAGGCCTTATTAAAACGGTGCTTAAAGTTAAATGACGTTTGTTAACGTAACGTGGTGCGGGTAAGGCCATTGAAGAATTAGGTATAATGACTGTACAGATATGCAAAAGTTTAAATTTTTCACAATATGGATCGCTTTGACCGCCGACTCGCCTAATGAAAAGCAGCGTTGCAGCTGAAGATGAAGCTCGTATAGGCCCAAAAAGTATGCATTGACTATTAGCTATTTGCTCTGTTTTGGATATGCCCATGTTTTTGTTTTCAGGAAACTGACGGATAATGCCCAGAATTACTTAATACACACTACAGAGTATGAAAAATTAATGATATTATATCTGATTATATCTAAGGATTTAAAAGATTTCATTAAATTATTGCCAATTTCACTCAAAGAGAACTCAAACTTAAAATAGAAACATTTACTGACGCTCAATTATCCGCTCAAGTTGAAATTGAACTGGTTTCGCGATCACGACAGAAGGCGACTGGAGAATCGCCGATTTGTTCTAATTTGTATCAAGTTAAATTTTGTCACTAGCATCTCCATAACCTATTCAAGTTATGAAACAATACACTATCCAAAATATGGTTAAAACTAAGTAGAATGTATAAAATACAGTACCTACCTACTAGGGCGCAGTTATCGTCTAAAGCGATTTCTTCTAGGTGACATTAGGATGGGCAGATTTAAAGGAGTTTGAATAGGCAAAATACAAATTTAAATGAGATAATAGATTCATTAAACTTTTTAAATTTGGAGCCACGTTAAGTTACAGTTTGTTACCCATAACTCAATAAGTTGCACATAATCACAAGTTGTCAGCACATTCTCTTCAATTAGTCCGTCAAGCCGTCACGGCTACATCTCTTCGTTATATATCGAACGCGAACATGCAACGCTATTTTACAACTTCAGTTACCTGATATAACATTATCTAATCGTAAACAATGTTCCTACTAACTACAAATACCGCTCGCTAACTTACAGTGAAGTTAAAATTTATTTTCACGATAACTGCACAAAATATTGTTTTATAACTGAAAGCAATTATTTATCAGGACGATGATCCAATACATTCAGATTTAGGAACACTGCATGTACAGAATATAGATAAACCACTGACTACACAATGAAAAACGCCATTAAAAGGCTGTGTTTGCTTCAGATGTATCTAAACTTCATCACATGCCTATCACAAATCAAATCAAATCAAATCAAAGCCTGTAGCAAGTTCGTAGGCAATCAGCTTGGCTTCATACAAAAGACATCAACGCGCGCTGTACCAAGCTCGCACTTTCTGTCGAATTCGTATGTGCTTAAATTGACATTGTTTATCGTAAATAAATAACTGTTGATGTTTTTCTGAACGCTTTTGCATAATAAGATACGAATCTTTATTGAGAAACTTGCAAAGTTGGAATTTGCATGGCATGTATCTATAAAGAGTTTACATTTGATCTGAACTGAATGGAAATATGCATGGAGTGTCGTAGACAACAAAGGGTATTGTATTGCTGATCTCAATATTTAAATTGTTATTATTTATTATCACTGACAAATAGACGAAAAGTACTTGAACTAATTCTGTCCAATTCGGCCATTACGAACTTACAAGTGGCTTACTGTCGTGCAATGCGAAGTAATAATTCATATACAACTTCCACAAACCTGCTTACAATTTTAAATTATCCCTTTACTCATTCCCACAGACACATTACAAAGTTTAAGTAACGTCTATCGCAAAATTACAAAACTCTTTATCGATTATTCCGCTTTAGACTGGTACAATTATCTAAACTTGACTTATGCAGTGAATGTCCAATGTATATAATTTAATGTTATGTGTTGAAACAGGACAAGGTATGCGTAGCTCTAGAGCTAGTAGTTATACATAAAGCCGTGTGCCCAAGTAACGTAACTACGCTTGTCCGTAAGACTCGCGTGTTTTACGTAACTCCCCTATATAATATGACAACGGGTTGCTTGCCGAATTATGCGCTGCTTTGCGAACAACGAATGGTTCCGCTTTGTTAATCATAAAGGGCAGTATAATGTAAGGCAATAGTTTAACACACGGTGAACTGAAACCGTTTGTCATCTTACGCTCATTTCAAGGTTGCAAACGATATCGGCTTCGAATGCCATTTGTCTTATCGACCCGAGTTCTTTATTTTATTACTCACTTAAAGCGTGTTATTCATTGAAACGCAGCACAGAGCTTGTCCGGCTTGGGTCCAATAAGTCGATTAATATTCACGTTCATACTTCATTTACAAACAGCAACCACGACTTTCACGGCACTGTGTCCTTAAAATATTTTAGTTCACTTTTTGTGCAACTAGCTGGTATTTAAGGTGATCTTGTTAGATAATTTTGATTTATTGACGTAATAAATATGCACTACAAACGAATTGCATTTGAGTTTATTTAGATTTGTACACTTATCCTACTATTAAGCAGTTAAAAAATGGGCAATATTTTTTAAACATATGACGTAAAATTGATTGACGAAAGGATAATATAATTCAAGGTGAAAAATGAGGAAGTATGTTAAAAATAAGCGCCCTTGGTGAGGGCGCGACGTCAGCGGTACTCACCAGTAATGTACGCATGATGTCCAGTGGGTGCACGTCACTACCACGCCGCGAACCACCAAGAAATAAAGGAAACGCCTCCCGCGCTAGCTATATGAGGTCGCCCACTCTCGCCCTGCTACAGACGCGACTACCATACCTTATTGCAAGGTGACCAACTATGAACGCATATTCCAACCGCACGCGCCCGACCAAATGCACCACCACGCAAATCGGTGGCGATAGACTCCCAAAATACCGCTAAATGAGCTAATTAATAAAATTCATCTTTTTAAGTATTCAAATATCATAGCTCGTAACTCAATTGTTCGAATTAATTTTGTGTTATGAGGCACAGAATATAATTAATATTTATAAGTGGCACAAGATGATATAGTTACAGCTTGATGCGGCAGATATAGATGTACTTACTTACTAAAAAGATTGTCTAAAATATTCTTTACCAAAACGATATTTGCAAAAAAAAATGGTGTAGACATTAGAAACTTAATCAATTTGTTTACGTGATTAATTTTCTTAAATTAGGCACACCAGAGACTGCAATTAAACATTAGTCTAAAATTTAATGACAATCTCTACTGCGAAAAAGTGCTTAAGGATAATCAAGAATGCTCTGATGACCCAGTCTAATAATAAAAGTTCAAGCTCTGATTTCTGCATACGTGTGCTAAATCAATAAATCATAGCACTTACGCTTCAAGTATCTAACCATCCACTTACGTGAATGCAAATGTAATGCACTTTATTTTCGCATTTGGAGATTATTTTACGCGATGTCTAATATCTAATCATCGGATATGAATTCATGCGATCAGTATCACAGTAATATCTATATATATAAAAATGAATTGCTGTTCGTTAGTCTCACTAAAACTCGAGAACGGCTGAACGGATTTATCTTATCTTAGTCTTGAAATGTTCGTGGAGGTCTAGGGAAGGTTTAAAAGGCGAGAAAAAATCGAATAATTGTAAAATAAAAAATACTGATTTCAAATTTTTATCGATTTAAGGGGGGGGGGGGGGAATAGTGATGAAAAATGGATATCTGGGTAGTTCATTCAAAGGGGGGAAGTTGGGGGGGAGTTGGTAGAATCGGTCGAGTCGGCAGAGTCGATAGAGTTAGTATAGTTGGTAGAGTTCGGGGAGTTGTGGGGGCGGGCAAAAAAAATTGTTTGGGATGATTTAAAGTGCTGAATTTTGGTAATATCTAGTAATATTATAATTGTAATGGTATTTTTTTTGTATTGTATTTTTAACTCCATTTGGTTTGGGACGCTACATGTGTCGACACACTAGCGCCGTCCCATCTTCCTAGGACAAATGATCACGCTGGCGCTGCCGCCTCTAATGCTGAAAACCTCAAACGGCACAAATATGGGTATTTAGACAGATTGTACATGTTTGTGCCGTTTGGGGTAGAGACTTTGGGACCTTGGGGGCCGGCCGCACATGTCTTGTATAGGGACCTGGCGAAACGTTTAGTCGAGGTGTCAGGTGACCGGAATGCTGGCGTATATTTTGGTCAAAAACTTAGCATTGCCATCCAACGTGGCAATGCCGCCAGCATTCTGGCCACCTTTCCATCATCTACGGGGCTTTTAGTTTAAATTTTAAGTCTTGTATTTTTATTATGTAGGGTTTGTTTATACTAGGTAGGTTTTATTTAGTTGTTAGTTAGTTATAATTTAATATTAGTGTATAAATGTATTTTATTTGTAAATAAACTTATTCATTAGAACTAGCTTTATTTGTCGCAATTAAAAGTAATTTTAATAACGAATGAACCCAAACTCGACGGGTACGATTTTCCATTGTATAAGTTCCAGTGTTTAACCAATCAGATTATCTCAAGGGTACACTTATACCTAATATTAGATTGTCATCTAAAGGGTATATAGATAGTTATGCCTTCCCATCTGTTCTGTCGTAGAGCCTGCTTATTCAGCATCCAATGCAATTCTTTGGAAGCAGAAGGGACTGCTGAATAAGCATCTTCGGTGGTCGCGCCACACATGTAGATGTAAGCTAGCTTTAAGATGTCATTCTAAATAATATGATCAGTAGTAATGAAGCCTCCAAATCGGCTACACCTTATTTTAATTTTAGTATGTAGTTTATTTATCAAAGCTTCAAATTAATAACCGCAATCATTCATACGCCATAATCTAATAATCCATTATTTTTTAACTATATGTGCTATACATTAAATAAAGCACTGCACTCATTACTTTTAACTCAAACGATATCATTTTCAAAAACAAATAAATAAAGAAATAACTAATGCTCTCTTGGCAAAATTAACAAACAGGTTAACATAAAGGCTACCATTTATTCCAATAAATATAAAAGATGTTCATTTGTACGACGGATATATTCTAGGATTAAATAGTACTCATCATTATGTACAACTTTTACTATGGGAGCGCCTCTGATATGGAGAAAAAAATATCTGTCGTTCCGTAGGTACATTTCGTTAAGAGTAAATTACATTTATCTATGGAACAGCGGTTTTTTTCTTTATTTCAAAGGTGATCCCACAGTAAAAGTTGTTCGTAATGATGAGTACTATAATATCCTAGAATAAGTCCGTCGTTCAAATGAGCAACCTTTATATGTCCAATAGGATATTAGATAAACCATATGCATAGCTAAATGCAATAAATATACGGATTTTTATTCTAATAATTACATCCATAACCCAAGTAAAATAGGCAGGTGTATAGTACATCGCCGTATCCAAATTTATTTACCTACGTCTTCCTACGTCAATACATCAAAAATACTGGCGTTATTTTCATTTTGTCATTTATGATACTTATAACCTATACTTATCGTACCTCTCGCAAGTTGTTTACGTTCCGATTATTTTTTGTACTTAATTGAACGTGGCAGAAAATAATTTTCCCGGCTTATTTCCTTGTTTCTGATATAGGCTACGTCGGTTACAAAAGTTCTGACATAAATTATTGGATTCGTTCTGGGTCTTCTTGAGGTGCTGCTGTTTCGATTTGTAAATCAATCGTAATGCGCGTGACATGTAATGTGAGGCAACGCTCACTGGCTTTTAGTATTTTTTGGATGGCAACACTATTTCAATTAAACCGTGCAAAACCTTAATATACCCATAATAAACGTTGCAGACGCGGTCACTGCAATCCCGGCTAAATGTCGGGGTTTGCATAGCATGTAAAGATACTCACCAAGGACATAGATACTGGGCAATGGGCATGGGTATTGAGGCATGCGATCAGTAAAACGTAAATACGAGTGCATGATTTTAAAATTTCGATCAATATAAGCTAAATTTAGATTTTAGATAAGCTAAAATAAACGAATGAATTAATTGGTTAGTATAATAATTACATATATTACTGTATCCTAGTTTTAGCACATGCTTAATCTTTGCTATCCTGTATAATTCTCATCCTTACAAATAAATCGTAATAGACCTTATATTTAAAACTTTTGTTCCGTGCACGAGACATACCCGACCAAGTTAATTCTTATGAAAGTCAAACAAAATGTTCTGGAGAACCGCAAGAACAACTTAGCACGGCGTATAATGCTAATTGTTTATTGTATATTTATTCTATACATAACTACGAACCATATCTTGAGATACTTACTTATAATAAGACTTGATTTTGACTCGAGTGTGAAAACTATTATTCAAAGGCTTGGACTGGATAATAGAAAGAGGGCTAAGAGAATAGGGACATAAGGGATAGAATCATAGAAGGTCTAAGATTGAAGGTGAAAACCGTTAACTGATAATTTAATTATAAAACTATAAAAGTACAAAACAACAAATGTAAAATCGATTTTCGATAAAATTCCGCGTATTTGCTGCAATCAGCCATCGATGTCGATCGTGCGAAAACGAGTGACTTAACGATTTTGTCATTGTAGGGAATGTCGATGTCGGCACGCCAGGATAATGCATTTAGGCGGTTATATCACCGCATCCGCAGTCCGGTCACGCACGCAGGAAAGTGTAGCAGCATCACAACGAGTGAGAGTTACCACAGTCTGCGCAGACTACACCCATAATACTAAGGCGACACACATTCCACTTGCGCTCAGAGTAATGCCCCAGACCATACTTCGTACCTATTTGTTGTTCATCGACAGATTCTTCAGAAACATATCTAAGAATCATCTGTCCATCTATTCTACTGTGGAATTTTACTAGAATTATTATAATATATTATTATTTATATACTATTATTATAAATATTATTCGCTTTTCGCTGAAAAAAAACATCATGAAATAAGCCGCATATAAATAAATAAATATTAGTGGACATTTAACACAGCGTCATCTAGCCCCAAACTAAGAACCGTTTTTACTATTGGAACCAGATAACTGATAGATACGTATATGCTTTTTTTTGTTGTAAATACAATTCAATACATACAACACCCATACACAGAACACGATATATTATATACTATATTCGTCACATCAATATTTGTCCTGGATGGGAATCAAACCCGCGCCCTACAGCTCTCAAGGCAGACATGCTACCAACTGAGCTATAAGGCAGACGGGAGAAGAATTTCAATGAGGTATGTGGGTCAATTAACCCACGGGCAAGGCCTTGCCCAGCAGTGGGATATTATGGATAAGATGATTATTACAAAATTTTATACGTTAAGTTATTTTCAATACGAATAGGTAATGTTAATAGAAAAGAAAGCTTTTGCCGAGATCATTCTCACAGACGACGTGATCGTACCTCTTCCACCTCCGTTTATTCGTCGCATACTTGATATGATTTTCCGTCGCGTCCGGTCATTTGTGAGCGAAATGACTTATTGGATTCTGGTGTGTCACAAATCGGATGTGGTAATTAGTTTTACACTCAGGCTTATCCGATCCAATATATAATAGACATTTTATGTACCTATCTTAGACAATAAATATAAATCGGGCCAATAACATGTAGAGAATTCCAATAAGATTTACTTTTACATGTTGTAACAAAATGATTTCCTAGTACCTAGTTCCTAGGACGTGCTTTGGTTATTTACTTAGTTATTTATGTACTAATGGTTTTGAAAATAATGCAGATGCACCTGTACAGAAGGCACCAGCACCAGGTAGGTGGCATATATCTTGTTTTGTTCGCAAATTTTATTTACCTACCTAACTACAATTTTAAGATCGCTGCAGTTGCTAATATATTACCTAAAACGCAGTAAGATAATCCAGTATTTTGTCTGACTTTGTGAAGGCTTAAAAGCATAGGCTTACCTACACGAAATAATTATGTATGCTACGCTAATTTTATTACTTTCGCATTACTTGATTATGCGTACGATTGCAATTTAGGAACCTTGCGATTCGATGCGTAATAAATATTGTTTTCCCCATAGTCACTGCGTAGACTAGCTATGCCCCGTTATCCGTCCTGTATCGCCTTTTTCACTGGCTCGTTTCGGATTCGACACGTACTCCATTGGCCCCACAATAGGACTTGTTACCCGGTCATATTCATGCCAGTCCGTGGCTGTCTCTATATGTATTCGTGTCAGGAGTGCCAAGGGTCAACAGCCTGGAGAGCTCACCAATGGAAGCAAAAACAGACGTTGCGCAGGAGTTGATCGGAAAACGCAATCATAATTTCCCCAGAGGTTGTTAGTTCAATATTCTAATATTTTCTTGTTTAACCTTTTGTTTTACTTATAAAACCTGTTGTTTCCACTCCATGACGAAATGAGGAGCATGTGGTATAAAATGGACAAAGTATAATAAAAGATTGTTTCAATGAAAATTGCCCATAACCGCGATTGCGCCGACTACTGCTGCAACTGTTCTGTGAAGAAAATGTTACAATACTCGGGTGCATTGTTGTCCAGGCGTCTATAATGAGCCATTGGAGTAAGGTATGATGTAGCTCGTATTATGTGAGTCACGTATGGACGGCGAGCCTGAGTCCACCGTTACACTCGTTTTGTAACTACCAAGGGAATGCGTCGCCCTAGACGAGGTTAGGAGTCAATGTACCACGTGAAATACAGCGTTGAAATGTGGGCAAGGTTCCCATTTGTCACAGGTGTCCTCATCATACGGAGATATTACGTAGTCACCATTTTATTTTATGGTAGACAGGCTAGATTTTTGGTCATATATCACTTGGTGTTTAGTGACTGTGCTATGGTCGACGATGGTAACAGCACTCTACCTGGTAAGTATAGAAACGAGCTCTCAATTGATGTTTTCTATAGACCGATGCAATGAATTTAGATTTAGATAGCGAAATACTTTAGAACCAAATAAAAATATTTTTTCGTTCTATTCCTTTGCCTTTTTATGTTATGAGTGTATTTCTGTAAGAACTAAAGTATACCTACGTGTAAAGGGTGCTCTCCTAAGTAGATTACCTATCACAGTTAAATGAAGTGCTTATAAATTAGGGTTCATAGTCGGTAAATTGTTGTAATGATAATAATTATACCTCAAGAGGCTTTCGCTAGGCGGTTGGGTCAAGGGTCAGATACAAAAGGTAGTGGCTTAACACGGCACGCATTGTCAGGAGGTTCCACACGCTGCAGCCCTAACCACCGGCAGCTTGAGCTCTGCCCCGCTGGCGGTGGCACCCTAGTTTTTTGTATTCCTATGTTATTTGTAGTAAAAAAAACTAAGATATTAAATAAATACGTAAAAAAAAATATTTATATTGTGGAAATTGTTTTTTTAAAGTTATTTACACCAAAAATTTACCGCCATAACAATTTTTAAATTAAGTTAAGTCAACCCAGCATCAAATAATAGTTACCTAAATTAAGAATATCTAAACAATAAATACCCAAAAAAATATTTTTATTTTACGATTATGTGATTAGGATATTTTAATCCATTGATCGTAACGGTATTATTAAATATCCCAAATTAGAAATTAGAATGCTCACACGTTGTCTGCGTAACCACTCGAATTCATAATTAGCCATTTAGCTCGTTACCGCGTGAGAACAAAAAAGCAGACGCATTACAAAATAATAATTAGTTTATTCGTTAAATGTTTACAAGTTCTGATTATTAACGCCATTTACGCAACTATAATTTATAGAGTTATCACTCTACTCTGAGTTCGGGAATCCTAATTCGGAAGTCAACAGTCATTTTGAGCTGCCCGGGTAGTTCAAAAGAAACAATCTTTACTCCTTTAGATGGATAAGTAGATACTTAGATAGATACTATAGACATACCTAATTATGTAATCAGAGACTATTAATTGTAGGCATCAGATTTTATAAGAAACTATTTTTTAACAACAGTTTCTGTTTTGTCCTGAAATCCTAGTTAGAATTCAAGAACTCAGAGTAGTATATTTACGGTTTTAGGCTTCTTTGCATCGCAGAGTCATGAAATGAACTAGATAAGTAAGTACAGAAGCCAATTTTTCGAACATTCGAAATTATAGCTTTGAGTCAGAGCTATACATGCGCTAATCTATATTAAAAATAACTTGTGAAGGTACTTCTTACATTGATTAATATTTAAATACTTAATTATATCTACTTGGTAGGTAATTAACACAGGTACACATCTTACAAAGATTAAATCTATTTCTAGGTTCTTAACTTTTACTGTACAAATATTATTAAATTGACACTTATTTTTTCCAATATTCTTTAATACTAACAAATACTTACATAAAATGGTACTTATTATATTAATCATACTTTGTCTTATATGGTAACTTTGTGAATTGATTTAAATTCGTTGATGCATATTTTTTACACTTAGGTACACACGTATGGGTTAGGTATATTATATTAATAGCTGTAGGTTGAAAAGGAAAAATACTAAAGTTATTTAGATTTGTAGATTGTTAGCTGCCTCGATTCTACATCTTTCTAAGCTTGGGGTTTAGAACTCTCTGTCGGAGTCTGTGTTCCAATTCAAAAAGTACAATATGAGTGTCTTCAAGTACAAAGTAAACAGGTTCGTTCTAGATTACCGTGCGCCATCTTAGGGCACATCATAAAGGGTATGGTTAAAGACGATACGGGTATTAAAATATCGCTTATGGAACACTAATTGTTCGTTGACCCATTCCATTGGCCTTGTTAAACAATAAATTATCTGAGAATAAAATAATACAAGCCAACAAATCTAATAGTAGATACTTATAAGTTCTTTGCAATATTCATTAATAATCTATTATCTCTTAGGTCAAATATACAAAGATAGGCTTTAGAGTTTATAAAGACTAGTAAAATAATAATAATCCAAAGTCAAACTGACTTCTACAGCGCTTACAACTAAATACCTACCTAACTAAAAGAAGGGTTGTAATATTCTAAAATTTACTTATGATCTAAGACTAATTTAAGCTCACACTAATTGAAAAAATAATCTCACTATTCACTGTACACTGTAGTTTTACAAAGTTTTTGTGTCAAAAATTGTTCTCTCTTCTAAATAATTTGTCACATTCATTCTTTATTTGCCAGCTAATGCCCTCTGTCGGTGGCGGCTGTAAACGTGCCGTTGCAAGGCGAGGCGCTATCAAACGAAGACCTGCAAAGAAAAGAAAGGTTGAGCTGGTTTTCCAAAGAAAATGTAGATGGCGTAGCGATGCAGTCTGTAGCAAGCTTAGGGTGTAGTATAGTATTATATTATCTTTGAATAGTAATATATTATCTTTACAATAGGCTAGATGACTGGTTTTTTTATTGTCCTGTTAAAATGTGGCCCATAAATATAGCCGATTAATGAAAAGAAAATTAAAATCTGATCAAAAATAAGCAACTTATAAACATTTTAATATCAAGCTAGACAGAGAGGCGAAACAGCAAATCGTGACGTCACTTCTCTGTACGCCATATAAATTTTATACTGACAAGTAAGGCGTGACGTCATTTTTTGTTTTGTGGGAAACGGACAGAGTTGGCTCTACCAAAATCTTTAAACGCTATATATCAGAACATTATTAACCAATTTAAATTATTTTTTCAATACACATTCTATATTTACTTAAATTCTTCATCAAAGCTATTGGATACAACGATTTAAACATCAGTCATCTACCCTATTACCCAGGTAGTTACGTATTCTATTCTATAAGGTAGCTAGGTTAGTTAAAAACACGTATTATAGTCTCTCTCTCTCTCAGTTTATCTATGTCTGTGATACCATGGAACAAACAGGCAGGCTGACTTTATCATTATAGGTATGCATGTATCAGGGAGAGTCAAAATTCGTCCCGGTGTTGAAGCTCTACCGACCACGCATAATTAACCCATTCGGAAGAGCCGTTGACAGCGACTTTCTCACAGCCTGTTTTACAAAAGAAACAGGGATTTTTTTATTTTATTAAATGCTAGAGTTGGAGTTGACTCCCATCTTACCCAGTAAGTGATGATGCGAAGTTTTCTTAATAAAACCTGCCAATGTTACTGAATAAATAGCCAGTAGAAAGGTGTACTCGTAGCACTCATATCTATAAAAAAAAGTTGATGGACTACATTTTCGCTACTGTAAGAAATCATTTACGTACATTTTCCCGTCTGATATGGGTCTGGGTTCCTGTGGAGAGGAGGTTTCTGGCAGCATCAGAATGATTGCACCGCCGACAAATGCAAGAGCCGCTATAGTCACCATCGGCAAGTGTTCGTTAAACATCGTCTGTGGAACACAAATTAATATTAAAGTACAATATTAATACTATAAATTCAATGGCGTGTGTGAATCGACCAACCCACAACTGGCACAGGGTTGAGGCAGATGGCTTAGCAAGAGGGGAGGCAATGGGATAAAGAAGGCAGGGTGATAATGTTCTTTTAAATTTTTTGAAGACGACGCGAACGGACGAATTTAAGCTAGAAAGAACACCGCTGCCTATGGCCAATGACAATCTTTTTTTTTAAGTTAAATGATGATTAAAGTTAAACGTGTCGTTGTATGTTTTGCATAGCCAATATTTAACATTTCATGCATGATTTAACACTGATATTTATATCCATCCACTCTTAATAAAACAAAACTAATTTAGAGTTGACTTAATAAATTATAACACCGTAAATACTAAAGAAAAAACACATATACCTACGTGTTTTTTCTTTGCTGTCACGAAATGTAGAGTCTGTATAATAATACAGACTCTAAATTTCCATTGTGTATATCTGTCTGTGATACCATGGAACAAACAGGTAGGCACAGCTAGCTTTATCATTATAAGCATTTATCAGGATGGAAAGGTAAAACATAACTTAATATACGGAACTTACGTACCTACTACATAGGTACTAGATGTTTTGGATCGTTAACTTTTTATAATTGTATGGAAAACCCGAAACAAATTAGCAAGCTCATAGAAAAAACCTAATTACTTGATGTTTCATTTGCAACCGAACTACATAAAACATAATTTTAGAATACATAAATAAATTGCTTTTTTGATCATCCTTAATCCGCGTGTGCAACTGCCTTTAGCTTATGTCACTACATAAGTAATAGATTCGTAATCTATTTTGGTCGGAGGTAATTAATTTTCATAATCAGATCAGAAGTTCTGTAGGTTACTACTCCTTACAAATACATATAATTACAAACGTAAAAAAAAACTCTAATCTTTATATACGTAATATCAGTATAGAATGTATTATAGAGTATAAGAATAAGTTAGAGTAGCGCCACGCCGTGTTATCGTCTAGTCCTAGGTAGGTACCTAAAAACACCGGAAAATTATAAAATGATCTTAACGGCAAGGTTTAGATATAATGGAAAAATAGAGTAGAAGACTGCCTAGTAGTGGGACTTTATAGGCTGGCAAAAACAACATAAATGATCTTACCAATTTCCATAAGTACGGTATGCAAATGAGAGCAAGTCCCGCTGAGATTTGACTGGCACCGACTCCGAGGTTCCGCACCACCGTAGGGTACAGCTCCACTGTGAAGATCGGCAGCATCATATTCGTGGAGCCGATGGCAAACTTTCCCACCATCAGACAAGCTATCATCACCCAGTTTTCAGCAAAGGCGATGGAAAACAGTTCGCTCGCTATGCAAGCCAGTCCGCATGCCAGCATACTGATAAATATCGGGAACCGACGACCCGCCTTCAGAAGGATTGGTATACTGAAAGCTATAGCTGGGATCTCGACTACAGCGAGAATTATAGACGTCACATGTAAGTTCCCCATGTTAAAGTTCCCGATGTTTAGGAGAAGGCCGTAGTAAGCTATGGTCATGCAGAACCAAGCTAGGAATAAACAAATAGTGCGTTTTCTCAAGGCGCCCCTGAAAAGCATCGTGACGCTCGGCCCTTCGTCTTGGTTCTCAGATTTAGACAGCATTAACAGTTTGTCGATGTCGGCTGGCATTTCTCGTTTGTTAATCTTCACAACTTTTTGGAGGATCTCTTTTGCTTCTTGAGTTTTACCCATGCTGAGCAACCATCTTGGAGACTCTGGTAATACGAACCTGGAACAGATTTTATGCAAAATTAGGTACGTTAATATTTAAGCGTCCGCGTAAATACGCCCGCGTAAATACAACAATCTCAATCTCATAACTCGTAAACGCGGGTGAAACCGCCGGGCTCAAACAGTATTTAATAAAAACAAATTACGTTTTACACTTATTATTTCCAACTGTGATTCATCCGGGATGCCACAAAATATATTTATCTATCCCAGAGTAGACATTAAAATTTCTAAACGGAAGTATGAAACAATGAAAATTTTTAATGATTATAATATACATAATCTAACAAACTTGCTACTCAAAGATAACACAAATATACTGACTAAGCGTATACCGACTCATCCAAATCGGTTGACAATGGTACAAGGTTTTTTTTGAATATCTGTCGAATTATGAGACAAGCGAGACGTTCGTTACGCATGCCTCTAACAGTAACAGTGCCAAAATTGTGAACTTGCGAATAACAATCCTGCGCCACACTGAACTGCGCTCGTCACCCTGAGATATTAGATGTTTAAATCTCATCATACCCAGTAATTTATTTGGTAACTTTGCCCTTCACACCGGAACAGAGTAATGCTTGCAAACTACTGCTTGGTGGTTGAATAACTGGCAAAGGTGTGGTACTTCCCCAGGCGGACTCTACAGTATAGTCCTACCACTACAAAAATAAAATAAAACTCGCAAATGAACCTTGTAATCATAACACTGCTTTCTGGGTATTCGTTAAAAATACCAAACAATCATCATTTAACTCAGCTTCTGTTCCTCTTTCAAATTGGGAGAGCCGAAAATTGGATTTATGCCATATAAAATTGGGCTGAGAGGCGAGTCCCAATGCGCCACTCAGCCTAATAAGAAATGGCTATATAATTCTTATTTTCGGTAAAGTAAACTATGAATACTATACTATACTACTATAAAATATACTATAAACGAGTAAACAATGTTAAATATTTACCATAGAACCAGAAGCAAGCATCCAGGGATCGATAGGCTAAGCTGCAAGTCCCTCCAGTTGGGCATCACTAGAGAGAGCAGGGAGACGATCAGGTACGCGAGAGGCAGCGGGAAGAAGTTGCACACCCCCGCGATTGTGACCCACTTGCCGCCAACTAGCTCTACTGACAGCACGAAGGCGGCGTACACCACCGAGACGGACACGAATCCCATGATAAGGCGCACGGTCACGTATTGGATGTAAGAGCGCACCAGTAGGGAGAGAATCGCGAGTGCGCTCTGAGCCATCATCATAGCCATGAGGATGCGCTTCCGGCCGAATCTGTAGTAGAAACATTTAATTTATTTAGTTATGAAACAAAATAGGAAGCACAGCAAAAGGTATGTTCAAAGGGTTACGCGGAACAGTACTAAGGTGAAACAAGATCATTGGATAAACATTGAAATTGTGAAAAAACTTTCGCGCTTTCAATGGAGAATTCTGCATTCTGTAGCCTAATACTCGCATTTGGCTAGGGTACATGAGATTTTTTATGACAATAACAACGATAAGTACAATGACCTCCTTCCGTATTAGCATTGCCGTTCTGCGTAACTTCTGTTGTGAATTATAATCAAAATTTATCATGAGTGATTAAAGTTGTAGCTGAAGTTGAGGGAGGGCAAGTACTTATTTTTAAATGTGACAGATGTGTTAATTTTGTTTAAACATTACTAATTAACTGCATGAATACTAACGCCCCTTTGACATTCGTATTTCCCCGCATTTGAGAGATTGTGGTTCGATTCCGGGCTCGTGTTAGGTATTCCGGGATCGCAAAATACCTTGTGAGGAATTAACTCTCTAGGGGCCTTATTTTGAATCGTTCGGTTTCGTATTTGCGCAGATTAACGTTCGAAAATCAGTGTATTTTTTGTTCGTAAATTCAAGCGAAAGATAAAAAAATAAGGCCCCAGATTTACAGAGACGATTTTTTTTTAAATCAAGTGACAACACGAGCAAGACGTTCGCCTGGTGGTTCAATGGGGTATGTGAATCTACCAATCGAATGAATGTAATATACCAAGCGAGCCTGTGCTTGGTGGAATATGACGAAAGTAGGAACGTTATTAAAAATTTATGCAGTTAACGCGGCTTTAAAACATATTATTTTATTTAAAAATTGCCGAATCGATGCGACTTGCACAATACATTTGTGTTGCACCCATTATTGTAAATGTTGTAGCTTGTGTCGTTGCACCGTTATAGCTAAGTGTTCTATAACAAAATCTTTAAATTTTAAGGTCACATAAAATCATGTACCAAATTATTTAAATAACAGGAAATAGATCGGCTCTACCGATATTACTTGCCTTATTATTCTAATTCAAGGGAATACGAGTATGCAAGACAAATGTAAATAATTATTCTAAGAGTTGCTATATCGTTATAATTAACGTAAGATTAACAAAAAAATATCTGTTGGTATTTTGATGTGTTTCCGAACGAAAATCAGGAAAATCTACGCTGCTTACTGCGACGTGACTTAATTATGTTATAGGTATATTTCATAAGATCCTGGTAAAGTAGGTACCTATATAATTACGGCTTTGCCTCACCTCTGCCAACGGATTTATTCAATTATCTTACGAGTTATTTTGGCTATTGAGGTGACGGTCTGGCGGTATAACCAGCTGTTTGCATTTAAACATAAACTACTTATTAGATTTTGATTAAAGTCTTTTCCAGAAAACAATTAATTTTTTTAATGCTATTTTACCAAATGGTATATTTCCAGTTACGGATAAAGTTCACCATATACATACTATTGGATTTTATCCAAACTCGCCGTTGGGTAAAGATCTAATAATTCGAAATGTATCGATTCTATTCAGTTATCTTTCATCTTTGGACCATCTTGGTGCGGAGTCGGTATACATATATTTCCGGCATATTTGCCGGAATCAGCCGTGGCTGTGTTGTT
The DNA here is from genome assembly GCA_905404285.2 of Erannis defoliaria. NCBI lineage: Eukaryota > Metazoa > Arthropoda > Insecta > Lepidoptera > Geometridae > Erannis > Erannis defoliaria. Next base: position 10,635,813 of record FR990078.1, read on the forward strand.
GTGTATGTGTGTCAAACATCTTATTCACATTACTCTTTACGTTTATTCGTAAAATTTTACCGATTCTAATGAATGAAATTGATGATTTAATGAAACGCGGTGGTCATCATAGGCGCGTTTCCATTTACAAGAGATTATTATGTGGCATCAAAAGTACAACTGCGCTCATAGCTAAATAAGCGATCAAAATCATACAACTGATTATGATCGCATTAATTAGAAAATCTGGTTAGAAATAACCGATATCGTTAAGCGTGATCAGTGTATTAAATACTAACAGCGCTATTAAATACTATTACTCGTAATTCTAAAAGGACCGTTTATTTTATTCCAGTTCACCTATAAAATTGCTAATCTAAATTCTGTTCAATCGAATTAGGAGTTTAATTCAATAAGCACAAACGTACTCAAACACCTACACAGTTTTTTTTGTATCAGTACCATTTATATTACTCATTACATTACGTTAGAGTGATACTATGTGGTTCCATATGGAAGTAATGTGATATATTATTTTTATATGCGACATATTCTTACTTGTCTGAAATCCATCCTCCCACCACTCCTCCAACGCCTACTCCAATGAGAAAAACGACTTCAGCCAAGTTGGTAAGGTTGGCCTTGTCGCACACCAAGTTCCACTCCGATATTATGGTGTTGCCCACTTCGGACCGGTCATAATCCCACTCTTTGCATTCCGTGAAGGAGTCTAGAAGAGGAGCGGTGAGGTTCAGTATGCTCTCGACCGTCACGCCGGCTGGAATCATCCGCACAGAACAACCGTCTATGGGCTGGCTGTAGTTTATCCAACTTTCTAAGGGTAGGCTAGATAAGTTTTCCGGCCTTCGACACCAGAATTTTGTTTGTTTGGCCTGAAATGTAGAAACAGAGATGGTTACATCGAGATCGAGAGGGTTACAATTATTTTAAATATATTTGGGTAACAGAACTAGTTGAATAATAATTGGTCTTTTGAATAGTCCATTGCTGGACTTAGGCCTACCCTCGGGCGTATGGGTCATATCCTCCACGCTGGTTTAGTTATGGGTTGGTGGATTCACAAATATGCTATTGAATTTCCACTCCAGACGTCTTCCTCACAATGATTTCCTTCAGCGAAAAGCCAGTGGTACAAAAATTCGTACATAAACTTTAAGCTACAACTCTAAAGAGCTCATTGGCACTGGTTCGGGGAATTGATCCCGCGACCTCACGATTTCAAGTCTCCTTGAAGTGATCTCCTAACTAAGCTACAACGGCTTAAGAGGAAATCTGGTGAGCGGTTCTCCATAAAAACGTAATCCCCTAATTTCTTCCTGGACAATGCGTCTAGAGGATATTTTTTTAAATAAATTCTATGTCTAATGTCTCTTTCATGTCCTTTTTTCAGCAAGTAATTGCTAAAGAAAATATAGCCCTCCATATATTACTATGAAAATATTTAAAGGGTTATATTTCTTTTGCTGCTTGCTGGGTTATAGTTTGCATCATAATTAGCTATTATAGTTTACTGCTGGCATAGACCTCTTTCGATCCCCAAGTCGCCTGCCAAGCGTGGGGATTATGGCAACCCCTCCCTATTAAGGGAGAGGCTTTCGTCCAGCAGTGGACGTCTTCCGGCTGTTGATGTGATAAACCTCTTTAAACAGCGCACGTCACTCAGGGCAATATTTAATTTTACTTCAGGGCGGCTTTGCTTTCATCTACTGCAGCAACTTGGCAGCAAGCAACATATACGATGTACGTCAATCCATCGAATTACAGGGAGAATAGAATAAATACTTTTTAATGTCGTGGGCCGAAAACTTGGGACGAATATGGCATAAATCAATAATATTCCTACTTGGGTACCTAGTACCTATAAGTTGTTCTATGTTGGTTGTTTGTTTGTTCTGTGTCTGGGTGTAGTATGTATTTTAAGTATGTATTTACAAAAAAAAAAAAAAAAAGTATTCTATCAACTATCTGGTTTCCATATTACAAGCTTTGCTTAGTATGGGGCTAGATGGCGCTGTGTGAAAAATTTCCACCAATATTATTTATTTATTATTTACTAATAACTGTACTCACAGTGAAGGTAGGCAGGTAGATGTGGAAAGTGCAGGGCAGGGAGAACAGCGAGAGAAGAAAGGTCATCAGCATCTGCCAGCGGCCGTAGTTTCCTATGATGGTGGACACCACGTCCGAGTCTTCTTCTTGCTTGCACGGTACTCGACTCTTCTCTTTCGTGGAGGACTGGCTTGGGATGACTGAAAAAAGTATGTTTTCTTTTAATATTACAAAACTACTTTAGGTATCTCAATGATAGTGCCTCAATGTAGTTTGACTGCCTTATAGCTCAGTTGGTAGCATGTCTGCCTTCTGAGCTGTGGGGCGTGGGTCCGATGCCCACCTAGGGCAAATATTTATGTGACGAACATAGATGTTTGTTCTTTGTCTATTTATTTATTTATTTATCATAGGGTGTATTTTATTGAAGTATATTTACGGTAGAATCATACAAGTGTACAATATTTAAGGATGTTGATATACCTCATCATCATCATAATCAGCCTGTCATAGTCCACTGCTGGACATAGGCCTCTCCCAAGGCACGCCACTCAGCCCGATGTTCAGCTATCCGCTTCCAACCACTGCCAGCTGTCCTACGTATATCGTCACTCCATCGAGTCTCAGGACGTCCTACCCTACGTTTCCCGATACGTGGCCTCCACTCTAGAACACGTCTACCCCAGCGGTTATCGGTTCTGCGACAGATATGACCAGCCCACTGCCATTTCAGTTTACTAATACGCTGAGCTATGTCGGTAACCTTAGTTCTCTGGCGAATTACTTCGTTCCGGATACGATCCCTCAGAGAAACACCGATGATATACCTACACGGTTTAAAATAATGAATATTTAAGCACTCTGCCTTTATTCAGCTTACGATATTCGAAAGACAAGGTCTTTGAAATCTTTCTGGTTAGTTATGTTGAATACTTTTTTCAAGATAAACCAAAGGACATTCTTTTTAGCAATATAAATATAATCCGTTTCAATTGTTCCACATTAGTTGAATAATCACAAAGTGATTAACTGGAAACGTCTTGCAGCGTGCGCCTACCCATAAAGTATGTCTCACAGACAGATACTCAACTTCAAACAAAACGTAATTTACGTGCCTGCGGGGCTAAACTGGCTACTTTAGCTTCGCTACGCAGAGCGAAAGGAACAACGTCCTCCCCGCAGCGCAGCTGTACGTAAAATCGTATAATAAACACCACGGGAGCAAAGAAGAGAGTAAAGAGATCCTTGCTGGAATTCTTATATATTTGTCCCCCAATATTTATTAATTTATTTTTTACGGAAATAAAAAAAGACCGTAAAAGACACGGATACGCACGGCGTTATCCAACGGAGTACCTAAGCGGTAAAACATGTACTTTTTGACCGCACATTGCGTTGTATGATGGTGCGTAATTTTTAACTTCCGTCAATGTTCCATTATTTCCATTGTTACATGCTTCGTAAATGCATTTATTGAGAAAATGAATTGTTGAAAATGGGATTTTTTATTATTGTAATGTCGCCACTGCCCAACTTATTTTATCTTCTACGGCTCTAGCGAAGCCAGTTTGGGTGAGATTGAATCAATACAAGGCTGTGTGAAGTTACGCTACTGGTTCTACTAAAATATAAAAGACCACGTGTTGTGTCATATCGCGAGCGCTAACAATTAGCAAACATGTGCAGTGAGCTGCCTTGGCAATGATCTTGCGGCGGTAGTGGCCGCGCCTTCATTGAAAAACGCATGGACCTCGCTTCATTGCCGACTAGACGACTTGTATCGACTTATAATAATTTTTCAGAAAGTTGTTTGGGAGAACCATAGTCGTACAATTTCAAGACCAATTTTGGTGTATAATTTCTGGTAAGAAACTAGTAACTCTAATCTCATAACAATGGATAAAAAGCGTAAGTATATACTTTTGTGTCATTCTAGGTTTCAATATCAAAATTTACTCAATCGTTACGTTCACTCGTTACGGAGTTAGCTTTAAACAAACGTAAAACTAGGTACACACTAACTCAAGAATGTTAAACAACCAGTATGAGAGTTTTGTAAAAAGATAAGTTGCGGTCTTTTAGTTACGTCTGCTAGTTACTAAAGTCTGCGGACTTTAGGTAATATTAAGGTAGTTAGGGCCGGTTTTAGAGGTGTGGACCCGTGGGGCAACAAAGGAGTCATCATCATTATCATTAGCCAGAAGATGTCAACTGCTGGTCGAAGGCCTCCCCCTTAATAGGGATGGGTTGCCATAATCTCCATGCATGGTTTTGGCAGATTAAATCTTTTATTGCGAGACAAATCAAATATTTTCAGTAAACATTATAGGATTTACCAAACTTTCTTTGTAAGTACTATTCTCTTTTTGTAAGTACAACCCTTTCTTATGTAAGCCGGTTGTCCTTCCTTAAATCCGGCGATATAGGTAGTAATAGTATAGAACTGGGCTTAACTGAGATGTTTGCTAACGTATTAAAAGACAAACGAATTAATTACGTCTTGGTCTGCAGATCTTGCGTTGATAACGGGTAGGCCAGATTTACTCATGTCATAGATCAAATAACACCATAACTCATAAGTAAAGGGTAGCATGCATTTCTGTGATAAATTGTATGCGTTGTAGGTACTCTATAACCGAACCTCAACATGCGAAACAATTTTTACCTTTTAACTATTTATTGTGGAGAAATGATGATTACAATAAGTTACATCTGTCTAAATGATATTATGTTAACATACATAGAAATCGTATTTAATAGAAGATAACTTTTCCTCGAACCTCAGGAAATAAAAGATAAGTAGGTATATCCAGGGCCAGATCTAGAGCTGTGGAGGCCCTGGGGCAACAAAGAAGTCGTTATCATCAGCATCGGCCAGAAGAACGCCATGGAGGAAGAAGTCTTTCCTCTTAATAGGGAGGGATTACCATAATCTTTACGCTTGGCTTGGGCAGTTAAATAATATTTTAACCATTTATTGTGAGATAAATCAAATCTTCTCAGCAAACATATTAGGATATAGGTACGATTAACCAAACTTTTTTTAGTAAGTACAATTTATGTGGAGGCCTTCTTGTGGAGGCCCCGAGCAGTTGTCCCGGTTGCCCTCACTTAAATCTGGCGATAGGTATATCTTAGTAATGAAATTATGCGGAGGAATCACGGTCACCGTATAATTTCAGACGCTTCCAAAGACTGAATGAAGCTTGACGAAGTTATATTAGTTCAGCTAATAACTCTGATTCTATAAGACACGTGTAAAAGGCGTGATTGTGAAATGAGCAGGTCAGAGATATGAAGGTCCCATATCTATATCACTTAAAAGATCGTCATTATGATTGCATCTGTAAATAGAATCGGCGCCAGAGACGACAAAATCTTTATAAATAGGTGCTAGGTACCTTTAATACAACCTTAGATGATATAATACTATACAAGTATGTATCAAGTGTAGAGAGCAGGATTGCGAAACATTTGTAAAAAGTTGATTTCGTGATGCTAAAACTATATCAGTGTTGATAACAATAGTAAGCAGATTCACATAAGAGTTGGTGAGCTATGCCAGTAGTTTTCCATTTCCGCACGATAATACCCGTGAAAAGTAGTTCATTTAATTACCAAAACCAATCGAACTATCACAAAAACTTAATCAGACATTTGCTTCTCCTTGAAAAACAGAGGAGTCCGACGACTTCGCTGAGTGAAATTACGCGGTGTTTACTCATGCATACAATCAAACGAATCATCGCACACCCACTCTTTATTATCCTGGCCTAAACGGATACAGCAATTCCAGGTCTCTTACGTGCGTAGTAAACAAACAAACTAGAAAGGCGTCATGCATACTACGGCGCATAATTCTTCATCTTGCAGACAGCTTTGCATTTGGGGCCAAGGTTCAGGAGCATATCGATTACACTGATCTCGATTTACGCTTCACTGCGTTCCTAGACAATCACTTGTACCTATTTGCATTAGATTCGTTGATATCGACAAGTGAAGAATGCCGGAAATTACAGCCGCCAACACTGAAGAGAGAAGTAAAAAGTAGGGCTTTCGCTTTTCTGTGGCTGTCAAAGTTATAAACTAACCAAGGGCATTGTGAATAAATAATCAAAAAATTGCAGACAAAAATGTATTCAGTTCATACTTAATCAAGTCTAAGCGCACCGTAACAGTCCCATTCTTACCATCTTTATATTCCTGTTTACGTATTTTAGGGACGTTTCATATGGATAATGAAGAATTGTCCACAACTATTTTGGTCACTATTTTCTAAACTAAACGTATAAGAATAAGACACGAGATCTAAAAGTTTTATAGCTTAAAAATATATAGCCTAGCCTAGATTATTGTGCGTGTTTTAGTTAATTTTATTAAGTATGCAGTACGAAATTTATATACTAGCTTGAACGTTAAAATTTACCTTGTGTTAGATTACCAGCCCACATCAATCATAGATGAAATAGAAATTCAAGCAATATGTAGATATCGGCGTCGACATTGCAATATTTCAATAAGAAACACATTTTACGGTTGACTCGTGTTTCTGCTCGCGATAACAAATTTTATACAAAACTTTTTTGGTAATATTTATTACGACCCTACTAGGTACCTCGTGCCCACGTATGTGAATTGTGACATTTTAGTCCAGATCTGTAAATTAGGTTTATTTCCATAACGTGAATTGGGTTTAGAAAAAACAAGTAAAAATAAAGTCAAGTTTTAGTAAACCAATGTAGTTATACGAGTATAATACTATCGTAACGCTACGGTGCAAAAAGTGATAAAGTTCGCTGAAAGCCATATAATCTTCTCACGTCTTGAGTAGATAGCAGAACACTTATATTTATAGACGACTTATTTTTTCATCGGATTATATTTTTTAATCCTACGAACATAAAATATTTGAATAAATACAAGTATTGGCTAAAGATCATGACCCACTTTCTAGCTCTATTATTTTTCTTAATCTTGCACCATCGCTGTTGCAACATAACAACATAACGATTTGCCTTATCTACGAGTACTTAAGTAACTAAACAGCAGGATATTGGATCAGAGATTCAATCAGTTTCGTAAAAAAACAATTGATGAACGACTATAATGAGACTATTTCCTACATGATACTTTTTCTATGCTTTTATTCTCTAAATCCTGGTCAGAATGACTTTTTTGTACACAAAATTGGCATCAGCGGTTCAGTGGAGACGTCATAGGTCTAATCGGTGACCTGTTAAATTATCTCTGTAGATATAGATAGCTATATCTTAGCTGTGATGGCCTAATTGGGAGGCTGCTCGACATGAAATCGTGAGGTCGCGGGCTCAAATTCCGGGCTTGTACCAATGAGCTCTTTGGAGTTTATGAACGAAATTTCATACCACTAGCTTTTTCAGTGAAGGAAAACATCGTGAGGAAACCTGCATAAGTCAAGAGAAGAAATTCAATGGCATAAGAGATTCCACCCACCCACAACTGGGCCAGCGTGGTGCATATGGCCCAGTCGCCGAGGGTAAGCTTAAACCCAGCTGGGCTGATTATGCAATAACTTCAGCGTAAATCATCCGACCAAAGAAACAATTGTGACAATCGTTAAAGTAGGTTCTAGTTGTGAATTAAAATTACATTTTTATGGCATGAGTTGGTTAATGATGCTTAAAACCATCGACGTAGACCTCTAGATAGATACTACTCCTTACTTAAAATATATTCGTAACGTGACGTAAGTACCGCATTTATTTGTATGGTGTTTCAATATAAATATTTGATGGGGCTGCTGAATATGGTAATATTTGGTCAATTACATACTCGTACCTCACTATGTATAATCTAAATGACGTGATCGTATATGGACATACTTTTTTTTAAATACATTCTAGTGACGATACGTGCAAGACTTTCACCTGATGGTAAGCGTCACGCATGCCACTAACAATAGCAGTGCCAAAATTGTGAACTTGCGAACACAATCCTGCTCCGCACTGCACTGCGCTCGTCACCCTGAGATATTATATGTTAAATCTTTTCATACCCAGTAATTTCTCTGGTAACATTGCCCTTCAAACCGGAACACAGTAATGCTTGCACACTACTGCTTGGCGGTTGAATAACTGGCAAAGGTATGGTACTTCCCCAGGCGGACTCTGCAGTAGAGTCCTACCACTACAAAACTTATTGTAGGATTAACAAATGCTAAAAAAACAAGTGATACTGATATATATACTTACGTATATAGTCGTAATTTTATTGGCCATATCTGGATCTTCAAACACATCTATCTATCCTAACTCAAATATAGGCATAAGTATAAGAAATAATAATACTAGCTTATTTCTTATTCTATTTACGCAGTTATTACGTAGGAGCATACTGCCATGTATGTCTATGGAAGAGGAGTTCAAAGGGAGAGATTAGACCAAATTTAGCAAACACCTTTAAAATAAAATCATTGTAATGTTGTTAATAGATTGTTAAATTAAAAGTAAGTATAGCTATTTTTTTAAATTTCATTTATTAGTCCTATCTTAAACCTAAGCAGCTAACCGTTTAGAGTTCAAGTAGTAGATAATTAAGTAACACTTTTTATATAGTCTTAATTCATTCACTTAGCACGCTGCGCTGTTGGAACACATTTTTCCAAGGGACACTGACCGATAAAACAAATGACAATATTATTGTCTGATGAATTATCCTAGACTGACTGCTTCAAAACATTTTTTACCTACCTACCTATGAAAGTCGTTTATATACGCAGATAAGAGTAACAAATCACTTCAATGATTTAAAAACAAACGTATACCTAGGTCATAATTATGTTAGGTACACAGTTATGGTAATTTTCATAAAAAACAGCTATTAGGAATGACCTACGAAGAATGACTCGTACATCGAAATCCTACATCGATTATATAAGTCGATACAAATTTGGAAATGTTTGTATACAAAATACCGGAAATTATTTACACAATTCTACTAATTAGTGAATATGCTTTTTGGGTGGATATATTGACCGTGGTAGATGAATATATGGAAATAGCATACAATGACAATGGCTGAAGATGGAGCTGACGATTTTTGGTCAAGCACAATTCAGACAGGTTATTTAGGTATTGTATGACATCGAAGACCTTGCAGTAAAAAAATCAAAGTGTAAATTTACTTAAAAAAATGGTCTGAAGACTCGACCTGAAGAAGTCTGAAGATTCATGAACCTACATAAATTACAATAAAAAGTGAATTATGCATATAATTATGGTATCTTAAATGTATCATGATAATTAAAACTGACGTATGTAACTTGAGAGCTTGTCAGCATTGTTGTTTCAAGGTAGGTATATATTTACCATCTGGATAAATACGTGTCTAAGAATACCAAAAATTTACATCTTAGTTTCAATACTATGACGAAAGTAGCAAATTTTCCGGCCCGATCTACACTCAAAAGTCTTGTTCAAGTGCACATACAGCATGCTAAGATCCGTGTTCACTCAGTAGCGCTAGGTATTTCATAGTATCAGGCGAGGATAGTCTGCATTGGGGGACGTCTCCGGAAGTCAGCGTACAGTCATCGGCACCTCACACCCGACACCTTATCGAATTGTTATAAGGTTTGTTTTAGCGTGATTATCAGTGGACATATCGTGCTCAATGTAGCTGATTCGCTTCGATCCCACTCGGTCACTGTTCTGGTTACTCATATCAAACGTTATAAATTACATTGCGAATTATTTCCTAGCGAATGTACTGACTCCGGCGAGAGAGATGCGTTTTTATCATTCTTGCGTATCTATCGGTTATATAATATAAATCATCACTATATATAATATATAACTGCGTGACATTCTTCTTACCTAAATAATCTGCGTCACTTTGTAAGGGCTTCGGCACTGCATGCTAAGATCTATATGGTACTCATATTTTACAAAAAAGCCGCGTGTAAACTTAAGGTAAAAGGATAACCGTCGGAAATTAAGTTCTGCTTTTGTAGGAAGTAATATTTTTATGGCACCAGAAAAAGGTTAAAAGAACAAGTGTTTGCCCGTAACCGACAATTCAATACTTGTCGTAAATAAACCTTTCGACCCTACATGCTGGTTAACATTGAACTGCTGACGGTGATCCTGCTTGCCTGCAATTGTTTTGTATCTATCTGTGGAGTGTTACTCGTTTTTTCAACACGGTTCTATTTTTTATTTTTGTTTCGTCAGAACTCCGTCATTTATTGATTCGTTTTTTTTTAATTTTTATTTGAAAGGATACACTTTGATTGGTCCCACAGAAATATCATAAAATAAAAAATAAATGTTATTACGGTAAACAAAATTGCGTATTTTGTTTTTAAGTTGGGTTTTTTAAATATCTTGTCGATTAATGTCGATCTGTTGAACAAATATTTTTCATTCCATTCGAACCTAGTTGTTGTTGATATTATTTACATTTATACAATCTGTATAGAGAGACATGTAACATACTTTGTGCTAAAGCTGACGAATAGTAAAAGATACAAAATGTCTATTATTAAAAAAGTTAGGTAGGACTTAGTGAATCAATAATTTGTTCATGAATTGAACACATTGAACACACGGACATGGACATGGTCAGATTTATAGGAATAAAATATATTTTAAAGATATCTTTTCATGGTCATAAGAAGAACAGTCATCTATCAATGGGCAGCTCATCGAATGAGCTGCGCAGCTCATCGAATGAGCTGCCCATTGATAGATGATCCTGCTCGGTCCATCCTCTCTCTCTCCGACGTAAATCGTTTTTTAATAAAGATAAGAAAAAATAACTATTTGACCGATTGATTGGAAATATGGATAACACCTGATATGTGAAATATTATACTCGGTTCTAGCTACCCTAGTGCAATGCGAGCGCAGTCGATAGGCGTATCAAAAGCCTTCAAGGACAGACTAAGTCTTCAAGTAACATTTATCAGCTAACAATAAATTTCAAGTCCTATCATCAAAGCTATGATATCATTAGTATCTAGTATCTATCTACTTAGTTATACAATGTGATTTTACATTATACTTAACCTATTTAGATTCAAGTATTTGTAATAAGCAACGATGAAAACTCCGTTTATGCAGTAATTTATGAAAATTGTCGCATTGTTCAATTCTATTGTTAAATATAGATAAACACCTTATTTTGAATGCTAGCATTTTGTAAAATGAGTTAGGTAGGACCTTTATGCCCTATGTATAGTATGTACCTAGGCTCTCATATGTACTCGCTATGTATCTCTTATTATCTCTATGTAATTATGCTTTTATATGTACCTGAATTTGTGTATATGTGATGTCAATAAGCTTGTGGTTAAATCTACTCCTATTGTAATCTGTTTAGCCATTACGGAGTCCAGTAAGAACCAATAAACTCACAAACTATAGCTATTTTAGTATTAGTGTGATAATACCTTACCTGGACCCGCGATATTGATATAAGATTTTTGAATGATATACATATATATATATATATATATGAAGAGTACATACCTATTTTACACCTATGATACCTAGTCAAATAAGTAATAGTATCGCTCTTAGCGACAAAGCCGTCAATTGTGACACTAGCTCATAAGGTTCTTGCCGTGTCGTTTCCATTGCATTTTTTTAGTGTACACAAAAAAGGGCTCGAAATGCCATTTAGTAACATTTTGAAATAGAAAGAAATACATTACGATGCAATGTGGTTTGGTTTCCTATGCGTCTATTTGATTTGAATTTTTGAGTTTTCCCAGTCTAAAAATATAATATACTATTATATATACAGGGTTAGTTCTAATCAGTTAGCATCCTTTTAAGGGCATATTCTACACTTCAAACCAATCAACTTTTACTATGGGGCCAACAATGAAATCGACATATGGTTCGCATCTCAGTCGCGTACCTTATGGATAACACCGTGGGTTGAGGGCCTTAGACTCTAAGGCCTTAGAGTAATAACTTAATAAGCTATGCTTGCTGATTAGTGGTCTCTCTACAAACAACACATCGCTACTTTAATAGGTATCGATTCGATGAGGGAATTACGCCGGGTTCAATACAATTGTTACAAAAAAATACTCGTTGTGTTACAATGTCAGTGGCTTGATCAGTTAGCGTTACCTAATTCGTTCCGAATACGACTACTCAGAACGCTGCGCACAACCCTACTTTCTTCTCCTATGGTGCGAAGGAGTGTATACTATACAGGGTATAGCCTCATAAGTTCCGCTTCCGTGGTAATTATATTGCTCCATACATATTATTTTCTTTGTTTACAAGCTGCGCCTTGCGGTTCGACCCGCATGATGATGTAAATCGATGGTGATGATAAAAAGAAGCCTATAAGTTATTCCGGGAAATAAGCTATCTCCATTCCGAGTTTCATCCAATTCCGTTAAGCCGCTTTGGCGTGAAGAGGTATCAAACATACACACACATACGCATACCGACAAACTTTCGCATTAATAATATTAGTTTGAGATCTGTAGGCAAGGCATACGCGCTCTTAGATAAATTGGCTTGTCACGAGAAAAACAATGCACACTGTAATTATACAAAACGGTGGATTAGTCTTCGTAGATTCAATCGACTATGTATATAATTATGAATGCAAAACATTCACATAAATTCGGGCAGATTAGACTTTAAAACTGTGACTCAAGATAGAGGAGACGAGTTAATACAATAAGATCTGTTTCCGCCCACCAATTTAATACTGAGGGTCCAAGTGGCTGTTGCTAGGAATGTTAAACGCTTTAGGGCTCACTATTAACTCTACATGCTTTCTATATATCACCTACATTTTGTTTGAATACGTATTCACTTCCTGAATAAATTATCAAAATATCAAGGTACAATGAAAGTAGAACTTATTGATTGACTCTCATATATAGGTCAAAGTGCTTAAATCAATTAACCGTAGGTACTTGGAAATCAAATGTCAAAGACATATAGGATATAAAAAATATTTCCTATGTTATTAAAATATTTGCAGTTGCAATGCGGCAAAACATCGGATATAAATATAACAACATACATTAAAAGGACAACAACTTCGAGTCGACGTTAACCTAATAAAGAGTTAACGAGATGACCTTAAAAAATATAAAAATAAACAATTAAAGTTTTATACAGTTCGATTATTATTAAAATGGTTACTCTAAAGCACATACAATTTAGAGGTTACATCAAATAAGTTAGTCAATATTGGTTAGGTAACAGAAGATTTGAGTAAAATGTAAATCCAATGGCGCGGCCTAGACTTTTATGAAAAGGAAAACTACCTACTCAAATGTCTTTGAAATCTGCACAAGGCTATTTAAATAAGATTATAAAAAAGATAACAATTAATGTTGTTAAAAGTGAATTTAAGTTATGTAAATATACACAACTTATTAATCCAATAACAAAAAAAACCGCTTATAAATTCGTGAAATTTGAATTAGAATTTCTTGGCATAAATATTTATGAATGTTTTTACAATCTTGAGGTCTTTTTGCGGTTGAAAAGGACATAAACAATTAAAGTTTGTCAGTGTCTATGTAAAACCGTCCGTCGTAACTCTTTGATACATCGCGTAGAGAAAAACAGTATGTTATAAACACAAGAAGGGAAGACCTGAAGCCTCTCTGAATACCTGAGTAGTCGGTGAAAGAGATCGTCGAGCGACAGTGTTATTTATTCAAGCCCTTGCTCAGAAGAAATTTCTTATACGTACACGTGTTGAATAAAAACTAGATACAATTTTCAGGAGTCACGTATGTCTCATCGTTTAGTATAGATCCTTCGGGGTGCTTATGATAATATTCCTAATCTTAGTAAAATACGTTTTATAAGTCGGGCATTATACATACTTAGATAAATAAAACCAAGTTAAAGGTAAGAATCTTACATGAAAACATACCGTTAAATATCTAACCAAAATGTTAGATAAAATATTTGTAGATAAGCTTTTTTGTTTTCGCACAGAATACATCATTATGTATTGAACGAAAATTACTTCTGAACTTGTACTATTGTACAAGTTCAGAAGATTCACTCCGCAAAATCATTAGATATAACAATTCAAACATTATCAAAGTTTTAAACAATTGATACCAAAATTTCCATAAATATTAATGACAGAGAACCATTGAGCTAATATCTAAAGAGTCACAATCTCTAAGTGAAAACAGTCAAAAAATGTCCGAGCGCCGTTGTACATTATGTGCATTATATATGTCCCATTAATTGTTCGAATTTAAACGTTATGTCACTTGTATAGTGTTCAATGTATGCTTGAGCGCTTGTGTCTTATCGTAGTTCAAGTCGTTCTAAAAGTCGGCGCACTAAATAGCGTGCGCCGAGTTTTGGCTCGTACATTTTTTTTGCACGATTGTGACTCTACAGATATTAGCTCAATGCAGAGAACCCGTCTTATGCAAGGCGGCGAGATCCATTCACCTATCGGACGGTTGGCCGAACGATGCAATCAGCAATTTCAGTGCCGTCCTTTACTCAAAGATTGCTTATGCAACGCATAATAAGACCCTGCATCCACTTATGTTAAATTATAGGTACCCTTATATTTTCTAATGAAAATTGCTATTTAGTTTAAAGGCCATATAGAAAATGACTGACGCATAAAATGGCGGAAAAGATTTACTGGATCTAAAGAGGTCATAAGTCTTAGGCTAGATTTCATTTCCTTTGCAAACAAATCTTGGCACATTGAACAGGAAAATGTATATAAAATTCTTTGGAATAAATACTTCGTGTTTTAAGAACCCTGAAATTTACTGCTGCCTGCGTAGTACTTTGCGGTTTGCCACCAAACCATGAATTAAAAACCTGATTGTTCGTGCCTCAGAATAATCTTGTAACCACAAAAAAAAAATACTAGAATGTAGTACTTAGTTGGCAGTGTCATACTATATTGTTTATTAGAAAGTTTGTACATATGTTATGTATGTTTGCTCTATTTCGACGGCAAAAATACATACGTCAGATTTTTGATGAGGAGGTCACTCATAATTCTTTTGAATTGTAATTTTAAGGTGAACTATTGATCTCGTATAAACGACCGCGAGGATAGCGTGAAGACCCAAATATGTACAAAACAACCTAGCTTTTTGCATGTGTTTGTTCTGGGAGAACTACTTACAGTCTTCAGATATCAACTAGATTAGATAAGTATTAAGAGAATTAAATTATCAACAAACCAACCTTGCAAGTTCTAAACTCAAGATAATGATAAAACAGTGTCAATTGCTGTTAACAAACGTATTCGTGCATTCATTAATTGAATTGTATGTATGATAGATCAGGTTGAATAAATTGCTCTAGATAAGATTTGATTCAGTTGAAATCCGACCTTGACTTACTCTTACAAATACGTCTTCGGAAGTATGGCGCGGAAGTGACCGACTTCCGTCGTCGTTTGACCACACTGCCCACCGTGTACTGCACTAGGCTTGGCTAAAACAACCGGTTGGTCTCTAGTTGCCATTGACGTGTCTGCTCTGATATATTACCGTACGTGCCTTGAACTTCGGTGGAATAGCCGTAGGCATAAGTTAAGGTTACCAAAATCAAAAACAAGAAGTAGGTACAAGTATGTAATGTAAAAAATCAGGAAGAAACACCTTAAAACTATTATTAAGAACTGACGAGTAGGTATCGTCTGCAGTAGTAAAAACACTAATCATTTGTATGTCTAACCCTAATTTCTATCAAAAACAGTGAGATATGTAATTTCTTACCTTCATCTGTATTTACAAACAAGGACAGACTGGATTATAGAAGAAAAAATTTAATAAATTGATACTTTCTAAGAAACTATACTAAACTTTCATACATGTCGCACTAGACACTAGGCGACCGATACCAACGTCGAGTTTCAGTCTTCAGTCTTTTTCATTTCAAATACCGTAGTAAATAGAAATAGACTACTTCACTGTCGCGTCTTGAAATTTGTTTTAAACTTAAAAATCATATCCATATTTTTATATGTTTTTTTGTAACAAGAGCAAACTATAAATTAATTTCGCATCTAAATGTAAGCGTCTGTTGATTTTAAGTCATAAGAAATACTAAAACAATTTCTCTCTTTTACTACGTTTGTACTAGGCATGCTTGCAGTATATTCACAGAAGAAATAATATATTAGTACATATAACGTAGTATAGTGTCGTATACGCGCTACAAAGTAAACGCAATCATTGCAAAACTGAAACTACCAACCATTAGTGCACTTTATGAGGAGATAGACAATTAAAACAGGATAATTAGGTTTTGCACATTAATTTGTACCTAACGAAGACAAAACATAGAACAAAAACTACAGAGTTCAAAGACTCACTCGTACATATATCATCATCGTATATTAAACCAAGTGTAATAGAAGTGTTCTGGTACAAAATATCTCAGTCGTGCGATTTGGAGTGATTTAAAATCTTCATAAAATATTATAAGTACTAGAACTACTACTACTACATAAAATATTTTTTTATCCCGCAAGCTTGGAAAATAATGATTTATGAAAACTGAGATAGATAACACGCATTAATGATAACGTTTTGTAACAATTAAACCCAATTAATTTATATCTTGTACACGTAATAAACGTTTATATTTAGCAACGCGGAGCAATAAAACGTTTTATTATTTACAGCAGTTGAATTAAACTAAGCACCTATCTGCATACGTAATGTGTTCCTTATTAATGTTTATTTTGGCTTAATAATGCATAAACTTACAATTTTTCCCAAAATAAAGTTAATATGTCTAGACGTTAAGCAAATTATTTGGGTGCGTTTCTCAGTTCTGTCCCTGCGACTGCAGACATTTCGAACGAAATCACATGTTTAAAATAATAATTATAAGATAGGATCGTATTGTCGTATAACGTTATTCGTGAGATTATTTGGAACACGACTTTGACATTTTGTCTCTTGTTTCACTGAATTAGTGGCTCTGGGTTCGGTACCCTAACAAACAAAGTTAATTACCATATCCGTCAGACTATCATAATTACGCACCGTTTGACACTTTTATCTAAATATTTTATATTAATTTACACATACGTATATATGTGTATGAGTATGTGAGTTTACGTGACAGAACAATGAAATGAACCAAAACATCAACATCATCATTTCTTATTATGCAAAACACAACGGCGTATTAAAGTTAGTGAAGAACTAAACTTGAAATACTTGGAATAATCTACGACAATGGTAATAGTATGAAATGCTCGCATACTATACAAACGTTAAACGTGATACCGAAGAAACTACAAGCCCGCTACTCCTTTAGATTAAATAGGGAGGAATTGTATTCTTAGAAAAAATCGTACAACATCCCTACATATCGACCAAAACAATCCTGCTTTACAAAGCGAATACAGAAAATAAAGTCAAAACGCAATAGCCACAATAGGAGGCTGTATTATAGGTACCCGGCGATGCATGCAGGCTCCTGATTGCAACACTGCAAGCAGTGGTATTCGGTCACTCAACCGAATAGATTGGAACTTCAGAGTGCCCTACAACCTTGTGAAAATATTGCACAAGTTTCAACTGAAAAACTGAAGCGTTGAGTTATGCGCTAATTAAAGTGAAGATTGTGACACGGTATGGTGTTGTAGATTTGAATGATTATTTGTTGATATTTTTTGTTGCTGACCGAGTGATTACATTATATTATAGGAACAAATCGGCAATTGTTTGTAAGTTTGTTAGACAATAATTTGCGAACCGTTGAAGAGCGTTGTTGACTATTGTCATGAAATTCGGCTTGTAAATACGCTACTTGAATTTACAACATTAAACTTAGAATATGAGCTAAATCAGTCGGTTTGTAAAATATAGGAGACGTGAAATAACAGTTCAAGGCGAACGATTAGTTTTAATTGCAGAATAAATCATTGTTAGGTCAAATGCAATTAATGTGTTCTATTAATTATTAATGAAATTGATTTTGGAATAGTAACTAAACTAATTATAAAGTCTATAAGTCTCGAGATAATTGGATTCATTACATTGTTTTTTAGGGATCCGTACCTCAAAAGGAAAAATAAGAAACCATATAGAATCGCTTCGTTGTCAGTCTGTCTGTCTGTCTGTCAAGACCCTTTTTCTCTGGAACGTGTAGAGGTATCAAGTTGAAATGAATATCAAATAAGTTCACGGTCCCTTGGAGCTGTAAAAAAACGTCAATCTTCTAAGTCAGAGCAATAAAAATTACGACTAACTTATCTGTACAGATAAGCGTGTCTGTCTTTCTATCCGTCTATCAGGACTTTACTGACCTACATCTTGTGAATCGTAATAGGTAGCCGGTGGAATTGTGCACAGAATATTCGTTACTATATTGCGGATTACCTAGTACTTGTGGTACGGAACCCTCGATGTCCGAGTCGTACTTGACGGCTTTATTAATTACAAAATAGATGGACAGAAAGCCACAGCTTTTGTCATTGATAGAGAATATTTTTTTGAGTTTACTTCATTTTCAACCGACTTCAAAAAAGAAGGTTCTCAATTCGACTGTATGTTTTTTTTTGTTACTCGATTAATCCGCCAATTATGAACTGATTTAAATATTTTTTTGTTTGTTTGGTAGGTACCTAATACTTCAGAGGTGGTCCCATATAAACTTTATCAAAATTGGTTTAGTAGTTTGGTTTTTAAATCAAAATTACTAGAAAATATGAAGATGTCCTTCCAGGTATTCGAAGTTGAAGTCGGTTGTATATTTTTTTTTTTAAAGCGTATTATATCGATATAATTACTTCAAATTTGAAGCGATTATATTTGGAGGTTTCTCATATCCAAACAACAAGCATACATTTAGCATACGCTTAGCGTACGTAAAGCATTGCATAAGTTTAGCAGTGGACTCATGAGTCCACATGAAGTCTTCATGAAGACTCTATCTTATCGAAGATCTTATGCATAAGATATACATCAATAGCAAACTGTTCGGCCCAAACTACGACCTCGCAACCTTAGCTTCGCAACCTCTCAGCCAATTCCCTCATATTCAAACCTAAATTATATTGAAATGCACTAATTGCCTTCAAAATTCAATGAATATTGGGTCAAAGATGCTTAGCTTAGCTTTGCTTAGGTTGTAATCGAAAAAACATACCTCACACACAAATTAGGACTGAAACTTCCGCTTCGAAGTATTCGACCAACATAAAAGATTTTTATATTTTGCCTTCACTGAGTACTTAGTTGATTCTTTTTAACTCGTTTAAGATGACTTCGGTGATTGCCTACCTCTTACACATTTACCTACTCATGTGTCCGGAGACAAGCGTGCTCTATCTTCGAGGCAATATGCAAGTGTCATCGACGTTATCGTACGCGCGAGACAGATAGCACTAACGGCCACTCAATGAAAAATCAGACCAACACATTAACACACTAATATTAAATGAAGTGAAGTAAACGGCATTCATTTAATGTAGAGGAAGATACTATTCTCCATTTTTGAATGCTTAACTAAGAACTGATTGATTCCCAGCGAGATTTCAAAATATATAGGATGTGGCGTAATGAGTGGAAAACCTTATACCTACAGATAGGTAGCAGCGTGCTGGTACCGAAACAACAACATTAATTCTATAAAACTCACATCATTTTCGTTAATTGTTAAGGTAAATCATATTCTTAAACATAAATCAAATTATACTCGCGACACAATAATAAGAATAAGAATATATTATTATTTTGTTATTATGTTATTAGAAAATGGCTTTGTAAATTCGATAGCACATCTGACCTAGACTACTAATCAAAAAGCAGATCGAGAAAATGCCTTGATTTGCAATGCAACCTTACTCGAATAACTCGAAATGTCAAATAACTCGAAAACTAAGCGACTTTTACGGAACCCAATTTTTGATTTTCTTAATGTTGTCTCCCATCTATTGGCAGAAGGATATCAACTCATTACGCCACACCCTATATAAGTAATAGCTTATCATAATGATATAAGTGCAATGAGTCATTTTCAACTTAGTACGTAATTTCCCATACTATTTTAATATCGTTGTTACGATTTGGTATTCATCATCTAGAAGACGTTCACTACTGGACGAAGGCCTCCCTCTTAATACTCCTATTACCCTCACTGGTACCATACCTAATCCCCGCGGTTAGCAGGCGGCTTGAGGATCGCAGAATGCTCATCGCCGTGACGGAACGCTGCTGCCCGTCTTCCGGTGGTTCAGTTTTAGGACTCAGTGCCCAGGACCGCGATTTGATATTACAACTAAAACTGAATTCAAATAAGTAGGCGTTTAATCAAAATCATTATATGGAGTTGGTTAAAAACTAGGTATTTTTTTCAAAGAGGCTCCACTACGAGTATATAATATAAAAAAGCACATAAATAAAATCAATTTATAAATACTGATTATTCTTTGTTCACAAATGTTTTGAAAGCAGGGGTAACATTTTTTAAAGTCTGCTAATGTCTGCTAAGTACCTAGTTGCTAAATCAATCCTAAGCTATGAGTTTCGGGATTACCTCACTACCGGCGTGGTACTAGGCGTTGAACCAAAAACAACAACAACAACCAACAACAACAACTTCCTAACAGTTTACTTTAAGTAGCGGTAGGACTCTACTGCAGAGTTCGCCTGGGGAAGTACCATCCTTTTGCCCAGGCAAAGTGCTGTATGGCGGTTGAATACTGGTATGTGTGTAAACTGAATAGTGGTGTGCAAGCATTAATGGGTTTCGGTTAAAGGGCAATGTTACCAAAGAAATTACCGTGCATGAGGAGATTTGACATCTATCTACACACTAATCTATCTCATAGTGACGAGCGCAGTGCAGTGCGGCCCAGTTTTGGGCCTCACTGTTTGTTCGCTAAGATGATCACAATTCTGGCACTGGTACTGTTATGGGCATGCGTGACGCTTACCACTAGGTGAACGTCTCAATAGTTTCGTCACTCCGTTTTAATAAAAAAAACACTGCAAAAAAACCTCATTAGTGCCACAATGAATGTACCTAAATACATTTTAGCATGATGTAACTAATTAACGGAAATGCTTAACTATTGTCATTTCTTTGAATTCATTAGCTGGAAATTATCATTATTTTTTGAAGAATACTTGCTGTCCGTTTTTCGGTTATGACTAACGGTTAGACATCCCAAATTTTAAACCACAACTGCCAAGGAGAAGCCAAATTAAAACCACAACACTTTGTTGTTTTTGATGCCACAACAGACAATAGAACTTAATTAACATGAAATTAGTTTTAAACAGTTTAACATAAATTGTAAGTATAACAAAAAGAGGCAAAAGTTTGGTCTTTGGTTATTCACGTTCAACAATCACGCGAAATATTTGAATTTGAATTAAAACAATAATTAACTAGTAGGCAATTAGCACCGATCACACTAGTAAATGCAACAGTATGCGCGTAAGTGCATTCATTCCCTAAGAACATTTTTGGAAATAGTTTATAAATATCATTAATTCACTACTACACGTAGACACACACTTTCGTTATTTATTTATTTAGTATAAATTGGTACAAAAAACAGAATAAGTCAATAATTTTGAAAATGTATATATGTAACAATTTCGAGGTCAACTGTAGGTACCTACTCCTAGAAATGTATAGAAGACGTAAAAGAGAAGCGACATTTACCGTGATTTTGTGGTATACTAGGGGTTTCACGAAATCCCTGGAATCCTCATTACCCTGCGACAAATACACAGCTTAGTACTTGACAACATGCAAGTACTAAGCTGTGCATGCATCGGTTTCAAGTGGAAAATAAAGAACACTTACATTTGGTAATTAACTAAATTAAATTTTATCTTGAAACAGTTACCGATTTCTTATTTATTTACTACTACTATCTTCAACGTATGCCGTAAACACACTCTTTATGACGTCTTTATTAAAATACTACTTTAGTTGAAGATATCAATTGAGTTATTAATGATCTTTTGATATTTCATTGTATTGGCGACACATTCTAACTACTGCCCAGTAGTCTAGAAAGAAGTTTTAGTATTTTATACACCTAATACGATAAGGTTTTCGAAAACCCTTCGCGCATTCTGGGCTTAATATTTATACTAATACTTGAAAGGAGAGAAGGAGAGTCATTTGTAGAATTGCGATATTGTGCAAGAAAACTAGATCAGAGTTTATTCATCGGGTTTTAAAAGTTTGTAATATTAAAATTAAGATTACTGTAGGATATACTATAGCTAAAAAGCTGCGTGGTGTGGTGGGTTATTACTAAATTAAATACATTTATAATTTCTCAGTTGGTTGACTGCGTCAAGCGCAGGTAAACGCTATCATGTATTTTTTATAATTAGTACCTTTATTGTAGTAAACAACTCAAAAATACATTGACCTTGGCAGGCTTTGAACTTGCGCAACGCCCCGGGTAAACGCCCTTATTGCTGTAACTACTGAGTTACTGTCGCCTTCCTGTCTACAGATTCCTGTCGGACGCTAAATATTTCAATTATTTGTACCAATACTAGCAGGGCCCGCGGGTTTACCCGCGATTCCTAGGATTAAAAGTAGCCTATATAGTATTTCAAGGTATAACCTACCTCTATACCAAATTGCATATAATTCCCTTCAGCCGTTTTTGTGTGTTTGAGTAACAAACGTCCAAACATATAAACTTTGACATGTATAATATTATTAAATAATAGAAATTAGGATTCTACGAATATGTAGAAATGAAATCATGCATGATACTTCTTCATAAGAGCCACTACCATCAAAACTATCCCAATGATATAGTTCTGCAAATGGTCGTTTTACGCACAGGTACTCCACGAAAACAGAAACACCTATTCATTCTTGAAGTACCTGTATCCGTACTATTTACATAATAAGTAATAACATAACATACTAGAACATACAATACATAATATAGAAAACTAATAAACACAATTTTGGATAAGCTGCTACAATAAAATGTATAGTCATTCAGGATGATTCCTGAGATTCATTTTCCAGTCATATCAAAGTCCACTATGATCAATTGATCCATTGAGTTTATATCAAATTTTCAGAAGGTATTCAAAAAAACATCTCTATTTTTTTTTTAAACAGCATAACATTCATATTGCGCGTAGAAAAGGTACTCACTCTTGAAAAGCCCCATCTTGAAACACTTTCTCATTATGTCGGCAAATGAGAGTTTGCTAAGCTCTCCCATAAATGTAAACAAACACTATAATACAACTTTAGGAACGAAATCATACAAAGTCAATTGTATTTTAAACTCCGGATTTAATTTACTAAATTGAGCATTTTGTTTTAGGTTTGTCACACTGAAAGTCTAAAAGACGAGTTCCTAAGTTTTCGTAGTGTCGATATATTTATTACGTTTCACGTGGATCGTAGAAGGAACGCGTAGACGCGGCGCTACGCGGTCGTATGACCGACTGAAGCGACGCGGCCGACGCGGCGCGGGCGCTGCCGACCCAGCTCATTGCCACGCATAATGTTAATCATTCGCCTGGGATAGTGTTTAAGGCCTGATTGAACTATACTGCGCTGTATCCTGGTTTTAATTATAATAAGTACTATATTTATGGTAACAAGTAAGAAGATAAAAAATGCGCTTTTGAGGTGATATGAGAGAACAGCTGCTAACCTTGCAGCGCTACTCAAAAATTAGAGCAACAAAACAAAATCCAAAGCATCACTGGATTGGCTTCCATTACTGTGAAACATTCAAAGGTGAATTCTATTAGCACTATAATTTCATAGCTTGCGGAAAAAAGCCATGTTTGCAAACTACTACTTGGCGGCAGAATTTCTGAATCTGCGTATCTAGATGATCTCCTGCAAAGTAGATCTACCTACCACCTAGTAGTGACTACCACTAGACTGCTGTGATTTTACGGGTGCATGCGTAAACGCGCATGAGTTGACTCAAGCGCTGAGTCTTAGGGATCTTTTTAGAATACCATCTTTGTGTGCAGAACCCTTGGTTCGCGGGTTCTACTCGCACATGACCGGTAATTTGTCATATCTGTGGCATTAGTCTTGTAGTTCAAGTCACTTGGTCTACTTATCACGAATCGGAAGTGATTTACATAATCACGAGTGTGCAGACAATGATTTTCTATGTAAGTAGGTAACTGGTAGACTCTACAGAAGGTCAGATTACTACTATACGCGCTTAAGGCTGACCGCAAAGTGGCAACTATCGCTTAAGCAACAGGCAGCTTGTGCGATTAAACAGTGGTAAGAGCGAAAAGCGAAAAGAGTGCAACGGTACCTGGGTATGTCCTAAAACTGCATCCAAAACCACCGGAGGACGGGCAGCAGCGTCTTCTCGGTTAACGGTGGTGAGAATTCTGAGATCCCCCCGCCTGCCAAGCGTGGAGATCATGGCAACCCTTTCCTATTAAGAGGAGGCCTTCGTCGAGCAGTGGACGTCTTCTGGCTGATGATGATGATGAAGAGCGACAAGCGGCCGCGTCTCAATAGTTGGACTGGGTCCCATCCACCACGGTGCCTCTGCCCCGTTACCGGGGCAGATGGGAAAAATTGCTCCGCGTCTACACAGCGGCGTAGAATGGGCATCCGAGCACCTAAGAAGTAGGGCTTTCACTTTTCTGTGATCCGAGCGGCTGGACAGAAGCTTATATGTAACCGTTTAGTAGTTTACCTTTACGCGACAAATCGCTCTATTGATAGTAGCCAGTGTGCGGTCAGCCTAACCTAAGCTTATGCCAGACGGGGAACTAACATGCCTCTTTACCGTGGCGACCTTGTTAATTTTTATCCGACTACGAAAAATGAAGGATTATGATTTTAGACTGCAAAATCATAAGATCGTACCTTTCTTTTTGCGTACCTAGTTTTCCATTTACATACATAGTATGTACACGGCATTGCATACTATATACATTATACGTTGTATGTACATGTGAGGTTGCCTTCTTTTTAAGTAGTACATATTATATACGTACCACATACTAGATACATAGTATGTCCTACGCAAAAAGGGTACTATGCAAAAAAGGGTTATAATTTTAGCAGTCTAAGTTAACCTTTCCTTGCTTGGCCTTTGATAACCCTTCTTTGCGTAGTACATACTACGCATGTAGTATGTACGTACGTACTACCACAGAATAAATAATAGTACTGCATATGCAAACGGCAAACGGCAAAATAAGAGGTGAAATAATAGGGACACCACTATCTCAAATAGTTCAAAATACTAGCAACTTCATAATACTGTCAGGAGAGAAAAAGTTACCGTTTAAAAAATGCCAAGTTTAATGTCTCTATATCGATCTATTCAGCCAGTGTCTATCTACTGCTGAGTATAGTCCTCCTCTCATTCAGACTATAATTTCCGGTCCTGTGTGAGCCTCATCCACTGCATCCGACATGCTGGTCAATACCATCTGACCATCTGTCGTTTGGAGATCTACCTACCTCTGCGTCGCATCGCCGAAGTCACCCGATGAATAATAGTTGGCGGTATACCTGTAGAAATCTCGACTAACGAAGTGTCCTGCACATATTAGAAAGTGTTGTGCGTTTGACGTGTAACTTTGGTGTTAACAATACACTATTGTATCGTACTTAACCCAGTGGCGGATTTACCAGCAGGCTGAGCAGGCTGGAGCCTAGGGGCGGCAAATTGGGGGCAAATATTTATACTATAAAGACTATTTCTTTTGCTGTCTTACCTAAATCGAATCGTTGGGTTGTAAAAATAATCTATGAACTGAGCAATAGTTTTGATCATAGTTCACAATCATGATAATTACGGGAAAGGGATGCTATAATTCAGACAATAGTGCACAAATCATAAGTTACAATTTCACTGACAAAAATATTATTGTGAACGCGGGATATAAATGTCGCTACGGACTACAGGCTGCAAAATTTTTAATAGCCTACTAGCGGCAAATGTGTAAATCCGCCACTGACTTAACCTAAACATGTTGTGTATCGACTGAAATCTAAGCCTATAAGGGATTAGAGGGAAGCATTTTCAAAAAACGAAGAAATTTACCTAGCGTAAGTAACATTCATAAATATGGCGTGGCGTAGGAAGTGGCGAGGTTTTAGTTTTCTAACCTTATTTACTTTGTACTTACGCTACTGAAGCTACCAAATTCACTAATATCATCACTGTAAGAAATAAGGTGCCAGCAGTAGTATTAGCTAAGCGGGTTAATCGTTTTGATAGGTTGATCTAACCATCAAAGCGATTAACTTTTAGAACACAAGTTGTCTTTAGAGATAAATATGTTTTGAACAAGTAACTTTAAAAAAAAGAAAAACCGACTTCAAATTAATATGGGACCACCTCTGGAGTATACCTTTCAAATAATAAAAAAAAAAGAAAATTGGTCCACAATTAACGGATAAATCGGTGAACGTACATAAAAAAAACTCTCTATATCTGTATCATCCTATTTCGAAGTCGGTTAAAAATAAAAGTCGGTTATGAAAAATTTTAATCGGTGAAATTACTGAAAATAACATTACGAAGGTTCGCTAGTTTTCATTTATAAAACTAGGACAAACCTAAAATCCCACCTGTACCTCAGGTCCCAAACTTGTGTTAAGTATATAATATTTTATTCTGGACCTTTGTAATTAGCAATTTCACTGATTGCTATTTTCATAACCATATTCAGTGATTTTAGTCCTTTAATAATAGGCTTTAAAAAAAAACAATCGACTTCAAATTCGAATACAATGACATCTTCATATTTTATCGTAAATTTGATTAAAAAACCAAACTGCTGAACCGATTTCGATTATATTTATATAGGACTACCTACCTCTGAAATAAAACCTACCAAACAAAAAAATAATCATCAAAATCAGTTCATAATTGGCGGAGTAATCGCGTAACATACATACAAAAAAAACAGTCGAATTGAGATCCTCCTTTTTAGAAGTCGGTTGAAAATATTGAAATGTTCGAGCGAGATCTATAGAGGCGCGCATTGATCTGGACCTTAAGTGTTGCTAAACAGCTACCTAGAACAGCCTTTATAACTCACCGTCCAGCTCACGCTTTATTCTATGGCTAAACACCACACACGCGCAATACGCACGTATATTACTGGCACGGCCATAGTTTCCTTGACGTCAGACTGTTCGTGCTTGACCTACCGCAATATCGTTAGCAGTTCAGAAAATAGGTAAACAGGTGTTCAATAATTCAAAGGCATGACCGATTTTAAAAATCCACGCACCATTTTCCTACAATGAGGTTCCAAATGAAAAACTTGTCGCAGATAGCGCCAGCGGCGGTCCGAATGTGGCAAAATCAAGTTTTCTTGTTAATCGTTGCTTATATTATACTTATCTAAGCAGCGTCGTCTCGGGTGGTGAACTCTGCAATCCCAAAGCCGCCTGCCAAGCGTGGGGATTACGGCAAACCCCCGCTTTTAAGGGGGACGCCTTCGTCCAGTAGTGGACGTCTTCTGGCTGTTGATGAATCCGAGTCTTTAAAATGTTCTCCGCAAAAAAAAAACAAAAAACAACAAAATGTATGAGATTGACAGTTGACTATGGCCGCATCGATGATGCGTAACCTAGCGGAAAACAATCGCAGTGTGGATCATCATTGACGGAGATGTCGGTGAACATACATTAATTGTACATCGGTGCTTGTCTTTATTTATGTTCAACCGACTTATAAAAGGAGGTTCTCAATTAGACTGTGTAATTATTATTTTTATGTATGTTACGCGATTACTCCGCCAATTATGAACTGATTTTGATGTTTTTTTTTATTTGGTAGGTAATACTTCAGAGGTGGTCCCATATACATTTTATCGAAATCAGTTTAGAAAAAAAAACCTGGTTTTGTTTGGTTTTTAAAAACACCAAACTACTAAACTGATTTCCATATTTTCTAGTGAAAAATGAAAAGAAAAAAATTTAGAAAATATGTAAATGTCACCCAGGTATACGAAGTTGAAGTCGGTTGTACTTAAAAAAAAAGCGTATTATGTTTATGTGAATTTTACGTTTTTGGTCGACAATAAAAAAGTGTTTCCTCAAAATGTTCACTTATAGACCATTCATCAATCATCAATTCATTCGATCATACGCGCTTACTCGTATGATTTTTTTAATATAATTTTGAATAATACAATCTCCCCTGTGTTGGCGTAGACATGTCATGCAGGAAACACATATTATATTTCAGTTTCACAAGTAATTAATAATACTTTCAGTTGAAATCATTCCCTATCAGTCTTTCAAATTATACAAAATTATTTTGACTGAAATAAATACTGAACTTCCTAATAGTAACGCAAAAACAATCTGTATTACCTACTCGTATAACAAGTCTGGAAATTAATACGTGGATACGGAGGGAAACATTTTCGGGTTTCGTATCCCAATAAGTAAGCCAACGTCATCTATCTGTCAGACCGATATACATAGATATACAATATACTATATCTTTCCTAACCGCAATCGTAAACCGTAATGTAACTTGATGAAACTTTAATTACTTTTATGATTTAATACTCGTATGTACCTATAATGGGAACTCAAAATTAAATCAAAAATTAAGGACATCCCTTCAAAAACATTTGTTTTCAGGATTTTTTCCTATTGATAGGATAAACTCCATTCTTTGTCGTGCCGCTCAAACATATAACACTCATTACTCTAAGCTAGACATTTTTCATGTACCTAAAAATAGCCTAAAGGTACAAATTAAAAAGTTCCACAGGCTCGGTAAGTAATTCGGCTCATCACACACACACATACACACACACACACACTTTTCAAAGATGGGCACTTTTCCCTCAAAAAATAAAATTTATCGATAGGGTCGTTTTCCAAGACACATAATGCCTAAACTAATGGTCCTAGAGAAAAGACATAACAAAAGAATTTGTAGTAAATTAAATTAGCTTTAGCTTTATTCCAAAATGACGCGTCTAGACCTCATAATTTCTTCAAAAACGAACAAATAGTAAAACAACAGATTGTGGAAAAATTAGGAAACTGAATGTTGTTGGTATAGTATAGTATTTATTTAAAAAAAACGTGTAGGAATATCAATTTAGATGTAACGGCTGCAAATAAACATACACTAAACAAATAAACGCCAACATTCCCGTTGTGCTTGAAAAACTACGAATTCTGGGACTTGTTTAAGTTTTTTCGAAAAAACTACCTTAGGGAAGGTTTTTCGTACGTATAAACGTATCATCGTATAACGTATAACACATGTGTTAAACGCCTGACAGAAAACATATAGTTGGGTAAGCCATGCAATTTCTGTCAGCACTACAACACGTAGCGATTCATCCCGTAAACGTGTGTTATATAAATGGCAGGCGCTCATTATTAGGCATAGATCTCTTCAGCTATTTTGTCGTTAAAAGGTAACAAGTGGAGATACAGATTATTTCCAAAGTACTAATCACCCGCCTCGGCTTCGCACGGGTTTCAATCTTCACAGGATCACTCCCTGAGCTAATCTAAAGATTGCCTGAAAATTTCATCAAAATCGTTCTAGCCATTTTAGAGTCCATACAACATACATACCGTACCTACAAACCATCATACAAACCTAGACTTATATATATATATATATATATATATATATAATACCAGCTACGCTCGCAGATTACTCATAATTTCCCAGTTTTCCTGCATTCTCCAGGAAAAGTCTATCCTGTCCAGAAGCAGACTATCTTAGGCCTTGTTAATTTTCTTCTTACTAAAAGTTAAAAATAAGTAACCAGAAAAAAAACAATGATATATTAATGATTTGTCTGCTGAAAATCCTTGTATATTTCCTAGATACATCGTAATGTTGTTAGTCTATATCCAGACATATTATATCTACTATATGAGAAAATACTATTAGGTTACAAAAATAACACTTGATACAAGGCGTAAACGCGCAAGCAAGCTAAACTTGTCCGCATAGCCCTGACAACAAAACCTTCAAAATACTTATGTGATAGTTGCTATGTTGTTACAAGAAGGCGTTAACATAAAAGTTTTAAAAAATACTCGTGGGTATATGTTTATTACATCACACCAAACTATGATTTGAGTATTTAAAATTTTAAGGGGGTATTTGATTTAATAACTGGACAGCAGACATGTTATTTTTCTGCTTTTGTCTAAAGATAATCAAATAATTATTATTAAGCCCCCTTCTTTTCGGAATGACGTTGCCGAAAAGCGGGTTGCCCGCCAATTTAAATGCCTACTCCTTTTACCTTTGTCAAAATAAATTATACTCTTTATATCTAGCATCTCTCATCAGCCTGAAGACGTCCACGAAAGCCTCCCCCTTAATAGGGAGGGGTTGCCATAATCCCCACGCTTGGCAGGCGGCTTGGAGATCGCAGAATGCTCAGCACCGTTAACAGAGAGGACGCTGGTGCCCGTCCTCCGGTGGTTCTGGATGCAGTTTTAGGATATACCCAGGACCATATATCTAGCATAATCGGTTAAATCACGGCGGAATACAAAAAAAAACTGTGTCAAGCAAGTGGTCCTCGACGCAGTCCATAGATCCATTCTCTTTAGAAATTCACTAGCAATCTGTTAAATCCTTTTGCCATTAAAATTTACTCAGGCGTTTTCGGATACAATAGATGACACTTAAAACCAGCCTAAAAACATTAAATTTTGATAAAAATAATTTTACTAACTTTTTCAAATGAAAAAATATCACCGGCTACTATGAACGGTTCACGACCTCCGACCACCACACGTCAATCATTAAGTGGCGATTTAACCGCTATACCAATGAACCTTGCTCCCCACATAGCAAATCAACGTACGTACTGTACAGGCATTTAACGCTGTAACCAAATCTTCGAAGGGCTACTTATACAGGCTGTGGCGTAATGACTGGATAACGAGTAGACCTACAGATAAGTGACATCGAGCTTGTTCAGAATATAACACAATTATTAATTCTATAAAAGTAACATCATTTTCGAGTTGAAACAAAACAAGAAACAAATTAAAAATATTTTTTGTTCTTATACAAAGATAACTTATCCTATAATCTATAGTCGTAACACATAATGGCAATGTAAAGTCGATAGCACTAAATCAATCAAAAAACAGATCGAGAAAATTCCTTGATTTGCAACCTTACCTACTGGAATAACTCGAAATTTAAAATAACTCGAAAACTGTGCAAACTCTAACGGAACACAATTTTTGATTTTCTTAACCGCCATGATGTCTCCCGTCTGCTGTTAAAAAAACAAACTTTGATCACCCCCTTCCTTTCTCCGGCCCGGCTTAGCAGAACAGACAGAACACCTCAGCAGCGGCAGCGCTCTCTGTGTGTGTTTGGTCTAACAGTAGCAGTGCTAGAATTGTGAACTTGCGAACACAATCCTGCGCTGCCCCTTCCCTCGTTTGATTTTAGGAGGGCATTTGGCCCCTCTGCCCCCCACTTCCGTGGCCGCTGGCTAACAACACTCTTTATCAAGTCACCTTTCAAAAAAGTACCAAATCAAACAAGCTCATCCGTTTGTGAGCTACGATGCCACATAGAGGTACAAACTTTACACTTATAACACAAAAAGACAATAGAAATTAATTATCATGTCTTCTTAGGGATTTGAACCCGCTACCACACGATCTTTGTTAAAGTGTTTGTTGTTCTAACCGTCTGATACATTGAACGTTCTAACCATTCAGTCAATGAAACTTAACACCTTAAAAAGTTCACCATCTCGTAATGGTATCACTAGACATTGTCATATCATCGTTTGCACCTGTGTAAAATTTTATAGCAATACACTTAATGGACAGACAAAAATAGTACTGTCGATGATTTGAATTATTGCCGAGCTAGTAAACACTTAAGGCTAGCTTATTTCTATAAGTGTATTAGTGGAAAGCAACGGACACTATATCAGACAAGCTGCTTATATTTCAGTAGATATTGCGGAGACCACCACACTATCACACTGAGATTATTAATGAGAAAGTTTGTCGATATAAATAAACAACATGTAACAAAAAGGTTCAACAATACTGAAGGGTATGTCAGGGCAACGCAAACTTTTTCTAAAAGTATTTTTATGAGATAATAGAAATAAAATTTGTTTTCTGTGTTCTTCTGTAACGTCAGTTTATTTGGCCAATTGCATTACAAAAATGAAAAAAAAAGAACAATTTTTTTTTTAACTGCACCCCGCGGTTTCACACGCCTGATGACGAATAATGATGATGAAAAAAAGAAAGTAGCCTACATGTTATTCCGGGAAATAAGCTATTTACATTCTAAGTTTAATACAAATCCGTTAAGCCGTTTTGGCTTGAAAAGATAACAAACATACATATATACAACATGTAACAAAAAGGTTCTACAATACTTAAGGGTATGTATGTAGGTATAGGTAGGGTATGTATTCATCAATAGGAACAACTTTTACTATGTGGCTAAACCTGAAATCGCAAAGAAAAAAACAGCTGTTCCATACATTTAGTCCAAGGTCATTGAACTTTTTGTATGGAATAGCTGTTTTTTTTCTCACACAATTATGTTTTGACTATTGATTCAAAACAACTGCACGTCATTATGAATCATATGATCACAAAAGTAGCGATGATAACGACGACGACCACGCCCATTACTGCAGTCCATTATGCATATACTGGAACATAATTATTATTTTATGGACCTGGGTATGTCCTAAAACTGCATCCAGAACTACTGGAGGACGGACATTAGCGTGCTCTCAGTTATCGGTGATCGCATTCTGCGATCCCCAAGTAGCCTGCCAAGCGTGGGGATTACGGCAACCCCTCCTAATAAAGGGGAGGCCATCGTCCAGCAGTGGACGTCTTCCGGGCTGATGATGATTCATTTTCGTAAATTTTCCAATACTATTATATTTAAATAAAATCGCGAAAAAAAAACTCGCGTTTGATTCACCAACATCAACACGGCAACATCAGCCTTATGTTGGTATTAATCAATATATAGTAAATCGAAAATAAATATCATGTGTGTTGTAGCAACGATGTGGCTTATACCTATAGGATGGAGCACATTTACCTAGATGGAACATGCAGGTATTCTATTAACATAAATGGAACAATGATAAATTTAACACGAAGGTATCTAGGTATATATGTACATTAATAAAGCTACTAAAATTTAGTAAAAATGTTAGAATTGGCTTCTGAGGGGTTTGAGCCCCTGACATAAGGAGACGTTCTGACCGGTGATCTAACGAGTATTAAGTAGTGATCCAGTAAACCTTCAATTCAATCATACTCAAAGAAATAACTGGGTATAATGAGATTTAACATCTAATATCTCAGGGTGACGAGCGCAATACAGTGCGGCGAAGGATTGTATTCGCAAGTTCACAATTCTAGCACTGCTACTGTTAGAGGCAGGCGTGCCGCTTACCACCAGGCGAACGTCTCGTCACGTCTCGTCACTTGACAGCAATAATAAAAAAAACTTAATTACATTTTATCAGTCAGTCATAGATTTGAGAGGCTTGTTTCCAAAGAATTCCAAAAAAATGTTGAAACTACTTCAGATAGGAACCCCGCCGGCCCTGAGCAATCACTCGAAATACATAAATAGAATAGGATCGTTTTTTAGCTTAATTGCATACCTACATTGTCTGTTCCACTTCCAATTAGGTTTGGGTGATAACAAATCGAATTAAATTGTCTCATATACAGGAAGTTTAAAAACATGATGTTACAACGATCGTAGCAAACAATGTAAATGGACAAGTGTGCCATTTGCCATTAGGCGATCAAATTGCTCCTTTTATGATTCAGTTACATAAACAAAGAAAGGTAAGTATAGAAGAATAATAATATACTTGTTACAAGTAAGTTTTTTTTTCCAATCCTAGAGTAATAGGCATAATATTATTTTAATCTCTTAACTAACGGCCTTACTTAAAATAATCTCGATTCACTTAGTCACTGCTTAAACTTCTCTGTCCTTTTCTAGCACGTGCAACTTCACGTCAGAGAGAAGATGGCAGAGCATCTTAAGCAGTGACTAACGGTTGAAAAGTTTATTTAAGTAAGGCCGTAAATGTATGCCTGCGGTTTCTGCGGTACCTACCTATAATATAATTGTTACAATATTAAATAGAGCCAAGTGCAGTAAGAATAATCCATCAGAAATTTCAGCAAAACGGCTTTCAAGATAATAATAATGGTGGTTTGCCAAAGCAAACTATTGACGACGTTAAATATTAAACCATTCTACAGACACCAATCAAGACTTGTACCGGTACATACATATAGAGAAAAGTAGAGAAGAGTTGGGTTGTGTTTTTTCTAGGGTGTAGCTTACGTAGTAACTATTATTTAATCTATGGTGTAGCCAGGTTCGAAGAACAAGGGATAGGCAAGAGAAGAGCTGAAGCATGTTGCGGCACAACTATTACAAGTGTACATTTTTGACAATTTAAAAATCAAGTGAAAAATAATTCACCACGCGCGTTTTATACGCTGTTGCCACCTATTACCACAAACCTACAATACAATAACACTTTATTGACGCCATAGAAAACACATTACAAACATAATACACTACAGATAGGCACAAAAGGCGGGTTGCCTGTGTGGTGTGGTTGGGTTGGTTGTGTTTGAAGCAGGTATTTGGACCAGCTCATTGATTTCGGCATTGAAGACGCATTTGAAGAAGAGAGTGTGCATGTTCAGTGACGTAGACACGGGTCATTACGTAGTCACACCGCTGTTGGAGACGGATACCAATACGGACGCCCTAACGTAATTTTTTGTAATTTGGTGCAAATTGATAAGGAAGTGATTGTCGACGTTTACCCGGATTTAAAGCAAGCAATGACGACGACCCATAGCTACTTCGAACAGTTTTTTGTATTACAAACTAAAAATACTGCTTTATTTTTTTATTTTGATACATTGAAAGTGAAAGAAATTATGAAATTGAAGGGGACAGGTGACTCTGACAGATTTAAAGTAGTCGGAGAGTTGGAACAACTTGAGAAAATGAATCGTAATATATTGTTTTTAACAGTGCTTAATGTGCTAAGAGCTTAAGATAAAAATAGAGTGTCGTCGTCAGCCATAAAACGTCCACTGCTGGACGAAGGCCTCCCCCTTTTATAGAGGGGTGTTGCCATAATCGCCACGCTTGGCAGGCGGCTTGGGGATCGCAGTGTTACTACCGTTGACCAAGAGGACGCTGCTGCCCGTCCTCCGGTGGGTCTGGTTGCAGTTTAAGGACATACCCAGGTCCAAAATAGAGTCTAAAGGAAAGGAACTCTAAAGAAGCAGTATAACTCTGTGCATTTCTATGATAACAGTATCTGCTTTATCTACTGTTACCAGGCCATATGATCTGTGGCTGTTACCAATGATCAAGTAGCACGAACTATCGAGTCCTAGGTCGATCTATCTTATTGAGACTAAGGTCAGTACCACCGTATATAATTGAATTTCGGTTCAGTCTCAATAATTACCATTTTAATTAGCGATTACGTTCTTGTCATTGTTTTAGCGGAGTGGGCTCTGTAGTTATTAGTTCTCTGTTGTAGTCTATGCAGTTTTTTCCAGGGTTCACACCACCATTTTGCATTTGCTAGTAAAAATATAAGTTCCTATTAAAATATATCAACATAAAATTTCCTCATCTTAAATAAGTCTTCCCTAATTTAATATTTTATACGAAGTGTTTCCACGGTTTTTGTATTTCTGTTTTAATGCATAGACAGTAAGAACAATTATGACTTCTGACAGGACTTTAACCTGTTTATTGCTGAGTGTGACGGATAAGGCAAAGACTTCTGTAGCTTCATTGGCTGAGCAGTTGGGACGGAAACCAAGAGATTTCTCGTATGCAGGTTCAAGTCCTGCCAGAGGTCATAATTTTTCTTACGGTCTATGCATTAAAAACATAAGTCTTCCCTAAGTTGAGAGCATTCTAAGTTAAACCCTCAGCCCCTTATTAATAAACGTAGATTAGCCTCGGAACATTGCATGTCTCTTGTATTTTCCTTTAATTCTTTGTAACTCGGTAGATAAAGACAAAAGAAAGATTAATAGTTATGAGGCTGCTCTACTTTTCCTGATGTAACCTGAAGTTTTGGTAAACGTATGAAAATGCGATAAAAAATGATGTGTGAAATGCGTTCAGTATTTTACTAGATACCTAATTAATATTGCTAGGTATATTATTTAGCCATAATAATATATTGTTAGTTACGTTATACATTTACACAAATTTTGCTTTATCACAACTCATCGCGTTCTAAAGATGTTTTATTTTGTTTTCATACAAAAGACATCAACGTCATCCCGATTTTTACTTTGTAACGGCGCGCGCGGCATTTCAATGAATTGATTTGGTGTTTCATTTGCAATACAAATAAGTATTAACTACTAACGAATGCGTTAACGACTATTTCAATTCCTGATTTTATTTTACAGACTTTAATGATAAACAGCGTTCGTCATCGTGATACCTATTCAAAGGCTTCATTCCATCAATTAGAGACGAACGCATATTGTATGAGTTTTTATATGTCGGTGATCAGACATACCTAGGTATTTCTTTCAAAGAAAGGTCATAAAACATGACAAAATTGAGTTTTTGTATCAACGAATTGATTACTTTTGGAGAAAGATAGTAACCGTAATAATATATGCAATAGCTCGTAAACTTAAGTTAATAACGAAGTATTAACTCTACGATGTTATTAACATAATTGGCGCCGATTCGCAAATATTGTAATCCTTTTATACGTGATATATAATGTAATGATGTGATAATTTATTTTAACATGGATCTCATGTTATTGTGCTGTATAATATCCATTAACATATTCATATCGAATGTCATCTTGTCATGAGGATATAACTCAAAATTACAATAGATCTCCGTGGCAAACAACTAAGATATTCGTGATTATTACAATATATATTTTTAAGCCTCGACTAAAATTATGCAATCAGTGTGGGAATTAGACCAAGTTTCATTGTCGTCGGCACTGATTACCGTAGCAAATTATCTACTAATAACACTAGAAATTCGTATTCAACATTACCAAAGTCGAACAAAGTGGGGAAGGTTACTCTACCGGTAACTAAATGTATGTGGGGCAGTATACGTCAATCTCCTTTTTTGACGGTTTACATGTTATTACAACTGTTTAGGATTAAGTGTGAGAAAGAATTTGATCGCTATCATAATTTTATAAATATGAATACCGCAGAGCATGTTAGTATCAGGCAGTATACAGGGTTAGTTCTAATCAGTTAGCATCCTTTTAAGGGCATATTCTGTACATCAAAACAAAGAACTTTTACTACGGGGCCAACATTGAATTCGCAAAAAAAAACAGCTGTTCCTTAAATTTTGCCCAAGGTCGATGTACTTTTTGTATGGAACAGCTGTTTTTTTTGCTATAGTAAAAGTAGAAATTAAGAGAAAAGAAGAAAGTAGTAGTAAAAGTTGTTTGTTTTGATGTACAGAATATGCCCTAAAAAGGATGAAACTGATTAGAACTAACCCTGTAAAGTATTTCTCTCACGCTTTTTGAGATTTACTCGTACTTGGGAGTGATGGGAACATGAGACACGTCCAGTAAGTGTAAATAATTTTTTTGGTACACCGCGTAACTTTAAGTGCTAAGTGAGTGTATTTGGTGGTAGGTTTTCTTTGCGGGATCGCGCTTGGGTAAGTACCACGGCAATATCATATTATATTTTGTCACCTATAACAAAAAAATACTATGTTCCTAAACGAAAGGTTAGGAATTTTTTAGCTAACGAAATTATGCGGCTCAACATAATTTTTTTTCAATAGGATGTTTCAGTAATGTCCTGCACTTTGTTACCGCTGCAATGAGTATGGGCTGGGCAGTGGGCAGGCGTTGTCTCTATTATCAGCAAAAACTTCCGATTGCTCGTTTCATTGTTTGTTACAATAAAAAAAATACTTATACAAACGGACTTATATTCTATACCCTCGTCAACTTAGCTTTTTTTCTGATAGATTAGCAATGGGCATCCACACTGCGATTCTTCTCCGCTAGGTAGCGCATCGTCGATGCGGCCATAGTCAATTGTCAATCTCATACATTTTGTTGTTTTTTTCTACAATTTAATGGTTTAACTCTTATTAGACTCAGATTACCAGGGAGCACCTGCATATACTGGTTAATACAGCAATCATTTGCTAATTAAAGCTCAGTCCAACATAAAATTTAAACAACTATCTAACTTACAAATGTATTTTCAGGCCGCCAACAGCTGCATGAATTCTTAAAACAAGGCGCAGTACCCTGTATTGTTCCTCCGATGATATTATCGACAACGCCCTCATCAGCAGATAGAATAAACGATTAACAAGAAAACTTGATTTTGCCACGTCCGGACCACCGCTGGCGCTATCTGCGAAAAGTTTTGTCTGTGGAACCTCATTGCATTGGCCTACATTGGCCTACATCGTGCCTAAGCAAACAGAGACCGCGTAAAAGAATAACAGTTAGATATACCGACAAGTATGCAAACCAAGTTCAACGCAGTAAATTCAATGTCACGTGCGTGATGCCAATTCTAAGACGTACATTGCGCAAGAGATGGACCGTGTAGTTCAAATCATACAGATGTTTGCGCCACATATGAAACCTGTTCATCCATTCATAAACAGGATGTAGAGATTCTTGGTCCTGATTACAAAGTAACAACGCTGTTTACCTTTTAGGGTCTACGTAAACCTACGTACTAGACTAGTCGTTGGTTGATAATAATAATGGTCTGGCGAAACTTACGTCTTTTTGCCTGTCCCTACAGGCAGAAGGACGTAAGTTACACAGGGAAGAGGGTTCCCTCTGGCGTAACATACTCCCTACAATATAAAGTGGCCTACTTTTCTTGGGTCCCAACTATAACTTCTTTGACCAAATCTACACTTGACACTTCTGTTGTACTGACAACACAAAATATAGGCAATGTGTTTGGAGCCCATCATTCCCAAATTAAGCTTTTATAATTATCTTCCCCACCCCCAACTTCCCTTCCTTTAAATGAACTACCCAAATATACATTTTCATCATTATAACTTCAAAAACAAAGAACTTTCCATACAACATTTACCCCCCCCCCCCCCCCTTACCCCCCCCCCCCCCCTTAAATCGTCCCTGTCGAAAAGTTTTGAAAACAGTTTTTTTTTAATATTAACTGTCCAAATCCAAATTTTCGTGACTAAAAGTCCAAAAACAAAGGACTTTCATATAAACGTCCTCCTCTTCACCCCCCTTGGGGATCGAATTTCGAAAAATCCTTTCTTAGTACACCCCTCCGCGTCGAGACGAATACACCCTACAAATTTCAAGTCTGTACGACCAGCGGTTTGGGCTGTGCGTTGTTTGTCAGTCAGTCAGTCAGTCAGTCGGGACAGAGCCTTTTATTATATTAGATACGCCACGACCACTACAACAAACTAAGTATGAAATGCATGGAATGTAATATCAAAAAACAAATCTAACTAGATGTATATAAAGATATTAACACAGAAAATTGTACTAATTATTTTTAGAAACTCAGACATGAGTACCTATAGACGCACATCTTTATTGATACAATAAATATGAATCAACAACCACTATGAAGATATTACTTGCCTATAACCTGTCCTATTTACAACATTTTTAATCATTACTTTAGTCATATCACTAGAGCTTAATCGATACAATTACCTACCTAATGCCCACCTTTACTAGTAGGTACACTTGTTATTGATTTTCTAATATAGTAGCAACACAACACAAGTCTTACAAATGGTTAAGATTATGTGACGGAATAAGAGTTACTTTGCATTGTGTATGTGAATCATATGCTATAAGTTATCGGTTTTGTGTCAGAATACTATAACTATATATAAATTAAATCGTGTGAGCAATTGATAAAATCACACAAGCACGATGTGGCTTTATAGGTATGTAGTGTTACATTGTATAAACAGACTACTACAAAATCGATAGTCACTGAAAAGTTAGTTGATTATTACGGTATGCAAACCCGATAATTTATGAATATTGCAAAAATATTGCAATGTTAATAAATTCCATAGTGAAGTATTTTTTTGCAAAGAAAAGCCAAAGCCCTTCTTCTTAGGTAGAACGGCTGTCAAAACAATGTTGTAAAGCAATTGTGTGGAAAACCGCTTTAGCTACTTTCACACTTATTTGTATATACTTAAACTAATGCCAAAATATGGTCGCGCATTTGAAATAAAACGCTTGAAATGCCATTTTGCAACAGATTAAAATTGATCTGATTACGATGCAATGTGCTTTGGTTTCCTAAGCGTCTATTTAAATTGTTTCTTTGAGTATTCTCAGTTTAAAAATATGTATAATTGGTTGAATTGTCATTAAGTGCATTTGCACTTAATGCCGGCTAGCGCGGCCCGTCACATTTCCGTTCTATTCACTTATCTCTTCAGTGTTTTTTGCATACGAGATAATGTTCGCCCATTTATTAGACAAATAAACAAAGATATAAAAGATATAAACGTAACTGAAGAATTAAAAAAAAATTACTTATTATTATCATATACAGAGAAATTACTGGGTAATATGAGATTTAACATTTAATATCTCAGTGACGAGCGCAGTACAGTGCGGCGCAGGATTATATTCGCAAGTTCACAATTCTCGCACTGCTACTGTTAGAGGCAGGCGTGACACTTACCACCAGGCGAACGTCTCGTTCGACTTGTCAAAAGATAGCAATAAAAAAAATACATTTAAAGAACATTGGAAATGTGTGAAAAAAAATGTGTTTTCATATTGACATGTTAAGGATTCCGTGGTAATCTAAATCTGGTTAATTTTAGGAACATAGCTATCTACGAAACCCGAACGTAGGTAGGTATCTACTACGTGTCTTCATACGCTCCTTACAAAGTACTTTATTTTGTTAAAGGAGATACTACTGGACCTGGGTATGTCCTAAAACTGCATCCAGAACCTCCGGAGGACGGGCACACGCAGCAGCGTCCCCTCGGTTAACGGTGGTGAGCATGATGCGATCCCCAAGCCGCCTGCCAAGCGTGGGGATTATGGCCCCCTATTAAGGATTCTAGATAGATATATTAAGCCTTCGTCCAGTAGTGGAAGTCTTCTTGGACAAGTAGATAATTAAAAAAAAAGCGTTTATTGCGAGTATCCCAAACTAGTATAGTATTATATTATCTTTGATCCCAACATTAATCTTCATCTGCTAATACCTATCGATAAGGTATTCAGTTGTAGCGCCGCTAGTAAAGGCCTGACAGGGCCAGTCATGTACCATGTAGTCATCTTAAACTAATATCGTAGGCACACACAACTGCATGATAAACATGGTAATTCGAGTGTTAGTCTATTGCGAGTGTTTAGTAATTAGGCAATTTAAATGTACGACCAGTAGGTTAGGTATTGATATTATTCGCACCGCACCGAAATGCAACAATATTTTTTTGTAACAATTTAGCTTAGAGTACCATCTATATCAAGATCATTAAAAAGCCAGACAGATTTTATTTAATATTTCGTGAGGTCATAAGTCACAAGGGGCCTGGGTATGACCTAAAACTGCATCCCGAACCACCGGAGGACGGGCAGGAGCGTCCTCTTGGTTAACGGTGGTAAAACTCTGCGATCCCCAAGCCGCCTGCCAAGCGTGGGGATTATGGCAACCCCTCCTTAGTAAGGGGGAGGCCTTCGTCCGGCAGTGGACGTCTTCTGGCTGATGCTGATTCTGGCCCATGCTTGACAGGCGGCTTGAATATCGCAGAATTCTCACCACTGTTAACCAAGAGGACACTGCTGCCCGCCCTCCGGTGGGTCTGGTTGCTATTTAAGGACATACTCAAAGATGTACCACACTTGTAATATTTACAAGTGTGTTGTTTACAAATGCGAAAGTTTGTCGATATGAGTGTGAGTGTATTAAGTTTGTTACCTCTTCGCGCAAAAACAGCTGAACGGTTTTGGATGAAACTCGGAATGAAGATACCATTCCTAGCTTTTTTATCGGAATAACTTATAGGCTACTTTTAATCATGATCACCGTTTTTCATCATCACGCGGGTGAAATTGCGGGGCGCAGCTATAGTATTTCTATAATATAAGATTCTCATGTTGTATTTTTTAAACAAAATCAGTCTTATCAAACAAATAATAATGTAGGAGGAAAACGTTTGGTTCATTATT
Organism: Erannis defoliaria; assembly: GCA_905404285.2. NCBI lineage: Eukaryota > Metazoa > Arthropoda > Insecta > Lepidoptera > Geometridae > Erannis > Erannis defoliaria. Next base: position 10,678,081 of record FR990078.1, read on the forward strand.
ACATACACAGATAATCAGACATATTACGTAAGTATCTATATACCTAAAAAAAAGCTTTTACAATTTCCATATCAAAACTCAACTGATCCTGTCTTGGGGTACAACGTTCGATTGGTCGAGTCTAATCGGAATTCGCTTCCGAGGTGAGCAGGCAGTGGTTGCGAAAACCACACGCACAGTTTATGTTTTATTAAAATCTAGATAAAAGGCAAATAGGAAATATAGGAAACAACTCTGTTTATAACTGGCGGCCATTCACCTGCGTCCGGCAATTAATGCCAGAACTTCGACACTATAAATATAGCTTGCGAAAGCTTTAAGGTCGTGAAAGGCCTGCTGAAAACATTTTAATTGTGTACTATAATTGTGTTGACGAATTGAGTTAAATTTGTACAACTATCATGTGAATATAATCAATATCTATCTATCAAAGTGTCCGTGTTTAGATCGCAATAACCTGACCATGGACAAGGACTGGTGTCAAAAGACAGATTGATCTAACAATCGATCTGGCCATGGTACGATATCAATGGGTCATGGATACCTCCCGGAATCCGGATCTACTCAAATCTGTATTGCTCAACATATTTTATTTATGTAATTGCATAACAAATACTGAACTTCCTGAAAGGCAATTTTTAAAACAAGAAAATGTAAATATAAGACCACGATATTTACATAGATGCATAATAAGAGATTATATCTGCTATTTTATTATTATAAAACTGCGGCGCGCAGCTTCACCCGCGTGGTGATGAAAACTGGTGACGATGATAATGATAAAAGTAGCTTATATGTTATTTCGGGAAATAAGCTATCAACCATTCTGAGTTTCATCCAAATCCGTTCAGCCGGTTTGGCCTGAATATGTAACAAACATACATACCGGCTACTTTTCCTATTTATAATACTACCTGCGCCCTACGGTTTCACCAGCGTGATGATGCAAAACGGTGATGATGATGATGATAAAAAGTAGCCTACACTTTATTCAGGAAAATAAGCTACCTCCATTCCGAGTTTCATCCAAATCCGTTCAGCCGTTTTGCCGTGAAGAGATAACAAACATACCCACGTAAATCGACAAACATTCGTATTTATAATATTATTTTGATTAAAACTATCAATTTTAGACTTAAGTGCTTTTAGTCATTAAATTTATCACAGTGTACCTACCTGTTAGGTAAACTTGTTGGTATTTATAATTCGTTTTAAATACGCCGGAAATAGTTGTTAAAAGCATAAATGGTTTAAAACTGTATGGGCAAGGACCACACGGCGCGAGCTACCTACATTAAAATATCTGAGATAGATAGTATATTCGTGTATAGATAGTATATGTGGAGCGAAAACGACGTGACATTCTAAAACACCGTGTGGCATTTCCACGTAAATCGTAAAGCTAGTTCAGAGCTTTTTCGTTACACCTTTTATTTTAAACTCTGTCATATTGCCATAATCCCCACGCTTGGCAGGCGGATTGGGAATCGTAGAGTGTTACCACCATTAATTAAGAGGACGCTGCTGCCCGTCCTCCGGTGAATCTGGACCGAAGACATTGTGAAAGTCACAGGCAACCAGTGGATCCATATGGCAGGCTGCCGTACAGTATGGCGGTTTAAGGGGGAGGCCTTCGTTCAGCATTGGACATCTCCGGGATGATGATGATGATGATTTAAAACACTGTTTTAAACTATCACGGTTGTACATTACATTTCTTTGATTTTATATTTACCGTGATTATGTTGTGAAACGAGCTCCTGATATTTCGTGCATTAGGTGCATGCAACTGCACCGAAATATCGGGAGCTCGTTTCACAACATAATCACGGTATTGTTCTTACTATGAAAAACTTGACATAGCAGCTGTGGACATACGAATAATTCTGATATAGATTATGAGGACTAGCTAAAAAAAATATACAAAGGAATGAGTGATCAGACGTTCGAGGCGGTCGCCTGGTAGCTTACTACGCCACGCCAGCTCATAACAGTAGCAGTGACAGAATTGTGAACTTGCGAATACAATCGTGCGCCGCACTGCACTGCGCTCGTCACCCTGAGATATTAGATGTGAAATCTCTTTATGCCCAGTAATTTCTCTGGTAAAAGGATAATATTAAGGAATTTTAAATTAAAAGATGAAGATATTAATGAATATTAAATTACAATAATAAATTTTACAATAAAATATTTTTAAAAAAGATGAAATATAAAGGGATAAGTGAAACTATGAAATCGCAAAAAACAGCTGTTTCATACATTTTGTCGAGGTTGAATGACAAAATTAAAAAAAATGTGACGAGACGAGCGAGACTTTAGCCTGGTGGTGGTGGTAAGAATCATGCCTGCCCACAACAGTAACAGTGCCAGAATTGTGAGTTTGTAGAGAGCGAGTAAAAAAATCCTGCACCGCACTGCCACTGCGCTTGTCACCTTGCTGAGATATTAGATGTCAAGTCTCTTCTTGCCTTGTAACTCTGTTAACATTGCCCTTCAAACCGAAACACAGTAAAGCTTGCACACTACTGCTTGGCGGTTAAATAACTGACAAAGGTGTGGTACTTCCCCAGGCGGACTCTGCAATAGAGTCCTACCACTACAAATATCTTACTATATCGGCTAACAACCTGTATGTATAAACTTACATACAGGTTGTTAGCCGAAAGCTCTCGAAAGCGAAGACAGGTGGTGGTACTAGCACAGTAGTTACTAATAAGATACAAAAAATGCTGACTCTTGAGGTCAATGAATCGAAATTGATTGTTAACCGCTTGCGTGAGAGTAATATTTTATGTATAGTTTGTTAAATATATTGAACAAAGTAATGCAGCGCAACTCATTTCAAAATAAAATATTTTCAAAGTTGGTCTATCTGGTGTTTGTGGCATAATACTATCACTGTGTTTAGCAATAAAAATAAATTAAAACCGGCAAAATAAATTAAGAACCGCAAGATAAACACACAAATAAGGCAATCCAAGGAAATGCCAAAGTGAAGCGAAAAACTTAATTTTGAATATTTAAAAATAAATTGAGCGATCTAAGTAACAAAACATTTAAAGAGTTTATTCTGACATCGACTTAATTATCTTAGGTTGTTTGAAGCGATCACATTTATTTTAAACCGACTTCAAAAAAGTAGGTTTTCAATTCGACTGTTTTTTTTGTATGTATGTTACGCGATTACTCCGCCAATTATGAAAAGATTTTGATGATTCGGATGTTATTTTTTAAAACTTATTATTTATTCTTAGAATTTTTATAATGTAAGATTTAATCAATTATGCATTTCAAAAGTCGTAACTTAAATTAGAACATTGAATAAGAATTGGCTGTAGAAGAAGTTTTAATTTAATAAATGAATTATGTAGTTCATATTTCTGCACCTATTTATTAACTAAGGTAACTAGGTTTACCTAGTCGTGTTTAGCCTTTGGTCAAACACGAATCACGAAGATACGATTTACCTACAGCCCGTTAGGCACCGACTCTATAAATATTGACGTAGAGGTCGCTTATGCTTCTTGCCCATGAAACTTAAAATTATTTACATAAAGATGTACGGTTTTAATAAGTTCCGTAGTGTATTTTTTTTTAAATAATCAGTCACTCTGCTTAGATCGATTGGAATGCATGAAGTTGGTACTTGTCAGATTATCACCAATGATCAAGGCTGTCAGAGATTAATATGTTACTCTTATGAACACATTCTAATAAATCAGAGTAAATAAGAATTAAGATTAGTAATAACACACAAGGCTAAAACACAATCATACAGAAATTGTATTTTAGCCATTTTTTTGGTCCTGCTGCGTATACGTTTTTTTTTTAATACAACCGACTTCAACTTCGCATACCTGGATGACATCTTCATATTTTCTAGTATATTTGATTTAAAAACCAAACTACTAAAAAGATTTCGACAAAATGTCCACCTCTGAAGTATTACCTACTAAACAAAAAAAGATTCATTAAAATCAGTTCATAATTGGCAAAGTAATCGCGTAACATACATACAAACAAGACATACAGTCGAATTGAGAACCTCCTTTTTTGAAGTCGATTCAAAATTAAAGTTTTTTTAAAATTTTAAACGTGTTTAAATTATTTAGTTTAACAATATTATAATTTTGTTCAGTTCAATCTCTGATTTTTACGCCTCTAGGTTAACATGAAGTTTAAGGAGAGTATAATATCATCAAACTCATGTTTTTACTCAAGCTTAATGAACATAAATGCATTTATGTTCATTAAGCCTCTTACAAAAAATATTTATGGGACTCCAAAAGCTGAGCTATTCATATTTATCTAATAATAATAAAGTTCCAGCTAAGTTAATCATCGTCATAAACTTTTCTTTGTTTTACGACTATCATTAGTGTGATATTAAAGTTTAGAAAGTTAATATGCTGGTACGAGTCAAATAAATATACCTAAGCACTACCTGGATACATCAGAATAAGTAGGTAATACATAATTATAAGGTTTGCTAGATTTATGTTGGCACTTTTACTTTTTGCATATTAATGGATCCTAAGTCGAAATTGGGCATCAAATAAGTAAGCGCAACTAGTAAAATCCTACGCGCGCTGAATAATTTATTTAAATATAGGAATTAAGATACATTGAAATCCTGCTTTCCCTTAGTATTTAGAGCGCTTTCTTATTTTTCAACAAAATACGAATGGTGAGTAAAAAAAATTTAAATACTTTGTCACCCTCGACCGTCGCGTCGTTGACGTCAAGCGAAAAGGGTTTTTATAATCATCGGGTGTTAGGCTGAGCTTTGTAAATCCCAAACCGAACAATCGATTTTAGTCAGTTTTAGATTAAATTCTAGCTTAAAATTATGCGTCAAACTTACGTATATAAATAAAACTTAGTAAAATGAAATACAATTCTTGATTTAAAAAAATCTTTGCGAATAAAATGATTTTATGCATATATTTTTTAAATAAGCTACATTATCGTCAAATTCTTTTGTTTGAAGTACGTTTTGAAGTACGCTGTGGCAGGTGCATCCCTAATGGAAGCTGGTATGCTGTAACATTGCCTACACCAGCACCTATGCCAGCAGCTTTGCCTATTGCTAGCACTGGGTTTAATAAAAATAAATCCTAATTAGAAAACTATGAATTTATTATTTTAATATCATCACAATAAAATAATAAATGTGAAAGTGAGTAAAAAAATTTGTATATGTATGTATGATTGTTACAACATCTTCACGCTTTGTCGGCTCAACGGGGTTGAGTGGAATTTGCAGTTTTATTATGAAAAACTACGTGTTTTTTTAAAAATTCTTATACGTGAATACTCACGTTTAATTAAATCGGATACTCTGACCATAGTTTTGATCACATCCGGTGATCTTTTTCAAAGAGTGAATACAGAGCCTAAGCAAGTATATAATTAATTATTTACTTTATGCGCATACGTAAATATTGTGTGTACGGCAGTGCAATCCGCAATATAAAACAAAAAAACAATTCTCTATTTTTCCTTGCACAATTAAAAACAGATTTGGATATTATTTTAGTAAGCTTAAGTAGATAACTATAAAAAATGTAGTATTTTATAGTTAGTTAGTTTTAGTTAGTTAGTATTTTATTTATTATAATGTCTGTGTATCAAAAACAAAAACCCGGTAATAATCATAGGCAGCTGAGCCTATTCGGTCCCGCAATAAGAGTTCATGGTACGGCCCCTGTTGGCTACTTATATTAACTCTCGGAAAATATTATAGTTCTGAGAATAGAAGGTGGAATCGCGGGCACTACTCGTTCTGACATATTTTAACGTAAGACAAACTCGTAGGTATGATATCCATCATTGATGAAGATTGAAACGTTACGGGTTAGTTTGTTTAGAAACAATCTGAGTCAAGCTCAGTAACCTCACAGGTATTGTGGTTGTGACATTTTCGGTTGAAAGTAATTCTTTTGAAAGTAGTTTTAAAAGAATAAACTTTTGTTACATCCACCTACGTAAATGCTACGTAACCGATACATAACATACATCACACACTTATTATAATAACCTAATACTATAAATAGGTTTTTTTTAATGAGGTAATGTAATATAGTCAAAAAGAGTAGACATTTATAGAGGCGCCACTATCGCAAATATCTAATCGGGTTGCAATGCATGGAACTACATTTGATGAATGTTGGAAGTGTAATATGCGGAGGCTCGATTAGATATCTCGGTATCTATCATTTGGCGGAATACTTCGTATTAGCCACTTTAAAAAAATACTTTCGCCGATAAATCACATTATTCCTGAAGGATAAACGAGTAAGCAGACTGTGTTTTGTATGTACTGCGAGTAAAAACACGGGAAAAGCTAGTATAATTTATAACTGCTGAAACTCTAGTTACTAAATCTATCTACTGTCTTGGTAACTAACCAAGATAGATGTTAGTTACATCATCTTGATTATAATTAAAATGTATTATAATATACCTTTGACACCAGTGTGTATTTTTTTTACCGAGGTCGTTATTTATTCAATTTGATATATTATCTGGTAAAAATAAATGTATATGTAATAAAATTGTACGTGTGTAAATTATAAGACGTCACAAGTTAGGCAATATTTAAAGAGTGATAACCGGGAAAACTTGTATGATGACAATCCTCAACTATTATTAGAATACGCTTTTAATAAAAAATACAACCGACTTCAACTTCGAATACTTGCATGGATGACATCTTCATATTTTCTAGTAATTTTGATTTAAAAACCAAACTACAAAACCGATTTCGATAATGTATATGAGAACACCTCTGAAGTATTACCTACCAAACAATAAAATATTATAATAATTGGCGGAGTAATCGCAAAAAAAAAACAGTCGAATTGAGAACCTACTTTTTTGAAGTAGGATGAAAATTGACTATCTGTCAGGTAGTTTCGCTAAAAGAGAGTTGATATTGTGACACTAGTCGCAGAAGCCATAAACCCAAGAGTTGATAGTTTAGACACATCATTTGCACTCCAGTACTGCACATATTTTACTATACGTATGCTCGATGCGGGTTGGCGAATTTACCCAACAACAAATTTTGCTGAGAACATTATGCAGAATTCCTCACGATTTTTTCCTTCCCTGAAATGCCAATGGTATGATATAGTTATTTATGATACTAGTGCGGTAAGTTGGTTTATACAATACCGCACGAGTGCCATACAACGTTTTACAACACATTTGCGAGAAAACAGATAATGAGCCAAACTTTATTATTTTGTTTTTATTATATCGGAAGGAAAGTCGTAACTCAATTCCTACTTGACACTGGCAAATGCTCAAAGTGCGATGATATAATCCTCCTAAGGAAAAAGAAGAAAAAAAACTTCGTTTAAAGTTCGTCTTCGTTAAACCGTTTCTAGTATGAGTGTCTTTTCGTGTTGTTTCCAAAACTCCGAAGAATCTTGTAGTAAAGTTGCCATGACAATACTAGGACATGACTGGACTTGACTGTGACATCACTTTGACTGTGACTTAGACTCATTCGACTTGAAAATTATCAAAAACTTGATACAAATAAATACTTGACAATGGCAAATGCACAAAGTGCTACGCCATAATCCTCCTAGGAGGAAAGAAATGAAATGGCGCGAATTAACAAATGGCGCTACGTGCGCGTGGTGAGAATTAGAAAAAAAAATAGTGGTGAGAATTTCTTTCGTCACATTTTCTGTTTAGTATTAAAGTAAAACAAACGTATTGAGCAAAAGCGTTTCCAAGGAGGTTCGATTATTCAGCTTATTTTATTATCTTAATGTGAAACTCTTTGGTGGAGTTCTTAAATTATTAATAATTGGCGGAGTAATCGCGTAACATACATACAATTTTTTTTTTAAAAACAGTCGAATTGAGAACCTCCGTTTTTGAAGTCGGTTAAAATTGTAGGGCATCATACCTACTCGCTAAAAACTGAAGGCGCCTCTTTAACTAAACAACCAGTAGGTTATGTTTACATCGACCGATTTCACGACGATTTTCAACAGTTTTGCTTGATTTATGACTCTGTTCTACAGAGATCAGTTGAGGACACGTGAACACTACCGTTCTTTTTACAAATATAAATTACAAGAGAGGCCCCTCCCTGAGCCAGTGTCCTTGAGGATGCTGAAGAACCCTTAACGCATACTCTTACACCTTTAAAGGAACCATTAACCGTGCCTTATTTGTAGGAAGAGTGGACTAACAGAAAGAAATTAAATAAATTATGTAATTTATAATAATTTATTAACCAAATTTGAAGGTCTAGGCAAGTACAAATTATTCAATAAATAAGCTCAGGAACCTAAATGATGAAGCGGAAAAGATTTGGAATTCCAGCGAAGTGCATAGATATTTTGACCGGGATATACATACTTAACTTTAACGTGGTCTTTAACTGCTGGGCTTTTGGAGAAACTCAGAGTCACGCAACGGGCAATCGAGAGAGCTATGTTCGGAGTTACTTTGCGCGATAGAATCCGGAACGAGGATATTCGCCAAAGAACCAAAGTTACCGACATAGCTCGCTTGTCGTGGTCTCAATGTTTGCAAGTTGAAGTGGCAATGGGCTGGCCACATCGCTCGAAGAACTGACAACCGATGGGGAAGAAAGGTTCTTGAGTGGCGACCGCGAACCGGAAGACGCAGCGTAGGAAGGCCTCCCACTAGGTGGACCTACGACATTGTAAAAGTTGCGGGCAACCCGTGGATGCAAATGGCAGGTGGTCGTACAGTGTGGCGGTCTAAGGTGGAGGCCTTCGTTCAGCGGTGGACGTCTCCGGGCTGATGATGAGGATGATATTACATACTTATGTGCGACTGAGACAATTGTGGACAAAAACAGTCTTATTTTTTTTAGAGATATAAAAAGCCTGACAAAAACTGCGTTATAAATCTTCAATAAAGCCACTCAGCCTTGGTTAAGTAGAACATATATATATAAGCAGGTTGAACCCCCTCACTCGTTACAACACAATAAATCATATTTGTAATATTAAAAACGATAAATTAATACATTCATACTCCCCTGTAAGATTCCGGACGCCATAGAACATACCCAAAGACAGGGACAATTAACACCCAGACAAAAAAACAATCATCATTATAATTTTGATTCAAGGCTGACAATTGTTATTTTTATTTTGTATTTTTTAGATACAAAACACCCAGTAATACATACATACAATGTGGCGGTCTAAGGGGGTCGTTCAGCAGTGGATGTCTCTGGGCTGATGATGAAATAGAAAAAACAATAACTTTTGCGAATATACATACGAGTATATCTAACATCAATATCTGATCTTTGAACATAATGATCTTACTGTTACTGTGACTTGTATCACTTGAGTAGAGAGAACTTTGATTGTCTATAAGTACTACTCGAATCAGCGTCATCTTGCAAAACTTTATATTGCAGCTTTTACAATCTTAAGAGCTTAACAATTTTGACGTTAATTGAATTTTGCTAGTTATTAATCAACCCAACAAGAAAGTCAAGGACTAAAGTCTTCGCTTTAACATTAAGTTTCAAACAAAATGAACTGAAGCTTTATGTAGCTTTCAACAACCTTGTGGTAGCAGGAGAACTCTCTTGGAAAAATGTTCTGAGGCACTGCCACCCTTTTGCCCGTTTTTTTTAAATAATAGTTATTTTAAATAATAGTTATAGTAAATAGTTTCTGTTTGTAACGAGTACAGCGCCGTGCAAGATTTTTAAGTTGAAATTTTAGGCTGGCTGGCAGGCTTGTCGCTACTTGTGCTACTCTCGACAATCAAATTAATGTTAAAAATATATTGAAACGTCTAGTTATATGATCTGTAAAATTCTTGCGGCGGATGGCTAGCTATTTTTTCTTTCAATTAAACATTGTTAGGGCATTCATCGTAATTGTCTTACATGTTTTTGTTTTATTTATACGGGAATACTCACGTTTAATTAAATCGGATACTCCGACTATAGTTTCGATCACATCCGGTGACCTTTTTCTAAGAGTGAAAGACACACACACATGTGTGTGTGTGTGTGTGTGTGTGTTTGTGTGTGTGTGTGTGTCACATACATGTTTTACATGTGTTATTTTTAAGTGTAATAAAAAATACTATTAATGATCAAGTGAGATCAGCGTTTGATCGTCATTAAGGCTGCTCTTAAAAATGCTCAAGCCAGTTTTTTTCTAACTGAACACCATTAGTCGAAATATCAAAAGTGAAATCACTAGTATTTAATTTTATGCGTATTATTTAAAAATAATTATTATTATACCCACTACAAGCCAACAAGATTCAAAGAATGTGTTATTTATTTATTTAATATAACTAATATTATACATAGTGTATTTATCTTCCTCTGTGTCAAGACGAGCAAATCGCTGACGGTAAGCGCCATAAGAAGAAACATTGGTGGGTAAGAAACATTTTCAGAATTTCCAACTTCGGCAGTCCACAATCCTGCGCGGAACCATACTATTACCATATAATAGAAAGTGTTATTTGATTACTAAGTCGATGTAAGTATTGATCACAAGATCACAACGTTATTATATTTTGCGGTCAGTTTTTCAGAATAGTCTCTCCGGCTAGGAAGGAAGGCGGTTGATCTAATAATTTTGTTGATGTGTAAAGGTGTTCATTGTAATACTTGTGAAGTCATTTCAAATTGGTGGATATATTGATGAACATGATATGCATGAGGTGCAGTGCATGAGATTCGAAGGTACTTATAAATCTAGTTAAATAAAGATAGACAACACGGATACATCGATAAAAAATCAATGATACTAAAGCTCAATGACAAACACCTAATGTTTAATTCCGTGCTTATTCAAACAATGTTTAATTTTATGTATATTAATCGTTAATAGCTAAAACAGGTTATGGCTTTATTATTTACTTAAGTGGACTCGGAACATTATCGCGGTATAGCGCACCAACCTATGTCGTGATGCGTACTGCATTCCTTTGCTTTTGCTTTTGTTTACGAGGACTTGTTTTGAACTTCCCATGGAACAGTAGGTATTCCCTAGAAGCAGAATAACGTGTTCCAAAATGACCGCGGAGAGTAATGAGTCTTATAACAAACTTAACGAAACGTAAACACGATTTGTACCGCGCTGTGTCAAACAAACAATAAGCGACATAGTGAGACGTCTAAAACGTAAAACGTCTATTTTCATACTAATCTGCTGCTGTTAATTTGAATTTTAGTTCAAAAATGAGTAATTGTTATGTGCGATTTACGTTGTACGTACATTCACCAGAACTAATGCTATTGAGACGTCACTCTTCCAAAGAAAAGATGATCGGTGACCGAAAGCTACGAGAAATCGGACGTACTTGTCGCGTGCTTGGTCCTATCGGAGAGCAGCGGCAGGCTGGCAGGCTTCTGCAGCAGCTCTTGGAGCTCCGGTTGCGGCGCCGACTGGTCTCTCTTCGACTTCATTGTGGGAACGTAGGAACGGGGCTCACAGTCACAGACAGTCGATTAATTCATGGTTCCGTCACAGAAAGTATCACTGGAATTGCGCGGAGAGCGAATCGGGGAACGTCATCCGTCCGACGGAGGCATCGTCCTGGACTGCGGCGGATTGCGAAGGCGGAGGCTTTATGTCGGTGCGGTCGACGCGAGGGTACAAGCAGAGAGCCGCGCGTTGACTGAGCGACCGGCATCCGGTCAAGGGTACGGTAGCAGCAGTGCTGGACCACGCGCCAAGCCGCTGCGATCGCCGCCTGTGCTGCTCGTATTCTACGCTACATAGTCGCCTTCGCGTTTTACGTGAGCATGCCAAACTTAATTATCGTATTGTTCAAACAATATGAATGATTTATAAAAGTATTGTTTGATGTCAAGGTTTTTTTAAATGACTGAAACTTTATGGTGAAAGTAACTTGTTTGTAAGTGTAATAAATGCACCAAATAAATTTAAAGTGAATAGGATAAAGAATTCAATTACTTAACTAGATATTTTGCATGTTTGAATTTGTGAGAAAAGCTTGGGTGACCAAATACTTTATTTCATCCACATCTACATTTCAGTGGGGTAATAAATTCATTAGAAATTGTGGACACGTTGGCGGATCTCAATTTTTTATCAATAAAGTAAAAAAAACACCAAGATCCTGCAGTAATTTAGACTACTTAGTAATTTAACATTTTTAGTTGTTGCTTTTTAATATTATGCTAGTCACAAACCTGGCTTAGTATTTTGCATTCGACATTGATACATCACACAACAATTTTATGTTTTGATGTGGTGAATGGCCGAGAGGACCCTCAACCTCATTATAATCCTCTAAACATACTTAATAAAAATGAGGAATGGCGCACCGCTTTTTTCATGTTTTTATTTGTCAGATTTTTGAATGCTGTCGATATGTTTGGCAAAGTAGGAATCCACGTGGTGAGACTTCAGGCCGTCTAAGTATTTGCATGTACCTTTGAAAATTTTTATTGACTCAGGCGGGTGAGAGCTAGGCAAAGAATACGGGAAAAATAATGCGAAGGTTTAAAAAATATACAAAGTATCAAGACATTTTTTTATAAACAGAAAGAAAAGAAAAAAGAACACCGACTTCAAATTAATATGGGACCAAAAGATTTTCTTAAACCTGTTCACAATTGACGGTGGAATCGGGGAACATACATTTAAAAAAACACCAGTTGAACATAGAACCTCCTCCTTTTTTGAAGTCGATTAAAAAAATACTTATTGAAATCCGAAACTCTTAAAAACTATAAAACGCGAGTGAAACTTTAGTTTTTAGAGTTATCATCGAATTCATCATCGAAGCGAAACAGAAACCTTTCCAACAACTGTATCACCTCCACTTTTGTTCTTTGTTTTTTAATATTCAATGGAAGTTATCCTCTAATTTGAGCCAATCCTTCGTTCTGTTATCTTGAATATCCAGTGGACATAAATCATCTTCATTAGGGCGTTGTACCTAACCTGCCTACTTAGTTAGTTAGAGAACTAAGTATATACCCACACCCACTATCCTTGTAAATGTTTGTAGATAGGTACCTATATCAGTAGGAATCAACCGCGCGGCACAAGTTCTTCAAAGTATGATGAACTGCCTTATGCTAATCATTATTAAACATAGGCAAAGTACTTACGCATAATTCTGTAATTGATTAATGGAGTAATATAAACTATGAATATGCTAATTACTCGTACTAAGCGCTGTGCTTTACTACGCTTAAAAACCTTTCAGACTACGCTTTTGCTATAATACTGTGAATAGAAACAAACGACTGACAAACGCGCACATAGAAAATGTAACGTAAGTCAGCCATAAATCCCAGCTATAAAATAATCAACATATTCGCGGTCCTGTCACTTGCGCCTGATTTTTTTGACCAGCCATACAATTTGCACTCTTAATTTGGGTGGAATAAACCATATGTTCTGGTAATATGATAGGTAATACCATTATTGCAACATAAGGCTCATAATATTATGCTCGCGTATACTTTGTTTCTATACTGCGTGTTTTTATTGTATGTACAGAAATCGTTTTTAGAAGGTGTTGGGTATTCCCATTAGTATTGAAGTTGGCCACAACTTTATTAGTGATTTCTTAAAATGTATGCATGTAAAAATAAGAGCGATATGGTCCAGGGGCCGTACCGTGAACTGCTTACAGCGGGACCGAATAGGTTCAGCTGCCGACACTGCGCGCCGCGAACCTTATTGCCAGGCGATAAATTCACAGTCGCGCAGCGTCGGCAGCTGAGCGTATTCGGTCCCGCTATAAGCAGTTCACGGTACGGCCCCAGGGCGGCAACCCATGCTGCGCTTCTAGTAGCATAGATTAAGTATCTTAATCTATGCTAGTAGTCAGAAAGCTCCTTTAGTCCGATAAAAAAGCTCATTATTTACGTGCGTTTTTCTCCTGTTAACAAGCTGGTATGTTACACGCTCAGTCATTTGTAAACATAACTATTCCTTAATTAGATGTCAATTAAAAAATATAAGTAAACATGTTTGTTAGTTACTTATTTAATAAATAGGAGATTTTTAAATCAAAATTGCGTACCGACATAATTTATTATTCTATGCGTAGACATATCTAGTGTTCGCTATGTTCGACTCGTTTTTTAAATCTGTCTTTCATTTGAACCAAAAACAAGCAGATAAGATTTTCTTTCCAGTAAGGATGATGAAAAAATTATGAAGAAAATACACAGAATAGCGAAATGAATGGTTAACTTTATATTAACAGTGTTAAACAATCTATATCTATGGTCATATAAACATTATATTTATACATATATTAATACATAAAGAAATAGTGTTAAACAATCTATCTATGGTCCGATCTCATCACTAGAAGCCGCATCTATTCCAGCTGTACCGGCCAATGATCACTTTTTTCGATTCCAAAGAGTTTGTACCTACCTTATTCTCACTATTTAGTGAACGCCCTCGTATATACCGGCTGTTAGTTTGAACACCGTTATCCTTCTAGGATATCATTGTACTCATCATTATGAACAACTTTTACTATAGGCCCAATCGTGAAATAGCGAAAAGAAATCAGTTGTTCCATACAATTTTTTTATTGAACTAGAACAAAATGTATGGAGTACATTGCTATTCAGTGCTATTTCAGGGTTGGTGCTATAGTAATAGTTTTTCATAATGATGAGTACAATGAAACCCTAGAAGGATAATGGTGTTCAAACTAACAGCCGTATCTAGGTATGAGGTAATCCATCCATTACGCCCCAATTGCCACAATCAGTAAAATATATCTACGCAATTAGTTGGGGTTTCCCCGTGGACCCACTGCTATGACCCACTGGTGGGACTAAGGGGATTTTTTTCGCCGCAGACTGACCACGCTAGAGATGGAATTAAAATTAAAAAACACACTTTATCGTATCATAATAGCTAACTTTAATATAAGAGACAAAGGTTCTCCTGATATTTAAAAAAAAGTAGAAATGGAACTACTTAACCAAGAATTTTCTTGTGATGTATAGGAAGAGGTTATTGTCATGTGGTGTGATAAATACCTATTGCCTCATTGAACTCTATACTTGCAGCAGATTAATTATATACGTACCGCAGCAATTAAACGATGATACTTAGCTAGATAAATCAAGTGGCTGTATAGTAAAACACTTGTGGGATTTTTATTGAAACAGGAATTATATTAAAACACCACCTATGTGACGTCTTTTCTCTCCTATTATTATTATATTTAAATAGCCGTCTCTGTTCTCCAAATTCAAACTAAACTTTTTTCCAAGACACGCTCGCCGCTCGTACGAAAAATTTATTGCCGAAACCATAGATCTAGTAAAAACGGAGAGATGAGGGACGCACGCTTTGAAGTGGACCGATCAAATTAGGTCCACGGACCTAATTGACCTTAGTCATGATCAAACAGGCGGTCAATTATGTAGATCTATCTAAATAAGCCGAAAAAATACCTTCGTGTGTTTACACACACATTGTGTAGAAACAAAAAAAATATTTTTTTTCTTTAAAATTCTTCCTATTCATTCATGTAAGTAGTTGTTTTAGTCCAATTATGTTTGCTTGACATTAGAGCGTACCTCTTCTCCCTTTTTTACTATATTTATGGCCGAAACTTTTGTTTTTCTGCCTGATCGACGAGACAGTTTATCCGTCCGAAGTATAATTAATGTTTTGAAGCACATTTTACGAAATCTACACATTGTACATGCTATTACGGTAGAGTTTCTAACCAAAGACATAAATCAGATTAACATTAAAAAAATGCAAATAGACAAAATATACAGAGATACGTTTTGTACCGGCAATACTTACGTAAAAACTAATCTATACATATAATAAAACTGTAACGAGGCGATTACTGTACATTGAAGATATATTTAAAAATCATTGTTTTTATGAGTTTATGAGAGTAACAGAACCCAAAAATTCATTTTTTCTGAATTTTTGTCTGTCTGTCTGTCTTTCTGTCCGGGATAAACTCAGAAACTACGGCACGAATTTAAATGCAGTTTCTTGAAATATAATCTATGGAGTCCGGCGCTTCACATAGGCTATATACATATGTTTTATCAAAATCTACCCAGGAATATAGAAGTTATGACGCAATTTATGAAAAAATATGGAAGTCCACTATAACTTGAACCCCCGAACATACCGAGCCCCAAGGTCTGAGGATCAGCTTATACTAGTCTATGTTTATCTTGAGAGTTTGTAGTAAGGAAGATTTAAGATGAATGGATTGACATGCGATTTTCTAAGAATGTTCTGTGTTGTCATAAGCTACTTATCACCGCACAGGACAGTAGGTAGGCCTCCTCCTAGGTGGACCGACGACATTGTGAAAGTCGTGGGCAAATATTGGATGCAAATGGCAGGGTGTCGTACAGTGTAGCGGTCTAAGGGGGACGCCTTCGTCCACCAGTGGATGTCTACAGGCTGATGAAGATGATGGTAGTCGCGGGCAACCGGTGGATGCAAATGGCAGGTTGTCGTACAGAGTGGCGGTCTAAGGGAGAGGCCTTCGTTCACCAGTGGGCGTCTACGGGCTGATGATGATGATGATGGTGTTAGTCGCGGGCAAACGGTGGATGCAAATGGCAGGTTGTCGTACAGAGTGGCGGTCTAAGGGGGAGGCTTTCGTTCACCAGTGGACGTCTACGGGCTATGATGATGATAGTATTACCTATTACATCAGAAGGCAGAAGAAGTGAAGAAATAAATGCCTGCCTAAAAAGTCAAACACGTGGCCCGTTATTATCAAATTAGATCTCACGGTTATTATGAAGGCCCAAAGAGGGCAGAGTTTTCAGAATTGCTGAAAATTTTTAATTGGAGAAAGTAGTTTTTTTTGCGGAATGAAAATCTTATAGTGGTTTGGTGACCATTGCTGGACATAGGTCAATACTCGAAAGGCGAATAAGCCATTTATTTATCCACTACGCTGGCCCACTTGCGGGTTAGTGGATTCACACAATATACATTAACATTAACGCGAAAGAGATCATTTAGTACGGGCCCGGGATTTGCACTCGCGACCTCACGATTTGAAGTCCAGCTGTCCCGAATTAGGCTACTTGGCTTATTAGGCTCTGTGGTCACATTCATAAATTACAAATCGTGATACCTCTTGGTTGCGTTCCCATTTGTCGCCACGGAACCAACACGAATATCCCATCTACCCGACCTAGAATAGATACTGATTATCTAGAAAATACAACATAAGACTGCATTCCCACATAATGAAAGTATCTATCTTTACAGAGGTCCCAGTGTACGATGGTGCGAGATACAACATATTATTATGCACGAAGATATCGTTACAAATGATCAGCAGAATTTAATCCCTCTTAAACGTTACTTTGTTATTTAAGTAAAATAAGGTCATGCGCATAAAACTATTTGGTCCACGCGAGAGAAGCCGCAGTACAGCTATAGTAGTATTAGTAATAATACTAATACTAGCTGAAAAGAAATAGATAACCTAGTAAAACCGTGTGGAACAACTAAGTAATATGCGCCATTTATAAATTCAAAGATCAACCTTGATTTTTGGCGTAACATAAATCTTAAATAGGTAAGTACTTATCTAAAATATTTGTATAAAAAACACATTATACATTCAAAATGCGCAACGGAGATTCAAAGGATCGTAAATTCCAAATCAAATATTTTTATAAAACAGAATCACACCTTAGTGTTTACATAACAAGTCTAATATTTATTTTATAATTAAACAACATTAAAGGACACGCATGATACCTTTACTGATCAAAAACTTTATCCGTAGCTTTCCATTCGACTCACAAATGTTAACGGTATTTCTTTCCAAATACCTATTATCTGAGTGTACTGATTTGACATTTTCGGTGAACAATATTTACTAAGCACCTATTCAATTAATAACTGGAACGAGGTATCGTTTTACGACATAAGACATCTATAAATTATATGGGTAAGCAGTTAACTATCTTCCTTACAGCAAATACCTGCGGATATTCCAGGAAGTACTTCACCGGGGACTTTTGTAGTTGTTAGTCACATCTTGACGTCAAAACCAAAACCGATCGAACTGTATCAACAGAAAACTTTATCATACATTTTATTAGGGAAAACAGAACAGCCTCAGATTAATGGAATTCCATTTCTGGTTTAATATGTTTATGATATGAGTATATACCTAAATAAACACCATGTCTTCGCGTTTCCTCAGTAGGGAAAATGTGTCTTGTTTTCTTTACGTTGGTACCTATTATTGGACTTAGTAAGAAAACACATTTATTATTATTAATGAAACTAGTTACAACATTCGTGACCGAACAATCTACGTGATCCAAAAATACTTTTGATAGATTTATTAGGTGCTGGGTACGAAAAATACAAAAAATACACGACAAGGCTAAGAGAAGCAACATTCTTCACTAGGCAGATCAGATCAATCAATCAAAACTGATCACGGATCAAACAAAAGATAAGTAAAAATGCATCAAGCAGCTTTTTAATACCACTGCTAAACCTAAAAGTATAGGCCTAACCTCGAAGGGTGATTAGTTCGTATCCACCACGCTAGCAAAGTGATGACGATGAAAGGCGATGACGTCGTAATGGATGACATCGATGACAACTCACCATGCGAGACGGTATTGTGCGAAGTAAGGTATCTACTATAAGCACTACCATAATGTAGGTACTATAAGCTATTAGTATAGTACAATGTACTAAGTACTATTATTTATTCTGTGGTCATGTACTGCTAGTCAAAATTCATATTCGACAGCAATTACATTTCTATCATCTAAATCTTAGTGTACATGGAGGATTTATTCTTATGTAGATATTTATGATCCCCTATAGGGGTCACTATATTGTACAGCCATTGCGCTAGATATTACCTAAATGTGTACAGCCAATAATCCGAGTAGGTAGGTATAGGAACATTTCTCAAATTGTCATTAAAAAAAATTGCTTGAACCTACTGTCATAAAATTAGGGGAACAAATCATGTACACGGATTATGGGCTGTACAATGTACATTATTGTCACCGTCATCAATAATGCATTATGTATGATTGCCTATGAAAATAATGAAAAAATGAAAATAAATTTATTTACATAAACATATGCGTATACAAACGGATTTCCCAGCAAGTTATAAAGGCAATGTCTCTATTAGCTACATATTTACCTTTCCCAAGTGCATATGTTACCGGCAACGTATGTAATCCGTCGTTACATAGAATTCCTAGGAAATATAGTACAATGCCTAAAATCGATAGGAAATGTATGAAATGACTTTTATTATATCCTTTAGGCATTTCCTAAGCAGCAATAGGAAAGGTGTGAAATCCTGCTTGGTTCCACCCCGGCAGACCTGGGTTGTTATAAAAAAACCTTTTCATCACACTTGCTCGTAAAGTGGATCTTATTGCATCGGTTTTAGGCTCATTATCCAAACTATTACGCACGCGTGCTTTTTACTTTACATTACGGCACTTGTGCTATAATAGATATAACCCGGTAAAGTCAAGTTTGTACGTGACTGTAATTAGACGTATGTATACGAAGCACTCTTAATATAGCCGGGTAATACTTACAGTTTTTTTGTAATACCAACAAAGAGTTCTTATGCTGCTGAAGTAAATGTCAACCTGCGCGCGCATTGCTGGTTTGGGCGCCATTTTCCGCAAATGTTTGTTGACGTTTTCTCTGTGTGGTTGATTATTATCAAAAAAAGTTTGTTTTTTCCTCGCAAGTGTGATGAAAACAGTAGTATGAAACTCTTGTGCTATGTTTCAATACACTCTCGGCTTCCTTATCGCGCTCGCCTACGGCTCGCGCGCCGCCTCTAATGTAATGACCAACATAGCACACTTGTATCATAATGTACTATAACCTACTGCTATTTGTATCTGAATCGGTTGTAAGCAGGAATAGGAAATGTGTGTAATCCTACTTGGTACCGCCACTAGAAAACGCGAGTGAAATGCAGCACGTTCCTAACGATCGATAAATTTGTCATTTAAATCGGTAAAATTCGATAAAATTCGGTATTTTCTCAAATACTTATGTCAAAGAAATCAGCTATACCAACACGTCAAATTAGCGAAATACAGAACGGTACTTCCGATTGCATAAAAAATAACCTTACTGCTACTCGTATCTTACTCGGTTCTGTTACTGGAATTGTTTATTCACATTAAAATTGATTTTGAATTAACAGAACATGTTTTATTTACATAATTTTATACTTTACTACCTGATTTCCTTACGGCATTCTATACAATAGCTAGGTATGACATATAATACCTAGTCAAAGCATGTAATGGTAAACGATAAAATAAGATATTTCATACGTTGCCTAAGCAAACCCATAGAATGACTAGGTATTCTAGTATACTATACAATGACTAAATTATATGCTTTGCTGGTAACACATGCAGCGGCAAGGAAAATTAGGTATTTACCCACGTTAGCTTATTGTTACTCGAATTGCATACAGATAAGCCTTACCAATAAAAATTATATTAAAAAATAAAAAAATAAAAAATACTTGTACAATAAAAATTTTTTTATACTAAATCAGCACCCTTTCAACGACAAGTATTATTATATTTTACCAGAGGAGAAACTATATACACAGATATTTTACGTATTTGGAAATCGTACCAGATTCCCGCGATACAGTCATCGACGTAACGACGCATTAATTATTTTCTCCGTTTAAACATAAGCTTAGTCTAATTAGCGATCCGGGGCAGGGGGGGTGTCACTCCGCAGTTTAGGCATGTTCGGCCGGCGCTCCGTCCGGGAGGACATTGCAAGGCTGAAGTCAGTGGCCGCCCGCACGCTAGCCTCGTCGCACGTAACTAAGCATATGTGATAGAAAGAGAGCGGTATATCTAGGTGAATATAGCGAGCGGTATCCAGCGCTGTGCGAGTTGAATTGCTACTTTATTGCCTAGTAGATAGAGTCCTAATTTATTTCAATTCCTTTGCGGAGTGAACTTTCTGTACGTAGTATTATTATTTATTCTGTGCCGGGGGGCGGGTACCGGGTGCAATTTAGGATGTATTATACATGTAAACCTTCCGGAAATATCCGTTGAGTGGTTTAGAAGAAGTTAGCAGATAAACAGACAGACGCGGAGGGCGCCTTCCTTTTAAAAATAAATATAATAATAATAATTTATTTATTTCAGAACAAGTCCATACATAGAGTGAAAAATTACATTATAGCAAATAAATTATATAATTATGTATGTTAATTATGTTATTGTATTTTATACTATGTATTGATTAGTTAGATTTATAGGCACTATGTTTATGTAAATAAACATATTTCAAATTTAACCTAAGTTTCTAAAAGGGAATGATGCGAGATTTGAACTAAGTAGATTATCATAAATAGTTCATGTTTACTATACTACGCCTATATTGTAGATTGTATCGAAGTCGTTATCGATATTATAAATACGGCGATCGAGGTTGTTTAGATAGACGATATAATCGCACAAGAGTAGTGTTTGGAACACAAAAGTAATCTTTTAGCAGATTCAGTCCAAAACAGGAATATGGCATTTGGCTGATGACCCGATGTTAGCTTCTATCTTTTGTCTAAATTGTACCCCGTAGGTTGCCTACTAAGGCTAGTTCCTTTCGCAGTTTTTTTTATGTTTATTTTTTTGTGTGCGAATTTCATTCAAATCCGTTCAGCCGTTTCAGCGTGAAGGAGAAACAAACATACACACCGACAAACTTTCACATTTATAATATTAGTAAGAAGTAAGATAAGATTATTGACAGTATCCCGCCCTAAACAATACCAACAGGGTAGAAGTCAGGAAGAAAAAGTTACACGTTGCAGACAGGGATAAAGAAACATTTAGGTACTTTCGCATATATTATAAAGCAAATATCGCTTGAAGGGTGTGTAGGGCCCTACCACTTAGGAAGTAGGGCTTTCGAGTTTCTGTAGGTAACGTATTAAACAATATAAAAGTGACACCTACAACCAGAAGTTCAGGAGTGCAAAGACCCTAAACGTGTATCAGCATGGTTCAACAACTTTTCTGTACTCAATGTCGTTCAAAAGGGAAAGTACCTGTTTCACACTACTCTGGTATTCGCGAGGTGCTGCTGCCATGTGTATGGTATGTGAGTCAACAGCTATCGATGCTGCGTAGTCCCTCCCGACCTACTACAAGGTTATAATTATAACCATACAAATTGTTTTTGATACTGACTTATGCAATTGAAAAACCCGTTTTTACAATGTATCGATCGTAAGCGAAGTCCGACTCGCATTTAGACGATTCTTGGGCAATTACACTGGCTTACACTGTGGCTCTGACCACAACAACTGAGGGCTGGATGCGCGCCCGCTAAAACGAATACCAGAATATCAGAGTAATTGCCCAAGAATCGTCTAAATGCGAGTCGGACTTCACTTACGATCGATACATCTTGTATACAAAGAGAGCTCGCTCGCTCAGTGTTTGTGTGCATCCCAAATTTCGGAATACTGATAACTTTTTTTCAATCATAGCCATATCAATTATGGTTGTGGCCATGCCCACCGTGCCGGTAAATCCGCGTCTATACGTGATAGGTAACCTAATGTGAAGACCGCTAGACTCGGAGTTTATGTACGGATTTTGCTACTGGCTTTTCGGTGAAGGAAAACATCGTGAGGAAACCTGCTAACGTCAGGAGAAGAAATTCAACGGCGTATGTGAAATTGAGAGACCACCAACGCACCTGGGCCAGCGTGGTGGCCCTATCGCCTTCGAGTATAGGCCTATTAAAATTATTATAAAATATGCCGGCAATATATTATTTTTAAATTTTTTTATTGACAAGAACGTTTGGAGACTCGCTTGCTGTGCCGTAGCTGACATGATACGTGTTTTTAATGCCGCAAAACAAAAAGGATCCCTTTTATGATCACTTCGTTGTGTAAAAATCTGTATTTACTCAAATTATTGTTCTACTATTATTTACCTACGGGATATTTACCGTGATTATGTTGTTGGTGAGATTAGATTATTCGTGTACGGTAAATATCCTGTAAATAATCATAAAACTGTAATAAATAGGCGTTTAACGTGTTTTAAAATTCTGGTGTATGGTGTTCCTACACTAACCGTCTGAAGAATAAAACACTAGAACGTACCTAATCTAAACCTATTTTACGTGCGCTGCTATAGCCCTTCCGCGTTTGAAACGGCAGTCTGAAAGATAATAGTAGATTATGATTGAACCCTGAGCGTAACGAGGGAGTTATATAGAGTCTGTGTCGCTTCACAGTGAAGCGAGGGGTTCAAGCTGCCCAAGACGAAGCGCACATTCGTAGGTGGGTATCATGTTTTTATTATTATTTTGTAAGTTGTTTACATGTTTAAATGCCTTTTATACGATTGTCGAGGATTTATTGTCTACACAAACCTAAAGTAGGTTTTTAGACAATAGAAAAAATATTGTATAATTGATTTTAAGATTCGATAAATAAATTTAAAAAAAAAAAGACAAGCTTTATTCCATAGGAGCATACTCTACTTTTCACACCTCCTTCGAGACAATAAAAAGCCAGGGCTCCATAAATTAAAATTCACTGACAATCAGACAATCACCGTCTTTTGTTTCACATTTTTTGTAAACGCTCCTTTTTTTTAAAATGCTTTCACGGTGAATATTGTGACGAGACGAGCAATACTTTCGCCTTGTAGTAAGCGTTACGCCTGCCACTAACAGTAGTAGTAGTAGTGCTAGAATTGTGAATTTACGAACACAATCCTGCTCCGCACTGCACTGCGCTCGTCACCCTGTGATATTAGATGTTAAATCTCTTCATACCCATTTCTCTGGTAACATTGCCCTTCAAACCGAAACACAGTAATGCTTGCACAGTACTGCTTGGCGATTAAAACTGGCAATGGTGTGGTACTACCCCAGGCGGACTCTGCAGTAGAGTCCTACCACTACAAAATGGTAGCAATTATGGTGGCAAGTTCGATTTTCGATCAAATCTCTTTACAATGCCATATGGGCATTTTTTTACTTAGTTTTCCACGAGTTTCCAAACGAATTTGACGTTCCAAATTCAAATCACTTTATTCCTTAGGGAGTTTCATACAACTTTATATCCCTTAAGAGATAATGCTTTACTTTACGTTGAGGTTGCATGATATGTAATTGCACATTGTCGAGCAGGTGGTGTGAACATCTGAATTAATCGTTTACGTTAAATCTACAGAAATACACAGACTTCGCAGCTTTCGCAGTTTTCGAGTAGTTTTGCTACTTAGAAAACCAGGTACTATAGAGTTTAATTGTTATAGTAAACTATTAATCCCATAATAACCTGCTATCCTAAGAGAACCGCTTATTATCCCGAGAAAAAAGTAACAATAAGTGTTTGTCCAACTTTGTCTTCTATTTGTACAAGCTACTAGCAGCAGCGCCATTTAAGTTTACCTTTTATTTTACAGGTACCGTATGATAATTAGGGATAAGTACCTAGCCTACATAAACGTGAAGACTTAGTTGTAATATTTTTGCTCTGGATTTTTAGGAGCGGACCGAATTTCTTCCGTACGCGGACGAAGTCGCGGGCGACCTCTAGTCTATAAATAAAAGGTTAGAATAAGAAGTTAAGAATACATTAAACTTCATATGAAAAGGAATTAAGTGTCTCATGACTTTTATTAGGTACAAAATAAACTGCTATTAACACGTTTATTTCGCCGCCACATTTTGCACTCTGCCAGCTTTTTTTGTTATTTTCTTCTGTCGAAGCATCTGTTTCCTTTCCTCTGGAGTTTTCTTCAATCCCTTCATCTTGCGAGTCTGCAAGCGGCCGATCTGTTGTTTGCCGACGTGAATGCGCCCCATTTTCGAGCCAAACGCGTCTCGCGAAATGTTCTTCTTCTTTATGGGTTTCAACTCCTTGGGGATCTTGCAAGCTTCCTTGTACAGATCATCTGATGCTAATTTTGTCCTTCTCAGTTTGAAGTCTATTGAAGGCCCTGAAAAATGTACCAATGTTATGTAAAACAAAACTGTAAAGTTACCTTTTCGCTAACGGACGGACGTGAGGAAGAAAAGTGCTTCATAATTATTACAAAAACAAGGGAGAAAACCGAAGACCGGTACTTTAAAAATAGGGCTAGCACATTGACCGTTTTTTATGTATAACTAATATGTAGACTTGAGAAAGTATTAGAACTTTTATTCGAAGTTCTATGGTTACCTGATTCTTGAAAGCCTAGGGACATTTTCCATACACAGATGGCCTAGTGGTACACATTTCCCATACCTTCTTGTATGAACTAGGCCATAATGTAACATGCCTTTTTTATTGGTATGAAGAAACAGAAGAAAAAAAATTGTCTAAAAAATTCAATTAACTTAAATGTCTATAATTAGGTAATTTAACTGTTTTTAATTTATACCTCGTTATTATTAGTTTTTATAAACATATTTCAATTTAATACTCATACATTTCATTGGCATTACGAATGACAAAAATAATGATACAATGTATGGTGAGCATTATTTTATCTTAACTTGAAATGTTGTAGCATCTTCGTCATTTTGCGATGGCTTTAAAGAAACACTGAATTGTAATAACATCAACATCAGCCCTCACTAAGGGTCAACCCACACGTACCACAACCACACCACATCGCAGCGGAAAAATGTGGTGACGCTGTGGTTACATGTGAATAGTGTCGCTGCAGCTTTTTGCAGTTGCGTTGTGGTACTGACAAAATGTCGATGTGGTTGCATTGTCGCTAGCAGTTGCGATGTGGTTGCGTCGTGTGCAGACACAGTTCGATAGGCTTTCATAGAGCGCGCACTGTCGTTGCGTCGACGCAACGTTGTATCTGCGATGTCGCCGGCGGCTATTTCACTGTGTAGCTGGTGGTTGCATTGTGGTTGCGATGTGGTCGGTATCAACCACGCGGTCGATAACGACGGCAAAATGTGGTATGTGTAAATTCTACTATACATTTTCAATACAAAATATGCGCCCGACCATGTGTTGTGGTTGTGGTACGTGTGGGTTGACCCTAACCCACTGACTCTGCCAATCTCTTCTCATATACATTTTATTCAAATTAATCTAATACCATGATTAGAGTCATAAGATACTGAAACCAAATCTTTTCTAGTACTAACCTATTTCTTCTAATTCAACTCTGGGTGTGCGCTGGCCACTCTTTTTGAGCATTATCCTGTAGGACCTGAGGTAGACAACTCCTTCGTCAGTTGCAGTGAAACTCAGTACATGCTCCAAACCCTGTAGTCTGATGGTTTCAACCTGAAATTATACAAAGCTATTGTATACCATTATGAGCCAGGAAGAAATTGCTTTTAGTGATTAAGCCATCACTTGCTGCACAATTTTTTAAATTTATTTTCCATTGTGTATTATGAAATTATACCATACTCTTGATATGAAATAATAAATAAGAGCTAACCTGCTATACCTATATTAATGTTACCGTCGTTGATATTACAAAGATTTTGATATTGTATGGAAATATATTAATTAATCAGGATTGATCAAGATTTTAAGACTATGCTTGTATGCCAAGGTAGCAACTTCTATCAAACTGGTTTATTTTAATGTTTTTAGGCTGTAACTGTAACTGTGTGGTAACTGCAACGAAACCATTCAACGTACAAGCCTGTGAGTTTCCAAATCTCTTTTTACAATACAAATGCACAATAATTGTTGTAGTACAATAGGCTAGATGACTGGTTTTTTTTATTGTCCTATTAAAATGTGGCCCATAAATATAACTGATTAATGAAAAGAAAATTAAAATCTGATCATAAATAAGCAACTTATAAGCATTTTAATATCATGCTAGACAGAGAGGCGAAACAGCAAATCGTGACGTCACTTCTCCGAACGCCATATAAATTATATTCTGACAAGTAAGGCGTGACGTCATTTTTTGTTTTGTGGGAAAGGGACAGAGTTGTCTCTAACAAAAACTTTAAATGCTCATATATCAGAACATTATTAACCGATTTAAACTATTTTTTCAATAAACATACTATATTTACTTAAATTCTTCATCAAAGCTATTGGTTTCAACGATTTAAGCATCAGTCATCTAGCCTATTGTTGTAGTAGTAGCACAGTTTTTGTAGTGGTAGGACAATTGCAGAGTCCGCCTGGGGAAGTACCACACCTTTGCCAGTTATTCAACCACCAAGCCAAGCACTAGTGTGCAAGCATTACTGTGTTCCGGTTTGAAGGGCAATATTACCAGAGAAATTACTGGGTACGATGAGATTTAACATCTAATATGTCAGGGTAACCAGTGCAGTGCAGTGCGGCGCAGGGTTGTGTTCGCGAGTTCACAATTCTGGCACTGGTACTGTTAGTGGCAGGCGTGACACTTACCACCAGGCAAACGTCTAGCTCATCTCGTCACTTAAATGAATAAAAAATATAAAAGAAATCATAGGTTGGTGGTTGGTGATTAATAAACAGGTTACATTTCTTCAGAAGTATTTTAAATGTCTATTCAAATACACAATGCGGAACTAAAGTATGCATAAAACGTATTTAAAAACCTGTTTTAGTTAAAAAGTGGTTTGTCTTCTTTTTTCTAACGCAATTCGCAATTGGAAAGAAAATGATAAAACACATTTTCACTAAAATAGGTTTTATGCATAAGATGATAGAATTTTGACTATCTGCAAATTTAATAAGTGTATGAATTATAAATTGATGTACTGGCTAAGAAGTAAACAAAGTTATTACCAGTACATTATATTATAAGAATAAGAAATGCACAATAAACCCTAAGCAGGCCGTCAGTGCAGGACTTAACTCCATTTGTTTTTTTTTTCCACATAGCTAACAATCTAATATTGAAAATAAAAGCATAGCAAGGATAAGAAAAATAACCAACTACAAACCTTTTCTCTGTGAAAGAAATCTGTGAACAATGACTTCAACCTCTTCAAATCCTGATTAAGTTCCCATGCTGGCCCGTTGAAAAGCAGGCAGGGCTTCAAGCCAGGCATAACTTTCATATTGTGGAAGTCAGACATAGCTTTGTATTCATCAGCTCCTAGCTCTATCATGTCCAAGATGCCATAGTTAAATGTGCGACCAAGAATAACATTGTGAGGTCGCTTCTTACTGTGTGACCCGACTCCAAACAAAGCTGCTTCTTTTTTAGTGCACAGTCTGGAAGTTTACAAAGAAAAAAACATTAGAAAGAATAGTTGTATAAGCTTTAAAATTTTATGTAGGTATATTATTACTATCTATTCGTCAATATCTTACAACTATATTGCTAATAATTGATATTGATTATTGGAAAGATAATAGAGTGTCATGAGTTCATGACAAAGAATACGTTTTCGAAGGAAATTGTAGGTGAAAGCTGTGGACTATAACATTTGAAAAAACGCAGGGCGGTAAATGTAATAAAAATCTAACATAACCTGTAACAATAATTCTAACCAACAAAATAAGTTAATGCCACTAAGCAGGAATGATTACGTTTTCATATGGGTTTCTGAACAAAAGGAGTACTTATGCATAAAAAGAAAGAAAAGTCCTTAGTCGAAAGTTTGCATTTTTAATGCAATACGAGACAAAATATTGGATACAGTCAGCACTTACTTTTCGATGAGTGAAGCATCGTCAAAAGGCACTATATCGTTCTTGCGGGTGAGATATGCAGCATCTGGTTTCTTTAAATCATAAATATCTTTCATGAGACTCCGTGTACGTTCTGATGGGTGCCGACCCTGCATAAACATGCATTGTTTAGGTCCCTCGATGGGTTTCGGCTCTTTTGCTTGGAGCGCCTTTTTACCTCTCCGAGTGGTGGGCTTTCTAAAAACCATAAAATTAATGATTACGTTTATTTGACAAATGGAACTAATGAGAGCATTCACGTTATTTCCCTTAATACTTACTTTATTCTATGCATTACAGACATTGTCAGTTCAACTACTATATATTATACCTAGCACTAGCACAGAAAAAATACACGAAGTCTATTGAACTGAAACAACAGCAAAGCAAAGGCAAACATGAAATGAAACACCCCAAACACGTGGGATTGTGGAATTTGATTCAGAACAGACAGAATAGAATCCGACAAACAGATCACTGCTGCGTTCCGTAATGCGCTAAAAGTAATAATATCGCGAACCCGACCAAATTCACAATTATTACTCATCAAATCAAAGCCCTTATATTTTGTGACTATTAAATTTGGTCGGATTCGCGATATTATCACTTTTAGCGCATTACGGAACGCAGCACATCACCAGCTGACAGCCGACAGGCCGTCCATCGCAAGATGACAATGACATTGAAATACCTTTGACACTTGGCATTGACAGCAAGACAGTGGCATTTCTTTTTTATTATTCCTTTTTCTCAAAAAAAATTGACATTGCACTTTGTGTATTCTGACATTTTCTAAGATTCTGACAGTGTCGAGTGTATTTATTTTTAACCAACTTCAAAAAAGGAGGGCATTCTATGTTTGACTGTATGTAAGTTATTTTTTTGAGTCCACCGTGGTCCTATGGGTCCTATACCCATTAATTTGAATCGGTTGTTTTTTTAAAGTTACTTGTTTAAACTTAAAATAGCAGTAAGATAGTAAATAGTAAAGCTAAATCCACCAAGTAAAATTGTATTAAGTCAAATAAGTCATAAATCATAGTTGGTCAAACAAAATTAGTAACAATCAAGTCAGTCATCATCAGCTAGCCAGAAGACGTCCACTGGACGAAGGCCTCCCTCTTGGACCGACTCTGTATACAGCAACCATTTTGCATACACCGGTCGTCGTCGTTCCCTCTAGTGGGAAGTCTACCTACGCTGCGTCTTCTGGTTCGTGGTCGCCATTCCATACTCCTTTCTTCCCCATCGGTTATCAGTTTTTCGAACGATGTGGCCTGCCCATTGCCGCACTTCAATTATGGAAACCTTGAGAGCTATGTCGGTGATTTTGGTTCTTTGGCGAATACCTATCCTCATTCCGGATTTTATCTAGTCTACCCTGCTAGTCTGCCCTTTCGCCCTTAAATCAATTAAACTATAAATACACAGTCTATGACAATCAAACCTCAAAAGTTTCCACGCGCCAATGCTTACTTACTAAACAGATATACCTCCCCAGCTATTTTTAACCGGTTTGGGGTGCGCGGCCCCGCGCCGCTGTGTGCCCCGGGCGCGCAGTACATCTGTTTTCCCGCCAAAATTGGGGGAGTGTCTATGAAAACTTAGGAATATCTCATCTTCTACGTAATAATATGCTTAGATTTATATACCAATAGAAGCCCCCTGAATGCTAGTTTATTTGTAACATTATGTGATTACTGAAAAAACTTACCAATAAAACATTTGCTGTGAACAAACATTCTTGTTTACCTTTTTCGTGCACCCTTCGCCCAGTTTTAGACACAAATAACCACCATATCACTATTATTTCACATGCACACCACTATCAAAACATGCTCTGATGTTTTCTGAACATTTTCATATAATAATATCAACTAATTCACCACACAAAACTATAAATTTGAGGGAAAACACGCCACGTCAAAAAATAACCGCCATCGGCAATTCTCGTCGCGGCGTGCCATATTTTATTATTTTGTGTTGGCTATGGTAATGCTAAGCCAATCAAAAGCCGTCATATCGCTTCCGGTTGAAGTCCTTCAAATATAAGTGTATGCCATTGGTCGATGGAGCACAATATTTAGGCACCAATCCTAGCGAAGTCCTTGTGTAACTAAACATATAGCGCGCCCGACGAAAAAGTGCGTAAAATGTTAAAGGGTCCGTAGAACGCGCCCAAACGGTTAAAATAGTCCACAAGCGGATATTGTTAATTTTAATAATGAACCTTAACAACCTGTGATAGCGTTGTAAAACATTTGAAAGCGAGTAAAATATTCGGCATCGTAGCACGTCACATGATTGGCGCGTTCACACGCGTCTGGGATAGGAGCAAAACAAGGCATATTACTAACATAACACCATATTACGATATATATTTATTTATTTTATTTTTATATGCCTTGTTTGACGGTGCCGTTTTTGAGTGGCGATCGGATATCTACCCTATATATTTCATCGCATCTTTCGCCAATAGGTTAGGGTATTTAGGAGGTCCAAGAGTAACAGAAAATTAACATTTCGAAATTATTCTATGCAATAATTTTATTATCATAGTAAACGTGATCTGTTTTTTTTGTAAAGACATAGTTTCCTCAATCTAAATAAATTATTCCTCTGACTAAATATGATTCATTAGTTTAATATTATAGCAAATTGCCAATACCAGCTTTCTAATTTCAAATAATACAACAGTTCAGTAGAGTTCACAAAGGATTTATTATATACCTAATATGATGAATATATTAGATATCGAATTTAATTATAATTAGACTATACAATCCAAATACGTTTGTAAAATAAAGGAAGACACGGCTACATTTCTTCGGCTCGGGCTATTTTTTGATAGAGTAATAGAGAAATAGAGGTACTTAACACAATTAAATTTTCACAAACATGTAATTTATCTCAAATGCACTAGGAACTTCAGAAACAAAAACAAAATAATGAACTGAGCAGGTAATTTTTTTAAGTAGTAAAATAAAAAAATATAAATATTTTTATATGAAACTTTTCTCCGGAGTATTCCTAAATAATGCTTAACATTCTTAATTAATTATATATTTTTGCTCAATTTAGACACCATAACAATTTTTTTGTTATATTTATACGGGAATACTCACGTTTAATTAGATCTGATACTCCGAGAGCTAAAACTGAGCCCGACGCGCGAGCAGCTGCGTCCTGCTTAGCACTGCGGGCCGCTGCGCGTCGCAGCTGCACGCGCGTCGGGCTCTGTTTTCACTCTTTGAAAAAGATCACCGGATGTGATCGAAACTATAGTCGGAGTATCCTATTTAATTAAACGTGAGTATTCCCGTATAAATAAAACAAAAATGTGTCAAAATCACGTCAGTTTTCATTACTAAATTACAGCTAACTATAATCTATTTCTATGTTGAGACCTTAACACAGTTAATTCTATAGTTCTGGTCAATTTTGAAACCTTAAAATATTTAATTAGGTAGATATACATCGTGGTGATTTTGGAGACCTCAATTAAATCACTTTATTTCAATTAATAAAGACGACTCTACAATGTCTCTACAATTACTCTACTCTATACTTTTAACTTGAATTCTTATCACTATTGGTAGACAAAACAGAGTTTTATGCTTAGTTGCCAGATTGTTATAATGAGCAAAGTATTATCTCAAAAATAACAAAATTCGTGGTTGGAAGGAATTTAGAAGAAATTACGAAAAGTTTTACTCACTAACCGACCGTTTTCGTATATAGGTACAGTACCTAAGTTTCTGTTGGTACAGTAAAGTAATTCACAAAGTTTGTTCGAAGGATTCACTCGCACCACAATTCCTCGATCAGGCAGATTTTGATACCAACACAACAAACGGAACTAACGCACACAATAAGCGAATCCTACCGGCCGCGCCATCCAAATTTCGAGAGACATTCAAAAAAAAAACGGGCCATTAATAGGCCTTTATTAACTACTACAAACTACAAAGACTACTTAGCCTACTACACAACAAAAAACAAAAGGATTGTATCCAGACCGATGAAAGTCTAGAGCCAATCCAAATGATCAAACCCACTACCAGTCGGCAGCGTACCCAGCATGCTGTCGGCATTGCCACGCTGGATGGCAATGCTTATGCGTTGGGCTAAATAAACGCCAGCATTTTGATCACGCGTTACGTCGATCAGGCGCTCGGATATGTTTATAAATAAACATAATAAAGAAAAAAGATGAAGGAGGAAGAAGGAGGAGGATGGTGAAGTCGATTTGGAGGTTTTATCACTACTGAAAATTATTTTGAATTACTTAGGTACATCTTAAAGTTAGCTTACATCTACAATAATTTACATGAGTGGCGCGACCACCGAAGGAAGGTAGGAAGTCCAACACTTGCTACCCAAGAACTGCATTGGACGCTGAGTAAACAGGCTCTACAGACGGGCGAACTATTTATGTAGTTCAATACAGACGAGTGAGAGGGAAGATATAATATAACGCTGAGTAAGCAGGCTCTACACACGGGCGAACTATTTATGGTACGTCAATATAGACGAGTGAGAAGAAGATATAATATAATAACTTACCAAGTGCTCTTTTTAGGGTTCCGTACCTCAAAAGAAAAAACCCCACGGTCCACGGTCCCTTGGAGCTGTACCAAAAGATTCCAATGCAATAAAAAATTACGGCCATTTTTGCAGGTTTTTAAGAGTTTCTTCATGAGTCTCATGAAATTTTGCAAGAAGCAAGGTCAAATTATAAGAAAAATCTGAAAATTAAAAAAAAATATTTACATATATCGTCATTTTTCAAGCCAAAACTTGAATGGTTATTGTTTGTTTCGTTAGTTCTCAAAAACTTAATTAGTACTGCTTACTAATTAAGTTTTTGCTGCTTAGCTGCGCTGCTGAGTATTAAAACTCGAAAATGTTTCGTTCGTAATGTTTGAACAAAACTGACAGATCCTGATGAATTTTTTTTGATTTTTTTTTAGTTAGCAAGCATTTAAGGTGTTTTTTCTATATTTAAGAATATATATTTCTTTCAAGTAAAAATTAAGTATATACTTTCTTTTTTTGTTTCACCTATTGTAGAATTTTACTGCCAAGTCAAGATATAACGGTAGTCACAACGTCATTTTCACCTAATCAACGCAAGTCCGACTCGTACTTAACGGCTTTATAATTTATCAAAATATTTATTTTTTTATGGAATACTATATATTTTGTTAGTGAGGTGACCACTTTGCACTATATGCAACTTGATTACAATGCGTTATAATAATAATAATCATCGTTTATTCCTGGCAACAGGACTTAGGTACTTAAAAAACACATCATCATCATCATCATCATCAGGCCGGAGACGTCCACTGCTGAACGAAAGCCTCCCCCTTAGACCGCCACACTGTACGACAACCTGCCATTTGCATCCACCTGTTAAATTGTCCGCGACTTTTACAATGTCGTCGGTCCACAACACCCACATTAAAAAAACACGGGCCCATATAATAGATACCTTACAGACTAGCATACGTATTATAAAAATAATCTAAGCTGATAAAAGCGTGCCACAATAAGAACGATCTATTACCAATATCTATTACCAACTATTACCAAGATCTATTACCAACGATCCCTTCCAAAACCACAAAACTAATACCTATTGCAATGACAATCCGGCTGAACGTTGATTCAAAAAAGAGCTCAGTCTTGAGATAATATGGCTAACCTAAGTAAATTAATAAGTAATAATACTACGGTGAATCCTACAATTCGGCTGAGGTACATTTATTTTTAATGCATGTATTTTTTATTTTATTAATGTTATGTTTACTTGAATTATTATTACGAATCGGGTTTTTGCACCTAACGTAAAGGAAATCCCTCGGAAAACTGAAAAGTAGGTAAAATATACGTACTTATTACAACAAGTGTGTTTATATTCGATAACTTGATTTTATGAAAACAGGTTTGATAACGTTTTGCCACGTATATTATTAGGATAGGCACGAGGAAAATCCTAAATCCGAGCTCAGTTATCACAAATCAACGTAAGTCGATATGATTAATTTAGTTTTTAAATATGTGGTTAGTGAGTCTATTTCAGTTTGACGTTAGAATGCTATGTAAACTAGGCTCTTAAAATAACTTTGCAAAGAAGCGTAAATTTATGATGATAAGGTTTAATTTGCAACAGTCGAGTAAGCTTTATGGTGGATGACTGCGTATGAGCTTTTGGTAGTTTTGCCTTGCGATCGGCCGTGTCGTCAGAGACTGAGGAGTGTCTTGGCTCCTCTATATACCGGCACCCGACAACTGGCTCGTCAAAGCGTGGTGGAGCGCAGCGCAGATCGCTGTGGCGCACGTCCCAAAATATTCGCGCTTTCGCATTTTTGTAAGTTCTAGCTATTTTGTGTGAGTACGTGAATTCCATAGCCGTACGGAATTGGTCAAGGATTTTATATTCACACAAGAGTAAGTAACATTTGTGTTTTACGACAACATCAAGTCTATCTTTCACTTTTTGATAAACAACAATTGAAGATATAGAAACTAAGCCTATTTTGTATATAAGAAAAACCTAGTTTATGACTAGCATATCTCTTGCCATTTCTGATTTTTACATTGAGTATTGGAGACTTTATTTGTTTAACAAATCTCGCCCCATAAATATATACAGTTCTTGGTGCGAAGGTGCCCATAATAATAACTAAAACTAATACAAGAAAATACTAATTCTGACAGCATTTCCATGCTGGTTGAACATGCATACGTTTGTTTTATAGCCACTCATACCACCACAAAGCAACATATAGCTCCCAAAATCATCTTCAATTACCCTTACCCTACATAACAATTATTGTGCGGATTATTTATTGATTTATTGTATGGGACTGTTTTACCTTTAGGATAATATATTCACATAGGTAGGAAGTTATAAAGTTCTAAACTTTTTGTATAACAAATAGGGGTACACCTGCGAAGTAAAAAAAAAATGAAATTAATAGGGGCGCCACTATCGCAAATAGTTCTAAATACTAACCCTGTAACCCTGTAATCGGTCTGAGAAAGATCGGTCTGACATCCTTTCCCCGGGAATTGACAAGAAATAAAGAAAATCGTTCCAAGACTTGTTGCCAAGCTGTACCCAAGATCATAAAGAAAAATAAAGATCATAAGGAAAAACTTGTAAATAAATCCCTATATAGTTAGTTTGCAATCTGGAGAGAGAAGTAAAGTAGGACTTTCTCTTTTCTGTGCTTTGATAGCAATAGTTTGATAGCAATTTATTTTTAAGTCTTGATCATAGACTAAGAAGTATATAAATAACTTAGATAAATAAATACTTACTTTTTAAAACACATAACTATTGGTTGTCTTTTGTTGTCCCTGCATGGAAAAGAAAAAAGTTCGCAAATTATCACGAACCTACTGCCCTAGAGAGCTCTCCAAGTATAATGCCCGTCTAGTTTATGAAAACAGTAAATTTATATGTATAGGTAAAGCACCAGTTAAAAAGTATCTAATGGAACAAAGTGTTACTATCTAGGTGGTAAGTCGTAGTGGGCGTAGGGTAAAATCTTGAAAAAGGAATTGTCATTTTGAGCTCGAATGTAAAAAAATTGGGCGTGATACAACAGAATAAATAATAGTACATAATACATTTTTAAACTTTTCTATTGGTTTCGTAATGATATTGTCATTTTCAAATCGACACCTTCAAGAAAGTCGAGTTTTTGCAAAAAAAAAACAGATACAATGAGAACATGATACAATATATGACAAGAATTTATGATTCGCTTTTTTTTGATGTTGTTTATTTTTGTATGATAATAAATAATAATACATGTATTGTAAAAAAAAAAATATAATGTATAATATAATACGTTAAAAAAAATATTTTGAACATTATAAACTAGTGCAACAAGTTGCGGCCTTATCACTAAAAGCTATCTCTTCCTGGCTACGGTGGGGATGGAAATAATAAAATGTATGAAGTAAAGTAAGAAAGGTCAAGCACCCACCTCGCAATCAAATCTTAAACATCAGGGTGGCAAAGAACAAAATGTAATGTCACACACACCGGAAATGTTCCTATTTGTTGAACTTCCATGCGCTCACGATTTCCGCAAATATCAGCGAATGTCAACCTCTTGAGCCTCTTTTGAGAGTTAATTTTCATTGCTTCCGTTTTCGTATAGATTATTGAATTTCTTCCTCTCTACGGAAAGGTAAGTGACCTTTTCGTAGAGTCCATCGAATACATTACGAATTCGAATCGAATCCAGTAAACCACACTAATAATAATATGGATTTTATATATTCGCGTTCTTCGTAGATTACTTTTTTGTACGTACTATTCCCAAATTGAATACGCATACGCTCTAACCTTTACTATAAAACTTAACTCCCTCCCAAATACTTTGAACGCTTATATTTCAGAACTTTACCAGCCGATTTAGATTTTTTTTTCGAGGTAAACATGAGATTCAGTTAAACTCTCCACTTATCCTTTTCATCATCATCATCATCAGCCCGGAGACGTCCACTGCTGGCCTGCCCCTTAGACCGCCACACTGTTCGACAACCTATGCCATTTGCATCCACCGGTTGCCCGCGACTTTTACATTGTCGTCGGTCCACCTAGTGGTAGGCCTTCCTACGCTGCGTCTTCCGGTTTGCGGTCGCCACTATCCTATTATCCTATTAATAATTGAAAAATATGCATATGCCTATTAAATAATGTAGCAATGCATTTGTTCTTTAAAGCAAGACATAGTAGGTACACAAATTTATTTATTTAGTGTATTGGTAGGTACGCAAAACAGAATACAGTCAATAATTTAGAAAATTTACACATTATACAATTTCGAGCCAAACTATATTCCTAAAAATGTATACACAGCTTATTACTTGACAACATGCAGTATAGATAGTCGGTTTCTAGTGGAAAAAGAGGAATGAACACTTGCATTAGTTAATTAAGTTACATTTTATCTTATCTTGACACAGTTACAGTTTACTTACTTACTACTACTATCTTCAACGTATACCGTAAACACAATCTTTCTGACGTCTTTTTTAAATGTATACAACTTTTGGTTGAAGATTTCAACATCTTTAGTATATAATGATCTTTTGATATTTCGTTGTATTGGCGACACATTCAAACTACTGGGTTGTAGAAGGAAGTATTATTATTGTATACACCTAATACGAAGGTTTTCGCAAACCCTTCGCGCATTCTGGGCTTTACTTGACAGAAGAGAAGGAGAGTCAACTGTAGAATGAATGATTTTGTGGAAGCAAACTAGGTCAGAGTTTAATCGTCGGGTTTTAAGAGTATGTAATTTGAATTACAAATGTATAATATATGGCATCATCATCATCAGCCCGGAGACGTCCACTGCTGAACGAAGGCCTCCCCCTTAGACCGCCACACTGTACGACAACCTGCCATTTGCATCCACCGGTTGCCCGCGTCTTTTACAATGTCGTCGGTCCACCTAGTGGGAGGCCTTCCTACGCTGAGTCTTCCGGTTCGCGGACGCCACTCAAGAACCTTTCTGCCATCGGTTGTCAGTTCTTCGAGCGATGTGGCCTGCCCTGCGCCACTTCAACTTGCAAACCTTGCGAGCTATGTCGGTAACATATAATATATGTATGTTAGTCCTCCTATAATATCATTGATGTTAGTGTAATTTATTATCTTGCGATGTTCGGAGGCTCGGCCACTGCTGATAAGCTGCAATGCAGAGACAGAGTACATGACGAGACACGCAGACTCAGTTCTCGATACCGCGGGTCAAGAAGTCACGATCAAATACACACGATACACACTGACCGCAATTAAAAATTTGGGTACAAAGTGTATAAAGCTTCAACTGTCTGTGTATTTTGCGCGGACATTTAGAAAGATCCGTATAAAATAAATAAAATAGCCTAGCTACTTGTAAATTGTACTGCCATTATTAGAAAGCTATGGTAATTCTGATTTTAGGTAGCTCTCTAAAAGATTTTGGGCAAAAAATAGGCGCCAAATATCTAAGTATACCTATCCCGTTAACCGTAACAATTCGATTGCATTGTCGATAAATAATAGACCCCACAAAACATTCATTAAAATTAACTTGAGCAATTGCAATGATATATATGGAGGTCAGGTACATTATGTGTAGTATAGTACCTACCCGATAGAGAGCAAAGAGATTCCTCCAAGATCTACCTACAATACCTACATACATAGTTTATGGATTGTTGTTTCGTTCCGGACTGCGGGTTCTCGGTCACAGGTTGACAAAAAATTAAATTAAACAATTTCGAAAATTTTCAACTTTACTTCAAATTTACCTCTGTAGCTGCTCATTAGGTATTAGGTAAATAATAATATTACATGATCCAAATAATAATATCTCTGACCGAGAAGTAGCTGACCATTTTCGTATTATTGACCTAGGGCATAGATTAAGTATACTTAATCTATGCCTAGGGCCTCATTTTTTAATCGTACGCAAGAGTTGCGCATACGAAAGGAGCCGACCTTCGAACGATATTGTTTGAAATAATGTTCAATATCGTTTAAAAGTCGGCTCCGCTCGCAAGATTCAAAAATAGGGCCCCTAGAGTTCCACATATTTCGTCGTTTTGTATTTCGTCAGAAGCCTGCATCCGGTATACCTACTTTGACATTAGGACTATAGCCAATACAAACTTACTTATTTGTCGTCACTATTACTTTAATATCTACAGCAACAGAACAACTTTCCACTCCCACCAGAGACAAGTTGACTGGCCTCATAATACCTATGCGTGCTAATTATTTAAGGCACAATTATTTATGTAAAACTGTATATAAGTAGGCATTAATATTATTGCCCGCCGACCGACGCGCCGCGCCGCCGCGCCCGAGGTTAAAGGTAGAAAACCTTTCCATGCTAGAATTCTAATTAATTAATTAGAAGCCGCTTTTATTCTAAATAATAAGAGGTCGTTTTTTTATTGAAGTTGTTTTTTACACAAATCACTGGTGTTAAGTGACGGTGTGGCCGAAGATAATAAATGAATCAATAAAGATATTCTATTCTATTCACACCTAGCCTGTCTATATAATTTTCATTATTTCATGTTTTATACCAACAAATACCTTATACATATAAAATAAAATAAAACCGGTCAAACATGAATCGGGCTCGCGCATTCGAACCCAAATTAAATATAACTCATAAGCATTTTCATTTACATGTAATTATTAAACATAGGGGGATTCCCATAATCAAGATACTAAACTCAAGTATTTCTCACTGTTTATGCTTTAAAAGCCGTCAAGGTACGTGTCATCTTGCGACTCGGCCAACGAGGGTTCCGTACCACCAAGTAGGTACTAGGTAATTCGCGATAGTAACTAATATTCAGTGAACATTTCAGCCAGCTATCTATTACGATTCACGATATTATAGGTCAGTAAAGATCGGAAAGACCGATGGACAGACAGATAGATACGGTAGGCGGCTTAATAATAGGGTATAGTTGAATTCATTTTATTTTCTGTTAATACCTGCTTCTTATTATTGTCAACAAAAGTATGTAAAGAACAGAAAAAAAGTTTTTTTTTTATTCGAGACAAAAAAAATAGATACAGACACAAAAGTTCATACAAAAGAAAGAAATTTAAATAATAAATAAATAGTGAGCACCTAAATTCTTTGTCACGAATCCGATCCCAACTCAGCGTAATGCTGGTTGCTAACAACCAGCGCTGGTTTTCTGTTGGGATCGGTAGGTGACGTCACGCACGGTACGCTGTACATTCTTACAATAATAATAACATACGCAATACCAAAAATAAATAAAACAAACAGAACAAAAATAAAACAACTAACTGAACATAGATATATTGATAGATTGTGATTGACGATTTGCATTTGACCTACCTAAACATTTCCGCTTAAATGTTTAGATTTGCACACGAGTAAGTAAGCAGTTATGCTTGCATACAAAGATAGAAGAGAGACCAGTCATTGGTTAAATACCATTTCACTCCCTCGGGTGATTTGT
Source organism: Erannis defoliaria (assembly GCA_905404285.2). Classification (NCBI taxonomy): domain Eukaryota; kingdom Metazoa; phylum Arthropoda; class Insecta; order Lepidoptera; family Geometridae; genus Erannis; species Erannis defoliaria. The sequence goes on from FR990078.1 coordinate 10,718,791, forward strand.
TTTAAATGAGTACCACAACAGTGCACAACTAAACACTTAAAAACAATAGACGATACCCATTCGATTTAGGATCCCGAACAACCATTATATTTCAATGAACCCAAAAATTTTTTTTTGTTTGCTGTAGGTACGGATTTTTTATATGGATGTATCACAAATAATACACTAAAAAATAATAGATGATACGCATTACGGACTGTTAACGCCAATCGATCTAGAATCCCGAACATCTATTCTATTTCAATGAACCCAAAAAAAATGTTGGTGTCGATGTACGGGTTTTAATAGTGACGTATCAGAAAGACAATATCTAACAGAAAACATTATTATAAATAAAACAGCTCTCGTGCGTATAAATATTATAGACAGATGTTATGCTGTATCTACCGTAGGTACCTTCTGTGGAGATCATAAATATTGAGATAGGTACTGCATCCATTCAGGAGCTGAAATGAGATATGTAGATAAGGTTATCTATTCTGTAGGTAAGTAAGTATATAATTAAAAGAGTATCGCCTCTATGTTATTGTAGAGCGCGTGATCGGCACCCCATGAACCCATTATCCAATTATATTGCGAACATTATCCGATGTAGAGACAAGTGGGATGGACTCTCCCTCCAATTCGTCTCTATCAGTTGTTAACGATTCACGCATGTAAAGATCGTAGAGCACATTCACGGATCAGGGACTCTGCCAGATGGTCTTCTATAACAGTGCTCATTGTTCTAATTTCATTAAGTATTCATAATTTCAAATTATAGAGCGTAATTATAAATTTCGGCTATGGTTAATAAAACTGAATATAAATTAAATAACGACAATAAGATGAGTAAGTTTTTTTTAGATTTGGACGCATTCCAAAAAGTAGTTTTTATTTTTACTCCGGAATGGACGTCACGAACTTTACAACGATATAAAATTCTCGCTCCACACTATAACTAGGTAGATGGATTTGTTTGTCAAGGTCTTGATTTCACTAAATTGCAATAATGATTTCCTGAAGATTTTTCTGTGTGATTCTCAAGTTGCTTTGTTAAGTATACCTACTAACTTTATATTTTATTTATTGCAGTGTTGGAGAATGAAGCAAAGGATGTCGAAAGCCAAAAGGCAAGTGAAGACCCTCTAACAAAAGCAATCGGCGCGATCGGCAAATGGCAAATATGGGTCTGTTTCGTAGTGTTCCTTGTAAAATTTCCTGTGGCATGGCACCAGATGAGCATCATATTCCTGGCTCCGCCAATGAACTACACTTGCTCCAGTGGGAACGATTCTGAAGCATTCGATAACGTCTGCCAAGCCAACTGTAGTCGCTACGAATACGATCACAGCGTCTTCAAACATACTATTGTATCGCAATGGGAACTCATATGCGACAGACAATGGCTGAAAAATCTCACGCAAACTATATTCATGCTGGGAATTCTCGTCGGCAACATGGTATTTGGTCATCTGTCTGACAGGTCAGTAAAAAATCTACTTTATTCAACGGCGATTTTAACTTTATTGGTCAGCAAATTGGCACATCCTGGTCGTTGTCAGCATGAGCAAATCATTCCAGATCCCGGATGATGTTACTTGAACGAATGCAATTTGTTAAGGCAATATCTGAGATAGGTGCAGCCCAGATAGGGATTTTATCAGAAAGGATACGGCGTCAATACCATTTATCTGCATTCTGAGTAACATGTATACTTAAATATATCAAGTTATGAACGTACATCGTCGTTAGTGCGTATTTCATTGATAACCCTGTTGAAACATCTGAACCCTTGAACGAGTGAACTCAATACTGATTTCCTACCTGACACGTTTAAATACACACATAATGCGCATGTTGGTCGTCTCTAGGAGATAATGAAGTAGGTTAGAAGATCATGATATGAATCATAATAATATAATTTGTATCTAAGCTGTGTTACATACTTGAAATCGAATCGTTTTTCATGTCCACATCGGAAGTCATAGTAGGTACCGGTTGGTTTCAACAGTAGCTTTTATGCTTGAAGGATAAAATAGATTATATTTTTTTATTTCCGTTTTAGATTTGGACGCCGGCTACCTTTCCTCGCAGCAGTATTTCTTCAGCTCATATCCGGCGTCACAACAGCATATTCCGTGAACTGGTATATGTTCACAACCCTCAGGTTTCTCCTCGCGGTTGCCACTGGCGGAACAATGGTTACAAGCTTTGTTCTGACGATGGAGCTGATTGGATCAAAATACAGAGAAACCGTTGGAATCATCTATCAGATTCCATTCAACCTTGGACACCTGACGCTGCCCCTGTTCGGATATTTCCTTCGTGACTGGAGCACGTTTCAACTAGCCATCTCGTTGCCTTCAGTATTATTCCTGAGCTACTACTTTTTACTTCCGGAATCCCCTAGATGGCTTTTGACCGCAGGCAGGTCTGAAGAGGCGGTCAAAATTATGGAAACTGCAGCTAAAAGGTAAACAATATTATTGTTTTTAAACTTTAACTAACCCTTTTAGAAAAAAACATGTACCTAAGTACGTTTAGGTTTTAATAATCGTAACTTAAAAAAATATGTAATTAGTTACTTAATTAAAATTTAAACGGTGCGGTGGGGCAGTCATTTAACTCATGCGCAATACAAAAATTTATGCGCTTTACTCGTCATGTAACTTCAAGCGGTGTTCTTAAGTAAGGATCTAGAACTGTAAATACTATGTACAAAAGTTACCATGGTTGAATTATGTCGAAGTAGAATGACCAAACCTACCTACTTCGTGGCCAGGATAAACAGCAGTCTTTTAGGTACTAGAAGAGGGCGTCTGAACAGTTTCTTTAAAAATAAATAAACTGTTCAAACCACCATACAAAGTTTACATAAACCGTGACATTTTAAAATCAGCTTTGAATAGTATTGCTAAAGTGTAATATTTACGTTATTTATTTTCAGGAATGGTCGCCCAACAGAAGGCATAGCGTCGTCCACGCAGAAGATGTCGGTAGAAGTGAACAGCAAGCCGGAGGAGAGGGCATCCTTCTTGGCTTTGTTCCGCACTCCGAAACTCAGAGCTCGCACCTTCGCCATCTGCTTCAACTGGTTCGTCTGCGGACTCTGCTTCTTCGGGGTCTCGCAGTACATTGGGCACGTTTCCGGGAATATATTCAGCAATGTTGCCATTTCTGCAGCTATTCAGGTACATTATTCTTACTCACCTTTTTTCATATTTATCATTATTATATCTATTATTTACGTGACCGTTTCGTTCTACTACCGATCAAACTATTATTATATGATAGCACAAGTCGACCGACGTCGACTGGTCCACTCTGACATCGCTCGATGGCATTGATCGACGATCCACCGATTAGAGTGACCTGAGTATAGCTTATTCTAATGCTATAGACAACGACCTATCTAATAACATTCTGTAATAAATACCTATTTTAGGAAAAAATATATTTATTTTACCTAAGTGGACCTATGAAGTGGACGCACTATAAAAGAAACAAATGTAATGGATGAACTTTTTTTTTTTGGCTTTTTACGTACTATGCTCGTAGCCAAGAAAAAATAATCAACGTTTATCACCACAGAAAAGCTTCTTCTTAGGTCTCTTCAGTGTTTATCACTACCTTGTTAAAGTGATTGCCAAAACAATGCTGATAATTTTTATAAACAGAAAGCTATAAAGTCGGCGTCCAGTAAAAATTACCCAGAAATCACTTGACCCGTGTTATCTAACCGGTTTAAGGCTAAGTTATATTATAAGTAATTGCTTTAAATGATAAAAGACAATGAATGTGTGATTAATTGTTATTTTCCGCTGGTTTCAGGTTCCAGGCACCTTGATATCTATTTATGCGAATAGAGTTCTGGGTCGGAAGGTGACGCTGATTGCTGCCAACTGCGTGACCGGCCTCAGCTGCCTGCTGATCGTCGTGATCCCGTACTCGGGGGCGAGTAACCTCACTCTCGGCTGCCTCGGTCTCTGGGGCATGAGCATATCTTTTGCCACGGTTTACCTCTACGCGGGGGAGCTGTTCCCTACCGTCGTCAGAAACTCTGGTGTTGGACTGGCGTCGACAGTTGCACGGATAGGGTCTATGGTAGCTCCATTCGTAGCCACTCTAGCTCATACGAGCGCTTGGCTACCACCTTTAGTGTTTGGAATAGTGCCATTGCTAGGAGCGGTCTGCTGTATAGTGCTGCCCGACACCAGAGGTAGGAAACTCCCTGATACGTTAGAGGAAGGTGAAGATACGTGATCTCATATCGGACCCGAACAAAACTCAAATAGGAATAGCAAATAAAAGTATTCATGACGTTCGATGTATTTATGCTTACATTATTAAGTGTTCAATAAAGTGTTCAATGATCTGGGTATAGTGAGAAGAAGTCTTGTAGCAAGGATCGAGAATGTTAATTCAAACAAAAGTAAAATGGAGATTGAATATAGCAAAAAACTAAGATAAGATATTAAAATTAAAATTTAATTATTTTGCTAATAAATGTAAGTACCGAGACATTCACAAAATAACGAGAAGAGCTGAACATTACGATACTTACATACAGCTCAGATAGAGCAAAATTTATCTAGGTCTATTCAAATTGACCGAGATTTGTATTTTGAATTATTGGGACTAAAGTATGAATTAAACTTTTTGAGAGAGAGGAGCTCAAAACTTGGAGGGCTTTTTCCAAGTTTTGAATCTACTCCTGACAAATTATTTGGTTTATACGGGCCGTCGCGTCGTAGTCGCTTGTTTTATTTATTATTCAAGAATGCGTATTGTTTCACGAGACTTTGTAGTTGTAGATTGCAGAAAGGCTGTGATAATTATGTTAATATTTTAATCTTGATAATAAACCTTATAAATAAAATAAAATACAAGTTGCTCATTTATTTTGATATACCTATTTTCCATAAGTGAACACGCACTAAGTATAACTACGAATTTTACATTTGGTGTGGTGCACATTTTAGGCGTATATTTCTTATACCTATATACAAGTGTATACTCCCTACTAGTAAAATACCAAACCGAACCAAAGAAAGGTAGTGTGGTGAGTTAGACGCATTTAGACGTCGTACCTAACCTACATTATTTCGAAATGTAAATCATAATTGTAATATTAGACCCGCCGAACCTGTGACAGACTTACTGGCAGAACACGTTAGATTACACGCATTATCGTATAGCTTCAAATACTTACCTACCCATCCAAAATAACGAGGCTGTGATCATTTTGGACCTGGGTATGTCTTAAAACTGCGCCCAGAACCACCGCAGGACGGGCAGCAGCGTCCTCTCAGTTAAGACGGGCTTATTTAGGTTTTTGCAACTTTTGATACATAAGTTCGCATACTTCTAATTTGAAAAAAAATACGGAGTTAGTGTAATATCATAGATGAACATATTATTTAGACAATTGTGAATTTAGAAACATGATTGGTAACAACTCGCTCGATAGAAAAAAATACCGAAGCAGTGTCTATTTTTAAACCATTTTCAGTTTTATGTCCTAATTACAGCACATAGACACATTAAAAAAAAATGTATTATAAGTTAATAGTATTTTGGAGAGCATGCTGAGATTCAAAAGTTATTAAATTCTATACTTTTCAAGTAATCTGAGAAAATCTTCAAAAATCGAAGTTTGACACGCACGAATCTGCGTAACCGCCATATTTTTGCTCCGCTAAATGTGACCCTAACTGATACAGCTTTAGACTAATTATTGAACTCATTAAAAAATGTGCTTGAAACGTGAAATACCCGGCCTTAACGGTAGTGAGCATTCTGCGATCTCCAAGCCTGCCAAGCGTGGGGATTATGGCAACCCCTCCCTATTTAGGGGGAGGCCTTCGTGCAGCAGTGGACGTCTTCGGCTCATGATGTGTCTGTATGTGTGATCATTTCAAACATAGCAGTCGGTGATAATAAAACAAAACCAGTTTTATCTAATTACTCATCTGCATTACGTTCACTTAAACGTCATTTACCTATATAAATAAAAAATTTAACACTATCTAGACATGCTTTGGCATTATTGAGAATTCACAGCAACTTAATTTAGCGTCTAATTAGGTAAGTAATAAACCTAAATTATTTTTTATATACTCTAAGTATTATTGTCTAGATTAGAAGAGATCGTTGAACATTTTGAAATCCTCCGAAGTACCATGTTACGGATGTAAACAATAAAGTGTGATACAAAACCCAAAATTGAAACACTGCACTCTTGATTATGGCATAAGTAAATGTAACATCAATAGTGGTCCATAATACAAATGCAAATTTTGCTAAAATAAACGACCTAGGATTTCTGTGTAGAGGCGTTTTGTTCGAAACTGGTTCTATGAAATGACCTGAAAATAAAATGATTAAACTTATGAAGCCGTTAATAGAAATGTCTGACAAGATTAGTTGATCAATTGGATAGTACATGTATATTGTATATAAATACAAGATGAAATAAGGATACTATTAGGGATTTTAAATTAAAAGATGAAGATATTAATGAATATTAAATTACAATATTACATTTTACAATGAAATATTTAAAAAAAAAAGAAATATAAAGGGATAAGTGAGACTATGAAATCGCAAAAAAACAGCTGTTTCATACATTTTGTAGAGGTTAAATGACAAAATTAAAAAAAAAAAAAAATGTGACGAGACGAGCGAGACTTTAGCCTGGTGGTGGTGGTAAGAATCATGCCTGCCCACAACAGTAACAGTGCCAGAATTGTGAGTTTGTAGAGAGTGAGTAACAAAATCCTGCACCGCACTGCCACTGCGCTTGTCACCTTGCTGAGATATTAGATGTCAAGTCTCTTCTTGCCTTGTAATTGCTCTGGTAACATTGCCCTTAAAACCGAAACACAGTAATGCTTGCACACTACTGCTTGGCGCTTGAATAACTGACAAAGGTTTGGTACTTCCCCAGGCGGACTCTACAATAGAGTCTTACCACTATACAATACTTACCATCTTTGTGAAATTTCCTTAAACATGTTTCTTTGTCTCGCCAGCGATCATTGAGCCAAGCCCTCAGATCAGCCTCTTTTCTAGGAAGCTGTTCTATGGGATATCTGCAAATATAATTATAAATTAAACATCCAAGTAAATTCAACGGAAGATATTTTAGAAATATATTGCTAGCGCTCACTTTACTCGCGCATTTCGTGTGTACCTCTGAGCTTTCTCTAAAAAAACTTGATTTTTCTAATTGATATTATGTATACCTCAATAACATATACCTAATCAAGAATAGTTTTAGTAGCTATATATGCTACCATTCATTAGACGTTTACTAAATATGTACTTATGTCGGTGTTTATAAGTATCTGTTCACACGGATAACAACTAAGATACTTAATTATCACATAAGTAGAAGTTTGTGTGTCGCTTTACTGCACTGCTATAAATAAACTTTGTCAAGAAAACGAACTATGTCATCATACACGTACCTATATACCCGCCCCTACCCCCTCGCCCGCAGAGCAACCGCTGTCATCACGCACGCGACGCGCAGCGGCCCGCAGTGCTAAGCAGGACGCAGAAGCACGCGCGTCGGGCTCTGTTTTCACTCTTTGAAAAAGGTCACCGGATGTGATCGAAACTATAGTCGGAGTATCCGATTTAATTAAACGTGAGTATTCCCGTATAAATAAAACAAAAACGTACCTATATAGTTGGTAGGGTCTGTTCAAAAAGAGAGTGGGCGTGAGAGAGGGCGCCGCTGTGTTAAATGACCGTTATGTTTTTACGTGGCCGATCCATCTTCTTACTTTAAAAATTACAAACATACAAATTAAATTAAGGCCCGAATTACAAATAAATACACCTTCAATGTTAGTTCACCTTTTTGCTAGTTCCTCTCTCTTTTTGAACAAACACTATATTGTTGATTTGCCACGTTTAAATGATAAAATAACGCCTGCCGAAAGTGGATATCAGATAAGAATGTTGCGAAAACTCAAAGTGATAATGACGTACGAGAAGTAATTTATATCCTTACCTCTTAAAATGAAAATAAACATTACGAGGCATTCGTCCCTTCAACAGATCAAGTTCAGTTTGTACTGGTTTGTCATAGGCAAGAGTAACGTCATACACTGAAGTAAGCCCAGCGTCTCGCAGCTTGGAACAGAGTACTGCCCACCCTGTAGTACGAGGGTGTAAGACGTACTCGTAGCTCTGAAAGATAAATAAGGCAATACGCACTTACAGGCACCGCTCATTTTGCTACTTTGTCTTAACTCAATGGGTAGGCAAGCAAGAGCAAATGCGTTGTCTATACATTTTGCAGGGGTTTGTGGTGTTCAATTATACAGGCTGTGGCGTAAAGAGTGGACATACCTTTACCTACTGGTGGGGGACATTCTAACTGTTCATGAAATAAAAAAATAGCCCCAGTAAAAGTGTCGCGGTTTTCGAGTTATGGAACATTTTAGTATTTTTTTTTTACCTTCGACCATTCTTTTCGGTGCCAAGGTCGCAAATGAAGGTCTTTTCTCGATACTTTTTTTGTTACATTCTTTGATAACTGTTCTATCAAATATTAACTGCCGTTTTTGTGTAACAGCTACAGTTTTTTTATTAGAAAAATATTTAGCAAAAAATATGTGTTTTGCTATTTTTTCCCAAAAGTTTGACCTCTTGTAGTGTAAAAAAAATGTAGAGCCACCTAGGTGGCCTAACTAATTAAAAACTTGCCTACTTCATTGGAATTTCGAAATAGTATACCACTCGGTATTTATAGCTTTCAATTCAAAGAATATTCCTGTTAGGATTAACCAAGGCCTGTTTTTCTTAGAATGCTTTTCACAATTCTTTTTTTTTATGATGGTTCGTTCATTGTGTGTAAGCTCAAAGCTAGCTGGCTTCTAAGAAATTGTATAAAAATTCTTGGTATCGACAAATACCGCCTACCTGCGCTAGCAGTGATGGCCGGACGTAAATCTCCTGTCCTTTTCTTTTAGGGAACGTGTAAAAAAGATAGCTAATGACTCTATTGTGTGGATTGAGGGCTCGTTCGCGCCAGTGTGCTATCATACTACTTCCGTACTACAACGTTTTTACTTTGCTTTGGATTGGATTTAAATAACGATTTTGCTGTGACCCCGGACTTGATTTCGCCTTGTGACTTGGATTTGATTTTGTGCTGTGACCCCGGACTTGATTTCGCCTTGTGACTTGGATTTGATTTGGTGCTGTGACCCCGGACTTGATTTTGCTTGGTGATTTGGACTATTTATCGAGTGCAATGCCGCGACACATACAATACACTCCGAGAGAGTATGCTGAAATGCACTTAATTTACTGCGCGTGTGGTGGAAATTCCGTACAAGCAGCAGCACTGTATCGGGAAAGGTTCCCCAATGCACGCCATCCCGATTACCGTGTATTTATCAGAGTACATAATACATACGCGGATGGTCGAATTCCTGGAGCTGGCGTCGGCGGTACTAGCTCGGGGAGACCACAACAGATAGACCATGAAGCTGTTCTCCATGAGATCGAAGCCGATCCAACAACGTCGGTGCGAGTAATTGCAAGAAACACTGGCATATCGACAAGGACGGTGCACAGAATTTTGAAAAGAGAACAGCTCCATCCTTATCATTATCAGCGTGTCCAAAGTTTAATACCACGAGATTATTCCCAGAGAAAGGCTTTTTGTCAAATAATGTTAAGAAAAATGAGAGAAGACCCTGAATTTTTTAACAGGATTCTGTGGAGCGACGAATCGACAGGGACAGGGATCTGGAACGGCCAAGTCATCGGCCCAGTTGAGTTGCCAGCCACACTGACTGCCGAGGGATATTTGAATTTTTTAACACTTGATCTCCCTACACTGTTAGAGGAGGTCTCTTTAGAAGATAAGAGAAGAATGTGGCTGCAGCATGATGGTTGCCCTGCGCATTACGCTCGCAATGTGAGAGAGTACCTAAATGAAACATATCCTCGGAGATGGATCGGGCGCTTGGGGACCATTCTGTGGCCACCACGGTCCCCAGATCTTAACTCGCTGGACTTCTTTTATTGGGGTTGCCTCAAGGAGATAGTTTACAAGGAGCCCATCACCTCGATTGAGCAGCTCCGTGAGCGCATTCAAAGAGCGGCACAAACGATTAGCGAATGTGGCCATGCGCAAAAAGTTAAACGCTCTTTTATAAGAAGATGCAGAGCGTGCATTAGTACAAATGGTAGCCATTTTGAGCATTTATTGTGAGAAAATTATTATGAAATAAATGTACTTTAAATGTTTAATTTTCTTATTTTAGTTAACTGCTTTGTTTAACTTTTTTTGTTTGAGAAATTCCTATTTAATAAGTTTATTTTAATAATATTTGTATTTAGAGAAAATGATCTTTACCCATCTTAACAGGAATATTCTTTGAAATGAAAGCTATAAATACCAAGTGTTATACTATTTCGGAATTCCAATGAAGTAGGCAAGTTTTTCATTAGTTAGGCCACCTAGGTGGCTCTACATTTTTTTTACACTAAAAGAGGTCAAACTTTTGGGAAAAAATTGCAAAACACATTTTTTTTGCTAAATATTTTTTTAATAAAAAAACTGTAACTGTGATACAGAAACGGCAGTTAATATTTGATATAACAGTTATCTAAGAATGCTTCAAAAAAAACAGATCTAGAAAAGACCTTCATTTGTGACCTTGGCACCGAAAAGAATGGTTGAAGGTAAAAAAAAAAAAAAACGAATATGTGCCATAACTCGAGAACCGTGACACTTTTACTGTGGCTAATTTTTTTTCCATGAACAGTTATGATGTCCCCCACCAGTAGGTAAAGGTATATCCACTTTTTAAGACACACCCTGTATAATAAGAGTCTGACGGAGTGATGACGATTATTATTGATGATAGCTGCCTTTAACTTGGTTTTGAAAATGCCACAAATAGGTATAGTATATAGAGACCAGTCGCACCAAAGTACTATTAATAATGCTTTGGACATTCAGATTACAAGATAATGTAGGTACGAACCGGCAAATTCCTTGCTGCGGCGAACTTGTCGCTCTTCCTCCGGTTATTGTCACTCAAGTCAGTGCCTTCAGGGAAAAGTACGAGTCTGCAGCTGTACCGCAGCTTCTTATAATAGTCCACATATTGGGACAAACTTAGCTCATCTTCTTGCCAGTTCCTCCTCACAAAGAGAAAGTTGGTTAATTGCATTATCCAACCTGCAAATACTGTATAAATGGCAGTGAAATATGAATAAGTACTTACGCACATACGCAGCTTAGTATTATTATTTAAACATTCTACAAGAGCCATAGACATTTCCGAGATACAACTTTTTTCAATTGTTTCAGTACATTGAAAATATTCCAGAAGCATACAACCGCTACGTATCTAATAAAGTCGTAAGTATTAAAATAAACACAAGAGAGTAACAAACTCTCTCTCACTCACTGACAGTCGTCAGTAATTCTGTTCTTACCTAAACAAGGCACAAATTTAATTTCGTCTTTCAAAACGATTTTTATCTTCGATTTTCCTCCTAAGTTTAAAAAACTATCAGGCTCTTGACTATGACCGACATTATCTCTACAGATGCAGTGGTTTCCAGCATTAGGATCCTGGCAAGCATGGTACAGGGCTATCCATATGTAGTTCCAGTCGACTCTCGTGCGATGGTTTACTATTAGTATCGTGCTCTCATCACGGTTCACGTAATCTCCGAAATGGTGCAGCTCAGTACCAAAACAGCACTGGAAAAGCGCCTGAAATAAAGATTTTCTTATTTTCAACAATCATCACGACGACCACGGTTTTAACCATGTTTTAACAAATGTTCATGAATTTTATTATAGCGAAATAGCGCTTTAGTAGGTCAAATAAGGGTTATTATTCATCTTCATTAAAAAAGGGTTATCATTCATTCACTGAGTCTCACGACACAGGACTTCCCTAGTGTGGGACTCGGGGACCATTTATGTTTTTTTTAGAAGTTATTTTCATGTACACACTAACATTAGGTGTGTAAAAACTTACTACTACTTCTAATATGTATATTATTTATTGCTCAAATAAAGTTTATTATCTTATCGAGTCGATATATCGACGAATAGTTTATAACGGGACTAGACATGGAATCCCGAAAAAACTGTTCTGTATTTGCAAAAAGACCGACATGTTCAACGTGTTGTATGTGTCGAAGCCAAATTGCAGAATAGGCCGTAATACATAACGGCTAGCCATTTTAAATAACAGCGCAGTTTTATAAAGCGGCGTAATAGCGTTTAGCCAAATTGTATTACCGCCTAATTGTAGACCGTCGCATTGTATGCGTGCTTCGCGTTCTACAACACCGCTAGCCATAATGTAATAGGGTAGATGACTGATGTTTATGTTGTTGAAACCAATAGCTTTGATGAAGAACTTAAGGAAATATAGTATGTTTATTGAAAAAAGAATATAAATAAATAAAAAATGAGTTATTTATGTTCTGGTATATAAGCGTTTAAAGTTTTTGTTAGAGACAACTCTTTCTCTTTCCCACAAAACAAAAAATGACGTCACGCCTTACTTGTCAGAATATAATTTATATGGCGTATTGAGAAGTGACGTCACGATTTGCTGATTCGCCTCTCTGTCTAGCATGATATTAAAATGCTTATAAGTTGCTTAATTTTGATCAGATTTTCTTTTTTTTTCATTAATTAGCTATATTTATAGGTCACATTTTAAAAGGACAATAAAAAAATACCAGTCATCTAGCCTATTGAGCGGGTCATGATCCGCCGCTTTGCCAATCTTTAGTTTAAATTTTGGACACTCGCAGCGCTTTGGTGCTTTGATAACCTAAATGGTTATTTTTTATTTGGTTCAAACATTTTTTTTGCCTGCTACTGACTTACCAATTACCTTATTAAAGCATAAATGTTTTTTTTTACTGTATACCGTATTATTTTGTTAATATGGTAAGCATTTTGCATAGTAGGCAACTTTATTACAATACGGCATAGGCCGCCGTATTGTACAACGTATCGCAATGACAATCCGGCTAAATGTTGATCCGCCGTATTACAAAACGACTCGGTTTTGTAAAATGGCTAACCAGTGCTAGTGCACTAGTGCTAGAGCTAGTGTAATACGGCGAATTCTACAATTCGGCTGCGACATATGCAACAGCTGATTTATAAACAACCAGAAAGTCGTGAAATCGTGGCTGCCTTTTCAGATAGCATTGCAATTTTCTCAACTTTTATATCATTATACCTATTTATCAAAACTCACCACTGGATATAACTCCCATAAAGCGAACAATAAATCTACTAGTTTTCTGTAGAGCTTATGATTTATAAACATCAAGTAAGAGACAGGACAGAAGAGAATGTAAAACCCTGAAATACAGAAAAAACTTTATGTTTACAATATATTAATATCTCAGAGATATTAATAATTATATTAATATCTTAGATCCATTAATGATTTAGAATGAATTAATTATTTCCTTTTATTGAAGTGAAATTCAACTTATTTACTGAAGTATAAATATTTGCATTGCATCCATTGAGCTAATATCTGTAGAGTCAAAAACGTGCAAAAAAAAATGTCCGCGACAAAACTCGGCGCACGCTTTGGAGTGCGTCAACTTTAATAAACGACTAAGATAAGACACAAGCGCTCAAGCATAAATTAAACACTATACAAGCGACATAACGTCTATATTCGAACAATTATTGACGTTTTTTGACTGTTTTCACTTAGAGATTGTGACTCTTTAGATATTAGCTCAATGATTGCATCATATAAATAAGTACGAGTATGTGGATAAACCAGCCTTCGTTATCATGACGAGTAGTCTTATCTACTCCTTAAAAATCACTTGTTTCGACAATATCGATAAAGTCTATACGATTGGATTACCTTCGTAATCTCCGATCATCTAGTGCACTTCGTAGTGCGAGTTAAGTAGATACCTAAGTTTGAACAACGTCGCCAATGAGAAACGCGAAAATTATTATGAGAAGAGAGATGATGATGATGATGATTCAATGTGGCATTGCTAAGAGATGACGATGATAACCATTTTCATTGGTATTTTTTTTACATCCTATCTACATAGCAATTAAATTTGAAGTAGGCATGAAGTAGGTCTTAAATGGCGCGCATGTACAGGTATACGTATATTCCATTATTTTAAATCGGCCGTTTTTGGCCATTTGTAGATAAGTGAAGTCTCTAAAAATCAGTATCTCTGAGTATACTGCATTAAATCACGTTCAAAGGTAGAGCATTGTTTTATAATCAATGCAGCAATGCTATCGGTAATTTCGTGTCTAAGTATATCCACAACAAAATCAGAGTATTCATAGGTATCACCATTTTAGGAAAAACGGTAACTTACCGCATAATATGGTGTAGTTCCAGGCGATGGCAAGGAAGAGACCCACCGCCATGGTGTCGTGCCGCAACTGGTCCGGAACGTCTCAGTCAGTGAAACCCTATAGACGTCGCCCTTGCAGATTAGAGCCCTTACAACGCACGCTAAGCTCTATTAAATGACACCTACTCTTAACTTTTACTAAAATTTTACCTCGGGTAGTGCGGTTGAGCAGTAGATGAACCTACCTATAAGTACCTATATCTGTTAGGTAGATAGGTACATATTTTGGTGGCTAATGTAATGTACCCAGTAATGTTTACCCTTCATTAACCATTTTGAGTAATCAATTAATATATTTTTCCAATACAAAGCCCTTTCCAGCCAAAAATGTAATTTATTTTATTGAAAAGATTAAAAGGTCTTTAATGTTTTTATTTGTTTAGTACTTCGCTATTGTTTGATGCTAGCTCTCGCCTTTGAGTACTGGTGCCGAATTCTTCACCTTCTTGTATAGTCGTCATCAGCTCACAATCTTTTGTTTCTGGCAACAACAGACATAGCAGGGCTGCTATTAGGGGCATTATACCAAATGCTGTCGGAGCACACCATTTTCCATGGGGTCTCAGGGCAGCAACAAATGGCGCTACCATTGCTCCGAGTCGAGCCATCATCGAGGATATTCCGAGCGCCGCGTTTCGCACCACCGTTGGAAATAGCTCAGATGCATATAAATAGATCACAATAAACACCATGTAGTTGCAAAGACATCCGACGCAACCAATAAAAGTCGACCACATGCCTTCAGGAATAAAAATTATGATAAAGAAACATGCACTCGACAGCAAGTTCGAAATCACAACCATGGACTTCCTGTTTAGAAATCTGACCATCGGAATGGAAAAAAAACACCCGCATAAGCAGACACTTCCACATGCCAAGACATTGATGAAAACATTGCCTGTCAAGTGACTGATGTAGTGAGCGACGCCGTAGAAACAATAGCTGCATGAAAGCCACATGAACGACATCACAAGAATATTTTTTCGGATATTGGGTGTTCTAAATAGATCCAAAACAGTGCCCTTATTGCTTCTCAAGCGGATATTATTAATCTGGTCCAGTTCCATCTTTTGACGTATCTCATCTGTAGGTAAGCCATTTCTGGAAAAATCAAACAATAGACAGAATTTACCTACCTTCGTTTCAGTTCAGATTTTCAACGCTAGAATGATACCGTATTTTCTATACGCCTTGTAATTTCGCAGATAATATAAATAAGTCGAAAGGACACAGTGTAAATGGATCTATCGGAAAAAAAACTCATCAGATACATTTTCTATCATATCTTTGAAAACAGAACCAATGAGAAAATAAAATCTCACTATATCTATCGTGGATCTTGCTCCTGTATCTACTGAGATTGATCCGATTTCTCATAGAAAATCTTCTATCGTTCATCATCCGCCAGAAAGCATCCACTGCTGAACGAAGGCCTCCCTCTTCCTTAGACCGCCACACTGTACGACAACCTGCCATTTGCATCAACAAGCTGCCTGCGACTTTCACAATGTCGTGGGTCCACCTAGTGGAAGCCCTAACAACGCTGCATCTTCCGGTTCGCGGTCGCCACTTGAGAACCTTTCTATCTACCACGATAAATATATATCAAGTAAATAATGAGAATCACTACTAAGTATTACATACATACATACATTTTTGCCACGCGTTCCATTAGGTCTATAGCTTTAACCGTTTTATTCTTAGCCAGAAGCCATCTAGGCGTTTCTGGCAGTATACAGATGTAGAGTAACAACACGACATTGCATAAGGACATAACCAGTTGTAAAAACATGTAATCTCTGATCAGATATCCCAGAAGTGCCAGGAACATATGCCCCAAAGTAAACGGTACATGATAAAGCACAGAAACCACATCTCTGTATTCGTTTCCCACATATTCCATGACTATGACGAAACCGATGATCAAAACTCCGCCAACAGAAATGCCAACAATTGTTCTCACAATAGTAAAACTCCAATAATCAGGCATAAATGATGCCATGATACCCGAAAACACTTCTAGTATGACGGCAAAGATCAAAGTGGGCTTTCTACCATACCTGTAAACGAAATTTAAATTCTATAAATTCGCATTTCCGAATCTTTAAGTAACAAAGGCTAGGAAAGTAAAGTTAAATAATATTAATGAAATTATAAGTATTTCAGTGATCGCGTAACATCAGGCAAAATACTATCAACTCTAAGAACTTACTTGTCTGAAGCGATTCCAAGTAATAGACTGCCACTGAGGACCCCTAGCTGAAACATCATTTGGTGCAAATCACTAAGCCACGCGTTGTGGCATATGAGATTCCATTCAGTAACAATCGTCCTCGTAAACATTGTCTTATCATATTCTGGGTTTTCACAACATGTACTATTGTTTGGGCATCGATATAGCGCAGGCGGTGCCAAAAATATGATTGCCATTTGTTGTAACGCCACCCCGAACTTACTTATAAATACTATGAAACACAACCATAAATGGTACTTTCCGAAACTGCCAATAAGATCGTTTACCAGCGGCATTCTCTTGAGTACCTACTACCTATGTACAAGAAAAAATGAGTTAAAATTTCACTAGATAAATGGTAAAAAATATTTAGTAAAAAAATAATGAATGAATTATACATTTTTAATGAAAAAAAACATACTCCATTGCACTGACATCTACAAGAACAATCGGGTAGGTTACGGCTACAAGAAATCTAAAGTAGATACACTACAAGACAATTTTAATTTCGGGGTTGTTAAAATTATATGACAGATACTTACTTTAAGCCAGAGTATATACAGTATTTTATGTATTTACTGCTGGAATAAATAGTAGGTATTTGAGCGCTAACAGTCCAGTTTTCCTTGTCCTCACAAGCCAAACCTAATTATCGACGGCACTCTGTACACCTACATCTCCAAGATTCAAGGCTAAGAAAGATTTACCTGTATTCCAGTGATGGTATAACTTCTTATCTTATTTTCTTAGGGATTATGACACAAAATAGTTGCGATGTCTATGTGTAGCGCCTGTAAGCCTGTAAAATCAAACTTACTCACACAACTGCAATTCGAGTAATCATGCATTTATTTTCACAATAGGTAGAGTATTTTTTTTAATATAATAGGTCTTTATCTATGAAATTGCCGTTCTTCAGTACTGGTCATTTCAAATAGAAAAAAAGTTTGGAATGGCTTTGTATTCTGATATCAAATTAATTTTGTCTTAAAAACATGACATTATTTTTACAAACTCAGTCTTTTGTTTATTGATTAGCGTTGTATTTTCATTACATTTGAAAATTTTTCGTCATAATGGATACTTTAAAAATTCGTGTAATTATGGAATATGAATTCCGTCGTGGCACCAACGCGACATAAATGGCACGTAACATCAAAAACGTTTACGGAGAAAACTGTACAAACAAAAGGACAACCCGTTATTGGTTTTCCCGGTTCCGTTCTGGAAATTTTGACTAGAAAAATGAAGCTCGTGGTCGTCCGGAGACTTTGGTCAACAATGATGAATTAAAGGCGATTGTGGAAGCTGACGAAACTCAATCTACAGCTGAGCTAGCAGCAGCTTTTGATGTTAGCATCAAAACCATTTTGATCCATTTGCGACAAATAGGCAAGGTAAAAAAACTTGATAGATGGGTGCCCCACGAACTTAACGATCGCCAGCACAACGTACGCGTCGAGACCTGCCTCGCGCTGCAGCTACAGACAGTCTCCAAGCTGCAAGAGCTGGGGTTGGAAGATCTCCCTCATCCGCCATACTCACCAGACCTTGCACCTACCGACTATTACTTTTTCCAAAATTTAGATAACTTTTTAGTGGGTAAAAAATTCAATTCCCGAGAGGCAGTACAAAATGCCTTTGAAGAGTTTGTTGCCTCCCCGTCCAGCTAATTTTTACAAGAAGGGCATCAATAAACTGCCAATTCGTTGGCAAAGATGCGTCGATTGCATGGGTGATTACTTTGAATAACAGAAATAAAAAAGTAAGCAGTACTTTCACTTATTCCATACAAAACGGCAATTTCATAGGTAAAGACCTAATATCTAGTTTTTATAGTTTTTTTTTTAATGAATTTACTAAATAATTTAATTAATTTGTTAATTAAATTATGAATTTAAGTTTTATAATTTTTCCCTTCCCTGGTGGTATCAAAAGGTTTAAGTTTCAGGAATCCGTATATCTCTGGTACTGTAACGCCAGGTTTTACCCGCATCTTCGTAGTTTTATTATCACAACGTAACTCAATGTAACGTATTTATCTTAAGTAGGTAGTCTTAGATTCTTACACACTTGAGATAACTTTTATGTCAAAATACGAATAATACACGTGCTAGTACCGACCGTTTATTTTGCATGTCGTTTAATTTAATATACTTAATTTTTAATTTACGGTTTTAGGGTTCCGTTGCAATCAAGAAACCCTGGTTCGTAACCATGGTCAGATATTGTGTAAAATATCGTGCAAAAATACTACATTACTTACAATACTTATCATAAAATATCACATAATTTTTACACGACTGGTCAAAAAAAGGAGTGTAATGTTTTCAGGGTTCTTTCTTTATTCCACAATAACTTCTAAATGTCTGAACAGATTTTGGATATAAAGTGGCAATTATTTTTTTGGCAAGACAGTCTTTTTTTTATTAGTTATCTTGTTACTTTTGACTGCCTTATAGCTCAGTTGGTAGTATATCTGCCTTGAGAGCTGTAAGGCATTGTTTCGATTCCCACCCAGGACAAACAATCACTCACACTCACTCATCAGCCAGAAGACGTCCACTGCTGGACGAAAGCCTCCCCCTTAATAGGGAGGGGTTGCCATAATCCCCACGCTTGGCAGGCGGCTTGGGAATCGCAGTGTTACCACCGTTAACTAAGAGGACGCTGCTGCCCGTCCTCCGGTGGTTCTGGATGCAGTTTCAGGACATACCCAGGTCCCACAACCAGGACAAACAATCATGTGACGAATAAAGATGTTTGTTCTGTATCTGGATGGTATCAATGGTATGTATTTTAAGTATGTATTTACAAAAAAAGTAAATCAGCTATCTGGTTCCCATAGTACAAGCTTTGCTTATTTTGGGGCTAGATGGCGCTGTGTGAAATGTTCAGGCGTAGAACATTTCCCATACACAGTAGTACACATTTTCCATACCTCCTTGTATTAACTAGGCCAAAATGTCACATTTTTATCCTGAGTCAGATTTTTTTCCAAATTGTTCACCTTATTATAATAAGGTGAACTATGGTAGTCATATGAGTTTACAGAATTCGGAAGGAGACGCAGCCGGCAATAAAAGGCAAGACTGCAAAAGCGATATAATGCGCTACAACTAGCAAGTATTTTTCGTTCTTTTATTATTCTAATTCTAATAGTTTGACAATTATTTATATAATATGCAGGCCTGTATGTTATATATTTTATTTTATTGTGTGTGACAATGATAATGTTAACAATATAATAAAATTCTAATAGTACCTAGTTGATAGAGAGTTGATACACCAATATGTTACTTTCATAACCGACAAACTCATATCCAAGCCTTTCAACCTATGAGTTACATAATAAGTCAACATTTTTATATTATAGACTTTTTACATCATTCATCATGAGTATAGGTATAGGCACAGATAATATAATACTATACACTAGTAGTATAGGTGAGGGTGATTCGAACACTAACATCAACAGCTATGCAGAGACACACTAGAAATAATTAACCTTGCCGAATATTTTTCTATGAGCAATTCACTAGCGTAATTCTTTCCGTGATCTTGTACTTCCACAATAATTATAAAGTTTTTTTTTCACTGTGGCTATTCGACTATCTGATTGAGGAGTATCAGACTTATGACACTGATATACCTGAAGTCAGATCGCAGCCGTAGCAGTGGGCCGCGCGCTCTGCAATGCTAAACTGGATCATGATTTTGCTACAATGATATCAGCAGAGGGATTTTGCTGCTATCGTTACGCAAAGAATTGAGTATTATATAAATTATCTCTACTATAAAATAATCGCGTAAAGTTAAACCAGATATAATTTTAATTCTGTATGGGACTAATTAACTAAAACTAAGTACATGATATACTAGGTATATTTACATTATATTATTCCTACTGTAATATCACATTGCCTTACTTATCGTTAACAGTATTCGGTTTTTTACCAAACTGTTCACCTTCTTCTATGGTTGTCATGAGTTCACAGCCTTTAGTTTCGGGCAATAGGAAGGTGACGCAGCCGGCTATGAGCGGCAAGATGGCAAAAGCGACCGGTGGCATCCAATGAGCCACGCTTTGCAAGTCTATCACGAAGGGCGCCACCATTGAGCCGATGCGGGCTGACATGGAAGAAAATCCAAGCGCTGCGTTCCGCACCACCGTCGGAAACAACTCCGTGCAGTACAGGTAAACAACAACAAATACGATAAAGCTGCACACGACGCCGATGCTCGCTAGCACTACCGAGCCCACCCCCTCCGGTATCATAGACAGAATGAGCAAACATGCCGCGCATATAAAGTGGAACACAATCAATATAGTCCGTCTGCCGATCACCTTCATCAGTGGTATGGACAATAAGGTACCCATGAGGGTGACGCTAGCGCTCGACGCTACGTTAATGAATACGTTTCCGCTGAGTTGTCCGACGTATTGTGAAACGCCATAGAAGCAGTAGCTGCATGCCAGCCAATTTATGGACATAGCTATAATATTTTTTCTCAGGTTGGGTGTTCGGAACAAATCCAGAATGTTTCCTTTCTTCAGTTGATTTTGTTCAATAGCTGCCTGGTATGCGTCAATGTCAGCTTTAATATTTTCGGTCGGTCGTTTGTTTCTGCAAGTAATAAATGTATTGTTCTTTTTTAAACCATGATTTAAAGCCTCGCAAAAAGATACCCCAGGTACTCTAACCGACTATTTTGAGGTCGGTCATAATGAATTCTTAAGCCTTTATATATCTATGTTATATTATTTTATAAGATGCCACAAGTAAATAAGATACTGCGAGAGCCGACAGCAGGTAGGTTTTGATAATTATGTAACACTAAAGATAAGTATGAGTAGTTAGGTACTTACACTTTTGCTACGCGTTCTAAAATATGTATGGCCTCATCGGTTCTCTTGACTGCGATAAGCCATCGGGGTGTCTCTGGGACCACCACGAAGAAAGACAGCAGCAGCACAGCGGGTACCGAAATTGCCAATTGGAAGCTCGAGAAATCTCTAAGGAAGTATCCGAACACTGCTAGCAACATGTGGCCTATGTTGAATGGGACTTGATAGAGTGCTGAAATGGTATCCCTGTACTGCGTGCCAACGAACTCCATGACGATGACGAAGCTAGTGACCATGGTGCCTCCTACTGACATTCCCACGAGAAACCGCAAAAAGGTAAAGGTCCAGTATTCGGGAATGTACGCGGCCGCCACTCCCGCTGATAGCTGAATGACCACGGCTACCAGCAAAGGATTTTTCCTGCCATACCTGAAACAGTAATACGCACAATTTAGAAGCAGGAAATAAAACATAATTCTTGCTGCCTTGGTTATTACGTATCATATGCTATGCAAAGGTAGATTAGAAATTCAATGTCACCTGTCTGCGGCCATTCCAAAGATCACGCTTCCCAGCAATACGCCTAGTTGAAAGAGAGTTTGTGTAAAGCTAGTTAGCCATCTTCTGTCGCAAATCAAGTCCCACTCCATGATGATTGTTCTTGAGAATAATGAAGTATCGTATATAGGATCGGAGCAGGGACATGTTTCTGTTTCATTTGCTCCGCATATGTAAGATACCTTTGGTGCCAAAAATATGATGGCCATCTGATGAAAAGCAACCAGAAACTTTATAGAGAACACTATGAGACATAGTGCCAACTGATATCGGCCGAAACCTCCGATAATCCTTTGTATTAAATCTCCTTGGGCCATTTTGGGTATCTTCTCTCCTAAAAACAAAGTAGGTAGATATAAAGTTTTTGCCGGCAACACGGTAACATACGATATTGAATTAAATGGCGAGTATCATCGCGTTACCAGTAGTGTATTATTAGTAGAGATGGGCACTAATTTAGCTTTTCCATTGAATTTAGAGACAATGTTTCCCACACTTACAGATGCTTTTCTTTTGTCAGGTTTAAATAAGTTTCCTAGATAATTCTTGCGATGTCGCAAAAAAAAGAAATAATAAAGAACTTGGCATTCATCGAGCACTCTTGCATGCACAGGTCAAGGATACAATTTATGGCAGGTAATATTTGTACATTATTGATAAGGTAAACTTTACAAATCTACTTAATGTAACTTTTATTAGTCGACCTACGTATAGAAACTATAAAGTATGTCAGGATCAGGATAATATTTATATTTATTTATTTATTTGATAAACAAAACAGAATACAGTCTTTACATTTGCATTGTATAGGTTACAAATAATTTGTAATAATAGTGTACCTACATTAGATCTTAAAACAATAATTATTTACAGTTTGCATTAATAACGTTATTCTTTAAAAATACAAACAAATATGGCAACTAGATTTTCTCGATAATTATTCGTAATCTATTGTAAATAGCCATAACCAAAGAATATATATAGTAGAGGGATCTCTACATTTCGGTTTGTTATGGAGTCGTGGGTTATGGTATCTTCATTGCTACATCATCAAAAAACAAGCAAATAAATTACTTTTTATCACGGAAAAATTTGGGTTCCCGCAGAATGACAGTGAGTTACATTTCATATTTATTTCTAGTTTTAATAGCTATTAGCTGCGCCCAGCGGTTCAACCTGCGTCATGATGAAAAACGGTGATGATTATGACTATAAAAAGTAGCCTATATGTTATTGTTATTGGAAATAAGCTAACTCTATGCCGAGTTTCATCCAAATCCGTTCAGCTGTTTTGGCGTGAAAATAGGTAACCTTTGGTGGACCCCTCCTATGTGAAAACAACAGCTACGCCCTTCGCTATACTTAGTCGTAAAAAGGCAGCCCCGGATCTAGGGGGGGGGGGCAATACAGAGCACCCGCCCCGGGCGGCACATTCAGGAAGCGACATAAAAAAACTCTATAAAATTTCGTAGTTCTGTTTTAAGTGATCCACAAGAGCAAAAGAGATAACTTGCATAACTTTATAGAGGTTTTCCTGTGGTTACTAACCACAGGAATAAATAGAGAAAATCTTGTTGCATTGTAGACTTATGTCCGAGGATATTTAGCTGGACGCTGCGGGCGAATTGAGCGGCAGGTAATATAAATTAGCTGAAAAAAGTTAACATCATTTTTTTCCCTCAAAAATTGAATGAGCGGATGCGTGCACTTATGGATTTGCCAAATCTTCTTTTCTTCTTTTTCTTTCTTATTGTTTTACACCTTGAAGTAAAACAAATATAAAAAGTTACGAGTCCCGATTCTACGTAATTACTTACCAGAAATAATCTCAAATAGTTTTTGTTGAAGAAAATTATTTTCAAAAATGTCAATGAATTTTTTTTTTTGTGTTGGGGCGCCACTTCCATGTTTCTGCCCCGGTTCGAAAAAATCGTAGATCCGGGGCTGTAAAAAGGCAACAAACTGACAAGGAGACAGAGAGAAACTTCCGCGTTGTAAGATAATAAATGGTTATATTCGTATTTATAAGTGCGATGTGATAGTGTTCCTAACTGTAATGTAATGTGTTGTGAGTTATGAATATTATAAGTCCCTAGATAACTCACGCTAAGCTACCTTCGTAGTTAGTTAATTGCAAAAATAAAGTAAGTATTATTCTTGCATGCATTTGCTTTGCTTTGTAAATATATCTACCATAGCATCTTTATTCTTCGTAAAAACAAGTTTAACTAAGATTTTTTTATTTATCACACGTCTGTAAAACTTTCCATGAACACACCATGTTTTATTATGAAAATAGCCATAGTCGGAGATTCCGATTTAATTAAACTTGAGTATTCCCGTATAAATAAAATCAAAATAAACCATGTTTTCTTTACATATAGGTACCTATCTACATATACCTATTATTAGGTACATAATGGAGAGTATTGGCAAATTACTTTGTTAGTATGGTAAGTACCTACCTATTTACCATAACCGTCGCAGTAAATGATCACTACTTATACTAATGGCAAGTTACACGCCTACTTACTTTCCATATTGGCTGGTGCACTCTGCACTATTTTACTAAAACTATATTAGATTATATTCTGTGTAGGTAAAGTTAGTCTTAACCTTGAAGAACAAAATATATTTTTATAAGGCTGTGACTCGAGCTATAATTAAATCACGAATTTGTCACCATTTAATATAATTCTATTTTTCTTCAATATTCGTTATCTGATAATATATGCGTTACAATTAAGGGGGCGACTAATGCCAAAAGTAAGTAAAAGGTGTATTTTTAAACACATAGTTTAATGATAAAGAACGTAAATATTCAGATTAAAAAAATACTACAGGTAGGGGAAAAACCTAAAGAAGCCGAGTAACCGAATAGAATTTTTGAAAATAATCTAGTTTATTTAAAAAAAAATACTAATTATCAACAAAAAAAACTGTTTTAATTCAAATGCTCTAAATTATCAGCGACAGCACCACATTATTTTTTACGAATTACATAGCCAAACTAATATTTTAGCACAGTAGCCGTTAATTTTTTTTATTTCATGCCTACATTTTGAATAATTAAATAAAACCCCACCTAAATTGCTCAAAGCCATCATCATCATCAATTGTATCATGCGATTTTCGACTCTAAACTAATGCAAGACGCGCGGGTGAAATCTGTTATTTTTCTGGCATTAGTCGCACTCTTAACGCATTACAACTCGCGGTCGCCCACAACTCAACCCCTACGAGCTACAGGATAGATATCGAAGTAACTCATTAGGTACCCAGATTAATCGGGTTATGTAAATGTTTCTTCTGTGTGGCTGTTGCATTTATAAATAAGTAAAAAAAAGAAGTAAATATGTATAAATATTACTTGTATCACTTATCTGGTTCCTAGTAGGTACAAGCTTTGTTTAGTTTAGGGCTAGGTGTAAAATGACCACCAATATTTATATTTATTTACATTTATAAATACCCTATTAAACAAAATATTTTCGGTATGGAAATAATGTTACCTTACATGAGGCCTTCATAGCTAGGTTTCGACTCTCAGTTTTGCACGATTTTGCATATATTGATCAAGTATACCTGCGTTACTTTCATACATGCCCAGCATCCTTGTCAAGTGTCAATGCCAACATACCTGCCTTTCAACCATCATCCACACTATTGTAGGTCACTACACCACAATATACTTTCACTCGCGAATTTCTTACCGTTAACCGTTTTGTGGTCTTGCATTTCCATTGTAAGAGGTAACTTTGTGTCACTTTCGATATATCCAGATGCTTGAAAATAATTGTACGTCGAGAGCGCGCAGGTGGCAGGCCGCAGTCGCAGCAGTGGTCCGTGCGGCCTGCAGTGTTGAACTGGCTAGTAGAGGCACGCGGGCGCCGGCGCTGCGCGAGCGCAGCCGCCGTTACCGCGCCTCTCCCGTCGCTATCATTACGTGAAGAATTGTCGCTATCGAATTGACTACCATTACAACAATAGAGATAATAATGCGCGACAGCTATGACGCAAAGTTAAAATTTTACGCAACATGGATTTTAATTTCATATCAAATGTAACGAATTGCTAACAAGTTAGAGGTAGGCCAAGCGTTCCGTTAATGCAGTTTTTGTGCGGTATTAAACAGGTCTGTATGAGAGTATACTGCACCGATTCGGGTTGAATGGCCCTGTCAAGACCTGATAATGCATTCAATGCTTTGTCCGCTTTATGCACATAACAAAATTAAATGAAATGTGATAATAGCTAACTATAGCTAAGTAGGTACGTATTTAGCTACATGTTATGCTAACACTACCTTTGTTAGATAAAGAAATCGAATGAAATCATTCATAACAATATTTTATGTATTTTAAAAGCGTCCATAATACTTTGATAATACTCCAGATGCAAAAGCGACCCCAAGACCTCAATATTTTCCACGAAGAAACTCAAATAGAACAAGTTACAAACATAAATCACCAACAGTTACTATACAAAGCACACGTCATAGTAACTCTTCACTCGTACACGGCGCATTTCATCACGTTCCTTCCTTTATAGTAGGTAACCAAAGTCAGCCGCTAGCTTTTAGTACTTTCTTTAGTACTTACTAGTACTTTAAGTACTATTACTTCTTCTGTGCTTTTACAAAGATAATCTAGTACAAAAGGTAATTTTATAACAGTTTTTTTTTTATGGTAGGTTAATTTAATTTAATTTTAATCTACCTCAAAAATAGATCAAGTTATTATACTAGTCATTTAGAGCATAGGTATAATACAATTAAAAAAAATACGTGCCTGCGGGGCTAAAGTGGCTACTTTAGCTCGGCTACGCGGAGCGAAAAGAACCACTACTTCCTCCCCGCAGCGGCACGTAAAATCGTATACCTATATACACAGACACCACGGGAGCAAGTAAAGAAGCCTCGATCTCATGTTTGTCACCCTTGGTTTCGCCTCGGGAGACAATATGCAAGAGATCTGAGACATACTTCACTTTTGCTCTCTAACAGTCTTACCTAAAATATTCTCGATTCTCTTAGTCACTGCTTAAACTTCTGTCCTTTTCTAGCACGTGCAACTTCACGTCAGAGAGAAGATGGCAGAGCATCTTAAGCAGTGACTAACGGTTGAGAAGTTTTTTATAAGTAAGGCCGTAGGTGTGTAAGCTACTTATTAATACTTACCATTTTATCACATTATACGGCACCAGTTAGGTGTTATGAAAGCCTCAAATAAAAATTTGTCATCTTATTATTTTCTATAATAGCATTTTACTAGACAGTTATATCTATTTCCTGTAACAAATTAAAGAAAATGTCGTTTAGTATAAAAGTTACCTACTTCTACTTACCATTAAATCCGTCATTACGGACACGCGACCGACTCTAATTGGCATTATTACGAGTATGTTTTTCATGCTACAGATGTGCCATAGTTTGATGTTTGTTGTGTAGGTTCTCTGACGTCATTCATAGCGACAGCGGTTGCTTTAATAAGTGTTAAAATTGAAACATCCGCCTTAAACTCGGGCACACGTGGACATTCGTGCATATTACACTAGACCTGAAACAACTCACTCTTGTTAGAGGACCGTTTTAAAGTTTTTCTCAGTAATGTCACCGAAAGCGTTTTTTTTTGAAAATTGGAACCATATTCAATGCTTTATTTTCTAACTGAGGGTTCAGTGGTCTTCTTATACTATCAGAATCACATCAGGGGCCGTACCGTGAACCGCTTATTGCATGTGGTTCTCCCTGGCAGGACCACTTTCATTTTACTAGGTAATAATTACATAATAAAAATGTATGATATTGCGGGACCGAATACGGTCAGCAGGTGAGCCCTGGGTGAGCCTATACGATCCCGCAATAAGCGTTCATGGTACGGCCCTTGATCACAATTAGGACACAATAGGCTAAAATTAGATTTGGATGTTATTAAATAAGTCTAAATAGTCTAGTCTTAAATTAAGTATGTCCGTTTATCACCGCCACGCCAAGGATGACATCATAGAGAAGAGTAATATATGAAATATACTATAAGTTCATAATTTGCCAAATCATTTGTAATTAAAATCACAGTTGGTAGCTATTGTGAGTAGTGTCTAGTACTATTATTTATTCTGTGGTAATGTTAAAAGGTCGGTTTCGTTAACTGACCACTTTCCGTAGTCTTCAGTGTCATAAAAATGAAATGACCCTATGAGCTATGGAGTAGGACCTCTAACAATATTACTATTAAAAATTTACAACTTTGTGCAGAAACGCGTAGAATTGTGGTTAATAAAGCGATACAGCGATTACTGATAAATAACGGTCAATGAGATTGGTTCATTCAATAAAACTATTTATCTATATTATAGGTAAATAGTCTAATATCTATAGTAAGTATTATTAAAACAAATCGAAAACATTTTACACTTTTATTAATTTATACATTTCTGTTTCCCATTATGGATCTGCTTATTTACATACATAAAAATAATATTGAGAAGACTCATTTTTTGTCTTCTACATAGAGATAGGTACTATTTATTATATACACAGCGTCTATGTATTCTATGAAATTAATATCCAAATGTGTGCCAGAACACGGAGCAACTAAAGGGTAGACTATCAACAGTAAGTCAAATGCGTCGATATAAATATAATTATATCAGCCATATAGCTGCATAATTTAGGAAAATAAACCAAGTTCTTCGCGACACCTGCGAACTAAAAGTATTTTTCGACTTACTAAATTAAATTATTCAAAATTAGGAATATTTACAGCCACAAGTAGGCAACTACCGCTAGTAGTATTTATGTCATGTGGAAACTTACATTGTACATCACGAATTTCTATAATCATACAAACATTTTTATTAATAAGTAAGTATTACATTTATTAATCATTTATTACGACAACAGATAACATTGAATATCACATGATGAAATGTTTAAACATTACAATAACACTTGATAATGGCAAAATTAAATTTAAATACGTTAAAGAATAGATCTAATAATAAAAATACTTTAGCCGACGTAAGTCTATAAAATAGGCTCAAAAGGAACAATCAATAAATGAAAAATAACTTTAAAAGTGAAAACAATTCTTTGATGAATGAATCAAAACAAAAAGAAATAAAACCAGGCCTCTTTTTGACGACAACTATTTAAGCGAATAGATAATAATATTATGATTGTTTTTGATTTAAAATATGAATATTTGTCAGAAGTATATAAAGCTTTGTCTAATATATGACATTACACAATAACCGACTTATAGGCAGCGACGGTGATAATGGAATGCACGGGCCTAGCGCTTGCAAAACGATCAAAATTAACAAGACAACACAATCAAGAATACCTAGCTAAAAGTATGCATATTACATTTGCCGGAAAATAGAGATAGCGAATCTAATTACTGCATGACAAAAAGAGAACACATGTACTTGTACATGTATTAGAAGTTTGTATTGTCGTATCGTACGACTCGCAGTCGCAAAGGCAGAGTATGACTGAAGCGAGTGGAGAGCCGGCGCTCAACATATAGTCTTCAAAATCCGTGCGCTTGTTTCCCGTCCATTCATCTTATCATTGTCGCTGCTTATACGAAACCTATAGTTTGAGATTTGCAACATTTACATAGAATAACAATCGTTTCTACAGAAATTTACCACGAATTATACTCGTAACTAGTACAGACACATATTAAAGAAGACACTTTATTACAGTGAAATAAAGGTTATTTTTGTTTTTGTTCTAAAATGAAAATTTTAAGACGACAATGATGTTTCTCACAATTTGGGGATATAAAATTACCGCTATGTCAAAAGGCACTAGACCATAATCTACTAATATAATTTCTGTATGTACATGGGACTGAATTTAGGAGAGTGATTTAATGGTATTTTTCGAAAAATACGATCTTCCATTAAGTTTGGTTTCCATTAACTAATCCACATGAGTATGTGAGCGTGGAACACTTAGCTTATTCGTAATACCAAACATTACTATGTACTTCTTACTTCTCTTATCACTCCAGAAAATTTTACGCGCGACTAGCCAATATAATATATTTAATAAATATATACATCTAGATATTCCTCTTTTGAATACTTAGCGATAAAACAATTTTAAGGGCGATTATGAGCGAAATGAGCACTAACTACATTAAATGCAACTTTACTCATTGAAAATACTTATTTACATGACTATACTTAATATTACGTGGAGATATCATGTGTCTTGGGAAGTCCTTAATTACTGCTATAAGTATTAATAGGCTAGATGACTGGTTTTGTTTTTATTGTCCTATTAAAATGTGGCCCATAAATATAGCTGGGTAATGAAAAAAATATGAAAATCGTGATCAAAAATAAGGAACTTATAAGCATTTTAATATCACGCTAGACAGAGAGGCGAAACAGCAAATCGTGACGTCACTTCTCTGTACGCCATATAAATTCTATTCTGACAAGTAAGGCGTGACGTCATTTTTTGTTTTGTGGGAAAGGGACAGAGTTGTCTCTAACAAAAACTTTCAACGCTCATATATCAGAACATTATTAACCGATTTAAATTATTTTTTCAATAAACATTCTATATTTACTTAAATTCTTCATCAAAGCTATTGGTTTCAGTAATATAAACATCAGTCATCTACCCTATTGGTGTTAAAGTAATAAAAATATTAATTGATGTCATAAACCATTCCTTATATCGATTTATGGTTTTGTTTTTAGAACAGTAACATAACAGAGAACCAGTACAATCTTGCTGTACTAGAAACAAAACCATAAAGATATAACAATTTATTTATTCAGATTTCTTATGACGAGCGACGTATTAATTTGCTATTAGAAAATCGTAACGAAAAATGTGATTGTGGCCATAGTAAGTATTGGCACAGTGCACGGCGAAAAGAATGTAATACTTTTTGATAGGTGTGTATCAAGCAGCTTACTTGATAAACAGTGATGGTGTGATCGAAGATGATGTGAGGCTGTTCGAACAAACTCTTACACTCGAAAACGAATAACGTTATGTATATAGTTAGTGATGTAGAATAGACTATACTATTGAATCAGTGAACAACTTCTAACTATATAGACTATAGGCGTTGTAATATTTGTTTCAAAATAGATAGATTAAAAAAAAGTATCCATAATTCATTTACAGCGCATTAGGGCTGTTGTAGCGCATGAGGGACCTGCACCCTTATCATGGACGTTCGTGATTCTGATTGCGAGCGTGCGCGAGCAGGAGGGCGCATGGCGCGAGTGGTTTAGTACGAGCAAGATGGCATGCTATCGCAATCGGAATCGCGAACGTCCATGATAAGGGTGCTGGGTATGTCCTTAAACTGCAACCAGACTCACCAGAGGACGGGCAGCAGCGTCCTCTTGGTTAACGGTGGTGAGCATTCTGCGATCCCCAAGCCGCCCGCCAAGCGTGGGGATTATGGCAACACGCTATTAAGGGGGAAGCCTTCGTCCAGCTGTGGACGTTTTATGGCTGACGACGAGGGCTGTTTTCAAATCCATCTCCTGGCAATGAACAATTGCCTCGAGGGGAATGATGTTTGTCGCCTGACGTCTTGAATAGCCTTCTAAACAGCTTATATTCACTAGTATAGGGTTATTATTTAATTATGTAAGACATTATAAATTATGATAAAAAAAATATTCATCATAATTTTCATTCTTTCATATCAATTTAATGACGTAAACTTATAACGCGAAATATATAACCTCAACAATATTGATAATTTTTAATAATCCTGTATTTTTTATTGTACTTGGCAAGACTTAGAAACAGAAGTAGGCTCATCATTCAAGGTCCATCCATAAATTACGTCACACGTTAAGGGGAGGGGACAACGGGTTCCTATATTGTACAGCCAATAATCTAAGTACATTTCTCAAATTGACATTTTAAAACCTGTACCTAACTGCTAAAAACCCGGGTCAAAGCATATTAATGCGGGACGGGATAATAAATAGAGCTGTCAAGTACGAGTACTTGCGACTCGGATAACGAGGGTTCCGCACCACCAAAATTACAAAGGATATCTTTGACAGTATCTAACGAATGTTCTATGAAAACAACCGGCTACCTATTACGATTTAGGAGATATACGTCATTATGGATAAAAAACGGACGAGCTCACATATTTAGAGACAAACCGAGACGGATTGCTTAGTCATAGGGTACAGTTGAACACCCTTTAGGTAAGCCCTAAAAAGGAGTTTCAATTTATGTTCAACAAGATGTTCCAGATTTTACTTTTTTTCTATCGTTTACGTACTCTTCTCTTCTTTTTCTGTAGTTACTATGAATGTGCTAGGGTTACTTATTGGTGCCAGTCCTTAGATAAGAGAAACCACGTTTCTGCCTTAGGGAGTAGAATTTTTATGTACGCAGCACGTGCCACCACAAAGACGCAAGGACGACCGAAACAGTTGCGCAAAAATAGTGGCGCGGGCTGATTTTCTCTGTGGCGCCATTTAGTTCAGTTTTTGGGAACTAAAGAACGGCAGCCATCCCAACGGAATAATCATTCAAGTATTGGCTTGAGAAATTACTATATATCTACAAATTATATTTATTAATATTTTCACATTTTTGCCATGACCTTGCTTCTAGCCAAATTTCGTGATTCTACGTCAACGGGAAGTACCCTATGAATCTTGATTTACTTGCGAGTCTAAAAAACACTAGCTGTAATTTTTGATCGCGTTGCATTAGATGCTTGATTTTATTACAGCTCTAAGGGACCGTGGACTTAAGCATTTGGTATTAATTTCAACTTGATACCTCCACTCGTTTCCGAGAAAAATGGCCTTGACAGACAGACAGACGGACAATGGAGTAATCCTATAAGGGTTCCTTTTCCCTTTTGAGGTACGGAACCCTAAAAATAAATTAAATTTGAAAGTGTAAAAAACAAGGGATTCGGTAATGGATGCCCCTTATTAGTTTGTAATGCTATCGATTGACATTATAACACATTATATTCTGTGAAGTACTGTATAAACCACATCCACTAAGCATATATCAAGCCGGTGCAGATTATATCTTAAAGAAAACTAAGTTCAGTGTGCAAGTTAGGTAATATTATGCAAATCGAAACCGAGATTCAGAGAACTAGAATCTGATCTTGAATAGAATAGGTTCTTTTAGATTGTAAACTTTTGTAGGTCATGGGAGTTAACCATACAAAAGGACACTAATCAACCAATTGTACAGATGGCATACAAAACTTTCTATCCCAATACACCCTCACGAAAGACCTATCAATCACCCAAAGTTAGCAACCTCTATTACATATTGCACTGTTAGCTATTACTTCAGATCAAAGCTCTTCAATCTTACAATTAGTCTTATTCAGAAACATTGAGCCCAAAACCCGTCTATATGATAATTCGAAAATTATTTTTCTATTTCGTTACTTGCCACTCGTTGAAATCTTATAACAAAATTTTATTTTTATTATTGCATCGAGTTTTTTGAAACGATAATGAACACATTATACAATGTGCAACAACAAAAAAAGGTTCAACAATACGGAAGGGCATGTATGTACTCATCATTATGAACAACTTTTACTATGAGGTCAACACTGAAATCGCGAAAAAACAGCTGTTCCATACATTTTGCCCAAGGCCAATAATTTTTTGTATGGAACAGCTGTTTTTTTTTCGCGAATTCAAGTTTGGCCCCATAGTAAAAGTTGTTTATAATTGAAGACGTGAGTGGATGATGGTGATATGTCGTATTTTCGGGTTTCGGTGTTTTTTTGTGTAGATGAAGGTGATATGTATAGTTGAATTACTATAAACCTTAAGACCGTTGAAATAAAGCTTATTTTTGTAAAAAAAAATTGAAAAAGGTGTTATGTTTAGTTTATTAAAAAAATATACAGATGATGAAAGAGGTATGTACACATATCACCCTCTCCTAAATAAAAAAAGTAAAAACTTTACTTTTTGTGTGTTGAAGAAGGTGATATGTATGAACATAACACCTTCTTCCACTGCGCATACTATGTTCGAATAAAGTGACCCCTATTCTCCGTGAATGAAGGTGTTAAGTCGCAAACATAACACCTTCATTCACTCCAGAGGTTCAATGTTTTGATTACGTTCGTTCATTGCAGTTTCGCGCGCTTTCTGTTATTGTCCATTTGTTTGTTGGATAGTGTGTAAAATATTATTTAAAATATATAATTGACATTCTTTAAGCAAAAATAATATGGCAGGAGCCAAATCAAGAGCTAAATTGTTAGTGGACGCTGCTTTAGGTGACCGTGTATACGAAATAGCTCAAAACAACGATGTTTACAATAATCATAACCTCAAAAATATTGCAGGTAAGATCTTTTCGAATTCTTGATTTGTTTGCATTGTTTGAATACACTATCTTTCCTTTTCTGCTAAACTGGTGGCTATAATATGCCACACTTCATTGGTTACCATTAATATTTTTGGCATACCTACTTCAGAGGTGACAGTTGGCACCTTTTTCAACCAAAAGTACAAAACAAAACAAGTATTACGCAAAAGAACAATACTTGTTTTGTTTTGTACTTTTGGTTGAAAAAGGTGTCAAAATAGCATGTGTTAGGATAAGTTAAATAAATGAAACATATTGGATGGCAGGAGGAAAAACCGCATAAGTCAATATTAAATTGTTTCGGGTTCCGACTTGTACCTGACCGATGTTTACTAACTCTAATTTCTTTTTATTACTATCGCATGCCTTCTTCTATGCTTATGGCTTTGTTTTTTGTAGGTGATCTGGACCCTGCGTGTGATCTTGCAGATGCATGCATCAAAAGTTGTGAAATCGCTGAACCTTCCACAAGTGGTCAAGGCACAAATTATATTGGCGGTCTTGCGAACGTTCCTGTCTCTGTAGATGATGAGATTTCAGATGTAATAGAGAATTCCCTAGAAGAAGATAAAGATTATTTTGGACTTACTTTGCGAAACAAAAAATCATACACAGTCTTGGGGGATGTATCTCAATTTCAGAATAGAAATGAAGACTTTTCTTCCGGTAGTGATGACATTTACATTCCTGAAAGCCCCGATAGCACTAGCTCTGGTGGCGTTAGTGAGCATGAACCTGACAATGAAAATGCTGACCGGCAGGAAAACCCCATTATTCTTTCCACTAGTGAACAGCATGTAAATGAAGATTCGGAGGAAAAAAATATCCCAAAAAAGCGAAAGGTATTTCCATCAAAAGAAAATAAATCCAAAAAACGGCCGAGGAATGAACAATCTTGGAAAAAAAAATCTGCAGCTACCTCTAGAGCAAAAGGAGAGGAATATGTATCTTACAAAGGAGAGATAGTACCGGAAAAAAAGATTAAGGAAGGGATTTTGTGCCACGAGAAGTGCAGGCATAAATGCTCAGATAAATTTTCCATTGAAGATCGGCAGTCTATTTTAAACAACTATTATTCCCTGGACACCAATAGTAAGAATGCCCTATTATTCAGCAGCATTGAGAGTAAGCCTGTAGCGAATAAACGCTGTAATGCTAGAAAGCATAAATCTGCTTCCTACAAGTACTACGTAAAAAAGCATGGAATTACGACACAAATATGCAAGTTAGGTTTGTGCGGCATTTACCAGATAGGTCGCAAAAAAATTGATCTCATTATAAAAGGAATCAAGGAAGGACTTGCAGCTCCAAAACCAGATCAGAGAGGCAGACATCAGAATCGTCCTCACAAAATGGATGATGACGTTGTTAAACGTATTAAAGAACATATTTCAAGTTTTCCTGCTGAACAATCACATTACTCACGAAACAAAAATATGAACAAACTCTATTTGTCACCGCTACTGAATGTAACCAAGATGCACAGTCTATACCTAGAAATGTGTCGTAATGAAGACCTATCAGACAAATACCGTGTCAAGAAAACTTCATATAACCAAATTTTTGTCACACAATTCAACCTGTCTTTTGGATACCCAAAAAGTGACACATGCGCTACTTGCGATGCTGGAGACTCAAATGAACAACATAAGTCAAATTATTATGCTGCTGTTGAAGCTATGCAAGCTGACCGAAAAAAACCAACCCGAGATGGAGATATTGTGTACATTACGATGGATTTACAACAAACCATGCCGTTACCAAAAATAACAACTTCAAAAGCGTTCTACTTGCGTCAACTTTGGTTTTACAACCTGGGTATACATGTTTGTGATGGAAGCAAAGAAAAAGCCGTATGTTGCACCTGGACTGAAGATGTTGCGGATCGCGGAAGTGCTGAAGTCGCCAGCGCACTTCTAAGATTTGTGGAAGTAGATCCAAGTTGCCAAAACAAAGATCACCTATTGATTTGGTCAGATTCATGTGCCGGCCAAAATAAAAATTTCACCATGATTACACTTTATCAATATCTTATCCTAAAAGGATATTTCAAAGTAATCGATCACAAGTTTCCTGAAGTTGGCCATTCTTATTTAGATTCAGATCGTGATTTTGGCAGAATAGAAAAAGTCTTAAGAAAGCATGACACCGTTTATGTTCCTGACCAATACCGTGACATCATTTGCAAAGCTTCTCGTAATAATACAGTCATGGATATGACCGAACATTTCAGACAAATTGGTAAGCTACAAGAGAATCTCAATTTGATAAACAGGAAAAAAGATGTAAGCAATGGAAAAATCAGTTTTAGGGATGGTATCAAATGGATTCGAGTTGAGGAGTATGGATGTTATCTATACAAAGAATCGTACGATGAAATGACACCATTTAAAAAGGTGGACATATTAAAAAAAAGATCGAACGTGTCCGAGAATTTAGAAATTCCACGTAAGACCGGTAAGTATG
The DNA here is from genome assembly GCA_905404285.2 of Erannis defoliaria. Taxonomy (NCBI): domain Eukaryota; kingdom Metazoa; phylum Arthropoda; class Insecta; order Lepidoptera; family Geometridae; genus Erannis; species Erannis defoliaria. The sequence goes on from FR990078.1 coordinate 10,755,682, forward strand.
GTACTGTTTCAGCAGAAAAAAAACAGAATCTCCGAGAGCAACTTAAGTTCGTAAAGCCAGAATTTCGCTATTTTTTTGAGTCAATTTTAAGCCAAGAATAGTATTTTTTATATGTAAGATGTTGCACACTTGAGATCACTGCAAATACTTAGCTTAAGTTTTTGAAGAAGCTGGTTCTGTTTATTAAAAAAATATAAATGTTTATTCAATATCAATATTCGTACTTAGCACCCTAATTTTTTAGAGCCTCAAGAACAAATTAGTTTAAGTTAGTTCATGGAAGAAAGAGTTATGTTTAGTTTTTTTTAAATATAATATTTAATAATATCGCAAGAGTTTTATTACCAACGTACCCTCAAAATTTAAGATCATTCACACTATTTTGCATTCAAATTTAAGGCATAACTAATCATTTATGCGATTTACAAAAGAAAATTGTAGTAATACTTTAACATCGATTTACTCAAAATCTAAAAAAATGCACTTATCACCTTCGTCCACTCACGTCTTCAATTATGAGTACATACATGCCCTTCCGTGTTGTTGAACCTTTTTGTTACACATTGTAGATTAGAATTCTGTAAGTCTATTCTAATCCGAATCAGATTCTTAGTGTCATCTCAAGTAAAGAACAGTAGATAATTCAAAATGCGCAAAACTTAGAACTACTTATTATAAAGTAGAAACTTACAGTTTCTTACTCTGGGAGTGACATATTTGTTAATAATCAGGTGCTGTAGTGTCTGCGATTCTTTATTTTCGATACAAGATTGCAGATTTTCAGTGCCGGTCCTAGCTTTAAGCCCATGTATTTCATCATCATGTCAGAATTCAGCAGCAGCAGCGCCTTCCCGTCTATTTCCTGTAAACAGCATAAATTATGTGTTACTGACTTATTACGCTTGTTTTATGGCGTGGGTTCGAATCCCGGACCCACAGCTCTCAAGGCTATAGTACCAACTGAGCTGTTGATGTCCGTAATTATATTGGTTTATTTGCATAACCCTATTAGGATAAGAATCCTCAAAGGACATTTTTATGCCCAACAGACCACTTGGTTAATGTACTGAGTAACAATTTCGGAATAAACCCACATAATAGGCATGGGTATGTAGGACGTAGGTTTATCTCACCCAAGACAGGAATTTATGTGACGAACGTAGATGTTTGTTCTGTTTCTGGGTATATAAGAATTGTATCAATTATCTGGTTTACATAGTACAGGCTTTGCTTAGTTTGGAACTAGATGGCGCTACGTGAAATTTACAGCAATATGTATTTATTCATTTTATTTATAATGTAGGAGATTATAGTACAATGTGTAACAAAATTCAGCTATTCCATACATTTTGTCCAAGGTCAATGAACTTGTTGTATAGAACAGCTGCATTTTTTCGCGATTTCAGGGTAAAAGTTGTTCATAATGATGAGTACATACATACCCTTTAGTATTGTTGAACCTTTTTGTTACACATTGTATGATGTAGGATGTGGTGTACTCACATGCTTGCGGAAGAGGTCGGCATGAGCGGCGAGCGCTTGATCCGCGGCGGCGATGAATCCGATGACGTCCTCGACGGACCAGTCGGCGGGCGGCGTGTGCGGCGCGGGCGGCGGCGGCGCGCCCGTCGTCGAGGACGCGGGCTCCAGCCGCTCGCGCGACGTGCGCGCCACCTTGCCGCCGGGGCCCGGGGACGACTCGTCCGGGCTCACAGCCTCCTCCTGGAATTCACCAAACAACATGATTGTAGGAACAGTGTAGCCCCGGCTGCGTGATGCATACATTGCACGGGCTTCGTACTTCTTATTAGTACTAATAGGTTAATATTAATGAGACACTTGTCGCTCAGTGACCTGGGTATGTCCTAAAACTGCATCCAGAACCACCGGAGGGCGGGTAGCAGGTATCTCTCGGTTAACAGTGGTAACCATTCTGAGATCCCCAAGCCGGCTGCCAAGCATGGGGATTATGGCAACACCTCCCTTTAAAGGAGATCCCAGTTCATACAAGTTACCATGCAAAATTAAAGATATTTGATTGTTTGTAAGCTTCAATAAAACAACTGTAATTTGATATGTTGACTGTATTTTGCCGATATGGCATAAGTTTTTATATTTTTACCAACTCTAAAATTTTCAGTCATGCACCAGATTTATGCAAAGTATGCTATTTTATGCAAACATGGGCCTCACTTAAAAACACTAAGTTTTGTTAAATTATGATAGATAAAGGTAATGCACAATTCATGTTTGTTTTAAACAGAAGTTTAATTATGCTAGTTTAATTTATCAGCATTTTTAAAAGTCATAGGATGTCTCAATCACACTACATCGGACCGAATATGGCATTGAAAGCAGGATGAAAGCAGTATTTTTTATGCGGGCCACACAAATATGTAATAAATCCACTTAGATTCCATACCTTAACAGGTCGCTTGGTTGCAGAAGAGACACTGTTGGAAGTCGAGTCCCCACAGAGTGTGCAAGGCCGGCCTGCAGCCTCATCCGATTCTATCTCTATCATGCCGACACAACATCCAACGCCATTGCATACACTTTTCAACCAATTTTTCAGTTCTTCAGTAGTCAGCTCAGCTGGCACTTTCACTGCATAGCTTTTATTTGAGGTTGAAACCTGGAATAGACCTATTATTCTTACTTGTTTCTATTATACACTGAAAATGCTGTAGAGCTAGTAATGATAAAGCCCAATAAGTGTCACTCGACCTTGCAGTTTGTTTTAAATAGATAAATCCAAACAAAAAATCAAAATAAAACTTTATTTCTTTATTTTTAATAATAAAACCAAACTAAATGTAATGTCTAATTGTATTTTAATTTAATTTGTAAATAAGTGACCTATGTGGAAATAAATTGAATTGAATTGAATAGAATTTAATTGAAAACAAAACAAACTCATCTCTAATTAAATAAACTACTTAATTAAAACTAAACTAATATTTGAAAAAATATTAATCGATATAAGAGACCGTTTAAACTATCTATAGGTTTGCTACCTATAGATACTTTAAACTTTAGGTCTCTGATTTCGGGTAATGTGCCCAAAACTCCCGCAAATGCTCCGCTGCATTACAAAAAAAAAACAGAAATCAAAAGTATTTTGTAGTATAATAATAGGGCTGTGGTTGGCACATTCATTTAAAATGCAGGGCTTAAATCTCAATTACGTAATTAAGCTGCCAAGCAGAAAATCATTAGAAGAAAACCATACCAGGCAGATTTTCCTGTGCCTACCTAGCTATGACCTTCAAGTTTTAAAAAAAATGTAATATTAAACATTGTATGTCAATATCCAATAGCAAGGAAGCTTTTTTCTCAATAGTTATGGTTATCATGACAGCAATGAATATTCAAGCAATATATCTCACCTGTACATTTGTTACATTGGCATAGCTACTAGATGCTGTAAGTATTGCACGAGTCACCCTCTGTGGTTCAGGGTGGACACTTAGAAGCTCTTTAGCCAGTGCTTCGGCTGCCCCAGACGGCCCAGCTCCAGAAACAATGGCTGGCAGTACTGTGCTGCCTCCAGAGCAAGTGCTGTGGATGTTCAGACTGACTGTTGCTACTGGTGCAGGTGTCGGCAAGGAACTAGAGCTACCAGTCCCAGTAGAACCGCCCTCTGGCAATGCTGGATTTGGCATGCCTGTATGACGAAGCTTAAACCTTAAAGAAACACATTTAAACATAAATTTATGTGGATAACTATTTAGTGTGGCACTTTTACATCCATTTTTATTTACTAACTAATAACTTGCCCCAGTTTTACACAGATACATTATCAAACAGGTACCTGGGTATGTCCTAAAACTGCATTCAGAAACACCGGAGGACAGGCAGCACCGTCCTCTCAGATAACGATAGTTATTCTGCGATCCCCAAGCCGCCTGCCAAGCCTGTGGGGATTATGGCAACCCCTACCTATTAAGGGGAGGCCTTCGTCCAGCAGTGGACGTCTTCTGGCTGTTGATTGATTATCAAACAAACCTTCCGGAAGAAACTATAGTACTATAGAAGATATAAGCACACTTTTTATTTTATTTAGTTATTGCACAGACATTTTGTGTGACTTCACTTCATTACATTTGGTGATATTGATTGGTCATGGAGAAACATAAGTTGTCTAGTTTATCTCATTGTAGTATAATCATTTTTCATAGAAGACTACTGTTATACATTCAGAGTACAAATCAAACTTCACATTGCCTGTGTTTGCCATTTATAAAGGGATACCTATGCAGCCCACATACATGTATCTGTTTTCATACTGGAAACACAGGTAATCTGAAGTGCCACCATAATAATGATAACTTACCTAGGAGTTGTAGCACTTTTTTGGCCAGGAGGCTGTAATGGGTGGCCAGCCCTTGCACACCATCCCACTGGAAATATATCCCTCGAGTCAAACTTGCACCAGTAATCAAATGCTCCTCTCCATCCGTCAAACGTCACATGGATCTGATCATTTTTGACTGCACCAACTGTGGCGCAACATATCAGCTGGGGGTTCTTTTTATCCACAGCCTCTAACTTTTGCCCGACAACAAATAAATTTGACTTAGGAGTGGGCGGTTCTGGTTGGAAAACTTTTGATGGAGCCATCTCTGCACCATTTAAGGTTTTCAGCAGAAACATAGGCCAGCTACTAGCATTCATGCGAAATCCAAGTGGTGGTTGCAACATTCCGTCATTTTTCTCACAATGACCTATTGGATGAATGTCACCGGCATCAACTAACCTCCAAAAATCATTCTTATTGTCACTGCCATCAAGTCTCAGCCGTAACCTAGGTCCTAATACTCCAACCACCGTAGCAATGCATGTGGAAGTCAAGTTCCGTGGATCTAACGCTTCTAGTTTGTACCCAATCTTGAAATCATTCACTGGTGGCTGCGGTGCCTGTTTGAAACACTCCTGGGGGGCAGCAGAACTATTGGTTTCCTTCACATATTCACTCCAATCGAAAGACTGATAAATATCGTAGAAAGATCCGGTGGAGTTATTGTTGGAGTGATTTTCTGTTCCATTTGCCCCATTACCTGACTGTGGAGAAGTAGTTCTTTTCTCGTTTTTCTTCTGATACCTATTAAGGCAGTAGGTAGAACAAAAATTCTTGCTGCTTGAAGGAGCATTACCTCTAATAACATTGTCACAATGAAGGCAGGCGCCTTTACTGTATGCCTGTCTAAATTCAGAGAGACACGTTTCAGAACAAAACTCCTTTTTGCCGTTCTCTGTCGGCAGTACATACTTCAAGGGCGTCTTACTCTCAGCACACCATGTGCAAGTGGTGCGTTTCGGTGGTCTCCCGGGTCCACGTAATTTGCCGGGAGCGGGCGCCGTCGAGCCGACTGTGTTGTTTGCCATCGTTCCAAGATAAAATTTAACAAAACATTATCAAACATAGGTTTTCGAATCACGTATTGTTTATTTTACATCGTTTTTAGCACAAAGGTAAAGGATTGTCACAAGAATGCAACTCTCGCAATTTTTTATAATTCTGCGCAAATATAAACAACGTCAGTGAGTATTTATGACGCGCTTCCAACGGCCATTTTAGTTTTTTGATCTAGTGTTGTTACTGGCAATCCGTGGAAAGAGAATCGAAGTTCGAAATATCATTTCATCGATTTCTAAATATAATTTTAACGTATTGATTGCACCTCCAGAATATTATTTGAGAAGGCTACCGCCGCCAAAGGCTATAGTACCGGAAGACCACTGCCATTTATTACAATTACATAAGGTACACTGTGATTACTGCCAACTGCCTCGGTAATCGAAATAAAATAATAAAACTGGCTAAGTGCGAGTCACTCTCGCGCCGCGCACCGTGAGTTCCACACCACACAAAATTATTACATTGACCATTATTCTATTAGCAGTTATTATGTCATCGTCAGTGTTAATAGAAAAACGATTTGATCAAAAATCTTAGCACGAGATTGACTGACAGATGTAAGTAATTTATCAACTATTATTTTAGGGTTCAATACCCGACACTGTATGTATGTATGGAACACTGTTGAAAAGAGGTTTATTAAGTTTGTTTATTAAATTGAAAGGTTTGCATTGTCTATTTATGTCATACACACTATGTCAGTTGATTTTATATTGTTTAGTTTGTATCGGTGAAAATAAAACCATTTTCACATGATTCCGTGATTGTAATTATTTCTACATCATTAATCACCGCCGCTAGTGAGACTCTGCAAGACGTAGTATAGCCAGAGGTAGGAGGGCTATATCTATAGGTACCAACAAGCTCCTACAGGTTATGGCAGCCGCAGATGGTGATAATGATACTGCAAGTATGTCACAAAAGGAATCGACGGCATCACCGTCTATAGAGAAGTTAGATGGTACAGCAAACTATAACATATGGAAATTTCTAATGGAGTTATATCTTATTCATGAGAATTTATGGGAGTTTAAGAGTAACACTCCACAAGCATCGGATGTTGCTGGAACCAAGCGAGACCAAAGGGCACGTGCGAAGATATGCCTCTCAGTAAAACCACACTGTCTTGTGCATGTAAGACAAGCGAAAACGGCCAAGGAGGCTTGGGACTCTTTGGGAGCAGCGTTTGAGGATAAAGGTCTCAACAACCGCTGTAGACTTCTTTCTATGCTGGTTAGTCACAAGTTAGAGAAGTATTCTACTGTGAGAGAATATGTGACAGCTATGATGACGACAGCGCAGCAGCTTCGTGATCTGGGGAAAGAGTTAGATGACGAGTTAATAGCAACATTGTTGCTTCAAGGATTAACTGACAGATTTCAACCGATGAAACTTGCAAATGTCATCTTAACCACCGATTATGTTAAAAATAAATTGTTTCAAATGGAAGATGTATACCAAGCAGAAAGTAGCACTACTGTAACGAATGTGCTACAAGCTAAAAATAAATGTCAAAACTTTAAGAAGAAGAACACGAAGAAGAGTAGTTCAATAAAATGCTTCATTTGTGAAGGTCCACATAAAGCTAAGGATTGTCCACAGAACCCCAAATCGAAGAAAGAAGCAATGACTTCGTTTGCGATGGCAACATCGGGATCAGGAACAGCAGCATGGATTCTTGATTCTGGCGCATCAAGTCATATGACGAATCAGAAAGATTGGCTAATGGACATTAAAATTCTAGATAAGAAGGTGGAGGTAGCTTGTGCGAATGGAGAAAAGGTATATGGTGAAGCAATTGGTGATGTGGTGGATGAGGAATCAGGTATGACAATCAGAGACGTATTGTATGTACCTGGATTGGCAACTAGTTTACTGAGTGTGAGCACAATCGTAAGTAGAAACTTAGTTGTGGTATTTGATAAGTCTGGCTTTAAAATTATGAAAGCAGATAAATGTAAGGTGACGGGTGAGGTTTGTCATGCAGGTATTGTAGATAGTGGGATTTATAAAATAAAGTACTGTTCTCAGGGTTCCGCACTTACATCAGCAGCAGAAAGTGATCAGTTGATGCTGTGGCACCGAAGGATGGGACATCTTGGTATGAGAAATCTCACATTGCTTAGAGATAAGATGGCAACAGGGGTAAGTTTTCCTAAAACTAGTGATCAACTTGAATGTAAATCCTGCCTGATGGGAAAGCAAACTAAGCAACCTTTCAATAAGAAGAATAAAGTTACGCGAGCCAATGAAGTGCTAGGTTTGGTGCACTCCGATCTGTGTGGACCTATGAAAGAGCCTTCTGTGTCTAAATGTCGTTATTTCTTGACATTTATAGATGATTTTACGCGTAAAACTTTTGTATATTTCTTGAAACAAAAGAGTGAAGTTTTTGAGAAATTTCTTCAGTTCAAGGAGTTGGCTGAAAACATGTGTGGCAAGAAACTGAAGATTTGGCGCACGGATAATGGCTCAGAATTCGTCAACAAAAGGATGGACGATTACTTGATAAATCAGGGTATTCAACACCAACTATCTGTCGAATATACTCCAGAACAAAATGGCGTTGCGGAACGAGCTAATCGTACAATCTGTGAGAAAGCTAGAAGCATGCTACAAGAATCTGGATTGGCTAAGCGTTTTTGGGCGGAAGCTGTCCACCACGCTGTATATTTGAAAAACAGATCACCGACGATTGCTGTTAAAAATAAGACACCAGAAGAGAAGTGGTCTGGAAAGAAATGTGATCTTAGTAATGTAAAGACTTTCGGGTGCAAAGCCTTTATGCAAAGCCTTTATTCTTAAACAAAAGAGAAGGAAATGGGATCCTAAGAGCAGGGAGCTAATTCACACAGGTTTTTGTGATGATGCTAAAGCATATTGACTTTTGGATCCTTCTACAAATGAAATTCTTAAAGCGAGAGATGTGGTATTTTTTGAAAATCAGGTGTATCTTGAAGCGAAGACAGAAGAGCATTTGCAGGAGATGTTTTCACTGACCGAAGAAGAAAACGTTGAAAAGATTCCAGAAGAGACTGATATCCAACAATCATCAGAAAACGAAGGAGCGGAGGTTTCTAGAGAGGAGATTCCTGGAGTGGAACAAACTCAAGTTGATGAAGTTTCCCGAGAAGAGATACGTCGAGAATCTGTTGGAGAAGATAACTTTGAAGATTGTGAATCAGATGCAAATATGAGTGAAGAAGAATCACAAAACCTAGAGAGAAGATATCCACTGAGAAATCGCAAGCTGAAAGAATTTCCAGATTACGTTCTTTATGAAGCAACAATAGGAGATGAGATAAGCGAAGAACCGTTAAACATTCAAGAAGCATTGAATAGTAAACATAAAGAAGAGTGGAGAAAAGCTATACTAGAAGAGTTAGATGCTTTCAAGAAAAACAATACATGGATTTTAGTGAAACCTGAGAAAGGACAAAATGTTATTGATTCAAAGTGGGTACTTCGAATAAAAAACGAGGAGGGAAATAAGAGACGTGGGATAAAACTGGAGGCTTATATCGAGAAGCTTCTGAAAGAATTTGTAATGGAGGATTGCAAACCAGTTAGCACACCTTTAGTACCTGGTCAACGTTTGACTAAGCCTGAAGAGGAAGGGTATATACCACCCACTAATATACCGTATCAAAAGTTGATAGGATCACTAATGTATCTGGCCGTATGCACCAGGGGTGATATTGCATATGCTATCAGTTTCCTGAGTCAGTTTAATAACTGTTTTAAGGAGGAGCACTGGCAGGCAGCGAAAAGGGTATTACGATACTTGAAGGGAACTAAAAATCGTGGTTTGTTCTACAGGAAAACTGGAAGGCAAATAGAAGGGTTTGCTGACGCAGATCATGGTGGAGGACATGACAGAAAATCGTATTCTGGATGCGTTTTCAGGTTTGCTGGAGGAGCAATATCTTGGGAGAGCAAAAAGCAGCAAGTGATTGCCCTTTCTAGTACAGAAGCAGAATATGTCAGTCTAACTCAAGCAGCTAAGGAAGCAATTTTTTTGAGAAGATTGATGACTGAGGTTACAGGAAAGAATAACAAAATTGTCATTTATTGTGATAGCCAGTCAGCTATCGCAATCGCTGAGAATCCAGTACATCATAATCACACCAAACATATTGATCTGAAGTATCATTTCATTAGAGAATGTTTGCATAATGGAGTGATTGATTTAAAATATTTGGAAAGCAAGCGAATGCCAGCAGATACGCTAACAAAGGCTTTACCAAGAGAGAAATTTGAATGGTGTGCTTCATGGATGGTGAAGTGAGTGTGAATAGAGATGTATGTGTGTGTATGGATGAGTGAGATGAAAGATGTCAGACTGTTATCAATTTAAGGAGGAGTGTTGAAAAGAGGTTTCTTAAGTTTGTTTATTAAATTGAAAAGTTTGCATTGTCTATTTATGTCATACACACTATGTCAGTTGATTTTATATTGTTTAGTTTGTATCGGTGAAAATAAAACCATTTTCACATGATTCCGTGATTGTAATTATTTCTACATCATTAATTACCGCCGCTAGTGAGACTCTGCAAGACGTAGTATAGCCAGAGGTAGGAGGGCTATATCTATAGGTACCAACAAGCTCCTACAAACACCTGTTGGGCCGACAGGTGTTCAACGGTTTTTACCTTTTAATAAGCCTACAGTTTCTATCCGTGCGTTCTACCATCATTAGTTGGATGGCCCCGCAGCCGGACAGATAGACAAAAGGCGTAACAAGTAAAAATAGGACACCTTGAGGGCACGGAACTAATTCTAATTCTGAATGGGGTTGACGAGTCCTGCACTGACGTCCTGGTTGGGGTGTGTTGTGCACATAATACACCCCAAGGCACGGAACTAGGTTTTATAAAAAAAAAACTGAACCTTCTGGTACCTTACTTGGTTCGTGTTAAGGAAAGAAGTAAAATATTTATAAAATGTTAACCTATCTACTTCCTTACTTCCCCATCCCATATGTTTGTGTGAGATATTGAGAGTGAGACTTCACATTTCCCGTCATCTTCCCAACATCCCGTAATATTCTTGTAATATTCCCCCGTAATATTATTATATTAGTATTCCCGTAATATTATTCTTGTTTGCTTTAAATCATCATGACTGTCCAAAAAATTATAAAAGTATTATTTTTTCATGGGGTATCACACAATCAATGCCTAGATCAAGGGCGGATCCAGGGGGGGGTCATGGGGGTCATGACCCCCTCCCCCCTGGGCTGGGTGTAGGTCGACCACTGATATTTTTTCTAGTTTTAATCGAATTGGAGACTGTCCTTACTAGACCTCGACTCGACTCTAACCCCCCCCGACTTAAAAACTGGATCCGCCCTTGGCCTAGATGGCTCTAATAGAACTAAAATGGCACAAATGTTAGTCTAGTAAGCATTGCTAATAAGTTATGTGATATTATATCCATCCAGAGAAGATAGTTGCATAAAGGCTGTCATACATGGCGAAGATGCTATAATATTTTATCTTATTTTAAGAACTTTATGTTACCTATATTGATTAATTAACTTAACCACACGCCACACACGATTAAGATACGATAATTTACAAAACCTTCTGATTTCTTCGACAGAATGTTTGCTTTGAACTCTTTACGCAGATGTTATTATCGTGCAAATGAGTCATGGAGGATAGGGAGTTGTGATGAGGAACTTGCGGCCGTACCTGTGGATTTTGTAGACGGATTGTGTGACGTCACAATTATTTGGTCAGTCTGCTAGCGTTCGCCTCGCGTAACAGTCATTCGGGCTTACAAAACACACGTACGACTTTTAGTGTTTTTACTTAGTAAAAGTGAATATAAAATGAGTTGCTGTGTTTCTTCATGTAAAAACTATCGCGGCAAACATTCTGATGACATGAATGGCGTCTCATTTCATTCGTAAGTAGTTTTATTTGTATTTTCTAAGGTTCGTTTTAGGAAATATGTAATGTTTCTTGGTGTTTTTAACTAGTTCTAGAGATGGCGCCACTTTATTTAACGTTAACCATAAAAAAATACGTTTCAGAGCACTTTTTAAATTACATGAACTATTCTTGCTTAAATTTATTATTTTTAAATAATGTGTTTTTGGTTTATTCCAGCTTTTAAACTAGTGGTTCTAGTTAAAACCTTTGTCTTTAGAATTTACGAAAGCGACATCTGACGAGAGAGTAAGAAACCTGGTGTTTATAAGAGTTCTCCACTTTTTTCGATAAAGCACTTCTCAAAAACTTATTCTGAATTCCGCTAGATGGTAGCTCCAAGTGCGGACTCTAGCGCCCCTCCCGCGAGCCCTACACCTCTCCGCACGATCACGCGTCCTTCTATAGAAAAATCCTTTGATCGCGTCTCTGCTTCTATTACTCTGTGAAATGAGTACACAAAAGTTACTACTTGAATTAATCGATAGTTCTTCAGTAGATGGTTCTGATTTTAAATTCGACATTAATGTTGTAACTGCTACAGTTGCAAAGAAACGCCGAATTTGGATAGAAGAGATTTTCTCCGGATACGAACCAAGCGTTTTGTTTCAGCGTTCCGGATTACCGTACGGCCAGCGAATGGAATAAGCTGCCTTACTTATTTCCTTAAAGAAAATTATAATCTAGGTGTTTTCAATATCCGAGTGAATCGGTATTTTCTAATTCTGCGTGCTACGTCTTCGACCAAATCGATGCTTTCCAAAAGGCAGGACGATGGTCAAACGATGACTTATCCGAGTAAAAAGAAACGACTACAATAAGTATAGAAGTGAACTTAATTTATACAAGACGTTACACCTGTATTTGATTGAGTTTACATAAATATCTTAAAATCAAGTTTCCAATTATTATTATTTGTACCTCTTCACTATGATTAATTCATTAAAAATCTTCAGAACTACAGATTAGGTAGTGATACTATTCTTAATCACACGTAGCATAATATTTTATTACTACTCTAGCCAAAATTATTTACGTAACGTATTCCTTGGTTCTTCAATGAGTCCTGTCATAAATTTTGTCACTCAACGTCATAAGAGGCGCTTTCGAGACGGTCACTTAGAATGCGCGGGAAATACATGGCGGCGGCAACGCCATCTAACGGATTTTTATGTTTATATTTTTAGTTTCTTACAAGTGAGCGGCCTTACCTAAAAAAACTTTTCTACCGTTAGTCACTGATTAAGATGCTCTGCCGTCTTCTCTCTGACGAGAAGTTGCACGTGCTAGAAAAGGACAGAGAAGTTTAAGCAGTGACTAAGAGAATCGAGATTATTTTAGGTAAGGCCGCAAAAGGTTAAAAAAAATACTTATTTCATTTACATCAGTTCTGTCATGTAAATGAAAAAAGTTTGTCTGTATTGTTTTTACAGTTTAAAATAATCATCGCAACGACGATAATTATTGTACGACAATAATGATCGATTAGTTACGTACATCCCTAAATCGTTTTTTTTTAAATTTTATTTACCCTTCGGGCAGGCTAAAGCCATACTGCCTTTCAGATTTGCCAATAATAAAAAAGTACGAAAAAACATACCATACTAATGCTGGGGCTTCACCTGCGTGACGCTTTATGTCCTATTATGGGAATAATTAACCTGCAATAAATGATGCATTAAACAATGCCCTACATGGGTAGCCTCATTATCATTTTACTTTGAACATCGTCTAACGTCTACCGACGTTAATCATGCCGCTAGTCTTTTAGCGTACTAACACCCGGGCATATCTGCATAATGGGGATCTACACGCAAAACTTTTCCCAGATGGCGCTAGCAGCGATCTGGACGTGTCAAATTGTCAACAAAAGCAACTGTCAATTATTTTTTTCCTTTTCTTTATTCGCTTCGAGTTTTCTGCCAGACTCAAGTATAAATATATTTTTTAAGTGTTTATTGTATTAAGTCAAATACTCAATACTCAATTTGTTTATAACAGTTATAAAGAATAAGTGACAAAATCATAATTAGTCACAGTCAAGTCCAAGTGATGCCCTAGTAAAGTTATGGTTATGGTGACTCTACTAAAAAAGTTTAGAAAACAACACGGAAAGATATGTCATGTTTCACCGCATTTTATCATTTGCCCAAACTTCTTTTTTTTCTTTGTTATTGGCATCGCACGTTGTGCATCCTGCCAGAGTCAAGTATAATTAATGTGTAAGTTTATGTAGTAAGTTTGTGTTTAGTTTATGTTTATCAAGTCAAACATGTCATAAAATCAGTTAGTCACACGAAATTAGTCAAAGTCGAGTCCAAGTCATGTGTACAAAAAGACATGTTTCACCACATTATATCACTTTCCCACACTCATGCATGTAATTTAACACATTCAATAAATAAAACAACACTATTTTTAATCAGTAATTCGCGAAAAAACTAATTTAAGAAAATCTATAGACAATCAACCTGTTATCTAAAGCTTTGTTGTAAGTGTCGCGTATTTTACTATTGTTTGGCTTCTTTTTCCATCGTCTGCCACCATTTTTTAACTTGGAAGGTTGTGGAACTCAAAGAAGAGATACAGGAGGAGGAAGAGCAATGATCTTTTATAATATAACATATTAGACCATTGAGGAAAAGTATCTGGAAAAAGCGGACCTTGGCGAACGGTTGGTAACTCTGATACAAAGACACTACGTTTTACTCTGATATTTCGTGCGTTGAGCGTATTTCAAAGCGTTTTTTGGGAACAGATGTTTACCAAGATTGGAACATCCTGGTACAGAACATAAAGTAATATTGGAATCTAATAAGAGTAAAACCATTTAAATGTTGGAAAAAAACAAGAAAATGTATGATATTGACAGTTGACTATGGACACATCGACAGTATGCCACCTAGCCGGATACAATGGCAGTGTGGATCCCCATTGATGAAATACCCCGCTAAATAATGGCATTACACGCAGGTGAAGCCCTAGCATTAGAGATAATTTAACTCCCGGTAGTTTTAGTGGGTACGCAAAAAATCATATCGCCGCATTGCATTATTTTCCAAAACTTGTTTGTGGTGATTTACGCGCATGAATCTTGCACTATAATACAATGTGTTACAACAAAATTTTAAATAAAACGAAATTATATACAAATCAAACTCTAAAATATACACAATATATACCTATTATTTTATAATGTATAGAAACACTGGCAAATGCAAATGTGACGACGCCATAATCCTCTACGAGGAAAGAAGACTGGCTTCAGAATTCAGATGTCAATGTCAGAAAAGTAGAATATAACTTTTTGAAGGAATTGGAGGTTAGAATAAAAATTAGAAAAGATTATTTTCCTCACATTGTACAATAAAATAAATAAAATAGAAGAATTAAATCCGTGATATTTTGTCGATGTTATTACGTATTATGAAAAGAAATATGTCCCAGTCAAATGTATCTAAAATGTTAAAAATGGCTGAAACAGCCGAGGATAAAATATTGGATTTAAAGAAACAGGTGAGACAAAAAAAAAAATGTTTTCCACGTAAGTTCTTACGGTATTGGTTAAAGCCGTGTTGCATATATAAGATAACATGATCACAACTGTAATAACATAGATAAGTTAAATGTTTTTACGGATTTCTTCCTTTCAGGTAGAACACTTGAAAAAAAACAAAATAGAATCAAAAATCCGACTACTTACTGAAGAAAATAGGGTTCTTGCTGATAGAGTCGAAACTGCAAAATTACAATTAATTAAACTCGAAACTCAAAATGGTAAGAAGCAATATCCGATTCCTGGCAAGACAGCACTTGTTGTACAGGAAAAAATTCCGGATAAAATAGATACACCAGTTCCAACAGTTAAGAAAGAGAAAAAAGATAAAGATTCTTCCAAAAAGAGCAAAGAAGTTCCTAAGAAAGCAACTGAGCCGACAAGCGAGTTTGTCGATATTAGAATGCTAGACCTGAGGATTGGAAAAATTGTTGATATCAATAAACATCCTGATGCAGATTCACTTTATGTAGAAAAGATTGACTGTGGTGAAGAAAAACCTCGCACAGTTGTTTCAGGCCTTGTCAACCATGTTCCGATTAATGAAATGAGAGACAGGATTGTTATGGTTCTTTGCAATTTGAAACCTGCGAAGGTATGTTTGTGTATCTTATTGCACCAGCAGCTCCAGATACAATGGGCTAGGGGCTAATTTTGTGTAAAAAAAAACTTTTTTATGATAATTTATTTTTTTCTCAGATGCGAGGTATAACTTCAGAAGCAATGGTTATGTGTGCATCATCTCCTGAGAAGGTTGAAGTGCTGATACCTCCTAATGGTGCAGTACCTGGTGACCTTGTGTCATGTGATGGCTATCCTAGAGAGCCTGAACCTCAACTCAACCCTAAAAGGAAAATATTTGAAACTTGTGCACCTGATCTAATGACAAATGATGAAAAAGTTGCCTGCTACAAGAACAGTCCACTGATCGTACCCGGTAAAGGACCAGTTATAGCACCTTCTCTAAAAGGAGTTAGTGTTAAGTAACACAGATTATTAGTGTTAATTATTATTACTGCAATAAATTATTAAGAAAAATTAAAAAAAATGTGTTTTGAAAAATATTATTTATTATGCAAATAAAACAACAATATTTAAGCAATGTCAACAATGTTTATAATATGTTCTATATACTTATAATGTTTTCTTTATACAACAACTATCTGTCAGCATTGATCAACTACGAAATTTTATTTCTATTATGAACATAGAAAAATAGATAGATATAACATTAACTCTGAGTCCACCAAAACTGACTATTTTAATACAACAGGAAGCACCTTTTTAATGTACTTCATTAATAACTTGTGGTCCTGTTACATTGGTTAGGCATAAAAAAAAACAAAATTCAATGTTCAGTAAAAACTTCACACACTTGTAGTGTAAGATTTTTTAAAATATATCATCTTTAGAATTATTCAACAAGACTGGTGACAAGCTTTGTAGATCTAGTCTGACTTTTTATATGAAATATAATTTTCATTTAATTGAAAAAATGCAGTGATGCTACTTGTTTTCTACGGGTTCGAAGCATATGACCAAAAATGCATAAGGCCAATATACGCATTAAACCTCATACGCATATAGTGCCAAATACGTAAAGTACCATAAAAGCGATTTACCAAATCTTTATAATGTGTTATGCCAAAACGTAAATGGCCAAACCCCTAACATGCATTGTGCCATAAACGCAAATGGCAAAAATTTTGACATATTATGGTAAGCATGCTTTTGCTTGGTATTTTGTTTTATAATTAGGTACCAGCAAAATCCTCTGTATTAGCAAAAAAATAAAGGAAAAAACTAAAATATTATACTCTCTTTATTAAACTGAACAAAAATAAAACTAGCTCTTTTTATTCCAATAAGAACTAGGTAAATTATCATCAACATTTTTTTTTAAATGGGTTATGGTTTTGGTTTGATTATTCGCCTATGAATCATTAAAATATGCATCTAACCAAAAATTTTACCTTTGTTCTTTCGCGAAAATGGTACTTTACTGATTTCGTTATTAGCGTATTTCAGCATTGAAATATGCGAATGACCAAAAATGTGTGATTTGGCCTGTTGCGTTTTTGGTACTTTGTGTCGAACCCTTTTCTACACCTTGCTAGTTAGGTAAATACTGTATTTACAGTGTGCACTTTTACATTTATTTGGGACAATTTTTCAAATTACATAACATTTTTTTGCTTCCACTCACATTATAATTTTTTTGGGATGATATGAAAACTAATTACAATATTTTTTTACTACTTTTTAGAAAGTAGCAACATTGCTTTTCTTTCATTTGCCGATAATCGAAACATTCCAATTTCATTGAATTTCACTATTATAGTCATTTGTACTTGAAAAAGGTTTTTGTGCTTGTAATTTAGTACTTAACATCTAACTTTAAATTCCTGTTAAAAATATTTTTTTAATTAATATTCAATTCGTAGTGTCATCAATTTATCTAGGCATTGTTATATTAGGGAATTGTTTTTGTGTATAAAGAATTATAAGAGAAGAAAGATAAAGAATATTTTTGTGGAAAAGTGTATAAATTGTTTCATCCTTTTGCGGTCATGACACTATGTTATTTAACAAGATATGTTGAGGGTGAAATAGTTATATTACTTACCTATAATCAAAATTTTTATACTCTTAGCCCATGGGAGTTCTTATAATATTATATAACGCGTTTAGTAACTGTAATATAACTATTCAATATTTAGATCAATTCCTTCATTTGATAGAACTATTTATATAGCATTAAATTTGAAAAGACCGTAAGGTAAGTATGCACTCGCTGACACTTTTTGTGTATTTATAGTTATTTCTATCTTATCATCTAATAAGCAGTTAATATTTGATGCGAAGCAACATCAAAACTGATAGTAGGTAGTGTTCATGTTGGTACTTATACTTTATTTAATAAATAGGTTTCATTCGCAAATGGATTAATCTATTTGCTTTTTACAATGATGTATGTATGCAAGTACTTAAATATTATGTGCCAATTTATTATATAGGTATTTTATTATTACTTTTTAATGAATACTGAACTTATATACATTTATACAAAAAAGATGATCCAAATATTTTTTTCCGTTTTTTATTCCTTGTCATATTTCAATATTCAAGAGATATGACTACCTTTATAAGGAAAAAATAAAATCTCCCCTAGTGTGACAACAATGAATGTAACAATAAAGCTTTCAACCATTTACTAATTACACAAAAATATCAAAGACCCCTTAGAGTAACTTCAAAAATGTATGCCTACACAATGAGTGTAAATTAGATATTGGTGACAGTAACCGGCAAACAACTTGAACCAATGACCTTGCCTGTGCGACGATTTTATGGCATCTTTGGCGGATCGAAAGGTGCGCGAGGGGAGTTCGACGCCACGCGTCCACGCGATCGGCCGATCACTCGCCCTCTGCTTCCGGCGTTGCGCCGGCGTCCCTCTAGCATCTGACTACACTTGCGTGCAGTATTATTAGTCAATTTTGAGTTACGTTTTTTTTCTTGTTTTGTTTTTTTTTTGTAAAAATCTTGTTATTGTTTTGTTGTATTTCTTTTTGTTTGTTTTTTGATATTACTAATTTGTGTAATATTACTGAAAAAGTTTTGGACAAAGCCGCGCAAAATTAACATAGTTCTAAAGAGACAAGCGAGAAAATAGGTGTATGATGTGTACATATGAAGCAAGGATCTACAAAAGAAACGAAATTATAAAAAAGTTACCACAGATGCAACAAAAACGTCTGTCAGTCATAAAACAAACCAAAGACTCCAAGTTTCTTACCGTATTTAAGACACCAGGTAAAGGACGTAGAGCTACTAAAATTGACTTTTAAATCTAGTTCGATAAACTAGCACGGCTATTAAACTCGAAAAATTTAAAATTTTCGACGTCCACAGTGACCATTATTATGTCCAGAAGTGTACATGCGCAAACTTACCCCCACTACGTCGCTGTTGGCTCAAGATATTTGCCGGGCACTGTATCTATGGTTTACTTACTTCCTCAACGTATCCTTGTTGAAAGATATAGGAGAATGCAACCCATTTTGCATTACCAAAGCAGTATTCTACAATAGGAGGCGACCAGCAAATTTTAATAAATAGTCGCCCTTGCCTAATAAAGAAAGAAATTTGATAGAGGTTGTTCTAAAATAGACGTTTTTATCTGAATACTTAATCAAAATACAGCAAGTAGATAAACTGACCACTGAACTTAAAATAATCTTCTCTCTTATTTTTTAATTATCAGCTAGCAATTTCTTTTAATATTGATCATGCCTTCGATAATGACATTTATTTCAATAATGTGGTATTTTTGTGAACAACCTTATAATATACCTACAAGCCTTGGCAATAGCAATAAGCGATGCATAGACTGCTGTAATATGGGCCTTGCATTCGCCTTGAATCTCATAAAACTGTACAGAATGTCCAATATTTGAAGGATATCCTTGTAACATAGGTCACATCTTGTCTTACTATATGCCAAAATTGTATTTCGGTGCCAGCATAGTCAGGACATTAAAACATGGACTAACAATTTTCCATGATTATAGTCAGTCGTTTGAATCAGTTTGTTTTCAATGTTTACATAAGTTTTTTTTAAAAGGTTTTAATAATATTTTAAAAACAAAAACAAACATTGCTTCAGATGACTCGTATAAAATCATATAAAATGTTTTCTATAAAATTGACTCATGCGAGTAAATAAAAAGCAGGATTTAAAAAGATATAATTTTTTGTAGAAATTTAGGGAGACTTTTTACAAATGAAAATTTGCCATATAGTAGGACACGATGTGTCCTATCCCCAGTTACAGGGATATCCTTCATTTACTGAGCACTGTATAGTGTATATATTGACATAAAAATATAGTTATACACTGTAACTAAGTAGCACTCATGCACTTAACACGAATTTAAGCATAATAATGTAGATTTAAACAAATTGTCTACAAATATCAAATGCTGGACTCTTATCGTCATAACTACGTATTATAAGTACACAATAAAATATATTATAAATCAATGTCAAAAATATTCCTCTCAGTTAACCGTCAAAGGTAATTTTCTTGTATAATTAACGTAATATTAATTGATCAGTTGTTCATGCTTTGGTGAGCAAGTTAGGCCTAACTTGATATGAAGATGTTTACGTTCACCACATTTTAATATCATACAAATTGGGACTAGATATTAAATAACTAATTTAATTTGTGCCAATTTACAATGTACTCTTTGGATTATTAACGTCGGCATAGATTCTGAAGTACCAGTTTCTAAAGAGATCCAAAATGTACACAAGAAAAGAAACCGATAGTCTAGGTGCTTTGTATCGATGTTATAGTAAGCAAGTTATGTTTAAGTAGAGAGTGAAGCCCACAATAAAGTTCTTCCAACGAAACCATACCGTGGCGCGACCATGTTATATTTTGAAGATACAACGCGCCGCGCCACTATTGTGCGGTTAGTATCATAGAAGACAATAAAAATTACATTTTCATTACTCATACTCGGAAAGTAGGTCTGAAGTTGCCTGAGGAGCGGGCTGAAAGTAATAAATTGCCGCCCTAGGGAGAATCAGTTGAAATACAGTTGACAAATGACAGACACTCAAATTATAAAAAAAATATCTAGTTCTATTTTCACATAAATTTGTATTGAACCATGTTCCAACTTTTTTTTTCGCAGAGGATTACGGTCCCGCACTTTTAGTGCATTTCCCAGTGTCAGTTCATGTTTTTATTTTTAGTTTCCTTGTACTAGTAATGAAAAGCACAGTGTTTACTTCGGGGTTAAAGACTTATTTAGTCCCTCGAACTATTCGGTCTCGGGTCTAAATAAGTTAATTTCACCCCTAGGATAACAATGTACTATTATTGTGTCGCGCCATCCTGCTGCTGTAATTATATACGAAAGTTAGGGCAAGATAATATATAACGCGGTGTACACTTTAAAAGATGGTAAAAGAGAATCAATACCGAAATATATAGGTGCTCCCAGACAACAGTTAAGTTTTTTGCTAAATATTTAATTTATCAGAAAAAATTGCAATGTTATACCATGTACCATGTTATATAATATAACATTATCTGACAGCTGATTATGCTATTGCGCATAGTGTGCGTATATTTATATTTTAACATCTAATCTAACAAAATAATATTTTTGTTTTATTTATACGGGAATACTCACTTTTAATTAAATCGGATACTCCGACTATAGTTTCAATCACATCCGGTGATCTTTTTCAAAGAGTGAAACCAGAGACCGACGCGCGTGCGTCTGCCTCCTGCTTTGCAAAATGTGTCAAAACCACGTCAGTTTTCATAATAAAATAATATTTTGTTTTGTATAAATTACGTTACATTTTATGTTAGAGAATGTTATAGTTTTAAACAAAATTATGAAACTACAGTGCGGGAGCAACTTAATTTTTCATATAAAAATGTGGTGAAAGAAATAAATACTGTATGCATCACTTGACGTAACACTAATTATAAACACTACGAAAATATACTACTACACTATATAAGACAAATACTTAAACGATTACTTTTTAAAATCGTAATGTGTGACTCCGCAATGATTATGCAAACGGCGACAATTCATATGCGATGTAAATTTCTTAGTTTTACTAATACTTATATGACTACCATTCTATTTTAGCATTTGAAGATCTTACACATACATTCAATAATAGAATCCTTAATCCTAATGGATACGTTTTACAAAAATACAATCAACATCTGATTTAATTAACATAAGAAGTGTCTTGTAGCTAACTCACTACTAAAACATGATTACAAAAATATAATGAACAATCAATACTGTTTAAATATAATTTGATTTGATATAGGTACTAAAACATCTACGAAGTTAAATAATATTAAGTATAAAAAAATAAATAGTGATGTATTGCACTTTTACACGGATACGACGAATTAAATTAATTATATTATCATAAAGTTAAAAGTCTAATGGCACAGATAGAGTTTTATAATAATTGATCAAGGTGGGCAAGCAACTCTTTTTATTTAAAAATATAGGTTTGCTTAAAATGTATATAATTTAGGTAAGAAGGAAGACGACTTTCACGTTTGCATTCTTTCAATGTTTTCAAAATAGAGTTTCTTTTATTTTTCAACGCGAATAAAATAGGCGTTGCATCCCAAGAAATATTTCGCATGATGCCTATGGAATAACAGTTCCAACAACAATGTCGTATCTAGCTTAGCTATTTCACTTTCAATAACTATTTTATTTTCACACAACATAATATAATGCAAGATACATTGAGCTAATATCTAAAGAGTCACAATCTCTAAGCGAAAACAATCAAAAAACGTCCGAGTGTCGTTGTACATACCTTTACGTGCATTATATAGTTCACAATTGTTCGACTTTTGACGTTATGTCGCTTGTATAGTGTTCAATATATGCTTGAGCGCTTGTGACGTATCGTAGTTCAAGTCGACCAAAAAGTCGGCGCACTCTATAGCAAAGCGTGCGCCGAGTTTTGGTGCGGACATTTTTTCACGTTTGTGACTCTATAGATATTAGCTCAATGGCAAGATACGATTCATATAACTAAGTACCTAGTTGATTTCAAAAACAAGATAAACTGCAACCAAGGTGCCAAGCCAAGCATGGCTATTTTGGGGGAGGCCTTCAGCCATCACTGGACGTCTTCTGCCTGATAATGATGATGACAAGATAAACTCAAATAGAACACTGTCAAGAAAATTATGAATGTGGGAATGTAACACTAACATGACGTTTCATTTTACGAATACGAATATAAAACATTGACAAGCCAACAAACACCTTTATCTACATTTTTAAGAGCATCGCAAGCTCTGGTTTCTCATCTTGCAGATGTTTATTCTATGATTGTACAATATCTGTCAAACATAATTATTATGCTCCTAATGTCTTATTACGATTTGTCTTTAATTAGATTTATTTATCAGATATATTTTTGTGAAAATTTGGCGATTGTTGTGAACCCAAACACAAAACGTTCTTCGAGTGTGACACACTAACAATAACACTTTCGAGCATTTAGGATGTTAGTCTTCCCGTTTCGTCTTGGGGCGATAATACGAAGTTTAAAGCTATCGCGTCGCGCTACAGAAATAACGCATACACGTTTAGGTTCTTACTTAAAAACACTCCTCAAAATTTTAGGAGATTTCCCATATGCATGTGGCCTAGAGGTGATACTTCCACACATGCTACATGCTCTTAAAAGGCGTTATTTAATTTCTTTGCAATACAACGACAGAGAAAGTGTGAAATACCACAGAATAAAATAATTGTTCCATGTTGTAGTACTATGTACTATACTAACGTCATCTAACTTCAAGCGGTGTTTTTAAATAAGACCCTTGATTTTACACTAATCAAAGTTTTACATCGACTTTTTGAAGTGGGTATACTACCTCGTCAGTGTAGTTTGGCAGCTAGTTCGTATACGTAGGTTAAAGCTGTGTCGGGGGGAACCGTCTCTGGGGCTTGTTGCGTCGCTGGGCGAGGGACGACTGAGTCACGGGGCCGAGCACCTGCGGCGTCAGCGGCGATGCCGTCAGGGCCTGGAGTAATGCATATTGAACTTTACAAGAAACTTATTGAACTTATTTTTTTATTACATTAGCTGCACCATGTTTCTCCTGCGTGATGAAGCAAAACGGTGATGATGATGATGAAAAGTAGCCTATGTGTTATTCCGGGAAATAAGCCTCCTGTCCGAGTTTCGTCCAAATCCGTTTAGCCTTGTACGCGTGAAGAGTAATAAAACACACATACCGACAAACTTTCGCATTTATAATATTAGTGTGATGAAAAAAATACTGTTGCAATTTTTATGGATTCGGCTTGCGTTCTATCGGGAAACACCTACTTGGGCAGCGCATTAGACAATTACTATTTGTGATACTTTACCAATAGTGATTATTTTATATCTTCCTACTTGTATCCCACTAGGAGGACCTTTGTCTACTTTATTAGCAGTCATCTCTAGCATCTCTACCGCTCAAAACAGCATTTGAAACATTAATACATGTTTTAGACTTAGCAATGAAAATGATGTCTTACCGAGACAGTCCGAGACCCAATAACCTTGACAATTACGAAGGCGCGTGCTGCCTTACTTTTAGTTAAGCGCGCGTTCGTAAATTGGCCGGGTTATGTGGCTTCGGTGAGTCTCGGCAGCCGGTATAAGAAAAGGACGGGGCAATACGTACTTTACTGACCTGGAAGGTGAGGTCCACAGCGCGGCGCAGGTCGGCGGGCGCCGGCGGCGCGTCGGCCGCAGACAGCGTCGGCGCCGCCTCCGCAGCCGCGGCCGGCGCCAGCAACCACGGCTGAGTAGAACAACCACTTATATAGACATTGAAAACATTAAAAGAAAAAAACCTGTAAATAAATTACAAAAGTCTATTTGCATCTTTAAAAATCATATATATTTATTTTTAGACTAAAATAAGTTTATTTTCTGCAAAAAAAACGAAAAGAAGAACAAGTTTGCAAGTTCACAATTCTGGCACTGCTACTGTTAGTGGCAGGCGTGACGCTTACCACCAGGTGAAAGTCTTGCCCGTCTTGTCAATTGACCGTATAAAAAAAACCTGTGGAGAATAGGCTAGATGACTGGTTTTTTTTTTATTGTCCTTTTAAAATGTGGCCCATAAATATAGCTGATTATAGAAAAAAAAAATTTAATCTGATCAAAAATAAGCGACTTATAACCATTTTAATATCATGCTAGACAGAGAGGAGATACAGCAAATCGTAATGTCACTGCTCAGTACGCCATATAAATTATATTCTGACAAGTAAGGCGTGACGTCATTTTTTGTTTTGTGGGAAAGGGACAGAGTTGTCTCTAACAAAAACTTTAAACGCTTAAGTATATATCAGAACATTATTAACCGATTTAAATTATTTTTTCAATAAACATACTATATTTACTTAAATTCTTCATCAAAGCTATTGGTTTCAACGATATAAACATCAGTCATCTACCCTATTGTAATAATGTTTGTACCTCTTGCATGAGTTCCGCAGCGCGCGGCCGTCTCGCCGGCTCCAGTTGCAGCATGCGGCGCACGCAGTCCCGCGCCGCTGCGGACACCCCGCGCCACACTCCGTTCGATAACTCCACCTAAAGACAGCCGTAATGAAAGCCGACCTGATAACATGCACATCAAAAAGAAACGACGTGAAGGAATGTCTGTTAGCTCCTTAGATAAATAACTGTAAATATTTTTTCGGTATACTATCAAAATAGGTTTTAATTATTTTTGAAACCGTTGGATCCCAGTTATCTTAATTTTTTTTTTTTTGATATGACGAGAACACCCCTCTATTAAGGGGGAGGCCTTCGTCCAGCAGTGGGCGTTTTATGGCTGATGACGATAAGACGAGAGATGAAAAAGGTACTTTAGTTAATCATTGGCCAGAATATCATTCCTTCTAGGTATTGACGTCTATGATTGGCGCAAAATATTTAATAAAATTTCATTGCCCTAACCATTTAGATGTTTGGAGTAAACGGCGTAAATACTTTTATTATAATACTAAGTAAATTATAATATTAAAAAAGTAGTTTTCTGGAGCCAGAACAGTTTTGTGTTAAAATGTAAAGGGTTGCCAAGTAGCTAAGAAACGTTACACACAAATAAAAACCTATTAGGAATAAATAACCTAATAACCTATATTTAGGATCAATTGAACTGCTATGATACCAAGTGTCCAACGAGGAATGAACATGCCTTCTGATTTTACAGTTTTCAATACTACATATTTAATTTTTACATCACTACAACTCACCTTTCCAGATTCGATTCTGGCTAATATAGCTTCAGGTGTATCGTCGCCGGTTGATGCGAACGGCGTCCGGCCAGATAGCATGATGTAAGCTAACACACCTACAAGTAAAAAAATATTGTTTTTATCACATCTATTCAAAAAGACCTACTTTGTTCTTCGCAAACAGTGCAGAAATGAGCTCTTTTCCTCCCGGAGGGAAGAAAAGTGAATTGAATTTGGAATGTATATTGTTAGTAAAAGTTCCAATCACCAAAAAGATCAACCACGGACATTGTATCGCTGCGCTCAGGATTCTACGTTAGAATCTCTCACTACGCTTGGGATTCTACTCTAGAATCCTTCGCTACGCTCTGGATTCAAAGAAGCACTCTCGCCTTAAAAGTAGTTGAAAAAAAACAAAACAATTACATAGTCATGGGCTAATCTTGAGGCTGACAAAGAACAATGTCACGAGAGAAGGAAGGCCTATTCCAGCGGGTCGATGAGGTCGAGATGCTCGTGATGATCAGGTTGATGCAGGCATTGTCTTTTTTATATAAATAAGAGCTGCAAACCACCGCTTAAGACCATCTTCTTTTGTTTTTTATTATAATGGGAAGTTGTCAGAAAAGAGAAAGAAAGGATAGAGGGCGCTGGCGAGATAGGGCTCACTTTGTTCGCGTTTTTCTTGTGAAAAAGCAGTTCACTCATCTTTACTGCTTCACTTCACAGTTCGCGTTCGTTGGTGAAGTGCCTTTCCCGGTTTTTCTTGTATAATTTAGTTGACATTCTAAATTGTTATTGTTACGTTACGTTACGTTATTGTTGATTAGTTAATAGTTATTTTTATTGATAGTAATTAATTATTTAATTGGCAAGGCGCACTTAATAATTTGCGTGGAATAACGAAAGTTTAAGAAATACTATGGGCAAGTACTTTGTTAGACAAACTATAACCACAAAAAACGCATGACAGATCTGTTCTCAATGAAATAAGATTACTTTTTAATTTGCTTCATTCGTTCAAAATCTTCAGAACCATAGACTAGATAGTGAAACAGTTGAGGCCATGTCTCTTCATCGCCATCTAACGGATTTTTATGAACTATTTTCATTTTTTAACTATCTGTCAGAAAATCGCCCATTATGGGCGTTAAAGTGCTTACTCGCCTGATGTTAAGCAAAGATGCGGTCTACGATGGACACATTTGCGGGGTTGTGGGGTTTTCTGAGCATTTCTATACTATAGAGATGTTTAATGTATGTGCCTTTAAACATCAAATATAGTTTTGATTGAGTACCTAAGACACAACAAAGTTGGCGGTGTAGCATGGACCATGGTGTCATAAGACCTTTTTTGGCGTAGAGTTTCTGCAAACCAGTAAACTGAAAACCCTATTTGCAACTACAATTATGTTTGTTGTACCTAATCTGCATGAGTCACATAAAGCGTCGTATTCTGCGCGCTGGAGGAACATGAACATTATGTGCTGATTGAAAACCTTAGGGGCCACGAGTAGGCGGTGTAACATGGTGTTATCAGAAGACCTTTTATAGCATACAATTTCTTTTTCTAACTAACAAACTACTTGTAAATCTAATGGATGTATATATTTTTTTACCCAAGCTCCATATATCGCATGCGGCGTCGTAACCAGCTCGCTTGAGAACCTCAGGGGCCACGAAGTTGGCGGTGTAGCACGGTGTCATCAGAAGGCCGTTTTCAGCGCGAAGTTGCTTCGCGAGGCCGAAGTCTACGAGGCGAATATCTTCGGGCCGCTTCTCAGCCGTCGCGAATAGGATGTTCGACGGCTTTATGTCCCTGATAACAAAGATGCAAATATACTACTTTTACTATTATATCAGTTGCTGAGGAAGGAATGTAGACAATGTGTCTTCTATCTGATCTGTTACGTTTCTTATTACGAGACTGATATATTAATCGCGCAATTCAATTTTTTTTAAGATACGAAACAACTGGAAGTTGTAAGCTGAGTAAGAATGTGTAAGATGCGTATCGAAATCGAGTATGTTTTTTAAATACTACCTCTTCCTATACTCTGTTCGCTGAGAGTGTCTAATAGAGAAATCAGGTTTCTGCACGTCATTGGTCGCAGATAACGAACATAGTTATAGCTAGTACCGTCCTTTTCACTTACATACAATTGTGCAAGAGAGAGCGCCCTATATTAGACATTCTCAGCGAACAGAGTATAGGTGTTTTTGACGTTGTGAGTTGCCAGTAAGGTGCCAGTGGCAGAATACAACAATACGCAATACGGAGTTTTGGCGGGAACACGGAAAAATCATGTCATTGCGTTCTATTATTTTCTGAACCTTGTGTTTTTTCAAAAATAGTGGTGTTTTATTCATTGAGTGTTGAATTACATGTACGAGTGTGGGCAAGTGATATAATGTGGTGAAACATGTCTTTTCGTGTTGTTTTCAAAACTCCATAGAAGCTCATAGTAAAATCGCCACAACTTTACTAGGGCATGATTTGGACTCGACTATGACTAATTTCGTGTGACTGACTGTGGGTTGGCTCCAAAGTAAAAACTGTTCATTATGATGAGTATATACATACCCTTCAGTATTGTTGAAGCTTTTTGTTACACATTGTATAAGAAAGACAAACAGCTAAACAGGAACAGGGAACTGTTCCTGGAACACTTTGGAGGAAACTCCAAAGTTTCCGAGGAAGCAAGCGGCGCGCAAGAGTATCGCGCGTGGTGTCGCGCCGAAAGGAATTGCGCTTGTGTGAACGCAGCCTGTATACCTGTGCACGACGGTGTGCCGGTGCAGATAGTTGACCGCTTGCAGCACGTTCCGCAGGATGGGCGCGGCCTCGTGCTCGGGCAGGTAGCGCCGCTGGGTGATATGCTCGAGCAGCTCGCCGCCGCGACACAGCTCCGTCACCGCCAGGATGCGCCCGCCCTCCGAGTACACGCCGCGGAGCGATATTATGTGCGGGTGCTGACTGTACCTGTACAATCATTGTACGATTCAACTCAAGGTAGACACTAATATAAATAATGCATGAATATTACAAATATTTTTAAAAAAATTGCCAAATCGGTCCAGCCGTTCTAAAGTGATGTGTTGTAAGCACGAACAGCATTTCATTTTTATTTATGTA
Organism: Erannis defoliaria; assembly: GCA_905404285.2. Lineage (NCBI taxonomy): Eukaryota > Metazoa > Arthropoda > Insecta > Lepidoptera > Geometridae > Erannis > Erannis defoliaria. The sequence continues at coordinate 10,784,564 of FR990078.1, forward strand.
GATTATTTTTGTATACAGGGTGATTGGTAACTAAGTAACAATCTCTTGGAATCAGCTTCCGTTTCTGTATAGCATTACAAACAACCTTTGTTCTATGGCTTTTACAATTTGGTTAGCAATATAGCTATATTATTATAGTTAGAAGGTACATTTTTTTTGTAAAAAAATATAGCAACTGGAAAAGTCCCCCACCCCTTGTCACCAAACAACAGCTTATTGCATGCATATTTCGACGAAATATAATTTGCGTTTCAATCTCGCTATTGCATTATCAGATAAACCGTATCAGGAACCGAGAACCGAGGATTATCTTTCCGTGATTATTTTTTATCAACCTTTACCTTAATAAAATTTCAATTTCCTCGCGAGGGTCGTATTGTAGCTTGTCCATGATTTTAACCGCATACTGGACCCGCGACGTTTTATGTTCACAGAGGCGCACGACGGAAAATGAACCGGTGCCTAGTTCACCCATTAATCTGTAAGTATAAATAAGTATGTATAATTACTATGGCTTTGCAACAACGGGAGCCAGAGTTATACGAATACGGCAGCTTTACTATCATCATGGCTGAAATAGCAGCTGTGATAATAATGGTAGACAGTATAGTAGCCGCTAACAGAAGAAATACCCGCAATCAACGTCATACGCTGGCAAGTGCACCAACGTACATTGACGTGCATCGCGGCATGCGATGGGGCAATACTTTCTTTAATTTTCATAGTGCCAGTATTGCCACATCGTTCGCGTACGTCAGCAGCGCGCGGTTGCGATGCACAACATTGTACCTTAAACCCAAACTTGGTAGATATTTCAAGAAACTGGCATAGCTCCAGTATATTATGAGAGCGAGACTAAGTGAAGCTACTAGGAACTCTTGCTGGGTTTCGGTTACCCGCGCCACACGTTATGAAGTCGCGTGTCTGTATTTTGTGTCCGCGTCAGAGATGCGCAATGTGTAATAAGCTATCTACACACAACGTCGACAATACGTAGTCTCGGTGGAACGAGAGCCACGAAATGCTGGTTTTCTAAACAATCAATCAAGGAGGCAACTTATCGGAAAGCAAGCGACTAATATGCAATATAGGGTAGAATACGAGAACGAACGAAATGGTCAGGATCAGCAGGGCTAGCATGCGCACCGCGAGAAAAATTTGTCGTGTCTTTATGTCGTGAAAAAACGAGACAGACTTATACAGAGTCGTAGCCTTGTCCTGTTTTTAAGAATCGAGAAAATTTTCTCGCGGTGCGCAAGCTAGCCCTGCTGGTCAGGGGCCTTATTTTTGAATCGTACGCAAAGTTGCGCATGCGAGCGGAGCAGACCTCGTTAAAAGGTCTGCTCCGCTCGCATGCGCAACTTTGCGTTTATTTTATGAAATAAGGTTCAATATCGTTCGAAAGTCGGCTCCGCCCGCGTACGCTACTTTTGCGTACGATTCAAAATAAGGCCCCTGGTAATTTTACTCAAATCACTTTTAATATGCAGCCAACCACGAAACCACGAATAAAAGTCAGCTGTTTCATACTTTTTGTCAAGAGTCTATAAACGTTTTCTATAAATATTAGAGCGATTTCAGCGTTGGCCACACAGTAAAAGTAGTTCACAATTACGAGTTCAAGTATACCCGCTTTCGGCTTAGTGCACTCCAAAAATAACCCTGTAGACACCCTTAGAGTGAGTCTCGTATTGTCGTCGAGTGTACATTCGGCATTACGGTAAGAAACGTTTACGAGTGACCATGAGTTAACATTGGTCAACGAGACTAGACGCAGCCAAATACAAGCGTACTATAACTTCTTAGCAATAGAGATAAGATAAAACCGTTGTACCTCTCACTTGATATCAATGTTTATTTCATAATATGTCATGAAAAAGTACAGTTGTAAAATTTTACAACACTTCAGTTATTTAATAGAGATCTAGACAACATATTGCAAAAAGAAAAGATGATAAAACAATCAATGTCAATCGTGGATTTCATATTTGATACACGCATTACTTCTGAATATGGCAGTTGTAAAAAGAAATATATCTTTGTCGTATACATTTATTTACGTAGCATATCTCCAACAAATTGTGACACCAACAATGAATGATTCATCTGTCATCTGTATCACTGTTTCACACAACAAAACACAGCTATTACCTAATGTTATTATTTTTATTATTAGGAGCGTAGATAGTCTGAGATGCGGCAGACATATGCCCACAACATATCGATGTGTAAAATACTAAACATACCTGTATTCGTCGAAGAAATTGTTCCTATTAACGAAGCCAGACCAAAACTCTTCCGTAGAAGTCTTGGTGCTGGGCGCCACATGGTTTTGATTTTGATTGGTAACTGTTTTATTGTCGTCTTCGTTGAGTAGACAGGGCGCCACGAAACTGAATCCCCTGAAAACAAGGCAAGAACGTCATCATCAGCCCGGAGACTTCCACTGCTAAATGAAGGCTTCCCCTTAGACCGCCACACTGTACGACCTGCATCCACCGGTTGCCCGCAGGAAGCAGAAAGGTTCTTGAGTGGCGACCACGTACCAGAAGACGCAGCGTAGGAAAGCCTCCCACTAGGTGGACCGACGAAATTATGAAGAAAGAACGTAAAGACTTATTATACTAGAATAGAAACCATATATATGGTTTCTATTATATAGATGAGATGCAGTTCAGGTATACAGAGTCAACTCTAAAACGACAGCTTCTCTACAGTTTTAGTTCCACGACCTTCGAAAATTCACAAAAAAAACAGCTGTTCCATAAATTTTGTCCAAGGTTAATGAACTTTTTGTATGGAACGACTGTTTTTTTTTGATGCGAAAATTCGAAGGTCTTACTACCAAAATTGTTTGGTCTAATGTAGAGAAACTACGTTTAACAGGTCTTCGGTGATTTAGAATTGTGGTATTTTTTAATTCGTTCTAGTTACGAGACTAGTTGTGGCTACTGCCACAACAGTAACAGTGCTAGAATAGTGAACTTGCGAATACAATCTTGCGCCGCATTGTACTGCGCTCGTCACCCTGAGTAGTTAAATCTCATCATACCCAGTAATTTAATCAATCTAATAACCAATTTAAGAATCAGCCTACACTGCTGCATATAGGCCAAACCGCGAAGGGCGATTGGGCCATTTCACCACGCTGGCCTATTTCCGGGTTGGCGAATTCACACACGCCATTGAATTTCTTCTCCGGCTCCGGAGCAGGTTTCCGTACGATGTTTTCCTTCACCGAAAAGCCAGTGGTATGATAATCCGTACATAAACGCCAAGGAGCTCATTGGTAAGGGCGTCGGTTTGAACTAGCGACCTCACGATTTTAAGTTGACTATATTAGTACAGGCAATCACAAAGCATGAGTTAAGCATCATATCAAAGCGTATGGGAGCGATATTGCTATGTTATGAAACAGACGAGGAAAAGTGCGAAGAAAATACCAATTCGTACAAAGTTATGCGACTTATAGCGTAGTCTAACCTCTTTTATTACTCAAACATCCACTACATATCATTTGCAAACGTAGCGAAGGTTGATCGTGACGTCATATTCAAGATTTTATCAAGACCCCGCCACCGTCTAAGGTTGTTGTTTTGCATAATCATGCGGGAAGTTGATAATTACTATGAAGCTTGTATGTCACTAGCAAATAAAATGAGCGTAAATTCCGGTACGATGACATACTGCGTGTAGCTACTTATGCAAGATTTCCTGTAACTTTCTTATCACAATCTAAATCTTAGTCAGAGTTTTATAAAATGGCAATAAATATCAGACTTAAATAATTTTACTGCACAATCATGGCCTTATCGATGTTTTTGGATGTGTGATCTGTTAATTTCCTAACACCTAGCAGGGCGTGGTTCACGCCACATATCGATAGCCTTCAAATACAAATAACAGGGGAAAATCCAATACTATTAGATCACTTGATATATTGGTTTAAGGGTGCATATTGGCGAGGCGCGCTTAATGACTTGGAGATTTCAGTGTGGACAATGGTGCCGAATATACTTTAGGCATTCCTTTATTATTATTATTTATTAGATGGTGACCTCTGTTTGATGTTTATCGTTATTACCACGATTAGTAACGTAGGTGTAGTTAGGTGCACAATGCACAATCTATTTGTAAAATAGACATGTACGGATTACGAAATGGATTTGTGTCCTGTCCTGATGGATACAATAATTACTGTCTCTTTTGGCTACTAGAGACTGTTAACTGAAGGTAAGACAGTCGCGAAATCAAATTTTGTTTCAAATTTAGATTAGCAGACGGAAGCAACGATCTAATATTTGATGTGATATTTTAAATGTTAATGTATTTGTCTAAAACAGGATATGAGTGGCCGTGGAACGAATGCGGAGGTTACGGCAGCTTGCGTAAAGAACCGAAAGGGTTGAAATGGAAACCAATTCATGCACATCATCATCATTGACAGCCACTAACGTTACATAAGACAACATAACATTAACATAAGACGTCCACTACTGGACGAAGGCCTCCCCCTTAAAAGAGAGGGGTTGCCATAATCCCCACGCTTAGCAGGCGGCTTAGGGATCGCAGAGTGTTACCACCGTTAACCAAGAGGACGCTGCTGCCCGTCCTCCGGTGGTTCTGGATGCAGTTTTAGGACATACCCAGGTCCATGCACATAGGTTTACTGGAAATAGGAGAGGGACAAGCTATGCCAGCACTACGACGATAGCTTTTTATGAAACAATATTATAACTAAACAAAGAAATCTGGCCGCAAAACTTTCCAAAGATAAAGACGAATTTATATAGTTCATCAAAATCGGTAAAGCCGTGTAGACTGGCTAGGCTGTTTACAAACATACATATATACAAAAAACTAGAAGTCAAAATTAATGTATCTAAATGTTAAAACCCGAATGCACATACTTAATGAGGTAAACATTATCGAATAAGCACATTAATTTTTTCCAACATAATACATGTCTTTAAGCGGCTTGCTTATAAGATACAGACAACTTTTAATAATTACACACCACTGGTTGCACAAGCAAATTTTCAGCTAATTAGCTTGCTCAATAAGGGCATTAAAATAATGCCAATGTTATTACCTGAATAATTCGTGCGCATTGGCAGAGGCAGGTACGCCGGGAGAGTCGCGCGGCGTGCGGCACGTGAATTCGGAATCGAAGTAAAATGCGTCGTCAGCGCGCGATACTGCCGGCCGGAACGGCGGAACCACCTGGAAATAATATACTAGGGATCTACACTATATTCCAGGCACCATTGGGCTATCGCAGATAGATAGTAGTCACGTGTCCAGTCCAGTCCAAGAGTTCCGCGTCTTTTATTGAATCACAGCAGAGATAGGGCATGGCACACAACAGGCATGATCGCGAACGCGGGACGCTGACACGCGACCAACTTCACTCTACATACAGGGTGACATTGAATTCATTGACATTATCTTATTAATTGAACTTATCGTAATGAACAACTTTTACAACGAAACCAACGCGGAAATCGTGAAATAAAATCAGCTGCTCCATAAAAATTTTTCGTGTGTAATTGCGTTTTTGTGTGTTGTATGGGGCAGCCGTTTTTTTTTCGCGTGGTCAGGCTAGGTTTCATGGTACAAGTTGTCTGAAGAATGAGATGAAATGCCCATAGATGCCAATGAATTTAATGTCACCCTGTATATTATGTCACACAGTAAAATATAGTAACAAAAACTTGAGATACCACTCGGAAGCCTTTGGCATAACGTTTCAATTGTGGTTCTAGAACGAACTAACTGGGACATAAAATTTGGCCACGGTGGTGTTATTGTAAAGATTTACCTATACGATCATGCATCGAAACACTGATCGAGTCAAAGATTTATTGATCTGTACCTACCTATTTTTTTGCGGTCTTCCTAAATCATCTCTGACCCCTTTTAAACCAGACCCTTAAAAGATAAACTTAGATAGATAAACAAAACTAAGAAAGCCGAGTGGATTTCAATACCATTTATTTACAAATAATATACTTAGTACGCTAATCACATTCTCGTGGATTGTAAGCAAGAATATTTTTATCATTCTTATGTACTATCAATAACGGCAAGAAACGTGTCTAATTTAATAATATTTAATGTTGTGAGTCAGTTCTTTAGGTAGGTTTACGACTTAATCTAAAATATCGGACTGGACGGCTACTTTCATTCAAATCATTGTATATTCATGAATTCCAGACACAGACTTTCCATTAAGTGATTAGGCGAGGGGAGAATTGGGGGGATGGCGGGACATTTATTAGCTCCACACCGGATCGGAATCGCCTCAACACATGTTCAGTATTCTGTTTCTATGAAACTCTATACCGCAACTCATTAATCAGTATCGTACCTAGCTGCATCGAATCGCCTAGAAATAACAACGCGGTGCCGACCCCGTGTCGAGCTGATAAGGTGTGTTACGACCTCAAAGCGTGATAAGGGCAATATTAGGGCTAGTCTACACACCATTATGGTGATTCATAATGCCTTTAACTAATGCATTACTCGTCTGAGTTACGTGGTTAGTTCTTTATTACTAGTTTCATTGAACTGTGGTCTTGAATAGAAAATTTGCATTGCTGCTCATGGTATGATTCAATTAAATTCTTAATAATAAATACATTAATATCGTCTTCCTGTTCGTTGTTTGCATTTGAATAAAAGGAACTTGATAAAATCAATTACGCAAAGAGCCGTAATATTGGTCTGAGATAATATTTATTTCAGGTACGAGACCCATATTATGTAGCAAACACAAAAATATACAAAAAAATAATTTCAAAATATTTTACAAAACTTGTCCTAAAACGTCACAAAATTAAAAATTAGTACATTATGATACAAGTGTGCTATGTTGTTCATTACATTAGAGGCGGTATTATGCGCGCGAGCCGCAGGCGAGCGCGATAAGGAAGCCGAGAGTGTATTGAAACATAGCACAAGAGTTTCATACGACTGTTTTCGTCACACTTGCGAGGAAAAAACATATTTTTTTTGATAATTATCAACCACACAGCGAAAACGTCAACAAACATTTGCGGAAAATGGCGCCCAAATCCGTAATGCGCGCGCAGGTTGACATTTACTTCAGCGGCATAAGAACTCTTTGTTGGTATTACAAAATAACATTATAACAAATATTAAGCATTACCCGGCTATATTAAGAGTGCTTCGTATACGTACGTCTAATTGCAGTCACGTACAGTGTGATGAAAATATATATATAAATAATAATATATAATTTATATTTTTTAATTTGTTTTTTATTCTGTTTATGATGAGGTACTACAATTAAAAAATATTTCTTTTATTGCACTGCAAAATGTTTGCCATGGCAGTGTATGTGATCATAAAAGATTTACCAGAAAACGTACCTCTTTTCTATAAAGCGCATCCCATTCTATACTCGCGAAGAATTCGTGGTTTTTAATATCTTCAATACCATTACCACCTGCTCCCAACCTGCAAATGAGCATAGTTTCATAATTTAATAGCACAGCTCTTGTCGATGGAGTAACTGCCATCTTTCTCTATCTCTGGCCAGTTCCTTGACCTCCTTGTACGAAATTACTTTTTAAAAAACATAGACGCAAAGAGAGGACCCGGAAGACCGAGGAGAAGCTTTGTGGATCAAGTCAAGGTGAGGGCCAAAGTCATAGAGTTATACGTCGTATAAATACAGTGCCCAAGGCAGAAATAAATGTTGCGTCCCGTAATTTTACTTTTACTATGTAGTACTACTACATCTATTATATTTTCTGTGGTTTTATCAGCTTGCCAGTGTTTGCTTACAGAAATATCTATATTCTATCTAGAGGTTGCCTGGAAGAGATCGGTTTTTGAGTTATGCCCATTTATTAAACTAGTTTTTTTATCATTTTTTTCTGTGTATGTAATCATGCATGGTGGATTCTTTCTAGTTCCTAGCCCACTGTTCATCAAGATCTATGAAGCCGTTTAATCATGAAAAGGTGACAGACAAGATAAGGGAAGATTGGCGAAAGAGAGAGTACTCGTAGAGGGACCCCTCCCTAGAGAAAGGCGGGGGGTGCCCTGCAGTGTGCTGAATAAGCTGTCAATGATGATGATATTGATCTTATTGCATACCTGTTCTGTGGATTTCTTTTGAAAAGCGCTCTTAGCAACGACTGCGCTTCCTCACTTAAATTCGACGGCATACCAAGTTTCGCTTTCAATATCTGCGTCATCGTTTCGTGTCTCGTCGAGCCGTGGAAAGGAAGATTTCCTGTGAGCATCTCAAACTGAAAAGAAAACATTGTTACTCTAATATTTAACTTTATTACAATGTAGCGTGGGCGTGATCAAGCTTGACGCAGATTTCATTTCAAGCCCACGCGATTTCAACTCCAACATAAGAGACATTTATTAACAAGAGAAAAATAATTCATACCTACTTATCTCGTAAGAAAATACCTGTTACGTAGATTGTAAGATTTACATAAAAAGACACAATAAAGGAAAGAAAAAGTTACCAGATCAGTCTATTTAAACTCGAATATATACAGCGTTTAATTTTTTGAGAAAAAATTGTATTTGCATCTTTGTCCAAGTAGTTGTAGTAAAAAAAATGTAAGTTATCACTTTCTGTTGAGTACCAATTAGGTACATCTTTTTGATTTAAAATAGGCTAGATGACTGGGTTTCAATTACAATACTATATTCACTTAAATTCTTCTTCAAAGCTAAAGGTTTCAACGATTTAAACATCAGTCATCTACCCTATTACGTTTAGTTTAGTGACGTAGATAGTAGTGTCACTAAACGCGATTGAAAGACAGCATTCCCAATTCCACTTCTTGTCTCTATCTGTATAAGAACGTCTGAAGTGTCACATTCGTATTTAGTCATTTTGATTGTGGAACTTAATTATCTTACCATTAGAACGCCGAAAGACCACCAATCAGCGGCAAACGTATGTCCCCTTCTATTAACAACCTCTGGCGCCATATACTCCACAGTACCACAAAAACTATACGCCTTGTCACTACTGGGCGGTAATTTGGATAAACCAAAGTCTGTAAGCGCTATATGACCATCGGCGTCTAGTAAAATATTCTCTGGTTTGAGGTCCCTGTATATGATACCCAACTTGTGTACATGTTCTAATGCTAAAGCTAGTTCTGCTAAGTAGAATTTCACATCTTCTTCTGTGAACATCACCTGCAAAGTTACACAGATGTATTATACGCCAAATAATAATAATAATAATAATAAATCATTTATTGACACACAAAAGTGGCATACAATATTGTACACAGTGCATACATGTTATATTGCCTAATTAATAGTAGATACTTATTGAGATACATAATAAACACGTATATATTAAAATTAGTAGGTAACGCCGAAATGATTGTGAAGGTAGTGTTAGCACCCGAACAAGAAAATTCTGTATCTCAGGTGCTAACTTCTTCCTGTGGGTGGGTTTTGTAACCTATAAGCACAAAAACTGGCGCTATAGGTGAGGAGTGAGGTAGGTATAGGTAAAGGATATATTTTAAACTACTTACTAACTAAAGAACTTATATCTAAATTAAACAATCAAAAGTAGGTACTTGTGACGGAGAAGATCAATACCCAATGAATGGAAAAAAAATCTTTTGGGAACCTAAACTGATTACTACTACAATATTATACGGAATACTAAATATTTAAAAATACTAATTATTTTGTAATAGTACACAATATATAGGTAAAGAATAAAAATAATGAATAAATAAATAATGAATGAATAAAAAGACTAGGTCTTAACCCAATCACTGCCATGTAAACAATATATTTTTTTTTTTTTTTAAATTTAAAATTTAAATCCTAATGAATCACAGGAATCAAGACATTTCCAATTAAGTTTGTATACACTAAGTTGTTTTGTGTGCTCGCACGCATTCGTAGGTAGGTATCATGATTTTATTATTACTTCGTAAGTTGTTTACATGTTTAAATGCCTTTTATACGATTGTCGAGAAATTATTGTCTAGACAAACCTGAAGTAGTTTAATAGACAATAGAACAAATATTGTTTGATAGATTTTTAAGATTCGATAAATAAAAAATAACAAAAAAAGTGGTCAGCAATGTTGTCAGAGTTAACATGCCACCCGAAGCTGTGCTATAGGCTTTACATAACGGTTGCTGTTATAGGACCAAAGAACGGCCGGGACGTTAGTGTCATCCGACCCATGGTTGCCCTGTTGTATTCATAGTCACCCATCTGAATAATGACATAATGACCTTATAACTCGGATCATTTAGGAGTACTTTGTGGGGCTAAGCCACGAGCCCTTCGCAAAGGTAATACAAATTAATAGTATTACTTAAACATAAGAGGTGACCGCTAGACAGGAAAACGAATTGTTTGAGGATATATTGTTTGTTACAACTATAATTGTGTTATTTGTCATAGTGAGATTAAACATGAGTTTACAAAATCTAAATAATGTAAAGAGTCAGATTACACTCTCCCATTTTTGGCTTGTGTTAGCTTTGAATCACATACATACTACAAGTTTTACAATCCATTGGAAATGAATCATAATAGATTTGTTAGCCACACCACACAATAGATCATTGACATTGATGGAGGTCATTGACATCAGAATAAGCTACTTATCAGACTAATTTCAAGTGTGGGTATAATAGTGTACGAGGGCGGCACTGAAAATTTCGGGAATCAAGGAAGTGACACAACATTACTATTTAAAAATATATTTATTGCTTTTCGAAGTATTCTCCGCGAAATTTGACACATTTTTCCATACGATGGAACCAATCATTGAAGCAACCATTCCATTCGGAAGTTGGGGTCTCCAAAATGGCCGTTTTGTAGGCGTCCACAGCTTCTTCAGGTGATGAAAATCTCTGTCCACGCAATTTATTCTTTATTTTAGGGAAAGTATAGAAATCATTAGGGCTTAGGTCGGGGCTGTACGGCGGATGGTCCAATAATTCTATGTTTTCTTGCTCTAAAAACTCTTTTGTTCTGTGCGCGGTGTGAGAACTCGCATTGTCGTGATGGAGGATGATGCGGCGGTTGCAGTTCTCTTTACGGAGTTCAGAAACGACCTGTGGCAAACAAATGCTAGCATACCATTCTGCATTAACCGTTCTTTGTCCCTCAAGAGGAATAGTCGTAACATGGCCGGTTTTGGAGACAAACGTGGCCACCATTTTTTTTGCAACACTCCGTGAACGAACAATTTTTGTTGGCTTTAACTCATTTTCGAACACCCAAACTCGTGACTGGTTTTTTGTTTCGGGTTCGTACGCGTATATCCAGGATTCGTCACCTGATACGATGTTGTATACAGCATTTGAGGATCCTGCGTGGAATCTTTCGAGAGTTCTGACGCACCAAGTAACGCGAGCCGCTTTTTGCTCTTCACAGAGCGAATGCGGTATCCATCGGGAAAACAACTTTTTTACACCTAATTTTTCATGCAAGATTATTTGTATTTGACTCATGCCAATGTCTAAAGTTGCCTGAATTTCGCGGTATGTCACATGTCGATCTTCCTCAATCAGCTTACGCACAGCATCAACGTTTTCTTGGGTGACTGCAGTTTTTGGGCGACCTTGACGGGGATCATCACTGAGCTTGACACGTCCACGTTGAAATTCAGCAAACCAGCGATAAATTGTGGTTTTGGATGGGGCTTTATCACCAAATGCAGAAATCATCCGGTCAACACACTGTTTTTGTGTTAAACCACTTCGAAAGTCATAATAAATCTTCGCTCTTGAATTTTCTCGAGTCAATTCCATTTTCTCAACGACTAAACAAGTTTGACAAAACCTTGTGACAAGACCGAGAATATTTTTTTAAATAAATAAATGGTATTCGATTTTTAAAACCAAGGAGTTTTCAATTAAAAAGATTTTAATATGACAGAAACAGTGGAAATATTCCATTCCCGATACTTTTAGTGTAGCCCTCGTATTCTCTTTGAAACGAACTTCTTACTTGAAGTTTTATTCCCATTTACCCCAAGATAGACAGTCTATCTGTATCAAGACAATACCTAGTTTTAACAAGTCTTACCTTTTTGGTGAGGTGGCTAAGGCTAGATGACTGTTTTTTTTTAATTGACCTATTAAAATGTGACCCTTAAATATAGCTGATTAATGAAAACAAAATGAAAATTTGATCAAAACTGAGCAAATGTGTATTTTTTTGTATTAATATAATATATTATATAAATAAATATATTAATAATATAAAATTAATATATTAATATCATGCTAGACAGAGGGGAGATTATGACGTTACTTCTCTGTACATATGTGTCTGTCTGCCATATAAATTATATTCTGGCAACTATGGCGCACAAAGGCGTGACGTAATTTTTTGTTTTGTTGGTAAGGGACAGAGTTTTCTCTACCAAAAACTTTAAACGCTTATATATCAGAACATTCATAGCCGATTTAAATATATATTAAAAGCTTAGCTTTAATAAAAAACAAAATCATTCAAAGCTATTGGTTTCAACGATATAAACATCAGTCATCTACCCTATTTAAGAAACATGTAATTCATCAATATAATAAGTTTTAAGAAGCCCTTTGATACTTTACCTCTTTACTGAGACGTGAAAATAGATCGCCTCCACGTAAAAAATCCAATATTAAATATAATTTTCCTGCAGTTTGGAATGCATAATGTAATTTGACGATAAAAGGATGGCCCATTTCTACTAAAATATTTCTTTCCATTTTTGTACGTTCTCTATCTCTTACTTTGAGTGTCGCTTTTTTAAGTACCTGAAAATGCCAATATATTTTTATGTTGCCAGGACAATCTCCTGATTTAGCAGGAATTAAAATGCATATATTTTTTTAACCATACTCCAATGACCACTGAAGACTGAATGACTGAAATGTCTGTCTGATGAAACTGGTATTTCATAGTGAGACTTCCTAGTGAGTAAAACATCTTGTGTAATTCAAAGAGTTTGGCCTAAGTCATTTAGGTGTGTCTCTCCGGTTAAAATGTATAGTAAAATGCAACATCAATGAAATACTTACTAAATAATTTCAGTGATTAATTAACTTACCTTCATTGCATATAATGTGCCTGCATCAGCCCCAGCAACTTTTCTAACGAGAAATACTTTTCCAAATGAACCCTCCCCAAGTACTTTGAGCAATTCAAACTGTGAGGGGTCAGCTTTTTCATGGCCTTCTTTGATCACATCTTGGATTTCCACCTCTCGCTCATAGTTATCCCCCGATGATTCTAAACTTTCTGTGGTGGATGCTTGACGGGATTCAGCAGAGTTTTCCACAACTACTGGGAGACTGTTGGTCTGTGCAACACCATGCTAGGAAAAAAAAAGTTATTCAAATTCTAATTAGTCAGTTAGTACAAAAAATTTCAGTAGATAACATTGAGGGAGTGGACCAGAATTTGAATGCCAAGCCTGTTAAAAGTTTGTTAAAATGTTTTTAAATATGCATATTATCTAGAATAATATGTCAGCACTAGTTAGGGCCAATTCCTATGATAGGAAAATGTACTTTGTCTAATTAATTAATAAATAAATAAATAAATATATAATATTATATCAGAGTATTAGACAATACATTTAACAGTGGCCGCGGAAGTGAGGCAGCCAAATGCCCCCCTATAATCAAACAGGGGGGCTGTGGGGGCACATTGTCCTATTTTGCTACCTGGTAAAGATTTCTCTGTTTTATTTTTTAATATTAACAAGAATATCCTACCTGATTCACACTCATGTTTAACAGATCTACTATGTTGAAACATACTGAGAGGCAAACACACATCACAGACAGCAATTTGATATTAGCACAGAGGTGATAAAATTTAGATAGTACTAATTGCTTATGCTGGTGCGACAAGGTCACTAATGTTTTAAACTAGGTATAGTAAAATAGACCGCCACTTGAGTAATGTTAAATTAAATAATTCAATTAATGCACTGGAACTTCTCAGTCAATGATTCAGAGGTAAATATGTAGTAACCCTATGACTCTCATTTTCGTAGTAAGAATATTGAATCATTCATTATTATTATGTCGTCCAGTATAAGTACAGTAATGGATCATTCAAGTTGTCTGAGTAGGGGAGAACATACATAAACATACTGTGAGACTGCTGATGAACTTTATGCAATGATTTTTAGTAGTAATAATTATAGGTAGGTACCGTGTCTATCATCTGGCAACGGGTGTGTTGTAGCAAATTGTTGCATTGACAGAAGATTAAGGATAAGGCCTTGAGAAAGTCTAATTGATGGAAACTAAGATTGTGATAATAATGTCTCCAGTGATAATAATATCTCCAGGTTTTTATGAAACCTTGTTGATTTCACGAATTGTCTAGGTTGGATTAGTGAGTAATCCGTAAAGGAAAACCATCTCGAATCTAAAAAGGAACGTAAAACATTCTAAACATACCGTGTCGCCCACATTCTGCATTCGCCAGGGGTCCGAAGTGTTAGCCAAAGGCATGGTGTCTAGGTGTCGCACACAAACATTAACAAGAAAACTAATCAATTAACACAAATTAACCGAAACCATCCCTTCCTCATTCATAAAAATAGGACTCGACCGACGACATGAACGTGAAATGTAAAATGGAAATGAAAATGAAATGAACTTCTTTTTTTTCTTAGTTATTGGCATCGCACGTTGTGCATTCTGCCAGTGTCAAGCTTATGAATTTTTAGTTTTTTTATTAAAATCAAGTCAAATATGTCATTAAATCACAGTCAGTCACACGAAACCAGTCATAGTCGAGTCCAAGTCATGCCCTAATAAAGTTGTGGCAACTTTACTATGAGCTTCTACGGAATTTAGAAAACAACACGAAAAGACATGTTTCACCACATTATATCACTTGCCCACAATCGTGCATGTAATTCAACACTCAATGAATAAAACACCACCATTTTAAATCATTAATTCGCGAAAAAACACAAGTTTAAGAAAATAATAGAATGCAACGACATGATTTTTCCGTGTTCCCGCCAAAACTCCGAAATGAACTCCTTTTTTTCTTCTTAGTTGTTGGCATCGCACGTTGTGCATTCTGCTAGTGTCAAGTTTATGAATCTGCAAGTTTTTTTTATTACAATCAAGTCAAATATGTCATGAAATCACAGTCAGTCACACGAATTTAGTCATAGTCGAGTCCAAGTCATACCCTAGTCAAGTTGTGGCGACTTTACTATGTGTTTCTACGAAGTTTTGAAAACAACACGAAAATACCTGTTTCACCACATTATATCACTTGCCCACACTCGTGCATGTAATTCAACACTCAATGAATAAAACACCACCATTTTTAATCATTAGTTCGCGATAAAACACAAGTTTAAGAAAATAATAGAATGCAACGACATGATTTTTCCGTGTTCCCGCCAAAACTCCGAAATGAACATTTGTTTGCTTGACACTTCTTGTTTTTTTTTGTACTTTTTTCTTAGTTATTGGCCTCGCACGCTGTGCATTCTGCCAGTGTCAAGTTTATGAATTTCAAGTTTTTATATTAAAATCAAGTTAAATATGTCATCAAATCACAGTTTTAAATCATTAAATCGCGAATAAATACAATTTTCAGAAAATAATAGAATGCAATGAGTTGGTGTCGTTTTCAAAACTATAAAGAAAACTAATACTTGAGGTCGTTTTAGTGAATCTATTAGATGGAAATTACAATAATATTAATTTAATATTCAAGACAATCTGAAGGATTCTGTCATGTCAAACCAACACATATTTTATAGAAGAGTTTGACTACAAAGTATCTAGGTACACTATCAAGTAGGTTGTATAGATAGGTAGACACTTCACATACTCGGATATTTTTAAGAATTTATGGATAAATTCTTTAGTCCCGTTTGTGCACATAAAACTTGCAGTCTGGGACCATACAGTGGCTTTGTTAGCATATCGGCTAACTGCATCTCCGAGGAAACATGATTGACTGTAAAGTCTCCGTTATTAACACATTCACGAACGAAGAAATGTTTCAGTTGAATGTGTTTGGTGCGCTTATGATATTCGTATCTAGGATTATGCGCAAGTTTTACAGCTGATTCATTATCCAGATTTAATGTTGGTTTTTCCATATTAATCAGGCTGCTGAGCAGGCGATTCAACCATATAATTTCTTGTGCACATTCGCTAGCTGCTATGATTTCTGCTTCAGCAGGCTAATCATGTAACTGTTCGGGATCGCGATTCGGATCGCGATTTGTCATTAATGTCACTTGTCACTGTCACAGCTTCACAGTATTACGGAGGGATTTCTCTCGCTATCGTTATCGAACGAATGCATTGATTTCCTTAATTAAGTTAAGCAAATCCGTCGGTCTTTTGGCGTTTCATCCTGCCCTGCAGGGTCAAATGAGTTTTGGCAGTGACAGTGACAAGTGTCTATTTTTGACAACTTGTATCTGAATCGCGATCCCGAAAAGTTACATGATAGCCCCGCAGTTGAAGATATGGAGACTGTAGTTTGCTTTTGGCTTCTCCAGCTAATAGCAGCTCCAGAGAATAAGCACATAATTCCAGATGTCGATCTTCCTGAACTCTGGTCTCCTGCATGATCTGAGTCGCTGTAACAGACTAAGTGTGAAGGCGACTCTTTCACAAAGGTTAGACCGTTCTGCTGTGTCCCTTTCAAATAACGGAAGATGCGTTTTACAAGCATGACATCTTTCTTAGTAGGTGCTCCTAGGTTTCGTGATGCTACACCTACAGCATAGGAAATATCAGGCCTTGTGCCCACAGATAAATATGCCAAAGCACCCACAGCTTGTCGGTAGGGAAAGTTTTCACTAGCGTTCGTTTCATCTCCCATATCATTTTCTTTGATCATTGGCGTTGGTGCCGATTTACAGTTAGACATTCCATACTTCTCCAAAACTTTATTTGTATAGGCCTTTTGACATAAAGTAATGGTCTTGTCTTTGCACACGTTTATTTCCATTCCGAGGAAGTACGATGCAGGTTTCGTGGTTATTTTGAATCGCGCTTTTAATTCCTTAATAAACTCATCACCTGCATGCTTTGTGTTGTACGCCATAAGTCCATCGTCAACATAGAGGCCAATAAAGACTTTAGATTGTCCTCTGACTCGAACATATAAGCATGGATCCGCGTCACTCTGTTGGAAATCAGATTTTTCCAAGAACTCGGCTATGCAAGTATTCCAGCAAAGTGGCGCTTGTTTCAGTCCATAAAGGCTGCGTTTTAGCTTGCAAACTCTTTTCGTGCTGTCCTGAAAACCATCAGGCTGTTTCATGTAAATTTCTTCTTTTACGGTACCATTTAAGAAAGCAGTTGATACGTCAAACTGTCGCAGCTCTAGATTCTCTCTAGCAGCTATGGCAAGCAGTGCTCGTACGGTGCTCAGGCGAACCACTGGACTAAAAGTTTTGTCATAATCTACTCCAGGTTTTTGAGAGTAGCCTTTTACAACCATCCTGGCTTTGTACCTTTCGACGGAACCATCAGGGTTCATTTTTACCTTAAAGACCCATTTGCAGGGTAAGGCTTTTCGTCCTTTGGGTAAATCTACTAAATCCCAGGTCTGGTTATCTATCAATGAAGTTATTTCATTATGCATGGCTTCATGCCATTTTTCTTTATCAGGAGAATCAACAGCTTCTTTGAAAGTCACAGGTTCTTTTGGCTTATGAAGATTCTCAATTTCTTCAGCTGCTGCGAAAATAAAATCATCGTAGCGCTTAGGTGCTGTGATATGAGACCTGTCTCTCAAAGACCTCGTTTGAATTGGTACGACTTCAACAGCATCAGCACTATTAACAGTGTCATCATTTTCATCAACAAAAGAGCCGGAAAGAGATTCGTAATCACTTTCATTATTTGTCGGTTCCGTTTGCTGAACTAATTCTGTTCTGTTGGTTACGTTTTGTTGCAATGCTTCGTCGTCATTTTCATGATTTGTGTCAATTTCAGATTGCTGTTCTCCTTCGTCGTCACCGTTAAATGTAATAACCACTTGCTTGTGTGGTATTTGTTGCGATGTTTGCTGAGGTTGTTGGTGTGGAATCTCTTCAGAATCAAACATATCGGATAGTCCATCTTTATTCTGTTCATCGTAGAACATTGTCTTCACAACTCTTACATCTTTTGATATCATGATACCGTTTTTCGATGGAATGAAGATTCTAAATGCTTTCGACGTTTCAGAACCAGAGACCACAGCTGAAACCATAATATCGTACATGAGAAGAAAGAAACAGTGCGATAACTACCACGTCGATAAACTGAAGCTAGCCCACTCGTATTACTCGTCGTTCTCCCTCACGGTACCGAACAGCCATTTTGAGTTCTTTATGTCCGCCGAGAACTGGCCGACTAGCACCCAAGTCAGCGAGTGGTTTCGTGGAAGCGGCGGGCGTGCAGACGGCGCGCCCCGAGCGCACCCCGCGCCTCGTAGACAGCAGCGTTACGCCTGCGACAGCGCTACGTGCGCTTACACCGCCGCCGCCGCCCGCGGGACGTCGAAACAAGGGACCTACGTCGGCGCCACCCGCGCCTCCACGTTCACCTCCGGGAAATCAACCTCGACATTGTAAATCAACGTCCCTGACAATCTGTCACCAAAATATTCGGTGTATAACAAACAAGACTAAACAACTCGAGGTTCTACTGACAAAGGAACTCACCTGCGACTTAATAGTTATCACCGAACACTGGTTACGTAAACACGAATTAGTTTCTGTTACACTATGTAACTTTGATTTATTATCTTTTAGCTGTAGAGAAAAAGTAGCACACGGCGGAAGTTGCATCTACGTACGGTCGGGAATGATGGCGGTCAGCAGACAGGACTATTGCGACCTAACGCAGGAACAAATTTTTGACGTGTGCGCCGTGCACTTACTTGACGACAATATCGTAGTTGTAGGAGTGTACCACTCCAACTTGACGAGTCACGGTGACTACCTTCAACTTTTCGAGACCCTTCTCTGTAAAGTAACAGACGAGGGCTTGGACTGCGTCATAATGGGTGATATTAATATCGATCTGCTAGACAGCTCTAGCGCACAAAAGCAGTTGGTAGATGTGCTTGAAAGTTTTAATTTTACGCAATTAGTAAACCACCCAACGCGCGTGGATGCGGGTGGTCGTAAGTCTCTTCTAGACCACGCGTACACAAACATGGCTGCGAAACGCGTGACTACCATCGTGGGCGTCGACACGCACCCGCTCAGTGACCATGGCGCCCAGCGCCTCACTCTAGCAAGAAGCGTTACTTCTGCACCTGCGCCCGCGCACTATCTAGGCCGCAGCTTCTCTGCGGCCAACGAGTATAACTTTATTGTTGCCCTGGATTCCATTGACTGGGACAATATCATTGAAAAATCGAGTAATTGTTGTCACGCGTTGGCCGAGAGTATAGTCAATATTTTATCTAATAAATTAAAAATCTGTTTTCCGCAAAAAAAACAGCTTACTCATAATAAACACTGGGTTGACGCGGAAATTCACAATTTTAAGCACTTACTGCATGAGGCTATACAATTAAAGAAAACATTCCCCACCGATGACTTACTGCGTATTAAGTGCGATGAACTTACAATTAAATATCACGCCTTATTAAAAGAAAAACGTGTCAGTCATTACTCTAGTATAGTCAGGGATAATCCACGACGCATGTGGACTGTAATAAATTCAGAGCTGGGTCGTGGCACTCGCGAGAGAGTCGATTTCACTGACCTGGTGCGGGACGCGGATGGTCAAGCGTTTGGCACGAAGAAGGATCTGGTGGACGCACTTAACTCGGGGTTCGTGACGGCGGCAAGTAGGTGCGGAGCGCCCGCGGCTAACAGCGCAAGCGCCTTAGCTGCACTTGGGGACGAAGCATCCGCTAGCGACGTGTCACTAAGGCTAGAACCGTTCTCTCCCGTTGAAGTGGTTACTATAGCGACCAAACGTATTGCTCCTAAAAAGAGTACCGATCTCTATGGTCTGTCCGCGAGCATATTAAAAACCGGTATAGAACCAGTAGCACCCGTTATTAGTCACTTGTTTAACTCATGCCTGCGGGAAGGCATATACCCAACAGCACTCAAGAAAGTTAAAATATGCCCCTTGTACAAAGGGAAGGGCAAAAAATCAGAGGTCAAGTCCTATAGGCCCATATCTCTCGTCCCTGCCGTAAGTAAAGTGTTTGAGGTCGGACTCAACAGGAGACTTCTTAACTTTATCGTAGATCGTGGCGTTTTGTCGGAACGGCAATACGCGTATCGGGCCGGCCGTGGGATCACAGACTTGGTGCGTGAGGTGGTGTGGCGAGAGTTGAGCGCACGCGAGGCGGGATTACAGGTTGCCGTTCTTTGTTGCGACCTATCGAGCGCGTTCGATACTGCCGATCACGATCTCGTTGCTAATAAGCTGCAGTTTTACGGGATCCGCGGTCCGGCTCTGTGTGTGATGTCGTCCTTCATGTCTAAGCGAACGCAGGTCGTGGTGGGTGACAGAGGCCACGTCGTATCGTCTGAGATGGAGAACGGGATGGGCGTCCCACAGGGCTCCTGCTTGTCTAACACCTCATTCAGTCTCCTCCTCAACGACCTACCCGGTGCCATCACTGGCGCCGACATTTACATGTACGCCGATGACGTCACTGCGGTGATTACCGCGCCGACGCATAGTCAGCTGGAGTCAAAACTGAACACGGTAGCAAACGAGCTCGACAGCTGGTTCCGTTCTAACGGATTAGCTCTTAATAAGGACAAGACCTGCTTCCTTGCATTCAACCTCAATGGTCACTCAACAAAGACTTATTCGGTAGCAGTCGGCAATACCGCGCTCCAACAGGTACATAGTACGAAACTTCTGGGTTTCCACATCGACGGTGCGTTGACGTGGGAGACGCACATAGACGAGCTTTGCGGGAAGCTGAGCCGCTCGTGCTTCGCGCTCCGGCGGCTTGCGAGCTGCGCCACCCGCAGCGTGGTGCGCTCCTGCTACTTCGCGACCGTCCACAGTAACATCACGTACGGGTTGGAGCTGTGGGGCCGCGCTGCCGATCGGAACAGAGTCTTTGTAATGCAGAAACGAGCCATACGTGCTATATGCGGGGTTCAGAACGACGTCTCATGCGTAGAGCCATTTAGGGAACTTCAGATACTGCCCTTGCCGTGTGAGTTTATTTACCAGATAGCCCTATTCACCCATGTAAACCTAGAAACGTTCCAACGTAGGGGCGTTCACAGCACTTTAGATTTACGAAGTAATAAAAAGAAAGACCAACTGATCACCCCGTCGCACCGTCTCGTCAAGTCGGAGAGGTCAGTGTATATTCTGGGGCCCGCGATCTACAACCGTATACCAGCTTCCATTCGGGATGCTCCTTCCACCGGGTGCTTCAAATCTAAGCTCAGAGCGTGGTTACAAGAAAATTTGTTTTATGACATTGAAGCTTATTTTAAAATAAGAGATTATTGACGTATTTTTATAATTATTATTTCATTTTATTACCTAAGTAATTATTATTTTTGACTTACTTAATGAAATTTGACGTGTAACTTTGGTGTTATCAATAAATTATTTGTATTTGTATTTGTATTTGTATTTGAATAACCAGCAAACATTCCAGGAATGGCCTTTGGTGCGAATTTGTGACCATTTTTCCCTTTTATCAAAACATATGTCTTGGAGCCAAATACGTAGAGATGGTTTATACACGGCTTTCTCCCAACCCATCGTTCAAATGGCGTTTGGTTCTGAATGGCATTGTTTATACTCCTGGAGGGTAATCGCGATAATTTAAAACAACAGCGAACGGTTGAAGTTCAGTTGCGGTTCGTCTGCAATTGTAGTTAAGTTACGGTTCAGCCGCGCGGAATTCGGTATCGCGGTAAAGTTCAAACGCTAACCAAAGTTGAATCGCAACTGGAACGTAGCGTATTCTCTATCGTTGTAAGAGATGTCACTTTCCTGTAACTATTTGTGCTATTATAACGTTATAACGCATGCTAAACCGTTATTATTAAAAAAATAACCTAATATTATGCGAATTGAGTTATGTTTTGACAGCTGATGAGATGACAGCTTGACGTTTGTTTGTGTTCGAACTCGAAAGTAAATAATATTTACAAAAACAACGAAGTAATATTTTACAAAAAAAAGCTTTCTCAAGTTGTTATCCCCTTTTTTGTGGTTTACAAACCTTCCTAATGTCATTGGGCTTAAAAATGAGTTATTATAGAGCCAGTGAAGTTGCTGAAGTGGTTTGTTTTGAAGTGTTTGGTTGGTGCTTCGTTGAAGTATTTTTTATGCCGATACTGACCTATTTTGGGCTTTTGATTGTGAACCAGTGTATGTTACTCTTCCCTAAGTTGTGAACGCATTGGATTTTATTGTGGTATTCAGTCTTCAGTAGTGTTTTTTTTGGAAAATGGAAGGACTCTGCCGAAGCACAACTGCACGTCAGCTGGAGCTTTTGATAGAGTTTCTCGAAGGCCACCGTGACTTGGCTCTGGGACGAGTCTGGTCTGAAGGTGCTCGAGCAGTTGCGGTACGATTGTGGCGAGATGTGCCGAATTTCTGAATTCTGAAGGTCCTGCCAGAAAAGGGAAGGAAAGGGCTAAGGTACATCTTTACCTACTTTTATGCAAAGAAAATGTATTAAGTACCTACATTCTTAAGTTTAAGGTTTGCAAGTTGAAGTGGCAATGGGCAGGCCACATTGCTCGAAGAACTGACAACCGATGGGGAAGAAAGGTTCTTGAGCAGCGACCGCGAACCGGAAGACGTAGCGTAGGAAGGCCTCCCACTAGGTGGACCGACGACATTGTAAAAGTCGCGGACAACCGGTGGATGCAAATGGCAGGCCTTCGTGCAGCAGTGGACGTCTCCGGGCTGATGATGATGATTCTTAAGTTTAAAAAACCGTGTCTTTTTCAGGTATGGAATGACCACAAATGCAGGGTCAGAGCAAAGTTGGTCAGCATAAATGCTAGCCAGCGAGCTACCGGTGGTGGACCCAGCAATGCCCCTACACTAATGAACCTAGAAGAGCGAGTGGCGAATATTTTAGGCAGAGATATTGGCCCCCTGCCTTATGTGAGATGGGATCAATTCACCTCAAATAATAAATGTAAGCATACCTACATACCTTTCACAAATCTCCCATATTATTTCATAATACCGTTTCATTGACATTATACTTAAATGCTTATTAGGACGGTGATGTGGTGGTAGAACTGGTGGAGGCTGAAGAGCAACTGGTAGAATTACCATTCAAATTGCTCCTGCAGACATAGTGTTAGTTCATAAAATATTTCTACTTTAGGTGTACATATGTACCTTACATTTATTTTAAAAAAAACGTATCACACTAAACATTTGAGAGCCATGCATTTATTATACCTGTCCAACATAAACACAATATTTGTCTGTCCGGATCTTAGATGATTTTGGTAAGTTACAATTCAATCTCGAGGTTCCCACCAAACTTCATCTTTACAATACAAAGTATTAAAATATTACCTACTTTTGTTTCTCTTACAGTTATAAGGCTGATCATGAAGATCTGCAGACAGCAGCCTCACTAAGCAACACTCAAGTACAGCCCCCACAGCCTGCTTCCCCCGTGCCTGATTTGACAAGGACAGGCACCTTCACCGCAGTTAATAATAAAGTTATTTTATCATTAAGAATAAAACCGTGTTAAATTTAAATTACTTTTTATTGCTTTTCATTACAATTACCAACACTAAATTTAATTAATTGCCCTATCCATCCACAAGAGCTGTATAAGTGCACGCTGGCGAGCACGTCCCAACTACAGGTTGGTGAGGGCGTGCCTGCCGTGCCGACCACTCGCCGCGCCGGACGCAGCACCACCCGCGCCCTTGGTCAGTCTGCGCTCAAATGCCATCTGCTCGGCCATCAGAGGCGTTTATGGAATGTGTGCTCGGTGTGCAATATTATGTAACACACAGCATGCATTTGTCATCCTTGCAGCATTTACTGGTGAATAATGCAGCTTTCTATCTACCAACAAACACCTGCAATATAAAAACATTTTGCATTAATATAAACAAAATATCTATTAAGGCTTTCTTTTGCTAGGTGATAAAGTTATACCTGAAACGAGCTTTTAAAACTCCTACACAGCGCTCAACAATGTTTCTTGTTGTCAAGTGCCTATCTTGATAATAACTCTCAGGGGAGTTTGGTTCTGGGTCTGAAATGGGTGTCATCATTATAGGTCTCAATGGATATCAGTCACCTAAAATATCAAGGATGAGTATTAAAATCCCAATAAAATACATTAACTATCCTCATATATATCCTCAATCCTCATTAACAACCTATTACATTCCCACAGCCTCACAAAAGCATTCTCAAAGTGAGAGGATAAATTTTCCTTATAATTCAGTTTCCTTATAATGTTTTTCTTCAGCTACATATTTTAATGCACATGTTATCACTCTGCTACCATTGCTTAAGACTTCATTAGCTTTTACATACCCAAAAGATACAAATCCTCTCTGGTGGTATGGAGCCGTTCAAGATAGGCACACATTGGATGGTTGGCCCACACAACACTATCATGTGTAGATCCAGGGTAACTGGCATCCACACACAAAATATTTAAATTTGAATTGCATCGCAGCATCTGAAAAACAAAGATGTTGAAATTATGAGGGTTGTTCCATAACATAATCAATAAGCAACAATCACATAATAATATGTAATGTGCTGCTTACTATCATAACATTAAGAGAATGGCATCTTTTTCTATTAAAATACCATTCTTCCTGGACACAAAATTGCCACATGAGTCCCATCAATGCAACCCAGCAGTCCAGGCATTTTGAAGTTACTGTAATACCTAATAATAAATATTGGTTAGTAATTATTGGTATTTCTAGTGAATATAACTAGATACCTAGATAGGCGAAGGGTTATAGTTTTGGAGGTATGTACCTATACCAATGCTTTTCTTTTAAGAGTAGTAAGGATGTGTGTTATATAATGTACATTCTTATTTATACTACAGACCAATAGAATGATGACAGTCTAAAGATAATCCAAATGATCAAGCCCACTACCAGTTGGAAGCGTACCCAGCATGTTGGCGGCATTATAAGTTATAATATTATTTGATGTACATATATAAGTTGATATACTTCATCATCGCCAGCCACTACTGGACGAAATGGCCTGCCCCTTACTAGGGAGGGGTTGTCATAATCCCCACACTTGGCAGGATTTTTGGATGCGGTTTTACGACATACCTAGGTCATTATATCAAGTCAATATACTTACTGTTTTTTAATTTGTTCCCGTTCACATTGTTGAAATGGAAATGCAGCATATTTGTTAATTACAAGCGGCTTGTTTAAAGCCATTGTAACTTGCGGGATTGCTTTCGATACACTGGACTGTGACACACAATGTTTCCGATTATCTCCTACAATCGTCTAATACGATCTAGTGGCATAGAATCCCAATGCAACCAAAACCTAAAACAATGTTATTGTTATTATATTTTTTGTCTTACAGTGGGTAAAGCTTTTCCTGTGAGTTTATAGCAATAGAATGGCTATTGGCTAGCATATTCTCGGAGCATTTTTACCTTAAGGAGATATGTATATTCCAAGTAATCAAAATCATCACAGTGGCAAGTCCATTATAACCTTACCTTGGTTTCAACGTCCAAAGCATCGGAACGAAGCGTGGCTGGCATATGGGGAGCCAACTCTACTATAAGTTGGCGAGTTAGCTCCTTCGAGAGTCTGTAGCGTTTTACAAACTGCCGATTACTCAAATCAAAAGCTCCACACAAGTCTTGCACTCGAATTTTTCTTCCTCGCTTGAGACCGAGCCTTCGCTACATCCAATTCACTAAATCCCGTTCCAATAAATCCATGTACGCGTACATATTTTTTAAAGATAGGTAAGCCTTGGTTTTTAGTAAAAAATTACAATCTAGGTGATATAGAACCTCCGAACGATCCAACTTAAGTTGAATTTTTGTAACTCTTTCAAAGCCGTTCGTTTGACAGCGGTTACGTTCCAGCTGCGTTCGAGTTGCGACTCAACTTTCGGTAAAATAGTTAGCGCGATACGAAATGTACAAAAAGTTGCGATACGGTTAAAGTTCAATTGTGGTTCAGCTGTAATATTTTAGTGCGATCGAGCTCCTGTTTGATGGGTAATTTGCAGTAAAAACTGCCTCGCCCCAGAATTTTAATGGTGCCCGTGCTTCAATCATCATCGCTCTCGCTTTTTCAACGAGGGTACGGTTCTTGCGTTCAGCAATTCCATTTTGGTTTGGCGTATAGGGCGCGGTGAGCCTTCGCAGTATTCCGCATCGTTTTAAATAACTGTCGAAGTCCTTGTTCACGTATTCTGAACCGTTATCTGATTGTAGAAACTTGATTTTATTCCCTGTGTACGTTTCCGCTAACTCTTTGAACTCTTTGAATTTTTCTAAGACTTCGTTCTTGTTTTTGATCATAAATACTCGACAGTATCGACTAAAATCATCAATAAAAGTGACGAAGTACTTGTTTCCACCTACTGTGTGTGTTCTGATTGGCCCACAAACGTCACTATGAACGATTTCAAGGCGTTCTGTTGTTCTTTGAGTTGTTTTCTCACGGGGAGCAGGTACTCGGTGCAATTTTGCTTGAATGCATGTTTCACATTCTGGCAAAGTTTCAGATGAATCAAAGTTCAATCCAATTAAGTTTTCGTTTTTCAGTGCTAACTTCATGTCTTTGGTGTTCATGTGACCAAGTTTTCTGTGCCAGTCATAGATGTTTGATGATTGCCCCTTTCTAGTAATGGTTGGAGTCGTATCATCGTTATCATTGGCCAGGTTGTTGCGCTCATGTTTAGGTTTGATGTAGTAAAGACCATCATCATGTTTATGTGCAGTTAGAGTTATTCCAGCTTTTGGATTATTGACCGTAGCTTTATCTTTGGTAAAAAGAACAGAGCAGCCAGCTTCTGTCATCTTGCTGACGGACATCAAGTTAATAGACAGACTAGGTACGTACAGTGTGTCTAGTAGATGTGTAAGAGCAGTACCATCACCATTTTTTGTCGTGAACGAGACTGTACCTATTCCTTTAATCTCTGCAGTATGATCTTCTGTCGCGAAGTTCAATTTTCTAGAAGTACTCTTTATGTTCTTAAATAAAGTTTGTTGATAAGTCATATGCGACGTGCAACCACTGTCCAAAACCCATTTGTTGTCAATAGGATTCTTGTTTCCTGTGAGGAGACAATTCGTAGCAAAATGATTTTTGTTAGAGTCGTTGTTATTTTTACTAGATTTTTCTTTATTGTTCCTCCAGCAGTTTGTGCATATTTTATGATTTTTGCGTTTAAAGATGTTACCTCTTTGTTTGCATATCTTACAAGACGCGTACAAAGCTTCTTCTTGTACTGAGGGTTCAGGTTCAGTTTTCGTTATGTTCTGGTTATGTCGTGCTTCAGACTCTTCAATAATTTTAATTTTCAGCTCGTCTGGCTTCGGAAGTGTATCTCGCGACTCAATAGCGACCCTGAAGTTATCGTATTCTGCTGATAGACTATATAACATCATTATCGTTAGCAAATCCTCGTTTATTAAAACGTCCATGTCAGCCAGCTTATCCACAGTATCCATAAACTTATCTAGATGGCTTCGTACATCTCGTCCATCTAGTCTAGTTAATATGAGTTGTTTTAGTAGAGACGCCTTTCGCGCAGGTCCCTTACTGGCGTATGTTTGTTTTAGCTTGTCCCACACTGCTTTTGCAGTTGCGCAGTTTTTTATTTGTTTAAGTTCAGAAGTAGCGATTATAAGTATCAATTCTGACCTTGCTAGTCTGTCTCCTTCTTTGTCAGCCGCACTTTCAGCATTCGGGGAAGTCTCGATGTATTTCCATAATTTTTGTTTAATTAGAATGGCCTCAGCTTGAATCGCCCACGTATCATAGTTTTCTTTCGAAAGAGGATCGATTTTTAAATTCGACATTTTTGATATCTAGATGTAGGTTTTACATTTCTTAAATTTTTACGCTCTGCTACCATATAAAGAAAACTAATACTTGAGGTCGTTTAAATACAATTTTCAGAAAATAATAGAATGCAATGAGTTGGTGTCGTTTTCAAAACTCCGTAGACGTAGAACCTCATAGTAAAGTCGCCACAACTTTACTAGGGCATGACTTGAACTCGACTATGACCAATTTCGTGTGACTGTGATTTCATGACATATTATTTGACTTGATTTAATTTTAAAAAAAACTTAAGAATACATAAACTTGACACTGGCAGAATGCACGACGTGCGATGCCAATAAACAAGAAAAAAAGGGCAAAGTCGAGTTTTGGCGGGAACATGGAAAAATCATGACGTTGCATTCTATTATTTTGTTAAGCTTGTGTTTTTTCGCAATTTAATAATAAAAAATGGTGGTGTTTTATTCATTGAGTGTTGAATTACATGCACGAGTGTGGGCAAATGATATAATGGTGAAACATGTATTTTTGTGTTGTTTTCAAAACTCCGTCGTAGAAGCTCATAGTAAAGTCGCTATTTACCCGAAGATCTATAATTAATATGAAACTGTTTGTTTATTTGTTCCCAAGATTAACGTTTTTTTGCATCTCTTGAGTAGGTTTAAACTGTCTAGCTCATGGTTTTTTTTGCAATTTTCGGATTTAGCCGACTACAAGAATTCCGAATTATCAATCCGTTTTTTGTATTGTTACTTTATATTCACATTCACATTAGGCGTACCGTACAGTATGCCCGACGCCGCGCGTACTGAAGTCACAGTCAGCGGCTCGCTATACGCTTACGGCCTTACCTAAAATAATCTCGATTCTCTTAGTCACTGCTTAAACTTCTCTGTCCTTTTCTAGCACCTGCAAATTCACGTCAGAGAGAAGATGGCAGAGCATCTTAAGCAGTGACTAACGGTTGAAAAGTTTTTTTAAGTAAGGCCGTTAATCTGAACACTACCTATACCGCCTAAAAGTTTGAGTAACGTACCTACTACCTAGGGCACCTCTGTCGGGTAATTCCGAAATAAAAATACAACTCTTACATAGTTTATGGAATAAAATGGCCAAATCCGATTTATAAATTGCACGAGGTAAACCGGAATGAAATAGAAACAAGTCGGAACTAAATAAAGACCTTTTTTGAGTGCCATTCAGAATTACCCGAACATAATTCGGAATTGTGCTCTGTCAAAACAGAACTAGCAAGGTTTTCAAACACTTCTATTTATTATTTTTAAGAATATAAATAAAAAACAGTCTTGATAATAGATCTATAGTTCATTGCATTATTATATTCAAGCAAACGAAGTGTTTTAAGCTGGTAGCATTACGTCTCTCAATACTTCTTTGCTCAATACCATAGAGCAGAGTAATATACTGCTCAATACTGACTTATCGATGACAATTAAATACACCCTACAAGTTCTAATTTTCACCACGCGCACGTGGCGCCATTTGCAAATACGCGCCATTTTCATAAAATGAAAATAAGACACTGACGTCGAAACGTCGTAAGTTAAATCTGAAAAGCTCGAGATCAAAACATATATTACGTAGCACGTAGTATTTACTTACTCTATGAAAACATAAGTAAGCCATTTCATCTTAAACATTTCATATTATGAGTACGTACAGTGCTAGACATGACAAGAATGAAAATACCGACTTCAAACCAACAAACATTATGGTAAAACATACAAACTGCAAGAAACATAAAAAAGCCTGCCAAACGGGTCGTATAGGTATGTCCCCTACACATACCTATAGCCAAACAATACTTATAAACAGAGAAATTTACTAGCTTATATACGATATACTCGGCGCGCATATTCCCGACTAGCATTTGGTCAGTTTTATTTTCCATGCTAATTTTAAAAGTTACGGATCAAAATAATGTTTGTGCTATACAGAAGCTAATCCTAAAATGATGTTATAAGGCTCATAACGTCCCTGTCTCCTGTATTTGTAAGGTATACTTTCCTACCTACTTATGACTTTTCTGTTTTTATTTCGGGGGTTCAATATTTTGGTATTTCTTTCTCTACATCGAATGCCTATACAGTACCTAAGTACAGCATTTGACCGAAACTTCCGTTCATGAATGAATCTTGTACTTATTTCAGATTCAAAATCTAAACCATTGGTCCAAGGCTCGGCAGATCTCACGGCTAAAGTGATTGGTGACTTCGGAAGATGGCAGTTTCGGACAGGATTCCTCATGGCCCTATTAAAATTACCAATTGCCTGGTACCAGCTGAACATAATATTCATGGCACCTCCTCAAAACTTTTGGTGCTTGAAACCTAAATATCTTACTGGTTTCACTGAAGAAGAGTGGCGCAAGGCTTGTGCCCCAGTAGGTTTACAATAATAAGAAGTTTCATTACTATAAAATAACGTATCCGATGGACCTGGGTATGTCCTAAAACTGCATCCATAACCACCGGGCAGCAGCGTCCTCTCGGTTAACGGTGGTGAGCTTTCTGCAATCCCCAAGCCGCCTATTATGTCCCCCCGCCCCCCCATCAAGTGAGAGGCCTTCGTTCAACGTTTTCTTGCTGTTGCTGGACGTATCCGACTTGCAGCTTCTTTTAATGCGTTTTAGCTGTACACATACGCACATACATACAACTGCATACCTGCATACATGCGTACGTAAAATATTACGTAGGTATAACTTATGCTCATCTTAGGTACATAGTTTTACAGATGATAGAAGAGCATCCGTGTCTGGTATATGACCCGGACTTCCTTGTAATCTGGCCGGATATGGATAGGCGCTTTGTACCGTTGGTTACTTGCAAGAAATTCACGTATGATACATCAGTTTTTAACCGTACTATAACTTCAGACTGGGATTTGGTGTGCTCTAAGCATTGGCTTGTTCATGTAAGTACCTGAATACATTTTGGGTACAAATTACAATTACGTACTTACCTACCTACTGATAATTATAACCTGGTAGTATTTAGCAAAAATTGGGAGAATTTGTGGTCTCTGTCTATTTACCTATACCTATACTGCTCTGCCTCCTATCGATCTTCCGAGAAAGCTATGGAAGAACTAAAGATGGGTTATAATTCTTCCATGCTTGATCCCTAGGCAAAAAAACGATCTCCTTACTAAACGAATTTTATACTATTCCCATTTGTAGCGGTCTGATAGATAAGTTTACTTTAAATTATTATATTTGTATATAGTTTTACTAGAGTTTAATTAATGGTTAGAGTAATACATTTTTCAATTATAGTAGTTTTTCGAGAGAACTAAAATAAAAGAATTAATTTTTATGGAAACTAACATGCTTATTTATAATTTCTAGTTGACTCAGTGTATCATGATGTGGGGAGTCCTCGTCGGAGGCGTCATTTTCGGAATAGCGGCAGACAAGTACGGGCGGAAAATGCCGCTTATGATCGGAATACTAATACAGAGCTTAAGCAGTTATATTGTCACTTTTACGCAATACTACTGGTGGTTTTTGCTAATTTGGTTTATATTGGCACTCGCTTCTGGAGGCATTGGGATTATATCGTTCGTTATTTGTATGGAGGCAAGATTGTTTTCTCTATTTAATTTAATACATGAGTAATAAATAATATCATTTATGATGTTTACGGTACGGTGCGTTTCAGGCTGTAAGTGGTAAATATCGAACTACTGTTCCAGTGCTGTATCAGCTACCATTTGGTCTCGGAACTGCATTCATGGCAGGAATGGCTTATTGGCTGAGGGATTGGAGGAAATTGGAGTTTGCACTTGCATCACTCTCCGGACTATTTTTATTGTATTGGTTCGCAATATCCGAGTCACCGCGATGGTTATTGGCTACAGGTCAAACGAATAAAGCTTTAGGTAAAGTTTGAACTATTCTGTACTACTAGATACTAGATAAGACTAGAGGTCCAAATATTATCGCCGATCCGCCTGCTAAATATTGTAGGTATAAAGTTTTCCCATAAATAATACCAGTATAATAGTTACAGTGTAACGTTATACCCTAATAAGGATAATGGTATTTAGTAAAATGAAATGGCCTATTCCTATAACAAAATGCATTTATTTAAACTTATAGAAGTCCTGAAGAGCGCAGCCAAATTCAATAATAGACAATTTAATACAAAAGATGTAAAAATACTACTATGTGAAGCTGAACAAAGTGTGAAGCGAAAAATTCCTGCGTTTAGCATGTTATTCAGATCAAAAAATATGAGGATGAAGACAATGCTGCTTTCGGTTAATTGGTAGGTAAAATTTTCTGTTAGTAGATAAATAATAGCAAACGTACGAATTAAAGTTGTGCGCTTATTTGCGTAAGTCACGGCCATTGAAAAGAAACCACGGCGGGTACAAATAAAAAAAAAAACGATCTGTTGCATTTGTTCTTATGCGTCGGTCATGTTCACACGTTTGTATGTATAATGTATAAGGTATACACAATCTCTAACATACTAGCGTTTATCAAACGTGTGCGTTGCTCCAACACCCGAGGCAACGACGACGTAACGTACGCGTTACCTCACGGAGACTTTGGACCCGATAGACCAAATGTATAATTAAAATCGATCCAGCAGTATGTGTCACTGTCCACCAGTGGTGGTTACAGTGGTGGTGGTACGCGTGTGGTGGACAACGGGAATAGTCAAAGTTTTGGAGGAGTTCAGTCACAAACACACGTACAGAAGAATTATACATCACATCACACATCATCAGCCCGGAGACGTCCACTGCTGATCGAAGGCCTCCCCCTTAGACCGCCACACTGTACGACAACCTGCCATTTGCATCCACCGGTTGCCCGCGACTTTTACAATGTCGTCGGTCCACCTAGTGGGAGGCCTTCCTACGCTGAGTCTTCCGGTTCGCGGTCGCCACTCAAGAACCTTTCTTCCCCATCGGTTGTCAGTTCTTCGAATTATACATATAAGAAGAAAATTACATAAGATTTCTTTCCTACCGAAAGCAAATTATAATAATTATTGCAGGTTTTGTACAGGTCTATCATTCTACACTTTCTCACAATATGTGGGTTTGATGGGAAGCAACATATTTTTGGCTGTCGCCGTAACCGGAATCTTATCAGCCTTCGGAGGAGTCTTCTGTGTTTTTATTATAACTAGAGTCGGCAGAAAGACCACTATATGGATTTTCCAAGTAATAACAGCTATATGTTTCGTATTGTTGTTGGTTATACCTAAAGAGATGTGTGCGAATGACTGGCCAAGACTATTGTGTGCTGGGATTGGCTTTGCAGGAATGGCGGTGAGTCGAGTGCGAAATCGAATTGTTTTAGATTGTAGTTTTTGAAATAAGTTTACCATAAATGGTTTCTTATATGTTAAGCTAAAATGCACTCTATGATGTTTTCAGGGTTCCGTGCCCGAAGGGTAGTGATGGGTTCCTCACTCTTGAGTTACCTCTTTCGAGGCCATCAAATATCGAAATGACTGAGGTACTCGTACAAAATCGTTGAAGCACCTCACTCCTTTCTCTCACTTCATTCATCGCAACACGAATGCTTTGCTGTGTCGTTGCCTCGTTTACTCGCGTAACATAAAATATTGTTTCATTTCGTCTCCCTCACTTCTATAAGATTCGACCTCTATCGCTATAGTAATAGGACACATACTCCAACGACACAAAATAAGTGGGTAAAGAAAAACCCTGTTCGCAAAACCCACCTAGCAAGTGTAATAGGTACCAAATCAAGCCGAGCGACAACGCCGCAGCGAGGGAGTGTCGCTTGAGGAGCGAGCCGTTCGTTGCGGTGATCTGAAGTGCAACGTACCTCACCTCATTTAAGGGGAGAGGGAAGAGGCCCTCATTTGGCATTGAGGTATCCTCCCTCATCCTCTTTTAAAATGTGTGAGGAACCCATCACTACCGAAGGGTGTCCAATGGGACCCGATTTTACTAAACCTACCGTGTCTGCTTTTCCGTTGATCCGTCCTATTCTAGCATGTATCATAAACCGGAACAGACAGCCAATTTACATTTTCCCAGAATATGTACTACTATGGCGAATCTTTAATAAATAAAATAAATAAGTTGAAAAACAATTCAACTCCATTCGAGAAACGTGTTTATCTATGATGTTTTTAATCGTAAAAACGGCAATACATAAACACGTCAAATCAGCAGCGCGAGTACCGTTCTTGACGATCGTTCTATTTGACATTTAAATCGGTATAATTCGATAAAATTCGGTATATTCTCAAATTCGTCTAAGCAAATCTGCTATACCGACACGTCAAATTTAGCGACATAGAACGGTACTCGCGCTGCTGGTGCGATAAAAAATTAAATTGGCCAAATGCGAACCGGACTCGCGATAAGAGTTACAATATTTTTTTAAATAATTTATTCATTCATCTATGTAAACAAGTATGTAGGTTTGGCAATTTGCTTTACAATCGAGATTATTTTAGGTAAGGGTGTATATAGTTAACATCCTAGGTATTCAAATCAGTTTCTGTACAACACAACAATAAACTTTGGTTCCATGACTTTTATGCGATTTATTACATATTATATAATTATGTAATTTTTTTGATGTGCGGAATCCATGGTGCGCGATTCCAATTCGCATTTGATCTGTTTTGTTCTATTAATAGATATTGAGATCTCGGTACTATTATAATATTATATTAGGTATTTTCCGTTTTTATATTTAGTTATATTTTAAAATACAATAAAATAACTTGAGAACCATTAAATTTTGTTGGTTCAAGTATCCTGTTAAAGCATGCCCTGAAAGGATACGGCCTCGAAATAAATCACTCTGTATAGGTAAGTAGATATGTACCTACCTACATATAAATCCACAGCAGGTATATTTATGATAGCAAAATAAACTTACCCGCAGCTTTATCTCCGCAACGACTTGACCGCTTTTCATCATCATACACACTTCTATCTAACCCACTAGAGCTATTACGCCAGCGGCCCAGAGCGTCGCTCCGGTACTTCAAGGAACTGAGTCAGCTCGTGCAGACGCTGGCGGGGCAATGCACAATACACCTCAAGCGAGACGTCAGTGCAGGACTTATCACCCCCACATTGAATAACAATAAGAAAATAACTTACCCTCAGCTCTTCGTTTCAGGGTTCCATCCCAGCGTTGTACTTGTACTCCGGGGAATTATTTCCAACTCTGGGTCGCAACGTTGGAATCAGCGGCGTCACGATGTTCGCGCGTATCGCCTCCATGATGGCGCCTGCTGTCGTCAGCTTGGACTCAGTCATCGTAGATTTACCGGTCATTATTATGGCAATAATGTCATTTGCGCAACTATTACTGTTACTACCGCTACCTGAGACAAAAGGCATTCCCCTGCCGGATACTTTGGAGCAAGCTGAACGAATATGAAAAACATTTCAAAAAAAAAATAACCGACTTCAACTTCGAATACCTGGATGACATCTTCATGTTTTCTAGTAATTTTGATTTAAAACCCTATCTACTGAACCGATTTCGATAAAATATATATGGGACCACCTCTGAAGTATAACCTACCAAACAAAAAAAGAATCACCAAAATCAGTTCATAATTGGCGGAGTAATCGCGTAACATAAATACAAAAAACCAAAAAAATACAACATACAGTCGAATTGAGAACCTCCTTTTTTGAAGTCTGTTGAAAATGATGGTGAATTATCTTGAAAACCATAAATCTACATTAGTGGCATTAATATAATATAGTAGTCTGCTGTACGAGGCATATGCACATTGCACAGTCTGACCTCTAAAATATGGACAGGCTTTGCTCCACTTATTTACATAAAGTAAGAGTCACACTGCATTGAAATGTCTTGGTTAGGGGCGCTTTTCCCACAGAGCTCCAATATATAATATACAGCGTAGCGTTACGGTGCCGACATTAAATTAACACACGCCTGTAGGGTTAATGATCAGTAACCATAAAAATAATGAAAAAAAAACGCATACAAAAAGTTCATCGACGTTAGACAAAATGTATGGAACATCTGTTTTTTTATAATTATTAATGTAGGCACCGTGGCGCCACGCTGTATAATATAGGCTTTTCCACACTTAAGACTTACTAATCATTGCAATGTCACCACCAGCTTTAATTAAAACTAAAAAAAAGGATGGTACTACGCTTTAAGTGTAGCCGCGTCGTGTGTTACATGGTTATAATTATTGAGCCTAAGCCTGTGTTTAGGCGCAAAATTACTCTTACATCACATAACCCTAACTATGCTTGATTATAAATTAAAATCATGTGGATAAGATCGAGACTTTATTACTAAATGTACTGCTGATAGTTTAAATATTAATTAACTATGTACATAGATGCTTAGCTCCACATACCTATCTATTACAGTTATAAAAATGAATTAAAAAATAACTATATTTTTGTAAACTTACTACAATATAAAACTAAGGTAAAAGTATTTGGTTATTTCATTATGAAAATAAGATTGTAGGAAGGCAATCTTATTTTCAGAATGAAATAACCAAATGTTTTAACTTTCCTGACATTTATACAAAATTAAATTAATTGGTGTGAATTTAAAGGATTTGTATTGTAGCATAGAGATCCATAAACCTCTACAAAACAGAGTATTACATTGTTAAGTCAAATGAAATGAAATCTAGGTATATTCACATTAGGTAACTTGGAAAAGAAGCTTAATAAATATTCTATTGCTATTTTATGTAACATAAGACAAAAAATTGGTAAGATAATTGTACTCTAAATGCATATCAGTTAGTAGTTGTACAAATGATGAACATTTTTTTTTGTTTACTCTCCCTTAATTTTTTCTGCAATTTTAGTTTTAAGGTTTTCAACTCTGTCTAATAATGTAGGATGAGTGTGGTGCCACATTGAGTATAGATGGTCATAGTAAGGGAAATCCAAATTATCCTTTCCCAGTTTAATGAGAGATGTAATCAGTTCTTCTGTAAAGTTCAAAGACACTGCAAAATCATCGGCCTCATATTCAAACCGTCTGGCAAGGGCAGTTGCGAAGAATGATAGGATTGTGTTGTATGGAGCAAGAATTACTTGCAAAACTACAATGAGACCAATGATGACAGGTTCTTGACCAATAGGGAAACCAAGCGTCCTATACAGTAAAGAATACTTGAATAGGAGACCGAAAGCAGTAAATACAAGTAGAAGATTCACTTCAGTCAGAGCTATGGATTTGTTGACGTGGTTACATTGCCAGTGACCTAGTTCATGGCCCAAAACACCCAGAACTTCCTGCTCGTTGCAGCCGGTTGTCCTCTTTTTCTCCTCATCAAACTTCTCTATAAGGGTGTCGAATAAAACTATTCTCTTCTCACCAAATATACCAGTGAAGTATGCATTGCTGTGAGCCGACCTTTTTGAACCTTCTACAATGTATACTTGTGAGAGTGGGAACTTCAAGCGTGCTGCCAGCTTTTCGATACCTTGACGTAGAGAACCATCAGGAAGAGGCACAAATTTATCAAATAGAGGTGCAATCACAGAAGGGTAGATAGTTAATAAAAGTAAGGTAACAATTGTGGTGAATAGCCATAACCAGACAACGAACATGTTTCCACCAAGCATTATTATGTACAAAGCTATAGACACAATTGGCAAAGTAATAACTAAATTAAGAGCAAGTGACTTCAATTGGTCTTTGACGAAAAATCCAACAGTCTGCTTATTAAAGCCATGTTTCTCCTCTAAGACAAAGGTCATGTAAATAGTGAACGGCATCATAGTGACAATATTGAATAGAGTAGACAAGACTATAAAAATACAACTTATTGTTTTTTCACTATCTGGTGAGATGTTGAAAATTGCAGCGATCTGCTCACAATGAACCCAAGCTGCATATATCCATCTATTATACAAAATAATTGACATTATAATAATGGAATATGTTTCTTTAACCATTCTGAACTTTGACTTATCTAATCCATATGTCCGTGACTTTTCAAACGACTCTTTGGTGATGTGCTCTTTAAATACTTCTGGGATTTCATTCTTCGATTTGTATATTCTTACCTGAAACACGTAAAATACGTGTAATTATTAAATAAGGAAAATGACATGTTTGTATGCGAGTTTTTTCATCCAATTTATGTGTATGGATATCATACAATATTCGTTTTTGTGCTGAGAATGAAGGGTGTCACTATAATAATTTATGACATCCGTCCACGTTTATTAGCAATTGGGTACACAAATTGCTATGGAATTTATGGAATTAAACACAATGAAATTACTATGACATGTAGTTGGTAAGTATTTACCTGCCGGTAAGCGAGGTACATTTCCCATAGGAATTCTCCCCAGGAGAATGTAAGGATAAGTAATAACAGGGAATATTCATTAAGGATCATGATTTCACACAAATTTCGCCTCACAAATCATAAAATCAATGAATTTTTATTATAAAATATCGACACGAATTCTTATCGAAGAGATCAAGAGACAAGAGGTTGGAATGAGAGAAGTAACCAGTGTTTCCACTTTCAATTTTGGTTTTTCCCTAGTTTCTTTTCAAATTATACCTAAAATTCCCTAAACAAATATTTCAATTCTTTGGTTTAGGGAGCATGACCATAATATAGAAAAAAAACCCTATTTTGAAGCCGAAGCTCTACTTTTACAGTTTTTCGCAGCACTTAACATTGGATAGGTAATCACCACTCTCACTCAGACATATATTAGAATATTTTTTCGCTATTGTTCTGCAATGCAGAATGAAAAAAAAATCAACTGTTGGTATAATACGACTTAGGTCGCCTGTAACTGCGGTCATAGCACAATTAACATCAATAGGGTTACATTAATTACGGGATTTACGAGTTTGAGACAAAAAACATAAACAAAAGGATTACCACATTAAGTTCGATTTTTCCCCAAAACTCCCTAAATCCCTGTCGAAATGAAAATGTCCCTAAACCTTACATAATATTGGTAATTTTACCCTAAAAAAGGGAGAAGTCCCTAAAAGTGGAGACACTGGAAGTAACGTTTTGTGAATTGTGACAGCCGACAGGTGACAGTCAATTGTCATTATCAGTGCCTTTTTTTTCTTAGTTATTGGCATCGCACATTGTGCATTCTGCCAGTGTCAAGTTTATAATAATCAAGTCAAAGATGTCATGAAATCACAGTTCGTTGCACGAAATTAGTCATAGTCGAGTCGAAATCATGCCCTAAAAGTTTTAGTAAAGATGTGGCGACTTTTTTTTTTTTTTCATAGTTTTTGGCATAGCACGTTGTGCATTCTGCCAGTGTCAAGTTTATGAATTTTTAATTTCTTTTATTAAAATCAAGACAAATACGTAATTAAATCACAGTCATGTTTCACCACATTATATCACTTGCCCACACTCGTGCATCAACACTCAATGAATAAAACACCACCATTTTTAATCATTAACGGCCTTACCTAAAAAAACTTTTCAACCGTTAGTCACTGCTTAAGATGTTCTGCCATCTTCTCTCTAACGTGAAGTTGCACGTGCTAGAAAAGGACAGAGAAGTTTAAGCAGTGACTAAAAGAATCGTGATTATTTTAGGTTAGGCCGTAATTCGCGAAAAAACAGAAGTTTAAGAAAATAATAGAATGCAACGACATGATTTTTCCGTGTTCCCGCCAAAACTCTTGTGGCGACTTTACTATGAGCTTCTACAGAGTTTTGAAAACAACCCGAAAAGACATGTTTCACCACATTCGGCCATACCTAAAAAAAAAAAACTTCTCAACCGTTAATCACTGCTTAAGATGCTCTGCCATCTTCTCTCTGACGTGAAGTGTAACATGCAAGAACAAGACAGAGAAGTTTAAGCAGTGACTAAGAGAATCGAGATTATTTTAGGTAAGGCATTTCTCTGGGTAAGGCCGTATACTCGGAGGAACCAGCACCCTTATCATGGCCGTTCGCGATTCCGATTGCGATAGCATGCCATCCTGCTCGTACCAAACCACTCGCGCCATGCGCCCTCCCGCTCGCGCACGCTCGCAATCAGAATCACGAACGTCCATGATAAGGGCACTGCTCTCTCTCTCTATATAATCAAAGGCCGTATATGATCACCGATGTAAAGCAACGGACGGTCCGGTCAGTCTTCGGATGGGTGATCGTGAGTGGCATTTATTTCTGAGTGCTACTGTGGATAGGATGACACGTTAAATTGTTGGTCCCGGTTGCTTGTTCTAGTTTCTGTAACAACAACCGTCAGCCATGTCAGAGGCCTTCGGGCGGCACATTAACTCTGACACTAGGGCTGGCCACTCAGCCTATACGAACTTAACATATTATATCACTTGCCCACACTCATGCATGTAATTCAACACTCAATGAATAAAACACCACAATTTTTAATCATTAATTCGCGAAAATACACAAGTTTACGACGTAGCTCGATTTTTATTTTTATTTCTATACAAAGTTTAGGGGTCAATTTCACTCCCTTACCGGTCGAATTTTGAAAAATCCGTTCTAATTGTACATCTCCATTTGAATAACATTGGGTCCAAATTCCACATCTCTACAATAAGCGGTGTAGCCTGGGCGATGATTGAGACCATTTGAGGAATATTGGGTCCAAATTCCACATCTCTACAATAAGCGGTGTAGCCTGGGCGATGATTGCTAAGAAAAAGGGGCTTGCTTGTATATATTAAGATACATACATACATGAACCCTGAAAACATTACACTCCTATTTTGGGTAATCGTGGAAAAAGCACTACTGCTTCAAAACTACAACAAAATAATGAAAATTTTCTTAAAACCCGATAGTGGCAACCCTTTAGCTTCTAGCCCTCTGACCGACGACGGTAGGCATACGGTAGGCATCTCGGACGGAGGAAGGATTTCCCTCTTGGTGGCAATAATGTAGGTAGATCATCATTGCTGTAGTTTATCACGACAGTGGGAAAATTCAACCAATCATTTGGTCCAGTGGTTCTGAATCAGAACTTCTGACGCCTTCCTTAGACGTACAATGAGACGTACTATTATACTATAGTCTCGTGAAATATTTATGTACCTATAGTGCAAGAATGTAATGTCTTGAGTAGTGATACAAATTATTTTAATTTATTTAACAATTTTATTCATGTAAATAATTTAAAGCCCTCGACTAGATGAAGTATTACATAAGTATAGTCTATTATTTCATAGTCCTTTTTATAAAATCTTATAGCTA
This sequence comes from Erannis defoliaria, assembly GCA_905404285.2. NCBI lineage: Eukaryota > Metazoa > Arthropoda > Insecta > Lepidoptera > Geometridae > Erannis > Erannis defoliaria. Next base: position 10,825,800 of record FR990078.1, read on the forward strand.
AGCATAATCTGTAGGTACCTATAAGTATTTTAACAAACCAATACGTTCACAATCTTTTTTGCCGTTCGTACATGTAGTCACTTTTTTTAATCTATTTATCTATCGACTAAAATCTCCACATTTGTAACATTTGCAATCATCTGGTTCACGAATGCGAACTTCCATGATTGCATTGTCTTCATCTTCAAGTCTCACGCCATCTGGATCGTAGCAGTGAGTAAGTGTCACCAGGCGCTCTCGCAGCAAGTTTTCTCGGCAGCAGAAACATTCCTTAAAATAGAAAAAAAACATCAAAATTATTGCCACCAAAAAACGATTATAGGTTTTCTTTTAAATATATTACCTATAGTACCTATACCTAGTCTCAGGGTGGGTTCGGGTCTACAAAGAGCCGTTTATTGTAATTACAGAGGCATACAATCTCACTCTCTTTTAAATGTTGTTTCCAATGTCTGTGATAGGCAGAATTCTTCAGGCAGTCTTTTACCTTCAAAAAGCCAGTCGGACTACTGATTGATGGACGAACTTGGCTGGTACACATTCCTTCACACCTGTTGACTCCGACTTCACCACTACACGATCGCACCATCCTGCCCAAGTCGTCATACTCCTCTGAAAAAAATATTTAGTTATTCTATCTATAGCCATACTATGTACTTATGTAATCTAACTATTGTCCGATATATGTAATCGAGATACCTAGTAGGTATGTTATGTATGTGGCGACCGCGAACCGGAAGACGCAGCGTAGGAAGGCCTCCCAATAGGTGGACCGATGACATTATAAAAGTCGCGGGCAACCGGTGGATGCAAATGGCAAGCTGTCGTACAGTGTGGCGGTCTAAGGGGGAGGCCTTCGTTCAGCAGTGGACGTCTCCGGGCTGATGATGATGATGTTATACATAAAATACGTACCTTTTATGACATGTATCTCTGTAGAAATAGTTTCACAAGTTGATTCTGCACCAATTTTAATAATCATGACTAAAAGTATTTCTAATACTAAGAAATACAATTTTTGGGAAATTAGTAATTCCATTATAGTAACAAAGGGTGCTAAACAAAAACAAGTCGTTTCTGAAGCTTCTACGATGATGGAATGAATGATTATGAAAAATATTTCCCTTTTATATGGCGAATATTTCACTCCCATTCAGAGTAAAACACGAGCCCTCCTTGTAGCGCACCAGCAGGACATTGTGATTATAATTGAAATAGCTTGTAAGTACACTTAAGAATGCAGGCCGATTGATAACTTGTAACCATTTATCAGATCCGGTACTAGGAATTGTGTTGGGGGAGGACGAATGGCTCAAATCTTAATTTTTATTGCGATATTATTAGTTATGTAGGTACTACTACTCAAAATTTGTAAGAAATAGTTAATGACTAATAAAATATGATCAGAAAATAATATTGATAGATAGGTTTTGTTAAAAACCAATGATGTTATAATTTTACTCTATGTTAAAAACACAGTATAATAAATAAGAGTTTTGTAGTGATTTAGCATTAGAATACCCTATAAGTAAAGATTGCAGTTATAATATAATATATGCGAGCGTAGTGATCCCAATTATGTATAGCTTGGCAAAAAGAGTAGAAATTAATAGGGTCACTAATAAATTTCTTTGGGTGAATTTCTACCATGGAGGAAAGAGAAGCGAGAGAGAGAGTAAAAGAAGAAGAGAGAGACCACAGAGCAACCACAGAGCAGATAATGTAAATTTATCTGCCACAGAGTAATAGAAGCATATATCCTATACTTCTATAACTCTGTGGTCGCTACTTACTATCACAAATAGTCCTAAAAACTAGCAACTCTGTAGTACATCAGACAGAGAAATATAGGAAGTTGAACTGACGTGTTTTATAATGTAATGCTAGGACAGAAAAATGTTTTCGTTTGGAGAATTTCTTGCCAGCCTATAGCTTGACTTATTATCTGTTTTTTATTTACCTACCATATCGCGCTGCTTCACCGTCTGGAACAGACAGCGTTGTAGTACTTTAAAGACAGCGGTCCGTGGTCTGATTTACTAGACGGACCGCTGCCTGCACTCACTCTTGACTTGGTATGTCACCGACTGTTTAGACCAACTCAAGAGTCTCAGACCAATTTACCTTGGTTTTGTAAAACTCGTTATCGAAGCGTTATTTTTTACACGTATTGTTTCGACTCACGAAGGACCATTATCCGACCATGTGATATGTGATTGATGTGAGATTGCATTCAATTCGGGAACGGAACCGTGCTCCACCTAGGTTCTCCACCTGAGTGTAGCATGGAGTACTTACACGTCTCGGTCTCCCGGTAGGCGGTGGTTGTGTGTGCACATCTATTAGATACTAGTGCGAATGAATACTACATGTGTCTAGTCTAGATAGTCACATTTTTAATGTTATAAATGCGTTTATCGGTATTTGTGTGGTTGTATGTCTGTTACATATTCACGCCAAAACAGATTTGAATGAAACTAGGAATGGAGATAGCTTATTTCTTGAAATAACACATAGGCTTCCGTTCATCATCAGCGATTTTCATCATCACGCGGGTGAAACCTAATAGTACCTATAGCACAGTTATAGTTTTTCAGGGGTGTTTCGGTATTCTAATTACATCCGACTCGTATACCGCGCTATGTCGCTAAATTTGACGAGTCGGTATAGCAGATATACTTAGACGAATTTGTGAATATTTATACCAAATAATATGGAATTATTCCGATTTAAATGTCAAATATAACGATCGTCAAGAACGGTACTCGCACTGCTGAATCGTAATTTCTGCAGTTATCCAGTACATTTTGCTTTTATTTTTACAGACATTCTTATTATTATATACGTTCCAATTCCAATACAAATACTTACAGTGAGTCTGTGTAGTACCTACCTAATCCGCATATGTTGTAGGTAGCTGGCATTACTGCCGTGGGGGGCCATGTTCATTGAAACGTTTTCTTTGTAATACATCTATGGGGTTGACAGTGTGCCTAGTACCAGGGTAGTATAAAAGCTGTAATAAATGTACGAATTTCGCAGAATCTTACCGTTTCTTGTAGGATACAGACTATCTTTGAGCAATCTGAAATGTCGTTTTCTCAGACACTTTCTGTTTGTCTGATACTAACTGCTTGCATTATTCCAGATAAACCAGTTAAAGCTCTCAACGTTCAAATGAGCCCAGGTAATATTTTTTCAAGTCCATGTGCGATACGATTACGCAACGATAATTAAAAATCTATTTCAATCTAACAAATATTTCAGGTCTAGAATGCCAAATGACCCCAGTCATACATGTTCTTACACACGCTGGATGTAAACCGAAAGCAATTCCATCTTTTGCTTGTTTAGGGAAATGCTCTAGTTATGTTCAAGTGAGTACAATAAGGTTTTTGTAATTAGTAAATTAAACAAAACATCTTTCCTTTTATGACATACCTAGTAAATTCATGTGATAGTTTGGCCTAGTTCACACAAGGAAGTACCACTAGGCCACCTGCGTATGGGAAATGTCCTAAACCTTTATCATAACCTAATTTTAACAGGTTTCTGGCAGCAAAATTTGGCAGATGGAGCGTACTTGTAACTGTTGCCAAGAGTCTGGAGAACGAGAAGCGACTGTTATATTATACTGCCCAGATGCAAAGAGCGCAGAGAAGAGGTTTAGAAAAGTGAGTGATCTACATAATCTAGTTCTAGATTTTGTTCTTCTTTGTTGGTAGGTAGGTACATGCTTTTCCCAAAGTTTTTTTTACGATAGACGATTCCCGTCATAGGCATCCAGTCATTCATGGGGTTTATACTTCGAGCGTGCAGTATCGAAGAGTTTGCCTTTGTAAGAATTATTATATTACATGTACCTAGGCCATGTAGGCAAATTGGGATCATGAACATTATAAGTACATCAACATTAATTCTATTGAAATGTTATTTCAGGTGTCCACAAAAGCACCACTGGAATGTATGTGCCGACCTTGCGGAACCATTGAAGAGAGTGCCATAGTTCCTCAAGAAATGGCTGGTTACTCTGATGAAGGACCTCTTCATGGCCAATTTTTAAAGTCTTTATAAATTGTGATGATAGGTATTGAATTACGACAAAAAATATTGTTAATGCTGTTATCGAAATTACTTAATTTGACGTATATTTGGACATGAATTTCATGAATAATTGTTATTTTTATCTTTCATTAAAAGCCCTCGACTTCTAATTATTTTTAACTTGATCACTTTTCTGTCCGATATTGTAATGAAGTGCAGTTTTAAAATAAAAGAAAGTATAGGTTATAAGAATTTTAATCTCTCTCTTGTTGTAAAATAGATGTCCTACCTAGTGTTTTAAAGAATTAGCCTATACTGATAATTTCCTATATGGAAGTGATAACCTTACGGATCCCTAAAATTGAAAGTCAAAAGAAGAATATTTTATTAGAGAAATCTAGCCACCATGAAGACTTCCGCAGTAGAGATTGCTTGAAGCTTCCAGAAGCCGACACGTTCACTGGAGAGCTTCTGTACCAGATGTAGACACAACCATGGGACACCAGAATTGCTTGTAATTCTCGCAACCAGAAGTAGGCACGACATAGGACACCAGGGTTGCTCGGAATTTCAGCTCCCCGAAGCAGGAATACGGGTCTTGAGGCAGAGTCACGACATAGGACACCAGGGTTGCTCGGAGTTTCAGCTCCCCGAAGCAGGAATACGGGTCTTGGGGCAGAGTTCCCCAAGAACTGGAGCTGGCAACCGTCTAGGGAATCTGAAATAATTTGTGATGAGAAAAGAAAAAGGAACAATGAAGGGCCTAAGGTTTGCCCAGTAAGAGATCAAATCGGACCAACTCGTCCAAAATTAAGACTGGGTTAAATTTAATCACAATAACCCTTAGGGCATAAGTATCATTGATCTCAGTAGTAGTTGTAGAATCAGAATCCAAAAACAGAATCCCGCACCAGGGATGGAAGTCTCCCTTATATACGGATTTTGAAAGTATTCTAGAGCCATTTCTAAAATTCTCTGCAGCCTGAAATTTTGTTCACAGAGCGGAGAGGTCCTATTAATAATATAAAAGACCTTACCCAAAAATACTCCATGTAGTCGAGATTTCCAGGCAAACCTCTTTTCACGAAACTACATGGAGACTACAGACGGTCAAATTTGACAACTGTCAAGATTGACAGCGCTTTGTTTACCTAATTTTAAACCAATATTCAAGTAAAACCAATAAGTTATTTCACAATCTAACTACACCAGATGAACCACAAAAATTCGCTCTCCAATCGATGTAAGTTTCATGCAGATCGAAGAGGTACCAGGAAAATTTATTATTTCCAAAATTAATCCGAAAACGTCGATCCCGGCACCAGAAGAGCATGAAAGATTCAGCATGCGGACCCAAAGAACGCCCGTATGCCGACAAACCAGGAAAACATTGGTTCCTAGCAGGAGAAATGGTGTGAACACGAAAGAAGGAAAATTATAACAACTTGCCCTAAACATACAAGGTAAAAGAAGGCACCTAACTTTCTACAAGGGCCTAATCTAAGACGAACATCATGCCTCAAAAACGAGATGTGAGAAACATTATCCAAATAAAGAAAAGTAATACATAAAAGTGTGTTATTCAAGCATGTTCAGCTATTAGGAAGCTAAACACAGGAATTACCTATAAAATAGTAAGTCAATAGGTACCCGTAGGGAAGCATATCCCTACAATATATCAAATATAACATAAAATATCATTGAAATATAGGTACATACAACGTCTGCTCATGAATTAATTAAATAACTATCATTTAATTTCTCTATGTAAGTTACAACCGTAAAAATTCTGAGCTGAGGCGAAGCTGAGGCCAGCAAACATGCTCACGCTCAGTTACCGCCAATCACAAGAAAATTATAGTCACTAACTTATAATAGTGTTTTTTCTGTGCACTAACCGCTAATAAGCCGCCTCGTTTACTAATCGCCCAGCCGTACACCAGCTGGCCAGCATTTTTACCAATGGATGTAGCAAGCCAAGGCATACCTTTCTGGCAGAAGGTATAAGGTCACTGACCATGTAACCTTGTTTGTGTGAGTTTATTTTAGTGTGAGTTCGTACGAACATGACTTGTTTTATTGGTGTGAAAGTTTGCTTGAAAGTGTACCATAATATTATTATGTGATTTTCTCGTCCCCCGCTAAAAGTGGCATACAAATTTTTGCTTATGTAAGAATATTATCGCAAATGCCTTCTCCATTGTTATACACTCTAAGCGGCTGGTGGATCAACTATAGACGAGTGTAAAGAACCTTCGTATCTTTCGTTTATCAGCGAAATGATAACAAGAGGGAAATCCTTCCTGCGAGTCGTTTATAAATAGAGCTGTCTCCTCCAAATTTTCGCATAAAGTAAACCAACCAACACTACCAATATTACCTGCAGTACTATTACAGTAGTACCAACTAACCTTTACTTTACTGATGGACGTGGAGTAGTGGACTTATCAGTGACTTATTTTGGGTAACTTTAACCAATCTTTGACAAAAAAATACTTGAAATAAATAAATGCTTGATATTATGTAGTAAATATATGGTCAATGTGCGACCTCCAACGGCCTTGCTTAAAAAAGCCGCTCAAACTTAATCACTGCTTAAGATGCTCTGTCAACTTCTCTCTGACGTGAATTCTCAAGTGCAAGAACAAGACAGAGAAGTTTAAGCAGTGATTAAGTTTGAGCGGCGTTTTAAGTAAGGCCGCTAGGGTGCAACGACCATGCAACGACGCTAAAATCATGCCAAAATGCTATGAGGCGGAAAAAAAAGATTTATTTTTGTTATTTGCTTCGCACGATGTGCATTCTGCCAGTGTCAAGTTTATGAATTTTCTAGTTTTTTTTATTAAAATTAAGTCAAATATATCATGCAATCGCAGTTAGTCACACAAAACTAGTCATAGTCGAGTTCAAGTCATGCCCTAGTAAAGTTGTGGCGACTTTACTATGAGCTTCTACGGAGTTTTGAACACAACACGAAAAGACATGTTTCACCACATTATATCACTTGCCCACACTCGTGCATGTAATCCAACACTCAATGAATAAAATACCATTATTATTAAACATTAATTTGCCTTAAAACACATGTTTAAGAAAATAATAGAATGCAACGACATGATTTTTCCGTGTTCCCGCCAAAACTCCGTCAACTGAGTTTTGAACGAAAGATGCATCATTAAAAGAGCAGCAGACAGTAACAAGTGTCTATTTTTTACAACTCGTATCCGAATCGCGATCCCGAAAAGTTACATGATTAGCCCGCTGCTACACGGTCTGAGAATAAACTATATCTGACCAACGTCACCTTGGTCTGAGTCGGTCAGCTGTCCGGCTGATATTGTTAAACTGTATCAGAAGACGCACTCACATAGAAAACGTGTCTATACGTAGATTTATATATACCTATAACTACAATAGTGTCATATTCAGTGCGAGCTAATTTGTACATTATCGGCCTTACTTAAAAAAACTTTTCAATCGTTAGTCACTGCTTAAGATGCTCTGCCATCTTCTCTCTGACGTGAAGTTGCACGTGCTAGAAAAGGACAGAGAAGTTTAAGCAGTGACGAAGAGAATCGAGATTATTTTAGGTAAAGCCGTATTTGTGTGAGACGGTGTGTAAATTTCTGCCAGCTGACAGAACGTAGTTCTACAGCCAAAGATAGATGGCGCCGACGAGACATGGTTCTATTAAAAAAAAAAAGAAAGCTGTACACTCACCTTCACTGCTTCAATTTGTGTTGTGGAAGAACAAAAGCATGGGAAATACCACGGGCAAGTACTTTGTTAGACAAACATTTACCACAAAAACAGCATCACAGAACTGATGTAAATGAAATAAATAATAAACTTTATTTTTATTTTATGACATTTTGACCTTGCCATTCGTTCAAAATCTTCAGGACCACATACGCTTAGAACCATGTCTCGTGAACGTCATCTTACGCATTTTAATGTTTTTTTTTTATGATCTATTTTCTAAGCATGTATTTAAAAAAAATGTTTCCTTCACTTCCTTTCACTCGACAGATAGCGCAGACTATCAGACTAAACGTCCCAATCAAAAACAGCATACAATTTTTGGTAGGTGGCATGAGAAATAATATAAAATCTGGTCTGCGCAAAGTCAGAGCCATCTAAGACCTTCTTTTTTTTGATTGCTTGTCCTGTCAGTCAAAATCGCGGAAATCGCCCATTGACTGCCGAACACCGCGCGCTCGCATACAGCTGACACTGACAGTGTAGCAGCCATTTTCCAGGCCATTGGCCGTTGGCCGTCCCAACCCATCCCAAACTTTTTGTGTTTTTGAACGAAAGCAAGTTTGTTTTGTTTTCTTCACGAAATAATAGATTTTGTTGTTATTTTATTCTCCCAAGAATAAATCAGAATAACCAGAACAGTACCAATTCTGAAAGCGAAATGAGTCGGCGTAAGCGTACGAAGGTAAGATTTCGTGGTTTAGCTACGAATAAGAAACAGGAACCTATGGAATAAATTTAAACAAAGTGTAAAAATTGCAAGGTTATGTTTATTGATTTTCAGGTTGAAAACCGCGAACTGGATGAGAAACTGAAGCAAGAAGATTCTGAATCTGATCAATCTGAGAAAAGCAAAATGACTTCATCCAGTCCCACATCTACAGTTGGGCGGAGGGAGTCCGCCGGTAGCCGCACTGCCGATGTCAAAAAAGAGGAAAAAGTTCCCCTCCAAGAATCCAAACCTGATGATATTGAAGAAATAAACTACAAAGAAATGCTTAACAGGTACTTGCTATAACCAAGTTGTGCTAAGTAGTCTTCTAACAGGTTTAATAACATAAAAGCTCAATAACAATAATTTTCTTTCAATCATTCACAGCTGTTTATCTGCTAGCATGGACATTATCATAATTAAAAAACTAGGGAGTAGCAAATAAACTATTCAAGGTTTCGTTCAACTTTACATCATGTTATCGCAGCTACAATAGTGCTTTTAAGTGCATTCATGCATTGCTTTAGTACCCTTCGGCGGCGTACGAAACCGGAGGCTCGTAACCAGTTACAGTAGAAGAAAAATTCTACATTATATGATACTGGTTACTAGGTACTACGTTTTTTTCTTTACACGGGCTTCTAAAGCTTCTTCTCGGCCTTCGCTATGGAGGTCACCGGCTCGCTTCGCTCGCCACCTCCCCCCTTCGCTACGCTTGTCCTCGTATGGCTTGCTCCACTCAGCAGGCTAATGATGTAACTGTTCGGGATCACGATTCGGATCGCGATTTGTCATGTCACTTGTCACTGTCACAGCTTCACAGTATCACGGAGGGATTTCTCTCGCTATCGTTATTGAACGAATGCATTGATTTCCTTAGTTAAGTTAAGCAAATCCGTCGGTCTTTTGGCGTTTCATCCTGCCCTGCAGGGTCAAATGAGTTTTTTGGCAGTGACAGTGACAAGTTTCTATTTTTGACAACTCGTATCCGAATCGCGATCCCGAAAAGTTACATGATAGCCCTGCAGGACCTCCCTTGAGCTTCTGGCTCTGGAGCTTTTTATATACACTCTAGGGCTAGGGACCACAAGACTAAGTCGGAGTCAGGGAGCTCTGATTCAGATCTGAAGGCTAAGGCGGAAACAAGCGAAAGCGAAAGCGGAGACCCCGCCTTCTCACCTAACCTATATCCGAGGCGGATCTGTCACCAAGCTTTAATATACATTCAGTGTTGCATGAGTAGTAAGAATTTATGGGGTGATTAATTTAGACTAATACAATTTGACCAATACAAAAAAAGATTATGATAATAAATAGTATATAAGTCAAACATTTATTAAGTAATATGAATTTTAAATGAAATGTTTGTCATATGATACATTATGAATTGTAAATTTATGAGGTTATAATTTTAATTCATGAACCATATGTTAAATTTGTATTTGTAAATTATTGATTCGACGATTCATGTTTTTGCGAAATGTTGGTTGTCAAGTAAACATTTGTAAATTGACTGTCGGTAAAATAGCAGGATACCACTATTTTTATTCTTGACAAGTGCCTTTATCAACTGCAACAAAATACTCTAGCTTCTTAACAAACCACACAAAAATAGACCGATGAAAATCAACAGACAATCCAAATGCTCAAACCCACTATCAGTTGGCAGTGTACCCAGCATTCTGTTGGCATTGCCACGATGAATGGCAATGATTAAGCATTCATTAATTAGTTTGAATGGTTACCTGAATGAGACTTCTTTTATCATCACTTCATGTTTTATGTTTCAGCTTGGAAGGTGCTTCCTTTCAATCTCGATTGCCTTTTGACAAAATGTCGTCATTGGAAGCTGAATGTTTTTCTGATCTGCATGGAGCTTCGGCACTTGCATTCATACAAATCAGGAACCGAGTCCTGAAACTCTGGTTTGAAGATCCTAAGAAACAACTCACCCAGGAACTTGCTGTGCACAGAATGGAGGTAAGATTTTCAGCTGTACACAATAATATCATGAAACAGCCAAGAGATGAGTCTATTGGGATATCTTAATACAACATATTGATTCATTGCAAATAATGCTACTATACAGCCAGACCATGGAATACATATTACTCAATCTCAACATAAAGCAAGGCATTATTCCAAGGAATATAAAGTTATATGAAATTCCCAAGGGATATAATGTGATTTGAATTTGGAACATTAAAATTCGTATGAAAACACTTAACATAGATACGGCCATTGTAAAGAGAGTTTATCAAAAATTAAACTGGCCAATATTAGCCTAAACACAAAAAAAAAGTGCGACTGGGTTTTTATGGTCCCGCGGTTTATAAAGGTATGAAAAGTAGAGTATTCACCTCTAGTATAAAGCCTAGCCTAGGCTATCTGCGTCTTGGGCACCCCTCGCTACACTCGGGACATACATATTATCTACTTTCATATTTCATGCTCTACATGCTGTCTATCGTCGTCGTCGTCAGCCATAAGACGTCCACTGCTGGACAAAGGCCTCCCAATTGAGGGGTGTTGCCATAATCCCCACGCTTGGCAGGTGGCTTGGGGATTGCAGAATGGTAACCACTGTTAACTAAGAGGAAGCTGCAGCCCGTCCTCTGGTGGGTCTGGTTGCAGTTTAAGGACATACCCAGGTCCAGGCTCTATATAATTTAAACTAACTCTAGAGTCCTTCGTTACGCTAAGGGTTCAATATGCCGGCCGTGACGTAAGACACTGCTTAATCCTCTTGTTGCATTACCTAGCTATAGCTTTAGCAACAATATTTGCATTTATGATATCAATATTGTAAATACTCTTTTCATTACTCATACTCGGAAAGTAGGTCTGAAGTTGCCTGAGGAGCGGGTTGAAAGTAATACATTTCAACCCTAGGGAGAATCACTTTCAACTGACAGTGACAGTTGACAAATGACAGACACTCAAAAAACACACTATGAAAAAAAACTAGTACTATTTTCACATAAATTTGTATTGAACCATGTTCCAACTTCTTTTTCTCCTCAGAGGATTATGGTCCCGCACTTCTTGTGCATTTCCCAGTGTCAGTTTATTTTAAGTTTCCTTGTATTCGTAATGAAAAGCACAGTGTTTACCTCGGGGTTAAAGTCTTATTTAGTCCCTCGAACTGTTAGCGCCCTCGCTACACTAAATAAGTTACTTTCACCCCTAGGATAACAATGTACTATTTTTATCCAGAATTTTTGAGGACATGACAATAAGTATTCTCATTTCTAGCCTCCATATAATGGTGACCCGGCGCTGGTTATTAGGACGCATGCTTTCTTGGAGCGCCATGGTTTCATCAACTATGGTATTTATGAGCGAGTAACACCAATACCCTCACCTCCAAAAGGAAAACAACGGCCAAAAGTCATCATTATTGGTGCAGGTAAGAAGCTTCTTTTTAACAGTAAATTACTCACCTAGGCAGCTAAATCAGGGGGGTGTCACTCTGCAGTTTAGGTATGTTCGACCCCGGCCGAGTGGAGTGGACATTGTAGTGGCCGCCCGCTCGTAATTGAGCATCTTTTCCGTGATTTATGCAACAAACAATGACTTGCTCTTTGCTTCTCTAATTCCCTAAGTAATAATAGTCCAGTTTGTTTTCTTTACATAAAAACCATTATAACGAAAATAATAATATATTCTATTATTATTAAAGAAAGAAACTAGGTATACAATTTCAACAAGGAAACTGCATCTTCGCGTATTTTTTGTAATAGGCCTCGTGAACTTTGACTTTTGCATGATTGTTATTTGAAACAAATTCAGAATAAGCGTTCGTTTTTTTGTTTAGGTTATATGTCACTCCAATAGCAATAGGTAGGTTGTAGCACAGAATAAATAATAGTACTAGTAGTATGTACGTAGTAGTAGGTACTACATACTACATAGGCTACATAACTGGTAACTAACACTAATAAATATTCTGTGTATATTCACAATGTCGTCGGTCTACCTAGTCGCGTGCAACTGGATGCATATGGCAGGTTGTCTTAGCGGCGGTCTAAGGGGGAGGCCTTCGTTCAGTAGTGGACGTCTCCGGGCTGATGATTATGTGTAAATATCAAGAAGACAACCCTAACGTTACACGTGCCGCGTCAGGAGGGATAGAGCTACGTGACAGAAAGAGAACGGTATATCTAGCGATTGTTGCGATGTGCGAGTTGAATTGCTACTAATAAAGTATACCTCGAAGATAGAGTCCTTATTTATTTAAATTCCTTCGCGGAGTTTACTTTCTGTACGTAGTACAATTATTTATTCTGTGGCAAAAGTAAAGAATGTCTCAGATCTCATATACAAATGTGTTTCATGCATGTGAGAAACATGAGATCTGAGGCATCTTTACTTGCTCCCGTGGTGTGTATACGATTTTATGTGCCGCTGTGGGGAGGAAGTGGCTAATTTCGCTTCGCAGGCATGTAAAATGTATTAATATAATTTTCTAGTTAATAAATCTACCTATGACACAACATTTTCAGATTGCTTATTCAAACAGAGCTCCTTTTAAAACTATCACTGTTGTTCATTACATTTCTACGATTATTTACGGGACAACACACAACATAATCATGTTACATTTTAATATCCAGTGAATAATCATTTATAAATGTAGAGCTCCTTTTCTCAGAGCTACAGGTATCTACAGACAACGGTATCCGAAAAACAATCTATTAGGACATTTAACCAGCAGCGCGAGTACCGTTCTATGTCGCTAAATTTGACGTGTCTGTATAGCAGATTTACTTAGACGAATTTGAGAATATACCGAATTTTATCGAATTATACCGATATAAATGTCAAATATAACGATCGTGAAGAACGGTATTCGCGCTGCAGGCCTGGTATAATGTGTACCTAATGTTTACATGATTGCGATTAACAATCTACTCTATTTCAAATTTAATTGCATTTTTTACGTCGTAAAAAATATATTCTGACGCCATCGCTTGGCAACATTCGGCTGGCCCATCCCCCCCTGTAATAAGTTGCTAAACACTTCCAGCTATGAACACATTTTAAAAAACATGTGTTACTTGGTTTTCAGGAGTGTCTGGCTTGGCTGCCGCTAGACAGCTGCTGTCACTTGGCTGTGAGGTTGTAATACTCGAAGGTAGAGACAGGGTTGGCGGCAGAATTTGTACTTATAGAAAAGGACCCTATGTTGCAGATTTAGGTGAGATATAAATGTCCATCAAATGTATTTTTTATGCAATAGTTGTGATGAGACGACCGAGACGTTCGCCTTGTGGTAATCACGCTACGGTCATCACGCCTGATCATAACAGTAGCAGTGCCAGAACCTTGAACTTGCAAACAAAATCCTGAGCCGCACTGCACTCGACACACTGAGATATTAAATGACAAGTAATGCCCAGTAATTTCCATAGCTTTATCACAAGTTATAAAACAGTTCAATATTGGAAATGTAGCGTGAGCCTATTATATATATTAATAAAATGTTCCGCAGTTTCATGCGTATTATGTTCTTTTTAGCTATCTGGCTCTCTTAGTACAAGCTTTGCTTAGTTTGGGACTAGATGGCGCTGTGTGAAATGTCCATTTCCGCTGTGTAATATGTATTTTTTATTTTAGAGGTTTTTTTTATATATCCCACCTATCCTTACCTTTACACGTGAATGCTCAGTGAGTCAGAATCATGGCGCGCGCCATGATTTTTCCAGTTTTTCTGTTATCATACTACATAATATAAGAAAAAGTATTCTATGTCTGTGTGTTGTTTGTCCTTATTACTATTATATTCCTATGCCAAAGCACAAAATTGTTAACACGCACCTTATATTGTTATCGTTTAGACGTTAAAACTAAAACCCACACAGACAGATGACTTTTTGAAATGTCATTATCGTCATCATTCTTTGACTAATTACATCATCAGCCAGATGAACGAAGGCCTTCCCCTTAATAGGGATGGATTGCCATAATCCCCACGCTTGGCAGGCGGCTTGGGGATTGCAGACTGCTCACCACCGTTAACTAAGAGGACCGCGTCTGCCCGTCCTCCGGCGGTTCTGGATGCAGTTTTTGGACATACCCAGGTCCTTTTTGACTTTGACTACTGCGTGAAATATATTTTTTCAAATTTTAGGAGCCATGGTGGTAACAGGGCTGGGAGGTAACCCTGTGACTACCCTTTCTGTTCAAATGAACATGGAGTTACATAAGATAAAGCAGAAGTGTCCACTCTATGAAGCATCCGGCAACCAAGTGCCAAAGCATAAGGACGAAATGGTATGAAATTCTTGAATGCGCGCTATACATTTATAGAAAAAAGTTATAGATGTAGTTAGCACTGGAGTCTTTTGCTTATTTTTCAAGTAGTTTTACTCCGAAAACTCATTGTCTTGTAAAAAGCATTAACTGATATTAAAGATAATGTGTTTATGTTTTTATTTTATTTTATTTCTCGTGATAAAAAGAATAACGCATGTGCCCATAGTCATCACAACCGTACCCAGGAACTTAGAATAACAAAAGTATGACTTTAAAAAAATATATGTAATTATGGAACCTCCTGGAGAGTGGAACTTTTTTGATGTGAATTCATCATCATCAGCATCATCAGCCCGGAGACGTCCACTGCTAAACGAACGCCTCCCCCTTAGACCGCCACACTGTACAACAACCTGCCATTTGCATCCACAGGTTGCCCGCGACTTTTACAATGTCATCAATGATGTTTGATGTCGATTAAAAACTAAGATTTAGAGTGAGTCCCATCCACCCGGGTGCCTGCCTCGGTACCGGGGCATATGGGAAAAGTGTTTCATGTACCCCGGTGGACCCGGTGTCGGCGCTTAACGGGGTAGATGGCACACATCAAGTGCCATCTAACATCGCACGCTGCATTGCGCCATTTACTTTAACTCCAGTAGAGGCGCCATTACGTTGAGAAATCCCATAGATTGAGATTGAGATCCTAGCTGCAGTACTATTCAAACCAGAATGTTTATATTTCAGGTGGAGCGCGAATTCAACCGCCTTCTAGATGCCACGTCTTTTCTTTCACATCAAGTAGATTTCAACTATTACAACGACACACCAGTCTCTCTCGGACAAGCGTTGGAATGGGTCATCAAACTTCAGCAGAAGAATGTTAAACACAAACAGGTAAGAATAATACGCGTTAAAATTAATATAATATAATTAATAAAAAATAAAAGGCTCAGTCCTGACTGATTCAATGACTGACTGACTGACAGACAACGCACAGCCCAAACCGCTGGTCGTTCTGACTTGAAATTGGGAGGGTGTATTCGTCTCGATGCGTAGGGGTGTACTAAGAAAGGATTTTTCGAAATTCGACCCCAAGGTGGGGGGGACTTTGTATGAAAGTCCTTTGTTTTTGTACTTTTAGTCACGAAAATTTGGATTTGGATAGTTCATTCAAAATAAAATATGCTATTTTAGAAAAAAAATACAGGAAGGTTTTAAGTTGGAGGGGGTGGAATGTTGTATGGAAAGTTCTTTGTTTTTGAAGTTATTGTGATGAAAATTTATATGTGGGTAGTTCATTCAAAAGGGGGAGTTGGTAGAGTCGGTAGAGTCGGTAGAGTTGTAAAAAATAGCTCGGGATGATTAGATATAGTGGTGAATTTTTGGAGCGGGCCGAAGTTCTTTCGTACGCGGACGAAGTCGCGGGCGACCTCTAGTATATAATATTATTATGTTTAATGTTGCCAATTTTTAGATAATGTTTAAATAGTGCTAAATATAGCTGAGTTTGATTATTAACTCATTTCAGCCCCCATTTTCTAGGCCCAGTCGAATCAAATTCGATTGTAAAACTGCTCTACCTGTCTCCGTCATCTGGATTAAGGATGACGGAGACGGATAGTGTGAGTTCCGATCCCACCTTTCCGATGGGGTCTGAAATGTGGTAGCTGTTCAGTTCAGTGCATGTTTCGATATTTTTATTTCTATTCTTTTTTGTAAAACTCATACCTTTATAATTTTTTCGTAATGTGTACAGATATTATCATACATAGTTTTAATTTTAAAACGTTTCGCTGTTTTAAGCCTTTCGTGGCCTCAATTCAATCGGTCTCAACGGAACATCAGCGCTGTTTGATAAACGGCATTACACTGAGCTGAAGCCATTTTTGTGACATCACTTTTTTTTTGGTAATTAACTATACTTAGTTATATTAGTACCTACGTTAATGATGTTAGAAAATAAATTACTTTTCTTTCCTTCTTTAAAAAAAAATTCCAAGCTACTTCTATTTCGGCAACCTGAATGACATCTTCATATTTCCAGTAATTTTTATTTAATAACCAAACCACTGAACCGATTTCGATAAAATGTATATGGGACCTTCTCTGAAGTATCACCAACCAAAAAAAAAATCATCAACATCATTTCATAATTGACGGAGTAATAGCATAACATACATTAAATGTCTATGTCTAAAAGAGGATTTCTGCCTACTTTGTAAATTGTAATACTGATAAAGCAAATAAATATTATTATTATGCACATATTTATGAATATCTTAGTTTTTTAAGTTTTTTACAATTAATATAGAAACATAAAAATACATATTATAAAAAACTAGGGTGCCGCCGGCAGCGGGGCAGGGTTCAAGCTGCCGGTGGTTAGGGCTGCAGAGTGAGGAACCTCCTGATAATGCGCGTCGTGTCAAGTACCACTGCCTTTTGTATCTTACCTTTGACCCAACCGTCTAGCGAGAGCCTCTTGAAGTTTTGGTCGAGGCTCTTCGCTATAAGACAGTTTGCCGAAACGACTATCGGGACAATGATCCCCCATGGCGGTTATCTCGAAGGCCAAGTCAAGGTAATTGCGGAGTTTGTCCTTCTCTGCCTTCAAAAAAAAATACAGTCAAATTGAGAACGTCCTTTTTTGAAGCCGGTTGAAACCCAAGTGCGAGTCGGGATAGCGCAATGTTGATTCCACTCACATACTACCATAGAATACAGTAACACAAACAAAATATTTCGGCAATATTAAAAAACATGAAACTTGTTTTTTATTGATAGAACATCACTTCACCCGTTTTTTCCCTGGTTTTTTTGTGTCTTGTGAGCAAGCTCATCTCGCACTTGGCCGGGTTTTTATTATTATTTGTTATAAAATTGAGTTTTCTCTATAATTACACATAGTTTGACGCTTTTGAGGCCCGGAAATTTTTTCCAGTAACGAAACTCTAAAATTATGATCCAAGGCTTTTGACATCCATTGGCTTATGACATTTTGAAAGATGTAGCCCGAATGTTTCGTCGAAGTTATAGTACGAACGACGAAACACGAGATATTTTGTGTTGCCTAAGATGATCGAAATGCGTGATTATTTTCTTGAACTATTCTTTAATTCAACAAAAAAATTAAAATACTGCCACTTCAGTAGTAAGTTATAGCTTTGAATCAGTGACAAACATTTCTAAAAGCTTTTTAAATACATTTTACAGATGCAGCATTTAAAAGCGGTTATAACGCTCCAAGAAAAGCTCAAGAACAATGTTAACAAGTAAGTACCTTTCTATACTTAACCATAACTATTATTTGAACTAACATTTTAAAAAAAACTTTCTATAAACCGGGTGTAAGGGAAACGCTTCTGATAAAAAAAAACATAGTAGACATGTGATAGTGCTGATGATTATTCATACAATATATGATTAAAATAGCGCAAAAGATGTAAATGATATATTTTTCACACAAACATCAGCAACACCGGCTATGAGAACTTAAATTCAATTGTCATATTGCAAAATAATTACTATCTAAAAAAAAATGTTTACGTTCTCGGCTGATGCTAAAGGGCTGGCGTCTCTAGCATCAAGATTTTTAATTTTCTCATATATCGTTTTTAAAGATTTTTTATTAATGACCAGGAAAAACCTAAAATGGTCGCGTTTAGCAATTCTGCATATGATCCTATGATGATTCATTTCGCAAATCGTAAATAGGTCACTTAAGCGCCAGTTCATACTATGATTTTGCAAATTATTCTTTATTACGGAATTCATTAGTTTGACAGTTTTCTATAGACATTCATAAAATGGTCGATGAAAGATGAATTGCATAAAGTCAACTAGCAAATTCGTTAGAAGTTAGTCGAGAGCAACTTTTTACAATCCATTCTGCTAAGAATTCATAAGATGAGATTCTATTAGGGGAATTGCTTAATGCGGCCATTTTAGACCCCCAGGACTATAATCTGTCCCTTACACCTTGTATACAGCGCCTCAAGTTTTTTTACTCCACAGAATGGGCGACATAAAAGAGCTCCTCAAATCAATGAAGACAGAAAAGGATGCTTTGCTAATAGAAAGAGACAAAGGAACCCCGAGCGACGCCAAAGCAAGCGTCCTACTGGAGTTCAACCTCCGTCGATTGAATAGAGAGATGAATATATTGTGCAGCGAGTATGACCAGCTGGTCACACAGAACGCTACTATTGAGGACAAGCTGACGCATTTGGAGACAAATCCTCCTAGGTGACCATCATAATATATATACTCTAGAATTAAGATAATGTATTTTTCATATTTGTTTATTTGCAACCAAGTGTATACATTAGGTCTTAAATTACATACACAAATACACATACTGTACTTTAGAACTTAGTTGCCCTTTTCGAGCATTGCAAATAAATTGTTGTAGTGGTAGGTCTCTACTGCAGAGTCCGCGTGGGGAAGTGCCTCACCTTTGCCAGTTATTCAACCGCCAAGCAGTAGTGTGCAAGCATTACTGTGTTCCGGTTTGAAGGGCAATGTTACCAGATAAATTACTGGGTATGAAGAGATTTAACATCTAATATCTCAGGGGACGAGCGCAGTACAGTACAGCGCTGGATTGTGTTCGCAAGTTCACAATTCTGGCACTGCTACTGTTATGAGCAGGCGTGACGCTTACCACCAGGCAAACGTCTTGCTCGTCTCGTCACTTGATAGTATGAAAATAATAAGATTTGGCATTGTATTCTCCCACAGGTATGTATTGGGATCAAAGGTGATGTATTCTCCCACTAGGTGAAACGACGTCATTGTAAAAGTCGCGGGCAACCGGTGGATGCAAATGGCAGGTTGTCGTACAGTGTGGCGGTCTAAGTGGGAGGCCTTCGTTCAGCAGTGGACGTCTCTATGATGATGATGATGATTCGATCAAAGAAGCGCAGGATTACGCGTCCACTCCACCGCGTACTTCCTCAAACTTCGCCAAAAAGCGCCGGTACGGCAGTTTTGGCGCAGATCAGCTACTTTCGGCTATCGTTGGCCGCATAGGATAAAACTGTTCATAATATGTTTGTTTGTTGCAATCTAGCCAATGGGGGATTTTCCGGCACAACAAAAAAAAAACTCATTGTAGATGGCGCGCTGATCTTGCGCTGATCAGACTTGTCTGTCATTGTCAAGTTTTTTTATTTTATTTTATGTGCCGCAGATCAAATATATCATGCTGTTTTTGACTGGCAAGTACAGTTAGCGCCGTTTGTCGAGTTGGCGAGATTACTTTTTTGACATGTTTTGAAAATCTCTTATTTTCAAGACTTTCGTTGATAGATCTAAATTTACTAAAAACATAGCTGTTATTCATTGCAGTCTTATCGTTTGCAGTAAGTTTAGACCTGTTAACTAAACCCAAATGTGGCTGTATTGAAATCCTGTAACAGGTATTTATATCCTATAATAGTTTTATTTTTATTTTTTTATTCTGTCAAGTGACGAGACGAGCAAGACTTTCGCCTGGTGGTAAGCGTCACACCTACCACTAACAGTAGCAGTGCCAGAATTGTGAACTTGCGAACACAATCCTGCGCCGCACTGCACTGCGCTCGTCACCCTGAGATATTAGATGTGAAATCTCTTCATACCCAGTAACTTCTCTGGTAACATTGCCCTTCAAACCGGAACACAGTAATGCTTGCACACTACTGCTTGGCGGTTGAATAACTGGCAAAGGTGTGGTACTTCCCCAGGCGGACTCCGCAGTAGAGTCCTACCACTACAAAAAACGATGTCCATAAATATACCTTACATAGTCGTCTAACGGAACAACCAGTATAGTACAAGTGTTATAAATACGAAGGTGCCTGATTAGTCCTTAAAGCTGTAATCTTTACCCGACTCCACAAAATTACCTGGAGCTGGGTATGTCCTAAAACTGCAACCACAACCACCGGAATACGGGAAGCGTCCTCTCGGATAACTGTGGTGAGCGTTCTGCGATCCCAAAGCCGCATGCCAAGCGTGGGGATTATGGCAACCCCTCCCTATTAAGGGGGCTTCGTCCAGCAGTGGACGTCTTCTACCTGATGATGACACTAAAGAAAAGCTATGATTTTAACAGTCTCTGTATGTATATTCATGTTTCCTCATATCTTAATAGTTTGTACAAATGAGATGTCTATAAAGCGTCTGAGCTCTGTGTTTTAGGGTTCAAGACAATAGAGTAAATCCAATATGGGGGACATTATAACCTACCAGCAGCACGTGCGGTTTCACCCTCGTTTTCTGGGATAAAAAGGAGCCTATGTGTTATTTCAATGTAAAATTTCAATGTAAAAGCTACCGCTATACCAAATTTCATTTAAATCCGTTCAGCGGTTTTTACGACAAACATTCAAACATATACAACTTAGATATTTATAATATAAGTAGGAAGTAGGATATGCGCATCATCGCATAGCAAAATTTTTATTGAGACAAAAAAACATAGAGTCGAGTCGAGAACCTCCTTTTTTGAAGTCGGTTGAAAATGTGGGGTGTCGTAAAAAAGTAGAAGAGTAACTATATTTTTGTTTTATTTATACGGGAATACTCATGTTTAATTAAATCGGATACTCCGACTAGTTTTGATCACATCCGGTGACCTTTTTCAAAAAGTGAAAACAGAACCCGACGCGCGTGCAGCTGCGTCCTGCTTAGCACTCCGGGCCGCTGCGCGTCGCGCGCGCGATGACAGCGGTTGCTCTGCGGGCTATATTGTTAGCTACGTCTGTCATTTGCTTATTTAGAAGAAATTAAACATGTTAAAACATTCCAGCTCTGTGTACCTATCGGTGCGCGATCGTCAGATCCTGGACTGGCACTTCGCTAACCTGGAGTTTGCGAACGCAACACCGCTCGGAAACTTGTCGCTGAAACACTGGGACCAGGACGACGACTTCGAATTCACCGGGAACCATCTAACAGGTAAGGTAGAGTAGAGTGGATATTTATCTTCTGGGCAAGCGTGTTCCACCTGAGACTTTGTCCATGCTTCGGTCACAGATTTAAAGACGATTGACTTCACTCCTATAGAAAATATGTTAAAACTTACTTATACCAAATTACACCTACAACTACAATCAAAAGCCATATTCACTCATCATCCAGAAGACGTCTAGTGCTGTATGGAAGCCTCCCTTAATAGGGAAGAGGTTGCCATAATCTCCACGCTCGCCAGGGGGATCACAGAATGCAGAAGGCGTTAACCGAGAGGACGCTGCTGCCCGTCCTCCGGTGGTTCTGGATGCAGTTTTAGGACATTCTCAGGTCTCGCCGTATTCAGTGCAAGCTAATTTGTACTCTATTTGTATAAAACGTAGGTCGATATTACATTGTACCGCTTGGCTAGTCGAGTCAGGCGGCCGCTAGCTTCTGAGGCGCAGGCACGGCCGGGCAAGATCAGGATTCAGGCATAAACTCATTCCTACACTTCACCGTGCGCCAAGCCTGCTTTGATAAGGCAAAGTCAAAGGCAAACCCAAAGCAATGGTCAATCATAAAATAAAGATGGCTATTTGCACCAGCTAAACCACATATACCTACACATGTATGTAATCAAAGGATAATAAAAAGTTAGTTCTTATCAGTTAGCATCCTTTAAAAGGCATATTCTATACATCAAAATAAACATTTTTTACTTTGGGGCCAACACAGGAATCGCAAAAACAAAGCTGTTCTATACATTATGCCGATGAACTTTTAGTATGGAACAGCTAATAATTTTTTCACGATTTCATTGTGTTATAATGTGTAATAGTAAAAAAAAGTTAAGTAATAGTTGTAAAAGTTGTTAAAGTAAAAGTTGTTTGGTTTGATATACAGAATATGGCCTAAAAGAATGCTAACTGATTAGAACTAACCTTGTATAAGTTCATGCTAGCTGCGCCCCGCGGTTTAACCCGCGATTGTTGTGGTAAAAAGTAGCGTATTATGAAACTAAATACTTTTTATCATGCCGAAAATCATTGTCTATCCGATGCTCCGTTGCTACTTGAAAGGGGGACAAAAACCAAACAACACACTTACTCATTTAAAATATTAGAATGGATATTCCGAACGTCAAAGAGACAACATAATTAAATTAGGTATTACATTGGTCGCGCATTAATTATGTCAACGTAAAGCTTGGTTCAACTAGCCACTGCTAACAAACTATAATTTTAAATCGGAGTCATCAATCATTAACCGATCGGTGTGACGACACTAGTTGATCGATGAAGTGGCAAAAGAGCGTCGATAACGAAGAGCCCATTAGTTGTCCTCGCTAATCACCTACGAGTTTTGTTGTGTGAAAGTGTAAATTTATATTATGAAAAAATTGTAAATGTATGACGTCGCCAAGCGTATATTATGTATACCAAAGGATCGAAAAATAAAGAATTGAATTGAATTGAATTGAGTATAGAGCATCGCAGGCGGAGGCAATAACTTCAATTAGCTTAGAGACGGCACTCGTTAGCGTTTAACCGACTGTTTCCGCGCAATCCGCCGCGATCGATGTCCCATTGTGTATCACACAAAAGATGCTACCGCACAGAAATACTAGTCCCTATAAGGATCACATTGGTCTGCTTTGCTATTTGTTTCCACTTAAGGTTACGCTGTGTATTTAGTTTTGCCGATAGGGATATGCCTTCTCATGATCTTACCGATGAAGATGCGTTATATTAGCCTCTTTTCACGCAGCTGTAGCATTTGTCCTATTTGATAAAGGTGCATAATTGCATGGTAATGGTTGCGTCCTCGGCCGCTGTTAATATATGAAAGTTCACCGTCTGTCCACATAATAATTTCGCAGTGAACATCAATTGCGATGTCCGAGTGCGGCTCGAGGCCGATCGTGCCCAAGGGCCTGCTCCGTTATGTGGAATTTTCGAGTTAGTGGCCGGTTGTGATCTTTAGCAGCGGATGGCGGATTTTAGCCGCGAGCGGTGGTTCGTGTCAATAATTACTATCATTTCTCGCCGGGCTTACATCTCCCACAGCCGATAAATTACTGACTGACTTCTGTGAATCGTCATAATCATCGTTGCAGAAAACTTGAGCCCATTAGCTAGTTTACGCACTTGTTTCACAACTTAGACGCACTTGTTTAGCTCGTTGTTTGTTTAATGATGTAACAATCAAATAAATCTTGTAAAATACGAGCACTTGTCGGTTTCTTATCGACAATCTATGCACAAGAGGACACGACTGCGTCATTGGCATCGTATTAAAGTCAGATTTGTAATACAAATGCATACATTCCGGTTTGATACGTCTGTAGATTACACGTAAAGTATAAAAAGTATCCGAGTGAAACTGTTTCGTTCGTTGTTCAGTCAAAGATACGTATCGCGACATCAACGAGACGCCTCTTTTGTACATACGTTCGGATTGTGCGTGCGCTGTCGGCAATATTTCTCGACGGTCGCCGCGCAAGCAGCGTGGGTAGGTGAAAAATGACATCTTGATTGTTGTGCGTTATTCTACTCATGAGAATGTCGGGCGGAGCGTCGCGTGTACCACCATTGTGCCCCTCGGTCGCGGGGCCCTACAAATTGAACGATTGTTAACCGTTCCATGGAAACGCTGCTATATCGTGACTTGTCACAGAATTATTATATTTACCGAGATATCGTATTTTGTTAGACTACGGTACTGAGTTTTGGCGAGAGACTACTTTCGTTATCTTTGCTCTGTGAACAATTACCGCGAGAAAATCTAGAGATAAATAAACCTTGAACGGCTATTTATTTGCAAAGATGCTTAACTTAAATTATCTATTCATGCATCTTCCATGTATGTAAAATATTATTTTTATCCAACAAGTTTCACAATGCTATAAAAATAATTACATACGGCCATAACTTATCGACTTCTTACTACCAAAAGACGTTCATTCATATATCATGAAACGAAAGTAACAAAGCCGTGGCCAAGTTGAATTATGGGCTGTTTTGCTGTTTACCAACGACAAATGGCGTTTGAAACAAGTCCCCTAGGAGGTGTCCGGGGCCAAATGACCGCTCGTATGCTAGGCGGTCTCTCTGCGGCAACAAGTTTTTGATAAGGCCATGCGTGGCGCGAGGCAATAGCAATAATGAATGTGATACAGCCGCGGCTCGCCTCATTTATCAAACGCCTCTATGAATAAAATATCTCGACAAGTTGCCTTTAGGATAGCGTCTGTTCGTGCCGGGACGCTTACGGCTCGCAGCGGCGATCGCAATCTTCAGCCCAGTTCCTAATAGTGCTGGCTCTCGAGAGAAATTCACCGTACGGCCCTCGTAGCTTTGTCCGGCGTGAAACTGCCACCAGGGAATACTCTGCGCCACTCAATCTGTGCTCTATTTACCGACAGTGAAATATTGCTTCAGTAAACTCTATGTCAGACCCTTAAATATTATGATAGATAGCTCCGAGTTAAACAAACTAACTCCTCTGTGTATTTTTTACTGTATTAGAACTAGAATTTATATTCTCGCGAAAAAGGCGAGTTGGGATTGTTTATCCTTTCCATTTCCAACTTTCATCTGGTATGATCCCGAATCTTTTCTGTATAAAAATTTTGAGAATGACACACGTACAGTACACGCACTATTTTTTTACTTATATACGCCACTGTATATAAATAAAAAATAAGCAAAATATAGCAATTGAGCACATTTTTTTACAATATAATTCCTAATAAAGTTGTTACAATTTTGCTGAGAGAGAGAAACTAATCGAAATATTCTTTGAAGGTGTGTATTAGTCACTTCCAAAGCCATATCTCTTGCAGGCAGTCAGGCAGAGTTGCGACACGCGAAATGTCTTGTCAACAGGAGTAGTTATCTGAACGCCGAGGACATATATCGCGACAGTCGGCTGCTGAAACCCGCGGAGGCGTCTGGGCGTGGATGAATAAGCAATGAACCGTCGAATGGCTCTATTAACCCGCCATTGTTCCCCGTGATCGCTACACTTGCGCAAGAGACACGTATTGTCTAGTACTCTAGAGCTTTCACCAGCTGATGACGTCACAGCCCTCACGACCTAAATGCCACCGGTGCTAAATGTGACCAATTTGCATTTATCGAGCCTTAAATAGTCGGTATGCGAGAGAATCGGTGGCAACACTGGCAACTCGCCAAAACCGCTACCTGTTTGTTGTATTGTCGCTGTTGGCGTTATACTCAAGTACAGCCATTGCTATAAAGACTAACGATCGGGCACAGATAGTCTTAACCCAAAACTGGTCCATTGCAAACTGATTGCAACGCAAGCGATGTACATGCCTCATAATGTGCGCATAAAGGTTTAGATAGAGATAAACTTTGACATCCATCCAAATCTACCTGAATCATGGTTTAGAATGGACTCCATGGGCTTATGTCGTTTCACAAAAGATACAGGGAAACGTCTCTGAAATTAAACACTGTTCATAAAGGCCATTGCTAATTAACTTTGGTTTTTAAGCGAAGTTCTTTAGAGTCTACTTTGTTTTCAAATCCAAAGACTTCTCGCCCCGAGTTCCCGTTTCAATGCAGAAAATATTTCGAATTACAACACACCAAGCTGTCGAAATACACAACTAAGTAACATAGTAACAAGTATCAATAAACCGCGGGACCATAACTCTTTTGAACATTAACTATTACAATATAAAGCAGAAGTGTCGGGAGTGTCGGAGTGTCGAGAGTTTCGCTGGTGTCGGTGATATCGGCTCGGCGTCGGGTTTTGGATTTATGTGGTGCGATGCTATGTCTCAGTGGGGTGTGCGTTGCGTCTAATTGACAAGTGTCCGGAAGCGAGCGTATGTCACACACACCTGCACACCATTTCGATTACACAGAGGGTTGTTCAGAGAGCGTATATTACGACGAAAGAAGGTCGTTGCGTTGTATGTTCACAATTTTTGGCATCAACCCGTATCATCGGACGAGTTGATGGTTAGACTCCGATTTGTTCTCGTTGAGATAAAACCTCTGAAACGTTGAGAAAAGGCCAGATGTTGCATAGCCCATTTGTCCACTTTTATAAGACCCATTTTACTATGCTTACTCATATAAAAAATAAATAAACGTGCATGTGCTTTGTTTGCATAGCATTTAATGATCTCTGTTTGTTCGACTATAACTTAACTAACTAGCCCGTTGATCCTGTCTTCAGGTTTGTGGGCAAGATGTTAATTACAATACAATTTTGAAGCTCGAGCATTAGCAAAATCATCCCAGCGTTGCGAATACAAAGAAGTAGTGAGGTGTTGTTCAAGTTAAACACATAGTAACGGTTGTATACGATTGACCATGTTTCGACTAAGCATGCCTAGTCTTTCCATCTGACCTTGTAGCCATTAGCCATCAGCTAGTTAGATTCTATTGCGTCCCTTGTATTGTTAGCTAGCATCAGCCACCTAGCTCAATAACCTTGCTTAATAAATAATTTTGCTTCAATTACTGTTAATCTGTCTGTAATGTAGAAACTGGACCTGGCTAATACAATTTGCATCGGGTACCGCAGTAGTTTTATTGCCGACAATTGGCCATTATTCGAGAGCATTAGCACGCCCGCCGTCAAACTCTGATATATTGTCTTTCGGGTAGGATGTCCATAAATACAGTTTTTTTTGTAGGTATCTTAGTCTGTAAGGTATTTATAATATTATGGGCCCGTGTTTTTTAAGTAATTCCCATTGCCTATATTAAACGGGTTATTATTATAAACGAATATTATTGGATTCTATGTAATTTTAAATAATGCAATAATGGCTCTATACAACATCATATTCCATTATAATGTGAATTTATCGAGTTCCATTCTACTTTTGATGCAGCATGATTGGGATAATAATTCTGGACTTATTGTGAAACATTGCTTTGTTAGGTACTATAGTCTTTAAAATAAAATTCACCCGTTATCAAACACCCCCCTTGATTCAAAGTAGCCCCCACAATGTAAAAAAAATACGTAGGTACTTATTTAAAAAATATAAACCTCAATTTTTTTTTGTTTTTGTTCCTAATCGTTGTGTCTTTCAAAATCAATCGAAAAAACAGCAGGTTTCAAAGTCCCATTTGCAATATATTTTTGATAACGTTGTTTTTTTTTAAAAGGTATTAAAATAATATTATTTTTTTCAAACAATATGTAAGCATTTAGTATGTCCATCACTTTCAATTTTTTTCACATTTTTACGGTGTTAATGAAAGACTTGGCACACATTTTTGTTTCAAAATTTATCAATGTCACCTCGTTTTACGGTACGTCTTAAAATAAATATCGTAATATGCCCACAAAAGATTATTCAAAAATACATGTATTTAGTAATATGGCATTTTTAAAACCTATGAAATTTGTGTTCAGAACAAGGCTAACGATGACAACGACGTCGAGACTCTCGAGACGAAGGTCTCATGAAAAATTAGAGGATGACAATAAGGAATCTATATGTTTATCCAAGAATCTAAAGGAATTATGGTAACCATGTTTGAGTTTATCTCCACTCCGACTAATTTTGAACCGTTGTTTATTATTTGGTAACACGAGACGAACATACAAAGAGCGTTATTTTATACATATCCTTTATAACTTTAGTGCGCAGTCACGTGCAGTTCGGATTTATGTGAACTTTCAAGAACTTTGAATTTAATTAAAAGCTAATGTGAATTCCAACTCGTGCAAATACTGAAACGTTTGCGGGGATCGTAAAATATTTGTAATTACGATTTTAAATAATAATATGATTTAATTAAAAAAGGGTATACTTGAAACCCCTCATTCGTTATAGTTTCATTTAATTTAAAACTTCAAAGCCAATGACGGCCACATATCTGCAGCATCTATTTAAGGGTTGCCAAAATTGGAATTTAATTCCAACTTGTGCTTGCTCATTCAAATTTTGAATATACCGCGGTAGTTTAAATCGGCCCTCTACTCTAACTTTCCTATCATTGTAAAAGTTGTAATCCTCTTTGTGAACCCTAATTGAATTCACTGTTATGCTAATACTCTGATTTCCCATCTTATTTCGTTAATAGAGGTCCGTGGTAAACCAATTAAAGGGAAGGTTTGTGGATTACACAACTTTCGTGCACGAGTAGTTTGTGGGTTTTACTGGGTTTTGCTTGTACTGGAAATTAAACAAAATTCTATATCTTGGATCGTTGTGGTCGGTCCTGTCATGAATATTACGTATGCAACGTTCACTTTTCGAGTTCAGTGTCGAATATAACTTTATTTAGTTTTGCCTTTTGATACTTGCTTGTATCGACGTCTTCCCATCAAGTATTACAGTATTAATGAGACTGAGCATCGTGTGTCTCAAGTATGTTGAGGTATTTCTATTTATCTCCTAAACTACTATTATATTTTTACAATTTAAATGTCTATCGACGCCTACTTACGTTCCGCGTATCTTAGACAATATACAATGTGTAACAAAAATGTTCAACAATACTGAAGGGCATGTCGTCGTGTATGATATGAAAATAAAAGGCGTAATGATCACATTCTAATTCTATTGCAACAAAAAAATTGCAAATAAAAATGTGGCGAGAAGAGAAGAAAAGAAAGAAATAAGTTGACTATTACTTTTTCTAGCTAAGTATAACTTGTTTTGACTGTGAGAACAGTTTTAGAAATACTTAGCATTATGCCAGAGGTAGATGCTTAATGCGCGCAGTGCGGTGTCCATGTGACCACGGGTTACAGAAAGCCCGACATTCCTTGCAGACACGGTTGTCTAATAGCGTTTTGCGGTTTTATTAATGCGTTTTGTTCCGTTATATTGCGCAAGTTTCACGGAGCTACCGCGTTTTAGCCCCATTTGATAACACCGAAACTCCATGATTGAGATTGCCTGTGAAAATTCTGGTACGCTCCAAAACCATGGTATCGTTCTAATTTAGCTGAGGCGAAAATTACGAACATTCTGTTTAAATCGTATCCAAATCCTCACGATACAGGCCCTCGTGTGGGGATCATCAGATATACCATTATGATTTTAATAAACACTGCATAAACTTGTACCTAATCTAGAAATTACACACATCAATACTGTTTTTTTGTTATTTTAATAAGTATAAGTACAGCATAATAAGGATATTGTAATTTTTTTTAATTTTTCGTCACCTTTTTTAATTTGGTAATTATAGAATGCCACGTCACTTCATAGTTTACAGCATGTAGCGTAATCGGAAGAGTCTTCGATGCGTAAATTTTCGTATATATGTATAGCTAGGGTTGTACACGTTGCGTTGCGCAGGGTTGTGTCAGTGGCATCCAGTGCGGTCCAGTGGTTGGGCGGCCATCGCAGCGTGAATTGCGGACGCCAGTGGCATGGCTAAGGCTGGGTGCTCACTGAGGCGAAGAGATGTTTTCACAGTTCGTACTCGTACTTTGAGACACATTTTAAGCAGAGACGCTATGAAAAGTGGCTTTGTGATTGGTTTAGTCCAAGCAAATTCCTAATTCGAAATATCGCAGCTCTTTTTCGCCGAATGTAGTTCGTATCGCTGTTCGTATTTAGTTTTCGATTTGTTTTCGTTAACTACCCAATGCCTAATTAACGCGTACTTCACATTCAATTCTAGCCTTAAATTTATTGCTGTAAAGTGCACAAGCAGCTTTGTACCACCGTTTTTTGCTCACAAAAAGCAAATTGTAGGTACAGTTAAAACTAAAACCGAGCCTCTATAAAATCGGCTGATTCTTTTGCACGTAGATAGTAGAGTTTAGGTTTTATTGGATAGCGGTCCCCCGATACGTGCCAATTGGAACCGCCGCTACGATGTTTGCTTTTTACACAATTACCTTCCCAGTTAGTTTCAACTTCTTCACTGGTTTCATTCATTATTTATTTTGAACAAGGTTAAGTATACCTATATTTTTATTTCTGCCACTACAGTAAAACGTACTACTAAAACTAGAATCTATCGGTTTTTATACTGTGGGATAAGAAGTATCCAATGTTTGATTTGGTAATGAATACGTTATCGTGACCAATATTGTCAAGATTAGTTCTAGAGTTTAGATCAAAACGGGCAAGTGGTTATTTTACTAGAAAGTGTTATCATGACTAACTAAATTTTATAAAGTAAATATGTAGTAATTTGATAATCTCTTAAATGTACCGGTTTATATCCGGAATATAAAATATCGAGTGAAGTGTTTTTCTTACAGTTTCAGGATTTTTGAAAGGGCTTTAAACAGAAAGAGAAGGAGAGTTCAAAGTTTCCTGTATATGGTGTAAAGTTCGATTTGATTGAATCTGCCGGTAGTTGTTATACTGAAAATGGCGGCAGCTGCCTGTTAGTCGCAAAATGGATCGCGTTAGTGCCCCGGTCGACACCGGCCCCTCTTTTTGTCGCGCCGCGCCTGTGGATGCCCATTTATCAACTTTTTATGGAAACGCTTGTTTTAATTTATGCTTACTAACTTCTGAGCGGGAGCTATCTCCGACCTCATTCGCGGCCGTGGCTTTGTTGCTGTTTACTCGAAAAGTTGACGGAGCAAGCTGCTCTATGCACTGTAAAGTACACCCGTCCAACGCGACGCACCGCTTTGAAATGAGTGTTTATGGTAATGCGCCATTTCATACAACGATTGGAGTGTCGTTTCGAGGTTGTTTTGTGACTGCTAATGGATTTAGACACACTTTTAACGAGACAGTATTAAACATATAATAAGTAATCTCGGCAGAATCACTTTGCTAGGCTGGTTTAAGGCGCGTTAGGTGCGTTTAAGGACTCTATATACCATTTTCACGTAACATTCATACATTAATCTTATGGCACAGGTTTATTCGAATACGCAAAGTGCATTTCACTAACGGATGGACAAGTTATAAGTACGTCCGTTTGGCGGCACATTTTAAAGCTTCGCCGATGCAATTACATCTGATGCTCGTCTGAATGCACATCTGATAACAAAACTAAAAAACGGCCTGTGAAGTTACTTTAATTAAATCCAACATTTTTCGCTCCGAACGTACTTTAGATCATATGATAGCATCACAGTTTAAACCGCAAAAAAAACATTTAAAAATTATTTCTTACACTAATTAGAAGTCATTTGAAGTTGAAAGTTGCTTACGTTTGAGAAAGTTGCAATGGATATTACTTACTAAAAATGGTAATGCTGTTTTTAACACTAAGGACTTTATTTTAAAACGCCGCCGCTTAATAACGTTAGTTAGCAGACTTCATTGTTGTATTGCGCAGAAGTTAAATGACGTTTGTTAATTTGAACAACGTTTTTATAGCAGCTGTATTGGAAATAATTTGTCATTTAATTGACTTGAATTAATAGGTATATTATGCATGTGTTTTAATTATTAAAAATAAAAGGATAAATGGAGAGTTTAACTGAATTTGATGTTTACATCGACAAAATAATTGGGATTGGCTGGTAAAGTTCAGAAATATAAGCGTTCAAAGTATTTGGGAGGGAGTCATTGTCCCTTTCTAGCAAAACACGTGCTAGTATAGTTTTTTTACGAATCGTGTACAGGGATGTCTAACATGAAACTAAAATGTTTATATCAACATTTTTTATGCACAATATTAAAATTTATTTGCGATGATTTGTTTTGTTGCAAGACAGCTTTTTTGACAGTCAATAAAAAAACATGCATATTATATTGTATTATAAGTATATACGAGGGGCGTTCAATAAAAAGTGAGAATGAGTTTGTTGCCGGTCGGCATCAGCCATAAAACGTCCACGGCTGGACGAAGGCCTCCCAATAAGAGGGGTGTTGCCATAATCCCCACGCTTGGCAGGCGGCTTGGGGATCGCAGAATGCTCACCACCGTTAACCAAGAGAACTCTGCTGCCCGTCCTCCGGTGGGTCTGGTTGCAGTTTAAGGACATACCCAGGTCCTATGTTATATGTTGCCGGTAACTTTTATTAAATGTTATTTTATTTTTCGATATAGTCGCCTTTTAGCGTAATACAGTTGGAATAACTTTTTTCTTTTTTTTCTTACAAAACTCTTCATCGTGAGTACCTAAAAACTCCTGTACTGCTGCGACTACTGCTTCATCATTTTCGAACCTCTGTCCTCTCAGAGACTCCTTCAACCTCGGAAATAGATAGAGTTCACTAGGGGCAAGGTCGGGTGAATATGGAGGATGCTCAAATATTTCGAAGCCAGCATCACGAATTGTAGCCATAGCAACGGCGGACTTGTGAGCCGGGGCATTATCTTGATGGAACAAAACAATTTTTGCTAGTTTGTCTCGCCGTTTCTCGCGTATTTCGTTACGCAATTTTTTTATTTGTTCTGCATACAAAGAGCCCGTTACAGTAGCTCCATGGTCGATATACTCTATCATGACCACCCCTTTACTATCCCAGAAAAGAGAGCCCATGATCTATCCGGCGGAACAACTCGCCTTAAATTTCTTAGGAGTTGGAGATGATGGTCTTTTCCAAGTCATAGATTGTAATTTTGTTTCAGGATCGTAATGGTGAAGCCATGTTTCATCCATTGTTATGAATCGAGACAAAAAACGATCAGGATCTTGTTGTACACATTTCTAATGAAGCTCGAGAATTGTTCAGCCTGGTTTGTTTTTGTGCATTGGTAAGCATTCTGGGGACCCAGCGTGCGGATAGTTTTTTCATCCCCAAGCGTTCGTGTAAAATGCTATGCACACTACCAGTCGAAATCTTTGTTTCATCAGCTATAAAACGTACCGTGAAACGACGATCTGCTAAAACAATGTTCTCGGCTTTTTTTACCATTTCTTCGGTCACTACCGTTATGGGGCGGCCCGGGCGAGGGTCATCTTTGGTGGATGTTCTTCCACGCTTAAATTCGGCACACCAACTATATAATAAGGTGGTGCATTTGCTCCTAAAGTATCGTGCAAGTCTTGATTAGTTCGTTCCGTAGTGAAATTTTTCATGCACAGATACTTAACAACCGCACGCAATTCCATTTTTTCCACTTTCGACAACACGCTACGACAGACTGCAAACACAAGACTTCAATTTTTTTAAAACAAAAGATATTCAAATTATTTCCTTTTTTTAAATCTTATCAATATTCCAGCTTTACCAGCCAGTATTAACTTTTTTCGGTTCCAAAGAGACCTTATTCTCACTTTATAATGAACGCCCTACGTATTTACATAAAATATATGTAGGTAAGTATATAAGTATTTTATCAGCTATCTGGTTTCCATATTACAAGCTTTGCTTAATTTGGGGCTAGATGGCGCTGTATAAAATGTCCACTGATATTTATTAATTATTATTATTTAAAAAAAAAACAATGATTTGTTTCGTTGCGTGTCAGCTTTATTCTGAGTAAAAAAAAAACATGCATATTCCCTATTGCTTGAATGATTAGTAACGCAATATTAAAAACACTGAAACTAAGGGGAAATGAACACAGGTGTCACGCAGAAGCTAGAAGTTGGTCCTGAGCAAGGTGGAACTTCCCGGGGTGTCCGCAAACCGCTTGCCACAGGACAAAATTCGCTTATATTAACTTTTGCTTGGAGTAAATTTCTCTTCAACTGTGCGACCACTGCACTTTCAAGTGACAAAGTTTTAATCTAGACGCTCGCTTTGGGGGTGTTTCCCCCCATCAAGCTGTTTCGCCTGCTTCTTTATAAGCTGTCTGTTTCGTTTTATTTATCCGTTTGGTTGACACATTCTTAAACCGATTTAATGCTACTTCATCGTTTAGCATCACGAAGATTATATAATATAATATATATATATATATATATATAATATCGGTGGTAATTTTTCACACAGCGCCATCTAGCCCCAAACTAACCAAAGCTTGTACTACGGAAGCCAAGCAGTAGTGTGCAAGCATTAATGTTACCAGTGAAATTACTGGGTATGAAGAGATTTAACATCTAATATCTCAGGGTGATGAGGGCAGAGCAGTGCGTCGCAGGAGTGTGTTCGCAAGTTCTAAATTCTGGCACTGCTACTACAGTTAGTGGCACGCGTGACGCTTACCACTAGGCGAACGTCTTGCTCATCTCGTCACTTGAACTTATATAAAAAAAATATGCTCAATAGCAATAGAATATTTATATACCTTATTTTTTGTAAATAAATACTTATAATATATACTACACCCAGCCACAAAACAAACATCTATATTCGTCACATAAAATGTTTGCCCTAGGTGTGGATCGAACCAATGCCTTCCAGCTCATGCTCACGCAGCAGACATGCTACCAACTGAGCTATAAGATATTTTGGCTTATTGCTCTACCGGTGTTTGAAGATTCACAATAACGAAAATGAATCAATAAAGTACGTATAGACCTTCAAGCAACTTGGACGTGGAACAACTACGGCCGATCGTCTGATATGACCGTCTAGGATTGTCCAGTAGTAAGTATTTATCTTTCTATCCTTCTCATATATTTCGATGGTTTACATCGCAATACATTAATATTGTATAGTCCTGACCATAGCGCACCGCTATCTCGCTCGATGCTCGGTGCTCGCGCGGTGATCTGGACCTTGACGGCCTTACTTAAAAAAACTTCTCAACCGTTAGTCACTGCTTAAGATGCTCTGCCATCTTCACTCTGACGTGAAGTGTAACATGCAAGAACAAGACAGAGAAGTTCAAGCAGTGACTAAGAGAATTGAGATTATTTTAGGTAAAGCTGTGAATGCGAAAGTAGTTCTGTCTCTGTTATCATGGCTGATGACAATGGACATCTAAGTAACGTACCTACATCATAGCATTTGTACTTTTTAATGAGGAAAAACTGTAAAGTTGAGGGTAGAATGACAGGATACAGCGAATAAATATGTAATCCTTTTAAAATCAAGCTATAATAAAAAAACAAAGAGTTTACTGCAGCGTAATTCCCGTAAAAGGTTTTGTCGGTGGCGCGACCGTCCTCTTCTTAATGTACATTTAAGCGAAAAACTTAAACACTTATTACAAAGATTGGTAGATGATAAAACTTAGCCGATGCTGATAGAGCTCATTGAGATAAACGACTATTTAAAAAAGAGAAAATGTGATGTTAGTGCTCTATAGTTTTTCGGGAAAATAAATTATTAAAAAAATATTATTATTATTATTTTTGCGCTGCCCGAGTGGGTGTTT
This sequence comes from Erannis defoliaria, assembly GCA_905404285.2. Lineage (NCBI taxonomy): Eukaryota > Metazoa > Arthropoda > Insecta > Lepidoptera > Geometridae > Erannis > Erannis defoliaria. The sequence continues at coordinate 10,861,659 of FR990078.1, forward strand.
CCCGAGAATTATAATATGGGTGTCTTCAAGTCGCGAGTGAATCGGTTTCTTCTAGGCAAGAGTGCTCCATCGTAGACTGCATCTTCGTTTATCATCAGTCGAGATGGCAGTCAAAAGCAAGCCTATATCTTATTTAAAAAAAAACAGCGTGATGATCCATGCGAAAATTGAGTCGATCGTTTTTTCGTCGATGCGTGAAAGAAGAAGGATTAAACCAACAAACACAGTTTCGCATTTTTAATATTCGTACGTATAGACTCGAATTACTATTATTTATTCTGTGGTATGGATATGTATTGTAGTTTTTTTTTGAGATCGTTTCCAAAAACATACCAATAAATACCTTATAATAAGACATTACCTTGTTGTCGCCTTTCGTGTCATCGTATCGAATTAAATAAATAAATGCATAAATTAAAAAAAAAACTACTGCCTGCCAAAAAACAAACTTTAATTTAGAAGAATTGAAGTTTTTTTCACATTTGAAATGGCATCGTACAGCCGCCATTTAAAATAAAAGTCTATGTCACTCCGGATGATGTAAGGATTCTAACGATACCCCATACATCTGACTCTGTTTAGGCATGTAGAAGTTAAGATGGAACAAAGAAACTCGCATACATATAGATAGGTACATGAACCTTGAAAATACTACACTCCTTTTTTTGAGCAGTCGTGTAAAAAGAAATACTTACATAGATAAATTAGCATTCCATACACACCTCATATTACCCAATCAAATCACAATAGAGTAGTATTTAAACTTTTAAACGAGTCGCTCCTAAAGTAATATTCTCTGTAATCTCATCACCAGCGGATAATAACACAGATTATTTTCACATCTCATTGAAGGTGGTTGTCTTAACCTGTTTTTCGAGTTGAGGTGTCAGAATCGATGGGCGAGCCGATAAACAGGAAGATTTAGTCGCTCGTGGGCAACTCGTTTGGATGAGAATCGACTCACTGTTCCAAAGGTTTAAATGTACTACCAGGGGGGTGTCACCCCGCAGTTTAGGTATGTTCGGCCGGCGCTCCGCTCCGATAGGACAATGCAAGGCTGAGGTCAGTGGCAGCCCGCGCGCTAGCCTCGTCGCACGTAACTAAGCATACGTGATAAAAAGAGAGCGGTATATCTAGGTGAATATAGCGAGCGGTATCCAGCGCTGTGCGAGTTGAATTGCTACTTTATTGCCTAGTAGATAGAGTCCTTATTTATTTCAATTCCTTTCCGGAGTGAACTTTCTGTGCGAAGTACTATTATTTATTCTGTGGTACTACTTCCAAAATTATTAAATAAATAAACTAATCTGAAGTAAGTAAGTAGGTAAGCATTTGAAGTACCTTCTCAATAATCCAAGTTAATGTAAGAATTTTCCAAAGATAACCTTGGTTGAGGCCTTCGTCCAGCAGTGGACGTCTTCCGGCTGTTGATGTGAACCTTGGTTGAGTATGAGTGGACAAAGATTAATACTTGTATCATCTTAGTTCTCCTATATCTGTGACACGCCACGTTTTCAGACATGGATATTTACTCCAAATCATTGTACAAAGTAGGTAAATGCTGACTAACAGTTTATTATATCTCTTTCTTTCTTAATAAATAAATAATGATTGGTGTATGCCGATCCGATTCCATGAAGAGATACCACGTGGGATCCGTTTTATTTAGTTTTTTTTATGGCGCCGCCGCGCGCCGGTCTGAACCCACATTTTGTCGAAAAAGGGGGATCTATACATTTTTTTTTAAAATTATTTTACTATTCCGGTCTGTTCCCACCTATGTTTAACACATTTAGGTACTTATTTATTTGGGTACAGTTTGCAAAATAAAACTTTTCACATAATTTCCTATGATTTTAGAAGTACCAGAACAGCAGAAATTCTAGGAGGTATGAATCTGCTACTTTGAATTTTATCCTAGCGAAAATCTCAATTAATATCCTTCACGGTGTTTTTTTTTCGATATAAGCGTGACGGTCGCCTGGTGGTAAGCGTCACGCCTGGCCATAATAGTCGCAGTGCCAGAATTGTTAACGTACCTAAATTAAGGAGTAGTTATTATTGAATCAAGGACCACGACTGGGATCAGACCGGAACCGACAATTAGGTAGGGATCAGATCGACAATTTACATTAAAAATAAATAGCGTGGCATCAGGCCTTGGGATCCGAACGGAATACACCTAGGAGATTGAGATGTCACACAGCGTCCTCTAGCCCAAACTAAACAAAGCTTGTACTATGGGAACCAGATAACTGATAGATACATGTATACTTTTTTATAAATTCATACTTACACAGAAGAAGGATTAAACCAACAAACACACTTTCGCATTTATAATATTCGTACGTATGGACTCGAATTACTATTATTTATTCAGTGGTATGGATATGTATTGTAGATTTTTTTTGAGATCGTTTCCCAAAAACATACCAATAAATACCTTATAATAAGACATTACCTTGTTGTCGCCTTTCGTGTCATCGTATCGAATTAAATAGATAAATGTAAAAAAATAAAAAAAACACGACTGCCCTGCCAAAAAACAAACTTTAATTTAAAAGTATTGTTTTTTTTTCACATTTGGAATGGCATCGTACAGCCGCCATTATGTTTGTCACATTTATTTGTCCTGGGTGGGAATCAAATCTACGCCTTACTCCATCAAGGCAGAAAAACTACCAATTGAGCTATAGGGCAGTCAAAATATGTTTAGATATAGGTCACATGGCGCGTCTCAGCGCAATGTTCTATGAGAAAGTACATTTCGAGAAAAGGACATAATGCGCTGAGAGGACATGACAGAGCTGCATTTCATTGCTGTACTTCGTATTAGTATTAGGCAGCGACAATGATAAAATGAATGGACGGATATAAGCGCAGGGATTTTGAAGACTATATGTTGAGCGCCGGCTCTCCTCTCGCGTCAGTCATACTCTGTCTTTGCGACATGCGAGCCGTACGATACGACAATACAAACTTCTAATACATGTACATGTGTTCTCTTTTTGTCATGCAGTAATTAGATTCGCTATCTCTATTTTCTGGCAAATGTAATATGCATACTTTTAGCCAGGTATGCTTGATTGTGTTGACTTGTTAATTTTGAACGATTTGCAAGCGCTGGGCCCGTCCATTCCATTATCACTGTCGCTGGTATTAGCTAATAGTTTTTATTTTTCTGTAGTTTTCATTCTAAAGATGAAAAAAGGTCACTACTATTCCAATTAAACTTTACGTAAGTCGAGAAGGTAGCAAAATTACAATAAATTATTTTTAAATTACTATTATTACTACAAATACAAATTATTGTTATTAAGTTATTATTAAATTTTTAAATTCCAGATGGAAATATTTTGTGTTTACTTTAACATAGGGCTGGTTACTCAGCGTATACGAACTACCTACTAACTACCTTTCCATAAAAATCGATTCGTTTTAGTCTGCTAGGATATAAATATAAAACCTACAATAAAATCATGAATAATTCATGGAAGGTCTCCTAAATAAATGTCATGTAAGTTTATTATGCACTCTTTGCAGGGCAAACACGCCGTAACCTGGAGGTCGTATTTCTTTCCGAAACGGATGCATCGTTATAGGACATCATAAAACTCAAAATGCAATATAATTTCAAATTACACACATCTCGTAAATTTTGTGCTATAATATTTTATCGGTTATGGAACTTACAACACACCGAAGACATAACGACACGTTCGTATCCAATCCACAGACGATGAGCTATTAATATCGAAAATTCTTTATAACGTCCCAGATTAAGTAGGCGCATACGTTTACATTTAATGCCTATACGGTTATTCACCGCGTATTCTATCTAACAAAGAACATATGAGTACGTATAAGATTATAAGCGGAATCTAATGAGAGCACTCATTAAGGGCCTTTTTCATTCCGCGCCATCGCTCGGTGCGGTTTTCCTGCGCCATTGAAATCGCTTCAGCGGCTTACTTCCGCGGCGGACGCAGCCGCCCGCCTCCGCCCTCAGGGCTCCGCCATTTTTGCATTTTAACACTCCGCATAATGAGGTCTTGAGGCACGTATTGTGGTGTGAAATACTTAAAATACGTGCAGACGAGAGAATCATTTGCAATTGTTAGGGTGCGAATGTCTTTACGAATTGGAATCGGGCTTTTGCGATTGTCTTCCAAATTGGAGGTTTTTTCTTTGTTTGTCTTGAGTAATGAAGCAGGTTTAATAAAAAAATACTGTTTTATTTTTAAATTACGTATTTAAATTAATCTTGTTTTAGAGGAAATGTGTTTTGTCTAGTGATATGTGAAACTTCTCTTATCATACAACTTACTGAGAATTTTTTAGCATACAATAGATTATTGTAGGGCTATTATTAAGGGATTAGGAAGGTTTTATCCTTTTGCAAAAGAAATATAATTATTTTATCATTATTTAATTAGTAATTGTAACTTACAATATTTACAGCATATATACTCGTAACTTCAACTGCTACATTCTTTGACTTGACAAATAAGTAACCTTTTAGTACAAAATATTGTGTGCGTTTGAAAAATACCGATGTTTATTTTAATTAAACCGAAAGAGTCGCAGTAAATGTAATTTCCATGTATCGTAAACGTGCCATCAGCCGACGCAGCGTTTCCACCCGTCTCTCTAAAATATGTAGCAATAAAAGTGTATCGGACCATACCCGGATGTGTTAGGATCCGTTTATTGTCCGACCTCTCTAGTTGTTAACCGAAATCTCTGTTGTACCTTCATAAAATTCCTAGGCGCTCGTCTTAACACTGATTCTAACAATTAGATTCCATCTACATCGAAGCTTGAAGTTGTGGAGCCTATAATGAAACGTATCATCATTTAAAAAAATATAGAGCAGGGAACGTGCGGTGTTCTTATCCTACTAATGTTATAAATGCGAAAGCTTGTGTGTGTGAATGTTTGTTACCACGTACCTCCGTAACTAGTAAGCCGATTTTAAAGAAATTTTAAATGTGAATATTTTAAGTTCTGGGATAAGACATAGCGTCGCCAAATTCTAATATCGTATCTACCTGTAATTTAGCCCACGCGGGCGAAGCCGCGGGCAACAGCTAGTACAACATGTTGCTATCCTCTAATTTAGATACAAAGCATTAGTCTGCTATCGAAACAGTGCCCCAAGTAAGAAGCTAGGACAGCACTGTTAGCACATTAAGTTAATGAGTTTGGATAGAATTCTTTGTCTGTCTGATAAAAGTTGCTCTATCTTAAGAACGTTAAAGGAGAAATGGAGAGACGCAGGGGTTGAAGAAACGTGTAACCTATTTGTACTTGTTTATCAAGGAGATAAGTCCAAGAGTACGTCGTCGAGCGGCGACCGTCTTCACTCATTAGTTCGGAGAAGATAGCGGGATGTCGGAGTCCGCCTTTAATTGCTAAACTATCCGCGCCTGATAGTGATTTACTGGCGCTTTTGTTCCTTTAATACGATCTCAAGCTCAGTAACATTTTTATACCTCGCTATAAACTACCTCTTTGCAACACACCTGGCTGGGAACGCAATTCCCCGGCTTAAGATTTCATTGTCGCACGGGGAAAAAGCATATTTTCCTTTTGAGAAAACTCGCTCTTGAAAGCTTACCTACCTAATTCTATTATGAGACGGATAAGGAAATATTGTTGGCTACCTATTGTACCTTCTTAATAAGGCTGTTGGCGGTAACACGGGTTTCGACTTAGGGCACAAGTCGCGGTGTACAAAGAATGGAATTATGAGGGTAGGTAGGTAACCAGGAGAGTAAGCGCATTATTGCAAAGAGAGGCGGCGTCTGTGGTGGTGCGGTGGCGACGTTTCTCGAATCTACAATGCGCCCTAAGCTCTCGGGCGGAAGTACTAGCATGAAGTGCTTTGCCACTCGAAATGAACAACGCTTTTTGAGCCTTATTTAGAGAGACGACCTACTTTTTGCACTACAGAAATTACCATATGAGAAAGCTTTGATGGATAAAGTTTTCAAAACAGCCAAAATACCTTATTCGTGAGAGCGAAATTCAAGCCCTGAAACAAACTCATGCTTCTTGACGTGCCAATTTAATATAACGGAAAATTGATCGTAAGCCGTAGGTGTTATCCAGTGCGAGCGTATAATGGATAACGTATTAATTAACATTCTTCTGATTAGTTAATGTGAATGTTCTGGTTGACAGTTAGGCCTGCCCCTCTATGCAAATGTCATTGTCTCTATGCTCGCCGGCGTGGCGTCCTGGTGTATGAGGCTGCCTACGCACCCATTCTGGCAATCTCCTCCGATGAATATTTACGTCGCCTGACATATTTATCGGTGTGTGTACAGATTTTACGAATGTATCGCAATTGCTAAAAGAAAGACTTGACTGCCTTGCTTTAAATTACAAAAAAAAAAGAGCGCTTGTACAATATATTGCTCTAACATTTTAAAACGGATCCTTCTGTATGTAGCACAACGTCCACAGGAAGTTTGGCTATTTCCTTACAAATATTTTTCGAATCGACTACGTAACGTTACAGTTTTAAAGAGCATTTGGCAACCTTCGCGCTCTTAGTCTAAGATGGTCTACTCTGATATCGAGCTCCGAGGTATTGTCACATAGTGGGTATGTACGGACGTGACATTTTGCTAGTGCTCGGAGCTTTCTATGAGGTTATGCAACTTGTGATTGACGCTCGGTTCGGTCGAGCAATGATGCCTCATCGGTGAATTCAATTGAGCTTTTCCGCGTTAAAAGATCACCAGATTGAGACCTCACGATGTTTGTACCTGTGTCGCATTATTCAAATCGAGCTTTGTTGTAGTGCCTTTATTGTGGAATGTTAAGTTAATATCAATCTTAGAATCGATCCGAGAGCTAAATTATCAAACCATTAAATTACCATATTAGACGAATACAGCTACAGCACAGATAACGAGATCCATTAAATGTTGCCATAAAATAGTTAATAATCAGAACGATCGTCGTTAATATAATATTTTCATATAAATTGCTCATCATGTGGCAAACTAAATCAATTTCATTAATTGCTTGCAATTCACGATCGTAAATATATGAGAAAAAGAATCATATAAATTATTATGATAAAATATTGCCATAGATCTCGACAAGTAATGATTATGTAAATACAATTTAGATGCTAATTGAATAATTTATGTGAACATTTAGGGACGACAACTTCATCTGAAAAGGTTCAATCCACCTACACTTAAGCGTCGAAAAAAGTAAATAAATGACCTGCTTTAAATTAAGCAGTAAAGTGTCCCGCCCTTGTTGTAAAGGGGACGATCATAAATCGGAACCGTAGTGGGGTCATAAGCGTCGTCCGGCGGTTGTCGCTGCTCGTCCGTCGGACATCTCCTTGGCATATATACGGTTATTAGCCGGCCGACTTGTAAATTTTCTTTAAAACTACATCAGAGATGCTTATCTCAAGGTATGAGATAACGCGGCGAAGCAGCGAGAAGTGTCGCGCGTCACCTGCCTTTATTGTCTCCGCACGACTCTTTATCGATACTTACTTGCCATTTGCGACTTATTCGAAAAGATTGTTTGCATACAACAAGGCTAGTCAATTAGTTTCGATCATACTGTTTAATGAATAGAATGTTAATCGAATTTCCGCGTCTGGTTCTAAATTTTGACAGTTGCAAGACATCTGATAATGTTTAAGATTAATATCAAGCTTAATAAATCCGATTGCCTAATGAAATACTGGCGTTGGACCGGTTCCGAATCAATTTTACGACATATCCCATGATAGATGACTGAAGGATGTTTTTTATGACAATTCATTGTTATTTTAAAGTCAAAATTTGCTTCGTTAAAATGTGGACTAGAAATAAATAACCCTGTCACAAATTTAGATTAGACTGATTGATCTATTTTCACATCAATTATGTTGTTATAAATAAAGTTGAGCCGGATTTATTTTTTCGCTTATTAGAAGTAAAGTTCTTACGTCATACTTAGCTATAGGATACGCCCACGGGTTGTCTAATGGTAGCAATAACTGTAAATGTAATCTCATTACCGCATTGCGAAATTCTATTCCCATTTAACACATAACGAGAATTTATTTGTTTTCCATTTTCATAAAGCAAGTAAAGCTACGCCCGCGAACTCGATACTCGCGCCTATTTGGCTGGTTGCGAGGTATGTAATTGTAAAATATTTGCATTGCGACTATTTACATGGCGCGCGGAATCCAAGGGCCGTGAGCTTGCCGTAAGTAATTTCGTTTCGAGTGAAATGACTCCGCGAGCTGTTTAACGAGATGAGACTTATTACGTGGTTAATAACTCACCGGCGTATCCGGTGTGTGTTTTGCATAATGACGAGGAACACGCATGTGTTCTGAATTTGCTTGGGGCGTCCGAGTGGCGGTGATGCTTGGGCTCCTTGAGTTAGTGGATTAACCGCCTCGGGACTTGAATATCGTGCACGACTTTCAGCTCTGCCATTGTTATGTTTATGTTTTTCGCTCACCTTGCTAAAACTCAATTTAATGAAATTGTCAAAATAATTTAAAAATCACCAAGAAAAGTTAATTCCGAAATTAGGAAATTCTTCACAAAAAATGTATTTCTGTTTGAGCTTCCCCCTATAGATCATTTGCGATATTTCAATGTTATTCTGAAATTGAACATAACTGTACGGAAATAAACAGAAAATGCTTTTGACGCACACTTCTTAGTTATCAGATGTAATTAAGATCGGTGAAACCGTTTGCTTGTCAAAAAAATACAATCAGCCATAAGGGCATGATAGAGAGTATAATATAGAGCTCATCTCACCTAGGTGTTTTAGTGTGAAACAAGAAACACACCTGAACTTAACCTAACCTAAACTGTTTGTCTGAAGACGTTCGCAGTTGCATAACATGAAGCCATGCATAACGGTCACCTGACATCGCGCCAGCTATCTCTAGTGTGCAACGTCCTAATATTAATGGCCTTCATATTTCTCGGAGTTCGCCGAGCGACGACACGAAACTTGCTTGACGTCCGGATTAATAGTACCCCCTACGCTTAAAGAAGATATACAAGATCCAGGATCGCATTGCGAGCCGTGGGTTATATCTAAAGCATGCAAAGAGTGACCACGAGGCCTTTAAAACACGCTTTATATACTAAATATAAACAGATTAGCTTGAGACCACGGGGTCTCTCCCGCATTCTGTTTTTTTATATAGATTGAGGGCACATGCTTCACCTGAAAGTAAAGTTTGGGAAGACAGACGCTGGTATGGAATTCCACACCTCTGATGTTCTAGTTAAAAAAGTGGATAGGATACATTGAAAGAGCTTAAAAGGAATTACCACTGAAAGAGGACGTCTTTTTTTTGCAACATTAACTTATCCAGAAAAAATTACGCGTAGAGTACATTACTAGCCGAGTTTTGAGGTGTCGACTATTTTTTTCATAGACACCCTTTTTAATATGCTCTTTGTTGTAATTGTAATCCTGTAAAAAATATGAATTGTGCGTATGGCGATGCGAACTTGTGATAATTATTACTACTTAATATAGCCTATGTCAAAAAGTTTCAGCTATCTCTGTAGCAAATTTTATTAAGATCAGCCGAGGCGTTTGATCGTGAATAGTTAACAAATTGACAACAAGAGTTACTTTCATTTAAAATATTAATAAGGATTCGTATAGGCTCAGTGGCTGGAGTATCAGAGTTTTTACGCTAATTTGAATGAACGAGTTCTATAAATACTCAATAAAGTAACTATATATGTATTAAATTTATTGTGCTGTTTAACATTCGGTAGCGCTTAATTACGAATGTCAGTCTTGATCCGGAGACTGAACGCAAAGCCATTTTTTTAAATACTATCAAGTGACGAGACGTGCAAGACGTTCGCCTGGTGGTAAGCGTCACGCCTGCCCATAACAGTAGCAGTGCTAGAATTGTGAACTTGGGAATAAAATTCTGTGCCGTACTGTACTGCGCTCGTCACTCTGAGATATTAGATGTTAAATCTCTTCATTCCCAGTAATTTCTCTGGTAACTTTGCTTTTCAAACCGGTGCACAGTAATGCTTGCACACTACTGCTTGGCGTTTGAATAACTGGCAAAGGTGTGGTACTACCCCAGGCGGACTCTGCAGTAGAGTCCTACCACTACAAGTAAAGACCGCAAAATTCAACTGTTAGGATCTCGTAGACACAACAATAAGAGGGCTAGGTACTCATCATAGCTATAGTTATGTAGGCTTACAGTAACAGACCTTACTGAATGTCAAAGATGCTGCTGTGAAAATTACTGGAAAATTAATTAATTATTTACTATTCTGGGTGTTTTCAAGCCGCGAGTGAATCGGTTTCTTTTAGGCAAGCGTGCTCCATCGTAGGCTGCATCTTCGTTTAACATCAGTTAATATATATATTTATACAAATTTACTATAAATAGTAAAAAAACAAACTACAAAACGATATTCAACTCTTTGAGTTACGTGAACATAGTGTCTTCGGTCAGGTCATCGCCGTAAATTACACATTATAGTTGTAACCTCAGTTATTTTGTTTACCTCAGCGTGACCACACTGTATTTAACGTCACTATCATATCGCCTAACCATTGTCAGATATGTAATAACCCTAAATCAAATTGACTCTGCAGTGCAAACAACATTAAGTCCTGTAAAAAGGTCCGAGAGAGTCCTAAGCCAACAATGTTGCGGTATAAACCGCCTTAAATTACGTTAAATGGGCCATATTCCGGATCGTGCTTTTCTAAAGCTTTATTGTGCGCCATCTTTGATTTTATGGCTTTGTATTTTGACCTTTAAAATATATTGTCCTTCTTAAAAGCTGTGACCTTGTAATAAAGGAAAATATTTTCTCGCAAAATGGTCTAAAACGAGTAGAATTGTTTCATTCATTGCATACATCTTGGATTATATGATAGCAAAACAATAATAGGACGTTCGTTTATTTTACGTTAAGTTACGAGTAATTGCAAACCCCAATAGGAAGGAATGGTAATGTGGTAGACGGTCTTGTTTCAGCGTGTTGCAAGCACCTGTTCACTTAGTGACTGCAACCTAATCTATGTGCATATTCCTCTACTAACTATAGCATAATCTGTGTCTATGGCAAGACGCACGCGCCATTGGCCATGTTCTCCAGATAATGAATACGAGTTAATTAAGGAACATTAGCCCGAACATTGGCGCCTCCACACGATGCGAGATCCAGCCGACGATTGTATAGGGAACTGAAGTCGTTAACAAAATGTGGGGGTGTTCATTGTAATTGCATTTCTACAGAATCTATCAGATCTTTTATCTTGAATTGGCTCAATGCCTTCAGGCCCTAATAGGTTAGATCGCAGTCAGCAGTGGTCACGAGCATCAGAAAACCCACGGCTTTAATTTCCCTTTTTTCACGATATATAATTCGTACAATTCCGTTTTTCTGAATACGCAGCAATCACAACTAGTTTCAAAGTTTTTAAACCTAGTTTCCAAGTTCCCAAGACTAATTACGACACAGTGGTTGCTACTGCAATTACGTTTATGGGTCTTTAAAAGCTAAGCATGCATTCTTGTACTTTAGCACCATTAATGTACATGACCCTTCCGTAACGAAACGAAGGTTAACTGAAATTAAAGATAACAGAAACGGGTTGCATGTAGCAGGCAGTTGAGATAGCCGGGAAGCACCGGTATCCTGGCAAATACTCACAATACATTCGGATATATTCAGAGGTGCGCGTACGCGACTAGGCAGTGAGCTTTGATAAGCAAATGCTAATGCTGCTAAATAAAATTTTATCATAGCTAACTCGTGCGCTATCTCTGCAGTCTCCGAGCCTGGAGTTGTAGCCGTTTGAAACGTCTTCTGGGAACGCTGTTTGTGGATACGTTGAATTTAATTTCACCTTATCCTTAACTCGAGTAATAACAAGCTTGAGAGATTTGTACGGTCGTCGTCGCTACAACCAGCTCCAACATCTAAGTTTTAGGTAATTCGTACGAAATTAAAAACGACCAAAGTATAGAACACATTCTAAGGCTTCTTTGTTTGTTAAGAGATATTATGCAAGTTTTCAAGGTTGAACTGAAAAGGTATGTATATTCTAGAGTCTTCTGTCAAAACATCGCTAGATAGCGGGCCAGAGACACATTTTCTGTCCTGAAATTTTCAACTATTTCCTGTGCCTGTATATTGATCTATTAGCGGTGGTGAAAGGATTAATGACGCTCGCAATTTGCAAGTTTCCTCTGAATATTTTAACTTAATAATATCGGTGGTTAAAATTAATGGGAACGACGATAACGGCATCGAGACGTTCGAGACATGGTGATTCAATTATTGTGGCTTATACAGCGTGCCACATCAAGTCTGCACAAGAAATTATTATTTAAATCAATTTTTAAAATTGGGACATTAAATTAATACATTTTGTTTTCAATGTGAAAGTAGTAGTAAGCTCTTTTAAACAGGCGCCGTTTCTTCTACTGGCGCTAATTGTTTCGTAATTGTCCCTTAATTTGACTTAACTTATTTAAAAGTCTATTTTTAAAACTATGTCACCCAGTTGTCTCAAAATTTACGAGAACAAACTGGCACTTCAGATTTTCAGTTTCCTCACTTCTGAAAACGTGTAAAACGTGAAAATATGCAGGCTAAAACCGCAGGACTCAGCTAGTGATACATAATAAAAATATTCAGCTATGCAGGGCCTAAATATGCAGTTAATCGGCCTTACATTGATCCGTTTAACACGCGTTACCGCTCAGTTAGTGATATTGTAATGACGTATTGTTTCAGGTAAGTGGGCGGGGCAGGCCGCGATGCGACCACCGATACTCTTTGCAGGCGCGATTTGCAACGCTCCCTATGTGAGTTATGCGACTATTGACATTCAACACCTAACCGCTAATGTGAGTAACCTGCCCTTTATTTAATGTCGGCCGGAGGTTATTGAAAGCTGTAAATTACGAAATTCGAATTTATTTCGTACGACTTTTGCGCGAGCCGTGTTTTTACAGGCCCTCAATTTTGATCAACTCGTGCTCCCGGGAATAACGTTTGTAGTTGAATTTCGTAAGGCAGTGCTTTGATATGATAAGACTCGGGAGCGATCGCAGCCGCTGCTCTCATTGTGTTTGCCATAATCTTGCGTATCGCGTAGGACTCGTGTCGGTATGCGAGTTTATTTTAATATTTAATAACTCCCGGGCGGAGAAGATACGGTCTCCTCGGAGGCGATTCTCTGCTCGTTTTTCTCTGTTATCGCTTTGCTTTTGTGTCACGCTTGCACTCGTATTCGTTTTCCTTAATCACGCTGCTGATCAGCTCGCGTGGCCGACAGTGGTTGCAAATAGTTCGATACTAAGTACTCTTAGAATTTTATCTCGTGCAGTGTTTTCCAAGCCCGCTAGACGGCATTCAAAAGCTGTTTAACGAAATGTGTGACCGCAATTTGTGACCGGTATTCAAAACGGTGTGCGAACGTGAAGACATTGCAAATAAATCGTTTATCTTTTGTTCAGCTGGAAATAAATCGTAAACATAATGACGGGCTCTCGCCTAAAGCTCGGGAGTGCGCCATCAGTTTCTTAGAGCTGTTACACTTGACGCCTCGCTACATAAATTGCTGGAAAGGATCTGGCGTGCGCACGTGACGTGCAAATAAAAATACTAATTCAAGTCGGGATTTATCGTCTAATTGTTTCATATTTATGAGTGGGAGTGCGCATTGTTGTAGCCGATAGCTGCACCACCCCGCATAAAGCAACCGTAACGACCGCGCGCGGTCAACTTCGGCAGGCGTCGTGACCCGCACCTACTAACTTAATGTGGATTTTTCAGGCTCACGTTACCGCACATACGTTTCATTCGTGCACGTTTTCCATGGATAGCGATGCAGGAAGACATTTCCATTTTATGGAACTAGTGAGTTTTTTAATATTTACAGCGCAGTAGTGCCTCGGGCGAGCGTTAATTTATTAAACGAGCTTTTATCGTAATGATGGTGGCGGTCGCTAGGCTGGAACTAGGTCAGGCGAGTGATCCGAAACCGTGGAGCTTTTTAATCCCGCACGGTCGCAGGCAGACTTCGTTTCTTTACCCTTATTATTTATTCCGACTATTTTTTTGCTGTTATTTACGTTTAAACGGCGGACGTGAAGGCTGATAGACGTAACAGATAAAAGGCGTGTCCGCGAAGCCACCCCGACAATTTTGGTGCTTTTTGATACTGCGCCAACGATTTATTTGCTGTCTGCCTTGTGCTCCCCTGGCGCCGTCGATACGGAAGGAAACACTTCACTTCGATATTTTTTCACTGGTGAAGCTCCGGATTTGATTAAACGTGAAGAATTTAATGTGGCTCGTATCGGGGTAGTAGCCGGGGTAAATTGCGGATGGCCGCGGGAAATACGGCTTTATCCTATCTGTGGAAGGGAAATATTTCGGGAAACTAGTTTATTGGCTGCCGTCCGTTCGCTTGTCAATTCCATCTGCGTTTAATCGGCTTCCGTAATTAAGAAGCGGGTTATTTGTGTTACTTTTCAAAAACACCCACCCAAACATTTCTACGTACTTATATACGGAGGGAAAGGGTATATTGTGCAATTCAGGGCGTTTCATAAATTATTTTAGATACTGCATTTTGTACATATGTAGTCTTTGAATAGCTTTATCTTAACTTAGCTTTAGCTTTAGCATTTTATATTTATTTATTTTTTAAGTAAATGTGTTGTGTCACGCGACGTACTATCGATCTATACCCACATTAACGATCTTGTTCATAAAAGTCTAAACAAGTCTTTAATAAAAAGTATTTTTTATCATATCTATTCAAAAAGACCTACTTTGTTCCTCGCAAACACGGCAGAAATGATCTCTTTTCCGCCCGGAGAGGAAAAGTGTGTGAGTGAATTTTGTTAGTAAAAGTTCCAATCACCAAAACTATCAACCACGGACATTGTATGAACAAGTAACAAGCTGTTTGAAAACAGCCAAGCTTAAAAATACTGTTGATCGGGATCAACAGTATGTGTGGACTCTACTTTTTATAACCTTTTTATAAAAAGTAGAGTGTCCACCACTGGTTCAACACTATTTTTAAGCTCGAGTACTTTGCATCCCTCGCTGCGCTCAGGACTCTACTCGAGAATCCTTCGCTACGCTCTGGATTCAAAGAAACACTCTCGCAACAGTTGTTTCCTCCCTTGGTAAACAATCTACTATTGATTCAATTCGACATATGACCGCCAACAAGAAAATGCCAAGAGTAATATTATGTAGAAGAGAGAAAGAAAGATATACTTAATTTTTACCACGAGACACTACAACAACATACAAACATTACACAAGAATACAGTAACAGAAGATCAGAACGAAGAACAAATTATGTTACAGTTGTCGCTGCAGTGTCCAGTGCAACAAAAAAGGTTAACGCATGATGCTGCTAATTTCTTAGAAGCAATGGTTTTCAGCGCTAACCTTCTGAGACGCATGGGATTACTAAAAAAAGAGATTATACATAAAATAGAGTGTAGCATAGCTTTAATTATCGAACGTGGGGTAAGTTAATTTCAGCATTGTTGTAATTTTTTTTACACACGTCATTTAATTATGTATCCTTTGTATCAAATGTGTTGTGTTCTTATACTAAACCGTAGTACTATTATTTCTTAAACTAAACTGTATAGTGGCCACGAAGTTAAAGAAAAGTAAATTACAATAAACGATGTAATATTTTTAGTATAGCGAAATAAAGAGCAGCTTAAAATAATGTCGATTTTCTTAGACAGAGCTGTCAGTGCAATATGAAATTGTAAAACAAGTTTCTTATTTAGCATACTTCGTCGACGAGGCTTGAGCCCATCAAGCCTCGTCGAAATGTATATATAAATGTATGTATATTGGTTCAAGATATGTCATCAAAAATCTGAACTATAACAACGACTTTACTAAGAAGAATATACTACCATTTCCCTCTATACACTTTGCGACGTAAAGTTGAAGTATCTTCGACACGGCTCATCAAAGACCTACCACAGTAGATCTATGAGCTAAGGCAGTAGTTCGACTCGGACGTGTACTTGAATTCAATGCCTACTGTCGGTCAGAGGGCTTGGGTTGGAAACATTTTCATTATTGTGTTGTAAATAAGTTATAAGCTCTAAGTTACGCGGACACGGTGAGAGTATCAATGACGCGGCGCGCGCGATATCAGGGTTCAGTGTGAGCGATAGTCGCGTCGATTCGCGAGAGCGATGCGTTCTGGGTGTACCGTGAAGTATCGTAGCGGGCGGGGGAAGGAATGCTCTTTTGAATACGTCACTTGATTCGGGAGTTTGTTTGAAGTCAAACTACTGCTTTAACTAATAGATCTCTACTGTGGTCCTACTGCCACGCCGCACGGTGAGCGACTTTTGAAACGGCACGCTTGTTAACCACGACGGGTGAACTCGCGGATGAGTGACAAACAAATTGTGCGTCAGTCGGCCCGTCAAGCCGACCGTCAACCCACGGGGCTGGATAACAAGTTCCATTATAATAATTCCACACTTGATGCAAGGATGTGGTTACGTCTCAATACTGCCGCACTTAGCAAGTCGTCAGTTCTAAGGCGATTGTTTGATAGAGTAATTTTACTCGTATTCATCAATTGTCTGTTTTCAGATTATTATGTACGATTTGAATTTTATTTGTAATGGAACAAGAAGTAAAGACATCTGTGGGTCTGCCATATTTTTTCTTCATTGTTACTGGAGTTTTTATGCTTGACAGGCTAGGTGTTTCACCACAACTCACCTCCTGATGTTAAGTGACGTTGTTGTCTTAGATAGTACCTACACATGCCTTGCCTGAAAAGGGAACTGGCTCTCAAGGAGGGTACCGGAACACGCCGTTACTTTCTTGGCGGCAGAATTTTCAACTCGAGGGGGGTAATTATCCAGCTGAGTACTAGAAAGAACCTTACCACAATGTTTTACTTTCCTGTAAAGCTTCCTGTTTCGCTGTTTCCTTCAACCAACTCCAACTGCCAACTCAAGCCAATGCAGGGATCTGTTTACTCAATCTAGAGAAAATAGGTTCCTTATAGGTAAGCGTGCTCCATCCTACACCGCATCGTTACTTAACATCACGCTGGATGTGGTCAAATGCAAAACTTTGCATTAAAACATTTTCATTGTTTGGATTTGAACCTATGCTCTTCGACATGCCATCCTAACCACTGAGCTATAATTTTTACAAATAAAGTAATACCTGAATGGATAAATAATTACCGGCTCGTGCAATTCATAAAAAGCATTCATATATATATAGAGAATATAGAGAATACGTATATATATATATATATACACGTATTCTCTCAGCTATCTAGTTTCCATATTAAAGCTTTGCTTAGTTTGAGGCTAGATGGCGCTGTGTGAAAAAATGTCCACTGATATTTTTTTTTTTTATGAATTGCACGAGCCGCAATTCAATTGAAGTACATACTTATAATACATACTACACCCAGACACAGAACAAACATTTATGTTCGTCACATAAATCTTTGCCCTTGGTGGGGATCGAACCCACGCCCTACAGCTCTGAAGGCACACTACCAACTGAGCTACATATTCGCTCAAATTGAAATCGTGAGGTCGTGTGTTCAAACCCAAGCCCGTACCAATGAGCTCTTTGGAGTTTATGTACGGATTTTCATACCACTGGCTCATAAAAAATCGTGAGAAAACCTGCATAATTCCGGAAAATAAATTCAATAGCGTACGTGAATTCACCAACCCGCAACTGGCAGCGTGGTGAATATGGCCCAGTCGTCCTTCGTGGGTAAGCCCAAGTCCAGCAGTGGACAATTAATCATGTTATATGCAAGTGTATTATGTTAAAATTCAAACATATTAACTGACTACCATACTTTTGGTTCAATACTTAACTGCATTGTGCTATCCGATTCTGCAATTTATGTTGTTAGCTCAGATATTAGGTTATAGTTATAACGTAAACCGAATATTAGGTTATCTCAGCTTCTAAGTGGATTGGTGTTAATGCGCTGGTATTGTTACCGAGCAATGATTTAATGTTGTTGTAATCGTTGCATGACCTACATTTTAGGCATAGCTGTAACGAACATCCTTGTAAATCAGAGCGAATCATTCTTTAACATGGTGTATAATCTTGATTACGTTCTTAGAAAGAATTATTTTAATTCCTAAACCGAGTGAAACTAATGTCTCACGCATCTACGTGCTGCAAAACGGCATTTGTATAGTTGTTTATTATCGCAAGTTACAAGCAAGTATAAGCTCATTTATAAGTTCGAAGATGAAAAGCTATTGTGGTGGGTAGTATTTTATTGACTGTGTATTGATTGGGGGTGTTATTTTGGGTTATTCACGAACTCAACACGAGGGGCTGGACACGCGTGTGTCCAGTTGGTGAAACTCAAAATTGTTTACGGTTGTACTAGTTGTCTTGACAGTAACAATTGTACAGGAACAGCTGTGATTGCTGTAGATTGGGAGAATAAGAATAGTCAAAGATTTACGTTTCAATTTACTTACGCACCGGCCGTCAGACGTCTCTGATCTTAGATTCGTTCGATCATGAAAATATATAGCTTCATTCGAACGATCAGTATCGGGAAAAGCTCCTTAATCGGTTTTCTTTTATATGAAAATGGACTTTCAGATTTATTACACCGTTTAGATGCGTTACAGTTGCGTTAACCGTGATATAACCTCCGGTCGGGTTCAGGATTGCTCGCTAAACAAAAATTGTAAAACGTGCCGCCACATATATTAGAGAGAGGCTCTCGCTTGGAGCTGAAAATATTGGCCATGAAAGGAAATGGTTCGGGGTAAGTGCGGCTGCGTTGATTTCTTATTTCGTATTCATTGTGCGTGGAAACGGATCACACCCGCTGAGCCGCGATGTCTCCGCGAAGAACGCCGTAATGGGGCTTTATAAAAGAGTTTCTTTTCTTTGATGTATGTTTTCTTTACGGATTCGCGAGTTCAGTTTATCGCTTGTAAAGATAAACTACAAAAATACGTAAAGTGCCTTAAATAACGCTGCGAACATAGCGACTGTGACACATTTGGTGTTGAGAATGGAGACAATCTCGAATTTTATTCCGTGTTGATGTCATGCGATTTTTCTTTAGGACGGGCCTTAAAAATGTTTTGCAGAACAAACACGATTACTGATCGCATAAATCACTTTGGGAGCGTTGTTCTGTCGTACGTCTTCATAAAGACTGGTTAATTTGGCGATTGTCGATAACCCAACACGCACGAAAGCGAATATTTATGTTGTCGCATTGCGCGTTGCAGGCTGCGCCGGCACATAAATTATTGTCAAGGAACCATGCTAATATATTGCAATACAATTGAATCTCCTTCTTAATACTTTTAGATATTGCAATACGATTAGAGGTTTTGCAGTGACCACGCACTCTGATAGAAATAAGTTATTAGTACCATAATAAAAACTAAATCACAACCAAAATTGTTGTTGTTGTTGTTTGTTGTCGTTGTTGTTGTGTTTATTGTTGTTTGTATTGTATTGTGTTGTAAAATCTATTATTTTTAAATTTAAAACATTCATGGTGGTTTAGGTTTATTCACGAGTCTAAGCAAGCACCCACCAAGCTTAATAAATCTAAATATACTTACCTAAACTACGCAACATATAACTAAACAGTGTACTAAACTAATTTCATTTGTCGTATACAGAGACATGTCTGACGTTATGTTGGACTTTTTTTTTAAAGCGTATTATTTTATATAATACGCTTTAAAAAAAAACAACCGACTTCAACTTCGAATACCTGGATGACGTCTTCATATTTTCTAGTAATTTTGATTTAAAAACCAAACTACTGAACCGATTTCGATTAAATTTATATAGGACCACCTCTGAAGTATTACCTACCAAACAAAAAATAATCATCAAAATCTGTTTATAATTGTTCATAACTGTTTATAATTTATAAAGTAATTGCGTAACATAAATACAAAAAAATACATACAGTCGAATTAAGAACCCTTTTTGTTGAAGTCGGTTAAAAAAGAACAGTTACTTAAGTGGCGTATAAAATTATTAGTTTATAAAATAAAATAGTTTCATTAAATTAATAAGAAGTAATGATTTGATTTCTCCACCTAAGAGAACTGAATAAATAAATTTAGCTTAACAATGAACAATCAAATCGCCACTTACCATGCGATTGCCTCGTCATGCAACGTTTAATATATTCAATGAGTCAAACGCGATCGCTTAATATGGCGGCTGTCGTAATGCTCGCGATTCACTATATCAAAATCACTATTATGTTAATTCAATTGCATTCTCTTAGATTTGGCGTAACGAGGCGGCTGAATGTACACCAATGTTCGTACTCCCTCGCCCACGTACGCGATGATGAGTGGGCGAGAGAGAGAACGAACACGCGCACATTTCTCAAAATTTTCATTCGCCACCTTTCATGTAATCCACTCTTTACAACCGCCTTATCTTTTTGGACACGTACGAATAAAGTTTCGAGAACTCGCATTTCGTGCCTACACATTTTGCACTTTGGAGTTTCAAGCTATTAAAGGGACCGGTGTTTGAATTTTTATTTAGGTTAATTGCTGGACACAAGCAATATTTTTTCTTTAATTTTGAAATTAACTTGACCATGTGTCGCGATATAAGCCCTCACGGCCGGGGATCGCATTTGGCTAGTATTAAAAAGCGGCGAGCGTCGGGAAAAATACCTAACCCAGCAGTAATTTTTTGCACAGGCCCGCTATTTTTCACAAAATGCCCAAAGTTTATTAAAGCAAATATTAACGTTAACGTGTGCGCGCCATCATTTTATGTACGGGCCTTAGCGCGATGTTGATATTTTATTTACTTTATCGTGGACTGAGGCA
The DNA here is from genome assembly GCA_905404285.2 of Erannis defoliaria. NCBI lineage: Eukaryota > Metazoa > Arthropoda > Insecta > Lepidoptera > Geometridae > Erannis > Erannis defoliaria. Next base: position 10,882,570 of record FR990078.1, read on the forward strand.
CAGGGCCATTGCTTTAATAATGAACCTCGACTCTTTCAGAGATTTTGTCCGGGTCAGTAATTAAACACATCTGCTACACTTGCAATTCTATCTCTTTGTGTTTTCATATTTTCAGTTAAACATTTCAAACTCATTTTTGTTTGGATCACGGGACCTTTCGCTCGGTTATGTATGTAAGTTGGCAATTTGTTTTAATGCTAATCGTTCTCTGTCGCGGCATGTGAAGATTATGCAAATAAATCCTTTTTGAGCCCTACAGATGCTTGGAATTAGTACCCGCTGCGGTATAAAGTAAAAGTCGATTCAGTTAATAAACTCTGGACTGACGAATAAAAAACATTTATTACGTTTTACGATCCACATGCTTTTTAATCTTTGTAGAACCAAGTATATCTCAACAAACCCGATGCCTTAGTTCAAAATTATCTACTTGATTTCCAAACTTTATTTTCGCAAAATATTTTGCTAAACATAGCATTAATTGTATTGGTTTTTTTGCGGTAGGGAGGACCCTTCCTTGAAATCACGCATGAATTCGCTCGTTATACTTTTAATTCAAACAAGGATATCGAATTGTAGTGAATAAGGACAGGACGTCAGAGAGGTATGAATGCTCTGCTTTATGCCCTCGTAGGCGTCATTATACAATACACAATAATACCGTCGTCCATTGTGGATTGTTCCTTAAATTCGTTCCGAAACCCATTTCCTCAAGTACTGTTCAGATGGTCACAATTTCCACGACATCGTATTAACTGCGTCGTCTTTTAATAACAAACTCCGCCGCCAGTTAATTGCTTTGCAGAGTCGTTATTCAGGCGTATTCAAATGTTTCTAGTTGGTATAGGAATAATGTATTTTTAGTAGGTTGTGTGCGGTGGTCCTCAGGGATCCGTGTCTCTACTCCCGCGGGCACAGCGACTCTTAATAACTGTAATTAACTACTAGTCATTCAATTTGCCAATAGACTTAGTGATGTACACTTACTCTACTCGGAACAACATCGATATCAATATTATTTTGCATTAAAGTAGAAAATATGATTTTGTAGTTATTTAAAAAGATAGATTGTCATTAAAATAAATAATAATTATTGGTGGATATTTTTTACACAGCCCCATATAGCCCCAAACTAAGCATAGCTTGTACTATGGGAACCAGATAACTGATAAACTTAATATACTTTTTTAGTATATACATACTTATAACTTTTATCAAACATTGAATCGATTATAAAAAAATACATACCTATAAACTACATACGTCATAGTTAAGAATTATGTTAACTTTCTATAAACCACATAATAACTAATACTTACATTTGTTATGCGTACTATTAAGGAATGGAACGAACTGCCGACTTCCTAGTTTCCTGGGTGATATAATCTAGGACTTTTTAAAGTCTAGAGTGAATAGGTATCTATTACTAGTTTAAAGTTCCTTTTTTGTGTTGTGATCATCATGACTGTTATCATTTCTTTTGGTGTATACAATAAAGAGTTAATCTATCTATCTATCTAAATGAAACTTTTAACACAATTTTTTCATTTTTTTTATTTATTTTTTGGTGTCTATTAAGTCAACGTGCTTCATCTTCGACCACGTCGTCTCTCACCAACAGATGGTGTCCAAACACGGAAAAAAAATCCGCAATAATGTACTCTGTTATTTACTTTCATACTGGTTTCGAAATACACAATTTCTCAAAAGGTAATAAAGTAAATTTATTCGCTTTTATCGATAGTTTTGTGGGTTTACTACACTAGAACTTGGCGTCATGTCTCTACGGCGCGAACGATCGCAATCGGAGCTTGTTACTTACTATTATAAATGTAAATTAAGTTTAATAATTCGAAATTATACCAATACTTCGTGTTTATGTGTCTACACGTATAGTATACGCTCTCTTTCCGTCATCTTTGCTCAAAACTCGTCTTCGACATTTTTACAGATTGCATGACGTGCCAACAGCTTTTCGCGTTATGAGAAAATTACACTACAAATAAAAATAAATATTTTAACAACGTCGATTATAATTATTATAAACGTTCTGTGCTTCTTTTTAAAACCGTTTTTATTACGATGATTGGGATCGGAGTCGCGAACATTTTAGCAAATTGCTTAATTTATTATTCGTTGTTGGTGTTTTAATTGCTTAATTTATATTATTGCAAAAATAACGCCATTGCATGAGTCAGTTAGATAAGGTGTAGTAGAAATAATTTAAGCAACTACAAATACTCGTATTTAAGTGTCGTCGTCGGTACAATAATTAAAGGTATGTTATAACGACCTCAAACATACAGAAGTTCGTAATGAGGACCCGAATTGTAAACATACTTTTTCTGCGTAAAGTTACAAAGTTGACGCGAACCGTTAGTTTCAGTTGAGTGTGTCTATCTCACAGTTGGTAAATTCGTGAGAGCGATAGAGTTTCCCCCGCGTGACTCTGCGGTCCGTTGCCTGGCTTGTCACCGCAGAGCGACGCCATCTCCATCCTAATGGAGGCTAATCAAGCACCCGCCTTTCATCCAATCTCGTTAGCGAACCGAATTGACTTTCTTATTGCGCGCAGTTTCTACACCATCGAACTTTATAAACCTCTTAATCGTGCATTATAGTCGCAAGCGTGCACTAAAAGCCATAACAACTACATTTGCCTTTAAACAAACACCGCGTAAGTGTATTATCTGGCGCGCACTGCTCCACTACCCGTACACATTGGAATGAGTTGGACTACTTAGCGTGTAGTGTGCTTCCACTAAAGTGGTTTCCCGGCGCGTAGATGCCTCGCTGATGGTTTCCTCCGAAAGCCAGTTTGTCTTGTATCCTTCATTAAGTGGGTAATAGCTTTAGCACAAATTGACTACTAACTCCCGGATGCCTTTATTGCCTCATACGGCGCTGTATCTTAAATTGATTTAGATAGCGTGGCGCTTATATTGAATGTTCGATAAGGTGAATTGATATTGAAAAACCATTGAAAACCTTGGGTAATACTTACTTACGTGTGATTTTCAGGAAATTTCTACGAGTACGATCCACGTTAATGGCCGGAGGATCGTAAATTGCTGCTTACTATTATGTTAATTTGCTATTCCAAGAGGCTGCTATCACAACAATTTACACATAACTCTGTTAAATCTCTGTATTATTTCATATTTACGGGTATTACAGCGAACATTGAAATGAAATGCAACAGCCATATGTTAAGTAGCGTCGAATGCACTTGTGTCGAGCATGAACACACGCAGTTCGTGAGATTGACGTCAAGTACTCCACGCTAACATCTAATGTCAACCCTGGATATCACCGTTGGTGGTCACCGTTCATGCCCACTTCACACCATTAACATAACACTGATTATTACAACCAATACTCTAATGTAGACATATAAATCTACATTCTCCACTGAACCGGTCCGATCGAAATAATCACAATTAATGGCAGAATTAACCGTTACAATATACAATCTCTGAATTCGCCAATTCAATTAAGAAAATTCATTAGTGGATAATTGTATATTTTACGTCGTTTTACAAGCTCCAGCCATAAACAGTTTTATGGCGGGTCTCTAACAAGCGACTTGGCCGCAAATTGAAACTAACCGCAAGCTCATTTAATTCGTCGTCACGCAATCTCGGCAGTCTCATTATTAGTAAATTATCTTTCGGCTCAAACTTAAGTACTGTTGAATTGTTTGCATCTGATAAATATTTCCTGTGTTCATAATTTTGAGATAAGGTTAAGCAAGATTGCTTTAGTGCTTCCTCGTTGTCTAAAGTATTGGATGTCGCGGGGGATAAGCGGTGTCTAGTTAGTATTCGCGCGAATAACTGAATTATGGGCATTGTAAAGAGCTGAGTGGGACACCCGCTGAGACCTCCCGCGAACCCTCGGCTCCGTGAAATGAACACTAGCTAGCCGCCGACTGCTTTTGTTAACAATACCGCAGAAGCCTTCAATAATGTTTATCAATATTTAACATATATAGATATATACGACAACAGTTATTGACAATAAAGGGCGTCATAGATGACGAAGATGCTATAATATTTCATGTAAAGATTTAACATCGCTCGTCATACAATTTTGAAATATATAGTTACATATTTGAGTAGTGATATTGAAATATTTTTGTTCTAAGATAACATAAAATATTGTGTTGGGGTTGGAGTTGGTGGACATCTCCGGGCTGATGATGATCATAAAGTATTATAGCATCTTCATCATATGTGACGCGGCCTTAATGCTTGAACAAGGATACATGAGAATCGCTGACATTTTATCAAGATACTTTCTGAAAATGTATAAAGATTTTTTTAGGTATATATTAGGTATTAGTATTATTAGGCTTTACCTATGAAATTGCCATTTTGTATGGAATAAGTGAAAGTACTTATTTTTATTAACTTTTTTATTTCTGTTATTCAAAGTAATCACCCATACAATCGACGCATCTTTGCCAACGAATTGGCAGTTTATTGATGCCCTTCTTGTAAAAATCAGCTGGACGGGAGGCAACAAACTCTTCAAAGGCATTGTGTACTCCCTCTCGGGAATTGATTTTTTTACCCACTAAAAAGTTGTCTAAATTTTGGAAAAAGTAATAGTCGGTAGGTGCAAGGTCTGGTGAGTATGGCGGATGAGGGAGAGCTTCCAACCCCAGCTCTTGCAGCTTGGAGACTGTCTGTTGTGCAGTATGGGGTCGCGCGTTGTCGTGAAGGAGCAGTGGGGACGACCGATTGACCAAAGCTGGTTGCCGATGTGCAAGCTTTTCAATCATTGTCTCCAGTTCTTCACAGTACACATCTGCAGTAATGCTCATGCCGTTTTGTAAAAAGCTGTGATGAATCACACCCGCACTAGACCACCAAACAGTGACCATCACCTTTTTAGGGGTCATTTTTGGTTTAGGGCATTGCTTTGGTGCTGAACCAGGATCTAACAACTTGCTGAGCGCTACCGATTGTCGAACAGAATCCATTTTTCATCGCACGTAACAATTCGGTTCAAAATTCCTTCATTTCTTTGCCTATTGAGCAGCGCGAGGCAGGTCTCGACGCGTACGTTGCGCTGGCGATCGTTAAGTTCGTGGGGCACCCATCTATCAAGTTTTTTTAGCTTGCCTATTTGTCGTAAATGGATCAAAATTGTTTTGATACTAAAATCCAAAGCTGCTGCTAGCTCAGCTGTAGATTGAGTTTCGTCAGCTTCCACAATCGCTTTTAATTCATCATTGTTAACCAAATTCTCCGGACGACCACGAGCTTCATTTTACAAGTCAAAATTTCCAGAACGGACCCGGGAAAACCAATAACGAGTTGTGCGTTCGATTGCACAGTTCTCTCCGTAAACGTTTTTGATGTTACGTGCCGTTTGTGTCGCGTTGGTGCCACGACGGAACTCATATTCCATAATTACACGAATTTTTAAAGTATCCATTATGACGAAAAATTTTCAAATGTAATAAAAATATCTAAACGCTAATCAATAAACAAAAGACTGAGTTTGTAAAAAGAATGTCATGTTTTTAAGACAACATTAATTTGAATTCAGAATACAAAGCCATTCCTAACTTTTTTTCTATTTGAAATGACCAGTACTGAAGAACGGTAATTTCATAGGTAAAGACCTATTATAATCGGTGGGTATGTAGAAGTCTTAAGTTCTTTCTAGGAAGCATAGTCTTACACTGAATAATTACTAAACACCGGCATATTTTTATTTTATTATTTTTTTATACAGGATTACTGACGTTTAATTAAACCTATTACTTACTATACTTGACTATAGTTTCGATCACACCCGGTGACCTTTTTCAAAGCGTGGAAAAAGAGTCCCAAGCGCTTGCGGCCGCACTGCGAGTTGCTGCGTGTCGATTGCGTGATGACATCTGTATCTCTCGGTGGTGGGGCCGACTCTGCGGTCGCGTGTTGTAAAATAAAGTGTCAATACAACGTGAGATTTCATATCAGAATATTTTGAAGGTTCTTGACAAGTAAAGGCAAGACGAGTAAGACGCTCTCTTAAGGATGCACCGCCCGACGGCTGGAACTCATCGGTTCGAATCGTCGGGCGTTCGGGCGTGGCTAAAAAGCATGCTTATCAGACAAAGTGTGGGAAAGGGAGAAAGAAAGAATGAAGAAAGAGCGCGCAAATTTTTTCATGTCGACCTTTGGCTTCAGGATTGTGATGAATAAACTACTGAACTCATTTATTCCAACTAACTTTACTAACTTTTTGTTTGGTAGGTAATACTTCAGAGGTGGTCCCATATAAATTTTATAAAATCGGTACAGTAGTTTGGTTTTTAATTCAAAATTACTAGAAAATATGAAGATGTCATCCAGTTGAAGTCGGTTGTTATTTTTTTTTTAAAGGCGTATTATATGATTTAAAACTTGCTTGAATCGATTTTTTTTCCTATACCATTGTAAATGTTATTATTATTATTTTTCGATAAGTCGATACGATAGTACAGCGGAAATACACTAGAGATACAGTATACAACAGTAGGAACACTGTTCTGTATTTTGTTCTTTTCATTCATGCGCGTACGAAGTTCTTAAAAACTTAAAAATGTATGCGCTTAACATTGCGACAGAATTTTATTCGACCTGTAATTTATTATTTAGATACCCACTCCACAACTTTGAAGTAGCGTGTATGTTAAAGTGTTTCAAATTAACATCGCTCTTTAGCACTAAGTGGTCTCAGTCGCTGTATTTTCAGAAGCGCGGTCACTTCAAATGTTACAAAATTTTATGCAACGGCTCCGTCGCAGAATGTCCCTTTCCTAAAAGGTGTGCTGCACGCAAAACGTCCCTTTCGCACAATGTCTCTTTCGCACAATGGCCCTTTCGCAAAACTTCACTTTCTCACAATGTCCCTCTCGCACAATGTCACTTTCGCAATATGTCCCTTTCGCACAATTCAGCTTTTCTCCGGCAGTAGTAGTGGAGCCCCAACAGGTCATTGGGAGCTTGAGCAAAATGCACGGCAACCATCTCTTTACAGATACGCCACGTAATGTTGACTTATATTGTTAATGTGAGTCGTGCGCAAGCCTATATCGACGTATGAGCTTTTACTTTATTATGCAAATTGAAATTTGATACGCTCTCAAAGTTTGCGAGTACCCGCTTAAGTGAGTGTCGATGTCGTAAGAATAATGCGACCTCAAGCGCTTAATTGACGCATTTAAACGAAAGGTTATGTGAGCGAATAGCGTTACAGTAACGACGTGTTGAAAGCCTCAATTTAGGAATGTGAAAGCGCAAATTAAAAGAGTCGCTCGTAATATGCTGAAAATGTGTGACATCCCAGAATAAACTGCTACGTTTTATGAAGTTCGAGTTTGGTATAAGTATTCGTATCGAAATGATCATGCCTTATAATTGTAGATATAACTTTAGAGGCTCCTCAAATGCTCTTTGGTATAGCCCATTCATGCTTCATGATGATGATGATTCATGCTTATTTTGATCGAATAGTGATAGCTTAACTTGCAAGTTTGGCAACGTCTAGAACGAAATGTTAAGGTAAATAAACGACCCGTTAAGGTAAATCAAATAGTTCATGAGTAAAGTCCTACCAATCCCCAGTAAACGGTACTTAACCGAGATCTTAAGAGACTGTTAGAAAAATAAATTAAATCTTTGTACAAAAACAAAGGGCCAACAATATACCTACAGTCCTACACCACGGCCATATACATAACTGGCCGTCGCATATAATTATTATCAACTACAAAAATAAAGAAAACAAAGTGACATGCCTTTGATTGAACTGATGTTATAATCCGGCATTTATACTTGTATGCCATATTTCGCAGAGGCGACGGGGCAAATCAAAAGCTCGCCATCGCCCGCTCGCAATCATCAACGATTTGTCATTGCGCGCGCAAATGCAGGTGCGTTCGCGCGTATTTATTACGTCACTGTGAAAAATGTCTCTTGCACACGGCGACAGGACAAACGACCGGCCACCGGGGGTACGCACGCCGCCCTGACATATTCCTGCCTAATGAGACCCTGCCGCTGCCGTAATGAGAAAGAATATCTACCATTCGCTTGTCTTGATGTAATTAACTACCTGGATCTCTTGAATACGCTCGTCTGTTACAACCTTAATCGACTCTAGTCCAGGCTCCGTCGCTACACATGCAGTCTATAATATTTTCATTAAGACATTTTATTTTTATTTTTATGAAATCGAGTGACGAGACGAGCAAGACGTTCGCCTGGTGGTAAGCGTCACGCCTGCCATTAACAGTAGCAGTGCTAGAATTGTGAACTTGCGAACACAATCCTGCGCCGCACTGCACTGCGCTCGTCACTCTGATATATTAGATGTTAAATCTCTTCATACCCAGTAATTTCTCTGGTAACATTGCCCGTCAAACCGGAACACAGTAATGCTTGCACACTACTGCTTAGCAGTTGAATAACTGGCAAAAGTGTGGTACTTCTCCAGGCGGACTCTGCAGTAGAGTCCTACCACTACAGAACTTATCCTAATTATCTAGTTCATTACACATCATAGAAATACCATTGACGTACACATATCCTCGTCATTTTGACTGACGAGAAATGCTCTATCATATCCGGTTAATAGAATTATGGCGGGGGTTCATGTTAGAAAGTGAATCATTAATAGTTACGGTATAACCTTTTTTGTATCATAAAAAGCTATAAAACTACAACTGGCCTAAATAAACTGCAAAAAACTAATAACACGGACACGGACAAGGTAAAAAAATAAGCGTGTCAAAAAAGTAACAGCTTTTATAGATGCACCCGAATTATTCAATTTACTTCACAAAACCGAAAATTCGGTTCAAGCCGATATAACGAGACACATGGCGTCTATTCAATAAACTTGTGGTTCAATAATTATGTTTTTTTTCAACTTGAAACTGAATTCACAGTCTTTTATGAATTGACAGAATTGTATTAAAAATAACGATTATTCTAAGAAAGAGGAACATGAGGCGTGAGTTAAGTTTTTTGACGGTCTGTTTTTATAAACTTTGCAATGAATCGATGGGGCTCAAATTCTTTGAATATTTTAACCGTTTTTTGGTTATAACGAAATGTGGTTAAAAATTTGTCCCGCTACAAAGAACGTGCGCAACAATATACCATGTTGAGGTCGTAAAGTCAGCAGCACGAGATTGCGGACGTACAACGTAACCGCGATACCACTACCGTGAGGAAACGACTGGTTGCTGCCCGGATATGGTTACACTATAAAATTTGACAAACACTGGGCCACCTGCCGATACAGTTTGTAATCCGGAGAGCGTAGTTAGTCTACAGTCGTACGTTTTACGTTCTTTCTACTACGTTCAATAGATCGTGACGTTTTGATTGGCGTTCCAGAGGCAAAACTTTTCGCAGATGGCGCCAGCGGCGGTACGCATGTGGCAAAATCAAGTTTTCTTGTTAATCGTTGCTTATTTATTTATTGAGATACGCCAACAGTGAACATATTAGACATTCTTAAAGTAGGTACATAACACAAGGATCTGATACGATCACCTTTTACAGGCGTATACAACATTCGCCATAAACAGTGTTTATACAGAGAATTCATGTGATGAAAACTATAATTTTAGCAGAACAGAAAATGAAAAACAATATGTAGGTACTTAATACGTAACTGTAGAATTAAAATACAACCATTATTCGTCTCTAGTTAGAGACTTTAAAAACCAGTAAAGAATCGTTAAATACATCGAGATCATTCAAGGAGACGTTAAATTAATTGTAAGTGCGACACAATCTTTGCGTTGGAGAGTTAAGTGCCAAGTTGGTTCGAGCAGATTGTCGCCAACCAAGAATTCGAGAGATTCTGTGCCTAGGGAAGTGACAAGGAACATGTAAACAAATTTCGTTTAAAATAGACGGACAGTCGGAAAATCCATGGATCGCTTTGTGGAGAAATGTTAGGTCACGGATCTTTCGCCTATCACGCAAAGTATGCATTTAAAAAAAACATAAACGATTTTCATAAGGACTTCTGTGGCAAATACCCTGGGTGGAAAAGGCTAAAGATCTAGTAAAAGCACGTTGGACGCTTTCGTTTCGCTGAGAGTGCACTGCATAAAAGGGATTCCACACTACGCTCGCATTTTCCAGACAGCTGCGTACCATCGAATTATACAGTATGATTTTTGTGCGAGGAAATCTAAAACTTTTAGTGTTACGCCTAATAAACCCAAGCATCTGTGCAGGTTTTTGTACGGTTACGTCAATGCTTATATCTAACTGCCCTTGATGAGGGCGCGTTGGGCGGGTACTATGCCTTGATTTAAGAATCTATGCAGCTGTTGACAGCCTGAAAATAGATTTGTAGGTAGGTTGCTTACATTTTATGTTGGACAGAGCTTTAATTAGCAAGGCAAAGGATTGCTGTACAAACCAGGGTGTCCCTGGTAATCCGGGTCTAATAAGATCTGTATGGGCTTGGTTTTGAACACGCGACCTTACGATTGAAAGTCGAGCGGTATCCCGATTATGCTACCACGGCTTGAGACTTAAGCATATTTGTTGCAATTCTGTTCTTAAGTTACTTTGTTATCATATCACATACTCTCCTGCGGTGGCTTTCAAAATAATAGTCAATATCCGCAATTTATTGACTTGTGGTAAGCATGATAATGACCAATTAATTTACTAAGTTTACTCTAAGGATCCATAGGGGGCAGAAGTTTAAGCTGCTAATGAGAGGTAGCGTGCCGACAAAGCACTTCTAACAACGTCGGGAAACTAATTACTTTGCATAGGTACTGTCTCTCATTACAAAGTGCATAAAAAACTTAACTGGCACTAAAATATGAAATGTAAATTTATTGGATAGTTTAAACGGCTGTAGAAAAAGTAAATTAAAAGAAGGCTGTGCCCCGCGGTATACTCTAAAGCTTCCAAGACTTTTGTTTTGTATCATCATGTATCTGTCTACATATATCAAGCGCTATCTGTAGGTATCTACTCTAATTTATGTCAAGTTTAAGTGCTCGTATCAGGGCTCCTACACCCGATCCGTCATTATCTATCTTATCGTTGTAATCACTGCGCGGTAAGGTAGTACCAAACTGTGAGGAACTCATTGTACTCATTATTGTGAACCTTTTACTACGAGGCCGAACCTGAAGTCACGTTTTTTTTTATCGGCAGTTACATACATTTCTTTGGATGTGAATAAATAATAATGTTCTACTAAGTTCTATACGACAGCAATATATTTTCACGATTTCAAGATTGTTCCCATTGTAAAAGTTGTTCGTAATGATGAGTACAATTAAATTTCTCTAAGGTTAGTACAGCCGTTACACGTAGCCAGATTTGTGTGTACTCGTAAATACAAATTTCGATCAAGACTCGAATTTTTTTTGGCTCAATTTATATTCTGACCCCAAATAACCATAAGAACACGCTTAGGTAAACAAAAACCCCTTAAAATTTCAAACTATAATACACCCGAAAAAATACAACCGACTTCAACTTCGAATACCTGCATGACATCTTTACATTTTCTAGTAATTTTGATTAAAAAACCAAACTACTTTGACAGCCTGATAGCTCAGTTGGTAGCATGTCTGCCTTCAGAGCTGTAGGGCGTGGGTTCGATCCCCACCCAGGACAAAAATGTATGTGACGTACATCGATGTTTGTTCTGTGTCGGGGTGTAGTATGTATTAACGAAAAAAAATTGTATATAAGTATTCTATCAGCTATCTGGATTCCATAATTCAAGCTTTGCTTATTATGGGGCTAGATGGCGCTGTGTGTAATAAATGTCCCCCCAATATTTATTTATATTTATTATTACTGAACCGATTTCGATAAACCACCTCTGAAGTATTACCTGCCAAACAAAAAAAGAATCATCAAAATCAGTTCATAATTGGCGGAGTAATCGCGTAACATAAATACAAAAAAAACATACAGCCCAATTGAGAACCCCTTTTTTTGAAGTCGGTTGAAAATAAAAGATAAACATATTTTCCCCTTATCTTACATATCCGATGCTTTTGATTCGACACACGCATCCACAAGTGCAGTGTGGCTGGGAGGATTATCGCCTTCGTCGCTGCACTACTAAGGCTGAGCCAAATGGACACTGCGCTATGCTAAGCTCTCCCGGAAAGCCCATACATAGATTATTAATGTGAGAAGTATGGGCATTCGACCATTCGTACTTCCTAGGTAACGGTATAATGCCTTGTAGAATTACACGATTTAAATAAACACCACTATTTAAGGCTAATTAGTCGTTTAGCAGTTTTAGCTGTGATTTCTCAGTTCCGGCGTCTTCAGGATATAGAAAGTATCGTTTGTCTGATGTTATAACGTGCGAAATCATGAATATTTTCATGAGCACTTCAACTGTTTAGGTAGTCATAAAAGTTATAGTATCCAGCCTAGACGTAGACGTTTGGATTTGGTTCGCAGAGACCACGCCGCGCCGTATTGCTGTTTATAGACGAGAGGAAGAAGATAAAACATATGTTCTACACTTTTGTACTCTATGGTCCGGGGAGTCGTCTTCACACTTCTTAAGTTACGGAACAACGGACAATTCATAGCAAAAAAGATTGAGACAGATAAATAAATTTTTAGTATTAACATGATGTCATATTTTTAACCGTCTTCAAAAAAGTGAAGGTTCTCAATTCGGTTGTATGTTTTTTTAAAGTCTATTACCTCAGGACTCCTCCATTTATAAACCGATAAAAAACAAAATAACTGGAAATAAAATGGTAACAGTATTTTTTTTTAAGTCGACGGGGGTAAAATTAAAATTTGACCCTAAAAACAAACAACGAACAGGGCAAGCTAAATAAAACCGTTTAGTAAAAATATGCCATCTAAGTAATCGAAATTGTAGTCGGTTTTTTTAAAATGCTTGTTACTCTACGAGCTATGTCCCGAAACAGTTGATTCTGGTACTATGACCTGTTATTTTATCTAATATCCGAACTGCCCGATAAATTACTTATGATACCATAAGCCGTCATGTAACGATGCTCCGATATACGTATTATGATCAAATTAATACTACACATTATGTTGAGCTCGTATTCAATAGAGAGTAAACATGAAGCCAATCGTTAGTCTACAAAATAAGGTTTATAGCTAAGCAAATCATTAAAGATAGATGGATATTGAAACGGATTTTGACAGTGGATAAATCGTTGGTCCATTGATTTTACTAGAAAGACAAATTATCTACTGGTGTGATTGATTGCTCGTGTAATTTGCAGTTTTGATTGTTGCTTATGTATATGCAGTTAACGATGCGTACATTTTCCACGGATATAATTTTTTATGTTTGAGTTTACATAAGATTTTGAAAACGGGATCAACGTTCTTTATGAACTCGAATATAATTTTATCAAATGGCATGAATTCAGATTATTAAGATAGACAAGTTTTTATTTTGATTATGAAGATTATTCGTCGCCGTATCTGTCTCTAATAAATGTCGTGTACAGCGTAAAATCGGTAAAATCTATAACTATAAAAGGCTTTGTCCTGACTGACTGACTGACTGACTGACTGACTGACTGACATATAGACAACGTACAGCCCAAACCGCTAAACGTAGAGACTTGAAATTTGGAGGGTATGTTTTTGGAGAGGTGCAAACGCCCACTAAGAAAGGATTTTTCAAAAATCAACCCCGAAGGGGGTTAAATGGGGTGTTAAAGTTTGTATGAAACTTTTTATTCTCTGGTTCGATTGATACAAAACTTGGTATACATATTCTACTATAAAAATAAGATGATACGGGTGTCACAGTTTTTTCAAAATCAGCTCCCGTTAGTATAAAAAAAACAACTAAGTTTTAGTGATAGTACGTTTGTTTCTCCTTAACTTTGTAACGGCTGTACATATTAAAATGAAATTTGGTATAGGGATGGGGATAGATGTGGGGATGGGGGTGGGGGTGGGGATGGGGGTGGGGGTGGGGTGGGGGTGGGGGTGGCGATGATACTGGGAACGGAGACGGGACGGAGATAGGCATGTTAATATTAAGATTACAATTGGTATCGGGATGGGCATGGGGATGGGGTGGGGATGGGGATGGGGTGGGGATGGGTGGGGACAGGTGGGGATGGGATGTGGATGAGGCTGGGAACGGGGATGGGCGTGTCCATATTAAGATGAAATTTGAAATCGGGATGGGGGTGGGGATGGGATGGGATGAGGATGGGGATGAGGGAGGGAACGGGGATGGGCGTGTTCATATTAAAATGACATTTGGTACCGGGATGGGGATGGGGAAGGGGCCGCTTATAGGGATGAGGCTGGGAATGGGGTCGGGGATGGGCGTATTTATTGGTCGGCTGAACAGATGGAGCTGCATTTTTGGATAGGTAGTTATAGCATAAGGTTCGGAAACGGACATAGGCTATTTTTTGTAGGTCCACGCAGACGACTGTTTGACGGACATAATTATTATAGATACTGTACAGCCTAAGCTGCTAAATTAATTTTTAATCTATAACTATAAAAGGCTTTGTCCTGACTGACTGACTGACTGACTGACTGACTGACATATAGACAACGTACAGCCCAAACCGCTAAACGTAGAGACTTGAAATATGGAGGGTATGTTTTTGGAGAGGTGTAAACGCCCACTAAGAAAGGATTGTTCAAAAATCAACCCCGAAGGGGGTTAAATGGGGTGTTAAAGTTTGTATGAAACTTTTTATTCTCTGGTTCGATAGATACAAAACTTGGTATACATATTCTACTATAAAAATAAGAAGATACGGGTGTCACAGTTTTTTCAAAATCAGCTCCCGTTAGTATAAAAAAAAAACTAAGTTTTAGTGATAGTACGTTTGTTTCTCCTTAACTTTGTAACGGCTGTACATATTAAAATGAAATTTGGTATAGGGATGGGGATAGATGTGGGGATGGGGGTGGGGGTGGCGATGATACTGGGAACGGAGACGGGACGGAGATAGGCATGTTAATATTAAAATTACAATTGGTATCGGGATGGGGATGGGGTGGGGATGGGGTGGGGATGGGGATGGGGTGAGGATGGGGTTCGGGATGGGGTGAGGGAGGGAACGGGGATGGGGACGGGGATGGGCGTGTTCATATTAAAATGACATTTGGTATCGGGATGGGGATGGGGAAGGGGCCGCTTATAGGGACGAGGCTGGGAATGGGGACGGGGATGGGCGTATTTATTGGTCGGCTGAACAGATGGAGCTGCATTTTTGGATAGGTAGTTATAGCATAAGGTTCGGAAACGGACATAGGCTATTTTTTTGTAGGTCCACGCAGACGACTGTTTGACGGACATAATTATTATAGATACTGTACAGCCTAAGCTACTAAATTAATTTTTAATATTAAATTTGGTCATCCTCAAGCAAACTTAAAGACTTGCAAGCGGCTTGGAAAAAATGCAATAATATACGTATTTTAGTGATTCAATTGAGTTGGGCCCCGATTTAACCGAATTCCAGTATTCAACATTACTACGCGGGCAAAGCCGCGGGCAAAAGCTAGTAATGATATAAATTGACTAATATTTCGATGGTTATTGAAATGTATTTACTTACGTAATATTATGAAACCAGGCGGATATTATTATTCGATCAGAATCATCGCATATTATTGGAGTCGGCGCGTAGTGATTGTAAATGGCCGCGGTATCTGAGCTCGTTAGTGTTTTTGATAGATGACGCCCGGTTGTTTGTTGAATTTGTTGTAACACTCGCGCGCCATGTAAAAACACATGGTTCGACAACGAGATATAAATGGACACTCCCTTCGGCGATCCGACTTAACGAGCCACCATATAAATAAGGAGAGATCAATATTTTATATCCCTGTCGCACGCTAGACTAGTTAACGCCCCGGATTATTGAATAAATTCTCTGGAAATTATTACACATCGCAAACTTTCACAGGCAATTTTTCTAGTACCTACTATAAAGTGCTGTTATGCAAGGAAAGGAAAGTCAATTTAGTTGCGTTTCAAAATGTGACACGCTGTGCGATAATAAATAATTGACCAGGTACGTGTTGACGCCAATTTGTAAAGTCATTATTCAATAATCGTGACGTGGAGCTTATAAATTTCACTGCAGCGTTTTACACTTTAGCACTCGGCGCGATGTAAAGCGCCGCCGAGACAACAGCCGACTATTTTGACGAAGACTGGTCACGTTTCGTCGATACTCACCATGAGAATATTTGTTTTTTATTGTGTGCCCGAGACGTCGAGTAAAAATTGAAGTGTAATTTTACGTTTTAGTCGGTGCCTGCCCCCTTTCGTTCCGCTCGCCTTGAGTGATGGTTATCATAATTGGAGAGAGGGTAGGTGAACATCGCGCCGCCCGGTGATGGCTGTGGGCGGACACGCGACGACGAATAACTCCGGGGACTCATTCGCCCTTATGTTTCCATCCAAGTGGGCCAGCCCGGCGTTTGCCCGCGACAATGTTACCTCGCAATATAAAAGGTCTCCGTAACTGTAATCGAAGTTATTAATTGTATTAGAACCGGCATCGCCATTACTGTTATCAATGCGCACACGTCGCGAGAGATGCTCGTGGCTAATACAATGGTAAGATTAATAACGCGGATGTATCGACGGACCGTTAGGCCGGCGACACGAGTGATCGCGGACCAACAAGGGCGGAAGAGATGACCGGATAATAAAGCATCAGTTCACCGCATCGTAACTCAATACCGTCGACACAGAAATTGTTAGTTGCAACCCCGCTGCACTCCCATGAGCAATATCTTATGGATGGTAATTGCTTTCCAGGTCTAATAGATCATACTAGAACCTCACACATAAAGGATGGTTCTCTAAACTCTCCTAATATTTAGCGTCTATTATCTCGCCCACTTTGCAATTTTCCCTATCTACTAAACACCTGAGCGATCCGGACTTTCAGTCTCTAGTGCCTAAGCTAAAGCTTTTAATTGTGTAAAATTAATTTAAAAGACAGTTGCGACTCGTTTTGACTCTACCCGAGGACGAAGTTTCTCGGGACGAAAATGGCATAAATCGGACTAAGACACATAAATAAATATATATGATGCCTGTGGCTATACAAAATAAAGGAGATGTTACGGTTGTTTCGTGCCGACGCTTCACGAGGTTCGACTTAACGGAAATAGGCTTCATTGATTTATTTATCTACGAGTACAACAGCTATGATGACTATTCCATTCCCTTCGGCTGACATGTATTGTAGTTGTAAATGGAAATGCTAAACAAACCATAATTACAGAATGAATAACAGTCACCATCAAGAGGCACACGTCGGTTATTGCTAAGGTTCAATTCCGTCGACTATTTTAAATGCAAAATATGATTCGTTGTTTTGTCGAGCCTTAATTTGAATAAGCCCAAAGATATATTGGGGATCGCATTACGTGCCGCTCTAAAGTTCAAAGTCGTTCAACTCTAATAGAGCGGTAATGCTAATATTGTATCCACGGTTGGGACAGGTCTTGTAATACATCTCCATCTGTCTGCGTTGCTAGACTCATATCTATACAATAGCATTGCAATGCCGCCTTTATCCGATCTCGGTATCGTGTTGGGGAGCGACAATACTACCTTTTGCATTTCTGCATTTACATACACATCTATTTACCAGTTCCAATTGAATCACTTTGAAAGTCAATAGTTCAAAGCGCATTCCATCCATACCAAAATAACATTCATTTATGTTTGTTTAACAAGATTGTATGTTATTCTCCGATTGCAGATCTTGCGTTAACCCAGATCTTGCTATGCCAACCGGCATTTACATAGACTAACAGGAAGTTATGCCTTCACGTTATGAACCGTGATATGTGCAGGCGCCTTGCAAACTTCCAAGTGAATACAAACAGTGAATTTGTAACATCACATGCTTCTCTATGTTTACAAGTAGATACAAAAGCTCGCTAACTTCCTAGTATTGTTTCATGAAAGGTGTTCGCGGCTTGTTTATAAACAATAGCAATTTGCCTTTTGGCGTTAGGTCACGCCTGGCCATTGAATCTCTACAATATATTCATGGGATTTATAATCTATTGGAACTTCGATAGCTATATATGAGAACGGCGCTCTAAAACGATTTATGCTTATCGCAAACACACGTCATTGTATCAATTTGTTAATAATTTGTCGCTGATATTTAGAGAATGAAAAAAGGTGATACAATAAAGAGGTGTTAACATACTAACAAGATGCGAAGGAATTTCAGCCTCGCAGTGCGTACATGAGATTCAATAACAGATATTGGGAGCTATGCGAGGCGCTTCGATACAATCAGGAACAACGTAACAGTATTTACTTATGGGGAATACTCGAGGTCATTGTGAGAGTAACTGTTCATAGAGAGAGGAGGCGCGGCAATTAGCGGTGCAGGTGGTGAATGCGACCCTCTGCCCTCCTAGACCCTGTGCAAGCAGCTATACCCCTTACATCCGCAATGTTTACTGTCGATACGCTATAACTGCACTGAATCTATAATTTACTGGTTGTCTATCATAGCAATAAAAGTTCTAAGGCATATGGCCATACCAGCACACATTTTCACACATATAAAACGTTTTTTCTATTACTTTTTTGTGATTACTTCTGTGCGCGTGCTCTTATAACATACGACTAATAATTCGATAGCCGTAACATCGATTTGTTATCGCCTATCACAGTTTGACATGCGTTTTATTGAGCTTTTACTAAAACCCGTGCAAACTATGTATGAGTATTTATGGTGAATCTTTTTCTATTAGAAATGTGTTTGAGTTTATATCCTGTTGTTGAGAAATGAGGATGTAGCAGACCTTTGTAATTAACTAATATTAATAGCCTCTGAAAGTTCAAATTATTACCGATATATAAGCAAAAAGTTTTATTACGATAATGTAGTTTTATGGTTTATTAAGGCCCCATATAATGAAAGTTTATTAACAAAAAAAGGTGCTTATATATTGACTACTTAAAATATGTTCAAGTTAAACCCTTGTCTTCTAAAGCGCAAACAAAGACTTAACACTTCCTGTTTTGTTCCTCATTTCTTATACAAATATATACAAACATTTCGCAGGCTTCTCTGTTTGGCGAAGTTCTCACATAGCAGCAGAGGAATCCTGAAACTGGTAGTGGATGCTTTTGCTACTCGAATTTACATAGGTTACTGCACTTGTCGTGATTATGTGAGATACAAACGTATCTTAGCGTTTAGTGAAGAAAAATAGCAACTCGAAGAGAATCCATGATTTAACTTACATTTCTTCAGCTCTAAATTTGCAAGAAACGTGGAGTGGTTATAAAAGATTATGATCAAAACTGAATATAACAATTCGTTTGAAGTAACGTCTCATACATTTGTAAGTTACGCGCAAAACTCTAAGATCTTCGGATACAAAGGAACAGTTTGCGGCTCGGTAACATTATTTGAGCAGTTTTATCGAAATGTTCTCTCGAACCGACGCAGGGCCATAACATTATTTCAGGACACGTATCGCGTACAGATAATCTAATGCAGAAGCGCTATGACGCATTTATTGTTTCAAATGCTTTTCCCATGTGGAATCACGTATGTAATCATAATGAAAATTAGGATATCCTGCCATTTTACCGACAGACAATTTACAAATTTTTACTTGACAACCAACATTTTGCAAAAACATGAATCGTCGAATCATTATTTTACAAATACAAATTTAACAAATGGTTCATGAATTAAAATTATAACCTCATAAATTTACAATTCATAACGTATCATATGACAAACATTTCATTTAAAATTCAGATTACTTAATAAATGAAAAAATTATGATTAGGTTTGAAATGGCTGACAGATCCGAATCAGAGCACCCCGACTCCACCTAGTCTTGTGGTCCCTACCCCTAGTGTATATAAAAATCGCAAGAGCTTCTGGTGGGACCCCACATGGAGTCAAATTTGAGTTGGTTAGGCTCGAAATGAGTGACACATCCGATAAGAAATGAAAAATACACAAAAACTAAAATATCATTTGACACATATTATAAGAGAAGTGTTTGCCAAAAATTTTTTGTGAAGTGATTGTTTGTAAAACAAAATATTTGTGGAACAAGATGTTTGTAGAATGAATATTATAGGAAACGTTGGTTGTCAACTAATATATTGTCAAAAGGTTTTCCGTAAAACATTAGCGAGCCGAAAATTAGTTACGTTCATTTAATGCTTTAGTTATTATATCCTATTCACAAACAAACATATCTAAAAGGATTACTGTACGTTTTATGTGCTTTTTTTTTGGTGAAATCCTTATCTGTACTGTATCTCATTGCATTAACTCGTTGTGGTACTACTTGCTGTTAAAAATCCATTAGGCCTCACTTAAGTCTATGAGCATTATCACTTGCCTACTCAGTAAACAAATATCTAAGCACACTTTTACTCTATCAGAAACATTTTAGTCGAGCTAACGACGGCTGGGTTCTTTTACTTTATTATCTAGACCCATTAAGTGAAATTCCTGAAGAGCTCTTTAAGGTCTATGTATAGTCTAGAGGATCACCGCAACAGCGCTCGGTCGGTTGAAAAATAAGGTGGCTCATTGTCGATCGTCGATAAAAGTAAATTTTCTTTTCAATGGGAATG
This sequence comes from Erannis defoliaria, assembly GCA_905404285.2. Lineage (NCBI taxonomy): Eukaryota > Metazoa > Arthropoda > Insecta > Lepidoptera > Geometridae > Erannis > Erannis defoliaria. Next base: position 10,903,207 of record FR990078.1, read on the forward strand.
TTGTTCTCGGTTCGTGGTACATTGTCGCCTCTCGTAGGACGTCGCTGGGTGCCGGTACATGCCGAGACAGACCTATTCAAATGTCAGTGTGAAGGCCCGCTCCCGCCCCCTCGCAGCACCCCTCTGGCGGATACTGAAATGTCACTCGGCACACGAAGCAATCAATTTCGTATTTGTATGCTCTGCCTCGATAGTGGTAGCAATAGATTTATTGTATCGATGAGCCCGTATTATCTTTCGGTCTGGTAAATTGTTTATTGCTCTTCCCGCAGTTTATTTGTTTTATTTACAAATTTTCGTACTGGAATTTTGCGATAAAAGGTGTCACAATTACTTTTGAGGCTTAATACTCCAATGCTTAGTTCTAATCTTTAACAGAAGGTATTTATGCTCGTATGCATGTTCGAGTCCTGCCGAAGGTCATAATTTTCTTCCTGTTTAAGCTTTCATATACCTTATATATTTAAAATACCATAAGTGTGGAAACACTTCATACAAAAATATTCAGAAGGTATTTAAATTTAGAAACTGAAACTATGTTCAATTTAGAACACTTAATAAAGCTCGTAGTTCTCATTCCCTAGTTTTCCCGTTATTGAGGACGAACATTTACATTTTCAATTATTCGCGTCTCTCGGTAGCACAGTTACTTCAGCCTTGCTCCAAGTTAGAAAGCGATTAATCAACGTCCAACAACATTCTTATTCCCGTCTAGGAGCGAAGAAATACAGCCTTTAAATGTCTAAAAGATAGCTGCACAGTTGCTGGCAACCAATTGTCCCTTTAACCGGTCGGTCTCATTAGCATGCCCGATCGCTGGCTTCTATCTACCTTTTTGGATTGATACATTGACGGTAAAGGTTTTCTTACTAGCGGTTTCGATTCGATTCGTAATTAGAAACACTAGACGACGACCGAACGACACCTGTGATGGATTGTCATGTGTCTATTGGTCCCTGTCGAAATCATAACGCAACATATACTTAAGAACAGCCATCCATATATGTACATGTACTTGTGTATAGAAAGGAACTCGAGGACAATCGCAAACTCGCTATCGCAACTTAACGAGGCACGATTGTTTTTCTCAGTTCTGAATAATATTGAGCCTGAGAGTCCCCCAGGTAATCTGATGGCGATACTTTCGTTCAGCCGGGCTTTACTGTTAGCTGGTCTAACTTACAAATGAACGGTGTGATTACGGCCGCGCGGATCTAGCTTCATGATAATTTAAATGTTCTCTCAGCCAGCACCACAACGGCTCGCCGAGATGGCCACGATTACACCCGTGACTTCCTCTTATGGCGAGCCTATATCTACCGATTTTGAATAGAATTATGGCCACTGCCGTTCCCAACAAATCCTGGTGCAATATTATCCTTACCTTCTCAGTGCCTATGAAATAACATGAATTTTAAGGCGATGCGAAAGTATTTTCGTGAGGATATAGCGATCCACCCATTCAAGAAGTGTTAATGTTTTGTGGAGATCATGATCTACACAAAGGATTGTCTGGTGAAGAAATACAAACAGTGTTTCTTTATTTGTTTTAAGCCGACAACAACAGGTGTGCAAAACAACCTCTTACACTCGGAGACGTATTGTATAATTCAAACGATCTCCCAGTCTAAACTGATTCTTCAGAGATTCACGACCGTCTCTGAGGGAATGTATAATGCAAATGTGATGTGACGCGATTCTTTATCGTGGTGGTTTAAGTTTGATATCCACCGAGAGTCACTACTATGTCAAGTTTGATGCAAATTTCCTATCTAAGCAGGAATTTCTAGTACATTTCTTGGTGATGGGATTAATCTAGTTAAAATAAATAAATTCTTTCAGCGATCCGTGTAATTCGATCGGCCCGCCCGCCGCGAATTCGAGCGCGCTTCCGAAGCCAACTTAAACTGCAGTGTACGCGATATGGATCTCACGTTTGCCGTCGACTAAATAGCGGATAAATTAGCTAACCGAGTTAAATTAATGAAACTGGCCGGTAGCGCCTGACTCCGCTATTTAAAATTAAATTTATTATAAATGTTAACTATTAGTGCCACCTATCCAAATTAAAATTGCTGGCGCTCTTCGTGAATTCTAAGTTCATCCAAAAATGTTTTTTTAGGATGTAAACGGGTTAGTTTGAACCGTAAGTAAAAAAACTCAAAAGAAATTATTAAAGCGCGATATTTAGAAAAACTGTGGGGATGCAGTGTTTGCAGCTGTTATTGAATGCTTTTGTCATGTCTCGTGACAATCATGCAAATGTGCCGCAAGCACAATAGTGCTTGAAGACCGTGCCGTGTCGCTCGCGCGGCCTCCGCACTTGGGCGCGCGCTAGATCTCTATCTAGAAAGACGACATTGCCGCCTCGTATTTCACGTTTAAGATGTTCCTTTAACATGTGTAAATTTTTATTGATATGTATCTAGATGCTGGGCTATATTTCAGCACGGCGTAATTCGCTTTTGTTGGATACCGAATTTATTTCCAAAATATCGTCATTTGAGAATTCTGTTCGGTTCTTTAAGTTTTGTATTCGTTGATATGTTTGGATGCGCATATATTTGTCTGTAAGAGAAACAAATCGTATTCCGTGAATGTTAAGGCCGGAAGCCTCATGTTCATCGGATTTTCTCTACAAGTTCCACGACTGTATAAGTGAATAGCGAAGACTTGTCGTGTCTTGGTATTATCGACACTCCCGTAAGCACTCTATAGGTATACATATTAAAATAGACCTTCTTTGCAACGTTATGTATTATTGCGTATATTTATATTTTATGTTTGGCTGGTTTGATAACAAAAAATAACATAGTCAAGTGATGTTGAAGAATCCGCGTGGTGTCTACCATAGGCAGTAGGGTTAGTCAACCTGTATAGGGTGTTAGTGCATTTCTCTATTACTATAACCCAAATCAAAACAACCGGCCCAATGGTTATGGGATCATTTGTTTGGTAACAGTATCGTACCAATGCATAATTTCTTCGACCACATTTTGTAAAAGTAGAGTATTTTTGTGACTTTATACGAATACATATTCGTATAAAGTTTTTAGTGGCCGACCACGTAAAGTCCCGGGATAAGCTTCTGCGCATCCAATTATAATAACGTAAATAATTTACATTGAAAACTCATGATGGATCGTCGCAAAAATCTATGATTGATTCGTGGTGTATTATTCGTTGCTCTCACAGGAGTGCCTCCGTCGGTTTTCACGTTCGCGGCTTCCCTCCGCATCCCTCTTATGATTGATTGCCTCCCGGCAAACTTCATATGTTTGGAAGATAATTTCGTATTTCAGCCGTAAACAGATTACGTGTGAAAAGAACCATCGCTTTTCGTCGTGCGCGCGTTTAAGCTCTTCATTGTGACTGCGCATTTTTCACGCTTGATTAAATATTTGGAGAGGTAGGACGTATTTATATGCTTTTTCGATATTGAAGTACATACCTACTTGTGTAGTATGAATGAATATTTTCCTTTTGAGAAGGGTTTTGAATCAGTCTCATTATTATTATCAACAGCCTTATTTATCCTGCAGCTGGGTACTGCTATGCTACAAGCGTCGTTTTGGTGCTAATCAGGCTCAACAGCGTTGGTGACGATATTTCTATCCACTTTTCAGCCGGATGTGTAACATACTCAGACTACAAAAGAAAATGTACATATCAGGTAATAAAGTACATTAAAATCTGTGGTAGCCGGTAGAGACCGCTCGACTTCAAATTGTAAGAGTTCAAAACCAATGAGCTTTTTGCAGTTAATGTACGGATTTTATTACCAGTGGACTTTCAGTAAACGTAAATCGTGAAAGAACCTGTATATGTCCGGAGAAGAAATTCAATGAGAGTATGAGTGATAAGTATGGGATGTGAGTTGTGAGTTCTCGAACCCACAAGTTCTCGAACCCACAAGTTGTCAGTTCTCGAACCCACAGGTTCGTGAACTCACAACTCACATCCATCACACTGCGCCAGAGCGTGGTGGATATGGCCCGATCGCCCTTTGAGCGACAGCTGATGTGGAAGAGACGTAACTACATAACTACATAGTTATGCTAGGCCAGTGCAAATTTCAGTAAGCCTGGTCTAAAGCAAACAGTACAAACCATGGTATTTATATAAATATTGATTTCGGCTGAGATAAGAATATAAAATGGATGAGTTAAGATTAATGTTAAAATAGCTGTCGGACGAAGAGTAGAAAACGGTTGAGTTAAGAAAAAATAATTGGAAGGCGTCATAGGACGAGTGAGGAACAACCCAAATTAACCAAGTGTCCAGGTCTACTTTTATCAAATTCATCATCAGCCCGGAGACGTCCACTGCTGAACGAAGGCCTCCCCCTTAGACCGCCACACTGTACGACAACCCGCCATTTGCATCCATTGGTTGCCCGCGACTTGTACAATGTCGTCGGTCCACCTAGTGGGAGGCCTTCCTACGCTGCGTCTTCCGGTTCGCGGTCGCAACTTAAGAACCTTTCTTCCCCATCGGTTGTCAGTTCTTCGAGCGATGTGGCCTGCCCATTGCCACTTCAACTTGCAAACCTTGCGAGCTATGTCGGTAACTTTAGTTCTTTGGCGAATATCCTCGTTCCGGATTATATCGCGCAAAGTAACTCCGAGCATAGCTCTCTCCATTGCCCGTTGCGTGACTCTAAGTTTCTCCAAAAGGCCAGCAGTTAAAGACCACGTTTCAGTTCCATATGTCATCACTGGCAACACACACTGGTCGTATACCCTTGTCTTCAAACACTGCGGGATTTTGGACGAGAAGATATCTTTATATGATATTTATCACATTAATTTAGCGCTATTAAGACAGTATGACCTAACTCTTAGTAACTTTCAAGTGACATTAGTTATTTTGTAGAGATAGAGATTAGAAAACAAACAATAGGTTCGGAATGAAATCTGTGCAATTTATTACTATTAAGGCGCGACGTCTACTGGCTTTGTTCACGCGAGAATTGAAAGTGACTGGCAGAACAGTACGATAACTATTTTAATAATAAACCTTGTCGAATTTATAATTTAATAAATGAACTATGTATTTTTCAGATGGCGTTTGTTGCGACAAGGTTTCGAATTCACTCTTGCTTATTTATATAAAATGAAATTCTAAATTTAGCTCAGTATAAACAATTCAATTTGTGAACCATAACTTAATTTTATTGACGCATATTTCATATTTTAGATATTGATCGAGTTTTGTATATTTAGACACTATTCAGTGCAATTGAAGTAGAAATTATAGAACAGTTCATAATTGGCGGAGTAATCGCGTAACATACATACAAAAAAACATACAGTCGAATTGAGAACCTCCTTTTTTGAAGTCGGTTAAAAAGTTTGTCTGATTCTGAATTATTGTTTATTATGTATGTAGAGGCCTAAATTCTTGGCAAATAATCATCTGTCAGAGCATGTCCCGTTTCAAACATTTCTCCCTACAAGGAAATCGCAAAGTAATGCCTGCCACTGATCGCTCACCGATAAAAGCAGCAAGTAGGTACCTACTTACAAATAAGCGGGCTTGTAACCAAGCTTACTTATATAAAGTAAATGTTCGAACGTTCGGTAGCTCGTTAGAGATTGACTATCTCACGCTATCGAGATTGCGAGCAAATTGATTTGCGCACGCGCACCTCTAAGTATCGGTTGACAAAGCCGACGCTGAGTGAGTACCTAGAGCATTTAGAAATTGTGAACTCGTTGTAGTATTTGTGAAATTAGGCGAATTAATTCGTTAATCGAGATAAACTAGACAGATACTACTATCAGGTCTTTTGCATCAAAATTTATTAAGTTAGTTAATTTGCTTTACTGTATTTCATACACGTATTTCTCACAGTAAACATATTGGTAAAGCACTTCACTGTACACAGTAGATGACCTTTAGTTTTCCTAATATTCACCGTTACTGTAATACATATACAGCGAAGGGGTAGTTAGAGAATGGTTATGTCGTAAATGAATTTCGTAACTTGACATTTGCATGAGGTGTTTAGGCTACATCTTCACGTAGATAATTTGTCATGCCAGGGGCTTACTGATCTGCACGGAATCGGAATGTTTTATAACAAGTAAAATGAAGTAAATAGTTGAATGGACATCTTGACGTTCTTTCTTTTCGAGTCGATGATGTTTAGTTTTTTTTTATTTTAACGTTTCATTTTAACAAATGATTGACAAAACGAATACAGTGAAATTACTATTAGAGTAGGACCTGGGTATGTCCTTAAACTGCAACCAGACCCACCGGAAGACGGGCAGTAGCGTCCTCTTGGTTAACGGTGGTGAGCATTCTGCGATCCCCAAGCCGCCTGCCAAGCGTGGGGATTATGGCAACACCCCTCTATAAAGGGGGGGATCTTCGTCCAGCAGTGGACGTTTTATGGATGACGACGACTATTAGAGTTACGAAAACTATTAAGTTAATTCGTTTTCCACAGTTTCCCGTACATATTCCCGTAACTTATTATTTTATTAAAAATTGTATTTCAGAGAAGAATCGTACATAACAGCTAGGTATTCTTAGAATAGATGTATAAAATTTTAACTGCTCAATAAAATTATAGTATCGATCAAAGATAGATCCGTCTTAAATAGTTTACTGCAGAGGCAGTCTTCATTTTCTCTTCTGAAGTGTTCTTCATGGTTAGTTCTAATGCACCGTGGTAAAAATCGTATAATAGAGTTCTTAGAAAACATGAGATTTGATTATACGGTGAGTCTAATACAGGGGACAATTTTATTTAATCGCGTCCGCGTCCGTGTTTTGCTTAAATCGAGCTCACTTTGCTATTACTATATTTCGTCATTGACAAATCTGTTTATAATAGCGCTGTTTTTCCCAAAATTCAGATTAGATTTGGCATGAATTGCAGTGTAATCGCTGCGGTGTCGTTTTCTGATGACCATAATTTAGCCCATTATCCGGCCCCTGTGAGTCAGTCACAGCTAGAAGTAGCCGAGCTGTAATTTAGGTCGAACCGTGACTTGATTTGCATGTAGGTCGGCTCGGTTAGCCTCACAAACCGACTATTTTATGTGACCATTCGGTGATTTTACGCAATCTCTTCAGAGTAACCTGATTTTCCTCCGAGTTTTCTACTCGACAACAATTTAGTCATCTAGCGTTGTACGTAATAACTCTCTGTAATGCTAGGGCTTCACCTGCGTGTAATGCCATTATTTAGCGCGGAATTTGATACAGTACGCAGATATGGCCGGGTGTTAGCACGCTAATGGGCTAGTAGCATTATTAATGGCGTTAGACGTTAGGCGATATTCAAACTCAAATGATAGTGTGGCCGCCCATGTGACGCATTGTTTAATGCATATTTATTGCACGTAAATTATTCCGATAACTGGACGTAAAGCGTCACGCAGATGAAGCCCTAGCATTACTGACACTTTAAACTAATTTGCAAACCGCCGTAAGGGTGAAGTTACTATTTCTGATAGTGACTAAGCGATCGTTGCACAAAAAGGAGCGCCCAGATAGTGAGAAGTGATTCCGCAAGTCAAAACATGCGATTGACAGCGATACATTAGGAGGAACTATCGATCGATCGCCCCGCCAACGCAGACCTGGGAGTAGTAATTTTTCACTGTCAGCACTGACTAAACGTCCTCGTCATCACCCTGACTGGTGACTGTCAAAAAATGTTAATGCAATTTTCTCTTGCACGAGGGTTATAACATAAACGAATTTTATTTTCCCGAATTTTATTTTCCCTCAATCTCTTTGCCATTTACATGTAAGTTTGTTGTACAGTAATTCTGTCATTCCTAGCTCTTAATCTGGCCTTTCATACTTAAAAGATAATGATTATGACTGGATTATGACTGATGATAAAACCAAACGCAATTTTGATGTAATTCGATAAGCTTTAAGTACTATGATTTCGCAAGTATCCGTTATAAATCGTTGAGAGGTGTAGTTCGTACAACTACTGGCCGAGTCCGTCATGACACAGGAATCTGTGCCCGTGTATTGTTGTCGCGGCTGCGGAGCGCTGATCTCGCGATAATACTGCTGTAATCAGTTTAGCCACGCTGTCGCTCACCAGGCTATGTAGTAATTGCCATGGGTATGTGTTACGTATCGCTCGAGTGCTCGCTAAAATATCGCATGCGTTTGCGTAATACTCGCCTATGGGTAATTACTATGATCGACAGATTGACAGCGAGATAACATTGTCAATAAGTACTCTTGTCCTCTAAGCGGCAACTATTATCGATGATGAGAACGGCGGATTCGAGCTTTATATAACTCTTTGAGTAAAACGGCCTACTTTGTTTTAAGTCGAGCCTATTATGTTAAGATAGATAAGGCGAAGAATTACAGTCATTTAAGGCTAGATAAAATTAAACAGCGACATTGATTAACAAGTTAGATAAAGAACGGCAACGTAAACTGTCCCCAACGTTTTGTCGGGCGCTCGTGATCGAAGCTCAATAATACTCAAAGTTATCTTATATTTGATCAACTGCGAGTGGCCGTGCTTGGTCTGAAGCCTTGGAGCACTGCAAAATTTACATACACATTATGTTTGCTCCAGATTCTATTAGAGTTGCGACAGACACGCCAAGCTTATAGGTCTCATTGGCGATTTACGTCTCCATTCCAATTTAGTGCTGATCTAGTTACGTGCAAGTGCTATTCAACTTAGAAGTCTACATTATTTGTACTAACATCTTTCGACTGCTGGACCACTAAAGCACTCGACCGCGAGGAATACAAAGAGGGAAGGGAGGCCTTTGCCCTGCAGTGGGACAAATAAGGCTAAAATAATAATAAGATAGAATAATTCTCTATCTAAAGTAATAGTTTGAGTTATGCCACTTAATTCAATAAGGATAAATAATGCATTCGATTTCATGTCTATCCAAAGGGTTAATGTAGTGTGGAATAAAGTAACGAATAGTAACGTGCACGAACACAGTAAATCACGCGCATAGCCAATGTTTGAAAATTGAAATTCAGTTTTGCATGACATTTAATGGGGTTCCGCACTCGTCGCCTTAGCTTTAGTAGCGCCTCGTTCCTTCTTAAACAATGCCAAGAAAACAGCCGTGGGCAATTTTGTGATGTAGCGAAACGGGTCACTCGTGCTTGTTATATTGTATTTTTTATTTGGTCGTGCCTTGAGTATGCGTTAATGGGATTACGACACCATATGTGACCAAACTTTCTCTGGACACGGATAGGGAAGCTCATAAGTATTCAGGGATAGTTCTAATCAGTTAGCATTCTTTTAAGGGCATATTCTGTACATCAAAACAAACAACTTTTACTACGGGGCCAACATTGAAATCGGGCAAAAAATATCAGCTGTTGCATACAAACAGTTAATCGATTAGATATCGAATGCGATTTTTGTTGCCTTCATAGTAAAAGTTGTATATTTTGATGGTTGGAATATGCCCTTAAAAGGATGCTAACTGATTAGAACTAACCCTGTATTGATTATATTATGTAAAAAAAGTACGATTTTATTGTTCACGTTGTCGAATAAAGAAAAATGACCGGCGGTATTTGTGCTATATTAATATCATCGATAGGTAAGGGTTCGCTGTTATTATCCGAGCTATCGATACTTCCACGCATTCGACTCAACCTTTATTAAAAGCACAAGTGAACTTAATAAAATCTTACGTCGTACAGATAAGAAATCGTAAGCCGGTCCTTAGTTGGCGAGCGTAATTTTATTTTTTCAAATAAGAAATAAACATTCAATCTGATACATTAATGCAGTCTCCATTAAACGATTAAACGTTGTACGCTCATCTGCATGCATGCAACGCTGGGCTGCCATCTTCAAAGTGCAACCGCTCGGATAAATTTGGATTTGTAGTCGCGCTGCTTCTACGTACTTCGAAACATATTTTGGTACATTTACATCCCTTAATTGATGGATGTCAAGCTACATTATGTTTAACCTAAATACTTAACAACGCAGGAAAACTTAGAGCATCGTTACCTCTAGAGTTATATCAGTCTTACAAACAACAATGTTGCTTGTGTAACTTTTAAGCATTCGCGAAAATGTTCGTTCTCTATCAGCGTAATAATATTTAGGACTGAGACATCTGGTGTCTGGTCGAGGAGGGCATGGCACGGCGCCGGCGACCGTGAGTTGCGAGTAGTCACTACTGATTAAGGCCACAATCAGGTCTGTAGTTCGGCAGAGCTCTGCTCTTTGAATTTACGATGTGCCTGACCGACGCTTATCGCATGCGAATGATCAGCCCACGGCGGCGCACGTACCGCTCCGCACACATATTTTATTTCTTTCGCGCTACTGTGATGTAATGAGCTGATAAATTGGAGAAAACCACCAATTAGTGTCGATGAATTTATTGTTTCTACTTAAAACGTTGGAGGCCCGAGTTATGCGTTTAATCTTAAATTGCATTTTAAAAAAGGCCCTCCTTTCCAATAATTAGACGATTACGTATTACACTGTTTGTCAATTAAGCGACCTGTGCTGTTTCCTCTCCTTGATTTCCGATTACTTTTCGTGTTTTGTTAATGCTGGAATTAGTTGCGTTACCGTTCATTCACATGAGAAAGTATTGTGTTATCGTTTTATTTTATTGCCAATAAAATTGCCGCTTTCGATATCGCCCGAGCATCCACAATTTTCACATAATATTTTGGTATCTCGACGACTTATACTGCTATTCAAACTACTCGATGACTTACTGCATTCTTGAATCTTCTTGACGTTTTTTGACAAAATATGTAAGTTACTTGGTTTTCAGTAACATAAGAATAGAAATATCAACGTGAATGAATTAAATAAGCCTCCGAGACTGCACTTCTAATACCTAATTACATTCAGAAAAGGTGTTTTAATATGCGTCTGTTTATAATAACAAATTAGCATGTTAGTTTGCTTACACACATCTCTATTCATGAGAGCATAGAGCCCCAGGGGAGAGAATAGGTGGCGCTCACGGGCCATTGTCGAGTGCATACTACCACAGATTAGATAATAGCTAGTACGTGTCGAGACAACCCAAGTGGAGCAGATTTGCATGCATCACATGCTCTCCTCAAGACTGATGGGACTCTACATTCAAATAAAATATACTGTACGCCGCAGAAGGGCTTTAACAAACTTGTTTCTCTATGGCATCATTGCGAATTACGGCATTTTGATGCATGAAATATTGCACAAATGTAGCTCACATGACATTCTTCGTGGGTAAACTGATGGTCTCTAAGCCTATGCTGTGTTATGCTGTGCTATGAGCTAAGGCCACAAGCATTAAAAAAAAATACACACCGGAAATTTATCGCGCTAGTCATACAATAAAAGATTGTAGTTGGGGTCGTGAGAATCGTGCGCGTTGAGATACATAAATAACAATTCTATTTTCATCTCTTGCTAGTCCTAGATTCCATTCCTATTAGGACTGAATACAGCGAAGCACGAAATTGCTTCATTCAATTTAAAGTGATTGCGATGACATAGTGAGTCGAGAGCTGCATGAGATAGCGGGACTGTGTTTGTGCCTGGACTAACTTTCGCAAGTTGTTTTTTTTTGTGGCAAGGAGAGTTCTACTGCTCGCATCATTCCTGATCGAAACATACCACATAACCATATCTGGTGATATTTTCCGCTTCCTAGAGCTTATCTTTTTTATATATGTTTTGTCAGCCTGTACAAATTATAGTAAAGATCAGGCGTTATATGTTACCAATGGGTTAGCGTCTTGTACACGATACTACTACTATTAGTACTACTTGTTGCCATGTAAAACAAAACCGACTCCGAAACCGAACCGACTTCAAAAAAGGAGGTTCTCAATTTGACTATGTTTTTTATGTATGTTACGCGATTACTCCGCTAATTATGAACTGATTATGATGATTCTTTTTTGTTTGGTAAGTAATACTTCAGAGGTGGTCCTATATAAATTTTATCGAAATCGGTTCAGTAGTGTATATGAAGATGTTTTCCAGGTATTCGAAGTTGAAGTCGGTTGTTTTTTTTTAAAGCGTATTATTTTTAATTTCTTTCGCCTAAGAAAATATATTATTCAATAATTAACACAATTTTAACGAAAACGCACAAACGTGCCAGAGGCACGATTATAATGTCATTAAGTGTGAAACAAAATATATGCTATAGTCACCGCGTTACCAACTGAGTCGTGCGGCCATAAATCATTTCACTATGTCTATCTCGCTCACACTTGTGGGCACGCTCGCACGCTCGCATTATGTTTATCTCGCTCGCGCTCGCACTATCCTTATTGACGTTTATGGCCGCACGACTCAGTTGGTAACGCGGTGACTATAGGAGTTTTTTCAGTGGTCAAACAGAAATAGGACCAGTCCTATGAGATAGGTCACGAGATGAGTCCCGGGCACGGGTGCGTGTGACTCTGTTGATTTATCTCGGTTCATTACACGAACTGCTCGACCATTTAATCGGACCGCGGGAGGCGCCCGCGCATGTCTCGTGCGCAATTGTACTGTGGCGTGCGAAACTCTTACGTTTAGGGAAAGATTTATTTATTCATTTGTAAACAATCACACACAGTCAATACCTACACCAAACAGAGAGATAGTATATAAACTCAAAAGTTGATTCCTGCCTGCATTCACATTTTTTGTTCTTGGTATAGGACAACCTTAGAAAAGAGATTAGGCCATATTCACTTGGTGCAGGTATGCGAATCCACATACGCCATTGAGTTTCTTCACCGGACATAATTAGGTTTCCTCAAACAGTTTTCCTTCTCCGATAAGCTAATGGTGTGATTTTTAGATATGCATAAATTCTGAAAAATCCTTTGGTACGGAAATCACACCAATCACAACCCCATGAATAATGGGGCGCTTTTCCTCCCAAATAGGCTATCACGACTTCACGACTAAACAAAATAACAATACTGAACGTTAAAAAAAATTGAGCTTTTGAGCCAAGAGTTTGACGCGACATTTCAGAACAATTCATCTTTAATACTTTTGTACACAACAGTACCACTGTCATCAGTTTTTTTAAGATCGCCGCGCCCCTTCTGCCCATGTCACGCAATTGTTGGCTGGTATTGATCGAAATCGACCATAATTAAATATCTCATGCACCTTCGAATTGTATTAAATACACTCAATTTATTCTGTCTTCGTCTCGTGTACTCGCTTTAATTAAGATTGATACTAAATGTTTAATCTTTAACTGCCGACCCGTTTATTTAGTTTCCTCCATAAATAACCACATGTGTGCGAATGACCTCTTAGGCACTTAAAATATTGCAGTAGTATCGTTCCCACCAGTTAAATTTGACGGCTGTACAAAAGACTTCAACGCGCACCTTTTACGTTTGTTTGATTGTTATTTGATGAGAAAAAAACTTTGGTTAGATTTTATTCATTTATAACCGCTGTGATGCTGTAGCGGTCTCTAAATACTCTCGTTAAGGCATGTTACGGTAAGGACTTGTGGTGTAAATAGAAAGAAAATAAAACGATAGTAAATCATTCATACATGTAACGAGCACTGATGGTAAAACCAGATCGGAGTAATTACGTAGTTAACTTGTATCTTAGATGGAAAGATATACAAGCCGGTTACTTATTGTCAAAGGATAGTAATTTTGCGGTTGTAGGTACCATTTAGACGGTAGACAGTGTCAGTGGCACATTTGCAGCGCTTGGCGATTATTCACGCCAACTTAGGATCTGCAGTATCGGTTTGCGAAGACAACACCATGAAATCGAAATGACTTGCTATATCCTTATTACCTTCTGAATAAAGTTGAGTTTTCGTTGCTTTTATATTTAGGAGCTTAGGCTGAGAACCATTTCGCAATTTTAATAAGAGTACGTCATGCCTCCGTGACGAATGAGCTTTTTAATATTGAGTTTATAATTCCCATCATAAAGGATGCTTACCTCAACGACCTATTTCAAAAATGTACTGTTGCACGATACAACATAACTCATCCTTTTAATAGTCCACTGCTGGACTTGGGTCTACCCTAGAAGGGCGTTAGAGCCATATCCACCACGCTGGGCCATACCAGCCTGATGTTGCAGGTTGGTTGATTCACATACACCTGCTATGCGAGCTAGTGTGACATCACTTTGACTGTGACTTGACTCATTCGACTTGAAAATTATCAAAAACTTGATACAAATTAATACTTGACACTGGCAAATGCACAAAGTGCTACGCCATAATTCTCCTAGGAGGAAAGATGTAATGGCGCGAATTAACAAATGGCGTTACGTTCGTGTGGTGAAAATTAGAAAAAAGAAGTAATTTAGTGGTGAGTTTTTTTTTGTCACATTTTCTGTTTAGTATTAAAGTAAGACAAACGTATTGACCAAAAGCGCTTCCAAGGAGGTTCGATCATTCAGCTTATTTATTCTCGTAATGTGAAACTCTTTGGTGGAGCTATAAATTATTATTATGGAAATTAAAAAAAAACCGTAAAGTTTACGCACGGCGCTATACAAGGGAGTGTGCGGTAAAATAGGTACTTAGCCGAGAGTACCTATTTTACCGCACACTCCGTTGTATGGTGCGTAATGTTCAACTTTCGAACGATGTATACAGGCTTTGTAAATGCATTTTTCGACCAAATGTGTTGTAAACGTTATTTACTAAACCAAACTAATATTGATAGCTCTAAAATCTCACATATTAAATGAAAGAATATAATAATAAAACGCTTTAAAAAAAAAAACCGACTTCTACTTCAAAAACCTGGATGACATCTTCTTCTAGTAATTTTGATTTAAAAATCAAACTACTAAACCGATTTCAATAAAATGTATATGGGATCACCTCTGAAGTATTACCTACCAAACAAAACAATAATCATCAAAATCAATTCATAATTGGCGGAGTAATCGCGTAACATACATACAAAAAAACATACAGTCCAATTGAGAACCTCCTTTTTTAAAGTCGGTTGAAAAGAGAAGTCTTTATAATTTAAATCCTCTTAGATAGTTAAGTTTCGCACGTAATTTAATAAAATCGACACGGTATACATAACTGTTCGTAAATATACTTTTTGCGTTCTTTTGTTGCGAGTTTAAAGTAATTTTGGAAGAAATGCGTTCAACTGTTTTTTTTTTACTAAACGAACCGATGGTAACGGTAATAAGGATTTAATTACTTTTTGCAGTGTAAACCGCTACTTTTGCCAGGTTTCTTCAAATGGAGTTGGTGTTTTTCTAGTACTAAAGATATATTTAGACTGTACTTAAAAAAAATCTTCGAGACTACCCGTTGTTTATAATTTTTTATTAGTTAACTAAAAGAAGATAAACATTGTGTTGATTCTGTTTACCATACTGAATTAATTTAATGAAACAGTTATGAAATTGTTAAAGTTATATACATTTTTTAAAACGCAGCTGGTTTTAGTTCTGTCATACTAAAAAAGTTACACTACACAATGGTCATGAAAATTGTGATTTTAAAAGATAATATATGTAACATTAGATTCAATGCTAAAGTAGTATTCCTTCAGACAATAAAGGAGTGCAATTGTAGCTTGGCGGCCATTTTGTTTACGGGTGGGGTCATTTCGACCCCGCCTCGCGCTTCCGCTGCGGGATAATTAAATATTACCCCACCAAGGCTTCCCCTCAACAAATGTGATTCGCCATACATTTGTTTACACTTTTTTCTTATACATATTGTTCTTTTGTAAGAGTTATGCTCGGTGTAAAGGAAGCACAATTATCAATAATTGAATGTAACTCTTTTTTTCTGATTATATCGCTTTGCGTTTATGTTGAACTCTCCAGGTATTTTTGCAAAAATACGGCTTTAATTGTACCTATTATTTTTTTATGCCATGGAGTAATGAGACGAGCTAGAATTTCACCTGGTGGTAAGCATTACGCCTACCCATATCAGTAGCAGTGACAGAATTGTGCACTTGCTAACAAAATCTTGCGCCGCACTGCACTGCGCTGGTCACCCTGACATATTAGATGTCAAATCTCTTCATGCTCAGTAATTTCTCTGGTAGCATTGTCCTTCAAACTGAAACAAAGAAATGCTTGCACACTCCTGCTTGGCGGTTGAATAACTGGTAAAGGTGTGGTTTTTCCCCAGGCGGACTCTGCAATAGTCTCCTACCACTACAATTACTTTCTAACTTTAACTGTAACCCTCTTATTAATAATCGTGTAGTAGTTTCGAAATAGTTAGTCCGTCTTTTGTCTTTTCCTATGTAAATTTGTAACTCGGTGGATAAATACATAATACCGATTAATTTCTTGCTATCCCACGTTTATTATTTCGTGTTTAACCCATTTGATTAAATGTGTGTAATTTGTGTAGCAACTAGCAAGCCAAATTTTAATAGCACCTATATTTTGTTCTATCTCTTAACCATGACTGTATACCTAGATTGTGCCTTTATTATTCAACATATCAAAGTCCGCTTAAAATATGATTACCTATTATGCTTCCAAAGACTTAACAGTTGAAATGCGTCTTGAAAGCGGTTACTTTACCTAACGGCTCATTGTCTGTTCGAAGCATTATGCTGTCCATTAATTCGTACATACGCGCTTTAGAAAGCGCTTATTATATACACATTTAATACCCTTTTCACCCATTTATTTTAACGCCTCCTGGTCTTCTATTTTCTTTACGGCATGCTTTCTTCTATTTGCGGTGGAAGTGTATGCATACAATCGAGAACGCGATCTGTTTTTACGAAATACGAATCAACAGTAACTAGATATTATACTTGTTTGAATGTGAAAAAGGTCTTGGCTCTGTTACGGCCTTACCTAAAAAAATCTCTATTCTCTTAGTCACTGCTTAAACTTCTCTGTCTTGTTCTTGCATGTTACACTTCACGTGAGAGAGAAGATGGCAGAGAATCTTAAGCAGTGACTAACGGTTGAAAAGTTTTTTTAAGTAAGACTGTTATAGTTGCAATAAACGAAGTGGACTTATAACTTACATGAACACTTCTCCTATCATAAGATTTATGTAAAGCTAGGAAAGTACAGCATAATTAGTATAATCAGGCACAATAGTGTACTGCTGGACTTAGGCCTACCCTCGAAGAGCGATTGGGCCGTATCCACCACGCTGGCCCAGTTGCAGGTTAGTAGTTACGAGTAAATACTTCATTGAATTTCTTCTCTGGAATTGTGCAGTTTTTCTCATGATGTTTTACATCACGCAAAACATAATGGTATGGACATCCGTATATCAAAGCGCTTATTGGTACGGAGCCGGGATTTGAACCCATGACCTCGCGCTTTCAAGTCCAGCGGTTTCCCAACTATGACCACGGTTTGCTAGGCTACCACGGATTAGGTAAGAATACAGGGTTAGTTATAATCAGTAAGCGTCCTTTTAAGGACATATTCTGTACACCAAAACAAAAAACTTTTAATATAGGGTCAACATTGAAATCGCGAAAAAAATATCAGCTGTTCCATACATATTGCCCAAGGTCGATGAACTTTTTGTATAGAACAGCTGATATTTTTTTCACGATTTCAATGTTGGCCCCATAGTAAATGTTGTTTGTTTTGATGTTCAGAATATGCATATATGTATGTATATTAATAGGATGCTAACTGATTAAAGAGGGAAAATATTTCTATGTTTTTAGTTACTAAGACTTACTAATTCACAACCACCATTATTCCATTTAGTAATCATAGTATCACACAATCTAATAATTAATATCACAAAGAAACAAAGCTATAGTATTATTAATTAACCTTAGGATGAGCTCGGCGCATCGTTCTCACTGTCATCTGATAGCGTTTATAATTATACGTGTAAAATTACGAGTTATATAATTGCATGGCGATGAGACGCTCGGGGGTGCGCGTGCCTCTGATTCAGAGCAAATTGAACCGCGAGATTGGCTCTCGAGGGAACATCTCATTTGATGCTGCAACGCTCCTAATTGTCTCACTCCTTCGGATCGGCCCTATTGTGTCGCGTCGCGAGCTATCGCCGCCGAGTTATTAACATGGTACTAGCTCACGGCTGCTTCTACAATGTGTTTTATTGTGTTTGTTCTCACATTGTTCGGTTCTAGTTCTACTCAAGTCGCTGACAAAAGCAGTTTATCTCTTGTGTGGTGTACGAGAACATTACACAACAGTCCCAATGCTGAAACGAAATACTGATTGAGAGTCAATTTCTGACCTATAGAAAGCTCCGGTAAAAAAAACGAATAAATTGAATTGATTGCCGTTTGTTGCAGATTCCTCTTTGCAATGCGCGAGGCTATATTTTGAAAATGAACAGCAGCGGCTTGTTAATGCAGATTATGCGCTGTGGGATCTGTGTTCGACTGGTTTTTAATTGCCGCCTCGAACATGCAGGCCGAACGCTGATTTAGAGCAAATTGAATGCTTCGAGCGTCCCTCGTCAACCGACATCTCATTCGTTCGTACACGCGACACCTATCAATAAACCGAATATAGTACTAGATTTAGCAACTCCGCCATCGCTAAGCGGCTTGTTACTATGCCGGGAATCCTTTTACAAACTCATTTTAATTAAGCGTACTCGGTGAATATCACCAGCATATTCACGGCATTCCGACGCTTATAGCTAAGCGGCATTCCGCTCATGCGAGAACGATGTGTGGAACGTAATTGAATTTGGAGAAAAATAGGCTAAATGTTTACTTAACGTGCTCGCAGAGCGCTAGAGAATTGAATTAATTGTGAGACGTGATGGATCCGTAAGACGTACGTATTGTCCTCGCGGCATAATTTTGCGAGTAATTGTATGTATGAATATAAAATGAATAGCGGATTATTTTGTGTACTGTCAGTTAATATGATGACAGCACAATGAACAGTGTTCGGGTGGTTGTCGGCTGACGTCTCGAGAGGCCGCGCTACGCTTATGAAAGCTGCTGTCGTAAGATTTTTTACGATGCCTTTGATTTTATATAAAAAATCATTAACACAAATTTCATGAGATAGTTCCCGAACCCGAAGTCTAATTTATTCTAAATTATTTTAATGCAATGGATTACGTCACAGTGTAATAATGTTTCATTGTAACCACTTATCGTTTGTCCGAAACATCTCCGCTAATCATTTACAATTTTAACCAGAGCCTTAATCACCGGGTTCTGGCCATTATTATATTTTTCAAATTAGACTGTGTCACTGTAATTTTTGAGATTGAATTCAATTCCAATTTGTTATTTTTGTTATTTTTAAGAGTAAAGTCAACCGTAGGCAACAGAAGTCACCGACATCAAATAATTGCCGATGATTTTGCAATCAACTTGAGTTAATTTTATTGATCTCTCGACACGAAAGTAAAACTTATCAATGACGCACTGAACGGGGCCATAATTTGTACGTCTCATTAAATAATTATCAAATTCAGGTTGC
Source organism: Erannis defoliaria (assembly GCA_905404285.2). NCBI lineage: Eukaryota > Metazoa > Arthropoda > Insecta > Lepidoptera > Geometridae > Erannis > Erannis defoliaria. Next base: position 10,922,600 of record FR990078.1, read on the forward strand.
AATAATCGAACAGTTTGCACGGATGCTCCGATATTTATAATAGTCATAAAGCCAAAAAAACACCGCTTCACAGTTGTTAACAAGGACGTTATATCGACATCTCGTCACAGTTTTTTGTGTGTTACAAATTGCAGTTGCTTCTTTAATTGGTCGGTCTGGAGTCTGGGAGCGCAATGACTGGCTCATTCCGTAGTGCGAAGTGTGCGAGCTACATAATAATACGTTCGAGGGCTCTTATGCAGGGGCGGACTACATGTTGTAAGGACGTAGCCTGGGGCATCAGCGTTGACGGTATGCGGGTATTCTATTTGGAACCGGTACTTTAGGTAGAGCTTATTAAATGATGCTACCGAAACTGGATGCAAGTTTTTAGTTTCATTTCTAGATTATCAGTAGGTACTGGGGCTTTGCGCTGCCGTATTTTATTTATGTAGTTGTACATGATAAAATATATTTTGTACACGCTAGCTGCCTTTCATTTGGTTATACAGTTGTCAAGTAAAAATATTTAGGCAGATGGAATAATTAATATGAGGAAAAATCACCAACAGCTCGGCATACTTGACGTGTTTCCACCTGCCCCTTGCTATTTATGGGCCGGCTTGATGAATGCGACTAAAATGCCATACGTACATTTTGTATATTATTCCTGTACGCGCTAAGCGCTTAGATACTTTTTTTTTTTTAATATTTCGCGTCTGTGTTTCCCGATAAATACAATATATTCAAATCCATAGGGAATAAAAACTGGATAAACACGCTCAATCGTGGACTTGCTTATAACCAGACAGCATGGTGGTCACCTATTTAGAGAAAAATATAATAATAAGGAATAGGGAAAGCTGTGAATGAGGCTAGCTGAGCTTGAGAATTGAGGATGTTAAATCCGGCACTGCTGGAAGGCACGGAGTCACTAATGGCGGTAGATGTGCGAAGTCCTGCTGAGTCAGCGTACTTGAGCGGTGACGGCGCCGACGGCGAAGGTGTGGTTCCTGGATCCCGCTGCTGGGTCTCGATTGGTAGCTTATTCTTTATAGACTCTTGTTGCTACTAGTTTTGTACTTTAGCACGGGATTTATGTGTCAATTATAAAAGTAAGCCTCTTTATTTGATGTATGTGAATATCTGACCGGGCCAGTGTGATGGAATATTGGCCAATATCAGGTAGGATAGGATTGTCCTCATTAATGACACGTTTTAACACTTTTCGACAAGGTAGGCTTTAATTTTATTTATCTAGTTTTATGAATAATTATATGAAGTGATTCTATTTTATTGATAAATAGACAGTATGAAAAATGAAGACGTCCTTGAACAGAACTTGAACCTGCACACGAGCAATCTAAACGCAAGCCTATAAATAAATCTATTTAAAAAAAACATAAGTATTCCATTAAGCAAGGAGCAAAGTTAAGCAGTGTGCAAAGTCATAACTTATTCTCTTGAAAAATTGCGTGAAAACTGAATTATCACTAGAAATAACTGACAGACCTTGTTAAAGTAATTTATTTTTTACTTTCTATGATTCGTACTTGCTACTGGCGTTAATATGATTTAAATTGTATTTTATTTTTATTACGTTATAGGCTTGCGTTTGACTGCCATCTCGTCTGAAAACAAACATTAATACCTACCATGAACGCTTATTCCGGGACCGAATACGCTCGTGCTGCCGACGCTGCGCTACTATGAATGTTATCGCCTCGTAATAAGGTTCGCGGTCGTGCAGTTTCGGCAGCTGAACTTGTTCGGTCCCGCTATAAGCGGTTCACGGTACGGCCCCTGGTCTTGTTTATCCAATACTTTGTTTGTTAAAAATAATACGAAGTTCCCAATAAATAAATCCTTCCTAAGTAAGCAACATCAATAGGATCAACAGAATCGAAATCGCTATGCACAGAAATGGAAACAAACAGATTTCCCTGTACACTCTGTCGCCCTATCGAGAGCTTCGAGTGCTTCACTTTATCTGTTTTAAATTCTCGGCACGCACGCCTCCTTGTTTGATTGTATTTCACTTAATCCGTCCGTTCCGCTCATTCTCTATGGTAATTCATCGGCGGCATTGTTTTATTTTCGTGTAAAGCTTCATTATACCTAACGAATACCAACAAGCAACTGTCGTCTCTACCTCAAAGGAACACAAACTAAATTAAGTTTTCATCGTAAAATTACATAGTTCGACCGGCCCTACATATCCGGTCAGACCACTCTCGTTTGCACCTTGTCAGCGGCTACCGATTCTATCTTCAACCCTAATTGCTGATATTCCATTAAAGTAATAAATACGGTTCGTCTTCTCACCTTCTTATTAAAGTTGATTACGGCACTCTTCTGTTTCTATTATGTCATGAGTGGTTAATGTTTGACGAACGATTGTCCGGCTCCTTTAGTTATGTTAATATTCCTGAGATTTCGTGTTTACTTTCACAGCTGTATAAGGGTATCATCAGCTTGAAATAACTATGTAGCTGGTTTTTAAAGTCCATTAAGTTTTATTCCGCCGTCTAATGTATTCCGTCATGCTAATTGCATTAAGTATGTAGCAGGTTTTAAGTTAAAGGCACTTTTTACTATTACTACTTGTAACAGGTGTTGGAAAGTGTGTTTAGTTTTGTTAAGTTGCGATAAGGCTCTAAAACATCGGCTTAGTTCACACCGTTTTGAGTCATACAAATGTTTTCACGACGCCGCTTGCGAGTTCTCATGCGCACATCAGATTGTCGAGAGAGTGGGCCGTCACTGTACTATACCGAAATACGGTACAAGACGTAAGGCTACTGAATGAATAGAGTTTAAATATAACTAATGTATAAAATATTAGTTCATTAATACTTTTTAATTGCGCCGCGCATGAGTAAAGTACTAGTATCACAATTTAATTTTTATTTATTTTACTCTATCTTCAGCTTTGGTGGCCCAGAGTTTGTCGTGCGAGTCCAGTTCGTCACGCCACCTTCGTCTGAAGGGGGAAGGGAGGCCTTTGCCCAGCAGTGGGACACATCAGGCTGATAAAAAAAATGCATTATTAGAGAAACTAACAGCCTAAATAACTGAATATTAACACTTAGATCTAGGACTGGGCCAATTATAAGTTTCCGCCAATAGAAAATGTTTGTCCTTATAATGCACAGTATTTAACGTTAGGTGAACTTGTGAAAAGCTAACAAAGAGATACAAGGAGAGACAGGCAGAGTTAATCGTGCCTTAAAATATTTGTGAACATTATACAAATATGAAACATTATCATTTTGGGTTTTCCAACCGCTGATTCTTAATTCTTGTACCAAATACCAAGATCTCTGTCATCTAACGCAGCGTCGTAGGCGGACTACGTGTGTAATGACGAGATCATTCCCGATAACAATAGATAAACTTGTATGGCTCGGCTAGAATAACAGATTCTCCACTCGGGCGTGAAGTTCAACTGTTACCTACTTACCACCAATTGTACAACCAGCCTAATATGCTTTGTGTGCTAATGATATCGTTCCGCGAATAGTGCCGTGAGACAGATCCTCGTATTGGCCAATTTATGGACTGCACGTACAGTATAAATACACAGAATTATCCGTATACACTTTAGATTCCTTTAAATTCTTGATACGGCCCTGGATTCCACATAACTAACACGGATTTAGTGAATTTACGAACACGCAAACGAGCTTGCAAATTGAATTTACAGAATAAATACCTAAAAAGTAAATTTTGGTAACTACTGCATTAAATTGATGTAAATTTAGTCACGCCGAGCGAATTTTAAGCTTTTAGCAACGATTTCATTTTATTCATAGGCAAAGAACATGTACAACATAATAATCACTTTAAGACATATCTATCAAAATTGTATTATGTAGAGAACATTTTTTTTTTTTAAACTGTTGTTAAGGTCTTCGACTTAAAATTAAGGCGATGTTGTGTTGAGAATGATTAGATTTGACCGTATAAAAGGCTGGAATAGACTAGTCGTCTTTCAAACAGTACGTAATATTTAGGTCTTCAAACCATATGCAACCAACTGAGCATGCAACCATAACCCTTGAATCGACCAGAGGCAGTTAATGTTACCAGCGCGTTTAAGTAAACAAGGTACACGACGCGTAGGCTCCGTGTCTTGTTTTTGTCCATCTTACTCCGCCGCTGCGCGCTCGTTATCTTGTTATCCTATCGCGGCGAGGCTGTGCCTTTTTGTGCAACTGATGCTCTCAATATGCACATATTTCGCTCAATCCGGTACTGAAGTATGCTCCTTTGGTTGCCGCTTTTCTAAAGCCGACAGTCAAGGCATTTACAAGAATCGCTTTCCGTATGAGTGTGATTCGCAGAATGAGATTTTAAATGTTAAGTCATGCGATATGATTTCCGTTATTAACATTATACATTTTTAGTTACTCTTATCAAATGATGTTATGTAAGTTCGTATAAGCTGCAGCCAGCCCTAATATCAGAGTAAATATATCGTCAAGAAACGAGTTGACGGTTGCTGTTATAGGACCGACAATCTAACATGTCTTCCGAACTGCGGTGGCGTTCAGTTGTAAACACCGTTAATGGTCACTCATTCGAAGACTGACAGGATTGTTCGTTAATAACACATTCTATGAATGACGACAACGTAATTAATTGTATAATGATGCCCTTTATAGATTTGACTACACAGTTGGTTAATGACAAACACCAAGTAAAGATAATTGGTTAAAGAAAGTCACGCTTCCCTGAAACACCATCCGCGGGCACAATGCAGCCACCGTTTATGGCGTTAATGATGCTAAAGGTCTCCCTGCTCTCGACCTTAGATGAACCGCTTATTATGTCTAAATTAAGATCAACACGAGCTCGTTATCTAGAAATTTTCAATCTCTAGTAGAGAACCTTTTACAATGCCTCGGCCACTCGGCAGTAACTTTGAGATGGTAATTCCAAGCTGTGTAATTAATTTTACACCCTTTTAATAGTCATGTTAATTAGGGACGTAAACCTTTGAAGTGAGCGGTCATATTCGGTTGAAAATTGTACTAAAGGCGTTGCATTTCCACACTAAGCGCATGATAAAGAGTAGGGCGCGAGCAACGTCGCCGCAGTCCTTTGTGGGGGCACGTTGCAAGGGACCATCGTCATAGTAAATACCGTAAAAACATTTTACCCCATCGCTGCTTACGAAACGTTCAGCTTCGCAAACCGTTTTCCGCTAAGTTAAATTCTCATTACTTTTCTTTGAAAAAGAAGTTAGCCTTTATATCCGTGCGGCGGTCGAGAAAGAAAACTCTATTACAATGATGGCTTTTGACAGGGGCGCGCTTCTAGTCGAACCCTTTCAGGCTGGATTCTTTTATTCGCAAACAATTACAGCGCATTAAGAGACATTATGAATCAGAGCGCGCCGAGTATCGTAGGCGTTTAATGATAAGGCGGACGGGTGCTGCGGTGGCTTTGGTTCGCAAATCTTTCTTAAGTCGACGCGAGAGCCATTGCTCTTGCTCGATAATAAAATTAATTATGAAATTTATGGCACCGGCCTGTGTGACGGCGGCCTTTCTGACGCGAACCCTTTGTCGTGCGAATGTGTACCTACCGTCTTAATCGTCAATTTACGAACTCCATTTAGCGGACACGCTGCGAGCTCAAGTACCTATCCGGACGTTAAAGCTGACTCAATTCAAATTACAATCGCAAGATACATTATTATTTAAAGATTGTGAATACGGTTGAAGCTTTTTGTCTTCATTAAATTATAACTTACCTGTAGCCCATTTGAAAGGATTTTACAGGATCGTGATCATTTCGGTGCTTAGTTATCAACGTTTTTTTTACCATAAAGTATTTACGTTTTAGGGTTCCGTAGCAAATAAGGAATACTGATAGTTTCACTATGTCTATCTATCTGCAAGGCGTGGTTCAAATTTATTAAACTATAGCGATATATAGTTGGTACACTTATAGATATTTTGAACCGCTACTGAGAATAATGAATAATATAATAAATTAAATAATAGGCTAAGTTGTATTTCAGTAGTTTTGAGTTTGCCTTTGTTTACATAGGATAAGTATGATTTGAAATTTGAAATAAATTTCAAAAATCATAACAGTTACAAGTAATGAAAAATAATATATGAAATGTAAATAATATTAGTGATAGTTTGGTAACGAGAGATGAAGAAATGCATTTATAGGCAATTCAAGATGAGTTATTGAAAATCCTAGCAACCCTACTCTGATACTCTTCTTTAAGAGTCTCGAATACTTTATTTTGTAAAAAAAAATTGTTATGTATCTAATACTTCCATACATTTTGAGCCAAATGACAGGCTGAAATTAACTAGAAAAAATAGACAAGAAAATTTTCAAGAACATTGCAATATTTGACAGGCGCGGACTATACTTCTATGTCCAATTCAAGCATACAATCAATTACAGTAATAACTTGGGTACTAATCAGTGGTAGAATCGTAAAGCAATCATCGTATTAACATGAGCACTTGTCGGGGATTGACTGATTGCTTGTTCAATATACCCATTAGTATTTAATCACCATCAAATTGACGCAATTAATGCCACTTAAGCGGGAGTGTAGTACCGATATTAGATGATTTATTGATTATAATTGATGTGAATGGTATTGCACTCGCTCATATTGTACTGCTGCAATTGTGAAGTCTTCGAATAGTTTCAACCTTAAAGAGTTTAAAAAAAGCCGTGTTGCTGGTTTATCTCTTAACACAAAATATTTGATTCGAAATTAGAATCTTTCAAATTGAATTTAAAATCAGTAATGATTTCACCCTAGGAGAGCCACTTAAAAACCAATATCGTGATGTAACTGGCACTAATGTTAGTTGTGCCGCCTCCCAGCATTTGCATAACGCATTCGCTAACAAGACACGTTCGAGCACAATTGCGTTCGCGAAAGAACCCTACTCAAACAACCCATTCCTATTTCAGCTCCCAACCGCTTGTTTAATGGTCGGCCCGTACACCGCGTCGGCTAACACTTAACGTTCTTTGCATACGAAAGAGTCCAACGCCAACCACCCAGTGTCTCTTGTTATTGCTCTACTCAGTATTCAGGCCGAGCAAAGTTGAAGGTCGCCCTTTCTGCTCGAGATAACGAACAACTAGTTCCTTTTATTCCTTCATCTGCAGCAACAACTCGGATTCCCTTATAAATATTCTTCGTTTACTTGCGCTTTGTCCTCACGCGTAGCGTACTAATGAGTCCGGCGTAAATAGAAATAACAGTTCATATAAAGCTGGTCTCACTCACATGACGTACGTCGGCTATTAATCCGGCTGCGGCGGCGACAGGAATCCATCTTCAGTAGTCCTCGGCATTCATCCTATCAACTGACCCGCGTCGCTAAATAAAACGCCTCTCCACAAAATAACCCCGAAAGGACCTACTTGTTACGACGTAAATTCTCAGATAAACGACTGCACTTAATCCGGGAGTTAGAATGTTGACAAGGAATGAAGACGATCAAGAATAAAAACGGCCCTGGCATTTTATTCCATTAATCTACGTCATGTTGAATGTATTTATAACAAAGCTAGCACTTAATAATTCAAGTCGGTCTGCGATCGAGCCTCAGCACACCTAGTGAAACGTCTAATCATTGTGTGGGTTGCCGTAATTGAAGTGGAGAATACCTCCTTTTGCTTTTATCTTAATTTATTCATTTCGAACGTACTGATGGTTAATAATGCTATGACCACTTGTAAGTTTCAATAACGAGGGGCTCGTGATGTGATTGTGCACCTGTTACTACTGTCAAGTTAAACCCAAGGAGGATGTAGAAAAACTAACTATTCAGTAATACGTACGGATTAGTCTGCGTGAGTGCATTATCGATCATTGAGTTTTTTATCGGTGTTGTTGTACAATTAATGACAAATTGTATTTTGAACTATCGCCGCGTGATGGATAGCGTGCCTGAGATAAGATCGCGGCTGCCGCCGAATTTCATGAGAATCTTATTTACCGACCGCGGCCCAAGGCAACCGTATTGTAAATTATCGAATTATGCCAGAGTCGACGGAGCGTACCTACCGACTGTTTATTTAATTTCGGAAGCGTTTTGTCCCTATTACCGTCGCCTTTTATATCTCGTCTATTCGTTTATGGGAAAGTGTGAGAACGTAACAATCGTGTTGATAATAATTTGATAATTATTTGTGGTCACGAATTTAATCCGTAGGTGCCAAGTTGTTAATGCACAAATTACTATTATTATAGTTTCACTTGATTCAATTATAGAATAACACGTTGCTGCTAGACGCATCCTCTAATTAGTTTACGAAATACTTCACAAAATTAGTGGCATTGTTGATAAAATTATCGAAACTTCCTTGTAGAGGGGAATTTATACAATTTGTTAACGCAAGTTCGAATGCATCTCGACCAAAATATGCTATTGATAACATTGCACTATGTAAGCACTCTGTGTGAGATATGCAAAATTGATATGCAGTATTGTGTATTGGAGCCGTTGGAGGAAATACGACCCAATATGGAGTGTGGATATCTGTCTCCATATATCTTTGGCTGCTTGTGCCGCTCTACATAATTGTAGGTATGGTAGTTGTGGTCTAGAGCTTTGTTGAAATTCATTACTTACGACTGCGTACTAAGTTTAGCTTATGATATTTCCTAATATTTCTCGATGAGGTCGGAAAACTGTATTTAACTTCATTGTTCATCATCATCATCAGCCCGGAGACGTCCACTGCTGAACGATGGCCTCCCCCTTAGACCGCCACACTGTACGACAACCTGCCATTTGCATCCACCAGTTGCCCGCGACTTTTACAATGTCGTCAGTCCACCTAGTGGGAGGCCTTCCTACGTTGCGTCTTCCGGTTCGCGGTCGCCACTCAAGAACCTTTCTTCCCCATCGGTTATCAGTTCTTCGAGCGATGTGGCCTGCCCATTGCCACTTCAACTTGCAAACTTTGCGAGCTATGTCGGTAACTTTGGTTCTTTGGCGAATATCCTCGTTCCGGATTCTATCGCGCAAAGTAACTCCGAACATAGCTCTCTCCATTGCCCGTTGCGTGACTCTGAGTTTCTCCAAAAGGCCAGCAGTCTAACTTCATTGTTAAAAGTCATGAACTTTGGTGTAAGCAAATGAATCAAATGCGTTCAAAACAGCATTTGAATAAAAACTACTAGAACTCTTACTTCAGTGTATAACTACTAAAACTATGCTACTATTGTAACTTTAAACTTTAAATTTACTACTAGTTAATTAAAACTAACATGTTTTGCTTGGCCAGTCGGGTGAATCGTGGCCGGATGCGTCTGTGTACCCTTTGAAACAGTCGCCTCTTATACTGCTTAAGGCCTTTGCACAAGTGCTTTCAGCGAGCTTCCTGGAAACTAAGCTTGAATGTATGAAATTTAATATGTTCACGTAGACTGTCTTAAACTAACTAGTGAATTCTAATATATCAAACACAAGCTTAGTTGCGATTATGTTTAGTAAAGTTCACCGTAGCTTGTTTGTAGAGATAATTAGAAGAAAATGTAATCTACTTTAAAAAAACAATAGTTATTTATGGCAACACCTAGCAGGTTAACCCGCTATCCTGCAGACATGATATTTTTTCTATGATACAGGAGCACATGTGTTATTATTGTATACACGCTACTTCTATGCCAAAATTATTTGAAATCCGGTAAGATATTACCTAAAGAGTTGAGTTAAGGCTGTCACAGACGACGAACAAGCTATAATATTTCATGTTAAGATGAAATATCGCTCGCCATACAATTTTGAAATATATATTATCTTCGTCACTTGTTCGTCATTTGTTTTGTATGAGTAGCGATATTGAAATATGTTCTAAGATAACATGAAATATTATAGCATCTTCATCGTGTGTGACGGCTTAAACACACAAAACATAGTATATATCGCATTTATAGTATCTATACTATCAGTGATTGGTGTAAGGTCTAAATAGGCAAATGAAGAATTGTGTCATGTAATTCTTGGATCATCTACAACGGTATAATATTTAAACAGATGCTAACCGCATTTGTATACCTTGTACTGCGGAGACATGTATAAACCTTCCTTCCTTGTGCTGTTGCTCAATAGATTCACGTGCTGTACTGCTCGAGATCAAAGTGCATCAGATTGTAGGCTGCATGCCGAATGAAGTATCACTGTAAACTGGATCGCTCATCGATTCTGCGAGACGAATCTACTTTACATGCACGACAGACATGTTCGAACTACGGATTACGTCTGCTAGAGAAATGTTGCGTAACTGATACCCAACCTAGACTTTAGGGGTCACTAGCGCACGTCGGTCAAGACATTTTGTCGATTTCTATCTTTGCGATTTTTAATGATTGAGTGGCATTTGATAATGCAACAGATATTATCTGTAAGTATACATACTTAAACTACAACTGTTTATAAAGATTTACTTAAAAAGTGAATTCCGTACTGTGTTTATATTCTGTTCCGCGCATGACTTCTTATTAGAGAAAGGTTGAAACAATAGTGGAACAAGGACTTTTATATGTCAGTGATGCCAAATTCCACATTGACCTCAGGTTGGTCACGATTTCCACCGTATCTGATAATTACAACTATATATCTTTTGTCAATAAATTCTCGTTGACCTTGTCTCTATTGACTGGCTAGAAAAATAAACTTTCATCGAAGCATTGTAGAACGAACACTATTTAGCAAAAAAAGAGCAAGTCCTCAATTTCTCATAATAGTCCATCGCCATGTTAGTACAACAATGAGATGTGGGTCAGAAATATGACGGTAAAGTTTCTTTATAGGGATTATTATCTCGTTGAGCGATCGCCGCGAACCACGAGCAGTTTTTGCCGTTTGCGCTGTATCTACAGTAAATTATGGCGCGTCATGCGGCTAGAGACTCGATGGGCACCGAAAGAAATATTGCAAGTCGCCGAGTGCATCTCCCGTTTCGCACGCCCGACTCACATTGTTATTAAGTTCAGAGGTCGCTTTGTTTACGAGCCGACGCTTTCGAAAGGTAACGCGCCGAGCGAGGGAGTGAAAACATCGCTCCGGACTCTGATGACATACAATTGATAATGTAAATATTATAATATAACCTGTGCCCGTTGCCCGTGAGCGAGCTTTTCATCGAGATTGGAGCCTCGCATCACGCCATCATAATTTGATACAGAATCCCGGAAGATTACGAGTAAGAGATATTTTCTCACTACATTAGGATACGTGCTTTAGATCACGATTGTACAGTCTTACTTAAAAAAACTTCTCAACCGTTAGTCACTGCTTAAGATGCTCTGCCATTTTCTCTCTGACGTGAAGTGTAACATGCAAGAACAAGACAGAGAAGTTTAAGCAGTGACTAAGAGAATCGAGATTATTTTAGGTAAGGCTGACAATATTATAGTACACTTATTAAAACAGTTTATTAAATATGAAAAAAACTAAGTGCCATGGTAGCCTAGTTAAATAAAAAATAAATAAAATAAATATTGGGGGGACATTTATTACACACATCGCCATCTAGCCCCATACTAAGCAAAGCTTGTATTATGGAAACCGGATAGCTGATAGAATACTTATATACAATTTTTTTTTCGTAAATACATACTTATAATACATACTACACCCAGACACAGAACAAACATCAATGTACGTCACAAACATTTTTTGTCCTGGGTGGGGATCGAACCCACGCCCTACAGCTCTGAAGGCAGACATGCTACCAACTGAGCTATCAGGCTGAGACCATTAGTTAGGCTATTAGTTGAGAGACCGATCGACTTGAAATCGTGAGATCGCGGATTTAAATCCCGTGCGCGTACCAATAAGTTTATGCACGGATTTTTTCACTTTTAGGTGATCGAAAACATCGTGAAGAAATTTGATGGGTCTAAATGGGCCAGCAATGTTCCATTAAAGAGAATTTGTTTTTTGACTTGAAGTTTATTTTAAAATAAGAGATTACTAAGGGATTTCTTTTTATTTTTATTAGACCATTATTATTTGTGACATACTTTATCTTGTTATCAAAAAACAAATTGCTATTGTAAATTGTGATTATTTATTAGAAATATAATTTCTATAGTTTGTTTGAAAATGTAATATTGACGTCGTCGATTAATGATGTAAGGTCATTTATGATTGTTTATAATGTTCGACTGCGTGAAAGTCTGGTCACGATACAGCAAATGTTGGACGACGTGTTCGCGATTTGCACGACAGTTCACTTTCGATGGCGGGCAGCGGTCGTGCGACACACGGCCCACGAGCGCAAATGCCTTCCATAGTCGGCTATTATCTGGATTATGATCGGCCACTTAGGGGCGGCTGCTATTGCACATCGGTTCAGCTGTTTGCTTATTGTCTTGCGTAACCCGGTGAAGCCAACCAGACGATAATTTGCTCGCCCGCCTGGGCTTTCATTATCGTCGGGGCTACTTCGTGCGTGTTTAATTTTCTTAGCCGGTCTCACACTGTTGGGAAACTAAAATATTAATTTAGCGATAAGGTCGTAATATTTTGGTACTAGAACACAGAAGATATAATACTCGTAGTAGGGGTTACGATTACGACTAGAACCTTGATTAAGGCGTTTCAATTTGAATAAAATGGTTCTCAACCTTGTTTTTTTTTATTGACATTTAGGTTCTACCTATCAACAACTATTGTCAGGATGTTTCTTTGCACTTACAAGATTCTGCCCGTCCAGGGAGCTATGTTTGTAAAATTACCTAGTTCCAAATAACCAGGTTTATTTTCTGATCGATTTGCTTCGGGGTAACTGTAGCCAAACAATACAGACCGTAAAAAGTAAGAGTGAACTAGAACAAACTAAAGTGTTCGATCCGTTAACAGGGTGTAATAAAGCGTTGCCCCTGACTCGCAGGAATGTAGTGGTAAGTCGATCCACTAAATAAGTTAAAGGAATCTCGCCGCTCGTGGTCACGCGAACAACCTGACACCGAGCTTTTGTCACAAAATTGCTATTATTTCAGTATCATACCTCTCGTTTTCAGGTTAAGGTGATTAGGTAAGTGTCTACTGTTTATGTTCTATGTGACCACCTAGCTTAAATAGCTCCATAGATTGTCGAGTTTGCTGCGTCGCGTCGTTAGATTTGTCGTTGTCTTTGGAATTTTATAAAATTTTGTAGAGGTAGGATCTATCGTAGAGTCCGCCTGGGGGAAGTATGATACCTTTGCCAGTTATTCAAGCGCCAAGCAGTAGTCTGCAAGCATTACTTTGTTTCCGAAAGAAGGGCAATGTTACCAAAGAAATTACGGGGCATGAAGAAATTTGACATCTAATGTCTCGGGGTGACGAGCGCAATGCAGTGCGCCGCAGGATTTTGTTCACAAGTTCACAATTCTGGCAGGGCAGGCGTAATGCTTACCACCATGCAAACGTCTCGCTCTTCTCGTTACATCATTCCGTTAAAAAAAAACTCATTTTGCAGTCTGGAATTTTGATATTCTTCGATAATGACGTATAAAAATGCAATAGAAAGAATCATTAAAAGCACTTTTATTTGGTCCAACGCATAAGCATTGCCTTTCCGCGTGGCGATGCCGCCAGCATGCTGGGTACGCTGCCGACTGGTAGTGGGTTGGAGCATTTGGATTGTCTCTAGACTTTCATAGGTCTGGATAAAATCCTTTTGTTTTTTTTGTGTAGTCGGCTAAGTAGTCTTTGCAGTTTGTTGTAGTTAATAAAAGTTTCCATTAAAAAAAATGCACTTACGTCTGATTTAAATATTATGTATGTTCTTAAGTACTTGAAAGCGGTGTTCATTCATTAGATTTACTCCTATTTATTTATATCTTTGTTGTATAAATTAAAAAACCTTTTTTACTTTATCTATAAAATGCTAAGATTCGAGGCTGACACTGACTGACTGACTGCTGATCCTACAGACATGAAAGTTGGAGGATGTAATCCTTGCGACGCGACGTGAGTCCACGCGACATACTGGATGTCGCGTAGAAAGGATTTATCGAAGTCCCACTTCTAAGGGGGCTAAATGGTTTACTAACGGTTATATGAAAGTTTTCATTCTATGGATGGATTCATTTGAAACTTCGTGTACACTCTCCAGTCAAATATAAATATGCGTATATCACAGATTTTTTCACGAAATAACTTTTTGGATCGGGTCGGAAAACCCACTAGACTGCGCGAGCGAAGCGAGAAGCAGTTCTTTCTACTTTAAAACCATCAAGCTTTAGCACTGGTTATCGTTAGAATACGCACCTTGAGGTCGTGAATCGTTCGGATGCCAGATTCATTCTCCGGTTAAAGCATTTTATGAAACATGTTTACCGATTTATTGCGCGATGTTGCATTTGACATCTGGCTAGTGTCGTTTGATGTACCATAGAGTCGGTAATGTGAAATGATCATACACTTATGCTCAACTTATTGTAGATCGCATTACGACTTTATGTTGCAAATACATCACATTTGCAATATAAATACGAACATAACCGTGTATCTCTGTCAGGTCTATTAAGCGTTTCTTGTATGAGAAATAGCTGATATTAATCAAATTTAACAAGTAATAAGACTACGAATACTACTTTTTATCCAGAAAATGAGTTAGGTGAAATGTTATACAAACTGCAATGTGCAATAAGTTGAATATAACTATTATATTTCTGTACCCACATCACTCTAAAGGTCGGCGCTTCGACTTATTGTGAGCAAAACATTTATGCAAATATTTAAAATGTTTTGTTGTTTTTTTTTATTTTTTATTATTTACTAGGATTTTTCTAGTTGTCCCGTTTTCCGATGTGATGATTTACGGTGTGTATACGAATAATAAGCGGTCAGAGGCAGTACTACTTGTACCATCTGCTAGTTCGCTGATGGTGTACTAACCTTAGTGTACTGTACTCTGAATGATAAATTATAGAGTGACTGTGTCATTAGCTAATCAAAACTTCCTGCAATTATTAACGATGTCGTTAATGTTCTATTGATGGCTTGACGATCAATTAACTGTGACAAGTGTGACTCACAATGCAATTTAAAGGATCGAGCACGTTACGTCGGGCCGCAGCGGGGCGTAGCGCATCGCAAAAATCCGCCTAGGTCGCTTTTATACATTTTATATGAACTATCGTATCAGCGGGACGTATTAATGCACGACGGAATCCGCAAGTGCGACGCGGCCCGCCCCGCCCAGCTTTTCCCCGGCGTAGAGTGCGATACTTCATGTGAGTAAACTAAACTTGAAATCTGTCTATGCACTGCGGCCCGGCACGTCACTAATGTGCTAAGCAAGCGTATTTCGTTGCGACGCGGCCCGCTCCGTCGCGCTGCGGCCCGTCATAATGTGCTCGATCCTTTATTTGTCTCTACAGTTCTTCTAATTTTGAGATGTTGTGAGTGCAGAGAGCACGTTTTACGACTAAGCGACTCGATTTTCAGTATAGTTTGGTTTTATACTACTAAACCGATTTAGATACCGACCGATTTCCATTGGACCAATCCAAAAGCATATCCTTTTAAAAAATATATATTTTTTCAAATCGGTTTATAAATGACGGAGTTCTGAGGTAACAACAATAAAAATACTAATAAACAAACGAAATTCAGAACCTTCTTCTTTTTAAAGTCGGTTAAATAAGTATTTGGGGCTAGATGACGCTGTGTAAAATGCCCACCCAATATTTTATTTATATTTTAGCTATGACACGCATAATGAATTTTATATATATAAATAAAGTATAAATAAAAGTGAATCGTGCTCTATCAAGGCATCTTACAACGCGTGATCACTTCCGCAGTGACTATGTTTACTGCGCTCGGAGCTAGATGTTTGCGGACAAAGAATATCCGCTCCTGAAAGGATTTCAGGACTCTACCTGTCCTACAAAGGTGGTATAATATAGTATGACGTAGCTGGTTATTGCTCTGTAAACTACTGATTGCACAATCCTACCTGCTTAGGCGTTAAACTCAAGTTCTCTTCGTTATGAAAGATTTAAATAATTATTTGCCCAAGCATTTATTTCTGTACCGATAATTTCAAACTTGTTTTTAGCTAAAATGTGCTAAAGTTTCTAAATGTTTGTAAATATCCGTACAAGAGTTTTTTCCAAGAATAAATAATCCAACCTAATCAGCCAGTGATGCGAGTATATGTATATAAGTATATGAATATTTAGACTGCATCTTCTTCCAAAACTTAAGTTTACAACGCCGCTACACATAATGACAAATTAAAGTTGCGAGAGACTCGAGAACGTCACCCAAGCTAACAGGGGCTTAATGAGGATTTAATATTAACGTCGTAGAGATGACGTTGTTAATGGTTTTGACAATGTCACTGTTCCATTCATCACTCGGCCAGCGGGTGATGACGGCCCGTCTTCCGGCACGTGGCCCTGGCACAGACTACGTCTACTGTAATGCGCTTTCAAAAAATATTTTTATATAGGTTGATTGACTAGTGCCAAGTGACGTCCGAAGGCTTCTGATAAGGCTTGAACGTCAAGCTTTATCAGAAGCCTTAAAGAACGAACAAACAATGGATACCGACGATTTATCGCGTCATCCTACACACGATGACGCTCTGTTATAAATACTACTCACGGTAACCCATCCGAAGTCTAACCTGATCGTCCTTTGCTTAACTTTAGTGATCTTGAGGGAACATCAAGACAAGGTTGGCCACGAGACGCGCTTTAGGCTCGCGTACTTTAGGGTCGGCCGCGCGGTAACGCGTCACAAAATTCCTCCTACTTCACTTTCGTACATTTTAAATGACCCATCGTACACTATGGGCCATACAGCATTTTTTCCATTAGCAATAAGTTGCGCTGCGGCACGCTGCTTTTGTAGTATGCGCGAACCTAAACAATCCACAATTTTCTGCATCTTAGCTGTTATGCTAATCTTAGGAGCCACTGAACTGTTACTGCCTAATGTGATGCTCATCGAGGAAACCTGGCGACCATTTATTTGTGTCTTCACTTAGTTGTAATTAAATTAGATTTGAAATAATATGATGCACATGGTCGTATTTGCTTTGGAGTCATTATGTTAACATTTTGGTTACAAAAGTTGAAAAATTAAGAGCAAAAGTAGAAAAATTAAGAGTTGGTCACTGGGTTGGTCAGTTAGTATAATTTGTTTCGTGGCGCCGACGACAACCTGGCCATTATTATTATACTCGTATTTTGAAACGATGGGTTTTCACCTCTTATATCGCCAAGTGAAATCTTACTGATTTAAATCTTAATGATGTAGATCTTTATGGTAACACTTCTAGGTGTAATTGCCGTCAACACATAAAACTTTATTCCCCACCGGACCACAAAATATTTAACCGATTCGATTCTCACCTGTGATCGTTACAGTGCTTACACTCACTTTTTAATTGAGGAAAGAGTATAATATTTTACTGTTTATTTGCTTTAAGCCATTCCGAGTCAATTAAAAAGGGACGCGTACATACAGGTCGTTTTAATTGGGAACTTAATTTCGGCAATAATGGCGTTATTGTTTTATCTCTTTATTGCTATAAAATCCTCTACATATTATTCAGAGGTATCTGATCTCACGCATTATACACCATTTATGTTTCTTATATCCTTCGTCTAATGGGTCATTTTTGGTTGAACTTCCTAAAGTGAGTAACTGTTGTAATTGCCGCTTTTGTCTTTGCAGCATTAAATGAGATGCGTCTTTGTGCTCACCTCACAACTACCTGACACATAGTCCATTATCTTAGAATAATACCAATGTTGGATATGATACGGGTCAAAGATTTCTCTTTTCGGTATGTGCGTCATAAAGTGTGTAGCTTTATGTCGATGACCTGAAGGAACAATGTTTTCTTATTTGAATTGAGTGTTGTATCTATTTGGTAAGTTAATAAAATAATTAAATGTATTTATTACTCCACATTCTAGCTTCTGTAAGAGCATGAAGATTTAAGTTTCTTATCTGATCAGTGCGGTTATCATTACAATACTGTAATTTAAAAAATTACTATAGAATAAATACGATTGAATGAACGATATTCGTATTGAGCCCATGTACATTATTACATTATGTTTCCAGTCTCATAATAAAGTAGATGCATAATACCGATTAAACTCGTTACTTATGATTTTAAATCGATCCCGTGCTTAGATTGCGACGCAGAATTGGAACGCAAAAAAGCTAACCAAGTAAAGGCCAAGTGAAACTCGGCGAGCTATTTATCTTAAACTTATCGGAATACTGGGATGTGTTCGTTTTTCTCTCCCGTCCCATATACTTTGAGCGCGATGTCGTTTTATTCTCTTTTCAAAAACAATGATTACCGGCGTTGTGCTGACTTTGCGTCGTGCGAGAGAGATGCTATGATCGTTTTGCATGGTAGGAGTGAAACCATCAATTTGCGCCGAGGCGCGCCAGAGGTAAACGCGTCGATCTCGCTTAAAAGAGGCAAACCGGAGCTCACTTGAGCGCCTGTACCTTACTCTGTGCTTTCCTAGTTTGTAGTTGCGGTTGCTCGCCGCGATGTAAACTCGTGTTGCGTCCGCGGAACAACCGCTCTGAGTTCTACTTGGTCGCTATAACAACTTGTACCTACTCCTAAATGCAATAAGATGTACGAATCTAGCGTGCAGCATACCGGTTTACTGCTTTATCGTAAAACGAAACCGTGTGGAGTCACAAGAAGTACAAGTAAAACAGTAACTCGTCCGTCACCAAATCATTATTACTGAAAGGTGTATCACACTGACACATTAGGTTTATCAAAAAAAGAAAATAGTCGTTTAGGATTCGCTCAACGGGCGGTAAATGCTACATTTTTGTTTCTTTTTTCCACACCGCTCGAGTTTTTGCATGAGAAGGCGATCGAGCCAGTTTCGAATAAAGAGGCGTATTGGAAAGAAAATTGCTATTTTTACAAACAAGCTTTTACGATGCAAAAAATGTGTGGAAGCGGCGCGGCGCCGCAACCTCGTAATCAATTCAAACGAGCTTCATTGTTTCAAGTAGGAGGAAGGGCCCCAATGTGTCGGCATCGACGATTACTGCGCCGTGCTGCCGATGTAACCTAGCTCTATCGGATCGATCGACTGTTACTAGTAGTTTACGATGGCCCACTATGGGCATTACTGATTCTTATAATGTTCGTCTCACGATTGGTTCCTAGACTGTTCACGCATTCACGTTATCAGAACGTACTCTTTACCCATTGGTATCATCATAATGTATAAACTTGTACCCGTATCAACTGAGGAGCTATAAGAATGAAATCTCTGATAAAAGCGCGTGGCTGTAACGGCGACAATTTATGATAATTTGTTGAGTTTACAGGTTTTGGTAGTCTAGGATGATGCGGCTTGAGTGCGGGCGGCAGCGGACACCTTGTAATGAGCTACATCTGCGAATCAATTTATTAAGCGTCGCAATAAATTTGCATCGTCAAACAACATCCATACCGGCGAGGCACGTTCGGCAAATAGAATTAATACGAAGCTCCCCGCATCTTCGTCGGCTGGCAGTGCTGCCCCTTTCCATCTTTGCAAACACAATTTTGCTCTATTTGTGTCCCGCCATTTCCGTTTCACCATTGCATTGCTTGAGCAGCAACGTCACTGGATTCGCGTGCGAGCGATCCCGTAGAGATTCCTCGCGTGCGAAAACCGGTACGACTTTAGTCTTTGCTCCATCGATCTTTCGACACTGAATTGATAATAATCTACATTAATTATTTTACAAGCCGTCAAAGTTTTGGCTTCTTTATTACTCTCCTGTACACGCAGATGATGCTTTAGTAATGAGTAATGCGAGCAACAGGCAAGACGCCGCGGCGGATCGTTCATAGTTTAATTTCTAAACTTTTTTATTCGCTTTAATGTGTAACTCCACATACAGTAATTTTAGGCCGTTTGCGGCTCATCGTGCTCTTGACGGATAAATAAAATGTAAAAGTAAGTTGAAAGAAGTTCTGTCGAATCATTACGGCGTTAGAGGCGGCGCTCGATCACTGACAAAGCTTTACGCGTCGATTTGATGATGCTAGTGTTAAAGGTTGCAGGTCGTAGCTCATAAAATTAGACGATCTCTTATACCCAGTGCCAAGGGATTTCAACGGTTCGCCTCTGAACGGGAAATACCTGTAAACGTACATATATAACACCACTATTGTATCCGTCGACATGTTAAAGTAATTGGCAAACATTTACGTTAACATCTTCCTGTCACGGTTATTAATTACAGTTCTATGATTATTTAGACTGCCTTATAGCTCAGTTGGTAGTAGGTATATCCAATAGCTCTGAAGGTAGATACCTTCAGAGCTATTGGATGTGGGTTCGATTCCCACCCAGGATAAGCATTTTTGTGACGAACATAGATGTTTGTTCTTTGTCTGGGTGTTGTGTGTATCATAAGTATGTATTTACAAAAAAAAAATATATAAGTAATTTATCAGGTATCTGGTTCACATAGTACAAGCTTTTCTTAGCTTGGGGCTAGATGGCGCAGTGTAAAAATGTCCACCCAATATTTATTTATTTATTTACGTGATATTTACCGTGATTATGTTGTTAAACAAGCTTCTGCTATTTCGGCGCAGTTGGATGCACCATACTCAAGGGCAGACTAAATACTTAATCATTGAACTGTAACGTCATCCTGTACTATGCCAAAATTTCGTCCAAGGCTATTTGATTTATAATTAGATGGGAAAGAGGCGGATCTGTCTCTATTGGGATGAAGCTGCATGAGAATGGTTGAAATGTCTTGTCTGCTTGTACGATTATTTCCGTGGCGGTTGCTGTCAGAACTTCTTTGACAAGTGGAGTGTGTGGGTCGAGAACAGAGAGCGTAGTTATCCCGTACTCGGGGCATGTTAGACCGATCTGAATTCGTGAAGAGTTCAATAAGCCGGGCTTAGCATCGATCTTCGATCCGACGATTACGGCCGGCCGGCGTTGACGGATGTCAGCTTAACTTGTCTGTCACCCGGCCGGCGTAGACACCTACCACATTAATCTCTATTCTCGCCGAGCAACACGTGGATTTACGCATCGTCGAAAGTAATTTATATGCAAATGACTTCAACCTTGACGATTTCGTGACTCTAATACGGCTTGCGTGTTTCAAAGCTACAAAGCCCTCCGGATTTGTATACTAACGGTACTCATTAGACAGATAGGTGTGAATTAATCATTAAAACATAGAATGAGTGTTAATTTTATTTTATTTTTGATTATTTGTCACTTGATCAATCTTTACTTTTAGTGATTGGCTGCCATAGTGTTACGAGTTTATAGCTGATGAATGAATGTATTCAAATTATTAACAAGCTTTTGGTCCAACAACGCTGACAATCTTATAAACTATAAAACCAGATACGACAACTCAACCTTCAAAGTTGCTAGTATTCAAAGTGTCAGATAATTTAAAATTAATATTTCAAGTCTACCAATGTCAGTTGTCACAAGACAAAGGTATCTGCTTTGTTATGGCATCGCGCCCGGCTCTTTGGATGTACCACCACAATATAACCGGCGTCTTGATAAATAGGAACGACTGCGGGCCCAACAATGCTGCCTGTAAGGCGATACTCGCGTATCGACCGTTCGATTAATGACCCTCTCGCCTAAAAGAATGGACCATAATATTTATTATCAGATAAGCCACCGCTACCGGTGATTCCTGTGTCTCCGACTATTATACAACTCCCGATGCGTCGTCTATGCATTACTCACCTTGACCGGCGTGAGATATCAATTTATAGATGTTGCCTTCTCGTTGTATATTTTTCATTTCTTTGTTATTTTTACGTTCTTCGTTGGTGTTCCTCTTTTGATACAAATCGTTGTCTCCGTAATTCTATCTTTACAATGTAGATGTTGGTTTCATAATCATAACCCGCCCTAAAGTGTGTTGTACGAATATCGATTACGGTTGTGAGCGCGTCAGACGTTCAAGGAACTAATCAGTTCGAACTGCTTTTATATTATAATAGTTAATGAAACGTTCCGCCCACGGGCTGAGAGCCAATTGATCTTAGCGCGTTAATAGCCGCGTCGAAAGATGTGTGCACGAGCGATCGGGCGGTTAACGGGTAACGAGACTACCATCATCTAAGATTATAAATTTAAATACGAATTTATAGGTATTTTACAGCGGAACCTAATCAAACCTTTGACGACAAGAGTGACCTCTGACGAGAATGTTGACATATTGCTTATTAGCTGTTCTTTGTATGCGTCGCTTTTGGTAATGCCATACCAGACTATGTTTTATTGGCACCTTTATGGGGTGATTTCGAAGATGCGTAGAACTTGATGGTAGATAAAATGTGACCGACAGTTGACATTTGACTTGACGCTTATGAAATGTGATCGTGGTAGATACTAGAGAGCCGTGGAACTATTGCACTAAAATATAGACAGATAAAAATGTTCCCTACCAATAAATATCTGTTTATTCATAATATCACAGCACAGATAGATAAATAGCACTAGTAATGAGTAGAATATTATTAAATCATGCTGATATTGACTAAAGGTAGTCTAGTCTATATATACATTATCTTAATTAATAAGACGCTGTTCTGTTATTTAAAGTCGAACTCGAAGAAATATTTAGCAGCTGGGCCGTAGTAAATTCGACGCCGTCATTAATTTTACTTACATTACGGTTCTCCGGATATTTAAGATTTAAATCCTTATAAAGACATCTATCAACAGACACACGCGACACTCGAGTCCTTCCTTTGATCTTCCGATTACACGTACGTTATATTCTTGTAATAAATGCTTTTTATGCGTTTCTCATAATTATGTATTTTTTATGTTTATTTTCATTTTCTTTATGATTTATGTCTTTGCTGTTTCCGACAATTTAAACTGCGGAAGGCCTTGCATGGTTTATGTAATGAAGCGTATGGTTTCTGTGTTGGGCTTACTATTTAATTGTAAACTTGATTCCAATTATCGGGGGAGCATATTATACGCGTAACTATGTAAAGCATATATCAATGAAAACTGTGGTGTTGAGTATGTTACTATAAAAAATATCACGTGAGAAAGTAAGTAAGTAGGCGGGCTTTACGTTTTCAACCAATGCTCGTGTTAATTTGACCTGACGCATAATAATTCTAATGCAACGTGGCAATGCCGCCAGCATGATGGGTACGCTGCCGACTGGTAGTGGGTTTGAGCATTTTAATAATTGTCCTCTAGACTTTAATCGGTCTTCATACAATACTTTTGTTCTTGTATTGTAGGTCGTTTAGGTTCGATTTTGTGTATTTTGTTCTAGTAAAGTAAAGAGTTGTAATAAAGGCCATTTTTTCATTTCATTCGGGGCTATAAACTTGGGGTGTACTAAGCCAAAATGGGGTAATTGTGTGCATCATTATGAACATTTTTTACTACGTGACCAACCCCGAAAACGTGAAAAAAAGCAGCTGTTCCATATATTTTGTCAAATAAAAATGTTCTATGGACCAGCTGTTTTTTTCGGTATTTCGAGCATAGCCCCATAGTAAAAGTTGTTCACAATGATGAGTACAATGACCCCCATTCGACTAGACCCTTCACCCCTAGATCCTAGAAATCAATTATATTTTATTAATGATACTATTTTTACTACCTTTGCCTAGTTTTAAAACATTAAAGAAAGCAAGAATAGCTTCGATCATTGTCATAGTCTCGCTTCATATACTCTTTGTACAATGAAAAGGGACATGCTTGGAATTCAACTCAAGTGGTCATAAAAATGATACGAGCTCAGTGTAAGTACGTAATCGCTATCGGTCTTTTTGAATTTAGTGAAAGAGTTCCCAGGAATTAAGTATTCGGACCACATGCCCATCGATCTGCGTCCGTTTTCAATAGCTATAAAAGCTGCTACATTTTGTGTCTGTTGAAGACCCTAGGTAGAGCTATACCGGGATAAGGTATTATACTCGACGTGTGTTGTTTATTGAATGGATATATACAAGGTCGCCTTCGAGAGGGTCTAGGTAACTGTAAGTTGTAACACAGACATTTATCTTGTCAAAACCATGACCTGCTCTTATATTTCATCTCAGTCTACTCCCGTAACTATAATGTATTTTTTCTGCTATACATAAAAACAAATAAATTTGCGGGTAGCTGCATAATCATATTTCCTGAAAAAATATTCATGTGATACATTTGGCTGCTACAATGATTTGAAAACTATATTCTACTATAACTAAAACTATATATTTTATAATTTCACTATCAAAATGTCTAACAATTTAGCGTTTGCATCGATGATCATTTTGATTATTTGGGGCTTACCTAAAAACGATGCTTAAGTTAACACACGTCATTTAGCTTCTGCACAATACAAAATTGACGTAGTCTAAACAAACTAGCGTGATTTAACTTTAAGCGGCTTTTGTGAATAAGGCCCTTAGTCTTCTGTCTGCACATTTCGTATGCTAGCTACCCGATTCGAATGTTTCGAGTATGACGTCGCATTGTCAATCCATGAGTGGCGTACGATGCCGCGGCTCAGTGGGCAGCGCGGCTACAATTAGCTGCGATTTGTCTCGGTGCTCGTCCGATGCGCACGGACGCACTTCCCATAGCCACCTGCCAGCCACCGCCACCGCCGCCGGAGCTGCACCGCCTCGCTGCACTGTCACCGGACTCGGCCACTGCCCTAATTAACTTTTTGTCTACTCCTCGCCGAACAATCGATTGACATTCCGAACCATTCCGGATCAACGACTCCGACTCCGAACTTAGATAACGACGGTTCTTCTCAACATTCGATACGGTTTATGGGAAATTCACAGATGCCAGCAGCAACGTGATTTATTTTTGGAAACCGTTTTATCTTCCACATTTATCAAATAGGAATATTAGTTTTTTCTCACTTCCTGTCGTATCTCGTTATGCTAGAGATATAAAGGCAAATGCAATTTAGATTGTGCGTCAATGGTTAATTTATGTCTCGCAGTATAAACGGCTCCACCCTAATGTTAAGAAGTAATAAATACTCCGACACGTAATTGAAGCTTTTATTATTTATTTATTTACTACATCCTCATTGAGGATTTCCTCTGTGAATTGGCGTTGTTCTAATTTATTGATTTTCAACGGTAATACATTTTTCGTTGAGCTTTTCAATGATTTCTGCCACTGGACGTCGAATGATGTCTGTGATAAGTCGTAACATTGCGCTTGACCGCGTGCGAGTTCAAGTTCGCACGGATGACGAACAGCTATCCTCATTCGAAAGAGGACCGCTGTTCGTCCGTTGCGCAAGCGCAGATCGCCGTCGCCGCGCGGGCCTAACACATATTTACGTCATGACTCATCAATAGTGTCAACACGTCACAGTCTCGTTTATTAAAACATGTTACATTTTTTGTACTGTTTATTTATAGTTTTTTTCTAAAACACTAGATGGTAACACGACCAATGATCACCCATTTTACTATTCTAATGGCAGCCTTCCAGTATTGCTGTTTCATAGTTTGCTGTGAAAATATTTCAAAAAGCTATCGAATTGATACACGCCTACATTCCTACCTGGCCTACCGATACAGTAACAACGCAAACGTTTTTATGCAAATGTAGATGGAGCCGGTCAAAAAGAAATTAATCGAAGTCCATCTAGTATGCACAGCACTGCCGCGGCTTTCGGTCTGAGGTCTCCTTTTAATTACTATTTTATTATTACAATAATGTCTTTCTCTACAATGTAACCAAAACAGATTATGTTTCAGATTAGTTTATGTACTTGTTTAACCTTCTTTTCTTACTATAGATATATTATGTCTATTATTTTAGTACTTTTAGTAGTGATGCAAAAGCCACGGTAGCCTAACCGGGAGACCGCTTCACTTGTAATCGTGAGGTCGCGGGTTCAAACCCAGGCCCGTATCAATGTGCTCTATGGAGTCATACCACTGGTTTTTCTGTGAAGGAAAACATCGAGGATATCTGCATGCTTCCGGAGAAGAAATTCAATGGTGTATATGAATTCACCAGCCCGCAACAGGGCCAGCGTGGTGAATATGGCCCATTCGCACTTCGAGGGTAGGCCAAGTCCAGCAGTGGATAATTAAATTAAAAAAGGCTGATTATGCTTATGCTTGTAGTGATGCAAGATGCCTTTGCCGATTCGATTTATTTGACATACTTTCAAGTAATGTTGTTTTATCCACCACGTCGAGTCAACGTAAAGGCTTCATTACATAGCAAGCTGTTTTAATTTTAATTGTAACAACCAACTCTTCAAAGCCTAACTTGGACCTTGGTAATCATAAATAACAGAGACTTTGATTCGAGCGTTCATTTGAATATTTCAATTATTTTTCGATGTTACTTACTTCTTTATTACCGGTGCGTTCGATTGAAGGCGTTTAATTGCTTAAATAAATATTTCTCTGATTTACTGCCAGCATTCGTTTTAGAATCGTCGAATATTTACGTGCCCAGAAGCGCTACTTACATTGTAAAGACCATTTCGCAAAGAAGCTAGGCTAGCAACAGTCAGTTTGTAAAGTAATGTCGTTTAAGCGCTAAACTAGTTCTAATTAGTAGCCAGACGCAGGCTTAATAATATTCTCATTTTCTTTTGTCGTCATGTATGGATGCTTTCACTGAGTGTTTGACAGTTCCGCCGACTTGAGTTACGACCTTCCTTGATAACTTTCCTACTTATTGTGTAATACAAGTATTAGGAACAGTATTGCGATGTTCGTATTTGTCTGGTTTAATCTCACTTGACAAAGGTTCGGCGTTTACGAGGACAACTCGTGCGTCTCTACGTTTTACGAGCCGCTGTTAAATAATGCGTGCTTCCCGCGATGTCAGAACGCGAACCTTCTCGTTCTGTACTTTTTATGAGTTGTCGGAACGTGTCTCATTTTATGTTACCCCTGTCGGAGGTAGGGCTCGCTAACTTTGATTTTATACGACCTACATTTCCCATTACAAATCCAATTCAACTACCACATTACTGGAGTCTCATAAAGATTCTGCAGTTGGATTAGACAGTGTGTATAACAAAACAACAATACGCGTACAAGTTGAGGTTATTAGTGAAAGCAATAGACATTTCGGAATTTATAAAATTCCCTTTTCTCTAAAATACGGCCATATATCAATAGGTATTCCGCCACGGTCGGTTCTCTAACTACGAATATAAGTTTGTAATTGTAATTATATTTTTTCAATGTGATTTAACAACAAAGCAGTGTTTAGATTTTTATCTTACTAGTTGTATGAGATTCGTGCTAGTGCTCGGTAAGCGGTGGTGAACATTCTGCGATCCCCAAGCCGCCTGCCAAGCGTGGGGATTATGGCAACCCCTTCCTTAATAAGGGGAAGGCTTATGTCCAGCAGTGGACGTCTCCTGGCTGATAATGATGATGATGAATGTGCTATGAGAACTTGCTTCTTGCCAATTATATTCATGATTCTAGGTCAACGAGACGTACCCTACGAATTTTGATTTAACTGAGAGTATCAAGAGTTTGGGCAAAAAAGTCGTATTTTAGCTGTAATTTTTTATTGCGTTGAGTTAGAAGCTTGGTTTTTTACAACTATACCGTAAATAGACCTACGTATCTGATATTCATTTCGACCTTGTAAATTCAACCATTCCTGAAAAAAATGAGAAAAACAGTCTTGACATACAGACAAACAGACGGACAAAAAAGTGATCCTATTAAGGTTCGTTTTTCCTTTTAAAACTGACACTGATTCTTGGTTCTGTTCATGTAACAAATCAATTGATTTAAATGTTCAGTAATACGATTCTAAAGATAGGTATAGGAATCCAAAGAAAAGCAAATAAATATCAGCTGTTCCATACATTTTGTCCAAGGTCAATGAACTTTTTGTATGGAACAGCTGTTTTGTTTCTCGCGATTTCTGGGTTTGCCCCATAGTAAAAGTTGTTCATAATGATGAGTACATACATGCCCTTCAGTACTGTTGAATATATCAAGTTTTTTGTTTAAAAATTAATGTAAATTCATACACAGTCTTGAAAACAATCCGAAGATACATATTTCACTACAATCCCTACCAGTAGCTACCTTGGTAGGATTAGTGGAAAGGCCGTTTGATTTTTCCAGTAGTTGTTTTTTTTCCCGGTAGATCTAAGTAGATTTTTTCTCCACCTATCCCTACCGGCAAGGATAGCTTGGTAGGGATAGGTGTGCCAGGCCATAATTTTCACGTCGCCGCCGTCCCCTTCTCTTTCGGTTCTATGCCAATCTCGTCTACTATCGCGATGTACTTACCACAATATTTTAAACCGGCTAAGAATGACAGACAGATTATGACAGATACATGATTTATCCAAGATTAATCTCAAAACTGAGAATAAACATTACACACGTCTGCATCACACAAATATACTATTAAGTGCGGGAGGGCGTAAGCCCGGACATCCAGGGATTATTTCTTTTGGGCCAGGGATACGAAGTGACAGATAGAGATAAACCTTTTTTAACAAGCTTTAATAAAACAAACTTTCATTCATGATGTTTTCGTACCATCCTGAAATAATAAGAATGATTAAACTAACCTAAAAAGGCATTTTTTTTCATGCCTGACTAAATTTGTAAACAACAATAGCGGATTTACGACCAATCATAGCCATTTGTCAGAAAACTAAGGCCTGTCATTGGTTCGACAATTCGAATCCGCCATTGTTGTTTACAAATTTTGTCAGGTAAGAATGAACGAAGTATATGCCTTCGTGTATCTTCGCAACTCATAGATCGATTTTCCTCATATATCCGAACTAAAAAAGGATTTTTTTTATTTTTTTATTCATAGTTTTACGAGCCTGAGTTGTCCTAATGTTGGGCAAAGGCCTCCCTACACTCTTTCTATTTGTCTCTGCCCAGAGCTACAAATTGTAGTCAAATAAAATAAAAAACTCTGAATATGCAAATCGGATCGTTACTCTAGCTATTGTCGAGTAAACACATAAATACAGTAAATGATTGTCTTCATTACACTCCGAGAACTTTCCTTCGCCCAGTCAATCACTAATAATTAGTGTACGTATTGCGTTATTGATATAGAATCTATATCTATATCATAGATCAATAGGCGTAATGAGATAATAAGTCAATATGCGCATATTTGATATTAGATTGGTCAATATGCGTAATATTCCAAATCATTATTTAGTATTTTTGATGTTTTAGACGTTCGCAGTAAAGTGCGTCGCAGTTTGTAATTTAGAGGTTTTAATGATTCGCAATACCACAACAGCAGTTATGTTCTTTCGCGCTCTTTGGTTTTCGCGGTAACGTCGTCGCAATGATATTATTCGCAGTCTGTTATTTAATATCAGTTTGTGTTATTTAATATGTTTTGTTCAGACAGATATCGATATATTTTGCCTATACGTCACACGTAGTACAATATTGCGAAATGGTCTTATATTTACCAGATTATTATGTGTTCACATGTAAGAAGTTCAGCTAATGAACGTTTTGGTAAATAAACGTGTAAGTTCTTGAGTAGTTGTGGAATATATATAAATAAATAAAGTATGATGTTTTAGAACGTTTTTCGCTTTCGTATACGAACACTTAGTTTGTGACAAAACTAGTAGTAAATTGCGCTGTTTTTTGTCGTTGCTGTATGCTTATGGCAACACCTCCCTTTAAGAGAGAGGCCTTCGTCCAGCTGTGGACGTGTTCAGGCTGTTGATGTGTATGCTTATAGCACGATCAAGCTCCTGTGCCATATGGTAATGCACCTCGGCGATATTCGCATACCATCTTGATTCGAAATCGATATACAATGCGGTGAGCGTATGCCACGATCGTCAGGTGCAATTATATAATGCAAAAAAGTTGATTTTTACAGCACAATTTCAGAGAAGGACACCCTACAAATTAATATACAGAGAAGCATTCAATTTGCGATAAAACGTCTTAATGAAAAGCTTTCGTTCCAGATTACGACATTCAACGCCATTTTCACAACTCCACCTTCCAATTTATTTTTTATAGGATCTTAAAATTACTAATTTAGCTAAAACAACAAAGTAAGTCATCGTCCTTGCACCGGAGCACCATAAATTGTGATTGCTTTCTCCGAACCCGTTGTCTACGAGGCATTCCAATCAGTCGGGTGAACGCCTTGAACGAACTCACTCTAGGAAGACAGTTAACAAGCTCTGCCGCCTTATTCGAGACTCCTCGTCATATTCAACCCGACGTAATTTACGCTACACTTTTCTAACTCGTGACTAATGAAAGAGATGGTGATACCACCCGTCGGTTGAACATAGACCAAATGCTTCGAAATAGGGAATCAGATGTTTCTCACGAATCGAGCGAATGATTGATCTCTGATTAAAGCAGTGGACCTCTTTCGCTTAACTGTGTCCTAGTTTGACGCTCTAACATTTTCTACTGATTCTTATTTGGTTTAAGGTAAAGAAGATTGCGTTTGCATAGAAAAGTTGACAGAATCAAACGTGGTTGATACTAGTGCTCTACATTCAGCGTGCAGGGTGCGAGTCGCGAGTCGCGACAGAAGGTATTGACATGTGGCGATGTCACCCGAGCTCAGCACAGGCGGCACAACTGCGAGTGCTCGCGATAAGATTTTCCATCCAATTTGCCGCTACCAGCACCTGTCTCGTTTTTTACTGTAAATCTGCTCTAAGTACGCACTTAACATGGCGCGAGCCCTCATGCACAGTTTCTAATAACATATGCCCCACAGATTACTTACGCTTATGGCCACTTGAATCTTACAGTAGCGGGCTGCGCCATTTTTGTTACGCTCGGCTTCAGGCATCTGGGGAATGCCCCGCGCGTTTTAATATTACGGATTCAGTTGAATCGCTCACCCTGTGTGTCAGACACGGGGTTACATCCCGCCACATTGCAGAAACATTTCCTCTAGACGGGTGCTCGCCGAGTTTTGAACTCGGTTAAGCTCGACGGAATAGCTATTCTGAAATTTCACCAACGCATATGCAAATGTCAGCTCTCGACACTGATTGTACGAGTGGCACGGGGAAAATTCATGCATTTACATTAAATTCAACCGAAATTGGATCCCGACTTCGTATCGTAGTTTGTACGCGATCGCACTATGTCACTGGTGCAGTTGTGCACCGCTCTCGATATTTACGATTTTCAATCGGATCAGTCGCTTTGTTATGGATTGTTTAGAGCGCCGTGCTTTTAAATTTGGCAATAAAACTCACCGTACGTTTGTACAGTTATGACATATTGTTCGATAGTAAAACGGTTTAGCGCTTATGTTATGGAACAATGAAGTTTCCCAGAGAAGCTTATAGAAGCCTATTGAGCCTTCATATATGTATGCAGTATGCAAGTGTTTGCCCGTGTTTTCTTTCCGTATCGTTTTAATCAGGACCTGGCAGTTATTGCCTGTTGTTATTGGAGCCGCTTCGCTTGGCGGATTAACTAATCGAATGATTGTTTACATTCGTTTGCCTCGCTGGTATCAACTACTCCGCGTATAATGAACGCTTGGTACATTAATTACAGCTTTAGTGCCAGTTTTACGACTTCGCCTTTATCGGCTCATGTGAGATTACGTGTTCAGCCTTATTATTTTGCTTTTTCTTATTGATGACTCAATTCCACTTCATTAATGCCTTTGGTTTAAATGCTATAAAACTACAATGTTTCTTCTGGGTTAATTAAACAAGATAACCGTGTGATGACAGAAGCGAAGCGAATCGGAGATAAACTGTGCTGCTAATTGACTATTTCTTCTGTATTAAATATGCGACTCGAATTTATCGCGCTTAAATTCAGTTAAATTAGGACTTTTATTAACAGTTACAAAAAGTAGATGTAACCGCGCTAAGTAAGCGAGTTAAGTGTTTTTGCTCTCGCCGCTGTCATGATCATCCTAGTTAAGGAAATTATAACTAAGGAGTATTTTATCTCACCTATTGCAGTGCAAAGTTATATAGATGGCAAGCAGAGCAAGTGGGACGACCGTTCTCTCTAATTTGCGGGTAACACCGGCCGAGGCGCAAGACTAGGGAAGGGAAGGTAATAAATTGGCGGTCGCACGATCGATTGCTGCGCGCGCGCACAAATCAACCGGCACGTCAAAACAATGGCGGCCACGGCTGCGGGGGCGATCGTGCTGCCACCCGCGGGCCCGGCTCGCAACCAACTTGTTTATACACTCCCATCTCTATGCATGCACTTGTCGAAGAAATTATCGAGACCATAGCTAGCTTCTGGTACTTTCTGGCAATATTTTTTACATCTCCACGATTGGATAACAATTTTCGAACATTCCTTTGATGGTTAAGAACTAGCATATGATTATGTTTTTAAAGCTTAAACAGGAAGAAAAATTATGACCTCCGGCAGGACTCGAACCTGCATACGAGCATCCATAAGCATAAGTGTGGAATCACTTCATACAAAAATATTCAAAATAGCATATGATTATTCTGCATTCTACGGGTTGTTTAATAATAGTACATTATGATACGAGTGTGCTATGTTGGTCATTACACTAGAGGCGGTATTATGCGCGCGAGCCGCAGGCGAGCGCGATAAGGAAGCCGAGAGCGTAATGACTAATAGCACAAGAGTTCCATACGACTGTTTTCGTCACACTTGCGAGGAAAAAACAATATTTTTTTGATAATAATCAACCACACAGCGAAAACGTCAACAAACATTTGCGGAAAATGGCGCCCAAATCCGTAATGCGCGCGCAGGTTGACATTTACTTCAGCGGCATAAAAACTCTTTGTTGGTATTACAAAAAAACTGTAAGTATTACCCGGCTATATTAAGAGTGCTTCGTATATGTACGTCTAATTGCAGTCACGTACGAACTTGACTTTACCGGGTTATACCTATTATAGTACAAGTGCCGTAATGTAAAGTAAAAAGCACGCGTGTGTAATAGCTTGGATTATGAGCCTAAAAGCGATGTAATAAGATCTACTTTACGAGCAAGTGTGATGAAAATGTGTTTACCAATACTTAAGGGTATTTGTTGATCTACCCATTGATGTAATCAAGTTTTAGAACAAAAGCGATCCATTTTGTAGTGTTTTTTACTTCTTACATTTATCAAATTTGTGTTTTATTAATAGTTTGCTTTGATGGCTGGATCAATAATTTATATTTATAATTTTACAATTTATATTATGATGTTTTATAAATGTACTTCTAATTTATGCTTTCAATTTAGATTATTTATAATTATAAAGACTCTGTCCGAAACAATATCTATGAGGCCTTCAGACAATTTTACTCCACACAACAAACACACACTCACTTACTCCGCGATTCTGCGCACGCGATTAATGGAAGAGAAAAACAAAACAATTTTAGATAGAATGTATAACCGGTACTATAGCATACTATCAAATATATCTAGCCAATGTCTCGGAACACCAAATGGAACTGGGTATACCCACATTCTTCTGATATTGTTAGGACACCTTTCAATTCTTTCATTATTTTTTTCCAAGCCAACAATCTACTGTTTGATAACTTCACGTTCCTTTCACATCGAAGCGACTACTAACTGCTTTTACAATTTCCACACCCACTTTTATCACGTTATTAAAAATGGATAAGTCAGATATATATGTTGATATAGATGAAAGTCTTAAAATTAAATGTTGCACCTTATATAAACTAGAAGACAGTAGAAATGAATTAGCAAAGTATAACTTTAAAGTACTCTCCTGCAATATAAGAGGTTTACAGCACAAAGCCTCAACAGGACAACTTTTTACTGTTTTAAGACGCCTCGGTATTGATTATGATGTCCTGATATTTTCAGAATGTTGGCATAATCTGCCGAATCCACATATTCCTACTATTCCCGGTTACAGCTCTTTTTACACTACGAAAGTTTTAAATAAGTGTGGCGGTGTCACAGTCTACATTAAAGACTGCTGGTCTGCTAGTGCCGAAGAACCTGTGTTTGATGACGCAAACTGTCTGGTGGTCAATATAGCAAATCAAGCCACTGTTATAGGCATTTACCGCTCACCTGCTTTTGACAATACCAACAATTTTATCGCTTCACTTGAGCGTTTACTTGAACCAATAAAAGACCACAAAAACCTCATTTTTGCGGGAGACATAAATATAAATTTGATGGACGAAAAACTCAACAGCAGTAGCGCAGATTATCAGTGCCTTATGCTTGAATGCGGTTTTCTCCCAGCTATAACCCAACCAACGAGGCAACAGGCTTGTCTCGACCATATATTTCTAAATAATAAGTATAATCCCTTAGGTCTTGTCTGCAACTGCTCCTTAACGGATCATGATCTTACCATGGTAGGACTTAACTTAACCAAGAATAAAGACGCAAAAAAATCTATAAATAGACAAAAAATAAGAACAGACTATTCAGCTATTGTTAAGGACCTAAATACCATGGACTGGAATAAAATCATGGAAACGGGCAATGTTCATGACGCCGTTAGGATGCTGAACAGCACTATTGCTAACCTGGTAGGAAAACACACACAGAAAGTGAAAGTTAGCCGCAGCAAACATCATCTAAAGCCTTGGATTACTCCGGGGCTCATACGATGCATGAGACACCGTGACAACCTGCACCTCCAGGTTAGAAAACAACCTAAAAACGCTGTTCTAAAAACAATATACAACAGATATAAGAATTTTTGTAATGACATACTGCGTAAGGTTAAATCAAACTATGAGAACTCTCAAATCACGAAACACCATAAAGACCCAAAAAAGTTGTGGAGGACAATAAAGGAGGTCTGTGATATCCCTTGCCTTAAAAATAACCCGCACGAGCTCTTGCAGGGTCACAGTACTCCTCGAGAGGCAGTAAATTTTTGTAATCAACACTTCGCTATGGTGGGGTCAAAGCTTGCTGCGGACATTTTGAACAGACTCACAGTAACACAGGAATCTTTGTGTAGTAGTTTAAAGCTGGAAACAGGAGTCGCAGACTCGCTGTTTTTGTACGCCACTGACCAGCAGGAAGTCAACAGGTTGATTTCAGACTTGAAGACTGATAGTGCACCGGGAATCGACTCTTTTACTCCCACTCTCCTCAAACATATCAGATATGCCATTATCGGTCCTCTGACGCATATTTGTAATTTAAGTATGGAGTCTGGTATCTTCCCTGACAGCTGGAAGACGGCGGTTGTGTGCCCCATTCACAAAAATGGGTCTAAAGATAGCGTAGATAATTACCGTCCGATCTCTCTTCTTCCTATTCTTTCCAAACTACTGGAAAAAATAGTGAACAAGCGTTTAGTCAATTATCTTGAACGACTCAATTTATTATCAGATAGACAGTTTGGATTTAGGCGTGGAAAGTCTACCGAGGACGCCGTCGAACTGCTGACATCTAGGTTATCTAGGCACATGGACAAAGGGAACAGATGCTTGGGAGTTTTCCTCGATCTTGCCAAGGCATTCGATACAGTCTCAGTTAACACTTTGCTTAAAAAGCTAGAATGCTTTGGCATCCGTGGGATTGCTCTTGCATGGTTTACCAGTTATCTAAGCAATAGACAGCAATCCCTAAAAATAGGGGAACATCTGAGTGATAGGAGAGACATCTCCTTTGGAGTTCCTCAAGGAAGCATACTCTCTCCCACTCTATTTATAATCTACATGAACGATATCCTGAAACTAGAGATTCCATACGCGGATCTAATTTGCTATGCGGATGATACGGTGGCGATATTTTATGGCAAAACCTGGCAAAGCACAATGTCTGCAGCAGAAAAAGGCATGTCTATTATATCAAACTGGCTGGACCATAATCTCCTCACGTTTAATGTCAGGAAAACTAATTTCATCGGTTTTCATATCAATAAAGCTACCGAACTCAAACTTGATCAAATCAATCTCCATAGGAAGTCTTGTCCCACGCTCACAACTACTTCCCATCCCGACTACAGTTGTTCCTGTCAGAAAATAAAAAAAGTGGGTTCTATAAAATATTTAGGAGTACTAATTGACCAGAATCTTAACTTTGAACCCCACATAGCCGCCGTCTCAAAAAGAGCGCGGAAAATAATATTTCTTATGAAGACGCTCAGATCTGTCGCTAGTATAAACGTACGAAAACTGGTATATACCTCACTGTGCCAATCACTGCTGCAATACTGCATAGGGGTATGGGGTGGTGCGGCAAAATCATTTATGATTGACCTAGAGCGAGCCCAACGAGCGGTCCTGAAGGTGATGATTGGGAAACCACGCCGATACCCCACACAAGATTTGTATCGCGACACACAGGTCCTTAGTGTTAGAAAATTGTTTGTAATAAGAGCAGTGGAGAAAATACAGACAAGCGCACAGGAGCCGCTAAATAAAAAAAAGAGACAGGTTCGTCCAGAATCAGCACAACTGCCGAAAGTTAGAACGGTATTTGCTTCCCGCTTACCCCCATTCATAAATATATTCGCCTTTAATATGGTGTGCAAGCTGTGTGATATCAAGGAGCACTCGCATAGGGAAGCTAAAGCAAAAGTAAGACGATGGTTAATGGCTAAACCTTACGAGGAAACGGAAGCATTGGTCAGAGTATATGACCTTGACTTCTAAGTTCTAACAAGTCTCTACGTCTAAACCTTCCACATCATTGTTTGCCATCAGGCAGGATGTAGATCACGTAAATCTACTATAAAAAGACGGCTAAATAGCTGACTGACACAGGTTTACCTTAGCCACAACCCTACATCACATGTCATGATCCATCACGCACAACATACCATCCACACTCTACATAATACCTAAATAATATCATTCACATCTTCATCAGAACTCGTACAAGCTACCCAATTTCAGATTCATACAACGATGTATAACCTATCATATAGCATTTTGCCTCATCATATTACATTAATTTATCAATAATTTTACTTCCTTTCTGTTTCGAGCCATACCACATTTTTAATTTTTTTTTTTTTAATTTTTATTATTATTTTTATTATTTTTTTGTTTGTAAAAATCAATTCTTAACCTTATATGCTATTCTCGTAAGAGCGCGAAATCGGAACCTGTAACCCGTTGGAACCAGGTCACCAAAATACAGGCTCTGCCTAGTTTGGGACCTGCTAGTACCTACAAAATGTAATCCTGTTTCTTTAATTAAGTTTTATATTATTACCAGTGTTTGCTAATGCATTTTAGTGTATTTGAAAATTTTTCTTTTGGAAATAAATATTATCTTATCTTATCTTAATACTTGAGAGTGAATCATCCTGTATATTTTGCCTGTGGAACCTCATTATTTACAGACCTGTGGAATAGAACAGTTATAAGCACGCGGCTCGAAGAACTGACAACCGATGGGGAAGAAAGGTTCTTGAGTGGCGACCGGGAACCGGAAGACGCAGCGTAGGAAGGCCTCCCACTAGGTGGACCGACGACATTGTAAAAGTCGCGGGCAACCGGTGGATGCAAATGGCAGGTTGTCGTACAGTGTGGCGGTCTAAGGGGGAGGCCTTCGTTCAGCAGTGGACGTCTCCGGGCTGTTGATGATGATGAAGCGCGCGGCTCTAATGGTTGCATGTAAATATAAAATAATTAGCTGTATTTTTAAGGTGGCCATTCTGTTTCTGACCACACACCAAAATTGTGCACTTAGCAACCGATATTATCAACAATACCTGTCTCTATCATGAACCTGTTCGTGGTTAGCTGGGAAAAAACATGAATGAATGTGAGTTTTTGTGCACTTGTCGCAACGTTTCCGGCAAACCGGTGCTGGTGGCGGCGCGCGTGGAGAATCAGCGTACGCGCCGGATCGTCCGCGGCACCGGCTGACTTGCTGAGTCAGGGTCACCAGGGATTTGATTCACTGTTCTGGTTTAAAATTACTATTCGGGTAAAGCAAACTATAACCACCAAGCGCTGATACTGAGGCATTTCCTACTGTTGCAGACCTACTTAACTACTAACCTTTAATCGTTTAAGCTATATTCAACCGACTTCAAAAAAACCAGGTTCTCAATTCAATTGTATGTTTTAATTTTATTTTTTTATTAATGTTACACATTACTCCACCAATTATGAACTGATTTTGATGATACTTTTTTTGTTTTGTGGGCTTATATACTTCAGAGGTGGTTCCATATACATTTTATCAAAATCGGTTCAGTAGTTTGGTTTTTAAATAAAAAATTACTAGAAAATTATGAAAATGTCATCCAGGTATTCCAAGTTGAAGTCGGTAGTTTAAAAAAAAAAAACGTATTATTTACTAACAATATTGGACTTTTAATTGACTGAAATGAATAAATTGAAATTATAACCTTTAATTCAAAGTTAACACGAGTAGTAAAATTTATATAGTAGTGGTAGGACTCTACTGAAGAGTCCGCCTGGGGAAATACCGCACTTTTGCCAGCTATTCAACCGCCAAGCAGTAGTGTGCAAGCATTACTGTTTCGGTTTGAAGGGCAATGTTATAGCAGGTTATTATAGTATAACGGCAGAGAAATTACTGGGTATGAAAGAGATTTAACATCTAACAGCTCAGGGTGACGAGCGTAGTATAGTGCGGCGCAGGATTGTATTCTCAAGTTCACAATTCTGGCACTGCTACTGTTATGGGCAGGCGTGACGCATACCACCAAGCGAACGTCTCGCTCGTCTCGTCACTAGTTGAATAAAAACAAAAAGTATATAACATAAGTTGCCAAATTTAAAATAAAACTATTTCCACCTACACTGCTGTATATAGATAGTATATACCTCATCTCATCTCAATATTTTTGCGACATATTTTCCAAGACAGTGTCAGTCCAGTCCACGGTAAAATAATCACGTTTATAAAATGATATGGAACTTACTTATGATATGGATACTTATCAAGTGGAAACCAAAAAGTTGGTAGTATAATTCAGAAAAGTGTTTGTATCAATAATGAAGTAAGGATAGAATTGACCATATATCAAGTCTAAGTTAAAGTTTTCAGATTAGCTTAAAATCGTCACGGTGGGCAGCCCTATTATTAACACTTTTGGCACAGTTAGGATACGCTTCACTGGATTCTACTTATCGTGTATTAAAAAACGAAATTGAACAACTGATCACAAAACTGTATTATGCACGCAGTTCCAAAGCCAGGCAGTTAACGGTATTATTTTTTATCAGCCGACTTTTGGCTCTATTTTTGCTGCTGTGTCAATAATATTCAACTTTAGAAATTTTAAAAAGATATATAGGATTATTATTATGACAACTGACATGGTTTTGACACATTATCAATATAATTAAATCAGTATATCTCAGTACTTATTATCAGTAATATATTCCAGTATAAATAAAACGAAAAATATAAAGGATTACTTTATTATCATATGAATATAAATCTAAAATTATAAATTTAGTCAATACGCTGTAGAATTATATACCCTTGACAGAACATAAAATATATAGTCATAAATACAATGAAATAATAAAATCTTAGATTTCTTCACTGCTGAACGGATTTGGATGAAATTCGGAATGGAAAGAGCTTATTTCCCGGAATAATGATAGTCTACTTTTTATAATTATTATCATCGCTATTTTTCATCATCACGCGGGAGAATCCGCGCGGTGCAGCTTGTAAAATATTAATAGAATTAAAAAAGAAAACTATGAAATAACTTAAAAGCATTTAAAAATACTAATCTTCACACGATTATTATTTTTTTTTTACAAAATTGGCCATTTCTATTACTACAAGATAAGGTTAAAGACGCTCACAAATATTGCATGTTCTTACACGAGCGCGTTTAAGTCTTTTTACCGACACAGATATCAATAATAATGACGTTATACGTTATCGTATTTTTGAATCCAGTCAATAAATATGAACGTGATACTGCAGACTAACTACTGAAAAAAGACACAAGATTACCAAGGGGTATTACGAGGCTGTTCACGTTGAGCGCTCGTCGGAGAAACGAATACGCTTGGATGCTGAAAAAAAGCAGTAAGCTGGAGCAACAGGTAGACGTTCCAATTAGAGACAGGCGTTCTTGAGTGGTCGACGGCGTGGTTCGCGTCACCGAGCTTTGACAGCTGTACACAAAAACGCGGGCCCGTTTCGCTTGCCACTACAGAAACGCTTTTTGCGCCCGCAAACTTGTCGCGCACCACTTTGACTTTCTCGACCGTCTCGCCGCGTGTGTGCTGGCTTTATTCGCCGTCAAGAATCAAGATTTTTCACGCTTTGATGTTTGTTTTCATACTTAAGTATGTATTTTGTCTTCAGTTGCAAATATGCTTTTTTCTGTTTACTCACAATTATAATGGTTTTAAATGTAATGTCGCTGTATAATCGTGTAATTCTGACACGCCATATTGGTAGTCATTGTGGTCACTGTATCCACTCTTGACTGGCGACAAAGGTTCAAACAGATTTATCTTTCGACTTTTGGCTCGGAGCGGAAATGCTCCGACTACGTAATTTTTACCGATACCGATTTGACAACAAAATATATGGCAATAATAATTTATTGGGACGTATCTTGCACCGTTTATCGATTAATCGGCGCTGGATTCTGACTAACATTTTCAACTGGAAATATTATTCGGCCGCAATAAATTAGGGCTGTGTCGGGGCTCTTCGCGACAATTTCGGTAAGAGCTTTAATTCTTAATTATGGCTCTGGTCGCCTCTGTCGTATTTATTTTACTTTGCGAAATTATCTTTCGGACAGAATGGTGATAAATTTACTCACGCGATCTGTAATTGAGATGTTAATGTGTATGGAAGAAAACATACAAAATCCTCTACGTCTCTTTCGGTACAAACATGCTAAACTCATTTTCAACCGACTTCAAAAAGGAGGTTCTCAAGTCGACAGTATGTTTTTTTGTATATTTGTTACTCGATTACTCCGCCAATTACGAGTAGATTTTGATGATTCTTTATTTGTTTCGTAGGTGATACTTCAGAGGTGTCCCATATAAATTTTATTGAAATTGGTCCAGTAGTTTGGTTTTTAAATCAAAATATCTGGAAAATACGAAGATGTCATACAGGTTGTCGAAATTGAAGTCGGTTGTATTTTTTTTTACTACACAAAATAAATCTTACGTGTAAGACATGTATAATTTGGTTTTGTAATTTGAGTTCATAAAACGATACAAGAATCACTTTAATTACTTACATCCACAAAATAGTTTCTGCTGTTAATAAATAAACCGGACATCACGTTGAAATCTGGTAACATTCGCTGGCAGAGAGTTGTTTATATTGTCCTGTGATCGCCGAGTTACGGGCCTCGGTTGGAATTTTAATTCACAATTTGTCTCCCAATTTTTGGGGTTTGCTCGGGACGCCAGACTTAATGGGAAGGCATGCCGCGCCGCAGTCGCACGCTGTCTACGTACAGTTGTACCACAAAAATTGTCTGGATTAAACGCAGTGAATAAACTGCAAATGCGGTCTATGGTTACTTCGGCTATTGGTGTACCAGGCCAATTATACGTAATTGTTGTGTTGTAATTGGTTTTGTAATAATAACTAGGTTATCTTTTTGTCGTGGTGCACATATGAATTTAAAATTAAATTTTAATCACTTTATTTTAAGTGATTTTAAAAGAAAACTTTGAGCTTTGACAGCCTAATAGCTCAGTTGGTAGCATGTCTGCCTTCAGAGCTGTAGAGCGTGGGTTCGATCCCCACCTAGGGCAAGCATTTATGTGATGAACATAGATGTTTGTTCTGTGTCTGGGTGTAGCATGTATTATAAGTATGAATTTACGAAAAAAATATGTATATAAGTATTCTATCAGCTATCTGGTTTCCATAATACAAGCTTTTCTTAGTATGGGGCTAGATGGCGCTGTGTGTAAAAAAGTCCCCCAATAAATTTATTTTATTTATAGCTGTTCAGCTGTTCATTTCTGAAACAGAGAGCAGCAGAACAGTTCTTTAAGAATTTCCGCTACATGACGTCCAAGATGGTGAGTCGTTTCACCCCTTTGCAGTGGTCGTGTTTACGTACAAAGCACTTCGTAAGCTCTATCATTATTCGCACTGCAAAGGTCTGAAACTCTACCAGCTGCTTTTCGTTTGGAATCTTCAATCGAAGAGTGAACTTGACCTTGACTACGCTTCGGCAAGGTCAAACACGAACCTTTTGTATGTAAAAAAAATACTTACGCCGTGGCGTTTCTGCTATTTGTTTCATTTGAAAAGTATCACAGAAGCGGAACGTAGTTGTAGCAACGAAAGTTGTATGTACTTACATATGCACTCAAATCGAAACTAGGTTAACTAAGAAGTTGCAACTGGGTTGCGGTAATGGAGTTTGAATCTAGTTAGATGTACAAATAGGCTATGCTGCATTCAGTGAATACTCATCCGAGTGAGTCGTGTGCGGGTTCCACTCCATGCTACTTCAGTGTCATCTCGCCGCTTATTTATTGCCCAGCGCTGGATGGCGTACGCGTCCACTTCAAAGTCCAGTTAGCGAGCGGACGAGCGTATGATGCAGTTTTAATGACATAATCCAGATACCGCTGACTCGATTAACCCAAGCTACTGCCTTCGTTAAACACCTATCTTCACGTGCAGCCGTTCAGTTACCGGCATCCATCTAGTGCCGTATTAGATGTAAACAAAAAGAGAGTAACTCTACTTTATACCTGTCCTCCGTAATGGCGGACACAGATCGAGCCGAAAGAACTCCACCATCGAAAGAGAATTATTTCAGAGTTTTTTTTTATACAATCAAATGACGAGACAAGCAAAGACGTTCGCCTGGTGGTAAGCGTCACGCCTGCCACTAACTGTAGCTTTGCCAGAATTGTGAACTTGCGAACACAATCCTGCACCGCACTGCATTGCCCTCGTCACCCTGAGATATTAGATGTTAAATCTCTTCATACCCAGTGATTTCTCTGGTAACATTGCCCTTCAAACCGGAACACAGTAATGCTTGAACACTACTGCTTGGAGGTTGAATAACTGGCAAACGTGTGGTACTTCCCCAGGCGGACTCTGTAGTAGAGTCCTACCACTACGAAGAGTTAAGAAGCCAGAGCGAGACTGGTAATGATCGCTCGCGTTGGATCCCTTAACTTTTTCTATCCTTGTATCTGTCATATGGTGTGTTTCTATTTATACCCACCACACGACATGGGGTTTGAATCTATGAAGTGACTCATGCAGCAACTTCAAGATTTCCCAAACAAAGCAGTTTGTATCTCTCAGAGTTGATCAAAAGGTCGTTTGCATACGCGTACAGCACAGATCTAGCGAAAAAATTTGAGCAATGCATTCCTACATACCATGCTTGGTGAATGTTATTAAAATATACAACGTGTTTCAAAATGGTGTGGTAATACTGAAGGGTAGGTATGTACTCATCATTAGGAACAACTTTTGCTTGGGACCAACACTGACATCGAGATAAAATAATCAGCTGTTCCATACAAAAAGTTCATTGACCTTGGACAAAATGTATGGAACAACAGATTTTTTAAAGTGTAATGTAATATCGCTGGATCATCATCATCAGCCCGGAGACGTCCACTGCTGAACGAAGGCCTCCACCTTAGACCGCCACACTGTACGACAACCTACCATCCAGGCATATCGCTGGATAATCACGTAATAATTTGATCCCAACGTAACAGTTGTTCATAATAATGAGTACATACATACCCTCCAGTATTACCACACCTTTTTGTTACACGCTGTATATAATGCTTTATGATCAGTTTGGGATAGTCCATGAGGCGATGTATAATATTTATATGTCTTTGAGCTACTGTAACAATCTGTATTAGCTATTATCCGTTCGATCACTAGGAACGGGGGCCCACTGACGTTTCATCGATTTACCGAGGCCTCGTTATTGATCATTTACCCTGATTACGTGTACTCCACTTTGTATATGTAACACCGGACGCTGTTTATGAAATGTTGCATAATTGCTGCAATTATTATTTGTAAGCCGTTGGCTATATCGATATTTTATTTTTAATTA
The DNA here is from genome assembly GCA_905404285.2 of Erannis defoliaria. Classification (NCBI taxonomy): domain Eukaryota; kingdom Metazoa; phylum Arthropoda; class Insecta; order Lepidoptera; family Geometridae; genus Erannis; species Erannis defoliaria. Next base: position 10,966,561 of record FR990078.1, read on the forward strand.
ACATTACGCTCTGTAATATTTAAATACTCTATGACAAGCAAAATAAAGCTTGGATAGAGTATTCTATGCTTACAAATTTATTGTTTGGATCTTATTAACTACGAGGAATATTTAAGTTATAAAATAAATTAATAAGACATTAATTAGAATCGTTATTCATACATTTACAAATTTTTACTATTTAGAAACAGAATTTCATTAGTAGCTTTTGGGAACGTTTTCAGTAATCACTTTGATTTTGCTATGGAATCGTTATTGAGTCGTCGTCAGCCATAAAACGTCCACTGCTGGACGAAATTTATAGAGGGTTGTTGCCATAATCCCCACGCTTGGCAGGCGGCTTGGGGATCACAGAATGCTCACCACCGTTAACCAAGAGGACGCTGCTGTCCGTCCTGCGGTTGGTCTGGTTGCAGTTTAAGGACAAACCCAGGTCCAACGTTATTGAGTATTTTGGTTTAAATTTAATGGATAATATCATAGTGCTTGTAGTAATAATAATTAAATATATCAGCAATACGACTGCCCTGCCAAAAAACGAACCAAAATGTATTTATTATCACATAGATTTTTTAAAAATAGCGCCGTACAGCCGCATTATTGTATGTTTTAAAAGCCCATGTCTCTTGGGATGTTGTAAAGATTCTAACGACAACCCATACATCTAAATCTGTTTAGGCATCAACCAAAGAAACTCACATACATAGATACCTGACCCTGAAAACATTACACTCCTTTTTTGGGCAGTCGTGTAAAAACATACCTAACTGAACCAAAGTAGATGGTCGTAGATATAATGAACAACCATAAACACAAAAAGCAGACCTTAACAAGAACATCAACGGTAAACCTAACTCAAACCTCTAGTTCCATAAATGGTATCTCTGTTTCATATCCTAGTATTATGATATGGTTCGTATACGATATTTTAGGAATATAAACTGCATACCTGAGTAGGACGTAGGTACCGCGCAAGTGCGGTTCGCTTGAAGTAGACTCCATCTGATAAACGCGCGTGACTTCACACGACGGCGATGTCGCTCACTTTTATTACGTTTTCAATTACCTATACATGTTACCTTCTACCTAGTATGTGGAATATACTAACACTAACAGGAGTTCCATTTAACACTTACAGTCGTAAGTGACATCGAAAGAAAACTAGCATACACCATGCTAAGGTACTTTCTACCTACTCGTATTTCTAAGCATTTCAAGTCATGGCGACACCTACTCCTAATGACGATGATCTTTCAGGCTCATTTGAGAGCGATTTTCTATTCCAGCGATCTTCCGACATGTGTCAGGTAAGCTGTGGATAAATACCTATCCTGTCGAACTTAAAATACACAAATGTATGAACTCTGAAAATCTAATACGCTTCGTTTAGATCATCATCTCATCAGCCCGGCGGCGTCCACTGCTGAACAATGGCCCCCCCGCCTTAGACCGCCACACATTCTTTTAGATAACCGTGTAAAATATATACAGGGTTAGTCCTAATCAGTTAGCCCTTTTAAGGGCATATTCTGTACATCAAAACAAACAACTTTTACTATCGGGACAACATTGAAATCGCAAAAAAATAAAGCTGTTCCATATACATTGTGCCCAAAGTCGATGAACTTTTTGTATGGAACAGCTGATATATTTTTCGCGATTTCTTTGTTGGCCCCATATTAAAAGTTGTTTGTTTTGAAATGAACAGTATGTACAGAATATTCCCTTAAAAGAATGCTATCTGATTAGAACTAACCCTGTAGTGTTGAACATAAACGTTACAAGCCAGTTTATATATAGTGTGATTCATTGTCATAAAACTAAGATGTAGTTTCGTTAGTTGTCTCCTACATGCTCTATTTTATAACCCATTCCTATTAAGTTAAAAATATCTTTGAACAACCCGAGGAATTTTACACGTGGGTCGACTTATATGCCACTTGATGTTAAACGTCATTAAAATTAGTACCGTTTCCTTCTTCAGTAGCCGAATAAAGAAATAGGGGCTATTAAACACGTAAGACACATTTTATATGTATAATATTTCAAGATTTTATATTTTATAGTTGCTAGATTTACTGTCTGACTCGGTTAATTTATACGATTTTTTTATTTTGTAAGTAATAGAAATTTGCATTTTTTTACGAACTTGGTTAAACCGTTTCTTGTTAATTAAACTAAGGAAACGTCTATTCCCGTTTTGCGTTAAAATATTTGCAATACATTTGTCGCTGTTAATAAGACATATTAACTTTGTAACCAGCAATGACTCACTCCACACATTCCGTATTCGATCATGGCCGAGATATTCGCAAACAACTGTTATAATTTCCGAAGTTGTAAATTAAAAGCACGTTTAATCTATAACTCGCTAAATGATGTCCGTTATAAAGTTCACGGTAAATGGGCGCACCGAAATTCGCGCTTAGCGTTTTATAATTATGTTTATTACTCACGACGATCGGTGATTACCATCGACGTTTGGGTATACTTTCGTACATTGCTAGTTGTATCGAACGTGCTAACGAGGCTGGAACAAGCTGAGGGCACGCATGACCCCGGGTTCAGACGCGTGCCGTGCTATGACTGACAAATGTAGGCGACAAATGCTATCTAGGACAGGCTTTGTTCTGCCCACCGACACCCGTAGCCCGATTTATGTGGACAGTTCAGTTCAGAACAACATCTCGCTCGCACATTAAAACATTTATCAAAGAACACTCACTCATACTACAAAGGTCCAACAAAAATGACATTTTGATTACAACAAGATCAATATTTTTTCAACGTTTTCCCTATTTTATATGTGAAAACTGGCCATAAAATCCAATTTTTAGATATGAATACATGCTTAGATTAAAATTTTGTATTTGCTGAACCTTTTTGTAACGTTACGTTATTTTTAGCAATTTCACGGATTGCTGTTTGTCGGTGCTTTTTCTCGAAACTTTATTCAATGATTTTATATATATTCGGATAGGCGTCAACGAGATGGCGGTGAAAATATAACTAAAACAAAAAAAATATACTTTCCAAAAATCACTATGAAGATATTTGAAAGGTTTTTTTAAGCAATTAGTTGCTGAAAGAGACATGACTACAGTAGACCAAGACAACAAAAAAAAAATGCTCTAGAGGCATTAATCCAGTAAGAAAATAGGGGAATATGTTTGTATGGAGAATCGCATACGGGATTCTCTCTTAACCAGCGAAAACACTTATTTCGGTAATCACTACATTAGGTGTACGGAACTATATTAATATTTAAAAGAAAAAAAAGGCAAATGACCAGCCGCACTGTGGATCGAAAACAGACTCTCGAAGACACTGGAACTTAAATTTTGCAGTGGCGATTTTTGACTTGAAATGAGTCCCATTAACCATAATCATGCCTTTCTTTAGCATAGCATACAGTATTTCAGGAAAAAAAACCGCAGCAGATCCCGTATTATGAAGTATATCAAAAAAAACCCAATAGGCTAGATGACTGTTTTTTTTCAATTGTCCTATTAAAATGTGGCCCATAAATATATCTGATTAATGAAAAGAAAACGAAAATCAGACCAAAAATAAGCAACTTATAAGCATTTTAATATCATGCTAGACAGAGAGGCATAACAGCAAATCGTGACGTCACTTCTCTGTACGCCATATAAATTCTATTCAGACAAGTATGGCGTGACGTAATTTTTTGTTTTGTGGGAAAGGGACAGAGTTGTCTCTAACAAAAACTTTAAACGCTCATATATCAGAACATTATTAAGCGATTTAAATTACTTTTTCAATAAACATACTATATCTACTTAAATTCTCCATCAAAGCTATTGGTGTCACGATATAAACATCAGTCATCTGCCCTATTACTTGGTAATAAAATCATGTGGAAGGATATTACGGTTATTGTTGCAGTTACGGAGATATAAGCATTTTGCATGTCAGCTCCATATTTTTTTAGTAAAACAAATATAAGTTGCCCATTTGCCTACCAGATTGAATGCTATGCTAAAGAAAGACATGATTATGGATAATATAATCCATTTCAAGCCAAAAAAGGACAATTTAAAATTCATGTTCCTATGTCTTCGAGACCTTGTTTTCGTTCCACTGTGAGCTGGTCCGATTGATGGCACAGTTACTGGTGCTTTTAGGCACCACTTGTAATGTAATGTTGTGGATAGTGGATAATGATCAGCACGAAGAGGTGTTTGGTTCACATCTCTTTAAAGTCGTTCCATCGTAACTTTGTTCGGTAAGGAAATGACTAATGAGTTGTTATGAGAGTGATTCTCTACGCAAATGTTAGATGAGAAAACATAAACACAGTGGTGTTAATGGTTCACGGATTTCACGGCACAAATGTATTATTCCTGTTGCTTTACTTTTAACACTAGCTACACCTATACCTGTACTTGTAATTGCTCTCTTGAACGAATCGTTTATCATGTTAGAAGATTGAAATAGCTTTGAACGAGAATTTATCGTATACTAATTAGAGCTTTTGTACATAAATAGTAATCCATACGTGCGAATCATAAAATAGAACCAGTTTCATTTATATTATTACACTAGAGGACCCCCGCGACTTCGTCCGCGTGCGGAAGAAATACGGACCGCTCCCAAAATTCTCCACTTTAAATCATTCTGAGCAAACTCTACCAACTCTTCCGACTCTACCGACTCGACCGACTCTACCGACTCGACCGACTCTACCGACTCTACCGACTCGACCGACTCTACCAACTCTACCGACTCTACCAACTGTGGGCTGTGCGTTGTCTGTCAGTCAGTCAATCAGGACGGAGCCTTTTATTATATTAGATTACCTAGTTAATCTTTAATAACTTTATGATAGGTACCGTATAATAATTTGGTCATTCATTTTACGACTTTTGTAACATCCAGCTGTGGTTACACTTTGATTACTAATTAACCTCTGATTACTATAAACTGGCCATAGTTATCAATATCATCGACGGTAAACATGAGGCTCTATAGAATTTATTGATATTGCTAACGATTTTTGGGCTTGTTAGCCGACCGTAGTCAATAACTCAGATCAGTATTTTCACTTTTTCGTGGACAGAGAGACAAATGTGAAGAATTTCTTTTCATTAACTGAACATTAAAAATATATGATGGTGGTGCATCGGGCTGTGCTGCGCCTGCGCCGGCGAGGTGAAGCGATGAAACCGAACTCGGCGTACAATAAATCAACGCGGTAAGACTGTATTTCTTTCGTAATCAGCTCATATCGGTTCTCGCGGTTGTGGCCGCCTAATTATTGTCGACTTTTACGATCTACCTAACGAGTTTTCACTTGGAGCCAATCACGATTTTACGGCGCACGTATTTTGAGTTTTTTTTAAATTATTATTAAAATACGACCCTCCTGGCTTGGACATCTGCAAAAGACGTTAAATTTGAATTAAGCTCATCCTATAAAATTTGGTATCCCAAGAAGGTTGACATTTTAATGTCGCACTGTTGTGGAGCTTTCCGTACATTACTTACTGATCTCACTAATTAAATATAACAACCTACCTACTCATAACATATTAATTACTCTTTCCTAAATGAGGTAATTGTAGTTAGTTACATTGTCAAATAATTACTATTTCTTAGTCATCTACCAAATTAGTAATTTACAGTGTGTTATTTGCATTAATACATTTAGTAAACGTTAGTTAACTAAACAAATATAATGGCAATTAACACATTATCTCTTTAGTTTTGTCTGTATGATTTGAATATTGTGCTTTCATGTAATTAGTTACAAATTAATTTTTAATTAGAACACTGACATGAAACCACTACTGTGTTCCAATATGTCTCGTTAAATATGAAAAATAGAATCTAAAACGTTTCATTAGCATATGACGAACTTAACGTTGATAAAAAAAAACATGTCTCTACAATCTGGTCTACCATTTGGTTATTTACGATTGTATCGAAGAAGAATGTGGGTTACCCTTGTTCGACGTCGGCGACTGTATGTTTAGGAATCTTGACTGTCTTATCTGAGATATTAACATATTGATTATGCTTCCCGTATTGATGTGCGACAGGCGGCTCTACCTCTCTCGTGTTCTGTACTGTGAACTAGTTTGTCTCGAATAGTGCTGCGCATGCTATAAAAATATGTAACAACACCGTAAATATACGTTTACCACTACATTCAAGCACGGGCTGGATGCGAGATCTCGACTTATTCCAAGTCTTCAATACACGCTACTAAGTCATGTACATTGGCTAGCAACACTTGATTTTAATCATCCTTGATATTTAAAATCGTTCTGACCTCGCCTCATTATTTACAGACTAGCTGCACCCCGCGGTTTTCCTGGAATAGAAATAGCCTTTGTTTTATTACAAGGTATAAGCTACCCCTATTACCGAATTTCATACAAATCCGTTCAACCCTTTTTGCGTGAAGGAGTAACAAACATGTTGGTTTATAAACATTCCCATTTATAATATTAGTGTCGTATAATGCATTTAGTCATAGTTGGACAGCACTAGTGGTAGGGCGAGCGTAGAGTTCTCGCATCGAGTTGACCAAGTTATCTCGGAATCTGAACATAGAATAGATGCTACAGCTGATAAAAGCCCGTATCGTCTCGAGACGAAGGTGTCTAAAATATTAGGAGCGTAAGCAATTTGTCCGGTCCGATGTTCGTTTTGTTAACGGTATTGAGAGTATATCATGGCGTAGTCAACTAATATCGGTAAAACGGGGTTCGCCAGCGGCGTACAATATTTTATCGAATAGCTGTGATAATGATTCTCGAAGAATTTTCAAATGATTTGTAAATCATTATGTTGTTCTACCAAATACGTGTATAGTCAAATCAATGTTTTATGTCTTCATCCATTGCGATTAGTCGGATGCTTCACTAAATGTCAGAGAGTGTAGGCCGACCTTTCTCGTTGTTTATCCACAATGTGTGAACACTCCAGCAATGTTTTTATCTACCTTTCTCATCTCTATTTTCCTAGTATCGACTGCGGCTATTGTTTTCGATGTTCTTTGTTTGCGTTCCACATTAGTTTTCCTTATTAGATTTTATACATGAGTGCTAGTTACATACAAATTGCTTCTGAATTGTATTAACATGCGTGTATTTCTAGGTGCGTTTATAGTAACACGTTTTTATCAGTCTCACATCAAAATTTTAAGGGTTTATAAGCAAACTGAAACGAAATACTTGTAGCTCTACCTTTACCTTGAAACTTTGGATTTATTGTGTTTCAGTTTCAAACCCGGTCGGGTCTCAATTGATAATCCTTAAGAGACCATTCTACCCTGCCCTGTCACATTCATCTCAATTAGTTCGCAAAAGTAATATCTGAAGCGTATTAAAAACACACATTCGCATTTTTTATTTATTCGGCAATTTGCATGAAGTTATTCATTATTTTTCGTTCGGAACCTCTGAAACTCATTGGCAACCTTTTGACAATTTATGAAGCAATCAGTGTTTCTTTTCCAGTATTTATTCCGAGGGGCTTATTTATTGTTTATCTCGAAGAAGTAGCATGGAAATTGTATGAGTGGTGCTTAATATTCATTGATCGAGAGTTGGCCGGGTTTGTTTACGTTGGACGTGGGCTGGCGCCAGACTGAGGTGTGGTCAAGCTATTATTATGAACAAAATTTAATAAATTATCGCAATAAGCCACTCTCGTTCTGCTATATTGGAAGCTATTCACAATTTGTAATTCTTTAGTTGTCTCTAAAGTGTTTTTTTTTTCCAGGTAATACACTCAAGTCGCTAGAGCATCGTTGAAGCACAATTGGCACATTAGTAAGTCCTTAAAATACTAATTTATTATAAGCATCATAGTCCCACTGCTGAAAATAGGCCTTTCAAAGGCACGCCACTCACCAATATTGGATTTTGTTTCCTACTACTGTCAGCTGTTTTACGTATATCGTCACTCGACCAATCCTGATGACGTCTTTGCAACCGACTTCAAAAAAGGAGGTTCTCAATTCGACTATACGTTTTTATTTTGTATTTTTGTTACGCGATTACTCCGCCAATTATAAACTAATTTTGGTAGTTTTTTTTTTGGTTTGGTGTTTGTTTTTGTTGGTACTTCAGAGGCGGTCCCATATACATTTTATCGAAATCGGTTCAGTGGTTTTTAAATCAAAATTGCTAGAAAATATGAAGATGTCATCCAGGAATTCGAAGTTGAAGTCGGTTTTTTTTAAGCGTATTATTTAATCACGATTGGCACTGAACTGGGTAGATTGCCGATTTTGAGTAGGCTTATTTGCAGTAGATGTCATGAACTGCCAATGATGATGATGATTTAAAATTTAAAGCTTGAAATCTTCGCAGGCAATTTGTTACACTAGTATTTAAGCTATTTAATCCTTTGTGTGTATATGACTGATACAGGCGTCACTTTGCGGAAGTCCATTTTGACACAAATTGCTATATACTATTTAAATAGTATATAGCAATTTGGGCCTTCGTGTGTATGTTTCTTTGGTGTGAGCAATAAAGACTTAGAGTAATATGCATAAAACGCTAAAACGTATTTCAAAACTATTTTTAGTAAAAAAGAGTTTAGTTAAATTTCTATCTAATTACGATTTGAGTTAAAAAAAAAAGACAAAACACTTTTTTACTAAAATAGGTTTGAAATACTTTTCACTGTTTTATGCATAAGACGGTTAATCTATCAATCAGGCTTAAATTTTACTTTTCCAATTTTTTTTGGTCAAATGAGATGACGCTCTCCTGATTTAATGAGATAAATAACTCATGCGAATGACCGATGCAGTGCTACCCAATCTTTGAGTAAGTAACAGCAAAGTCCGGGTATCATAACACTGGCGCTCATTCTATTGAGACATAAGATAGGTTTGGCTGATTGATGGATTAAGACTTATTTTTCTCAAAATTGTATGAAAATGGTTTAAGTTGTGCCACTGTGCGAACACTGGCCCAGACACCCGGCCCGACTAGGCCGGTTCGTCAGTCACCACTCCCCAGGGCTTCATCAAGTGTGAACTCATGCACTCATGCACCTGTAATCATTTACGCACTGTGACACTTTCAGTCCTCTATTGCGCTATTGCTTTCGCTCGTATGCGTTTCTTTATGGCTCATTAAATATTTGAATCTGAATTGAAATGATCTTATAAAGCACTCTTGGTGAACATATAGATCTGGTTTTCCTTGTTAGTCTAGTTCGTTAGGCATTAAATCTTTTTGAATTGCACTTATGCATAGACTGATTGTGTTTCTTCTGTAACTAAAGCCGGGCATATAAATTATTTTTCTTCTACGAGTATATCACATGTTCGTATCACTATTTTTGGATAAAATGACGGGATATTTGAGCAGATATTACAGTAAGTCCGATCGTAAAGGTGGCCAGCCCTGGTGGGAGTTATTGTGCTGCCCAAAGACCCATGACGTGGCTTGATATTACGGTAATTTTGTATTTTCTTATTTTTGTGTATAAGACAATATTTATCAATGGAACAAAAAATTTAATGAGTAAGTTTTTCTCACACTACAATATCTTAATGAGTTTCTCAAAATAACTTATCATAATAGCGCTCGATATTGCTTCTGTCAGTGTATAGTTGCTTATCAATAATTAAGTGTTGTATATGCATGATCCCAAAGTCTCGAGTCGGATGACTTCGAAGCTGTCAAATATTGTCATGCATCCACACTCGAAGGCAGTCGCCGTGAAATTTGTAATTTGGAAACTTATCGCCTTTCATTCAATTTATAAATGGTTATACACTGCGCGTGAGCAATTTGTATCAAAAACCAATTGCTCCACTGCTGTGAATAATTCTTTGATCACACCTGTATTCATATTTACCTGTCATTTTATACATTTTATTTAATTCTTTTGTACCATCGAACTTAATGAAAATTCGGTATCCGAACCCCGAAAGAATAAAACATTAAAGGTATCTCAAAAAAGAAACGCACAATGTTAATCGAATAATAAAGTTGTGATTTTTATGTCGTAAGAAAGAATTCAAATTAATTTAAATTACTTCAGACAAATGCACAAAAGTATCGCTGGAAGAAGGCGAACTAATTAAAAGTTAGCTTCTGTACTAATAATTCGTTTGACTGTCAAAGTTTTGCGTCGTTAATTTTAATTAAAGAAACGCGGGTGCCGAGTTTGTAACAATATTATAGCATTGAAATTGGTGATCCGCTAACTTCGACACTGCTCGCGGATGACCGTCCCATTCGTTTTAATTAACCCTTCTGTGGGTCTCATCTGCCGCGCTATTACTAACTTTCAAACATTTTTTGCCGCGGAACTGTGGCAACTGTGCCATAAATCAATTATGACTTTGAGGCGGTCGTAGTAACTTTATCACTTGTTCTGGAATCTAGGACGATGTTCGTAACTTCCCAGGTCCGACATATAAGACGATGCTTGTGAAGCTAAATTAATGGACGAATATTTTTTCTGACTGTATTATATAGCGACGGTTAATTAACCCCGACGCTTTGCCTTGTGGCCGGAATCGTAATCATTTCTTCTAAGTCACGGCCTTCATTTGGTATGTTCGGGTTGAACGTATCCTATTCCTAATTCTGTGCGTTTCCCTCACTATGTCTACGTATTAATCTGGGGCGGTTTCTTCGCGTCTTTGATTAAGGCCCGCCGTGATGTATTTCTTGCGCGCTAACCTAATGGAAAGGCATACGTCAAGTGTCCACCTTATTGGCTGGCGGATTGGCTTAATGGTGTCAATGCCTCTTTTACTACATTTCGTCACCCTTCTTCCTGGACAAATTATTCCATATACTGAGATACAGAAGCCGGTCCAATTATGATAAGTAATTTATTACTGTCAAGCTCATTCCGCTATATATATTTAAAATGTGAGAATGGAATTAAGTGTCTCGTCTCAAATCCATTTAGAAAAACACATTGTGTGCTTTATCTCCATAATAGACTACCATTTGTATGCAAATAATATTACGCAGAGCTTATCTTCTCCACTGTTCTTTTATTTAAAATCAGGGTCAAAATGTGTCCGTGCGGGATATCTTCGGAATGGCTGCAGATCTTTGTCTCTCACAGTTTAATACTTATTTACATTATCGCGCGATAATAATTTTACTTACCTAGTGTGTTAATACAAAGATAGTCTTCCTTATTTGATTAATAGATCGTTATGGTAACTAGCTAACGGTCTAGAAGACCTTTTAGTCAATACATCAATGAGACGTCACTTTTTGTTCAGCGCAAGTTCGAAACCCCGCCGTATCGGTGAGCCGCGGGATGGCATGTTGTACCTATCTACCAAACGTGCCTCTACGTGTGTCATAGTTCACTATTTCTACATCAATTTATCATGTCTCTTCATCGTCAAACTTTTTTGTACGTTACAAATTTAACGCATGCTCATGCTAGGAACTTCTTATTGGTGGTTAAGCGATGTTTTGTTTTTTCTTTGGGGTTTAAAAACATCATTTGTCATTATTTATTTATTCAACTTCTTACAAGTTCATTGATCGATGTGAAAATTAAATTAATTAAAATAATTCAAGCTACCAACGCTATTGTAAGTGTATACCATTTTAAAACATAATGACTACTTGCCAAGTATGTATTAAGTTGATTGTTTTCTCCATTAATATACATAGTTATCTATTTTGTATTATGTATCTCTGTGGACAATGATCAATTGATCATACTCGTGACTCAGCGTCCCAAAATGTCACTTGGCTTCTGAATAAACTTCTAAAAAGTTGAATAAATATATTCGTTGTTATAATACGCCTTCGTTATAACCAATATGAGAGATGGCGTGCTTGAGTCGATTATAGCCATGTCGTAATTCTTATTTGCGCCGAGTTCTATCTGATTTAAAATTAGTATTCCATATTTTATGGCCTCGCTATCATCATCAACAACGCCACTTTTGAAGTGTTGAAAAATTTAATGCTCCGACTTGAAAGTATTAAAGTCTTAACAAGACTTTGTTATTGTCTTATTGTTCCGTTGAAATCTCGCGTTATGATTTACGAAAGTAATTTTCGCTTATTAGCCACAAATATCTTGTGGGCTTAACAAAAAATCTAATTGGATTGGTAGCTTACTGAAAAGTAATGTAATTGGATTCGTTTTCTCATGAGACTAAAGTAGAATAAAAACTTTACTAGTTAGGTGATATGTCAAGTATTTTAATTACAGTTGCTCATTATTATTTATTTCTTTACGTTAATATTACACAAAAATAAAACAAAATGAATGTTAAGTTTTATTTTTAAACTTGTTTTAATACATAAGTCATTATTTATCTCGCCATAAACGGCGATCACTACAAGCCTCTTCAAACACCGCTCTCAACAGTAGTTATAAACAAATCACGAGTCATTCAATAAAGTTACCATCAAAAACGAAAAGACTGGCATTTGCTGCAATTTTAGTTGGTTCACTTCACGCACAGACGTTCCGACGTTCTTGTATAAAGAATAGCCGGTAGCGAGCGACGCACTCATTATATCGAATGAATTGCTGAAGAGCATAATAGGGGAGCGTGCAAGGCAAATTATATGCCAACCGATGTCATTGTGGTAAATAATTCAACGGATCGAGTCCACATCGACTCTGTATGTACGCTCACACTACCAATGCTTTTTCAGGTGTGAACTGACAGATCCTGACACAATAGAACTTTGCACTAGGGAAAGAACAGGTACTATTATTATTCGTACACAGATTAAAGTATGTACTCTAAGTGAGAAAATAGCTGCATAGCAAAATTAGGAGGTAGTTAAGAAATTGACGTATACTTACTGTGGGTACTGTATTGCCACGTAGGGAATATACGTAGCAAGTATAGTTTTTTTTTTAGGTTTAAGGTCTCGTAGGTCTCATACTATGTATCTTCTTTGATATTATAGGTTTAGACTTAGATTAAATATAACCCTAGTTATCCTTCTTATAATGATCTAGGTATAGGTATAACTTACTTTTAATTTATTATATTACTACATAATTTTTTTTAATGTTTCACTGAATGGAAGAGCCTGGAGTCCACGACACAGGTCACCTAGTGTGGGATCCAAGGTACGCCGAATGTTATTTGTTTTTTTTCTGTTGTTTTCTTTCGGTATGTCTAATAATAAAAAAAATTATAAACAATAAACTATTATTATTAAAAACAGTCACGTCTTGTCCCTTTGAAAAATGCACTAATATTATAAATGTATCATTTGCAATTTTCATCTCTCTTTTTCTCTTGTCTATCTGTCTGTCTGTTACCTTTTTACGCCTGGTGTAATTTTGATAAATTTTGAATTACAAAAAGGGTCGTAGAATATTTTTCTGCGAAAAAGCGCGACACATGGAACAATTTCTGGTAAAAGCACGACGAACTAGCTTCGTTTACCTGGGTTTAAAAAATGTCCTTGTTCTTTTCGCACATTTTGCTATAAACATTCAAGAAATAATAAAGCTATTTGCTTTTGTTTAGCAGAGTTTCTACGCTGTGTTCTCGTGCTGTAAATATAAATAATTTTGAACGGTAACGCAACCTTTGATTTTATGGAGCAAGTTAGATATATTAAAGCGAGATGTATCGCACACTCGCGTGAATTCTGTTCACGAGATAATTGTATTCATCACTTCCACAAAACGATTGTTTCCATCACCTACATGATGTGGGCTCTGAATACATTTATTGTTAGGAAATAATTTTATATGGGCTTTTTCATGGGCATTGTGATTGTGGCTTATCTGCTGTCGCGGCATTTCCTTATTCTTTAACACCTTTTTTCTTTGACGACCCTCATTCGAGACTTGATTACTTAATGGTTTTTAAAATCTAACGTTGCAAACATAATATTGGGTTCCCATTAGGATTTTACATTATTAAAAACAGGTATGCGTTTATCACATCTAACTCAGTTTTAGGTGAAGAAGATCTCGTCTGTTCAGACTAGATCTTCTTAGCAAATAATGATCAAAGATGCTAGGTTTTTACTATCGCACGGAGTTAAGCACTGGACTTTATACACGACTGCCCAAAAAAGGAGTGTAGTGTTTTCAGGGATCATGTATGCGAGTTTCTTTATTCCACCATAACTTCTAAATGCCTGAACAGATTTGGCTGTATCCCCATATCGTTAAAATCCTTACAGCATCTCGAGTGACACTGCCTATAATTATTTTAATCGGCTTGTTTTTGTATTTTTTATTAGTTGTCTGTTTCTTATGGGAATAGTGTTTTTTTCATAGATATAGTAATGACGAACAATAATTTTCGTTATACTACACAGCTAAAAAGCGAATTTACTGTCCAGTCCAGTATATTTGTTTAAGGGGTTACCAATTTACCATTTACTATATTAAATAAATAAACAACCGTTCGTTCCAACCTGCGTGCTGATAAATGAATAGATAAACGCCACAGTTTCCATTAACGATACTTCAAATTTATATCGCCGTGACTCTGATGATTACTCTCTCTCTCTCTTTATTATTTATTCAGAGCATATTTACTAAGATGTTTAAAGCTATAGATTCAACATTACATAACAAAACAAAACAACAAACTCTGATTGTTCCTTATATTTTTAGGACTAAAAGTATGGGCTCATTTTATTGAAATTTGGCAAGGTGATGTAAATTTCTGTGAACGGAGGAAAAGCAAAAGTACTGGAAATTGCCTACATTGTAGTTTAGACATTCTTATTTATTTAGGTACCTATAAAACTGCACTAAAGTTATGGCCTCAAGTTTAAAAAATACGACAATTCACAAAAATCAACCTTATATCTAAACCCTAAGTTGTCTAATTCAAGATTGAGTCATTGTGTTGTTCCCGCTTATGTTAACTACATTTTGTGGTCCGTTTTGGCGCGTCTACTTTGAATCTAAGTTTTAAATGCCTTTGAATTTTACTGTTGTTTTATTTGTGATCTCTAAAGCCGCGAGTGCGTGCGTTAAACGCTCGCTGTAACACGTATACCGATGTGGTATCATAGGCCTTTCTGATCGTAAATGTCATCTGAAAATTTATATTCATTACGATTAGATAGCGAGCCACAATGGCCGGTCTATTGTTGGCTCCGTGCACCACCTGATCGATGTTTGATATAAGAGACTTTTATTGAACTTAGCACAGCGTGATAGACGGTAAATATATTTAGGATAACATATTCGGCACTATGTTCATGTTGATCGTCGTCGTGTTTAAAATGTAGGCATATTTTCAAAATGTAAGTATGTACATCATCGTCATAAAGAGTCTGTCTCCATCTCCGAGAGATGACTCAAGTTGAGCTCGATTTATTTTGGCGCTCATATTGACCTTGGTATAATATAATCATACATAAGTAATCATATAATTCCCTTATTAACTTAGCGTTACTTCGTTTTTTTTTCTTTGTCTTTATCCACCAAGTTACAAATTTGAATGTTATTTTTTTACGGTCAAGTGACGAGACGAGCAAGACTTTCAGCTGGTGGTGAGCGTCAGGCCTGCAGTACCAGAATTGTGAACTTGCGAATACAATCCTGCGCCGCACTGTATTGCGCTTGTCACTCTGAGATATTAGATGTTAAATCTCTTAATACCCAGTAATTTCTCTGGTCTGAATGGAAAAACAAAAGGCAGATTAACCATTCCAAGGCTATTCAACGTTTATTAATAAGGAGGTAAAAGTATACAATTATACATGTACCTACGATATTGTTCTATCTGCCCGCGCCGTATGGAATACTTCCATCGTGACCGAGTTTACAATAATCCAATAAATTCAAGCAAAATTTGCCGTATGCTTTATACTTCTATCGATTTATTTCTGCAGTTCAAATTTTACAAAGCTCTTACACTAGTAGAGGTTTTGTAAATACAAGGCTACAATTAGGTCGGTTACGTATAAATATCGATTGTTTTCGTATCGTATCGTAGCTGCGTGTTTTAGATTTATGAGAAGTTAGGCTCTCAGAAACGGGATACCGTGTTCTACATGTTAAATACCTTTTATGACAAGTTAATTTATATGCTTTTATGCCGCCCACTAAGGGCTTCTTGCTCCTTCACGTTGGTATAGCGTTACATGAGCGTTAAATATAATATACGCCATTAAAATATTCATAATTTTAGGTTCCTATTGTTGAATGGCTTTATTTAAATCCAATAAATGTTCTAATAAGGCAGTTTCATATTACTGGAGCGACCTTTTTTCGTCACATTTTAAACGTTAACTCTCTATTTACGGTCGCTGCAAAGAACGGATGAATTAATTTATTAGCTTGTTAATTTTTAGCTGAGCTTTGAAGTTCAGAATTTTGTCTAGGCTCATTAAATGTATTTAAAAAGTGGAACTATTAATTTCAATTGTTGTTGAAATTTTTCCAGCCGAATGAACATAAAACATTATGAATCACAGTGATCATGGAACAAAATGCGCGACCGCGTACGCCTAACAATTTGCGAGTCGGCTCAATATCGCCGATTTACGAGGATCCATTTCCAATTTTACGAGCTGACTGACGCGGCCAACTTTGTGAGAGCCCCCATTCTTTACTGGAACTCTATCCACGTCCCTAGCGCTTTGATGCACCAGCGGTAGCTCATGTTACAACGGCGGCGCTTACTCCACGCGTTTAGTTCCTATACCACCACTAAACCCTTCTGACGTTCTGTTAAAATATATAACAACAAACTAGACCCCTGAGCCCAAGGGGCCCGTCGTCCGCCAACACAACTCCCGCTCACCTTTAAAATTAATTCCTGTATCCTTTCTCAAAACTATTACCGTAACTAGAAACAATGATAGCGAGAAAATTATACTTACACTGGGATAGTATTTGCAACCAATAGTGTAGGTAACAAACTTAATTCGTACAAAAGACCGGTATCTAGAGTTGTTGAGCCCACATGGCGACGGCGGTTTATTTCGGAGCGAGTTCGGCCTAACACATATATGCAATGCGCTTTCACGGAAAGCTAGCTCCGCTGCGGTTTCGCGATGAATAATCGCATACAAAACCGACTCACAATGGCCAATGCGAGTGTTTAAATGCCCTATTAAATCTTACGGCCTGCGTAGGTTTCTGTGGGATTCAATTACGCTTTGTACGCGATGAAAGGCGCCGGAGCCATTCGCGTAAACCGAGCCGTGGCCGCCGGTACACATCCCGACACCTCTCACTCAATGAGCCCTGTCACAAAAGGTGCAAACGAAATAAGAGCATGGTACACGTATCGTGCCCCAGCCCTCGGCAGATTGAATAAATGCCAAATTAAATGAGAGCAAATAAAACCGTCCATTAATGAGTAAAAGCGTCTCGGATAATTCAAGTGGCGTGACATCCCGGACAAAAGGTCAGTTCGGTCGCCACCTCCACCAGGTCCCGAACCCGGGCCGCCGCATCGTTCCCGGCTCCCGCACAATGGCGCCGCATTGATTTAGCGAGGTTTATTTGATGGTGTTACGAATGAGTTTACCCTCGAGCCGTACGTGTTGTGACGAGCGTCACATGCATGAATAATATGCACATCAACGGCATTCAGACAAAAGTATCTCGTCTAAGTTTCCACTTAAAAACACTATTAGAAATTGACAGCGTGTGATTTAACGCGGCAATAAACCAAATAAAGCACATAATCTTATCGCGTAATTACACACAAAGTGTACGATATAGGCGTATTAAAATTATCGGCACTAGCTCCTAGAGCGCTCATCGAACGTAAACAGAACGTTTTCTATCCGGGAACCAATTATCATTTACATATCAGAGACGAAGCACCGACACTCTCAGCGCGCTGCCGGGGTCAATATATTTACTTTACTGCCGACATAAACTGGACTCTCACTCCTCCCGCTCTCTATCAATCGCTGCACTCACTAAGAGTTACTCTGCAGAGAGACGTAGCTCTCTATTAAGTGGACATGTGTTAGATTGGTGTATAGATACATACGTGAAGTGTATAAGTACCAAGACAAGACGGCTAACCAAATCGCTTTTGTTAAGATTTTATCTCACCGTTAAATACTTCTAACCATTATAGAATATCGGGCGTCTCGTTCGGACCTGCGGCAGCCAATTATGGTTGTTACCACTTGAGGATTCGTCTTTTCGGACGTGTAAGAGAATAGAGTGTCTTTGAAATGTTAATGATATGTGTTAATAGGTCACACTTTCGGCAACATGGAAGCCAATTGTTTATTACATTTTTATAGGCGATCAGTATTAAAATGCGACTTGCAAAGTAGCTTAAATTCACTAGAAAAGTTTTAGCTCAGTTCTACACAGGGTTACGCGTATCGGTATTAATAAACCGAAAGGATTGTACTCGCTATTATGAACAAATTTAATTAAGGGGTCAACCCTTAAATAGCAAAAAACAGCTGTTCCTTAGAAAAATGTCGCCATCGACGAAATGTAAATCTGATAATTTTTATCGCGATTTTTGTGTTGGCCCTGTCGTACTTTGCTCTCAATGATAAGAACAAAGACTTCCTGTCGACTTAGTAATACCGATATGCGTCATCATCAGCCCGTAGACGTCCCCTGTTGAACAAATGCCTCCTCCATTTTTGCATCCACCGGTTACCTGCGACTTTCACAATGCTACCGATAAGCTTAACCCATTACCCATTACATTACATTAACCCATTGTATCATTTGGGAATATCTTCGTATACTCTGATGTTTTTAACTGCAATTCTTTGTATTAAAAATTGTATTGTTTATACAATACTAACATAACGCCTAACTTTATTCATAACGCCTAGTTATCATCATCATCATCAGCCCGGAGACGTCCACTGCTGAACGAAGGCCTCCCCCTTAGACCGCCACACTGTACGACAACCTGCCATTTGCATCCACCGGTTGCCCGCCTAGTTATAAGTCATTGGTAATAATTGAATTTTACAATAATTTAATTAATCAAAATAACTATAAATATACTTACGGTATTATCGATTCGATAGTATCAATTATTGATACACAATTTAAAAATGTTACGCACCTTATGATACTTAGAACTTAAATGAATATGCTAAACATAACCCTGACCTTTACTAATTAAAATTTGATTTTGCTTATAGTTTTTCTTGTTATAAAAACGCTATTATCATTAAACTTATAATCGCTAGTCAAATTCCTAATCGTGTTGATAGGCTTCATAACACTTCATTGAAGACAATAATGATCTTATCTATGTAACGTGTTGCCGAGAATGTCTAAGGAATTCATGTATTTTTAACATGATTCAAATTAAATGTCTCGAGGCGATGCAACATGCGATGGCTCTGGTATTTGGTGTGATAATATTGAATTAGTTTTCATATAATTATGGTGCACTTTAACACGATACTTTTCCTACGTTACGTGCAATAACTACGAGTAAGTATAAAATTAATACTGTTAACTAAAGTTTTTGTTTTTTGAAGGCGTTGAAACATAAACTTCATTCATGAACCAAGTGATTACAATGCGATTTTTATTTTTATCGTCTATTAAAGCAGCTCCCAATTAAAATAATACGGAATGAATATTCAAATAGTTAAATATGATTTGCATGAAGCAAACAAATCATGAGTGTAATTCTCATCAGCAGCTACATGACGTTCACTGCAAGACAAAAGGGGGTCCCCCCCATCCCCCTTAATAGGGGTGAGATTGCCATAATTCCCACGCTTGGCAGGCGGCTTGGGGTCGCAGATTGCCCGTCCTACGGTGGTTCTGGTTGCAGTCTTAGAACATACCTAGATTTAAGAAAAAAGTGGATTTTGCGCTTTAAGTATACCAATAGGCTTGCGGACACCACCGACGCGGACAAATTTTTTTTTTTTTTACTTTCAAGTGACGAGACGAGCAAGACGTGCGCCTGGTGGTAAGCGTCACGCCTGCCACTAAAGTAGTAGCAGTGCTAGAATTGTGAACTTGCGAACACAATCCTGCGCCGCACTGCACTGCGCTCGTCACCCTGAGATATTAGATGTTAAATCTCTTCATACCCAGTAATTTCTCTGGTAACATTGCCCTTCAAACCGGAACACAGTAATGCTTGCACACTACTGCTTGGCGGTTGAGTAACTGGCAAAGGTGTGGTACTTCCCCAGGCGTCGGTGCGAATCAGCACGTCTGTAATACTAGATCTAAAGCAGGAACAAAAAAGTATTTTAGCCTTTGGTTCACGTTCACAAAAATCAGTCAACGTTATAGTTTTCCTGTTGAAAGCTGTCTAGATACTCACTAATTTACAAAGCGTTTGAACCTACAATTATCTCTTTATCTGTGAACAGTTCTTTACATCTATACGGCAAGAACAAATAGCCTCTTTGACCGTAATAAATGCTCGGTAACATAATTGAAATAAGAATTTGATAATCAAATTAATCCACTGCAGGCAACTTAATTAACGTGGTCGGTCATAACAGCGTATAATTTGCGTCAAGATTGTTTTGCGTCCAATGAAGAGCGCCCGTGTTGCCAGGTAGTGCGCTGCCAATAATCCAATTGGTAGGGAAAAAGCCTGATTTGAGAATGTTTGTGGGGACAGCAGCCTCATTAGGTTAGCTGTAACTTGCAATAAAATGTTTACAAAAAAACTGTTCTGGATAAAACCATAATCATCTAGTGCTGGTTAAGAATGTATTATGATGATTTAAAAATTATGACCTTAGATCTCTTAAAACTCCCAGAAATATCGGTAAAAATCACGATATCTGGCAACACCGCCGTATGTTGCCGAGGTGAGTCACAACGGAATACATTACTATAAGCACGTGATATTGTTTGGTTTCGTAATAGCAGTACAAAATAACAGGTTGCGCCTCATAAAGTTAACGAGAGAGATTAACCGTTCCGTATTTATAGTTTGGTAACATCGGCGGCGGTTTAACTCTGAGTACAGTAACAAGGCACGTAATTTGTTTTATAATATTCCCTCAAATGTATGTGGTGAGAGCTCGCTTAGGTTGAAATGTTTCTGTTTACTTACACCATTTTTTAATGTTCATTTTTCGCCAAAGCCTTCATCTACTCATCTCAATTACCGTAAATGTCTATGTAAAACTGTTAAGCAAACGTTTTTGCGTAATTTTAAGTACTTATATTCTTAGCAACTAAATTTGTAATTTCTTTATTTGTATTAAAATTGTAAATGTTGCGACGTTCATTTTAAACTATGCATTAACTTTACTTAAAAACTTTTTACTCGTATTTCAGATAAAAATGTATACTAGAGATATGAATATACTGGGAACGGCAACGCGTTGAAGTCTTTTGTACGGGGCGCGAGCGACGCAAAGTACTTATGCGATGCCACGCGAGTGGCACTTCGAATTTTCGCACCTATGTCATGATAATGTTTCAGTTCTAACGCTTTGTTTTAAAAATGTTATACGTTCTGGCGTATGAAAACAAATTTATTGCAGCTCTTCGATAAACACGCAGACCGGTGATTATGATATCTTGTGGTTTAATCGTACGATCGATACGGGTCGCGTTCCGTTCTACACTAAACCAGTACCAATAAAAAAAAGAAACTAGTTACGGGCGGGTCGTATCCAACAGTTTATATTGGAAAATCAACAAGGTGCTATAGTGGGGCTATAAGTCGGAACCGCGGTGCGTTATCGACTCAATCGAGCTCGAACAATGCATCGAATGTTTCAATATAGCTCCGACAGCATTTTTAACGTTTCATCGAAGCTGTAACAATCGTAAAATAAATTTTCTACGCCTTCTCAGAGCTCTGATTAATGTTGTACAGCGCACGGCGTCGCGTTCTTATTTTTTCACCTCTGTGTTATTTCTCTAGCTTAATTTATGAGGTCCGGCGACTGAGACGAGACTCGCGCTTTAACCTGTGATTTGTCATTGTTGCCACGTTGTATTGAAAGGCTGACTTGTTATCACTTTCATAATTTTCTGAAGTAAGGGGTTTTAACTTGACATTCATAGCGTCTTTTATGAGGCTACAAAATGTTATGATGTTTAGTCAAATGACTGTGCAAATGATTTTTGCTATAAAATTGTTCTTACAAAAATGTAAGTATCTATTGTGTTAAAGTTAAACACTACGAACGATCGAAACGAACCTTCACCGAATCGAGTTGTACAAATTTTATCACACTAGAGGAATTTATTTTAGTAGAGAAAAGAACTCCCCATCAGAACCGCGTTTTTTTTTCTGTATAAACGGAAGTGTTAGTTATTATAATAATAGAAACCAATGGTAGAATTTTCTAGTCCTTGTAAAATTTTAGAGCAAAACGCGACGATTTACGTGTGTACCAAGCGCTCTCTCTCTCTCAATAAAGTAAGAAGTATCCGGCTTGATTTCAAGTGAGCTAGATGTGGATCATATCAAAGACTAGCCGTGCCCCGCGTTTTCACCCGCGATTCCTGGATTAAAAGTAGCCTTTGTGTTATTTCAAAGCTATAAATTACCTCTGTACCAAATTTCATACAATCCATTTAACCGTTTTTGCATGAGTGAGTAACAAATATCTAAACATACAAACTCTAAATAGGATTCTACCTTTTTGCTGGCTAATATATTAAATACTTAAATTAATTTAATAAATTAATACTTAAATACTTAAATTAATACTTAAATTAATTTAATAAATTAATACTTAAATACTTAAATTAATTTAATAAATTAATACTTAAATAGGTTTCTAAAAACTTGTCACGATAGTTGGTAATTGCTAAGTCTCGTGCTGACATCCGTCTACATGTTTGTAAAAATCAACCTACAGTACTGATATCATAATTAATATTTTCACAAAGTATTTTTTTATAAATCGGCCTTCGAACTTTGAATTACTGCAACGACAGACAAGTGGGGTATTGGCGGATAAATAAATATGTCTCGCTGACCACAGCTAGTACATTGGAACTAAAACGTTGATTTGAGAGCCAGTTCCTATTCCAGGCTGGCCAGTTAAGCATAAATGAAAAAAAAAACTGGAAGAAGGTTGTATCAATATTGGTATTGGTTGATACTGTATTAGTATTTAGCACTGAAGAGAGAAGTGAATAGAACCGAAATGTGACGGGCCGCGCTAGCCGGCATCAAGTGCAAATGCGCTTAATGACAATTCTACCAATATACCTACGTGTTTTTAAACTGAGAATACTCAAAAAGACAATTTAAATAGACGCGCAGGAAACCAAACCACATTGCATCGTAATTAGATCAATTTTAATCTGTTGCAAAATGGCATTTCGAGCATTTTTTGAACGCGCGACCAATGATTGGCATTTTTTCGTCGTAGTTTCTATACAATTATGAGTGTAACTGGCGACAGCGGTTTTCCATACAATTGCTTTACAATATTGTTTTGACAGCCGTTCTACCTAAGAAGTAGGGCTTTCGTTTTTCTGTGGTATTTAGTATGCAACAATACATAGTATCAAGTTTCATCTGTTTTGTCTGACTGGCCAAGAAGAAGGGTAACGTTTATGTAATTATGTATATTAACGGCCTTACCTAAAATAATTTCGATTCTCTTAGTCACTGCTAAAACTTCTCTGTCCTTTTCTAGCACGTGCAACTTCACGTCAGAGAGAAGATGGCAGAGCATCTTGAGCAGTGACTAACGGTTGAAAAGTTTTTTTAAGTAAGGCCGTAAATGTTCTTAGAATTTCGAGCCTAAGTTACATGTTCTCGTTAGGTTTGTGTTAAGTATGAAGTGTCATTATACTTATTTTGCAATCAGATTTCTGGTTTAAAATAACATAATAAATTTATACACGTGACACTCGCTCTTTTCCTATTTTCAACCGACTTCAAAAAAGAAGGTTCTCAATTCGACTGTGTTTTTATTATTATTTTGTATGTATGTTACGCGATTATGAACTGATTTTGATGATTATTTTTTGTTTGGTAGGTAATACTTCAGAGGTGGTCCCTTATCAAAATCGGTTCAGTAGTTTGGTTTTTAAATCAAAATTACTAGAAAATATGAAGATGTCATCCAGGTATTCGAAGTTAAATTAGGTTGTATTTTTCTTTAAGCGTATTATTACAATAACCAGCTGGTAGATATCATTCCCTAACCGCAACGTGCTTTACTCTGCGTTTGCGGCTACAAGGGTGCGTTACTCCCGACAAGGAGTGGCGCGACGCTTATATCTATGTATGGCTTAACACGATTGCTGATGGAGATGTAACTTTTGATGTAACGTATTAGCTATTACTTTATTTTTAACATGCAGCTCCAAACAAATTACCGACATCGTGGAACCGCGGTAATTTTCCGGGAATAAAAAATTGGCTATCGGTAAATCCAGGGGTATCCAGGGGTATACTGCCATTTTACCGACAGTCAATTTACTAATTTTTACGTGACAACCAATATTTCGCAAGAACATGAATCGTCGAATCATTATTTTACAAATACAAATTTAACAAATGGTTCATGAATTAAAATTATAACCTCAAAAATTTACAATACATAACGTATCATATGACAAACATTTCATTTATAATTCAGATTACTTAATAAATGTTTGACCTATAAACTATTTATATCATAATCTTTTTTTATATTAGTAAAATTTAATTAGTCTAATTAATCACCCCAGAAATTCTTACTACTCGTGCAACACTGAATGTATATTAAAGCTTGGTGACAGATCCGACTCGGATATAGGTTAGGTGAGAAGGCGGGGTCTCCGCTTCCGCTTTTGCTCGTTTCCGCCTCAGCCTTCAGATCTGAATCAGAGCACCCCGACTCCGACCTAGTCTTGTGGTCCCTACCCCTAGAGTGTATATAAAAAGCGCGGGAGCGACGGAGGACGAGCGTAGCGAAGGGGGGACGTGGCGAGCGAAGCCAGCCGGTGACCTCCCTAGTGAAGCGAAGGCCGAGTGTGGCGAAGCGACACTCGGGGGCGACCGCGAGAGCTTCTGGGGAGCCCACCCGGAGTCAAATTTGAGTTGGTTAGGTTCAAATTAGTGACAGATCCGGATCAGTGCACCCCAATTCCACCTAATATTGTGGTCCCTACCCCTAAAGTGTATATAAAAAGCGCGGGAGCCAGACACTCAAGGGAGTTCCTGAGTGGAGCAAGCCATACGAGGTCGAGCGTAGCGAAGAGGAGAGGTGGCGAGCGAAGCGAACCAGTGACCTCCGTAGCGAAGCCAAGGCCGAGCGGGCGACCGCAAGAGCTTCTGGCGGGATCCGTCCCGCCAGAGTACCTGGAGTCAAATTTGAGTTGGTTCGGTTTGAAGTGAGTAACAGTGCCGACTCAGAGCATTCTGACTTGAGTTACATCAAAGTTGCATCAAGAAGTCAGTCGATAAAGTACATTCCTAAACATTTTTTCCATACATAACCTCAAAATACAATTTTATTGTTTTCTTGAAAACTGTAGGTTTCCGCACTCCTCCCCTTTTAGGGGGAGGTTCCCCTCTCACCCCTCTCGCTCCCCCCCACCCCAACAACTATACTAATTACACATATTGGAAAGCCCTTCCCAAAAAACCTCCTTTAAAATACTTGTTGTAAGATGACATTTTATAAAACGTGAATTTGCAAAACAATCAAAATATGAAAAGAAAAATGCACAAAAAAGCAATTGCATTTGAAACATTTTATAAGAGAAGTGTTTGGCAAAAATTGTTTGTGAAGTGTTTGTTTGTAAAACAAAATATTTGTGGAACAAGATGTTTGTTGAATGAATACTATACGAAACGTTGGTTGTCAAGTAATATTTTGTGAAAAGGTTTTCGGTAAAACATTAGTGAACCAAATCCAGGATATCAATTATTTCCACACTGAATTGTATCTAAATCCGCTGAGATGTACGAAGTTATGTGAGAACAAATATACGAATACACAAACACACTATCACACAATCTATCGCACTTATTAATGTGTGACACCTTGAAGTGTTCAAAATGCCATGTAATTCGCGAAGTTCGTTCGCGTCTTCATAAAGTCTGCGAATGGGAGGCCAAGCCAATCATACAGGTATAATAACAAAACCTGGTATCCTTTTGTTCTGCACTGTTGTTTCACACCTACTTACTAATAGAGATGTGTAGAAACATCGATAATTTGGCTTTGTGCGTATGCATAAAAATAATAAACATTGAATTATCATGTCTCTTTACATTAGATACTCGTAATATGAGACAGTTCGCAGAGATATTAAATTTCAAAAATATATTTATTTTTGTCCGAATAATTTATAACGTATATCAACTCTGATTTCTACTCGTCTTTCCCCCAATAATTGGTAGTATAAGCTAACTGCTTAAGTAAGCAATTAGCCAAACGTTTTTTTAATTCCATTATGTATTTTTTCTAAATGTATCGACATAAATTATCGAGCTTTTTAGTTAACCCTTATCCCTAGTCAAAGCTGCCGGCGTAGGCTTGTTACCTTAGATTGAAGGCTCGCGGTCGCTGGCCGCGTGTATTCTGAGGGAACGTGTGTAAAAAGAAGCTAGGGTGGTTCATATGGATAGCGGGAATTGGTTCTGTATATAGATTTAAGTTTAGAACATGTATTTCTACGTTAGATTAGGTTTGACCACAATCTTTCCTATTGAAAACTAATGATGTGATAAGACGTGTAGCACGCTTGTTTATCAATATTTCTTGAACATGAGGCTTAAAACTCAATATTTATGCGACTAAATAAGATTAAGACGAGTTCTGCGCGAATTTTTCTCTTAAAATATACTCCATTGTAAGTCAAGTTAGTTTACTTTAAAATGTGGAAATATAAATAAGCACATGAAAATATTATCAACAAAACGGTTTTATATTGGCATTTTCTCTTGTTTTGTTTTGCATCCCTCTAATATTATAAATGCGAAAGTTTGTCGGTTCGTGAGTGTGTGTATGTTTGTTACAACACTGAAACGGCTTAACGGAGTTGGATGTTATTTGGTATAGAGGTAGCTAAAACCTTGGAATAAAACAGGCTACTTTTTATTCCTACAATCGTGGGTGGAACCGCGGGGCGCAGCTAGCTATTACTCTAAAGTAAAAAGTAACACGAAGATGGGTTTTGATCGTTATAGTGCCGTATACATATTTTGATCTACAAAATACTAGGTGACACTGCAATGCGCTTTTACATATTTCTGTCGTTTTATTTCAGTAATATAAGCGTTGCGCTTATATTGTCTTTAGTAATACATAGTAGTAATTGCGCTGATTCGTTTTAAGTGTTTACAACATTTTCGACGTCTATGTTGATGAAAACTAAACTAGCAATCGAATACTGCGTAACTTTCATTACATAATGCATGGCAACAGTCAAAGTTTTTAAAGAATAAAACGGAACCCTAATGCTCGGTCATTCTGGTAAGTATGGTACATATAGACGTTGTTAAGCTTCTTTCTCATTTGATTGGAATGTTGTAAAGTGATGTAAGGTGTTATATCTGTTGATTTTAGCTCGATCGTTGAAGTGAAATAAGAAGAATCTGATTTGTGTAAAGCTATATAGTCGATAGGCTACGCGTTGCTTGGAATTATTTACAAGAAGAACCTTCTGCGATCATTTATCAAAAACTTTCTATATTTTTTTAATTAATTGGGTATATTAGTTATCGTTTAGAAAATGTACTAAAAATGTACAACAAATATTATGATAAAGTTTTACCGTCATATGCATAAAACGTTAAAAAGTATTTCAAACCTATTTTAGTTAAAAAGTGTTTTGTCTTCTTTTTTCAAACTCAAATCGTAATTCGAAAGAAATTTGACAAAACACTTTATAACAAAAATAGGTTTGAAATACGTTTTAGCGTTTTATGCATATGACGGTTAGTGTTTAACGTTATAATTCGATATTTAAAAATATACTAATGTGCCTATCCGTTTCATTAAGGTGAAATGTAGAGTAAGAGCTACAAAAGGTTTATTCTTCGATCGTCTACCATTTACTGGCAGATTTATTTGTAATACTAAACTTCATGGCTATGGTTCCATACATGCTCCATATCTAATAAGATTAAAATATCTAATGTACTACCTGTAAGAACTATTACCGTTAATATTTTGTAACCGTATGTATGTAGAACAGAAAGTGTAAGAAGGTACTATTGTGTTATTGTTAATTATTTTTAACGTAAAAGTATGGTCAAAAATACAAATATTTCCTCAAATGTTTAGTAAAAGCACTATACTTGGGACACACTATAGATTACAAACGCTCCTCGTAAAAATGAGCTAATATGTATTTCTATGGAAATCAATTAATATGACTATGACTATGACTATGTATTACACTTCAAAACCACAACAAAAGTGAATTTTGACTAATATTGATATTTAATAGAATTATCTGCTTTTTAAATTTATGGGATTATTCAATATTCTTATTTTAAAAATAACCTGTGACATTATATAACGTAGGTACAGCCAGCAAATACTGATAATGTACACTAACATATTGTAAAACCGATACAAAAATAGTTTTTGTGATTAAAAGTTGCAATAATTGTTATCACGGCGCACAGATCTTTTCGCGTGGGATTTTCTTGAAACTGCATGTTCTAAATTACTTTGTGGCGGGTAACTTTTTGTTGAATCTTGTTAAGTTGTATGGTTAGGTTTATTACTTTTAATTATAATCTTACAGTACCAATAAAAAATTAACAATACTCTCCTGAATACTAGAGCTACGCATCGCAAAATTGTGGGAGTGTATTTTTTTAGTTGTAACTTACATTTATTTCAATAAATCATTACGAAAAATGTGTCTAAACCACGTCAGTTTCCATAATAAAAACATTAACAGCTTGAAATCTATATTCAATAAATCGTAAGCTCGTTCCCAAAAACTGTGAACTGTTTATAAAAAATATATATTCTATACCTACTGCATTTATATAAATATTCATATCCATCCTATCACAGCCTAGCATAGCATTCCTAGCATTCTTTGACAGCCTGATAGCTCAGTTGGTAGCATGTCTGCCTTCAGAGCTGTAGGGCGTGGGTTCGATCCCCACCCAGGACAAAAATGTTTGTGACGTACATCGATGTTTGTTCTGTAAATATGTATATAAGTATTCTATCAGCTATCTGGTTTCCATAATACAAGCTTTGCTTAGTATGGGGCTAGATGGCGCTGTGTGAATAATGTCCACTGATATTTATTATTTTTTATTATTATTATTATCCTACAAGTATATTCTATACTTTGTTTAAAATGTTGCTGAATCAAAAAACCTAGTTGTAGGTACCTTTTTGTGTATTCCAATCTCATACTTATTAATACAGGCACAGAATGAAAAATAAGAAATCAATTTTGCTGAAATGTTGTTTAATTTTCATCTTTAACTTTAGTGAAAGAATCACAAGTTGTAATTTTTTTCAATAAATATTTCATTTCAAATACTCTATCTAACTTACAAGCTACAGAAACTAAGTACATATTTATAAATTTAAGTAATACAAAAGCTTAAGAAGTCTAACTTTATCACAGATGATGGCAAACTTTGCCGTTCCTAGTAACACAAAGAGGCAAGTCCTGCCCAACTAACACAGCCAAATAGGCCCATATCACACCTACGTGGATTTTTTTCAATTAACAAACTACTATTGTTTTTGACACAAGTAGTATTAAGGCATGTGACGTATCTTACAAAAAGTTGTTGAATATTTTACAAAGGTATAAATCTAATGACTGCTGAACAATCGCAGAACCTAAATTATTAAATGCTTATTGTATGAGACAGGCAATCACTTTAATGATTTAAATACAGTTCCAATATATTTTTTTGAACACTATATTATATGTATTAAATGTGTTTGTCTTTATAAATATTTATTTTAACTATGGTAATTTTATAAAAGCGATTGGATAGTACTTCAATTTTCATAAAATGAATGGAAATGTATTTTATGGAACAACAATAAAGTTCAGTAATAATCAAAAATTTGATCGCGGCAAATATCTAAAAGTATTTACAGTCTTTACAAAATGCGACTAGTCTTCACATAATTTACATTTTTAGTATCACTGTTTTATTGTCACAATCACTTCACATAGTACTACACATGGACGGACATAGTGCGTGGGGAGGCACGGGGCGGCATTTGATGCGGGGCGTGCGAGGGATGCGGAGGCAAGACAGGGTGGGCACCGTGGACAGGCGGCGGGGGCAGCATGCCCAGATGCCCGCCCCTGTGGTGGTGCCTGTGCATCGGCAGCCCGCCGGTCACAGGGCTCGGCACGCCTCGACATCGCTGCCGGTTCCGCGGGATGTCCGGTAACGCAAACTTTAACTTATCCCAAAACAGTCTGTCGTCAGAATGCAAATACTCATTCGTCTTCAGATAAAGTCTTATATCAGGATCGAGATCCTTCGGTGGCACTTGACCCAACAACACTATAATCAGTCTTTTACGCCTGTCTGTCAACACTTGATGTAGAGCCGACTTCAACTCATAACGGACCCACTCGGTTCTCAGAAAGTTTTCGCTGAGAACCATGATGGTGCGCCGCGAAGATTCAACGGCCTGACGGATCTTGTCGGTCACGTAGCCGCCCACGTCACGGTAATGCAGGCATAGCTTGTAGGAGGGATCGCCGTGCTCTAATACGTGCGCTAACTCCTCGGTGACCCACGCCTCGTCTTTAGAGCTATAGCACAGGAACGCGTCGTACATTTTTTCAGAGTCATTTCTGTCCACGTCACTTGCTCCACAAAACAGTCTCACGCCGAACTTTGAATGGCACCACACCTTCATACTTTGTCTGAATAGGAACACAGATACGACCACTAACAACACTATTCCGAAACACACTGATGTAGCGATGACTGTTGTGTAGTCTGGTTCATCGTTGTTCGTGATAATAGTTCGATTAGCTGCCAAGTTTCCGTTGATACTATTGTCGATGCTGGGCAATCCTGTGCAAATAGTACCATTTTCGAAAGCAATTTTAAATCCAGTCTCTGGATCTTCGTAAACATGTTCATTATATTCTAAAACCGCTGTATTGTTTTCCTTTGAATAGATGCATTTTATGTCTGTCAAGTCAGTGATTGAATTGGTCACTCTCTTTGTCCATTCGCGGAACATTTCTGTATATTCACAATCACAAGACCACGGGTTGAATGAAAGGGTTATTTCCGTAACTGCTGCATTTATTTGCCATACTGCCAACGTGGTCAGTCTGTTGTTGCGCAGATGTAAAATTTTTACACGTGACATATGAGTAAACATATCTTTGCCGATTGTTTTAATTTTATTGTTGTTCAAGTAAAGTTCTCGTAACATATCCAAACCATCAAATTCCTGCCCTTCGATAGAAGACAACATATTAAAATCCAAATGCAACACTTCAAGCTCTTTCAGACCATTAAACGTTCTGTTGTGAATCATTTCAATATTTGAGGCATTTAAATACAGTATCTTTAGCTTCTTTCTGCCTATGAAGGCGTGACTCGGAAGCATTTTAATGTCATTACCGTCGAGGTACAGTTGTGTGGCCTCCATAGGTATCTTCTCGGGTAAAAAGTTCACATAACCGGCGTTAGAGCACTCCACTACATTAGCTGACCATGTTGGATCGTGATAGCAAGTGCAGTTGTTCGGGCAAGTCATTTCACAATCACAGGCATCAAAGTCGCAGCAATGGCACAGAGCATGACAGTGAGACTCATATTTGCACAAAAACTGATGAGGTGCGGCTTGAACTAATGGCACTAAAGCATTCCCTCGGCTGTATAATAATTTACAGTGTATCGAGTCCAAATCCATTAACCTCGGCTGCGTTCTGGCTCTGTTACCTGAGTTAATTTTTTGCAGCCAATCCATTGTACAATCGCACTCTAATGGGTTCCCGCCTATGAAAAACTCAGGCACTGATTTATCTTGAGGCACAGCTGATATTCTGAGAGAGTTAGGATCTAAGCTTGTTATCTTATTTCCGAATAAATCAACTCGCGTTAGATTTGGTTTCTTGAAGAATGTGTACGATTGCACTTTGGAAATCAAATTATCATTCAAATACAACATTTCCACAGAGTTGGGTATCGCACTTCCAGTTATTTCGGTTAGTTTATTAGAACTGGCATCGAAAGTGCTGAGGGATAGTTGCGATTCAATCTCAAAGTAATTCCCAAGTTCGGCGATCCTATTAGCGTGAATATCCAGCCACTGCAATCCAGTTGGGATCATAGCGTAGTCAAACCATTCCAATCGGTTATCAGAAATGTTCAACCACACTAAATTAGGCAATTTGGCGAAAAGTCCCCCGATGTCTGTCAAATAATTTCCATCTAGTCTTATCGCCTGCAAACTAACACTGGCATCGAATGCACCGGCTTCAATTTTGTGAATTTTATTTCTGGATAAGTTTAAAATCTTCAGTGAAGTCATTTTGTCAAACACTCCTTTGCTAATATTGCCAATATTGTTTTCGGTCAGTCTCAATCCATACATCTGCTCCATTGTCATAAACGAAGCATTTTCTATGCTTACTATCAAATTTTCTCCCAAGTCCAGAGTTTTCAGTTGTGGTATCTCTTTAAGTGCAATAGGAACTTCGTCAAGTCTATTGCCATTTATATGCAGGTCTTGCAACGTAGTACAGTTGCGTAAAGAGTGTGGATGTATTTTGGAAATACGATTACTGTCTATAGAAAGCACGGAGAGTACTTGTAAACCGGTAAATGCATAACTTTCTATGTTGGTTAATCTGTTATTTGAAAGTGTTAATGTGTGTAAATTGTTTAATGAAGTGAATACATTTTCTGGGATGTGTTCAATGAAATTGTCTTGCATTTTTAAAATTTGCATATTATTCAAATCTCTGAATAATGCAATTTCCATTTTTGATACTCTGTTATGAGAAAAGTCCAAATAAATCAATCGTTTTAATCCAGAAAATGTTGATGTGTTGATCCAGTCTGAAGTGAGTTCATTGTATGATAAATCCAAAACAAGAAGTTGTACCAAATCGCTGAATAGCCCTGGTGCAAGGACTGTTATAGTATTGTTATTCAAATATATCTCTTTCAAGTCCTTAGTGTCGCTGAATAGTTCTGGAGGTAAGCTCG
Organism: Erannis defoliaria; assembly: GCA_905404285.2. NCBI lineage: Eukaryota > Metazoa > Arthropoda > Insecta > Lepidoptera > Geometridae > Erannis > Erannis defoliaria. The sequence goes on from FR990078.1 coordinate 10,999,586, forward strand.
TCAGCTGATTGTCAGAGAATCTTATTGTTGTCAATGAAACTAAGCCTTCTAAAGCTCTATCCGCAACTGAGTTCAATCCGTTTCCTTGCAAATATAACTTTTGTAGTCTTCTCAATCCAGAAAGGAGATTCGGTGGGATTGTGTCGATAAAATTCCGAGAAAGATCTAAAACCACGAGATTATCCCCGCATTTCTCCGTCGGGTGTCTGTGCGCGGTAGAAAACTGGAAATGGCTGATATCTCTCATTCTATTACCGGTCATATTCAAGTATTCCAGGTTTCTTAGAGAGCATAATGCGCCATCAGGGAATACGTGCATGTTGTTCTCACTGAGATCTAATCTTTCAAGGTTTTGCACGTCTCTAGAGAAAGCACTCGGGGTAATTTCTAGTGAAATAGCTGACCAATCTGCATTGTGTGTTCTTATGGTCAGGTTTCGTAGTTCCCGTAGACCTGTGAACGCACTATCTGATAGATTGCCAATTTTGCAGTATTCGATAGTCAATTCTCGTAGTTCCACTAGCTGTCGGAAACTGCCAGGAGCGAGCGAGCTTTGGTAGAATAACGCATCGCTACACTCGAGTCGCAACTTGACGGTCAGATGCGGCTGGATCGTGCTGAAGTTGGTGTTGTCCAATTCGCTGTTGATTGTTCTTAGCCGGCATTGCAGCGCTACTCCAGAGCCGTCGTAGTCATTAGTCCAGACACATTCATCGGGCGCTTGGTAACGAGTCCCAGTATTCGCCGACAAAGATGCACTCCTTGCCGACGAAGCATAAAAAAGCACCAGCAAGGCGCTCGCAAACCAAGCTAGATACATTGTTTTGATTTTCACTTGAACTTTTTACATAGTTTTTTTGCTCATAATCCTTTAGCACTGTAACTCCACAGAAACATCGCGATGGCAGCGCACTAGTTCATTTTATTTCGCCTCAAGCAAGTAAATGCTTCACTAGTCTGACCGGCCACTTAACTCGTTTCCCGCGAGAGCACTAATTGGACAGGATCGTGCGTCCGTAAGAACTCGGTCAAAACACGCGCCGCGACCGACCACGCTGTGGTCTGGGGTGGGACTAACTCGCAGTCGAACCTGCGCCTTGCGGTGCGCTCGCGCACAAGGCCGCATCGCGCCGGTTCACGCGTTCCAACAGGTAAATTCGCGCCGAATACAAAAACGACGTAAGCTCCTAAAGCTTTCTTCGCGTTTAGCTCTATTCGTTCTGACACAACGCCTGTCAGAAAAATACACTCTACGCACACAGGCTTATATTATTCAACACAACACTAGAGAACGAAACCGCTTTTTGTGGCACACAAGCGAGCTTTGACCAGAGTGTGAGCGAGACAGAGGGATAGTTGCGGGGTGAGTTGTGCATAGATTGGTGGGGTTTTGAGGCAGCTGGCCAGGTAGTGTACTGGCGCATTGCCACAGTCACTGCTTGTTAACACCCGCTGGTAGAATTGTATTTGCAAATGTTTGATGGTTATTGACGTTTTCGCGGTTGTTTATGCATGATTAAGAGATTTGTTCATGTGTACGAAAGTTAATGGCTCTACTAACTTTAATGATTGGGAAGTTCTATGTTTAAGAGGACTTTGAACCTCGGCTATTTTGATATGAAAGTCATCATCATAATCAGTCAATCATAGTCTATTACCGGATATAGCCCCACGTCATTCAGCCCGACTTACGTATGAACTTGAAAGTACTAGTTATTTTCTTCGTGTACTAGTGAACTATATAGTGTTTTTACCTGTTCTTCTTATAAACGCGCTTTACAGGGTTAGTTCTAATCAGTTAGCATCCTATCAATTACATATTCTGTACATCAAAACGAACAACTTTTACTATCGGGCCAACATTGATAACGCAAAAAAAACAGCTGTTCCATACATTTGCCCAAAGTCGATGAACTTTTTGTATGGAACAGCTGATAATTTTTTCGCGATATCAATGTTGGCCCGATAGTAAAAGTCGTTTGTTTTTATGTACAGAATATGTTATTGATAGGATGCTAACTGATTAGAACTAACCCTGTATAGTGATTTTTAGGAAAGTACTCGTAAAATTTTGTTTTTGTCATATTTGGTGTGTAGATTCGAATTGACAATATGACTAACGAAGCAGCTATTTAAAGAAAATGGAAACAAAAAAATATGCAATGTTAACCAATTTTCTGTGCTTGGTGTTAAAACGTGTACATGGTGACAACGTCATGAGTGGAAAACGACTTACTAGTAAAACGTCTAAAATGTGAAAACGTCCACTATACAAAAGGTCAGGGACAGACAGTAACAAAACAAAATAGTAAACATAATTATATTTACTAACTAAAATAGTTACTAAAATTGTTTTTTTTTTTGTTTAGTAGTTTCTGAAAACTACACAGTTACGTTTGTACGACACCGGCCGGAATCTTAAAATGAGCCTTAAAATGCAGTAAATTACATTTAGGGACAAACATTACATTATTTGATCCTTTTATAAATTCGGTTACAAACGATGCCCAAATTGTAATGATGATTCAAGAGCTACCTATTTCCTACAAAAAAACTAAAATTCAGTTATATCCTGCACGCGATGACTACCCATCACACGCATCCAAACTGCACTTTCGGGAACCCAGTGTCTAATCGTCTGTTATTTCGGTAAACGATTTTGATATAATTCCCGAACTTCTACCGCGAACCCCTCATCAAATTAAACATCTAGACATTATGCATTTTGCGCGAGCACCAATTTGTTCGAAAACGTTTGATTTAATAAATCGAGTCTGATTATAACGCTGGATTAGGTACGTTTCTCATGATTTATACCAACATTCTAAACGTGCCGTTTAACTGGGATGCTATTAGGGAGTTTTCGTATAAGCAAATTCTTTTATAATACGCTTTGAAAAAAATATACAACCGACTTCAACTTCGAATACCTGGATGATATCTTCATATTTTCTAGTAATTTTGATTTAAAGACCAACCTGCTAAACCGATTTCGATAAAATTTATATGGGACCACCTCTGAAATATTACCTACCAAACAAAAAAAGAATCATCAAAATCAGATCATATTTGGCGGAGTAACCGCGCAACATATATACAAAAAAAAAACAGTCGAATTGAGAACCCAGCCCATGAGATGCTTGTTTTATTGGATCATGATATTGACGAACCAACATGGTATCTAAAAGTAAAATTATCAACATGATTACCCGCACCTTTTAGTAATAAATCTGAAAAGGAAATAATTGTACTTACTTATAATTCAGTCAAAACATTGACTTGAGGGCAAATAAATATTTTTCTATTGAACAGTTGATTCCATATTATAAGTTGTTAACAATGGTAAATAACATCAGCTCCTTTTGGCTTAGTTCTGCCGTTCCGCGTTACCCTGTAACATTTATAACTGAAATAATACATATTTATCTATTATTTAGTCGCGTTTTAAAAAACTATAAAAAAACGCTGGTCATTTTTCGCACAGGGCCATCTAGCCCCAAACTAAGCAAAGCTTGTACTTTAGAAACCAAATAGCTGATAGAATAATTATATACAATTTTATTACACAAAAAAAGCATATTTTTAAAGGTTTTTTTTAAAGTATATATTTAATGAAAGAATAGGCTAGCTTTTAACCGCATCCCAACTGATGGTAAGTGACGTTGTGGTCTAAGATGGAGCACGCTTGCCCATGAGATGCTTATTCACTCTTGTTTTAAAGATGCCTAGAATGTACTTAGGCAACTTCGAGGCAGGAAGAACATTCCATCCTTAGCATTTTAATCTCTTGTCATATTTTTCACTGTTACAATCTACCAACAACGAAATAACATAAATCAAAGTTTGTACTTTCAAAGAAAGCTGATTTGAAAAAAAAAAACAACAACACACTTTACAGAAAAGCTTAAGAATTTGAAGTAAGTATTTCTGACTCTGAAATATGTTCCATTAATTCCCTATCTGTGTAAAGAGAGTATGCTCGACATCACATCTGTTTTTATTGTGTCCGCTCTGATGCTAATTGAAGCGCTGTTTCACACCTGCTGTTGTGCAAAAAATCTAACGATTGTGCCCTGATTCTTTGGCTATCGTCTGACACCTTGACATATAAATCATTCGCAACAACAGCCCTCATATGAACACTTAACTTCAAGCGACCGAGATATGAATGTTGAATTACAATTTGTAACGATGTGGTTAGAACTCTGTGGTTGGCGTACATAAGTGTACTTGTATGAGGCTTGTTAAAATGTAAACGAAGTAGGTATTTACATTAATATCAACTTATTTTAGCAGTTTGGTGTTGTTTTAGGCTGCACAGGTTAATGATGGGTACTTTCGATCGTTTGAAGAGTAACATTTTTTTTTATTGATAGAAGGCAAGGTTACGCGGAACTTTAGGGCTAAGCTGAAATGAGATCATTGTAATTATCATGGTGCGCCACGTTTACTGTCGCTAAAATCAAACTTGTTCAATAGAAATATGTGTGTGTGTATATGTGAGTTACAGGGGTAACAAACATACAAACACACGCTGAAACAGCTGAACGGATTTGGTTTATCATCTGGCATCTCAACCATAGAAAGTAACTACGCTACAAACGTGACAATTGCATAATACCTACACCACACGTTATTTATCTTTGTAATCGCCATGTAAATCTTTGCTTGCAGGTGCCTGCGATTGCAATGAAGTAAATAAAGAGACTCTATAGGGTAGTTTACGGTGCTCAGTCCGCTTAATCCTCCATAATAAATGGTCATGATCATAATTTTGTTTGTTGTCAGAATGGTAGGAAGATGGGGCGTCGCGTCGGTCGCGCCATTGAATGCGAGGTGTTGCACGCCCGATCGCGAGGCGCCTGCGCTATCTCAATTGCAATAAATTATCCCCTTTGACATGCGAGAAGCGGAAAATTTGCAATCGCAACAATCGAGACTGTAGCATCCGCGTCCATCCTCCTTTATGTAAACAGCGCAAATGGCTTTGTAATGGGAATCGCGTCCGTCCCACTGTGACACCGACTCAATAACTCACGCCGGTCCCACGGGCCGTTTGTCCAGGTCGCGCCAGAACGGCGCACAATACAACAGCGGGAGATCTAGCCGAAGACTTTTTGTCGTAAGTGGCGAGGCGTTTCTTGTCCTTCTTTTATAAAAGCATAGATTGCCGGTAAATCGTAGGCCATTGTGGCGCTATTTAATGTTTATTTCGAGGGCTGCCAACCGAGGGCCGTTATAATTTTCGTATTCAATTTGCCGCGGTACATGTCGACACGCAACTGTCCGGGGTGTTGGATTGTTGCGTGGGTACATGTGTGTGATGTGGGTCACTTGCCTTTATGATTCACGGAAGAACCACTCCGTCTAAATTGAACAACCGAAGCTATTGTTGGAAGCAATCACGTGTATTATCTTCAAAAGCTGATCGTTAAAGAGTACTTGTCCTCGTGCCCTTTAGAAGACGGGGAATAAATTATTTGGATTTTAAGTGTACAAGTACACACGTACATTGTAAGCAACTTCCGAGAATGATGTCGTACATCCCCCGCAGTAACGAGTACCATGTCGAATTTATTCGTTTTCTTTATCGGTCGGGTTCATCAGTGTGTAAAATGATTCCTTAGTAAATTTCCATTATGTTATTAATTTTTGTAATTTAGTTGCCTAATCTCCAACGACAGGGCTCGACCGGCGCGACACTTATCTCGGTGTCGGCGGACACATATAATCCATTAAGTCGTCATTTCCACGCGGTTGATCATTCTTCAACCACGCGTCAAACCCGCCCCCGTCTCGGCGCGACAACGCTCGTCGTATTGTTTGCTACTGCTTTATCTCGCTTCCACTGTGGCAAGGTCCTTTTCAATTAACGTCATCGAACTCGATGTGAACCTTAAAACAATGGACGCAGCGGTCATAACCCTTCACCGTGTCTCGGCAGAACCTTTATCCTTGTCGACTAATGGACTAGTTTGTTATCTAATCGGCTACACGGCCGACCTATTAATAATTTCCCACATAATTTTCTAATTAACGTCCTGTCCGTCGAATGACTGCGGCCTCTGGATACATGGAAACGGAAATGACCCTCAATTGGGGTTAGAATGTTAGATATGTACCGTGCGACATCATGTACTTAAAACATATAAGTAATTTGAATTAACATTATGCATTGAAGTAAGTATGTTTCGAATTCCTATTAAAGCAAACGTTTGTTTTTGTTTCAGGTAATCAACGTTAACATTTGAATCTGGCATTATAAGGTAACACAGTAGTTGGATGATTTCGAAATGTTTGCAATTTGCTTGAGCGCGCCCCACCTAATCGCATTGAGGGATAAGATGTGTAAAGTTTAATGTGCACTTTAAACAAACGGGTGTTTAAATTCCCGAATAGCATACGAAGGAAGGGTTGAATAGTGTAGTGTATATAAATTGGAGTGATTTAACACGTGAGCGGAGCCCCTAGTAGTGCGTCAGATCGCGACACGGGCAATTTGGTGCGAGTGAGCCAACTCGGGTTTATTTGTTCGCCTCGATGGCACCTGGCGATTCAGGACCCACGGGGTGCTTACTATGAATGTAATGGAGCAGACTTTACGTTAGTATTCGCTATTTCTTTTGTAGATTACACGCTATTCTGTATAATATTGAATTCATTGGCAATATCTTATTAAACTCATCACAATGGACAAATTGTGTAGCATGAAACTAACCTTGAAAACGCGAAAAAGAATCGGCTGACCCGTACAAAAAATGCAATTATACTCACGACAAAATGTATGATGCAGGCGCAGTTAACTTTTTCGCGTTTTCGCGTTGATTTCTTAGTAAAAGTTGTTCGATGAGTTTAATGACCCCGTAAGATATTGCTCTTGAATTGAAGAGCAATATTCAATTCAAATAATTGACTGATTGCTGATCAAATCCATGCTGCCTTAGACTTCAAAAGCCCGAAATATTTAGTTCACAAAATAAAAACAAAGTCCAATAAAATATGTTTTAGGTAGATTCGACTCTACAATTGTTTGTTTCTTTGTGAGAGGTGCGCGACGTGCCAACGTATGGGACCGGTTAGATTACGCATTGTCGCGACACAATTAGAAACTGTTGCGGAACCCCGGGCCCACTTTGTTATATGCAAACAATTGAAGCAGACATCTGCGTTCGCGCTCTATCCTCTACCAAAATACGGGATGGCCAGAAATTAGCTTATAGAAATAAGACATGGTTTTCTTTTAATTTATTTTGTTTTGTGAAGTTTTGTAGATAACTAAAATAAAACTCAGCTCTTCTTTCAATAAATCGTTTTTTTTTTATTGTTGTTTAAGTTGTTGTAATCAAGCAGTACTATTTTTTTTTATATTCCAGCAATTTTATAGATTTTTAAAATGCTAGTCCTCAGATACATGCAATTCTTTGATTTAAGTACACACTTACTGGTATACTGGTAACCCTATATCTTTGTGGTCACCCTAGCATTCGCAGCACGGGGTAATAAATAGCTGGACGCAGAGCATCTGCTAATTGCGCTTCATTCACTTCCCTTTGACAGTGTCCCAACAAATCTTTCGCTGCACTATATGTTGATACTGGACTATGTGAACTGATCCGCTGAAGTGACTTATAGCGTATGAGAAACCGAATTTTGGTTTAATGGTTAATTTCAGGTTTCAAACACTACATGACGTCTGCACGTTCCGAACAAGCTGGTTTCCGGAAAGGCTTTGGCACCATAGACCACATCCACACGCTCCGCCAGATTATACAGAAGACTGAGGACTATAATCGGCCGTTATGTCTAGCGTTTGTAGACTATGAAAAGGCCTTCGATTCAATCGAGACCTGGGCGGTGTTGCAGTCCCTCCAGCGATGTCATATCGACTATAGGTATATCGAAGCGCTGAAATGTTTGTATAGAAACGCCACCATGTCAATCCGGTTGCAGGACCAGAGCACGAAACCAATCCAATTGCAGAAAGGCGTGAGACAGGGAGACGTTATTATTTCTCCGAAACTGTTCACGAACGCATTAGAGGACGTGTTCAAGCTCTTGGACTGGAACGGATTCGGCATCAACATTAATGGCGAATACATCACTCACCTTCGCTTTGCCGATGATATAGTCATAATGGCAGAGTCGCTGAAAGACCTCAATACTATGCTCAGCGACCTCAGTAACGTTTCCCAACAGGTGGGTCTTAAAATGAACATGGACAAGACAAAGATCATGTCCAATGTTCATGTTGTACCCGTACCGGTTGTTGTTGGGAACGATACTCTCGAAGTTGTTGACTACTACAACTATGGACAGATTGTTCAGTTAGGTAGGTCCAACTTCGACAAAGAGGTCGCCCGAAGAATCCAACTCGGATGGGCAGCGTTGGGGAAATTGCGTAATATCTTCTCGTCCAAAATCCCGCAGTGTCTGAAGACAAGGGTCTTCAACCAGTGTGTGTTGCCAGTTATGACATATAGAACTGAAACGTGGTCTTTAACTGCTGGCCTTTTGGAGAAACTCAGAGTCACACAATGGGCAATGGAGATACCTATGCTCGGAGTTACTTTGCACGATAAAATTCGGAACGAGGATATTCGCCAAAGAACCAAAGTCACCGACATAGCTCGCAGGGTTTGCAAGTTGAAGTGGCAATGGGCAGGCCACATCGCTCGAAGAACTGATAACCGATGGGGGGAAGAAAGGTTCTTGAGTGGCGACTGCGAACAGGAAGACGCAGCGCAGGAAGGCCTCCGACTAGGTAGACCGACGGCATTGTAAACGTCGCGGGCACCCGGTGGATGCAAATGGCAGATTGTCGTACCGTGTGGCGGTCTAAGGGGCAGGCCATCGTTCAGCAGTGGACGTCTCCGGGCTGAAGATGATGATGATGACGTCTGCAAGATCAACGTGAATAGACCAAAGAGCATGACGCGAGCTTACTGTTAGCTTTCTCTGTTAATTATTTTTTTAAAGACGTCTTTCAATATCATTATCGCATAAATGAACCGAACCATTTACACCGGTAATTATATTTTGAATAGCTAGCAAAAATCCATCAACCAATACATTAAACACTTGAACGAGCTATTGATACCTCTATTTTGCCGGCTTCACTATTGTCTATTGAAAGTTACATCGTAGACGCTGAGTAACGATGATTGACTCACTCATTGATAAAATGACATTCAATAATTATCGTACGGTAATAAATAGTATTTAAACTGTACTTACCGATTTTGTATTATCGCATTCCGATCCGAATTCGCTGCCGAAGCTTCGGACAATAGAGTTATTTATAGACAGAATACATATTTCCTTTTATGCAGTGTTTATTGCGAGGCTTCCTAAATTGTATGGTAATCATTCTAATGTACGCGTACAATTAGTAATTCATTGGATTACGAAGACGTATATTTCTAGCTTATTTGGTTTGTCGCCTGGCCAAAGAACTTCCTTCCATCTTAGAATCAAATTCAGAATTATTTATTGAATTACTGATACTATAAAGTGTTATGCTAGATCTACTTGCATAATAGTGACATTAGCTTACCCGTATCGGGGATTCAATATCTTAGTACTTATTATGCACAATTTTTTATAATAAACAATTTATAATTTAAAGCATTATGTCAAGTAATTTTATTTAATGTAAACAGGTAGTGTACTTATTATAATTACAGGTAGTGTAATTTTAAACTCATGTAAATGATGTGTCAATATAAAATAACTAGAGGTCCCCCGCGACTTCGTCCGCGTACGGAAGAAATTCGGCCCGCTCCCATAATTCACCACTTTATATCATCCCGAGCAAATTTTTTACCCTTGGTTTTACATTGTGATGTGGCTTATGTCTTATATTCTATCTTCTGCCTCCAGGAAAAGCTTACTTACTCTTATGTTTAGGATTAACACATAGTAAAGGGATACCCCTTATCTAAAAAAACACCTTGTATTAAACGAGTGAAACTGCTGGACGTAACTATAGTAACTACTAAACAAACACGTCACCAATATTATGTACGTTTATAATAAACGTACCTTTTACATAATCTAAAAAAAAACATACGGGTAGACTGATAGACATACTGACATACACACACAGATAGACAGATTGGCCAGCAGCAAAACATAGTAAAACTTTAGTTCTCCTTTGTTAATATATATTTTTGAACCGGACCCTAAAAAGGTGACTCAGTCTTTTTCACTATCGCACCTTTCCGATATCAAAGTAAAAGCTTTTTGTCAAAACGTCCAGTACAAAAGTGTGTGGCATCCCTGCTGAGAAATACGTGATTCCCACTAAGAAAAATGTTTACTGGCATCCTAGAAATTTCAATTGTACCGTCGTCGCCTGTTACGTCAGCCGCGCACACTCTCAACTTGTAAAGTCGGGTGCTAGTCACATTTATCTTAGGGTTTTTGACGAAATTTCATATACGAGTAAAATCTACTTTTACTGCTGGGGAAATGACCTCTTTAGTAGTAGCACTTATACTTTTAATTGTAACACATAATTTTACTACTTCACCACTGGAAGACGCTGCCTTTTGCAATACAGTTATTACTAACGCAAAAGGCAGAGCCAAACTTTTACTGTTATCTAATTTTTATGCAATAAATTATGTTTATGTTTATGTTTAGTAAAAATAAAATGTAGGCCTAGAATTTTTTCGTGGTTAAATGCTAATCCGACTGGGGGATGCTGCAATTGGTCGTCCTAATGTATAGATTACACGGAATTCGTACTACTCATTAGTACTAATCGGTTAACAATAATAATATGACACTTGACAATAAGCAGGATTGGGTTCTATTCACTTGCACTGTCAATTACTAATACCATGCACGAATTAGTAAGTTCACACGGAAGGTCTTAGTACTAACCGTTAGTACAAACCATTAGCAACGCTTAAGATAGTTAACAATGCTGGAAGAAAATAGATATTTTAAATTAGGACATACTTATTCTCCGTGGCATTTTTTTTGTGCAACTGTCGTGAAACGAGCAAGTCACTCGCTTGATCGTAAGAGTCACGCGAAGCCAGACCATGCAGAATCTCTTTGAAGTAATTCATTGCGCTCGTCACACTGCGCGTTAAGGCGAGCTTGTAGTAAGTTTGAACTTTTTTATAATTTGATAAAAGTCCAAAATGGCCATTATTGAACGATTTTTTTTAATTAAATTTGGTCACATATTTTAGATAAGTATTTGTTTTTAGAAAACGTGATTTTGAATGTTTGAACAGATAGAAAAAAAAAACAAAGTAGACACTAAATCGGTAGTTCGATTAGCTAGAACTAAGAAAATACATTATGCAACCAAGTGAAATGTATACTAATAGATAGAATATAGTATTATTTCGTTTTTAAGAGTTCCGTACCTCAAAAGGAAAAAAGGAACCCTTATAGGATCACTCGGTTGTCCGTCTGTTGGTCAAGACCCTTTTTCTCTGGAATGCGTATCAAGTTGAAATTAATATCAAAACGTCAGTCCACAGTCCCTTAGATATGTAAAAAAAACAAGCTTCTAATTCAACGAAATAAAAAATTACGGCCGTTTTTTAGAGTGAACTAAATCAAAATTCATAGGGTAAGTTCCCGTAGCCTAGACTCATGAAATTTGGCAAGAAGCAAGGTTACATAACAGTAATTACAGGAAAAATCTGAAAATTTATAATTTGTAGATATATCGTCATTTCTCAAGCCAAAACTGAAATGGTTATTTTGTTTGATTCTTTAGTTACGAAAAAATTTACTAGATGGCGTTCTACACCGTTAAAACGCGCAAACGATTCGTTCGTTGGTTTTTAGACAGGTTTGATCGCAGCTGATTCCAATAAATGTACGACCAACTTATCCATACAGATGGACGAGGGAGCCACGAGCGTAGGTTTTGAATAAAACTGACAGCCGCATTGAATTTTTTTATTTCTTGCATGTTGGAGGGTTACAATTCAAATTTACCTCTCGAAGATTGTAGAAAGGAGTTTTACAAACTAATTAAAACCTTTTCTTAGGCCTAACTCTTTGCACCTTAAACCCAACGGAGAAAAGTAATCACATAAAAGTTTAAACCTTTTCTTATGTAAGTAAGTACATCGGTGTCTGCGTTTTTTTCTTTCTTATTTTTTGGCTTTGCACCATATGTATTCTGCCAGTTTCAAGTATATGCATATTACAAGTTTTTGATAGTATATCAAAATTAAATAATTAAAAACGGCTACGTTCAAGTACAAGTCATGCTCCACTGCATAGTCACAACCCCTAGTGTTCGTTTGTGGCGACTTTCATATGAGCTTTTACGGAGTTTTGATAGTTCCTGTGAGTTTTTTTAGTTCTAACATTTTGTACCAATAGTACAAATTTGTAGGGCTGTACAATTCAAAAACTCATAGGGAGAAAGGAGTTTTGTACGATACTAAACTTAATTATACCTTTTTTGTAGGACAATTTGGTGGCCTCTTCTGCATACAACTAAATTTTACTCTTTAATATGGAGAAATGAGTTTCCATTGGCATCACACTCTGTACATTCTGCCAAGGGCAAACATTTATGTGGCGAACATAGATTTTTGTTCTGTGTCTGGATGTAGTAATGTATAATAAGTATGTATTTACAAAACAAAAAGTATATAAGTATTATATCAGCTATCTAGTTTCCATATTACAAGCTTTGCTTAGTTTGGGGCTAGATGGCGCTGTGTGAAATTAATGTCCACCGATATTATTATTATTATTGGCATTTTAAAAGTTTTTGATAGTATCAGTAACCGAGATAAGCCCAAAACCCAAAGCCGTTCACACAAAAACAGTCACGGTCAAGAAATTGTGGCGGCTTTCTTAAGAGCTATTTATTACGGAGTTTTGAAAATAAAGAGAAGAAAATATGAAAAAGAAAATACAAAAATAATATAAATAAGTTAAGAAAATATTATGTCTGAATTATCACGACAGATTTTTTTTTTAAATTTCGCATTTGGCATATTGAACGAAAATGGAAATTATTTTAGGGTTTCGTACCCAAAGAGAGTCCAACTGTACCCTATTATTAAGCGGCCTACCCTGTCTGTCTGTCTGTCAATCTGTCTTTCCGGTCTTTACTGACCTATAATCTCGTGAATCGTAATAGATAGCCGATTGAAATGTTCACAGAATATTCGCTATACACTTAACTATCGCGGATTATCTAGTACTTGTAGTGGTACGGAACCCTCGTTGTCCGAGTCCTCGGATTTGACGGCCTTTTTTGATTTTAAGATTACAGTATTCCTTTGTTATATTTTACAAAACAAAGAAAAACCTACCAAATTTAGCAATTCCAGCGCTTGCGCCTACCGTTTACCCGCCTGGACGTACCTGGCTACAAGCGCGCCTTAAACACGCTGCGCCGCTCGCTCGCACCAGCTAAAACTCCCAGCATCCGTAGAATACCTACATTATGTACGACACTACTAGATATCATCGGCATACCGGCCACTCTGTTGACTCGCGTGATTAAATTCCTACGGGTGATGTACGAGCCGGCTCTTTCGAGTTATTTGTCGGATTTACTTAGCTTAGCCCCACTTATATTTATTGCTACACGACTTAGGATATACTCGGATGTATGGCACCGGGAGACGGGTATTGGGTGACTGGACCCGCTACTGGTCTCGGTATTTATAAGCTTTTTCTGTGATTTATATTGATGTAATTTTTAAATCTCGATTCCGTAAAATACCTTTTATTCGACTGATTGAAAGAAAGACATTGTATTTGAAGTGTAATGCATGTGTTGGATTTTTGTGTTGGATCACGTTTAATTAAATAAAACAAAAATGTGTCAAAACCACGTCAGTTGTCATGTGTTGGATGTAATTAAGTGAAAAATTCTGTTTTTAACGGACTTTTTCGAATCTCACATAAATTGTATTATCTATAATTATGCAATAAAACTGTCAACTACAATGAGACGTTCATTCAACGTTAATGTCACCAAATTCTTCTGAATCGTAAAAATGTTGGAGGCAAAAAAAAAAAAAAATGAAAAAAAAAAGCATTAAAATGAATCAAAAGCTTAATAAACAGTGTTTCCTTTGCTATCATTAGGCACTGCGCACATATTTATAAACTGACTAGAGATCGCCCGCGACTTCGTCCGCGTACGGAAGAAATTCGGCCCGCTCCCAAAATTCACCACGTTTTTTACCCACCGACCTCCAACTCCTCCCATTTATTATTTTAAATAAACTATCCAACTCCAAATTTTCGTGACTAAAAGTATAAAAACTAAGGAGTTTCATACAAATGTTTCCCCACCTTACCCCCCCCCCCCCCCCCCCCCTTAGGGGGTTGAATTTCGTAAAATCCTTTCTTAGTACACCCCTACGCATCGAGACGAATACAGCCTCCAAATTTCAAGTCTGTACGATCAGCGGTTTAGGCTGTGCGTTGTTTGTCAGTCAGTCAGCCAGTCAGTCAGTCAAGCAGTCAGGACAGAGCCTTTTATATATATATAAATAGATTTGAAAACGTCTTTTTTTATTTGAAAGGATATACTTTCAGATTTGTCCCACATAATTTTCATCAAAATCAGTTCTGTAGTTTGGTTTTTAAATCATGAAAAATATGTCACCCAGGTAAACGAAATTGAAGTCGGTTGATTCAAAAAAATATTAAAAGTCCATGTTATTCAGTGCGCGTGGAGTAACGCTCGTGGAGACTGGGAGTTCCTAAGGCGCAGGACACACTGATCTGGCGTCGGGCGAGAGCATGGCACGGGCGGCTTGCCGCCCCATACTAATTTCAAACTAAACACATTGAAATAAGGCGCTTTTTAGGACACGCCGAGTCCCATCGAGCGCGCCCGATGAAAATAACTCGGTGAGTCCTAAATTGCGCCTTATTTCAATTTGTTTAGTATGACATGCAATAAAGAATGGGTCGGTAAGCCGCCCGTGCCATGCCCGTGCCCGACGCCAGTTCAGTGTATCCTGCGCCTAAAAGATAAGCAAAGGTCGATTAGGTCTGTGTTCGGATAGGTTACTATGAGTGCTTATTACTACTGATCGCTACCGTGGGTCGGATGACGCACGTTAAATTATCGGTCCCGGTATTATGCATTATTTAGCAAACAACTCCATCACGCCATTTGAGAGCTCTTTGGTTGGAATGTTCACGATAAGGTTCGCCAATCAGACTGCATGTTTTCTTTTTTAATTTCTTAAATCTTTAAAATCTTCTTTTCTAAAGTAACTAAAATTTTAAATCGGATGCTCGCAGATCAGATAAATACTCAGATCAGAAGAAATTATCTGATCTGTGGTCCTGCTACATTTTGCAATTTATACAATTTTAGTAATGACATCATCAGCCGAACACGTCCACTGCTGGACGAAGGCCTCCCGCTAAATAGGGAGTGGTTGCCATAATCCCCACGCTTGGCAGGCGACTTGGGGATCGCACAATGCTCACCACCGTTAACTAAGAGGACGCTGCTGCCCGTCCTCCGGTGGTTCTGGGTGCAGTTTTAGTAAATAACCATGTTTACTAATACCTATCTCTTGATAATTATTGTAAATTTTTTTTTTTTTTCTATTTTCAAATGTTGTAAGTCTATGTTAGTAGTTTGCAATTTATAAATTCCACGTAAACTCGATATTATATTCACAATAATAAACCTAATGCTTAGATTTACATACTAAAATGTACAACGCAAACAGCATTTCGTTGATATTGTGCGCGACACAAACAGACGGTGACAAATTTCGCAAACACATGAGTCAGGAAGGGGCTACCGTCGCCTACTCCTTCCACAAGCATAATAAATATCAAATATACAATGACAATGATGCGACCTCCGTAACTCTACAGATTAATACAATATTTTTACGCGCCAACACAAGCGGACTGCTATGTGGCGCGTTGGCCTAATGAAATATGGCAACATGTTCTTTCGTTCCTGATAAAACCTCCTGTGTGCCGCTGTCGGGAGTTTTATTGCTGTTCAAATACGATAATTCAAGTTGGCCAGCAAGTGAATATAATTTACATGGTGGTCCCTTTACGTTTTTAGGGTCGGCTACCGCATTTTTGCCATTCGCCCGCGAAATGGGATCGACGCGCCGGCATACCTAACGAAGCCTTATCTTTGCGCGTTGCTCTCGAATATATCGCTGAACTGTTTTTTATTCGCAAGATAACGTATATAATTTATGTTACTTTGTTGGTTACGGTTTTGCATATTTACAAAAACCGACTCCGGAAAATAAAAAATCTCTTTCCATTTATCCCATTGACACGATTCAGTAATACGTAGTGGTTACGACCAATTCATGTTGAATTTAAACTGACACCCAATCGGCCCATATTATTATTACTACCTAGTAATAACAATGTTACAATCACAATTATTAACTCTGCACCCTCGATGTTAAAAAAGCTAACCATTTCATACCGAAGCTGGCCCCATTGTGATATTAACTCTCTATTAAATATTTTCCGGGTTGCTGCGGGCCAATCTCTACCCCACAATGGGGTAATAAAAATACCTTCATAAAAAATGTTTGAATTGTAAAGGAGCTATTGAGAATTCACTTCGCTTACAGGATCACGTGTCAATCATGCCTTACTTCGCCGCAATGGATCGTGTTATTCTATTTTAGCGCTTTTATTCATTGGCCATATCGCAGCACCCCACTTTCAGTGAATCATAATGCGGCATCGGTATTGTATTGGGCTTAATCCGTACCAATAAATGTATGCTCGGTAGTGTGATTGTATGTAAAGCAGCATTTAAATGAATTTTAGTTATGATCATTTTATGTAAGTAATTTGGTATAAATACTATTGAATTCGGCCGCTGCTTATAAAGTGGTTAATTTTAATTATTAGGTGCAGGTTTTTTTGGACTTACGCTATCCTTTTTTATTTATTCTTTCATGTGACGAGACGAGCAAGACTTTCGCCTGGTGGTAAGCATCACGCCTGCCACTAACAGTAGCAGTGCGAGAATTGTGAACTTGCGAACACAAACCTGCGCCGTACTGCACTGCGCTCGTCACCCTGAGATATTAGATGTTAAATCTCTTTATACCCAGTAATTTCACTGGTAACATTGCCCTTCAAACCAGAACACAGTAATGCTTGCACACTACTGCTTAGCGATAGAATAACTGGCAAAGGTGTGATACTTTCCCAGGCGGACTCTGCAGTAGAGTCCTACCACTACATATAAGGATGTATGTAGTTTTTTCGGTTCTTGTCTTGTATGTTGTCGATTTTGATACTACTACTAATATACTACTAATATTTCTGACCGACGACGTCAAATAATTATACGGGTATAGGTTATGCGTGATTCTGATGAGAAACATAAAATTATAGGTGATTGTGCTTTCGGCTTCGGGAAATCCCTTTCTTTCTTAGCCTGTTTTTCTTTCTTACAATTTTAGGGAATTATTCTGCAAAATTTAATGCATTTAGACCAAAAATATGATCAAATTAGACCCACCATTAATAGGCGTAGTTTGTCTGTCATTGTTAAGGAATAAATTAAGTCAATCGGCTCAATCTGGGACGATGATGGCGATGGATAAAAACGCTGGCACTTGTATAGTTAATCTTACCCCCATACAAGTTCCAGCAGTTGAATATGACTTACTCATACTTTACTGGATGTGTAGTTATTATGACCTGGGTATGGGTTTGACCTGGGTATGTCCTAAAACTGTATCCAGAACCGCCGGAGGACGGGCAGCAGCGTCCTCTCAGTTAACGGTGGTAACCATTCTGCGATCCCCAAGCCGCCTGCCAAGCGAGGGGATTATGGCAACACCTTCCTTTAAGGGTGAGGCCTTCGTCCAGCAGTGGTCGTCTTCCGGCTGTTGATGTGATGTGATGTGTAGTTATCATGAACGCTTTTTAAACGACGACCAAAAAGCTTGTTAAGAAATAGGATCCTTATCTATGTACTAAACAACACATAGGGAAGTGGAATATGTAATGACGTTTCCTTATTACAATTAGCCCAAGGAAGTAATTTGCTAAAATAAGCTTGGTTTTATATTTCCAGAAACTAGAGACCGCTGCGCACGCATTATTATAATTATCTTTAATAAAAGTAATTGCCGTATGAAAGGCAAGGTTCAGCCATTGTAAACATGCTTGTATAATGTGGAGTACAAATGAGATGGTACGGAGTTTACCCCTGTTCCTATCCAATACGCGTCGGCCGAGTATATTGTATTACCCGTGCAACACGCATTCTTTGAAACCCGACCTACGAGATGGGATTCTTTTGTTGTGCCTCGATTTAAATATTACATTAATATGATGGGTGCTTTTAAAAATAAATGTAAGGACTACGTTGGAGCGACGGTCCTCAATTTTTTATTCGATTATGTTAACTGGAAATTAGAACTACACTTAGTGCGCCCTGCGGTTTTGTCAGAGGCGATAACCCCACAGGAAGTACATGCTACTTATTAGACATAAGTAGCATACATAGTATGTTCTAAAACTGCATCCACAACCACCGGAGGACGGGCAGCAACGTCCTCTCGGTTAACGGTGGTAAGCATTATGCGATCCCCAAACCGCCTGCCAAGCGTAGGGATTATGGCAACCCCTTCCTATTAAATCCCTTCTACTTTTAATCTATACCCCTACCAAAAATCACATCGACTCTTTGTTCTTTTCCTGAGTTAAGGGGGCGACTAATGCCAAAAGTAAGTAAAAGGTGTATTTTTAAACACATAGTTTAATGATAAAGAACGTAAATATTCAGATTAAAAAAATACTATAGGTAGGGGAAAAACCTAAAGAAGCCGAGTAACCGAATAGAATTTTGGAAAATAATCTGGTTTATTTTAAAAAATATATACAAATTACCAACAAAAAAAAACTGTTTTAATTCAAATGCTCTAAATTATCAGCGACAGCACCACATTATTTTTTACGAATTACATAGCTAAACTAATGGTTTAGTACAGTAGCCGTTTATTTTTTTATTTCATGCCTACATTTTGACTAATTAAATAAAATCCCACCTAAATTGCTCAAAGCCATCATCATCATCAATTGTATAATGCGATTTTCGACTCTAAACTAATGCAAGACGCGCGGGATCTGTTATTTTTCTGGTATTAGTACTCGCACTCTTAAGAGGAAAAATACACCTAGTGTTTTTGTATGATTAAATCGTTTTAAATCAATGTTTTGTTAAATGTTTGGTATGAATAATAAGCGTTATCTTACTTACGCACTTATAATATTAGTAAGGATTATATGTTTTATTAGTTAGGTTAGGTTACAATCTAATAAGAATACCGTGACGTCGTGAATTCAAATCCCACGTTTCAATTATATGGATGTGGCAATATAGTTATGGTTTCAAATACCGATGAGCTGTTTGAATTGAATGTACGAGTTTTAGATACCACAAACTTTTCGGTGACGGATAACATCGTAAAGAAACTTACACACGTTCGGGGAAGTAATCCAACAGCGTATGAAAATCCAACGTCCGCATCTAGCCCGGCGTAGTGGATACGGCCCAATCACCCTCCAGGGTAGGCCAAATGTCCAGCAGAGGTATTAACAAGATAATTGTGCTATTTGTTTTATGTCTATGAAAAAACCTATAAACAAAATGAATAAAAATATTTTTTCGCAATATTTTGTGACGGGGATGTCTTAAGGGTCATGTGTGATGTCAAGGGTGATGTGGTAAGGGTAATGTCAAAGGTGGGTGAAACTTTGAATAGAAAGCTCTTTGTATTGATGTTGTAGTGATGTTATTGTTATTAGGATTGACTTTTTAAAACAAAAACAATAATTGAATGGGTTGAAAAAAGTATGAGGTCAAGTGGACCCAGCGGTATGGAAGATATTTGGGAGCGGTGCTAATTTCTTCCGTACGCGGACGGAGTAGCGGGCGACATCTAGTATGTAATAAAATATTGTAAACCACTATCTGAAGAAAGTGTAACTCGTATTCCTACGTATAAAAGTGTCAGTTTGAAAATCTATTTTATACATTATACCTACCTATCTATCTAAGTCAGATGCGCGAAGGCGCTCGCCAATATTTCGTCGCCGCATTAATTAAGTAAGTATATTCCCGCAAAATGTTGTTACTATTAATTTTATTTAATTCAAAGCACAGTAAGACGTTTATAAAGTATTCCAAAGACGCTGCTGAGTAGTCTCGTGCGTAACACTAAATACTTTACAGAATTCATAAATTTTCAACAACAAAGGGCACGAAAAACCGTTTAAGGTGCATTCGCGGATTCGGACACATTACATTAGTGATATGGTAATGTGATTGTTCGCGATAAATTAAACTGGCCGCTGGAGGTAGGCCCGGCTCGGCGCAGCAGGGCTCGCGACGCGACGCCCGCGCAGCCTCGTATATCCGCCACTTCCAAAGGTGAAACACCCCACAATTTTTCGACAATAATGCGCAGGCTTTCGTATAGAGGACAATACGAAATGTGACATACCCAAGCACCCACTCGTGGGCACACTTATTGTGCGAATCATTCCTACACTCCCATTATATTCCTTAACTGCCGTTCCTTGAGAATGTCAACTTTGCCATTTGTTCCTTTTGGAATTTATTCTTTCTGAAGCCTAAATATTCTCCATTTTGCTCGAAAGAGTAATAAATATAAAGTGAACATGTGCTCGAAAAAGGAAATAAACACAAAATTATGTAATAAAAATACGAATGTTTCCTCAGGTGACTGTGGCGTGGGTTGTTAGACAATTTCTGCTTATACACAGAAAGACCAGAACCATCAGTATTCTGTTTGAAATATAATTGAAAATTATAGCATTCGTGAAATGAGCTGTCAACCGTTAAAGGCGGTTTACCTTGTGAACATAAAACTCGTGCTTTATGTGCATTTCCATCTTTAATTGGTTGCACGGTTTCTCTAAATTTTTAGTGATAAAAGTAGAGTGCTTCTCGATAATGCTCAAAGCACAGATCATATAGCCTGTTGATGGCTCGTGAACATAATTTATCCTACAAAAACGACTCACCATTGCGGCCAGGGGGCGAGGTAACGCTCTATGCTTGTGATTGGCCAACGACACTGAAATGACGCAATCTGAGTTATGAAGTACAATGAGATTCTGACGTACTCGCAGTGGCTAGCAGTGGTTTTTTCCGTAAATTTTCGTAAGGACGAGCAGTCAACAGAATTTATAGTCTATGTGCCAAAGACATTTGTCGGAAAGAGTCATCGCCGACCGCCCGGTCGACAGTTTGTAAAACTGTCACTATGTGTCGAACAAAATTACCCGACATTAGCCGACTTTCGCCGAGTGGACCGTGCGGTGTCGACAAACTTTTTATTGGATAGTTCCCGGGCGCATGGGCCGCGACCGTTCCCGAACTCCACTAAATTGGATGAGAAATGCTCCGTTTGACGGTCATTTTGCATATCACAGCAATAAATCTACAGGAGTAGCTGCGACACGGTAAGGTCCTGGCCGACGCGCGAAGCGACGCCTCGTGCGCGCCACCTATCTAGTGCAACTAGGTAAATAATATAGTCTCTTCACCTCCATTTAACCAAACTCGCATTTCCCTAAAGCCCTGCCCCATTTCCTTTGGTAGTATTTTTCATTCCGTTATCCCATGGAAAGATCGCCTATCACAGATAATTTGTTGCCCGAATTGCGACCGTACCCATTTATATAAATAACGGCTTAATTAACTGTTTTGTTTTTGGTCGAGCGCGTGAATTCAGTGAAACAGCGCACTTGAAGGTATAACGTCAGATGTTAACAATAAAATATTGCCCTCTTACTTAAACTTATGCTCTTGAATTAATTCCCAATTTCTTACGGAACAATTAGGGCAGAGTACCGTAGAACAACTCATGAAATGTTTTTAATAATGCAGATGAAATTGTTCAGTATAAATCCGACTCGGCACTCTTAAATACAGGAATTGCGGATGCAGCTGTATTTTAAACTGAATTATAACATTCGGAATTACGAAAATTCCATTAACCTAGTATTGCATAATTATTATACCTTTTAACTGCGGCTTTGCCAGTGCTGTGTACAATGTACAATCATCATAGTTTATATTCCGAATATATTTTGAAACCGGATCAGAAGTTTCGATCAACCCTAAACTAACATGTTCAGGGTAAAAAAATTGCTTGTTTTGTACTTACCCATGTCTTCTATAATATTGTGTATTAGTATTAGATTGCAGGTATGTTTATGATTCGTAGGAATTACTTCTTTACAGCACACCCCGACTTTTCGTTATCATAATTTTTCTCCATCCTAAAGTTGCCTGGAATCTCATCGCTTTTAGCGATATGGCCGCCATTTGTGCACTAGTATTTGATTTATTTATTCCTTTGTATGTATGTTTCTTTGGTGTGAGCAATAAAGAGCTATCTATCTATGTCTCCAAAGGTATAAGTATCTTAATTTTCCAGAATGTATCCAAATCCTTTCGGTTTTTACAGAAACTAGTGGGTAAGCATGTGATACACACAAACTGTGTATGTAAGTATATCTAACTAACGTAGCATTCCGTTCCAAACAACTCTAACCCCAGAAAGTTTCGCACCGAGCTTCGGGCACACGATCGCAAGGAGTGCAAGCTTGCGGTAATCGTCACGTAGAATTGCATCTCGCACGGCTTCGGTAGAGCGAGAGTGGTTAACTTTATTGTTTTATGGCGCTATAATAATATTGGCGAAGTATGAGCTCGAGTGTGAATCTCGAGTTGGATTGTTTCTCAAACAGATTGTATACTGATCGGTATAGATTGTGGTATACCTACGAGCGGATCTCGCGTTTGAATTTTACTGAAGTATAACATTTTGCTGTTAGTAAATGTATTAAAATGACTTTAGTGGAGTGTCTATTTTATAATCATTATTATTCTATTACTATTTTTTGTTTTATTCATACGGAATTAGTCGTGTTTTCCCCCGCTAAAATAAAAACATCAGTTTTCACATGTAAGCTTTTCTAAACAGTAAATAATTGATTTAATTCTATATTATTATACAAACAGTTAAAACTTCGTTCGTGTAAAGCAATCTTATTTCGTGAGATGTAAATAATAAGCGCGAAGGGAAACAAAAAAAAATTATGACCTCCTCGCTTTGGTTATCGCCAATTTGTGTCAACTGAAGCGTTGTTTTAATATTAATAAAACTGCTAGGCCCTCAACCCTCTGCGTGCTTTTACGGTCGGGTTGATGGCGACTTATTTGAATAAATATTTTCGAGCGTGGCCAAGTCGTGGGCTTTTTTTTATTATTTTCTGTAGGCGATATTATTACACGATATAAACCGCGCGCGGGTGCGACGCTAGTTTGTGACGCTCGCGAAGACGCCCCGCTACGACTCGGTATTACTAATGTAGATGACGCGACACTATTACAACCCATCCTTTATCTAACACAATATGTCCTTTATTATAAAACTGAAATTAAACGTCCGACCCGTTTCGAAGTTATTCGAAAGCCGCGGGAGTCCATCACATTTGTTATGTGCAACGGCAAGTAAGTGTTTATTGGTTTATGGGTTCTTTTACCTTTTTTGGACTGATTTGAAAGAAGATTGACGAGCGATTTATGGAAATGCTCTGATGGGTATTCAGGACTGTGATTTTATTTATAGGATGTTTGGTCACTGACATTGTAGAATGTTGAATCGAGTAACATTGATACAATCTTACGATTATTGAGCGAAACAAAAGTAAAAGCAATATGTTGCGTCATCTAATGGTGTTCAATGTGAATCATTTGTATGATATTTGTTATTCACGAAACATAAAACGTAATTTAAAAATACAAGGCGTCTAAAACCAAGTCCCAAGATATCTAATGTCCCGGTTTGTAATTAGGTATAGTAGGGCCGGCACCCGCGTCAAGCCGCTAAAGCTAATCGTGCCGGACAGCCTGTAAATGATGCGTGCCCCTGCCGCATGTCTACTTATGTCGCCCGCGATTAGGAAACCTTACCCGACGCGATCCGGCCTCACCCGACACAGTGACGGATCGGTTAAACGTCGCCAATTAATCCAACTTCAAAAATAAGGAACGAGAATGTTATTGATGACCCTTTCCCTCTTTTCAGAAGTAGACGTGTCGTGAATGATAACAACCCGTGTCAAAACCGTGCTTACATACAAAGTAATGCTTGGACACAGAGCTGTAGTCAAAAAGTATGTGCCAAACCTAGGTGTTGAGCACCTAATTTAATTGAACAAGCGAAAAAAAAGAGGAAGCGTTGAGTGATACTTAGCGATTGTCGATTCTGCTCCAGACAAAGAACGTTGGTTTGAGCGTGATGTCACGTATACAGGGATCGATAGAACCGAACGTAGAACCTGCGACCCGTAAGAAGAGGGAAACTTGAGCGTTAGGCGATTACTCCAACCATAAAACTGACTGAGAAGTGTTATCGTTGGGACCTAATTACTTTGTTGTGTTACCGAGTAATACTATAAAACTAAGCGTCGCGGAAAATGATACCAGAGCTCTCAAGTTTAATGTTGGTTCTTATATCCCGTTCATTTAATTACTAGAACTTTTTAAATAGAAAATCTTGGTAAATGAAATACAATAGATTCTGAAACAACTAAATAGTAGTTTGGGAAAGTCGAGTAAGTTTGTTATTCTCTTGTTATATTATACTACTATTATTATTATATTGTACAACAAATCTTCTGTAACAATATAATTATTTAACTTGCTGACCTAGTAAATACCGCTATTAAGTCTCTATAGAGAATGTCAGTATGCAACCAAAGTTATGATATCTACGTATTAAAAGGACAGTCCTGGACATTAAAAACTAGCAAATCCGTAAAAGGCTTTACTCCAAAATGAGCGCCAAGAACAATGCATCGTTATTATTACGAAAGCACATGTTTGTCTTTGTTTTTTTCGGGACAACGTATTCAGTTATCGTGTAATATCACGGATTCATATTCCACGCGGTTGAAAAGAGTCGTCATACAGTAAATACTTTATGGTAATAGGTGGCGGTGGTACACGGCTCTCGATCATGGTGTTCGAACGTGAGCGCCGATCGTGCGCGCAATGAACCCTTGAAACTCTGTGGCTGTGTTTCCCTTAAAGTACAGTATGGGTGTCTTCAAATCCAAACTAAACAGGTTCAAGTAAGCGTGCTCATCAGGCAGGATCCACATCCTACCTGATCCTGCCTGTTGATCACTCCTAGTAACCTAATAAGCACTGTAAAAAATTAAGGGGGAAGATAAGTACTTTTACTAAGGTAAAAAGTAAGTTCGTATAGTCTGAGTAGCCAACCCTAGTTCAGAGTTACTCTGTCGCCCTAAGGCCTCTGACATGGTATGACGTTTCTTGTTATAGAAATATAGAACAAACAATTGGGACCTACAATTTAACGTGTCATTCGACCCACCGTAGCCACCTCCACCCTTCTAAGGTGATGTGCTTTTAACAAAGCGCTTTGATTAAGTACACATTTTTATTCTCACAGCGGTGATGTGCAAGTGCAACCCTCTTCGAAATCTGTTTTTCCTTAAGAGTACAATATGGGCATTATCAAATGCAGAGTATGAGTACAGGTTTCTTCGAGGTAAGTCTTCTCCTCCTAGACCACATTGGCGCTTAACAGCAAGCAGGTGCATGTGGTCAAACGCAAACCTATTCCAAAAAATAAAAGTTGGTATCTGCCGTAGAAATAATGGAAAAAATAGAAACGGGCCAATGCTGATGATTCTAAATTTCAATCGAGAGGTGTTGGCGTCTTTTACGCGCAGTTACTTCTGTTATTGAAATTAATTGCCTACTTGCACCTTATTTTACTTTCATGTTCAAATTTTCTATCGATTGAAGTACTATATGAAATGTAATATGCTTAGGTTCCATCAATAGATAAAGGCGAAATACACAACGAAGATGCTATAATATTTCATGTTAAGATAAAATATCGCTCGCCATACAATTTTAAAATATATAATTATCTTCGTCAATTGCTTTTTGAGGCGTGTATGAGCAGCGACATTGAAATATGTTCTAAGATAACATTAAATATTATAGCATCTTCATCGTGTGTGACGACTTTTAACGTTTGCGCCCATACCGTATACTGATCAAATTTTACATTTTCATCTTAATAAAGAAAGATAGACATCCCGGAATAGATTGAAAAGGGGTAATAATGGACTTGGGCGCTTTTATCTCATGGAGCCCATCTCTTGTTTGATAAATAGATTTTTTCTCAATGCTTACGAATCAAGCCCTACGGTGTGTTCCCATTGTGATATAAAACGGCTCCTATTTATTTGTGAAACATGACAGATAATTCGGTACGGCTACCGATAGAGATGTCTTTGTTGCGCGAAGAATGGCCTGTATGGTTTTGTAATACACAAATACAGACGCTTTTGTTGCTCCGTGTTTTGGTTATGAAATTTATTATTGTGACAAATTGTGAGGTCGGAGTTAAGCCTTTCGTTTGTATAACATCTGCCGGGCTTAAGATATTGTCGACGTCATATTTCTTTGAAATATTGCCGGAGTTATTTTAACAATCAAGGCAAGGCTAGGACAACTTACCTATTTTGTAGTTGTGATTATAATTTCTGTAAATGTAATATTCAAACGTTTTTTCTTGTCTACTTATATGTATTTAATTATGATCTCAATTGTATATGTTGAAGTCTAGTAAGTTGAGCAGGCTACTAAATAATTCTTCAATGCATTCAGAAAATAAAAAGGTTAATGTTACTGGATACTGTGTTTCGTTCAAAAACTAGCTATCTATGATAAAGTATAATTTCAAAAGCAATTCCACTATTCAAAGCTTGTTAGAATTATTTGAAAGCAACGGTAACATGATCTACAAATGAGTAAGCGGAGAGTTAACTTCTTTTACACATAAGTCGTATTTTATTTCTAAATATTACCGATATTAAGTTATTACGTCATTCCAGTTGTAAGTTTAAAGTTTGATTACGAAAACCGACGTGGTTTTGAAACATTTGAGCAAGACCCAACCGCACGCGCGTCGGGCTCTGTTTTCACTCTTTGAAAAAGGTCACCGGGTGTGATCGAAACTATCTATAGTCGGAGTATCCGATTTAATTAAACGTGAGTGTACCTGTATAAATAAATAAATAAAGTTGTTTCCCATTTTCTAAGCGTGTTATGAATAAATCGCTACTTTTGCTCAGACGCTATAAAAGTTTTATTGATCTCGGGCGATTTTCCTTATTCGAAAATATACTTTGAAATTCGCAATAGAATGTCAGTCGCAGGGGAACGAGTGGCGGCCGAGTAAAGAGCATTTTATAAATGTGTTTGGAGAGTAGCGAGCGGCTCGCAGTCGCAGAGTCGGGTCGCGAAACGCACGGCGATGCACCAAGTTTAATGGAAAAGAATTGAAAAGTACCGCGTCTATATGGTAATAGAAATTGCCCGGAAGAAAAGAACACAGACAGAGTGCACTGCTCTGAGTTATAGTTGTTTTCTTGAAAATTGAGCGTTATTGCTTACGGTTTCCCTCGGGGGTTACCGGCGAGTCTGCGACTTAAGTACTTGTAGACTTGTATAATAGACTGCTACGTCACGGGTACACTCGTACATCCGAAACATCCCCAATAGGCAATAAGACCGTTCGCATCATACACGTCTACCAACTTTGATTTTTATTTGTCTACTACAAACTCTCAACTGAACTTTGTTCAGTATTTTTATTAGTCTGCTATGGTAATGCGAGATTAAGTGAATCATCAATAGAATAAAGTTTATCCCTATAGAAGGGGTGGAATGAAAGTTTGGCTGTTTACTAGATCTTAGGACTTATTCGGTGTTCAAGTTTATAACTGAAAAAAAAGCCGAATAAGTATCAATAGAATATAAAAGTACTAAATAAGAAGAAGTGTTTTTTCTACTGGGTTACGCGTAACTAGATTACTAAGCCAAGAGGAGGTCATTGTACTCATCATTACAAACAACTTGTAACTACATACTACTATGGGGCCAACTATGAATTCGCGAAATAAATCAGCTGCTCCTTACATTTTGTCGAGCGTAAATGCCATTTTTCTATGCAATAGCTAACCCATATTGTGTTCGCAATGATTAATAAAATGACCTCCTTCCGGCTTAGTAATACTGTTCCTCGTAACCCTGTATTTTAGGTAACTGTTTTGCATCCTTTCTCAACCGGCTTCAAAAAAGGAGGTTTCTCAATTCAACTGTAAGTTTATTTTTTGTATGTATGTTACCTGATTACGCCGCCAATTATGAACTGATTTTTAGGATTATTTTTGATTGGTAGGTAATAAATACTTCAGAGGTGGTCCCATATCAATTTTATCGAAATCGGTTCAGTAGTTTGGTTTTTTAATCAAAATTACTAGAAAATATGAAGATGCCATCCATGTATTCGAAGTTGAAGTCGGATGTTTTTTTTAAATGCGTATTATTAGGTAACTGTGTTGTATCCTTTTTCTTCGTTCGTTCTCACTGATCTATTTGTTAACAGTACCGTGTGTTTGACACGAGTGTTTTCTCAAATATTTGAGCGTAGTGTATAAGAGGGCTCTTAGCGGGATCACATTGTTATGTTTATGGGAATACTGATGTACCTATTTGTTGCTTGGAAAAATGTAAGTTGTCGTATGTTTACTATTTATTAGGCTGTCGGTGACACATACCCACGGCAATTGACCTACTACTTTTACCAAACTAGTTAAAATGATGTACTTACCTGATTCCACTTGATTCTAATAGCTCAGTGAGTCGTAAATACTAGGTTATATAACTTTGGCTAAGCTTCTTTAAATTAGACATGTGTACTCACTGTACCTACTACTGTTGTAGCAAAATCGTCTTTTGTAGTTTATATTTTTTCATGAGGTTTTTTTTTGTACTTTGCAGTGACGAGACGAGCAAGACGTTTGCCTTGTTAGTAAGCGTCACGAAAGCCCATAACAGTAGCAGTGCTAGAATTGTGAACTTGCGAATACAATCCTGCGCCGCACTGCACTGCGCTCGTCACCCTGAGATATTAGATGTTAAATCTCATCATACCCAGTAATTTCGCTAGTAACATTGTCCTTCAAACTGGAACTTACTGGAGTAATGCTTGCACACACTGCTTGGCGGTAGAACAACTGGCAAAGATGTGGTACTTTCCCAGGCGGACTTTGCAGTAGAGTCCTACCAATACGATGATGTAGGTAGACGATCATCATTTTCTATCTGTTCTACCTTCTGGCAATTTAGTAACTAGAAATAACTAGTCAGGCGTGACGATAGTTAAACGAAAGGCCACTAATAAAAAAACTGTTCTGGAAATCTCAATTCGTAACTCACCTCGTCTCGCGTTTGACTTAGGTCCTGAGAATTGAGTCAGTATTTTCTTTCGCTTGCTTCTTTACAGGTCTTGGATTTCGTTTATTACTATAGTTACTATCTCCATTCCATTTTATATTTATTATACATGTTTAAAAACGTTACGAGACATATCTGTCTCATAAAAATCACAACGCTTCAACTAGGTGAGCTATTCCTTAACTAATTGAGGATTTAAAAAAATGAGGACTGTACCTGATAAGATTGCTTGCAAATCAAATAAACGCATAAAACAAAAAGACATGGTAGTTTCTGACAGACAAATTTACTCTTAAGTTGCTACTGTTAAAACATTTTGTTAATACCAGATAATTGACAAAACGCGTTGTTAAACGTTGCGTTGTTATTGTCTTATGTTATTACTAAGCGTATCTTGGTATAAGATCAGAATTTTTGCATAATAAACAAGGCGTGCTTCTCATTTTGCATACTTAAATAACCAAGTTTACCTTAGACGTAATTTTTCCAGTCACTCCAGGCACTGCGGGACGCATAATATTTATCCCTAGTATCCCGCTAAACGGCTAATCCTAATGAGATAGATACTGCTAGACACGACAAGGTGCATATTTTACCGTTGGCGCCAGACTCGTGCCTCTTGTGATATAAAAACAACGGGTATAAAACACACTGCAGAACAATATTTAAAAAAATCGCCAAAAATCTCTTGGAGGCCTAGAATTATAAACACAGCAAGTAACTTGACTTGGCTCACGTGATCAACGCCTTGTGGGGATGTTGACACGATCATTGGCCTGATAATGGCACCGTGAAAGGCCTCATAGCGAAAAGCCTCGACCAATATCTTAAGAGGCTCTCGCTAGGCCGTTAGGTCGGAGGTAAGAACCAAAAGGCTAGTCTTTGACACGGCACGAATTATCAGGAGGTTCCTCACTCTGCAGCCCTAATAACCCGTATCTTGGGTCCTGCCCTGCTACCGGCGGCATCTGATTTTTTATGCTTTTGTATTGTAAAAAACTAAAATAAGAACACAAATAAATTAGCGCGTCAAGAGTGCCCCAGGGCTCGGGTTTAAAACTCCACAGAAACTGAGGAGCCGGTGAAGGAAAATATCGAGAGTAAATCATAACATATGGTCATAGAAAAGAATAATTTCTCTGTCTACATATTTACATATGGCAAGGTGGTCACTTCTTTACTGGTTTGGTGGTATGTTTTGCCAACCTATTAGCGTGATTCGCCATCCTTACAAGAAAGCCAGTTTCTATTTCAAGCTAATGTCTTTACCGTCTTTGACCACACAGTAATTCAAAACTAGGTGAGCACTCTTCAAACACCTATCGTACATCAAATTATGAAGATAGTTTTACCAATAAGATTTAAAAACAAAGAATCTTTAGGGTTAAGGTAGGTAGTAAAGGAACGTAAACATTATGTAGGTACCACAATTTATGAAGCCTATAAATACTTTTTTGTTCATATTTCCTCTTGGGAGAGTTAGCTCTTTTTCTATTGAACTAAACTATCGAAACTTGTCGTCCGACGACCATAATCAGTTTTGACCTTGATGTAAGTAAGTAGTTTATAAACGTCTGCTGCCTATCAATATTCATGCTTAAATGCTTTTCTAATTGCCGCTCATAAATATAAAATCTTTCCTGACATCTTAATTGGCATACACTTAAATGTACGAAAATATTTGCCATAGTAGTATATGTATAATAGGACGAGGTATAAAAATTACCTGACTTCTGGTTTCGTTGGATGAATTTGTCAATTTGATTAGGCGTATAACTCAAATCATGATTCAATAGTGAATATGAGATTAAAATATTTTGTTGTCAAGTCTCTGGTTGGCAAATAAGTTTCGAGCAAGTAGTGTCAATGGTGATGTGAATGTGATTGTGAAATGTTATGTTTTACTTCTAAATATTAGTCTAAAAAATTATCTTCTTCTACTATGGTCTGAGTGTTAGTTGTTCATGTCTTTGTGTGTGTTCCATGGAATACATAGGGGAATTGAGGAAGGAATGTAGAGGTAAAGGTGTAAATTATATAAAAACACAAAAGTTATAACTAATGTAGATCTTTGTCTATATCACGCTATCTTTTGTCGTGGTAGGACTCCACTGCAGAGTCCGACTGGGAAGTACCACACCTTTGACAGTTAATCAACCGCCAAGCAGTAGTGTGCATGCATTACTGTGTTCCGGTTTGAAGGGCAATGTTACCAAAGAAATTACTGGGTATGATGAGATTTAACATCTAATATCTTAGGGTGACGACCGCAGTGCAGTGCGGCGCAGGATTGTGTTCGCAAGTTCATAATTCTGGCACTGCTACTGTTAGTGGCAGGCGTGTTGTTCGTCTCGTCACTTAAATGTATAAAAAAAACTTAAGAATTATTTGGAATAAGTATAATTTCACTTAGGCTTAATCTGTGAGTGATTTTTTAACTTGGCATCCACCCTCATATTAGGAAACAAACCTTATTTCTCTGATCTGAGCATCCACCTTAGCCGCTTTCTAAGCATCATAAGTATTTTTAGTAATATTAATGTTGCAACATTTGTTTACATCGTTCGGTTTAATATTACCGTTAAATTTGAGTCTGCTTGTTTATTGTCAGCGATCAGTCAACAGTTGTTGTTGCGAACACTGCAGCAGCTACTCTCCACTCGTCATCATCATTTTTCGATATAGTTTGCTGTTTTTTTTGTGTGATTTTAAGTTATTCGTGCAGTAACCGGCAATACAATGCATTTTCGATGGCAGATCAGATGGAATTCGGGTGTTTTTGTCTACCTACATTCTTTTTCGGCGAGTTGATGGTGCATAGTTTACCATTTTTAGTTCAGTTCACTAATATAGTACTGTGGCATACTTGCCAATGCCACGTATATAGTAATTCTTACCTTACCACGACGACCTTACGACGATTAGCTTCCGACATTTATGTCGTAAGGTAGGTAAGGTAAGAATTATTATATACTAGCTTTTGCCCGCGGCTTTGCCCGCGTAGTAATGTTGAATACTGGAATTCGGTTAAATCGGGGCCCAACTCAATTGAATCACTAAAATACGTATATTATTGCATTTTTTCCAAGCCGCTTGCAAGTCTTTAAGTTTGCTTGAGGATGACCAAATTTAATATTAAAAATTAATTTAGCAGTTTAGGCTGTACAGTGTCTATAATAATTATGTCCGTCAAACAGTCGTCTGCGTGGACCTACAAAAAAATAGCCTATGTCCGTTTCCGAACCTTATGCTATAACTACCTATCCAAAAATGCAGCTCCATCTGTTCAGCCGACCAATAAATACGCCCATCCCCGTCCCCATTCCCAGCCTCATCCCTATAAACGGCCCCTTCCCCATCCCGATACCAAATGTCATTTTAATATGAACACGCCCATCCCCGTTCCCTCCCTCACCCCCATCCCTCACCCCATCTTCACCCCATCCCATCCCCACCCCCATCCCGATTTCAACTTTCATCTTAATATGGACACGCCCATCCCCGTTCCCAGCCTCATCCACATCCACATCCCATCTCCACCTGTCCCCACCAAATCCCCACCCATCCCCACCCCATCCCCATCCCCACCCCATCCCCATCCCGATACCAATTGTAATCTTAATATTAACATGCCTATCTCCGTCCCGTCTCCGTTCCCAGTATCATCGCCACCCCCACCCCCATCCCCACATCTATCCCCATCCCTATACCAAATTTCATTTTAATATGTACAGCCGTTACAAGGTTAAGGAGAAACAAACGTACTATCACTAAAACTTAGTTTTTTGTTATACTAACGGGAGCTGATTTTGAAAAAACTGTGACACCCGTATCTTCTTATTTTTATAGTAGAATATGTATACCAAGTTTTGTATCAATCGAACCAGAGAATAAAAAGTTTCATACAAACTTTAACACCCCATTTAACCCCCTTCGGGGTTGATTTTTGAAAAATCCTTTCTTAGTGGGCGTTTACACCTCTCCAAAAACATACCCTCCAACTTTCAAGTCTCTAAGTTTAGCGGTTTGGGCTGTACGTTGTCTATATGTCAGTCAGTCAGTCAGTCAGTCAGTCAGGACAAAGCCTTTTATAGTTATAGATTAATTAAAAATTAATTTAGCAGCTTAGGCTGTACAGTATCTATAATAATTATGTCCGTCAAACAGTCGTCTGCGTGGACCTACAAAAAAATAGCCTATGTCCGTTTCCGAACCTTATGCTATAACTACCTATCCAAAAATGCAGCTCCATCTGTTCAGCCGACCAATAAATACGCCCATCCCCGTCCCCATTCCCAGCCTCATCCCTATAAGCGACCCCTTCCCCATCCCCATCCCGGTACCAAATGTCATTTTAATATAAACACGCCCATCCCCGTCCCCATCCCCGTTCCCTCCCTCATCCCCATCCCGAACCCCATCCTCACCCCATCCCATCCCCACCCCCATCCCGATTTCAACTTTCATCTTAATATGGACACGCCCATCCTCGTTCCCAGCCTCATCCACATCCACATCCCATCCCCACCTGTCCCCACCAAATCCCCACCATCCCCACCCCATCCCCATCCCCACCCCATCCCCACCCCATCCCCATCCCCACCCCATCCCCATGCCCATCCCGATACCAATTGTAATCTTAATATTAACATTCCTATCTCCGTCCCGTCTCCGTTCCCAGTATCATCGCCACCTCTACCCCCATCCCCATCCCCACATCTATCCCCATCCCTATACCAAATTTCATTTTAATATGTACAGCCGTTACAAAGTTAAGGAGAAACAAACGTACTATCACTAAAACTTAGTTGTTTTTTTTTATACTAACGGGAGCTGATTTTGAAAAAACTGTGACACCCGTATCTTCTTATTTTTATAGTAGAATATGTATACCAAGTTTTGTATCAATCGAACCAGAGAATAAAAAGTTTCATACAAACTTTAACACCCCATTTAACCCCCTTCGGGGTTGATTTTTGAAAAATCCTTTCTTAGTGGGCGTTTACACCTCTCCAAAAACATACCCTCCAAATTTCAAGTCTCTACGTTTAGCGGTTTGGGCTGTACGTTGTCTATATGTCAGTCAGTCAGTCAGTCAGTCAGTCAGTCAGGACAAAGCCTTTTATAGTTTTTGAAAAAACTGTGACACCCGTATCTTCTTATTTTTATAGTAGAATATGTATACCAAGTTTTGTATCAATCGAACCAGAGAATAAAAAGTTTCATACAAACTTTAACACCCCATTTAACCCCCTTCGGGGTTGATTTTTGAAAAATCCTTTCTTAGTGGGCGTTTACACCTCTCCAAAAACATACCCTCCAAATTTCAAGTCTCTACGTTTAGCGGTTTGGGCTGTACGTTGTCTATATGTCAGTCAGTCAGTCAGTCAGTCAGTCAGTCAGGACAAAGCCTTTTATAGTTATAGATGGGGCATTGGCAAGTATGCCATAGTACTAAAAAGATTTCTAACATTGATATAGTCACCACACCAAATGTTAATAGCTAACTAATAAGGCAACAATAATGACGAAAGTTGTTGAACGTTATGTGCTTCCATACTAATTAAAATAATTGACTAGGCTTTATAGTGAGATCTCAACTTTGTACGGCTTAAGTATTGCGTTGCGAGCTTGCGAGACTAGCCTTTTTTTTTATGTCATGTTTCTGATGGAACCGTTTACTTTCTGGAATACAAAAATAAATCTCAACTTGAAACTCTTTCCTATTATAAATGTTGATGTAGGGTTATTTGGATATTTACCATTCACCCTTGCCAGTAAGTTGAGCTCAATTACTGGCTTCTTCATTAGCATTAAATCTGAAACCGTTTGTCGTAAAGGCAGTTATAATTATGTATTTTACTGTCACCACGTGAAACGTACCATATCTCATAAAGTCGTAATGATGACATGCAGAGAACTGAAGTAGAGATGAAACACGGTTATGTATATCTCAGAGAAGTGTCATAGAGTTTACAACGTATTTTTAGATTTAAAAAAAATCGAACCTTAGCACATGAGTTTTTCGTAGTAATAAGCATAGTTGTTACAAACGATGTGATAACGTCATTAATTATGATCGAATGTTACTAACACATGACTTACTTTGAGCGGTGTAGCTTAGCATTGTCACAAATATTATCCGCCTTTCATTAAATTCATTTTTCTAGTCGAAGTCTTGACAATTCTTCCTACTAGACGGTGATGAATACCAGAACTTTTGAATATTACTTTTTATGACGCATAGCATCAAGCATAGCGTTACCAGCGAAATGATTTCGCTACGTCTGCGTAGATATGCTTATGCTTAAGCCAGTCACTTTAGCGAAGTGTCTGTCAATCGTTATACAATGTAGGTGCCCTATGAAAAAATGATTATTATGGATAGAAAACAGAATTGTATTGAACCTGGACGATTACGGTTGCGAGTAGTCGCATTATTAGTTTTCAGCGGAGCCTGTGGATAGCAAACGTCGGTTATAACTTAAAATTACCACCTGATCTGAATAATTACCATCTCTGCCTTATGACAAAATCGTAAAATCAGAGGCAGTTTCCTTACACGATAATGTTTATGAGATAAATCTAAATTTATGTTCATAAAATGGCACAGACCTCTTTAAAAATATCCTAAATAGATTAGTCTTGTTATATGCTAATTTTCTACTTTTATTAGCTGTTTATATTCTAAGACGGACTAAATCTTCAGTATTAATAGTGTAAGTTATATATAAAATGCAAAATATATGCTGCGTGTCGATGTTAATGCGCCACGTCTTTTATGTTCATTCCAATAAATATTAGTAATCTGTTATAATTTTATTAATACGCGTACTCATTTGAATTTATTTGAATTTTTATGCAAATTTGTAATACAAATAAGCGTATTCAAAATGCTGGTTATGTTACAAATCATTCATTTATGAGGTCAGTGTCGATCAGGATGTCTTAATCTGCGTTGCAGTAGTGAATATTTTTAAAAGCAAACTTCCAAAAATTTAAATTTAAAACGCCTGCGTTATATGCGATGAAAATTTTGCTCATATAATTCTAGGGTAACTAAGTAACAATCGTGTCAGTGTTAAATAATTGGGTGTATACAATAATCTCGTTATGTAATTTCTTCTTGACATGTTCACTGTAAAGCCAAGGCGGCATTATGGTCATCGATAGATACATCTCAGGTCGTTTACCCCACCTCTACAAACATTATTAGACTTTTCCCAAGTGTTGAAGTTGACCGTTAACGAAATGATTCATTACCAACACTAGTAAACCGAGGAGAGGTATTTGTTCAAATATTCTCACGCGTGGCTTCGTGTCAATTGCTTGGCCCAAGTTTTGACACCTCCTAGAGGTCAACATAGTCCAGCTTTCGAGTGGACAAGTTTGTGGATAGTTTTGCGCGCTTCACCAATATTTGTTCAATGCCGTCACAGTTCCTCCAGAATGATTGCACTCAACTATGACAGCATTGTGTGACAGTGTACGCACTTCGCTGTTTGCGTTGGTGACATGTCTTTGCACTCGAATTAACTTTCTGCGTGAGAAATATTAGTTGTTAGTAAAATTATACTCAATGCTAGCTAGGTTTGTCTAAATTAAAATTACACAGTTGTGGGAAACAAAAATCATGTACTTTTAATCGGTATATTTCTATGGGGACAGGTAAAATAAGCCAAGGGAAACCAAGACAACGTTCATAAAAACATAAATATCTAATTGCTACCAAGGCTTCCATACCACTTTTCTAGTAGAAAGCGAGGTTATTACCCAAGCGCCACAAAGATAATAAACCAATGTAATAAGTACATGGACCTGGGTATGTTCTCTGGTGCGTCCTCTCGGTTAACGGTGGTGAGTATTCTGCGATCCCCAAGCCGCCTGCCAAGCGTGGGGATTATGGCCACACCCCCTAATAAGGGGGAGGCCTTCTTCTAGCAGTGGACGGTTTTATGGCTGATGACGTTTACCCAACAAGTACTCGTATCATCAAAACATTACCTACCTTTGCAGTTTCATTGACACGGTTCATTAAATTTCGAGCGTCCTCTACTCAAATACTTATTTTAGTACATTTGAAGACGTTTCGTAGAAGACATAAAATAACCCTCCCTATTTTAACACAGATATAAACATGGACGATTCTCACATTCTAGGCGGGAGGGAGCCTTCTCATTAAAATGTGCCCTTATATTATAGTAGAGCTCAGCTGCCGTCTTATCGCCGTATAAAGCGTTCCGATCTACGCTGTGATATGATAATTGTAATCCAATATATGAAGTACTATCTGTTTCATCTGTCTCTACCTGCCAGTATACACTTGAACAACATGAAACAGCTGTCAGAAGCAAGATGGATTATTTATGATATGTTTTAAGGCTTATTTATATAAACCTACACACATCGTGAGGAATTACCTCGCACCCACACGTCCCAATAGCATTGTTGTCACGAATGAGAATTTCCCTCGACAAGGAAGTTGGAAGTCGTTAGCGGTGATGGATTCGCTGAGGCCTCCTCAGACCTCAGGGTGCCGAGTTTGACGCGGGAATCGATTATGTTTGACAGTCTGCACTCTTCGATTGTAGAGCTTCGTAATTATTGCAGCCCGGTATATTGAACTGCTGTGATCCCACGTGACACAACATTAATGAATTCTGTCCAGATTGACGCCTCGCAAACACTCGAGAATTAGTATTTTAACTACACAGGATTATGTGAACAGTTTCGCTCCAGGCGCTAATACGCTACAAATTTAAAATATTAATGGCTTTTCTTGATTACCCAGTTTTTTATTCAGTGTCTGCATTATTATCATCTTTTGTTAATGAGAAACTGCATTTTGGATTAAGGCGGGCTTATTTAGGAACTTCGCGAGTTTTTGCAACTTTTGATACATAAGTTCGCATACTTCTAATTTGAAAAAAAATACGGAGTTAGTGTAATATCATAGATGAACATATTATTTAGACAATTGTGAATTTAGAAACATGATTGGTAACAACTCGCTCGATAGAAAAAAATACCGAAGCAGTGTCTATTTTTAAACCATTTTCAGTTTTATGTCCTAATTACAGCACATAGTCACATTAAAAAAATATGTATTATAAGTTAATAGTATTTTGGAGAGCATGCTGAGATTCAAAAGTTATTAATTTCTATACTTTTCAAGTAATCTGAGAAAATCTTCAAAATTCGAAGTTTGACACGCACGAATCTGCGTAACCGCCATATTTTTGCTCCGCTAAATGTGACCCTAACTGATACAGCTTTAGACTAATTATTGAACTCATTAAAAAATGTGCTTGAAACGTGGAATACCCGGCCTTAAAAGCGAGGGAACGAGAGGCTGGTTTCGTTTAAATTTTATGTCTTTCATTAACAGCGCATCGATTCCTTGAGTTTTGCAATCCGCCGAGGTACTTAATTTTATTCTCGTATAAAGTACTGAAATTAAATAATAATTTAATTTATAATTAGAAAATAATAATTTAAATGAAACATCTGAATGCATATTGGAAAGAGATGACGTGGTGCCGACACATTTTAAGTGTATTAACGTGTCGGGAAGAAAGGTGCTGAAGAAACGCCTCGTTTGTTTTAAATTTTATGGCTACGACGTCTTCGGTGTTGAGCGTTGAATGTTGTATTTTGTTACGCCAGCCGTTATAGGATAAGTTAATAATAATTTGTGTCAATATCTGTCCAGTGCCTTATCTACGTCTTTATTTTAATTTTTTCTTCGGTAAATCTTGGCATTTATGATTGGAATAGTTTCAATTCATTGTCTCTCTCAACTATAACAATTACTTTAACGATCTGAATCGCAAGGTGTTTTGTATCTTAATCGACTCACGGTCGTTCCAATCTAGGTTCTCTCTCGAATTATCGATTGTGGCGCAGCGGGGCGTACGACAAAAGAATTTTATTTTAAATAAATCGCGCGAGACCGCGTCGCGGCGAGAAATTAGGCGTTGTATCCCCCGCCGCGAAAACTCATCGTAAATAAGTGTCGCGGCTGCCTTCGAACAGGTCTCCGCTGCGCATGAGCTTAAAAACACATTTTTGTTATACACTCGTTTAAGGATTTAATTACTTGCACCGTGTGATGGGTCGCCCTCTCGCTGCGTCTCTTGTCCCCGCGCGTCCTCTTGCGTGATCGTAAATCCTCACTTCGTTAATGATCCGAATGCTGTTCCGCGATGAATTACCGCTTTAGTCTTGTTTACTTTTTGCGCAAAATATTTTTTTTCCAATTTCAGTCTGCCGGCGTGGGCATCGGATAATGGACTGTTACTCTTTAAGTGGTTTTTCGAGTTCATCACGATTTATGTTTCAATAAGTATGCAAGATTGTATTTTATATCGATTTTTATCTCCAAACGCATCATATAAAATACGGCGTTTGATGCTGCTATCAAAGTTTACGCTGCCGTAGTTCGTGAGACGTATACTTGTAACGCTTAAAATGTTATTTTACGTTCATGAAATCTAATTCATACATTTTACCCGACGGGATTGAACGGTAGAGATACCAGCGCAACTTGCAGAGGTGATTTATATTTCTCCGGTTACTTATATGAACGGTGTGTGTGAGCCATAACTTAGCACCTTTAGATATGACTGCCGTCAGGATTCTCACACGCCTACCTATCGTTTAAATTATTGTTGCTGAATTTCGATAATGTTTCGCGGCACACCTCTTTATATCGCCTTCAGGTATTGGAGTATCAGTGTCGTCGTTTTCAATTTACGAGCCACGGCGCGCGGTGTCGAGTGTCGTGAACATCGGAGTATCCGGCTTCAATTGCCTTCAACTAGGAGTCTTCCCCGGTCACAATGCAGTCGGCGCTCCACTTTGTAAACGCGATACTTCCTTCGCCGCAAAAGCTTTTTCGCATGTGATTGCGGCCTCTTTACTTTAATCAAATGCTTTCGACAAAGGATTGTATGGAACGCTGCTCCATTTTGTACAAGCGATCGGTATTGGCTGAGAGATTCCCTTTGAGAATCGTCGGCATTTTTTCATCGATGAGTTCGCAACGCCATTTCCTCCTGTTGTGTATTGTCACACTGTCACTTCAGGAATATGTTTAACTGAGGTATTTTATTTATATATTTTTTTGTGATACTAGGCCCAGGAATATTTTTTTGATTCGAGTTTGGCGTTTGACCTTTTGCTCATCTGATGTTAAGCAAAGATCCGATCTATGGAGCAGGCCAAAAATACTTGATGATAGTGACATTTTGATGATATGAGGCGATTTTTTTAAAATTTTAATTAGCCTGACTAACACTTAGAAGCAGGTTACAAAATGCGAAAGCGGACACCTGATGGTAGGTATGTATATTTCGCTCGGAAAAAAAAGGTAAGAGGGTGTGAAGATTTAATATGTGTAAGTATTAGCCAAACAGTCTCTTGCCATACTGACAATTTATAAAATGAGCTCGGCGCACCAGAAAATATTCTTACCTATTTGAAGGGCAATGTTACCAGATAAATTACTGGGTATGAAGAGGTTTGGACATGGGCATGTCGTAAAACTCCATCCAAACCCACCGGAGGACGGTCAGCAGCGTCCTCTTAGTTAACGGTGGTAACACTCTGCGATCCCCAAGCCAGCTGCCAAGCGTGGGGATTGTGGCAATCCCTCCCTAATTAGGGTAGGCCTTCGTCCAGCAGTGGACGTCTTCCGGCTAATGTTGATGGATCGTGATGAGGTTTAACATCTAATATCTCAGGGTGACGAGCGCAGTGCAGTGCGGCGCAGGATTGTATTCGCAAGTTCAAAATTCTAGTAATGCTACTGTTATGAGCAGGCGTGACGCTTACCACCAGGCGCACGTTTCGCTCGTCTCGTCACTCGATGCAAAAAAACCTAACATAAAAAATATTAAAAAATTAAATATTATAATGACGTGAAATATGTAAACTAAGTAATTTACACCCATTTCAAAAAGTAAGAAACGATTTTCATTGTTTTCGATAATTTACAATTATAATTTGATTTAAATAATAAAGTAAGATTAAATCGTGAGAAAATTAATCATACCTTTGTTAAGTAGAATTGTCCGAGTAATATCAACAAGGGCATTTATTGACGTGGGTAACATCGCACACCTATTGGTATAATATAATACGCTTTTTATAAAATAAAATACAACCGACTTGAACTTCGAATACCTGGATGACATCTTCATATTTTCTAGTAATTTTGATTTAAAAACCAAACGACTGAACCGATTTCGATAAAAATCATATGGGACATATTTTTATATGTACCTCTGAAGTATTACCTACCGAACAAAAAAAGAATCATCAAAATCAGTTCAAAATTGGCAGAGTAATCGCGTAACATACATACAAAAAAAAACATGCATGCGAATTGAGAACCTTTATTGAGTAAAGAGTGTTGAGTCGGTTGAAAAGGGACGAAAGTCTAAATGTAACTTCTTAGTATAGCCAGGCCTGTGTCACTCCGCGTGTAGGTATTAAAAACATACCTACGGGCGGCGGCCATTGCGCAAGGGCCAATCTAGTAGGCTCGGCTCGGCGCGGCGGCTCTTTCAATACGTATAACCATGTATAACTTATTATGAACCGTAGTACAGTGAATTAAGGCCCATATTCCTTCAAAAAGAAATTGGTAGGTATGTAAATGAACACGTGCTCGACTGGACCGCGAGCTAAATTAAACCATATTGTTTATCAGATTGAGTCATATTTCTTTGAAAACCATTGCGAAGTAAAGCTTCTGTTACTAGTTATTATTCTGTGGTATAGCGTAGGTATTTTCGTGTCTTCAACATAATTAAGGGGGAATAAGGTGAGCGCTTCTCCATACAAACGTATTCCCCTATTTTCTTCCTGGATAATGCCTCTAATTAGTTTCTGAAAAAAAGGAAAACACAGAGACACGTCTACTATAGACCCAGTTTTTTTTTTAATTGTTCGATAGGCATTATCCAGCAAGTAAATATGGGAATACGTTTGTATGGAGAAG
This sequence comes from Erannis defoliaria, assembly GCA_905404285.2. Taxonomy (NCBI): domain Eukaryota; kingdom Metazoa; phylum Arthropoda; class Insecta; order Lepidoptera; family Geometridae; genus Erannis; species Erannis defoliaria. Next base: position 11,041,960 of record FR990078.1, read on the forward strand.
CGGTCACCCTATTCCCTCTTAAGACCAATTTGATGAAATCTTTAGTAGTTTAACTATTTATTTATTGTTCTGTTGTTGAGTTATAAATTATAATCATTCTTGTATGATGTTTACCCTTCGGGCATTAATCTATTAAACAACTGTTTGTTTAGAAACAGATTTGTATTTGATTACATAATGAGATCCATTATATTTATTTTAAAGACGATTATAGAAATATGTTTTTTCTTTTGTTGTTTGTTTTTTTTATAATCCTTTATGATTTGGGGCCTTACTTTAAAAAACCTGCTTTAAGTTAAATGATAAACGTTAGTAGGAAATGCGCACTAAATTTTTGTATTGCGCAGAAGTTAAATGACGTTTGTTAACTTAAACAACGTGTTTAAGTAAGACACTTGAAGTGCTGTTCTTAGAAACAAATATGCTAATATAGGTATAGTTATTTAAATAATAATAATGAAAATAATTATTTATTAAATAAAATAATAATTTATTTATTTATTATTATGAAAATAATAATAAATAAATAAATATACACACAGCGCCATCTAGCCCCAAACTAAGCAAAGCTTGTACTATGGGAACCGCATAGCTGATAGAATACTTATATAATGTTTGTTGATGTAAATAGATAGAATACCCAGACTCAGAACAAACATCTATGATCGTCACATTAATATTTGTCCTGAGTGTGAATGGAACCCACGCCCTAGGCAGACACTTTCAAGGCAGACATACTACCAACTGAGCTACACGGCAGATGTGTACTAAAGGTACGTCATAGCCGAAAGGAGGTAATTGTACTTATCATTGTGAACAACTTTTTCAATGGAACAACGAAACGACGGAATTGCAAAAATTAAAAATAATTGCCAGTCCACAGAAAAATGTTATTCACTCTCAGAAAAATGTATGGGACAGTGGTTTTATTTTGCTCTTTGTGGGTTGGCCAGATACTAAAAGTTGTTCAAAATGATGAGTACACCTCCTGTTCCGCTTAGTACTACTGTTCCGACTAACCCTGTATATTCTTCTATCTGCCATCAGAAATCATTTGGTTTTCCGAGATAAGCAGAAACAAGATTTCATCAAGACTAACAACTTAAAATTTGTTCTGGGGCAATGGAAATCCTCAAAAAAATAACTGCTGCTCCATACATTTTGTAAGCGGTCAATAAACTTTTTGTATGGAACAGCAATATTTTTTTGTCCATTTTCAAAAGTCCCAGAAGAAAAGTTGTCAAGCTTAATGAACCAAAGTTGCCCTTTTGAGGTTTTGCGTTAGTTACAAATGACCCTTGTAAGTCTCTGACCAATCAATCTATAACCAAAACCATGGCAAAAATCACGTTAAGCCCTTGTGGCGTTGCTGCGTGAAAGAGGGTTAGACATACCATACAAATGTGTGTGGGTAATGTGGGTGTGTGGGTAATGTGTGTGGGTTTTATAAATAATGTGGGTGTATCGTAGGTACTTTACTGAAAATATTAATATTTTTTTATCATCAGTGAGTCCGTTGACCCTGTTGTATGTTTTACTGAATATAAATAGCGTCATTTCTTTTTAAATACATTGTAGTGAATAATTTATATTATTAATGATTAGGTTATCTAAAAAAAATATTTTTTTATTGGATATGGTAAGCGTGAACATTCTTCAAGCAAATGACTTTGATGCCAATTAACATGATAATATACCTTGAAGGTGAAGTATTTTGTTCGACAAACATAATGACAGACAGAACAGATGTGCCTTTGCCAATGTGGGCCAAAGAGACGTAACATATAATATTACCTTAATGCCTATTTCTACATTTTTTTTAATCAAATCATCAAAAAGCGTGGAATGCATAAAATAATAAATGAAGGTACTTACAAATATGCTGCTTTCTATTGCCATAAAGGTAAGAAAAGTTAGCTAACCTAAAATTGAGTACTTTCAAAACTTCCTTAAAAAAATGTGTACTTTAAAGTACCAAAACTTTACCAGATTCCCTCTTCCCGTAAGAACTTCCTTATAAATGAGTTTTTTTTAAATAAAGTGGTAATGATAACAAGCGTTAGCTCAGGTTTCGGGGAAGCTATTGCAGTAACTTTTGTAAAGCTAGCAGCAACATTATCACTAATTGATATAAATGGGTAAAATGTAGAAAAGTGCGCTTTACAATATAAAAATCTGAACGGAGGTAAAGTGCTGAAACATGTATTTGATCTACGTAATGAGGAGTTGGTGCAAAAAGTTGTTAATAAGACGTTCGAAGAATTCGAAAAGATTCTTATGAATTGCGCTGGTATCTTTGATAACAATCATGGCAGTATTCTGGAACCTAAAGCGATGGATTACCTTTGATTCCGTATTGGCAGTGAATTTGCGATCCTTACCTTTGATTCCGTATTGGCAGTGAATTTGCGATCCTTAGTTCGCGTGACCAACTCGCGTAACTCCTTCTTAAATTAATTCCATGGGATGCGTTGGACCTAGGTATGTCCTAAAACCAGAACCACCGGAGGACGGGCAGCAGCGTCCTCTCGGTTAACGGTGGTGAACAGTGCGATCCCCAAACCGCCTGCCTAGCGTGGTGATTATGGCAGCCCTTCCATGGAGGAGGCTTTCGTCCAGCAGTGGTCTTATGGCAGATGATGGGGATGCGTTATAAACATCAAGTAAAGCTCCTTTGAAAGCTTCATCCGATGCATTTGCGTACGACATATCAAAGACAGCTGTAAGCCATTTCACTAAATGTGTTGCCGTAGAGTTAGCACCTTACGGGGACCGAGCCAATGCAATAAGGCCTGGTGGAGCAAACACAAATATTTCAATGACTTCTGGTACAAGCTTAGAAGAAAAATATGCATTTTGGGAAACAATTAGATGCTCTACACCGTTAAATAGGCTCATTGAATCCAAAGATATTGCTGACATGGTCATCTATTTGGCCAGCGACACTGCAAAAAATATAGCAGAAAGTGATTATAAAGTGAAGCTGGATTAAGTCTGTGCAGATACGAGATTTGAGTAAACGTTGTATCATTTACAAAATGAAAATACCCATATGCAAACATGTTTTATCTATTGACCGTCTTGTCGCTTCGGGGTGGTTAATTGTAAAGCGTTGGGAAAGAAGTACTTTATAAATCTTACAATCATTATTCAAGGTCGTCATCTAGCCAGTCATTATGTTAAGGATTATTTTTAACTCTGTCACACGTATATTATAAAGGCGAAAATGTCTTAGTTACAATGTTACGAAACATGTGCGTGTGTGTTTACTTGTATTCAGTCAACGTTTTAACGACTGAACGGCTTGAACTAAATTTGATATGTATGTTCTGGATTAACAAAAAAGGTATTTTTATCGTCCGATGTGTAGGAGGGCGTTAAGCCAAATTTAATTATACAAAGAATAATATACTTATTCGTGCATATTTGACTTTAATACAATTCAGTTTCATTTAAAATTAATTGTTGATTATTAAACATGACAGCCCTATTTAACGAAATTTACAATGTTAAAAATGAGTTACAAAATTGTAGAATAATAATTGAACTTGTAAAAATCTTTTCAACCAAATTTGTTAATTTAGCACTGGTAATTTGCACATTGTAACGCTTGCAACTGTTGTAAACTCTGTTTCACCAAACTTTATAAAATACTAACTGCGCCCCGTGATTCTACCCGCGTGATTATGAAAAACGGTGATGATGATAAAAGTAACCTAGATATGTAATTCCGGGCAACAAGGTTTCTCCAGTCTGCGTTTCATGCGTTAGTTCCGATCGTTCTGTTCCGTTAGTATCCGTCAGTTCCGTTCAGCCGTTTTGGCGTGAAGAGGTAACAAACATATACATACACACACACACATATCGACAAAATTTCGTATTTATAATATTATAGTGTGATGTGTAAATTTTTGTATTTTACAAATATTTCATGGTATGCCAATACTTATAATTAAGTATTCAATCAGATATCTGGGTCCCATAGTATAAGCTTTGCTAAGTTTGTGGCTAGATGGCGCTGTGTGAAATGTCCACCAATATTTATTTAATGACATAGTAGTAAATAAAAAGATCTGCGTATTTGTTAGTTTTGTGTTCAACCTCGTTGCCAGTTTTATTAATCAAGTATGCAAGAGTTTACTCTAAATTTCTGACTGAATGTAAAATCAGAAACATTAAAACTTCTTCGATATCGTATCATAGTTTGTCACTAGTCTTACTAATTTATGATGACGTGAGCACAAATGAAAATAAAGAAAATTATTAAGCCTTTTTACGCAGGCTGAGGTCACCTGTCAGAATCGTTATTACAATAATCGTATTACAATTCTAGAGTAATGTAAACTTTGTAAGTACAATGCTGCGTTTAAGCTAGTTAATTTCTACATATCAAGTCAAGTGAAAATCTAGGATGAAAACAAAAATTAAAAATTGTGGTAATTCCGAAACTTAAAGATTTTCCCCTGTATCAATGTTTTAATTTGTATTTTTTTAACATAAATATGTTGAAATGGAAAACATTACACTAATATTATAAATGCGAAAGTTTGTCTATATGTATTTTCGTGACTTCTTCACGATGAAACGGCTGAACAGATTTGGATGAAATTCGGTATAGAGATAGCTTGTACGTTGGAATAAAACATAGGCGATTCGTTATTTCAGGTATAGCAGGTGAAACCGCGGGTCGCAGCTAGTTTTATAATAATTGTAATTAAAAAATATTGTTAAGTTTGGTCACAGAATAATAACTAGTACAGAAGCTTTACTTCGCAATGGTTTTCAAAGAAATATGACTCGATCTGATAAACAATATGATTTAATTTAGCTCGCGGTCCAGTCGAGCACGTGTTCATTTACATACCTACCAATTTCTTTTTGAAGGAATATGGGCCTTAATTCACTATACTACGGTTCATAATAAGTTATACATGGTTATACGTATTGAAAGAGCCGCGGACTAGGGTTGCTTACTTCGAGAAACTACTTATGCCATCTAGCGCACAGCACGAGCGTTTACTCCTACTTGTGGCTACTAAACTAACTCAATATTTTTTATCTTGCACCTACAGTTTTACTGCAATATTGCAAAATATTATTTTATTATCATAATTATTTATTTATTTATTTCCAAGCAAGAAATTCTGAATATGGATTCGCTAACTTCCTTTAAGTTGAATAGAATTCCATAGGTATCATCTATAGTATCACCGAAAATATTTTGCGTTGTAAGAGCCCAACGTCAAGAGTCTAAGTTCGTAAATGTACGACAAATGAAATGCAACTCGAATGAAACGACTAAAATGTCTTTTTTATTGTACTTTTAAATACTTTTAGGATATTGGAATAGTACGGGGAGAAACGGTTTGTAGTTTGAATTCATTTCATTTCATATAGGAACATAATGTAATCCAGTCAAAATAGATTTTACCCTTACCTGTCAGCGTCTTTAGGTAACCAAAAAAAAGTTAAATTTCGATCACGATCCGTATTTAAACAATTAAATACTGCACAGTATCTTTTTGCTTTTTTTCGTTTTGTGTCCATCTTGCAATTATATAATGAATCAATCAAATCAAATAATTAAGTTGAACGTGGTCGAACATATAGCGCGCACGCGTGTGTTTTCTTTCGCTTGTGGCAGCCTACTAGATTGGCCCTTGCGCAATGGCCGCCGCCCGTAGGTATGTTTTTAATACCTACACGCGGAGTGACACAGGCCTGGTTTGGTTGAATAGGTAACAGGTGTGTGTAGGTGTAACCTAACACATCAGAACTCAGAAATATACGACCCGACGCATAATTTAATATAATTGTTAATTATTATAATTATGAATAAATCAATTATATAAAATTTAATTACATAATAAATAAAAAATGTTTTTTTTTATATATATTTTTTTTTTATAAAAGAACAAGATTATTAAAAAAAGCACTGTGCAATATTCATAATAACCACCTGTGATATTAACAAAAAAAATTACACGGCCCGATTCGACTTGTCACTATTCATACTGCCTGCGCATTGTAAATACTGCCCTCGTTTATCAGTTAGTCCATATACCTAAACGAAAAATAATAAAAATAACGTATAAAAACGAACGTATAAATTCATAATAAGCACATAAGCCAACGTTTTGGCATCGAATACTGACGTCTTTACATTAGACACCTTAAAAAGGTTTTGTAACGCCATGAGTTTTTTAAATAAAGTTGTGTTAATAACAGGGGCTAGTTCGGGATTCGGAGAAGCGATTGCAATGAATTTTGCAAAGCTGTCTGCATCATTGTCAATAATTGACATCAATGGAGAGCATTTGGAAAAATGCGCTGTGCAATGTAGAAATCTCAACGGGGGAAAAGTACTCAAACATGTAATTGACCTGCGTAATGACGAGCTGGCGCAAAGGGTTGTAGACGAGACCGTCGAAGAATATGGAAAAATTGACGTACTTATTAATTGCGCTGGCATTTATTTAGACGATCATGGCAGTATTCTGGATCCTAGAGCAATGGAAAATTTTGATTCCGTAATGGCTGTGAATTTGCGAGCATTAGTTCGCATGACCAACTGTGTGGCTCCAGTTTTAATAAATACTAATGGATGTGTCATAAACATAGCAAGCGCAGCAGCGTTGGTAGCAACAACTAATGCTTTTGCCTACCACATATCCAAGTCAGCTGTGAGTCATTTTACTAAATGTGTAGCCCTAGAGTTAGCACCTTATGGGGCCCGAGCCAATGCAATATTACCTGGTGCTTCGAAAACAAATATTTTCGTAAACTCTGGTGCAACGTTGGAAAAGAGTAATTTACTTCTTGAAACTTTCTTACGCATGACACCGTTGAAGAGACTTGCTGAGCCTAAAGACGTTGCAGATATGGCTGTTTACTTGGCCAGCGATAGTGCAAGAAATATAACGGGAAGTGACTTCAGCGTGGATGGTGGAATAACTTTATCTCTAGCCAATCTTTAAGTGTTTGCGAATCGAATTTCATTTTTAGGTGTTAGTACAATTTCATTAAATTTTACAAGGCGGTACTGGTAGTTATAGTAAAGCACTAAATAAAGTATATATGTCCATGAATATCTCTGTATTTAAACAAGAATGAAAATTTCTGATCCATGAAGGTTTTTGTAGCCTACACTGTCTTCACCTTGAAGTATATTTTTACTAAGTAACTAAAACGTTTACACATTAGATATCCCACTAGATAAACACTAGATATAAGCAAAACTAATCAAGATTTTTGTGGGTTGAGTAAATGTACTTACTTACTTGCATTTGGTCTATTCATTTTACATCATCATCAACAGCCAGAAAACTTCCACTGTTGGACGGAGGCCTTCCCCAGGGGAGGGGCTTGTCATTTTACATGGATACTCAGAAAAGTTAATAGGGAACGATCAATATTAGGTATGTTAACTATCGAAAAATTCATAGGATAAATATACTTAAAACCTTATACTTAAAATACATTTTCTCTTTACTGTTCAAAATAAATTCATTTCATATGCGATCGCTCTATTACAGGCTATTTTAGTTACATATAAACGTGTCAGATTAACGTCGTTTTATATAATATAGTTTTATGGTGCAATTTAAATGTATAACAATTAGTAGCATTGTAATTTTTTTCGCTTCAGGTATTGAAGCATTGTAATAAACATTGAAACAGCTTATGTCAGTATAAACGACTTACAACTTATGACCTCATTGTGTCACGTATCCCCGTTGAAAGGCAATGCATGCAGGTCAACCATCCTATTGTTTCAATGTCATCGACCCACAATGGCGCGAGGCTGGTTAATCAATGGCCATTCCATATTTCAGTACCGCATTACCTAAATATACTCTCCCAGTATTTATTATGTGATATCTTCAATTTTTACCGTTAAACATGGGAGGCAGTCGTAAATCCTAGCTGTATTGCGCTATTAAACGTCCGCCAGATCGACTGCTTGTTTGCTCCGCACACAAGTTTTATGATAGCTATAATAAACACAAGAAGCTCCTACTCAGTATCATAAACTAATGTATGCAGGAATGGACGCTGGCCTACGCTGGCTCACAGACAATTTCACGCGCGCTTAGCTAATGTTTGCCGAGCGATTTGCCGCCGGCATCAGATCTATGCTCGTTTTTTCTACTGCAGACGGGCCGTCCATGCATGCTAGAAAGACGTCCTGACTCCCCGTTCCTACCAATAGCGTCTCGAATTACTTCTCTGGAACCAGATTTTAATACTACACAAATACAGTACATATTATATTTTGCGATACCAATTTAGCATGAAAATATATATTACAACACATTTACTTGAAAAATGCACTTACAAAGCCTGTATACATCGTTCGAAAGTTGAACATTACGCATCATACACCTAGGCGTGCGGTAAAATAGGTAGGCGTGCGGTAAACCTATTTTACCGAACGCCTTTTTTTATAATAATAATATATAAGAATCCCATCAAGGAGTTTCATATTACGAGACTAAATAAGCTGAATGATCGAACCTCCTTGGAAGCGGTTTTGCTCAATACGTTTGTCTGTTAATACTAAACAGAAAATGAGATGATAGATGTAGTTCTAATTTTCACCACTCGCACGTAGCGCCATTTGTTAATTCGCGCTATTTCAACCTAGGAGGATTATGGCGTCGCACTTTGTGCATTTGCCAGTGTCAAGCATTTATTTGTATCAAGTTTTAGATAATTTTCAAGTCGAATGAGGCTAAGCCACACTTAATAATAAGTCACAATCAAGTCGAGTCATGCTCTAGTAAAGCCGTGGCAACTTTACTACAGGCTTCTTCGGAGTTTTGGAAACACCACGAAAAGACACTCATATTAGAAATGTTTTAACTAAGACGAAGATTTTTCTTCTTTCCTCCTAGGAGGATTATAGCATCGCACTTTGAACATTTGCCAGTGTCGAGTAGGTATTTAGTTGCGACTTTCCGTCCGATATAATAAAAACAAAATAATAAAGTTTGGCTCATTATCTTTTGTAAGTACTTCTGTTATCTGTTTTATTGCAAATGTGTTGTAAAACGTTGTATGGCACTCGTGCGGTATTGGTTTTTACAAACTCGTGACTATGGTAACATGGTACATTCGTCTACTCGTTTGTAAAAACCAACTTACCGCACTAGTATCATAAATAACTATTAAGAACGGTTTTCAAAAACCCATATTGTTTGATAGTTTAACATTTCTATACATGGAATGGAATGTGTTGTAGTGTCTACGTAGGCGAGCTTGTAACAATTACAGCAGTTACCTATCTGATGTGTTGTTTGAATGAAAAAGAAGATTAATCAAACGATACTAACTTTCACTTCCACCTAACAATAAAATATTTAACAATAGTCTCATCCTGTGTTCTACAACGTTGTCCTCTTTTTGGGTTGGGCTTCGGAATTAAACTAGTTTGTATTACTTTGACGATGGGATCTTATCAGACGATCGCTTTCTCAACCCTTTAATATATGCGTCACCGTTTCTAGTTTAACGTATATTCGACCGGTGCCGGTGCGTTCGTAGTCGGGCATAACGAGTCCACGATCTTCGTATTTCCAGAGCGCTAGAGCTATAAAGTAAGCAGTTTTACAAGTGAGTGCCCCCAGAACGAATGCTCGGGTTAGCATACGCCCGATATACTTATTATAATATGACTGAAAAATTTCATAGGGAGTATTTCCAGACAAAGAGATCGGGACGTTAACGGAGTCGTGCCTTCGTACCTTGCATTATTCCTTGAGCTTGTGGGCCACTTATTGAAGCGCTTGCTCGTGTATTGTGGTCGGGAAAGGCATTGATTTTGTCCCTAGTGGTTGTCAAAAGTTCCCATCGTCATTAGTCGAGTTGATTCGTTGTATTCATTCGGACGGAGAATGCAGGCCGGCAACAAAGCGTCCATATTATGTTGTCGCACGGCGCGGCGCGTTCCAATTAAGCGAGATTTATTTATCCCCCTTGACGTTATAAGACTCCTAAAAAGACATTATCAGAGATTCAACTCGGCGTGGTGATTGTTCCCCAATTTTTTAAACACCTCAGCGATGCTCTAGTAATTTGTTTCTTCTTCTATAGGCGTTTGTTTGCTTTGAGAAAATACGTATCTCCGGTTTTACAACAAGGAGAACCTGAAGCCTGAACATTTGATATTCATTTGCTAGAGCGCTTTGTAATCATCCTTGATTGGAACTTACAGAGGGGTTAGAACGTAAGTCCTCTGTGTTTACTTAGAAATGTTTTAGTGAAACGTGTGTTATTATAATTACTGTTTGAAGAGTATAGGTACTTATTTTGAATAAGAATTACGCGCGTCGGGCTCTGTTTTCACTCTTTGAAAAAGGTCACCGGATGTGATCGAAACTATAGTCGGAGTTTCCGATTTAATTAAACGTGAGTATTTCCGTATAAATAAAACAAAAAAGAATTACTCAGTTGGTGAATTGTATAAATTATTTATTAATTTTATGTAAAATTTGTGAGTTCGTACTTTTATTTTTTTTCTTTGCTACTCTTGACATTTTCAGAATAAAGATATTGTTAGCTATTCAAAGCCCGATACTTCTTTGATAACTATTCATATTTAACCAAAAGGTTCATTTCATTAATAACTGGTTAGTTGATTGGGCTACTGAGCACCGCGTCTTTTGTTAGACGAGAACCACACCCTGCATTTATATAAGCAGTAGCTTAGTTTAAATGATAAATGAGCTCCCAATCGATTTGAATAACAACCAGGCAGATGCTCCTTAATCCTTTTGATTTCATTAAACGCATGCGCCCCTCAACCCCTGTCGGAAATATCACTCGAACGAGGGCCTCGATCCGACCAAAGACTATTCATAATAAGGTTTATTCGAGACCCGCAAAGTAATTTAGTAAAAATTCTTAGCCTTTCAAACTCTCAATGCACTTTTTAATTTTCCAACAAAAAAAAAACATTTTGTCTCATTACGTGACTGACTGGCATTCTTAGGGATTAGTAATTGTATACTATAACAAACTCGACGGATTTAAAAAAGAAAATTTCATATCGCGCCGTCTATGGTGACATTCTATTTGTCAGCCGAATAATATCGTGAATTCACTGGCGTCATCCTCTTTTCTAAGGACTCCTAATGAATTCCCTCAAGGCATTTCTTCTACTTACAGATCGTAGATTCATTTGTTCGCTCGTGTCGTTGGAGGCCGAGTGAAAAATCCGTCAGTATTAATCATGTCGATGCTGAAATACAATTTGGTGAGGCCGAGAAATTTACATAAATAATTTATACCCAAGAGACTGTGCTATGGAAGCTTAAGCGTCGCTTTCTTTATTCCTCTTCAGAATCTTATAATATACTTCGGTTATAGTTCTAGCCGTACCACATGTAACAGTTCGCGTAAATAAAAAAAAATGGTTGACGCGTTGACACTTATGCAATGCTGCTTCACGGGGTAAGCGAAGGTCAGTAAAATGATAGTGAACGTGAAGCTATAATGCAAAGTACTAAAAGCCTGGGGCCCAGAAAGCTGCGCGTCGCTATATCGCTCGCGTCATCATCATCAGCCCGGAGACATCCACTACTGAACGAAGGCCTCCCGCTTAGACCGTCACACTGTATGACAGCCATTTGCATCCACCGGTCGGCCGCGACTTTTACAATGTCGTCGGTCCACCTAGTGGGAGGCCTACCTACGCTGCATCTTCCGGTTCGCGGTCGCCACTCAAGAACCTTTCTTCCCCATCGGTTGTCAGTTCTTCGAGCGATGTGGCCTGCCCATTGCCACTTCAACTTGCAAATCCTGCGAGCTATGTCGGTGACCTTGGTTGGATCGCTCGCGTATTTCACAATTTTTTAAAGATATAAATTACTGAATGTGGTCATTAAAAATCCCAGTCGGTGAAAATGCTAACAATAACATTAAAAAGGTTCAGCAAAAATATAATTTTGATCTAAAGAAGTTCTAGTACCTACCAAAGGCAGGATTATTTATGCCCAGTTGTATGAATAACTGAATATTCTCTAAAGAATATAATAATGATTATTATAATTATAGTTGACTTGACGTCGTACGTTCCGAAAAATTAACATATTTCGATTATTATAATTTTATTATCGTTATTTATGTATCTATAGTTTTATTCTATCGATCAAAAATTACTTAATAATATTTGATTGTGTATCCTCACTTTTTATTTTCAGCAGGGCTATAAAGGCGTTGGCTGGAAGGTCTTATCTGCATGTACTCAAGGTTTTATTTTCATGCACATCTTGTACTACATGATAGAGCGTTCTTGTGCCAAATTTTTCATTACCAGTTTTAAGTACTGAATTCTTTTATAAAAATACCGGCTTCGAAATGGTTTTAAAATGGTTAGGCTGCGATGTTTTACATTATGAGACTACTATTTTGGAAAGGAACACATTATCCTGCTGCGTTAATAGAATTTGGTTCGTTTTATAAAATCAACGATTATTTTGTTGTGCGTGCACCCGTGTTAGTTTTAGCGTCCTCTCTAATTACTTGCTTTCAGGGTAGTGTCTTTACTAACCAAAACAGAATATATATTACCAATCTGCGGCGCACTCATTCGCTTTTCTGTGATGCTAACATTGCACTCTGCATTGCCAAGTAATTAATTTGATTTTGAATTAAATGATGAATTTATTGATGTTTTTTTTATAATTAAAAGGGTTTTTTAAAATATTTGTTTCTTAGCTCCACGGACTGCGGATCCGTGCTTTTTGCACGTAGAAAGGCACAAATTTACTCCCTCTCAAATACTTTAAACGCATATATTCCAGAACTTTACCAGTCGATTTCAAATATTTATTCGATGTAAGCATCAGATTTAGTTGAACTCTCCACGTACCCTGTTGTTTTTAATAATTAAAACACACGCATATTCCCTATTGTAAATACAAGTAGTACCTAATAGGTTCGTTTTACTATAAAAAAAAATTAACACTTGTGTGGACTACATGCGTTTTATTTTGTTGGTAGGTTAATTATGCAATTTGTTTAATTTTCAACCGACTTCATAAAAGGAGGTCCTCAATTTGACTGTATGTTTTTTTTTGTATGTTTGTTACGCGATTACTCCGCCAATTATGAACTGATTTTGATGATTATTTTTTGTTTGGTAGGCTTCAGTGGTGGTCCCATATAAATTTTATCGAAATCGGTTCAGTAGTTTGGTTTTTAAATCAAAATTACTAGAAAATATGAAGATGTCATCCAGGTGCCTATTCGAAGTTGAAGTCGGTTGCATTTTTTTTTGAAAAGCGTATTATCGAGCTTGTGACGGTGATCGATTCGATCGGATCTCCGATCGGACAGCGCGAGTTTTTACCAATGTCGGACGTTACGGCACGGCTTTTAAACCCATGAAGATGATGTAGTGCTCGCGGTTTACTCCCGTGCTGTTATGATGAATTGTTCAAGTTATGACCCCTGTTTTACCACACGCTTTTTACCTCTCTTTTTTATTTATCGATCCCGGTAACTCACTGTTGTAACGTGCCGTATATTTGGATAACTGTTCCTGACCGATGAAATATTACTTTGATCGCTTATTTAGCGTCGAACTGGCTGATAAATATTTCAATCTCAGACAATTATGAGTTTGAACCTACAAATAATGGTTAGAAACAAATTGAACGTATTTTGACGTTAAGCGTGGTAAGCTCGCAAGTGTTACTCAACATGCGGTTAGTACAGTCGTTTCTCTTAATAAATAGTGTCATTAAGAATATTTTAATCCAGAGTTGAATTCCGAAAGTGGTGTTATTCACAACTTCGATGCGGACAATTACCCTTCGTTAGACGCCAATAAATAGTGCATTTATTAAACAGCTTTACGACTAGGTAATTAGGGTTGCCGTATTGACCGGTACACGATTTCATTGCGGCTTTGAAAGTTGGTTCTTGCCTACTAGATTTTCCCAGGACAGACGGGTGTTATTTCTATATAATATCCTAGATCTCAACTTCGAATACCTGGATGACATACTTCTTCATATTTTATAGTAATTTTGATTTAAAAAACAAACTACTAAAACGATTTCGATAAAATTTCTATGGGATCACCTCTGAAGTAGTACCTACCAAACAAAAAAGGAATCATTAAAATCAGTTCATTATTGGCGCAGTAATCGCGTAACAAAACACAAAAAAAATAACATACAGTCGAATTTAGAACCTCCTTTTTTGAAGTCGGTTGATAAAATGATATCATTTATGCTTCTTCCGTGCCCAAACTTAGTGTCAGGATTGTTGTAATGTTTGACCAAAGCTCACCTGACATTATGAGGCTATATGGTCGAAGATGGTAGTCAATCCTAGCTTTGAATGAAAATGGTTCTCTGGTTGAGCCACCCAAAGCTATCGGAGATGGATTACCGATTTTATTCACAGTGCTTCACATTCTACTGTGGTTATTGAATCCCAGACAGCAATAATATTCTGCTTTAAAGCAGTTTTAGATCTTGATGGATCATACCGTAGTTTCATCTTCATTTTCCATCAAAGGATCTCTCGATTGGAGACAAATCTGACAAATCTTGAGGGACATTCCATAGTCGGAACCTCATTTGCAAAAAGCCAAGCCTTGGTTGTCATTGCCGTATGGCATGACGCACCATCTTATCGAAAAATATACCCATTTTCAGTCCGCAAATTTGGTATGGGTGGCAACAGATTTGTTGCCAAAATATCTTGGTACTTCGTAGCATTAACATTCCCGTCGATGAACTGCATCTGACCCAGACCTTGTACTGACATGCAGCCCTATATCATGACGGAGGCTGGAATCTTTACACTTCTTTTCAGACAGTCTGGGTGAAAGGCTTCATTTTTATTTCAGAATAATTTTTTCGTTCATCTCCAACTGTAACCTGGAATGTAGATTCATCGCTCCATATTTTTTTCCGCCATGGATCAGCGGTCCAGTTCTGATGTTCGCGAATTTCAGTCGTTTCTTTTTCTGTACCGAGGTCAACAATGGTTTCCCTTTTGCTGTGTAAAAACCATAGCCCATTATTTTCAGAACTCTCTTGCAAGTATCGACTGAAACATGTTTTTGAATCTTGTCTAACGGCTCTTAATCTTGGCTCGACGGTTCTGCTTGATTATTTTTTTAGGCCTCTATTTTCTGCTGAACTTGTGATACGAGAACGACTGGTTTTCTTTAAACATGAAACTTTTCCAGTTTTTGTGTTGGATGATTGACTGAATGGTAGAACTAGGCAGCAAAAGCTCTTTGGATATTTGGAAAGCCGACTTGCCGTTATTGGTATTCGAAATTATAATTTTATGCACTTCTTCAGTTGCAGGTTTACCGCGACCCATATTGAACAAAGGTTATTGAAAAACTATCCTCAATTTGCATTAAAAAAAACTGCCTTTGCTAAAATGACAAGGAATCTCTAAATTCAATTAAAATGCATTATTTTATTTCATCTCGGCACATGCAAACCAGTTAACCCATCGATAGACAAACTTATTTGCAGACTCTTTGAATTACTATTTACTTTTTTATTTTATTTTCTTTGCACTACTTTAGATTTATTTCAATGCAACTATTTAAACGGTAGTATCAAACAGTGAATATAACATTAGTGAATATAACATTTAACTCCAAACCTCTATATCTTAATAATAGTACTTAGTATTTTTTTGCATTCTTGTTTTCAAAGCTAGACGAACTATTTTGCATTGGGGCTCGTACACAATTATTGATTAGGGGGTTGGTGTTTAAAGTACTGTATAGATCTACATAAAATAGCGAAGTTAAATAAAGTATATATTGCTGGATCCCACATTTCCCACAGCGCTATCTAGCCCCAATTTAAGCAAAGCTTTTTACTATGGGAACCAGATAACTTGTAGAATACTAATAGGTATATACTATTTTTTGTAAATGTATACGTACAAAATACATGCATCAATAGATAAAGATAGATAGATGATTGTTCTAATATATATCTTCGTCACATTAAAAGTGTGTCTTGAGTGGAAATTGAACCCACACCCTACAGCTCACAAAGCGAAGCTACTAACGTACTAACCTGATCTATAACGCAGTCAAAGTTGTTGCTTTCTTTACATTTTAATACAACGTACGTCAGTGAGGTGGCAGCCCTATATTTAGTTAGGCGCACCCTATTACGGTAGCAGGTCCGGTCGAGCTGTATACCATTTAGTTCGGCCGACACCTGATAAATCATTAGCAGAGAATCTATTTACGCAAGCGTTGTTCTCTTCTGATCGTGGCATAATCAATATTTATGCTAATATTGTAAATGTTAAAGTAGTACTGTCTCTCTGTTTTCTAATAATCTTTTCAGAACCTCACACCCAAATCAATCTGTCATCAGTTAATTATGAGGCCGAATATCTTATTATGTTTAGAAACACACCGGTAAGCTAGGAAAACGCGGATAGAAAAATAGGGCTCGGCTAGGTTAGGGCTTAATATCACGTCTTTTTTGAGTACCCTTAC
Organism: Erannis defoliaria; assembly: GCA_905404285.2. Classification (NCBI taxonomy): domain Eukaryota; kingdom Metazoa; phylum Arthropoda; class Insecta; order Lepidoptera; family Geometridae; genus Erannis; species Erannis defoliaria. The sequence goes on from FR990078.1 coordinate 11,058,464, forward strand.
CACCAAGCCAAAATGTTGATTGGTGCTATTTCGGGAATATGCTAGGTGCTCTTTTCATGGGTGCTCAAGAAATTGGTTCTCAATAGTTTATTCTGATAAACTCATGTAAAAACTTTAGCAGCAATTATGCATACATGAAATCACATATCCTTGTTTTTGATGTTCGTGCAACTAATGCCCTTTTTTGACTGTTGCGAAAGTTTTTTTGAAACAGACAGGCCAAATGTTTGACCAATAATCTCTTGAGAAGTAACGTGTTATTTACTGATCACAATATGTAATTATGTTATATATATATTTATGAAAAATTTGTACCTACTAAACATTTTATATTTTTTTGAAATACATGATTGATAATTGTATCTGAACTTAACTTTACTTCAACATCGAATTATCAAAGTATTAAGTCAAAACATAAATGTAACAATAGATTTTGAATCACATATCTTAGTCTGGATGGCTTGGTAGTACGGTATTTAAACTAAGCTTTTAGGTTTCACAGTTTACATAGTCATGCTTTGATAAATCGATCAACTTGTTTTAGATCCACTGTTAACATCATTCGGCGCCAATTTTATTTAAATACGAATTGATAATTTATATAGCCACGCCCCATAGGCGTCAACTAACTAATAAATATGGCAAGAACATACTACCGCCTATGATATAAGAACCTATCTTTTTTTCAACTGGACCATGTCGAGTCCACGCCTAGTTCTCAAAGCTATATTTGTACCAAAACTTGTGTGTGATTCTATTCATAACCGAATTTTATTTATATCGATTACGTTAGTCCATTAGTCCATTCTGGTAGCTATATTGGTAGTTTTTCTGCTATGTATACTAAGTGATCATCTAGGTGTATACAAGTATCGACGTTGTAGATTCTGTTACTCACTAAATTATATCTGCGTCTCTTTTCATTCCCATATACAAGAAAGTGAAAGAAATGATTTGGAGCTGCCTAATTCAACTAAGTATAAAAAGGGTACGACAGTATTAACGTTTAAGTTGATGTATAAGTAGTTCCAGTTTTTTTTCTCATGTTTCACTAATCACTAAACTTATATTATCGGCAATTGTTTAAGTTTAATCGATAAAATTATAAAAGGAGTTTCAAATGACGTTAACAATGGCATTCCTTTGAAAAAGAATTAATTTGCTTTTGTATTGGTTTAACAAAATGCGATGAAGCGTTCCTTAACGTAGTGTTTCTTAGGGTTCCGTTTCAAACTAAGAACCCTTATAATTTCGCCAGGTCCATCTTATATCGTGAACTTTTTATTTAGAGAGTACGAAGGATAAGAAAGAATTATTAGCTCCAATTATAGAGTAAATATAAAGATCATCATACTCGCTATGTACCAGGAAAAATATATTTTCTTTAAATGTCTTTGTAAAAATGTCATTCTCATGATACGTAATTTGAAAAGTAGAATTTAAAAGTTATTTTATAAAGCAGGGAGAGTCTCTAAAAAGGAATTAAAATCATGAAGGAATTTAGAATGGTGCTTTTTGATGGTGTCTATCGGCGATTAATAGTGACTGTCGGTTGACAGAATGGTGACTATCGCCGTCAAATGGTGACTCCCACAAGGAGTCCCTTTTTGTGTACATTTGATTATATTTTTAAACAATTTCTTTGATAATAATTAGTCAAATATATTGAATTTCTTAATTTTTGTGGTGATAGGTAGGTACAACGTGCAATCGCCGGCGATCAATTCACAAACCAGGCGGCTCGCAAACAAACCAGGCGGCTCGCAAATGAGTGATGGTTTCGGTGACTGCCGGATACATGTGGTGACTATCGGTACAAGGTGGCTCTCGGTGATCAATGGTGACTGTCAGTTGACAGAATGGTGACTATCGGTGACGAATGGTGACTACTAACTTAAGGCACGTAAGATAAATATAGAGTTTTGGCGGGAACACGGAAAAATCATGTCGTTGCATTCTATTATTGTCTTAAAATTGTGTTTTTTCGCGAATTAATGGTAAAAAATTGTGGTGTTTTATTCATTCAGTGTTGAATTACATGCACGAGTGTGGGCAAGTGATATAATGTGGTGAAACATGTCTTTTTGTGTTGTTTTCAAAACTCCGAGAAGCTTATAGTAAAGTCGCCACAACTTTACTAGGGCATGATTTGGACTCGACTATCATTCGACTATTAGTTTCGTGTGACTGACTGATTTCATGACATATTTGACTTGATTTTAATATAGATACTTGAAAAATTTATAAACTTGACACTGGCAGAGTGCACAACGTGCGATGCCAAGAACTAAGAAAAAAAAATTATTAATATATAGTAAAATTTGTATATAATAAATATTTTGAGTATACTGCATATAAACAAAGTTGTACACTATAAATTCTACCTACGATGAACTTATTTCATATATACGGGACCCTGTTAAAACTTCGTTTCGAAACAACTTGACTCTTTTTTCTGTTTAAATTCTCGGCGATTATACCTTTGCCTTTCTACGGCACTAATAATAATTACGTATCCTCTTGCGTTTAAACGCCACCGCTTAGTAGTAAAAAATAACTCTATTATTGGTAACGATGAGTTTTTAGCTTTGAAATATTGAAGAAAGGCTCAATCGCTCAATGGGTTGAAGTAGCGTTTACTTATTGTTTGAAAAGAAAAAGATTAGCCTGCTGGCAAACGTTAGTAATATTGGGATAATAAAGATTTTTAATACCATTACAATGCAATGACCATAAAGACGTCCTTTTTAACTTTCCTTAAAAGCTCAGCTTTTTTACGGATGGAATAAGTATTTTAGCTAAAAACAACTTCAGACTGATAATCTTTTGTATAATTATATCAATGTAAAAAAAGCCTTATTTTTCGTTACTGAATATTGGTCATTATCTTTCTACTCAAGATAGACAAAATGGGTTATAAAATAGAAATAATTGGTTCAATTTGGTAGGAAAGTGTATCAATTTAACGGCATTGGCAACTGGGTTGCTTTCTGTTAATGTTTTCTCGGGCGTTCCAAAAAAAAGTCCGTCATTAAACCGCGAACGCACGTGACTGAGGCCACCTGCTGATGCCGCTGCTTGGAGCTCGGGACGGCACGTCCTGACAACTGCTGCTAATGTTTCGCCTTCTTGGACAACGGTAGATGTTAGCAGTGTTTGTGAAAATTGTTGAGGAAGCGCGTTAACTGATATGATGGATCACAACTAGTAACTATTATAAAAGCTAAAAAACGCTGTCCGTTTGTTATCTTTTCAAGGCTAATTGGCTGAAACAATATTGACGAATTTTTTATGAGGACAGTGTGCATTATGAGAATAGATATAGAATAGGTACTTTCTTCCGGTAGATGCAGGGAATACTGGAAACCCGAGTATGAAGTCGCGGGATGGAACGAGGACTTAATTATAAATGAAATCTAACGTAAATATAGTGATCCTTTCATAATTCTGTATGAAAGAAAGAAAAAAGAAAAGAAAAATAATTTATTTTGTAAAATCAATAACGTACTTAATGTAACTATAGTTATTTACCAGCCCTGTCACAAAAAAATTAAGCGCTGCTGTAATGCAATAGTTATGTAAGTTGTAAGATATTCATCTTTATAAAATGAGCTCTTCTATTACCTACTATTTATTCTATCTACAATCCTGTACCTGGTCCGAGGTGAGTCAAGCTCTAACAAAACACGTTAAACGGAAATCAAATTGTACAAATATTTGGTCTTAGTCCAAAGTCGTAGTAATTGTTCTGTAGTGTGTTTACTTTGTTATAGTTTCGCGGTATTCAATATATTATTACATTAAACATTTACTAAATTTTATATTTAAGTTAAAATCAAATAAATTATCTAAATATATAAAAGGCTCTGTCCTGACTGATAGACTGACTGACTTGCTGACAGAGGAGATTGAGGGGGGGTAAAAAATGTGGTGAATTTGGGAGCGGGCCGAATTTCTCCCGTACGCGGACGAAGTCGCGGGCGACCTCTAGCTAGTTAAAAAATTAATCAGGAAAAAAAAATTGTCTGTCCAAAAGACATGTTTTAGTATTGGTTAGGAAAAGATATTACATTTGATTGAATAGTTTTGTAAAGTGGTATGCGTTAAGAATATAAAATAAATACGTTTTAAAAGAAATGCAGTTGGTATTATAATGTGGTATTCGTTAGAAATAGTTTCAATACGAACCACAAATACGCTCGGTACATGACAGTTTTTTGCCCCAAGAAAGGAATAAAAGGCACAGTGCTATCGTTTATCCGTGTCTTCTAAATTGAGAAACAGAAACAATCTGCAATTTTGTTGCCAATTTATTCTATTTCTCGCCTTTACAGGGTATTCTGAAGAAGTACGTGTATACTAAAGTGTTAGGGAACAAGAACAACCGGCACGAAAGTTTTGTTTTGTCTACTTCATACAAGTGCCGATTCCTCTAAAGAAATAGCCAATACAAACGCTACGTGCGTAGAGTCACCATCTATTTGAAAAGTCATGGAAAATAAGCCAGAACCTAGAAAGAAATCCGGAAATTAATAAAACTTAGAGCCTTAATTAAAAACTCTGCTAAAGTTAAATGACTCTAGTTAAAATGCGCACTTTATTTTTGTATTGCACAGAACTTAAATGTTGTTTGTTAATTTAAGCAGCTATTTAAAATAAAGCACTAATTACGTAATTTAACTTTTGAACAAAACATAACGGGCCATACTTAAATACGTTGCTTTAGTTAAGAAACGTCTTATAACTACTTCGCAATACAAAAATAAAATGCGCACTACTAACAAACGTCATTTAACTTTCAGCGACTTTTTTAAATGAGGACATTATATCTTTTGAAGTAGACATTTGTTTAGCATCAGTGGCAAAATGATTTATTAATATTTTTTTCGCATTTTTCCGAATAACATTTTTCATCGCACTAAAAAAACTTTTTTTTTTTTAACACTTATAAGTGTGCGTTTGACCACCAACTCGCCTGTTGGTAAGCGACGATGTGGTCGAGGATGAAGCACGCAGACTTAGAAGATACCTATTCACTCTGACCTTGAAGAGGTCTAGATTATATCTCTCAGGAAACAAGGAAGCCGGCAGCTTGTTCCACTCCTTGCTTTTTCCACTAAAAAAACTAAATTCCGAACACTGTCCAAACAATCATAACAGTTGGCAACCCTCTAAACACGCGTGCAAATAATTGTGGAATAAAATATATGCCTTGATTACCTCTTCAAAACTTGGGGTATTCCCGATCAAGCACCAATTTTTTGAGCACCCATGAAATGAGCACCTAGGATATTCTCAAAACAGCACAAAAATGTTAAAATTAAAATTAATAGTCATGTAATAGTGTAAAATAATCTATATAAGGTCCCATCCCATCACTAGAAGCTGACGTAGGTGCTCAAAGGGGAATAAATGCAGTTTTTTTTTATTTCCTATATAGCTCCAAGCTAAAATGTTGATTGGTGCTATTTTGGGAATATGCTAGGTGCTCAAAAAATTGGTGCTCAATCGGGAATACCCCCAAAACTTAACAAGGTTTAGAAATAGTACTTAAGTCATTTATTTTTTAGGTTTGGGTTTGTTTTAACAATTCGCCTTTTTTATAGTAATCAATGAGGAATGTCAGCACCTCAAATGATAAACATGAATATGAAAACAACGAGTTTGCTAATAGCTTAAATAGAAACAGAGCATAAATCTTAATTTTAAATATTGAATGTCGATAGCTAATGATAATGTACAATCTTACTAAGCGCTTCTTTTGACGGCTTATCAAAGACCAGTTTAACTTGTCTTTGTGATTAAATATTCAAAAACTTTAACATTTACTATTGACTTCAATGAAGTGGATGCCCCCAGTTTTTTTTACTGCGAGAAAGATTCACTAAGTCATCATCATCACCAGCCCGGATACGTCCACTGCTGAACTAAGGTCTCCCCCTTAGACCGCCACACTGTACGAAAACCTGCCATTTGCATCCACCGGTTTTCTAGTGGGAGGTCTTCCTACGCTGCGTCTTCCGGTTCGCGAAGCTCATCACTCGAAGAACTGATAGCCGATGGGGAAGAAAGGTTCTTGAGTGGCGACCGCGAACCGGATTCACTAAGTATTCAAACATTATAAGTGTAATATATACTACAGGTCGCGTCATGTAAAAATAACGCTGGAAGAACGTAGACGGGGTGTGTTTGCGCATGTGTACACTTGCGCACAAAAGTACTAGGCCAAAAATAAAAATTAAAAATTATTGTTTTAAATAATTATTAATTAGCCTTTTGCTCGCAGCTTCGTATATTGGTTATTACTCATACCGCGCCTCATACCACCAAATAGACCGATAAATCGCCTACTGCGCAGCTTAACCGCCAGCGTTCTTTTTACATGACGCGACCTATACCTAGATGCAATGATGTTGAAGCCAACATCATTAAAAGGAAACATTTTTTTGGACCTGGGTATGTCCAAAACTGCATCCAGAACCACCGGAGGACGGGCATCAGCGTCCCCTCAGTTAAAGGTGGTGAGCATTCTGCGATCCCCAAACCGCCTGCCAAGCGAGGGGATTATGCCAACTCCTCCCTTTAAGGGGGAGACCTTCGTCCAGCAGTGGACGTCTTCTGGCTGATGACGATGTTGAAGCTAGTTGCAGTAAGATCTCCAAATTACACAAGAACAAAACAAAACTCGGGCTAGCGTAACTATGGTACGTTTGAGACAAAACTGGGAGGTATACATTCAAAGTAAGTCGAAATTTATTGAATTCTACTCCAGTCTGACTAATACTGCTATGTCATGTTGCTCCTAGTGTGGGCGACTAAAAACCGTGGGACGAACGTCCAGCTGTATGGGTGTTTTTATTGTTAACAAATTTGACGCGGCTATACCCCACTCGGCGTAAACTTGGTGGTGACGATGCAGATGCGGATTGTATCTGATATCTTAAACTAATATGACATCTTATTATATACAGGGTTACGCGGATCTGTAGTGCTACGCCAAAAGGAGGTCACTGTTCTCATCGTTGTGAAAAACATTTAGTATGGGCCAAACCCGAATTCGCAGAAGAAAATTCAGCTGTACCAACGATCTGTTTGATTTCGTCAAGGTTGAATGGCATATTTATATGAAACAGCCGAATTCTTTTTCGCGATTTGTGGGTTGGCCCCAGAGTAAAAGTTGTTCGCGATGATGAATACAATGACTTTTTCTCGGCTTAGTGATACTGATAACCTAACCGTAACCGTGAAAAAGCGGAAGTGATACTGTTTCTTCTTCTATTATGAAAACTGACGTGGTTTTGACACATTTTTGTTTTATTTATACGGGAATACTCACGTTTAATTAAATCGGATACTCCGACTATAGTTTCGATCACATCCGGTGACCTTTTTCAAAGACTGAAAACAGAGCCCGACGCGCGTGCTGCTGCGTCCTGCTTAGCACTGAAAAAAACAAAAATAAATCAAAAATGTTTCTTCTTCTGTTTCTATGTTTGTAATCTTTTCATGACTAACGGCTGAACCGATTTTAACGATATTTAGCTTGGCGGTGATGGCGGTACGCATCACGACGACGTACCTAGGATACTATCCAGCAGCTCGTATCTGTTTCTAAATTAAGTACTTTTTATCTTCAAATCCTTACTAATAATATAAATGCGAAAGTGTGTATGTTGGTTTATCGGTTTGTTTGTCATTCTTTCTCACTGCAACGGATCGACATGAATAAAAAATATGGGTCGGAGAAGACTAGAGGACATAGGCTACTTTTTATCCCGGATTAATGTACAGTTTTTTATTTATTATCATTAATAAGCTTACGTTTGACTGCCAACTCGTCTGATGTGAAACGAAGATGCAGTCTACGATGGAGCACGCTTGCCTAGAAGAAACCGATTCACTCTAGACTTTCCACACAGTTTCTACAGGAAACGCGGGCGAAGCCCTTAAATAGCTTTTACTATGAATAAAAATTACTGTCCTTAAGTTAAGGTAAATGCTATTCTGTGTGAACAAGATAACTGATAGAATCCTTTTTTTTTTGTAAATACACATATAATACATAGATCACCCAGACACGGAAAAAATACATAAATATATTTTTACGTCCCACTTAGGATATTACCCGTAATTTCCAAACGGTTTAGCAACGTATCCTAAGTAAACATAAGTTGCATAACGCACTATTCGGCAAGAAATATGATCTTTGATGTACATTTATCTCGGCAAATATTGAATTTACGATGATAGCTTTGTAACCTTGACACCTGAATCAACAACGTACGATTTATTTTTAAAATTGAACTTACTACTTTACTATGAAAACTGACGTGTTTTTATCACGTTTTTGCAAGCGCTGTCGTGGCATTAATAGGTGCAATCTTAGCCCGACAGCCGCTCCAACGCTGTTAGGCATCTTTTCTCGTCAGCAATACGGAAAAACATACGGATGACTTTTCGCATACGAATGCTGGCTGACTTTTGCGAACAAAAAGTTATTCGAATGTTTCAAAAATGTAACCCTAGCTTGACGTAAATGCCTTCCGTAAGTTTCTTTCAGCTATTTTACTTTGATAAATAAAGGTAAAACTGAAATTAATCTAAGTAAATAATATTCTCTACTTTAACACAAGTATCGTAAGCTAAATTGCACAATTTCGGTCATACTTGAAACTTACTTTTTACAAACGATACAAATGATATTCAAAGCATAAAATATTCAATTCCTAGTATTAAGCTTTACAATGAGCTGTGATAGTGCTCCTTTACCAAAGGTAGTGAGCAATAAGTTGTGCGCAAACCGAAGAGATAAGAAGTTTCGAATTACGTAGAACTGTTTCTATAGAGCGTCGCTTCTTCTTCAAAATCCGCTGTGGTCACTGTTTATCTTTGTAAAGCCTACTATTGTGCACCCGGCGACGATTATATTGTAGGCGGACAGCTTTTTCCTCACTTTTTTAGGGTTCCGCAGTCTGAAAATTGCACTTATCAGCTTTTTTATGAATTATAGAATTTTTGTGTTTGACTGCCGTCACGCCTGATGTTAAACGAAGATGCAGCCTGCGGTGGATCATGCTCGCCTATAAGAAACGGATTCGTATCGGGAAATACTCGGGCAGCGCATTCCACTGTTTAGCTGTTCGCATAATGAAAGTCATACTATTTAGTTCGGGTTTTTGCATGAAACGGTGACGGTTTTTTTAGCTTCTGACTATTATAATATAGTAGAAAGGGCAGATAGGTGTTATAAGGTTTATATCAGAAGCACATTTTCAAAAATGTATCCGATGTAACACTGACAGTTTGCGATGATAATAATATGGCGCAGCAAAAAGAAGTAGAATGGTTCAATTTCCAACCTATATTACTTTTCTTAAGACTGTTTAGGGCTGAAGCAAAAATAAAAAAATAAAAAATACTAGTATAAGCGAAAAGATAGATTACAACTCTGGTGGAACTTCACCACAACTTTGACCAAAAAGCTACGGAACCTTGTAGTGGGTAGACTCTACAACATCACCGGCCTGTTATTTTCTCTACTATACTCTATGGTATTATTGCGACTGATGATGTTTTAAATGTTTGTGTTTCTGCTCAATGTGATGCGCACTGACGTGTAGGATCGGAACGCTATTGTGTATGAAATCGGTCGGCGAGGGTTGTTTGCTCGGTGCCTTTATGGGGATTTATAAGAACATAGGACGTTGATAGCATATAACGAGTTTTGATACTTGTACTTTCGATATAAAATGTGATCTACACCTTGGCATAGAAGAGTAGAAATAATTAGGGGTGCCACTATCGCAGATAGTTCTAAATACTAGCAATCTGAGGAAGATGATTGGATGAAATTCTCCCACTGAAAAGTTTTGTTTTGCAGAGTAATGCCAGGAGAAAAAGAAACAGTTTTCATTGCAACTTACTTTAAAATAAATAAATATATAACGGTGGAAATTTCACACAGCGCCATCTAACCCCTTACTAAGCAAAGCTTGCATTATGGAAACCAGATAGCTGATAGAATACTTTTTTTTTATAAATACGTAAATCGTCGCATACATTTTTGTCCTGGGTGGGAATCGAATTCACGCCCTACTGCTCTGAAGGCAGATATGCTACAAACTGAGCTACAAGGCAGTCGAAAGATAAATTATAATCTATTTGAAAATTTCATGTATATTTTACCTACATTGGAATGCGAAACTCTGAAACAATCATGATTAATACTGTAGTATAAACTAAGGATAATATTTGAACACAAGAACTAGACATAAATTAATAAAAACCAGATCTAGAATACGAATGTGTACTCCAGCTAGCTACAGAAATTCTAGCTATAACAATAAAATGTGGATCTTTACAATAGATCGTAAATTCAGAAAATTATACAATTATTTATTCATTAAGTCAATACTTCTTTACGAGACTTGTCTTATTTCAAGAAAACAGGAAAGTATCAAGGCCGTTTGTGCCTTGGGATTTAATTATCATCCTATCGCTCCTACGCACATTATTCAAAAGGTAAACATGTAAGAAATTCGTTCCTTTTGTCCGGTACTCTATTGAGAGTCTTCTACTTTGGATTCACCATCATCGTCAGCCCGGGGACGTCCACTGCTGAAGGCCTCCCCTTTAGATCGCCACACTGTACGACAACCTGCCATTTGCATGCACCGGTTGCCCGTGACTTTTGCAATATCGTCGGTCCACCTAGTGGGAGGCCTGTCTACGCTGCGTCTTCCGGTTCGCGGTCGCCACTCAAGAACCTTTCTTCCCCATCGGTCATTTTGGATTCACCATAAGGTCGTCTTAAACCAGGACAGTAACCGAACCTTTTTTGTAAACCAGAAAACTCTAATAGATACTACCGGCCCCGGGGCGAGCAGGATGGTAATGTTCTTTGTTCCGTGGTTATGTAGGACTCTGGGACGCTTCATAGCATAGAAAAGTCTATACTCGTACTTATGAACCAAGGCGATGGCCTACGTCTCGGAGGTTAGGAAAGGTTATTCAACGTTGCTTGTTTATTAAACATGCCTAATTATCAGAAGTTTTTATGCACACTTGTTTTAGTTTATCCTCTATTTTATCTCATCTAAAACGTAAAACAATTTAAAAAAAATGAGCTCATTTTGTAGGTTTTTGTACTGACAAGTCACCTCTTTGATTAACCTCGGATTGTTAACTCTGAAAAAAACTTTTATTGTCTCAATAATCGCTATAATATAGTTACTGCATTATAAAGAGACGTACAGTTCGCATAAGTCCCTAAGTGTAGGTACAACCGGCGACAATGATAAAATAAATGGACGGGAAATAAGCGGAAGCACGGATTTTGAAGACTATTTATGTTGAGCGCCGGCTCTCCACTCGCGTCAGTCATACTCATACTCTGTCTCTGCGACATGCGACAAATTTCTAATACATGTACATGTGTTCTCTTTTTGTCATGCAGTAATTAGATTAGCTATCTCTATTTTCTGGCAAATGTAATACGCATACTTTTAGCTAGGCATGCTTGATTGTGTTGTCTTGTTAATATTGAACGATTTGCAAGCGCTGGGCCCGTCCATTCCATTATCACTGTCGCTGGGTACAACACCAAAATCATACCGCGGTACATTTTTGAACAGTTATGCTTTGTAATCGGCGTTCGGACATCTATTATTATTCGTTTCGTTCAATATCTAAAGGAAGTGTGCGCATTCAATTTGAACACAAAACTATTGTGTTATCAACATGTCGGAAATTCAAAAGCGTTCTCTTTGCTATTAAAAAGCCACAAGATATGGGAAAATATACTAAAACTAATTATTTCTTCGACAATGACTTATCAATCCGTTGCGCCTTTTAAAAATAATAACCTTATTTACATCAACGTCAAAGTTATCACGTCTCATTAACGTTTTAACGCCGATTTGGTGCACGTCAAGGCGCGTAAACACTGATTACGGAACGTATAAAATTCACTATAAACTCGTTATTTATACGACAAAAAAGGAAACAGCCGGGCGCTCTTAGTATTAAATATATGCTCGAACTCATAAAATAAAGAATTTATAGACGTCCTTTGGTATAACCGTGGTTGGTTTTTATGACTTCACGGGGCGTTTATCCAGAGGCGGGCGCGTGGTCGTACCTCGCATTCCAGATAGCGCCAGCTTCTGTTGTCTATATGTATGCGTCTTCCCTCAATGGAACGAAGGCCTCTGCATACTCTATCAGCGTCTCACACGATATACATAAATTAAGAAGGCTCGATTACGCTTTTATGTCGGTTTTCGCGGCTTTAGTGCCTAATGAAAATTTTATTATCTATTTGTCGTGACACGAGTAACACTCGAAACGACCAAACGTAAAATATTACGATTGGAAATCGATAAAGCTTGAAAATATTATGTATGTCTCTTGAGATGACTAGTGCGACGTATGTTAAGGCTCTTGCTTATTGTGCCCTTTCCCGAACGCTTAAAATTTTTTTTTGATGATACAAAATCACCAAGTGCTAAATAAATTATGTTGCTTGTCTAGTAATATTCCATAGGTTATAAAGAAATTTCATGTCTTTTTACTTTATGAAGAAGATCGAAAAAAAATGAAGTTTTTGATCTATTTCGTCAAATAAAAATATTTCAGAACGAATTTTATTGTCGAACTTTTTTAATGATATGATGAAATGAAACAAAAAAAAAAGAAACCTCTTTAAAATGTTAAATCGCCGTCAACCGTAAACCGTCGTTAAAAACCGGGGCGGGTCAGCTAGTTTATTTATATAGCGAAGAACTTTTATGCATTTTTATGATTATGCTGATTATTGTTTTGCGGAAATTCTTTATGCGAAAGCATTTTTGCGGTTTAATCGTTATGCGTAATGCCAATCACCATTATGTCATTTGTATTAAGCGTTTCGATAGGGACCCTTAAAATGTATTACGGTTAATATAAAATTACAAATAATAATATACTGTTTATAAGAAACATCTGCTCACAACAAGCAAATTGCCAGATTACCATCAAGGTATACACTCCTGGTGGAAGGAGTACTAGTACCCAAACTAGGAGAGCCTGTGAGATAGCATACCGCATATTCAAAATAATTTGATCACTGACGTCATTAAGAAAAATTATAGAAAGTAACTTTTTTTTAATTCACGCTCCAAAAAATTGCTAGTGAGACAACTGAAGCATGGCTGTAATGCTCTTAAGCCCTTACGTGTGAAAGGCTTATTGGGTTTCACACCTAGAAGACGGTTTAAAGCCGTCAACTAATGCTTAGTGTATACTCGCTGTAAATGTACATAAAAACAGAAAGAGCGTGGTCAACAGTTTAACGTGTGTGTACTTGCAAGTACGCGTGAAATAGTGATTATGAACACAAAAAAGGTATTCAATCTACGAGCTTGGACGCCTCGGACGCTTAGAACGTAAGCCCCTCAATGTAGAATTCTTCATCATTTCCCCTCTAACATTAAATTTTCTAGCCAGCGGCGTTTAAGTAAAGTTATTTAGTTTTCAATTTCATAAATTCTCTTAAACGTTTATTATTTTGCGATAGAGTGGATTTGTTTTGCAAAACAAGCTCATTACGGGATGGTTAATGTGACTTTGTCATTTGTTTGCGTTCTGTGATTTTAGTATCATGTAATTTGTATACTATTTCTACGCCGGATATATGAAGTCTAACAACTATGTAACAGACTCTATCACGCACGTAACACAATATTTTTTACTATTGTTCTATATGCCATCACCGTCAGGCCACTTTAGTTCACTCCAGCAGGCCTAACATGCGCACCGCGAGAAAATTTTCTCGATTCTACAAAACAGTACAAGGCTACGAATCTGTATAAGTTTGTCTCGTTTTCGCACGACATAAAGACACGACAAAATTTTCTCGCGGTGCGCATGTTAGCCCTGCTGGACATACGTCTCTACCAATGCACGCTACTCAACCTGATCTTCGTTTTTTAGTAATTTTCTTTGAAAACTGTTTTATTTGCAAGTACCGCAGTAATTTTCTTTTACTTGCATGACATACCCCATTTTTCCCGTTATATTTATTTAAAAAACCAAAGTACTGAACCGATTTTGATGAAATGTCTACGGGACTAATCAGAGAGTATAAAAATAAAATAAATATTTTCCCAAATTTGTTAATACCTACATGACGGAGTTATGAGGTAACAAACTTTTAATAAAATACAGCAGAATTGATAACATCCTCTTTTTTGAAATCGGTTAAACGATGAATAGTGAAGCTTTCTATTGGTGCAAGATTTATGTAAATTAGATCAGTTGGTCCGAAGACTACCTCGAACAACCATACAAAGTCACAGACTTATAGTATAGTATATATAGTATAGAATAATTATGAAGATGTATACATCTGAGGTTGTAAAATCAATGAAGCTATATATCGACTAAATCGACCTTAATCGACACATGGGCAATGCCAAGGCGCCGCCGGTGCACAATTGTGTCCGATTCGATATGGTTTTTGTGCGCGGCGCACGCTCATTCATTATTGTAAGACGAGCTAAAGACACTCGTGTTGGCGAACTGGGAAAATTTTGGCAAGGTCACCAGATTATTGTTGAGGTCTTTACACTTACTACAATAACATAAAAATAATGTAACATCAATGCTAAAACAATGCTGCTGCTTTTTGGTTTTATTATGTTGTGCACCCTACTTATGATAATATTTAAAAAAAAGACAACAACAAAAAAAAGTTCAAAATTGTACTATAAAAAAAAACCGATTGATTGGAACAACTGTTACTCTTTATAGTCCGCTCTACGGAATATTTTTTTGTTCCACTTGCACCAAGCTATAATTATGGTTGGCGCACAAAATGGCATTATCGTAAGTTCTCGGGCTTTCCCTATTTTTAGCATCTAGTAAGTAAAGCTTGTTTGTGTGAGTCTATCGTGTCATAAAAACTTGCAATAAATATGCGATAGAGCATCTGCTACGGAACAGTGCACGCGGGTCTTCGATTGTGTCCGATTTGATACGGTTTTTGTGCCCTTGCGCAGTCGATTGCACGTCATCATGACTCCGCTCAGGTTAGGTTAGGTCATGTTTGGGTAGAGACTCTGTCATCTCCTGCTGAAAAAGTTTATCTTTGAGGCTAGAAGATAATGTATGAAATAGTAAATATTACTGTTGAAAAAGTTTACCTTTGAAGTTAGAAGATAATGCATGAGACGGCGCGGCGCCGACTGCCATTAACCTTATGTTGTTGGCCGTCTGTTAATTACTGCTGAATTTTAATTAGGTTCGTACCTCTTTTTATTTACATATAAGTATGCACATTAGTTAAAAATACAGTAATTATTTCAAATTCTTAATTTACAGTAGGTACTGTAAATTTTCAGTATAATGAGAAGTCTTGGCAGTCGGGTGCAACACCCCCTCTATAAAGACCCTCCAGTCCAGTAATGGACGTTTTATGGCTGACGACGACTGTAAATTTTTATGTTTGACATGTTATGTGTTTGACCACAGCTCACACGACTATTATGAACGGTGTATGGTCTCTGTGGCTAGCCTGGATTTACTTAAAAAATCCTGCAGTTATTTACTGAAGGGAAAATCCAGAGAAGCAATTACCCGGAAGGCCTACCAGAATATTTCTCATTGGATCGAAAATATTCAGACAGGATAGTATTAAGGTGGTTCAATCATAGCCTAAAATTCCGCTCCATGAAGTCGAACATCAATAAAAAATTTAGACGTTACATGTAAAAATAGATCGCAAATGTTTCTAGGTTCTAAGTAGATGTAAAATAAAACTCCATAAAATGTGTTTAGTAGTTTGAAGATTTGCAATGTAAATTAAAATTTTAGTACAGAAATTTATTTTAGAGACGAACACTATTCCAAGAAACATTTAAAACAATGTGCAGTAAGGCTGAGTGAGTAGATCGTAAATTATTTACTATTTAGTTTTCTGTAACTGAACTGGTGTAAGTCAATGAATGGAAAAAACACACAAACTGTTTTTTTCCGTTCACTAGTCTAAGTATTCAAACGCGTAATAGATTTACGAAGTGCTTTCAGGTTTGTGTTCGTAATACAGTTCTAATTGTTATTTATGCAACGGAGGTTCGCACGTGGGTAGCTCGTAGGCCGTTATGTTCTAATAAGCTCGAGATGAATGGAACATATCTTTGATTTATACTCTGGGTTTATGCGCTTATTTCGATGCCGGCATAGACGCGCTCCAACAATCCACTTCGCAGCTTGCCAATTGCATTGCGATCACTGCACTGCTATAAACGAACTCGTCCATTAAACTCGCGTAATATTGACGCA
Organism: Erannis defoliaria; assembly: GCA_905404285.2. NCBI lineage: Eukaryota > Metazoa > Arthropoda > Insecta > Lepidoptera > Geometridae > Erannis > Erannis defoliaria. The sequence goes on from FR990078.1 coordinate 11,074,784, forward strand.
ATCATACTTTGTTAACCGTTACAATAGAATAGTATTCTGTACTAGAACTTCAGTCACGCCTTCGTTTAAATGAGAACCATATTGACATGCCTTCCATATTATTTATATCGCTCTCTCCTTGTCCGTTAAACGTGACTTGCGCCTTATTATAATCACAGATTAGTCGATTGTTGTGACCACAAAAATGCATAATTTATAAAAGCAGAACGGAGAATAATCCAGGAGACGCATACTTGATTTTTTCCCGAGTGAAGCGTTCGCGGCATCTTGTTACACATTAGTTTTTGTGACGAACTGATTCCGTACAAAGGGTGTAAGGTGCATTTTATTATTTGAACACATTTGCTCAAACAATGCATTTACGAAGCCTGTATACATCGTTCGACAACATCGTGTAACATTACGCACCATACAACGGAGCGTGCAGTAAAGTAGGTACTTTCAGCTAAGTACCAATTTTACCGCACGCTCAATTGTATAGCGCCGTGCGTAAACATTACGGTATTTTTTTTATTTCCATAAAAATATATTAGGTCTTTACCTATGAAATTGCCGTTTTGTATGGAATAAGTGAAAGTACTTATTTTTTTAAACTTTTTTATTTCTGTTATTCAAAGTAATCACCCATGCAATCGACGCATCTTTGCCAACGAATTGGCAGTTTATTGATGCCCTTCTTGTAAAAAATAGCTGGACGGGGAGGCAACAAACTCTTCAAAGGCATTTTGTACTGCCTCTCGGGAATTGAATTTTTTACCCACTAAAAAGTTGTCTAAGTTTTGGAAAAAGTAATAGTCGGTAGGTGCAAGGTCTGGTGAGTATGGCGGATGAGGGAGAGCTTCCAACCCCAGCTCTTGCAGCTTGGAGGCTGTCTGTAGCTGCAGCGCGAGGCAGGTCTCGACGCGTACGTTGCGCTGGCGATCGTTAAGTTCGTGGGGCACCCATCTAACAAGTTTCTTTACCTTGCCTATTTGTCGCAAATGGATCAAAATTGTTTTGATGCTAACATCAAAAGCTGCTGCTAGCTCAGCTGTAGATTGAGTTTCGTCAGCTTCCACAATCGCCTTTAATTCATCATTGTTGACCAAAGTCTCCGGACGACCACGAGCTTCATTTTTCAAGTCAAAATTTCCAGAACGGAACCGGGAAAACCAATAACGGGTTGTGCGTTCGTTTGTACAGTTCTCTCCGTAAACGTTTTTGATGTTACGTGCCGTTTATGTCCCGTTGGTGCCACGACGGAACTCATATTCCATAATTACAAGATTTTTTAAAGTATCCATTATGACGAAAAATTTTCAAATGTAATGAAAATACAACGCTAATCAATAAACAAAAGACTGAGTTTGTAAAAATAATGTCATGTTTTTAAGACAACATTAATTTGAATTCAGAATACAAAGCCATTCCAAACTTTTTTTCTATTTGAAATGACCAGTACTGAAGAACGGCAATTTCATAGGTAAAGACCTATTATAAGAGTTCCACTAAGGAGTTTCACATTACAACTTTAACAGTTTCGAAAATACAGGTCGGACGTATAGACAGCCAAACAAACAGATGACGTAAACTTGGCATAGTTAAAGGGTCCCGTTTGAGTAAAGAACCCTATAAACGTTACTTGTTGTTGTAGAGTTGTATTGCTTTCATTGAATATATGGGATTTTTAACTAACCTACTTGGGGGGGCGGGGTGAAAAACGTGGTGAATTTTGGGAGCGGGCCGAATTTCTTCCGTACGCGGACGAAGTCGCGGGCGCCCTCTACTTACCTTATACAAAAGAGCACTGTCATAGTCACTGTCAACGTCTGCGAATCTTATGTACTTTTCAATAGACTCGAAGTCTGTTGAAAAGTACATAAGACGTACGAAGAAGGTTTTCAATTCGACTGTATGTTTTATTTTTATTTATTTTTTGTATGTATGTTACGCGAATACTCCGCGTTCAGTTCATAATAATAATTATGAACTGATTTTAATGGTTATTTTATTTATTTGGTAGGTAATACTTCAGAGGTGGTCCCATATAAACTTTATCGAAATCGGTTCAGTAGTTTGGTTTTTAAATCAAAATTACTAGAAAATATGAAGATGTCATCCAGGTATTCGAAGTTGAAGTCGCTTGTATTTTATTTTTTTAAGTTTATTATTGACGTGTAACTTTGGTGTTATCTATAAACTATTGTATTGTAAGTCGAGTGAAGAGAGTTGAAGGATATTATTGCTACTAAAATCTTAACAAAAGATTTATCAGTAGGTAATTCCAATTATTGTGGCTCAATAAAAATGTGGAAACACATGCGATGCAATCCCATCAAAACTCGTAAACCGAAATAGCCGATCAGTTCTTCCTGGTTGTCTATAAAAAAAAACGTTTACCTGAGCAAGCTGCCTTTTCTTCGGATATGAGAAATTCGAGTTGCAATTTAACGTTTATTGTGATGGAACAAAGGGCGTGCGATGCGTTTATAATACAGGTGCATCGATAGCTTAGACCCCTAATGCTACGTGAGTTAACGTGACCGGTTTTATTTCACGCTGTTTCCAAAGCTCTGATAGCGTCCGTTTTATGTAATAGCCGTTAAACTGAGCCCAACTATTTTTCAGTGTTTGAGTCCTTTTTGTGCCATTGTCCGGGGGATGTGAGATTAGTCGGCGGGTACGCCCACGTTTCATTAATGCGAATCTAACTGGTGTTGTTGGCCGGCCGAATGCCGGGACGGGTTTTAACGTGGCTTTTGTTGTCGATCTGTTAATATCATCAGCGGTGTTTTGAACAGATGTTGTCGATTTAATTGGCGTACTTTACATTTCTAGTTTTACACGAGCAAGCTTTGTAGTTTTGATTTCAGTTCAGTTGCGTACCATATTCTCATTGTACTGAATATACTTGATTTTATTTCAGATGCCAGATAATTAAGAGGTCTATAGACCAAAGTTGTACCTCGCAAAATCAATGTTATTTAGTCAAATTACTATGTATATTTAAAGCCAAAAAATATATAATGTTGCAGTCCAACATCCGTCTTAGTAACTTTTCCGGGGCTGAAACGATGTGACCTCAGAATACAGGTATTCTTAGTCTGGGGGACAGAGCTTATACCCTGGTAACTCTTTTAAGTGCAGCCATAAATAGGTTTTATTAGTATATAGTATTGTATTGTTATGTACCTACATTTTAAGAAAGTACCTAAATAATGTAATTGAAGCAATAAACATTTGTTTTTTTATTATATAATTTTACGGTTAAAAACACGATTAATTATACTTTCCTCAATAGAAAAAAATACTGAAACAGTGCCTATTTTTAAAGTTTTTTCGTTGTATGTCCTTATTACGCACATAGTCACATAAAAGAAAAAAATATTTAATTGTTTTCAAAGAGAATAGTATTTTGGAGAATATTTTATGATTGAAAGTTATTAATTTCGATAATTTTCGAGTAATCTGAGAGAAACTTCAAAGGTAGAAGCTTGACACGCACGAATCTGGGTAGCCGCCATATTTTTACTCCGCTAAATGTGACCCTACCTGAAACAGCTATAGACTAATGATCAATCTCGTTAAAAAATTTGCTTGAAACGTGGAATATTTCTTCGAACAGTAGATCTTGCGAGCAAAAACCTTTCTAGAACTTGTAGAATTTGTACCCACAAAAACCAAGTTTCGTCAAGATTAGTTAAAAGTACAGTCTGTACATACGCGAGTACTATGATCCAAATACCCGGACAGATGAAAGCATTAAGTCAGTTGTTGCAAATACTTTGCTCTCTTCGCTCGCTCGATCTTTTATTATGTGATTCGCCAGAGAACTAAAGTAACCGAATCGGCGTATTATGACAGTGGGCTGGTCATCTGTCGCAAAACCGACAATCATCAGAGTAGACGTGTTTTACGGCGGTAAGACGAATATCTGGCTGAGTAGCGGGACAGATCTATGTCCAATTTTCCAGCCGTAGACTGATTGATTATGACGATGATGATGATAAACTTTCTGATACATAGATATTCCAGTAAAATGAAGTGATATTTGTTTTATTTATTTATTACAACAACAAAAATAGTATCGTAACGGTCCTAGGCCAAGCCGATACTTTTGTTATAGATAACAGTTAATCTTATCTAACTTATAATTATAATAGATATGTTAATTTATTTGAACTTAACTTTGATATAATTAATATTCTATACCTACTTGTATGCCTATAATACAACTAAGTATGTTTCTATGTTTTTATAGCTTAAACAGTAAGAAAAATAAACACAACAACAACACAACAACAAAGACAACAACCAAATACAACAACACCACCAACTGTTGTATATTTGCGGTAAAGGATGTTACGGTACAACGCTATATGATTATAATATCTAGATTAGATCTATGCCTAATCATAGATTATATCACGGCTATAACTATCTTACTGCGAATATACCAAACATGTAGTGGTCAAACGCAAGACATACAATAAAATAAAAAACACCAGACTTTTATGAGTCCAAGAGGAGTTTCCCGAAACATGTCCTAGTTTTTCGTAACATCTTGAATGAAAAAGAGAATACCCGCAAGAATGTCGCCAGAACTCAGTTGGAAGATCAACTATCTCTCAATAGAGATACGAGTAGTTAGCTCGCATTTTCGGACGTTCGATGAAGCAAACTACTTTTGTCTGCAAGATAACGAAAATGACAAAAACAGGATACATTTCTCAAGATAGGAGTGTTAGTGTGTGTACAGTCGAAGATAAGAGTGATGTAGTACGAAGCATCCAAATTCCTGACATCTGTTTGAGTTGGACAATATGCGTATGTTAATTTGCCATTGCTTGTAAAATTGTTATTGTTTAATTACATAACTAATAACCACTTATACAATAATAGTAGTACTTCAAGTTTTTTTTTTAATCCTCGCTGCTCGACAACATATTATAGTGTTTTTTCCGTTCACTGAGGTACGCAATCTCAACGTAAAGCAAGGCGTTATTTCACAAGGGAGATAAAGTTATATAAAATAACCAAGGACAATATCTTTTTTTATAGAAAATGTGATTTGTATTTGGAACGTAAAATTCGTATGAAAATCGTTAGCATAGATATGGGCATTGTAAAGAGAGTTATTCTAAAATCGAACTGGCCACAACAAACAGAACACAAAAAAAAGGCAAAGACTATCTCGCAGTAGGCATAAAAATTATAGTATAAAGGATAAAGCCTGTTCGGCGTTGTTTTAGCTTGTCATGAGCTGCTTGAGCCCAAGGCCCTCGCTTCACTCAGTACTCTACATGCATGAAGTTATGTAGAGTCCGTCGCTACTCTCGAGAGTTAGCTCTAGAGTCCCTCGTTACATTCAGAGTCCAATATGCCTTCCGTAACCCAGGCACCGCTTTATTCCCTTGGTGCATAATCTTCTATTACGATTACTTTGTAGGAAAAGGGAGGGAAGTATAATAATTATTAGAAAATAATGTTTTCAGTGGAATTCATAATAGTAATATTACTGCTAGAACACAAATTAATATTATAATGTTTTATTTATCAGCCAATTATAAAGAAAAAATGCTTATCGTAACGAGTAAAAAAATAAATCAAAACAATCGTCCTCGTAAAAGGGTTAAAGACTTTAAAGTGTAACAACATAATTGCCAGTTTATTACTGCAGTGCTATTAAACCCATTCCTTTATAATTAGCCGCTATTTCAACTGCGCAAGTGTTTATTGAAAGATAAATATCCGACGTTTTTGTTCGCGATCGATAAAATGAAATTTAGCAGTGAGTATTCCGCCTGCGAGCGGATACACGACGTGTAAAGCAAACAAAAGTAGTGCGAAACTGAAGGTAATAAAGGGAGGTTGGAGGGAGCTATCCCGGGGCACGTACGGCAATTCGTTCTAATAGTCGCCGCCGACAATGGTGCTATTCTGACATTGTTTTGTTAGGACGGAACGTTGGGCAATGCAAAACTCGCCGCTGCCGAATCCCGGAGCGGCATGTGAAAGGCGCCTCTAGCATTTTTTTTCTGTGTAAACGTGGGGGGCGCACTGAAGTGGTCTCCGAGTCCCGACTAGTAATTAATGGGGGATTTGACGTGAGCGACTGTTTTGCGTCACACTGTTTTGGTAACAAATTGTAATGAATCGCTCGACGGGACCTCACACTTGTTTAAATTACGTCATCATTTCGGCAAATGTTTGCTTTTTCTACGTTGAGTTGCTTGAGTTTAATCTTGGAGTTATTCAAGTGCCCTGAAAGAATACGAGCCTCGGAATATTATCTCAACCAAAGTATTGGTAAAGAATCATCACAAAAAGGGATGTAGTTATATATTGAATTTGTTTTTGACATTATTTCTCAGTAAAAAAAAGAGTAGGTATATAAGTATTCTATCAGCTATCTGGTTTCCATATTACAAGCTTTACTTTGCGTTGCGTTTGGGGCTAGATGGCGCTGAGTGAAAAATGTCCACCGATATTTATTTATTTATTTTATTTAGTTATGAACACAAAACATCATCTCCACCTGCCAGTCATAATCTATATTGAAACAAATAATGAGTAAACATATTTGGAAACCGATACGTAAGCTATGAAGACATTTCCTGCCCAAATGTAGTAGGTATCACTAGCACTGACCCACAGAACCAATTTGTTACTATCACTTTTTAATGGAGCCATTAAAATAGTTTTGCGGTTGAGACCGAGTCATAACATTTTGGCGCCTGTTACTGTCTCGGATAACAAATATCTTGCGGTTGATACGATTGCGTTTCGATCCGAAGCTGAAATTGAGAAATTGTTTTACATTACTCCGATCACTTCATAGAATCACGATTCGTCGATTCGGCTGTTACTCAAAGGTGACTAAACCAACATTCCGCGGTTCCAAAGCAAAACATACAGATCGATGCAATGTCTCTAGTTAAATACGTAGTTATTTGAAAAGGACGCGCGTGGGGTGTATTTGTGCAGCTAACTGTAAAGTATCGTTTTTCTATTGTCTCGAAATAAATTCAATTTAGACATTTTGACACTTTTACTGATTTCTACACATATATAACATAGCTATTATGAATCTCAACTGACACTTACTCTTGCTGGTTGGGTTGCTGGAATCTGTTGGTAGTCCTTCGATCAAACGATACATTATTGATCAAAAGGTTATTCAGATGGGATTTTATAAAATTAGTGTTACAATCAGACAGCGGTAGCAAAATAAAATCATTATCATCAGCCCGGTGACGTCCACTGCTGAACGAAGGCTTAGACTGCCATCACTGCACAACAACCTGCCATTTGCATCCACCGGTTGGCAAAATAAAATAAGTATCTATTATACCCAATAGTTTTACAGTTACTGCGAACATTACTCGTAAATATATCTATCACAAATTCATACTTAAACGTCTATGTCAAAATTAAAAGTTTTTCTATAGTCCACTGGGAGACTCGTGTTTCTTAGTCGGACTGCAGATAAATAATTCTATTGCCATGTCAGTGTCATATTTCTTTAGTATCTTTAGTCCCTGGCCAATGTTTTTTGCCGCAAATGGTCCGAGTCCGAGTCATCTGTCTTAATTGTTTAGCAACTTATTGTAGGCTTTACAAAAATTGAGCAAAAATCCTGACTAATTTCGGGGCTGGTTTCTATTTATGTGATAAAAATGTAACTGCAATTAGTTCGGGTTATGAACAATGACATTGACGACTTACTTGCACGTGCTTTTGTCTATTGTAGTCTGATTTTGACATTTGGTATTTAGGGCTTTGTTACACTAGATGGCAAATACGCGCAGCATTTTGTCAGGATTATGAGTCACAATGACAATAACTAGTGGTGTATCTGTTCACTTAGTCATTGTACGTCATGTAACTCAAAAATTAATGCCCAGAACAAAGTAAGAGGATGACTCATTCGCAAAATTCAAGACTAAATTGAACTTATTAATGACCAAATGAGCTATCTCTACTCTACTCTATCTGTCTAGGTAGATGTGATTGGTGTAATCAGTGTTGCAATAGTTGGTTAATTTAATTGTCTAATTTGATTGTTCTTTTTTTATATTCTCTAATTGTAAAAAATAAATGCATGCGGTGCTTCCTTCAAAAGATAGCACATTTAGCTTAATTATATTACATGATTATGGTGTTACAATTAATGTAGTTATCTATGTGAACACTAAATAAATAAAATAAATGTCATTAAGTAGTAGCATACCGCCAAAACTGAAAGTAAAATGAAAGTAACTTTGCCTTTTTTAAACCAAGCAACTGCCAAGGAATAATCTAAGTCGAGTTTTGTTTAGATTTTTTTCCATTTATTTTATAACCGAACGCTCTGTTCACCATTGTCTAGGTGGCTTTAATTTTTTCAGCCACCGTAAACCCTTTTCGTTTTGGGTGTTCCGTCGTTTATTGTTTCTTTATTGCAGACCCTTGCCGACAATGAAGTTTGCATAACGTTCACCTAATACGATTTTACGCAGTCCCCGATGCGTATTTCATTTTCCCTAAAAGGGGTATTTCTTTGTTTGCTTTGAGCTAAATTATAACGCCGACCTAGTTATTAACCGATCTCCGTATTGTTTACGTTAGATGTTCATCATAATGGTAAATTAATTCCGAAACAAAAATGTTTGTTTGTTCCCATGCTGTAAAACGCGTGTGAGGAGGATCTGTTGCCTCCGGGCTGTTTGCTCTAATAACAGGTTTCCAGAAACAATTAGTCGGGACTCTTTGTAGAGCAAAGAATTTTATCGCTTAGATTTATTATATTTGTGGAGGATTTTATCACCGGTTCAATAGCTCGTAAGTCCCGTAGTCCGCACACCGGACCCTCCTAAAGACCATCGGACTACGAAACCAGGTAGAATCACGCATTTATCGGGCTTTTTAGTTTTTGTTGTAGCATTTGTTATTATTCGTATCCCTCGGATGTATTAATCTCACGTGGGTCCCTCTCAACCGGTCATTATCAAAAACTAGGGGGCGGATTGCGTCCGGGTTCCTAGTTATTACGGCCATTCTATTTAAACTCTGTATCATTTACAAAATTAGATATATCGCTAAATATTTTATAATGACGGACTCGAAATTTTTGGGGTTGGCAGCGTTTATAGTTTAACTTTAGTAGAGCGAGCTGCAACCGGAGCAGGTCTTTAATGACACGAATTATGCTTTCCCATTCAGAATGAAATAACTTGCTCGTTTTGTGTCACTCCAAACTGTTATGACACGCCCAAATATTACCAGGTTAGCAAAGTTCCCGCCTTGGAAGGCTATAATTAGCTACTCCTTATCTCGAATTTGCCTCTAGTGGCAATAAACAAGCTACGCTTATTTCTTTTCACACGATAAGAAATGTGTCACATAACAGGAGAGCTCTAAATATATTTTTTCTCGGAATAATTTGAATTCATACCGAACGGAGAAACATTTTCACGGCACATTTGTCGTCGTGGCCGCGCATTATAGTCCCGACATATTGTCATAACATACCATTTCATTTCACTTTGGAGAGTCGTAGCGAGGTATTATCAGCATGCGAGTATTCGTTTTGAGTCGGAAATGAGAAGGAACTTTCCGCGGAGACCTCTTATAAATGTACCATTTGCTGGAAATAGTACGTTCCGACAATGAACGGAGTCCGTAACGCCTCCGGAAAGAATCAATTATACAAACCTCAGTCCAGAAGACATGTTGCCGAATGGGCGAATTGTTTGTTTAATAACATTTCGGGGCTACTATAAAAGTCAGGGTAAAATATTTGTGTCCATTGTCCGGCGGCTCTTTGTACGTAAATGAAGCGATAGACATTTTTTTTTGTTATTAGTTACATTCCGTCGTGTCATGTCTCTATTCGTAGCGGATGCGCATGAAGTTTTTGTTTGAGAATTGCTTCCTGTGAGCGTTTAGTTTGCTTTTTTAATAATTTTATCCTTCCCATTCATAGGGGGTGATAAATTTGGCTTATAAATAATACATTTGTCACGAGAGGAACACATGCATTTCTTTATAGTGTTTTTTAAACAAAATTTATTGCTGATTTTTATCGCGGTCCATTTTTTGAGTTTAATAGCTTTATTTGTGCAAAGGATCGATATTTCATTATTATTTTAGCTTAAAAAGTAAGCCAAATTATTTGTCAATGTTGAGACGCTAGCTTTCACTAGAGCTTAATCTAGGAGTTTTCAAGGAATTGAAGGTTTCTGATGTAGTCTAACAATTACGAGGAAAAGCTGCAAACTTCGATAAGAATTCAGAAGCTTTTGAATTTCAACAAACTTCGTAGAGTTAAGATATCTAGGACACTAGTACATTAACATCATCATCATTATCATTACGTGCTACGGGTTGCGTTTAATTTTATTTAAAAACAAACATGGTATTTTGTTTACAAGCTGTGTTGTTGTTCGAATTTGTATCCTTAAAATGCCATAAGAATAAATAAGTTGACATCGTAGTAATGTCCTACGTGATAGTTTTCCGAATGTATATCGCCGCACGGTAGCTGTTAGAAACCTATGATCAGACCATTTATATGCAGTGCTTATGGACCTGAATGCGGCTCGAATACGTCGCCATCGCTGAAATTGTTTAGTAATTTTGTATTTCGAATTTGAAACGGACACATTTAGTAATATCACGTAATAGTTCCCCAATGGATGGACGAACGTTAAACTCGAAATGAAAGTTTTACGCCCTGCACTCACTTGGTTGGACATTTCATGAATGTTGAATTCTATGAATATCAAGAGGTGCCGGTTTTTATATACTTTTAATTTTAAGCATATCGTAAAGTCGGTAGTTGATGGCGATAGTTCAAATAAGGTTCAGCACCTATATATCTGTATAATACTAAAGTATGTAACGACATTATGGTTATTTTGATCAAGAATTAGAGTCATTTTATTAATATATGTGTTTGTATGTTAGATTTTATATGCAGATAACATGTGCATTGTGCATATTGCCCACGTGACTGTTTTTTCTTCTAAAAAGACACGTGTTTTAACGACAACTAAGTTTTGTGTTGCAGGACCACACACATAAGCCGACATGACATGAATCATAAGTTATGAAATTCAGGCAGATATAGTAGGTTAGGAATGAGATAAGATACTCTCTTTGCAGGAACCCTTTCATTTCTTAGTTTATTAACATAATATCATATGCATCATTTTTGAGTCTACATTTTGTATCTACTATTTTAAACTGTTTTCTCGTGTTGCTCCCGCCTGTCTATACATTTGGAAGGAAACATGCTGAAAGAGATTGCAGTAAGTAATGAGACTGCTGATTCGGTGGGGAGATGACATCCATAAGTACGTTGAATGCAAGCATCGGACGCGATTGGCGCTAAACAGAAACGATTGGAGAAAGAGAGAGTAGGCTTACCCGCAGTGGGCTGAATAAGCTGCCAGTGATGATGTGGATCTGGGTATGTCCTTAAACTGCAACCAGACCCACCGGAGGACGGGCAGCAGCGTCCTCTTGGTTAACGGTGGTGACCATTCTGCGATCATATGGCCTTCGTCCAGCAGTGGACGTTTTATGGCTGAAGGCGATGATGTTGATGTGGTAAAAAAGAGAAAAATACAAAGGTAGAGTTTTGATAAAGAGCTCTATTTTTGGACATATACATTAAGAATTCTTTATTGAGTTCGTTTGTGTCTCACACTTAACATTAACAGTAAGGCATGGTCGGGTTTCCAAGATAAGTCACTTGTCATGCATATATGCGTCCAAGTATCTTCAGTATGCTTCCCGTTACGCAAACAGGATGTCGACTCTATTGCTATCAACTAACAGTACTTAATGATAATTAAGTTAAATAAAAGCCCCGACTAATATTTGTTTGGTAAAAAAGTTACCGGGCAGTAACTATTAATGTTATTTCAAAGCGATTTTACGGGGGATGCTTGTTAGCAAACAAGCCTCGCATAAAAGGCCAATAGCAACTTTCTCAAATAATCGTTAACCCGAAAATAAATTTAAAAATATGGTGCGGTTAATATAAAATTTATTGCCAACGCCAGTAGCCAATTTGCAACTTTTATAGGGTCGGCAGCGGTAATAGTCTAGAGTAAATATATTTAGGCCATAATAACATAAAAACCACTTGATAATCATAACGTTGCTTAACGATGCCGTAACTCGGAGCGAGCCGTGACTGAATATTGGAGCCGATGTGGTGGAGACTCCAAGGCGAGCGATGTGCGACTAATTGCTATTCGTTAGGTGTATTACCGAACCTTCTGCTAACCATGAATATACCCTCAATAAACCCCCATTTTATTGCAGTTTCCTCTCTCAGTTTCGTTGGCATTCATCTGGAGAACTACCAAATCATTAAAGGCTTTGTTTGTTGTTTTTTTCTTAACTCTTTGTTTGCTTTATGATAATAGGTGTTCGTTTCGACGCGGTTCGAGCAGCAGCGATACGGTGTGAAACTTAACGCCTTCATTCACGCTCCTTTTTATAGAGGCACTTGATTTAGCGAGCCAATGTCGTTTTTAATAGACTTTGAGATTCGCTTTTTACTGCCGTGTTTGTTTAGTACTCGTATTTTCATCTTTTATAACATCGACGCTAATAAGTTTAGATTTGTTATGAATAATTTTACAATTTTGTTTTTATAATAGTTTTCGTGTCGGGAATGTTAATGTAAATCTATACTGATGGCATTTACGGCTTAAATTACTTGGCAAAAATTGCGTCCAGCTAGACAAGATCTACGATCTAAATAAGCTTTTAGTTTAAGCTTCGCCTTTTTGCTCAAAAGAATTCTTCAGTGTCTGCTACGCAGTTTACACCAACTATTTCTGTTCGGCCTTTGAAAACCGACTAACTGCACTCGTTAAAAGTTATACGAGACCACCAAGAACCCTCGAAAATGAGGCAAGGGCTTGAAGGAATTTATCAGCTAACTCAAAAGTGCTTCAAGGGAAGTCTGTCCCGGCCATTATTCCCTATTGTCACATACAATAAGATTAAACCAGTGTACCATAGATATCACTCTTGCTCCGTCCGACGACGATTCGCGAGAGAAATCGTCACGTACCTAATAGTTTTGTTGTTATCGCGAGTTCTAACCACTCTTCAGTCGCTTCTGGGACGATATTAAAAAGATTTTGGCATCGGGCCACGTTGATATTGATCTTTATGCTTGGCCAGACGGCCATACCAGCGCCGTAAGTGCCGCGGCCGTCGTTTTAATGACTTCCCATGTTTGTAAGTTTGGGATGCGATATTTTATGTCGCGAGATCGTCTACATCGACTTTTACTAGTGTTGTTTTCGTAGTCTTAAAAATGTTACACATTTTATTTTATGTAGAGTCATTTGTCGATTCGGTGAATATTCATGAATTGACTCTGGAGATAAATTAGCTATAATTGATGGATTTATTTATTTTTAATATCTTTTCTGGTCATTGGCTTTATGGAATCACAAAAAATATTATCGCGCCTGTCATATTCTCCATTAGTGGAAATGAAGGTGGTCCTGAACGAAAAAAACGTTAGATAAAGAATCAACGACTTTCCGGCTAATTCATTGCAGCTGGCGCTTATCGCTCGCGCGAATTGGAATATATTGTTAAAAACGTACGTAATAAGTCGGTATGCGTGAAGGGCGACACCTGCGCTCTATCAGAGATCGGCTGTTACGGTTTATGGGGTTCCTTCCAAAAACAATGCAAACGACAAAAAGTCGAATACGGGCCCGCGTCGGGCCCGGGGGTGCTGGGAAGGGTAGGCGTGCGGGTCGCGACGGGGCGCCGCAATTTATGATTGCTCCGTGTCAGAGTGTTAATGAACGCACTCCGTTGCTCTTTATTGAGATAACGCGCGCAATCGATGGCCGCGCGGCTATCGACGCATTACTTATTGCGTCGCCCGATCTCGCGTGTCCCTTTATACCTACATATTTTTTGCTCAGAACATTCGTGCCGAGTGACTATTATTAACCGTCGGTCCTCGAGATAAGCTAATCCATAAAGTTGTTCCCCGTGCCGTGTAATGAGAATATTGCATTAATAACGATATGGAAAACGCATAAAATTATATAAAGAAGCTCATTACATTATGTTTATTGCGTGTTATTAACTTTGTCATTTCGCTTTTGAATATTAATGCTATTTGAGGGATCGAGTGTGGTAAAGATATGCATATTATTGTCTTGATTTATTCGAAATCTATTCTTCTTATCGCTTGGTTCGAGAATAAGAACCGGTTTGGATCTTCTCAATGTATAATTACGTATACAGCTATGTCATTATCAGATACATTTGAAAATATGCATTTGTTGATTAACCTTTTATATTTTTCTACCCGAGTTCCGTTCCTACGGCAGTATTTTGTAAACGTTCGATCTTTTAAGAAACGGTAGTTAAGTACGGTTATGCTACGAGTACACGATCGTAACATTTTAAAGTGATATTCCATACGGACAGCGTCAAGATAGCTCGCAATTATCATACATTCTTATCTATAAAATTGACATATGACATATCGAATTATTATTTTTATAACCGTGCAAGATCTCCGGTGAATCTCTTCGACGAACGCACGGTGCGTATCGTAGATCGAATCGTGTGATATGCGGTGAAGTGATATCATCATCGTGCAAGGAGCCTGCCCGACCGCTACTGATCTGATATAAAACTACCACATTGTGTTCTCGCATACAATTTAAATAAACACAGTAGCGACTCTCTGTACAAATATTTTTATGGTAGGCATTTCGATCCTGAAACAAAGAGATTGTATACTTGCACGTCTATAATTGCAATACTCATAAACACAAATATGGGGTATTGTGTTTCGATTTTACTTAAAAATATACCTAGTTTTGTTTAATGATGCCGTACTAGTAAAGGATTAATTATTTCATAGGCGAACATGCGTGGTGTTATCACACTAGTATTATAAATGCGAAAGTTTGTCGGTGTGTGTGTGAACAAATTACACACACAGTATATTTGTTACTCCGTCACGCTGAAAACGCTGAACGGATTTAAATGAAATTTGGTATAGAGGTGGCTTATACCTTAAAATACACAGGGGCTATTTGTTTACCCAATAATCGCTGAGGGGGCGCAGCTAGTGCATGATACATTTTTCAGGGCATGTTGACGTTAACTTTTCCTTTTTAATAATCTTTCTTTAAATTTAATTGATTTATTTATCCAATTCAAGTCATAGAAGATCCGATTTTTTTACCGACTTCATCGAAGGAGGAGGTTCTCAATTTGAATGTATGTTTTTTATGATTATCACTGTTGGCCTTAGACGACCCCCACAAGAGTCATTGCTCCAAGCAAACATGGATGGTTTGAAACCTAAGCCTATAAAATTTATTTATCTTGAGTACGTATACGTACTCTTTTATTATGAAAACTGACGTGGTTTTGACACATTTTTGTTTTATGTGCTAAGCAGAACGCAGCTGCACGCGCGTCGGGCTCTGTTTTCACTCTTTGAAAAAGGTCACCAGATGTGATCGAAACTATAGTCGGAGTATCCGATTTAATTAAACGTGAGTATTCCCGTATGAATAAAACAAAAATATACGTACTCTCCTCGTACTCTCTCGCCCAGTTGCTTGTTGGTATCCTCACTATGTTTTCCTTCTCCGAAAAGCCAGTGTAGTATTCATACTAATACAACAACTTTTACAAGTTAATATATATATATATATACTTTTTACTGTCAATTGGCATTCGCCTGTTGGTAAGCGTCACGCCTGCCACTAACAGTAGCAGTGCTAGAATTGTGAACTTGCGAACACAATCCTGCGCCGCACTGCACTGCGCTCGTCGCCCTGAAATATTACATGTTAGTTCTCTTCATATCCAGAATTTTATCTGGTAACATAGTCCTTCAAACCGGAACACAGTAAAGCTTGCACACTACTGCTTGAAGTTGAATAACTGGCAAAGGTGTTGTACTTCCCCAGGCGGACTCTGCAGTAGAGTCCTACCACTACAAGGGTAATTTCTGTACTTTAACTATAACTAAACCGGGTTAGTCTCATATGATATTAAGCATACAAATCTCTTTTGTAACGAGAATATAATTCAGGTTTTGAATTCAGCGCGTAGCCATTTCCATTAGTGATGATGTTGCATTTTATCATTTCCATGTCAATGCGTCACAATGCGTTATGAGAACAGGCGACATCACAGATGTAAAGGATATTTATATTACTTAGTATTTTCTGAAATAAAAATAATGTACACTTTAATTAACCATGGCAAATCCCAACATGGGCCAGCGTAGACAGCGTCGTCACTGACAATCAGGCGAGTTGTGGTTTTGAGAGGGAATCAGGGGGGCTAAAACGGTTTACGGCGCGTTTAGCAATTCTGCATATGATCCTATAATGATTCATTTCGCAAATCGTAAAACGGTCAATTAAGCGCCAATTCATACTATGATTTTGCAAATGATTAAGGAATTCATAAGTTTGACATTTTGCTATAGAAAGTCGTAGAATGGTCGATGAAAGATGAATTGCATAAAGTCAACTAGCAGATTCGTTAGAAGTTACTCGAGAACAACTTTTTACAATTCATTCTGCTAAGAATTCATAAGATGAACTGCTTTTAGAGGTATTGCTTAATGCGGCCATTTTAGACTCCCTGGGAGTCGAAGCCTGGGAGTTTTTAATACAAATTCTAGGTCTAATGTAGACATATCTCTGTCATTTTCTTTTTTTCAGCAACTAAATGCTAAGTAAAATATAGCAAGATTACTATGAAAATATTTAAAGGGTTATATTTATTTTAATTAATAATTCGTTGCTATAAAAAAAGAAATGACAGAGACATGTCTACAGTACACCTAGACTTTATAAAAAAAAATGCTCTAGAGGCATTATCCAGGAAGAAAATAGGGGAATACGTTTGTATGAAGAATCACCCACCGGATGTCTCTTAACGCTAAAATTGGTATTTTATCATAATAACATTATTTGGTCTATAAAAAAAAGCAAAGTATTATATTTAATTGAATTACGTATTTTATTTGTAGGTAATAAATAGCTAGGCACTACGCTCTATAGCGAGAAGTAAGTGAGTATCTACTGACCAGCCGTAATATGCCCAAGTTCACGCTGAGTGTCGCACCTCGGAAGATTCCTTTGAGAAACCTACGAAAAATGCGCGACTATATCTATCAGAAGACTATGACAGGCTGATTTTCATGAGTCTATTAGAGTGTAGGTGCTGTAGGGCCCGCAATCATAGACCTTGGCCGTAATATCGCATACCATCAGGCATTTAATTATATTAATCAAACAGCTTTTAGCCAAAAAGATATCTCTTGCTAAAAAAATGGTTACCAGACCTTTCTTATTAGAATCTTCTTATTCGATACGTACTTCAAAGAATCATAAAATATTTGAATACACATAAAGTGTTCTGAAGGCGTACTAAGACGCTTTTATCATATCACAACAATGTCGAAAGTATTTGAGCTGCCACAAAGACTGGTCTAGCTGCTCTGTCCATACGAACGTAGTAGAAGGATTGTTGAATTCTTTCTTCTTCCAGTAGCTCTCTTTATCAATCGGATTGCGCATGCTCCCGCGAGCGAACGCGCCGCGTGAGCCGATCGAGTGCTGTCCGAGTTATTATCGATCCTATCTGCCGATAGTCATTGTTCACAGTCATCGCTCTTAGTTTACTGGACCGTAGAAAAAACATTTATTAAATCTTTATGTCTGTAACATAAGGTTTAAAATTGGATCATTGGAAACTTTCAAACGAATGGAAATAGTTTAGTTAGTTACAAACATGCGAAGGAGATTACCTCGTCTGTTAGATTCCTTCCCATTATCTTTGCATTCTTGTCCAGTTGGAGATTGGTTTTGATTGTTGAACGCTCATCTTTTTGATCTTTTAAGAAGCTAAATCTTTTTTTATTTGTTTCAGGTACAAACTTATCGTGAATTGAACCAAGTAGGTATTTTACAGTAAACGAAACTCTTACCCTCTCTCTCTGCTGGCCTTTTGGAGAAACTCAGAGTCACGCAACGGGCAATGGAGAGAACTATGCTCGGAGATACTTTGCGCGACAGAATCCGGAACGAGGATATTCGCCATAGAACCAAAGTTACCGACATAGCTCGCAAGGTTTGCAAGTTGAAGTGGCAATGGGCAGGCCACATCGCTCGAAGAACTGACAACCGATGGGGAAGAAAGGTTCTTGAGTGGCGACCGCGAACCGGAAGACGCAGCGTAGGAAGGCCTCCCACTAGGTGGACCGACGACATTGTAAAAGTTGCGGGCAACCGGTGGATGCAAATGGCAGGTTGTCGTTCAGCAGTGGACGTCTCCGGGCTGATGATGATGATGATGAAACTCTTAGGGGTACAGTTCTCACATAGACAAAATCATGTAAAATTTGCGAAAGATAAACAGTCGCAGAAGTAATAAAATCCTTTCAATATTTTCAACGCCGGTCGCGTTCGGGCCCTTGACGAATTTAGTTTGTTTACTTTAACTGATACTGTCTAGATTATCTTTGATAAACAGGCTGATCGTTCGAAATTTATAGATATTTGCGGTATGACGATAGTTTTGACATAGCAAAAAAATAAAAATTGAAGCGGATTTTTACAGACAATACTGTGGATAACAGAAAAAGTCAAAAGGCCAGTGGAGGAAATTCATCAATTAATAATCTTCCTGTAGAACTATTTGCGATAGTGGCGCCCCTATTAATTTCTACTCTTTTTGGCAATGTATTTTTCGGAAATACTCTAGTATACTTATGACTTTGTATCTCAGTTGGTAGTTCTTCTGCTTTGTAAGAACTGCTGCGTGGGTTCGATTCCCACCCAGGACAAACATTTATGTGATAAATATAATAAGCAGATGTTTCTTCTGTGTCTGGCTGGAGGGTCCAAAATGTATGTATTATTTATCTATGTATGATTCGCATTAGTACAAGCATTTATTAGTTTTGGGAAAAGATAGCGTTGCGTGATATTTGTATAAAAAATATGATAGTTATAGATAGAGATAGAACTCTTTATTGTGCACACAAAAAAAATACAATAGAAAAAGATACAAGAACCTTATGAGCTAGTGCCACAATTGGCGGCCTTATCGCTAAAAGCGATCTCTACCAGGCAACCATAGTTATGTTGCTTCTTATGGGTGGTCCTAATATCACTAAACTATATACAAAAATTTAAAGTGGTATTTTTTCTAGGTATATACACAATTTTGAGTCGGTAATAGAGCGTTTAATAATACAAAGTTTTCAGAGAAAGTTACCAAAAAATGTAAGAAGTGATATAGTATTATCATAAATTTACTATTTTCAAGTGCTACCATTCTACGAGAAAGTTAATAAAGTATAATCAGCCTTTTTAATAGTCCACTGCTGGTATACCCTCAAAGGAAGATTGGGCCATATATCCACCTCGCTGTGGTTGGTGGATTCACATATGCTATTGAATCTATGTGAAGGTTTCCTCACGATAAATAAATAAATAATAAATAAACATCGATGGACATTTTTCACACAGCGCCATCTAGCCCCAAACTATGCAAAGCTTGTAAAATGGAAACTAGATAGTTGATAGAATACTTATATACTTTTTTTTGTAAATACATAATACATAATACACGATGTTTTCCTTCACCGAAAAGCCAGAGGTATGAAAATCCGTACATAAACTCCAAACGGCTCATTGGTACGGGCCTGGGCTTGAACCTGCGACCTCACGGTTACAAGTCTACCGGTCTCCCGATTAGGCTACCACAACTTATTAGGGTACCATGGCTAATCAGGCTACCACAGCTTTTTAGGCTACTACGGCTTATTAGGCACCAAGGCTAAGTTATATATATATATATATATATACATTCAAGTGACGAGACGAGCAAGACGTTCGCCTGTTGGTAAGCGTCACGCCTGCCACTAACAGTAACAGTGCCAGAATTGTGAACTTGTGAACATAATCCTGCGCCGCACTGCACTGCGCTCGTCACCCTGAGATATTAGATGTTAAATCTCTTCTTTCCCAGTAATTTCTCTGGCAAACATTGCCCTTCAAACAGGAACACAGTAATGCTTGCACACTACTGCTTGGTGGTTGAATAACTGGCAAAAGTGTGGTACTTCCTCAGGCGGACTCTGCAATAGAGTCCTACAACTACAAAAAAAAAAAAGTTATCAAATTCAAATTCAAATAATTTATTTTCAGACTTAGTCCATAATAAGATTCATACTAAAACATTATATCAATAAATTCAAGAAAATAAAATACAATAATAATTAATAAAATAATAATAATATCGGTACAAATGTCAGACAAAATAAAATGTCAGAATAAAAATAAAATAAAATCAAATGTCATGAAATGTCAGTGAGTCAAAATAATAAATAATAATAATAATATATTATGCATCTGTTGTCAAATCCCGATACCTACGTCAATCCTTTATCTTCCTCCGAAACAACTCTAATCTCGTTTGATTTCCCGCAATAATTTTAACTAAAGGTCTCACAAACATCGTCTCGAGTAACGGGTCCACGCATTACGATCTCATAAATCTAGGGAAAGACAGCGCCAAATGAGACGTCTTTCTTGGCCGGGCACTTGACGTAGACAGTGCGCATACATAACGTGGACTTGGCGAACTTGTTCTTTAGAAGAGATTGCGAGAAACTTTACCTTACCTGGACATGCCTGGATTGAACTAATACGGCTGTGTTGCAATAGTGTTTAAGACCGTAAGCCATTTTGCCGTAGTACGCAAAGAAAGTAAACAAAAGTTTTACCATAATGACGTTTGCATGGATTATATCTTAAGGTTTTAGGGTGTAAAGATTTCTTGTAAACTTGCTGTACTAATGGTCTTATTTGAGCTTATATAGGTACGTGTACCTATATAAGCTCAAATAAGAGCTTACAAGCTTTGCTTAGTTCGGCGCTAGATGGCGCTGTGTGAAAAAATTCCACCGATATTTATTATTATTTATTTCACTCGCTCACTTATTAGCCAGAAAACGTTCACGCCTTAATATGGGAGGGGCTACAATATTATTTATTTAATTAATCAATATTTTTTATTTCGTTGAGGATTTTTTAATAATATAAACATTCTTCTCGCAACTTCAACCGTAAATAAATTATATTTTCCTTTGAAAGTTTTCAAAATTGCAATAGTCTGAATTCCACTGTATACTCGTAGCGTGCCGCGGGCAGTCCCCAAGTTTTCTTACACAAAATAACAGCCTCTACGAGCGCCGACCCTGCAATGATAGCCAGTGTGAAAGCTCTCAAGAATAGCGTATTCATCTCACGCACACACATCCGCCCATCATCCGCTTTTACTCCGGCTTATGTGAAAAATCTCATTTTATGCGATCGTAAGTCAATAACCAACAACCTTCCAGAGAGCTTGCTGAAAAAATAAAAATAAAGTTTGCTGTAGAGGTTTTCCTATCTCAAAACGTTTCTGTAGGCATTTTGATCACAGTGCCCGTTTTTATATACTTCACTCAATAAATGTTTTAGGGTCCAGCTGTCCCGAATTCAACTACCGGTCGGGGGATGATAGATTGATGAATTTGAATTTCTGCTTATATTTAAGATGTTACTTATTCCTTGTCTTTGTATGTGTTCCATGGCATCTCCGACACAGGAAATTCTAGTAGAGAGCTATCAAGCTATCGCGCGATCAAGCGGTCTTTTGTTAATTATCGCTAAATCTTACTATGTAATTATGTACAACATTATCGTGAATATCGATTTAGAAAACAATAATTGATGTTCCGACATAATACTTTAATCTTCAAAAAAGTTCGAAGTCGGTGTACTGTTCATTATTATTTCGTGATAGCAGCCTCCATAGACGCCGATAGGAACTAACGAGTAAATTACATAGCTCGGGAAGTGTTTGCGGGACCGCCCATTCGCTCGTCGGCGTCTCCCTTGGCCCCATTTGAAATTCTCTACACAGAAAACTATTTTCATAGCAACATTGGGAAACTTTGTTGTTTGAGAATACTAACCATCGGATTTGTAATATCCGATGCTAAATCAAAGAATATAGCTACATTATGAAAACAAGTTTTTCTAATATTTAGTCTTGCTAGATAAATATTATCAGTGACACTTGACTAAGCGTGATTGTAATATTACTCGTTGCGTAACTTTGTCCACGCTGCTTCTTAGCTACCAACCTCTAATTTTAACCCGACAGTCACCAGCCCGGCTAGCTCAGTCGGTAGAGCATGAGACTCTTAATCTCAGGGTCGTGGGTTCGAGCCCCACGTTGGGCGAATACTTTTGCTTTTGCGTTTTTGCTGCCGTATTTTTACTCTTCAATTAGTTACATAACAAAGTTACAAGATCATCTAACGCAATGTTTTGTGAGGTACCGTTAAAGGGTCAAGTTGACGGACAGATAGGCTACGATGCATGGCTTGTTTCCCACGTTCCGTAGTTACATGTACGCATCGTACACACTCGAAGTTTGACTCAATGTGTCGCTTAAATTAATGTTCTTGTATTTTATACCATTCGTTGGTTTTCCCAGAACAATGGCAAGATACAGAACATTTCTTTGTGGGTATCGTTTTTGTTAATTAAAAAACTTACTTTTAAGGAGCTTTTTGAAAATAGAAGGAAAGGATAAATTTAAGCAAACAACAATTTTTATAGTCTGTTTGACAAATGAACTTAAAAGGTAGTATAAGAAAAACTTGCTCTTTGATTCAATCGGGATAGTTTTTAATGCCAACTTAGCTAAGTCGCTTTTTATTTTATGGGTTTAAAAAAAACTATAGAGAATAGACACCTACTGCCTTTAAATCGTGATTTAATACAAATATACCGCTTAGACTAACTAATACTAGTTGTGCTTGTCAGGGTCCCGTTGCACACTGTTCAAGTACGGTACCATAAAAAGGGTTCTTAATTTTTATGTGACGAAAAATGTTGTTAACCGAGAAACTCTACTTATCCTAATCTTACCGCTGTATCTTGTAATTGTAACTTCTGTCTTATACTCTGAACTCATTTTGGCTTAACAGTTCCACTAAGATATGTTAACTTGTTTAATTAAATGCATGTTAATAAGAATACACCAGTTTTATGCTGCTTAAAAAACCACTCACAAGAATATAAAACAGTATCAGCGATGTATCTTCATT
The DNA here is from genome assembly GCA_905404285.2 of Erannis defoliaria. Lineage (NCBI taxonomy): Eukaryota > Metazoa > Arthropoda > Insecta > Lepidoptera > Geometridae > Erannis > Erannis defoliaria. Next base: position 11,097,957 of record FR990078.1, read on the forward strand.
TAAATATAAATAAGAGCACGAAAAAGGGTAAAAGAATGTATTCCTGACAGCTCAAAAACATCAAGCGGTTCAATCACTCCACAGTACGCGAAGTGAGCGAGTCATAACAAGCGAAAGATTGAAATGAGCTGATAAAGAGGGAATCGGAAATCTTGCCGAAAATACGTACCCACATTACATGGCGGTAATTTTATAAGGGATTCTTTCGGTCGATATGGGAGCAATCATTAGCGGGCCGCTCTCGGTGCATCGGAGTAGGCTTTTGCAAGATCTACGAGAGATATCCTTGAATATGTGGTGAGGTAAACGGATCAATGTTCGCGAAGGCATTTTGGAATCCAATCCCTCCATTGCTGATTAAAGATCCTTTTAAACGTGTTAAAAATACCTACACCTTTTTGTAGCTAGACTTTAACCAGAAGTACGTGTTCCTTTTTTAACCGACTTCAAAAAAGGAGGTTCTCAATTCGACTGTATGTTTTTTTTTTTGCGCCGTCGCTTTTTTTGTACAATCAAGTGACGGGACGGGCAATACGTTCGCCTGATGGTAAGCGTCAAGCCTGCACAAACAGTAGCAGTGCCAGTATTGTGAACTTGCAAAACACAATGCTGCGCCGCACTGCTGCACTGCGCGCGTCACCCTAAGATATTAGATGTTAAATCTCTTCATACCCAGTAATTTATCTGGTAACATTGCCCCTTAAACCGTAACACAGTAATGCTTGCACACTACTGATTGGCGGTTGAATAACTGGCAAACGTGTGGTACTTCCCCAGGCGGAGTCTGCAGTAGAATACTACCACTACAAAATATTGTTCTCTATATGTATCATCATCATCAGCCCGGAGACCTCCACTGCTGAACGAAGGCCTCCCCCTTAGACCGCCACTCTGTACGACAACCTGCCATTTGCATCCACCGGTTGCCCGCGACTTTTACAATGTCGTCGGTCCACCTAGTGGGAGGCCTACTACGCTGCGTCTTCCGCTTCGCGGTCGCCACTCAAGAACCTTTCGCCATTCAAGAACCCTATCGGTTATCAACACCTGCAGGGCTAGCATGCGCACCGCGAGAAAAATGTGTCGTGTCTTTATGTCGTGAGAAAACGAGACAGACTTATACAGAGTCGTAGCCTTGTCCTGTTTTTAAGAATAGAGAAAAATTTCTCGCGGTGCGCATGCTAGCCCTGCAGGCTGCCTAAAGCCTGCCTATATCAGCCTATATGTATCACTTTTCAGCAAATTCGCGTCTACTTTATTGTTCCTGGCGTAGCGACGTCGAGGCGGCTCGTTAACGCGACCTTTCGAATATTTATTGTATCCTCTTCAGAAAACACAATTTCCAACTCGAATATCAATATATCTCAACGTGAATGCATTCGGGTTTTTCAATTGAACAAAAATTAGACACTGGGGCGCAACGTGTACTTATGGTGAAGTAACTTCAGATAACTGCTAAATTTGATGTTCTAAATAAAAAAATATTTTTCGGCATTAAAAACTAGTAAGGTAAGTATGTAAAAAAAATGGAGTTAAAAGATATTTATAGTGAAATATGGGAGCCGAACCACGATTGACTAAACTTTGCTCGATAGAAAAAATCCCGATGTTTCCCAAAAAATTACAATTTTAGGGAGCGTCCGTCGAAGTCAAAACCAGTTTTATTCGTTGTTAAAGATATCTAAAAGGAAATCGTGTCTTAGTATTCTCTTTAAAATACACTATGAGAGCATTTTTTTATTAAAAAAAAGTAATAATTTCATGTTAAAAAAGTAAAACTAAATATATAAGCATGCAAGCAGTTGCGCTCGAGTTGCTCCCGCGCGCGCGTCTCGCTCACCGGCCACGAACTTCACCTTAAGTACACGAGATTGTATTCCATTTTTACTAGCATTTGAATTGAAGTTGCAAAATTTGAATAACCGAGGTTCTGTAACAAGGCTTATATAGCGCTTAACTGAGTAGGTTCCTGCGGTCGTGGAGCGGTGCGGGAGCGGTGGCATGTGACGTAAAAGAACTGTCTAGCGGCCTGACCAATGCGCGGTTTTCTGACAGGAAATTAAAAAAAAACAAAGATCCGTTAGATGGCGTTGACGAGACATGATTCTCAATAGTATCACTACCCAGTCTGTGGTTCTGAAGATTTTTAATGAAAAAAGAATGGTCAAAAGGTAAAAAAATAAAAAATAAACTTATTTCAGCAGTGTTTGTCTAACAAAGTACTTGCCCATGGTATTTCCTATGCTTTTGTTCTTCCACAACAGAAGTTAGTAAGTGCGGATTAGTAGTGTGTTTACTTTTTCATGAATCATATGCGAAAAAAAAGAGAATCATGTCTCGTCAGCGCCATCTATCTTTGGCTACGCTATCTATCTTTGGCTAAGTTTAGAACTAGTTCCGGCAGTTGCCAGAAAACCTCCCATTCATTGATTTTTTTCCCATTGAAACGTGTTGATGACAGCGATATTGACGCCCGACTGTAGCTGTCTGAAGACACGCGTCATTTGACTTAACGAAAACACCCCCTCCCGCACCGCTCCACTACCGCAGGAGCCTACTCAGTTAATCCTTATGCCATATGTTTTCATTACTATTTACAGAAAGCATATAATTATTAGTAAGTAACTATAATAAGTATAATTGTGAGTAAGCCTACGGGATATTTTTTTATATATTTTTATTTACGAGTTTTATTTAGCAATTTTTTTCAATACAACGCAGATGTATTGGCATAAGTCACCCGACAGTCAAGTGGGAAACAAGAACGAGTCTTGATTGTGACTGAAAGTACAATCCCTTACATACAAGATAAAAGCGAGCGCGTGAAATAAATTTGTTTATTGACAACGACCAAGTGGTATTTAATTGGTGTGTCATCGATGTAGCTGAACGTAAAAGACAAACGTATGGTATCTTTACATTGTTGTCCTCTGATATATTATTTTTATTGAACATTGAAGAGAGACGCTACGGATGGAGAAGTATTTAAAAAAGAATTCTGAAATAACCCCGACAAGTGCGCGCATTCCCAAAAATGTTACACTCGGAAATTTTACAGCCGACGCGATTTATGGCGTCCAAGCTCGAGGAAAAAATCGCAGCTGCAAACGATAAATCGCTCACTCCGTCTCGAAAAAAGAGAGTGGAATAGAGCTCGCTCTACGCTCGACAAATAGACTCCTACGATATCTACTACAACTATCTTATAGTCGATCATTTAGTACCGTTGCTTCACATGTTGTTTCGTCCATAAGCGATGAACATGAAACGTGTAAACATGAAATTGAATTTGCATCGTCACTTTACTCTATCATAAAGCATAATTTATTTTATTTGATGAAATTGTATGTGTTGCTCTCGACATCGGACCTCGTTAGTGTTAAGTGAGTTTATGGTCAGAGGATTTACATATATGGTTAGATAGGTGCCTGTATGCATAATTTGCAAATGGTATTATGGTTGCTAAACGCTATAAAGTTATTGTAATATATCAATAATTAATGATTGCTTTTATTTATCACTAGCTGAGCCCCGCGGTTTTACCCGTGTTTGTTGGGATAAAAGTAGCCTATGTTTATTCCAAGGTATAAGCTACCCCTATACCAAATTTCATTCAAATACGTTCAGTAGTTTTTGCGTGAAAAAGTAACAAACATCCATGCATACAAACTTTCGCGTTAAAATATTTGTAGGATTAATGTAATGACTAGTCGCCGTTTCATGTCATTAGACTTACGAGATAGCTAATAACATGTATCCGCTCGGCTGTCGAGTTCAACCCGAGTCGTTCTAAATTCTTTCTATGAGATTTCAATGCATAGGTACTTATAACCTAGCCGTTCGTTCAAAATTCTTTCTATGAGATTTCAATGCATAGGTACTTATAACCTAGCCGCTAGCCTTATTGTCCCAAGACGAGGCTACGAGCGGCTACTAGCCGATACAGCTGCCAATCCGGTGCCGAGTTGATAATTATGTGAGCTATCTAAACAGAAATTGGATTACACAGCGCTGAATAATTTATTTCGAACTTGATTCACAGATTTTACACGGCTCTATATGTTGAAAAAAACTTGCTTGCTTGCTGACTTTTAGCTTACGGGTTTTTGCGCCTAGCCCCTGTTAACTCCCGCCGCATCACTATATCGAATCTCAGGACGTATTACGTTACGTTTGCTGCAATTTAGAGCTAAAATTAAGACCCATAAGGTCTTATGCGTAAAACAATAAAACAATTAATAAACCGACTTCATAAAAGGAGGTTCTCAATTCGACTGTTTTTTTGTTGTTGTATGAATGTTACGCGATTAACTAATTAATTAATTATATCAACAGATTTTGATGATTATTGATGTTTGAAATTTGATGATAGTTTGGTTTTTAAATTAAAATTACTAGAAAATATGAAGATGTCATCCAGGTATTCGAAGTTGAAGTCGGTTGTATTTTTTTTTAAAGCGTATTATAGTTATAAAGTGTTGTCGTCTTTTTTAACTCTATTCGTAATTGAAATTGAAAAAACACAATTTAACTAAAATAGGTTTAATAATTATTGCTTTAATGTATTATGCGCAACACTTACTGAGGAAACCAGTAGTGATATTTAGACGGAAAATTAGACACCGGACTCTCACCTTAACACCTTTTTACCCTTTTTCACCTTTTTACCAAATGCTGAGCTCATAAAATACTCTGAACCACTTTTAATAAAAATAATGCACAGGTTGGTAACAATATTCGTAACCATTGAATCCACGGAATGTGGCTCTGTATTGTTATAAATTCATTTTTTTTAACTAAAATTATACAAACACGTTTAGTTTTTAGTTACTTAATAGTTATTTTATATCGATATCAGACGCGCGAGTAGAGGTGGCGCAGATCGCGTGTGATGCCATCGTTTGATTTACCGCCTTCTTAATCACAGCCTCGTTTCTCGAGATTTATGCCACACCTGTTGCGCCAATTATTTACATTCGGAAGTCATTCCTCTCGGACCCCGCGCTGTTCATTAACGAGTTACATTGTTCCGCGTTTGATGACGGCCCCGCCAATTTTGAGGGGTGTTTCGACTGAAGCCCGATTTGTACTTTGTACTTCGCTTATTAAAGCCACGACAAAATTTGAACATTTCTAAAGCAATGTAACATTTTCAATGGAAAATTATTTTGGCTTACTGAATCTGCTTTAATATTTCAAATGCTTCGTACAGGTCTTGAAGTTTCGTAAATATTGTATTATCACGAGAATAGTAGAAGGTAATTATACTACGCAATTTACAGCGTTACTTAACTGCCTGAAGCAAGGATCAGCATTTATTGAATAATAAAATAGAAGGATACTGGTACCTGTATTGTTTGTTTTAAAAAAAATATATGTGAAAATGATGTATTAATTGGCAGGCGGAATATATATGCAAATTTATAGAGTCCGAAATCATGTACGTACTGAATTTTAACGACATAAGCTTTTTTTACGAGTATGAAATTGCTTTAGTGACATTTAACTCGAAACACAAATTATCTGGTAGCCCCATGAATATGCAATCAATATAATCGGATTATTTATTTCAACACCGACTTGTTGAAAGAAGAATTTTAAAATTCTTTATTGTGTTGAATAGCGCCTACGAATAGTTTTTCGCCGTCCGTCCATGCATAAATCACACGTAACTCTAGATGATTTAATACCGGTTCTTTCAAGTAGTATTTACACTAGTTTGCGATGTTAAAAATAATAAATAGCGGCGATATTTTTTAGACGGTGTGAAGGTCGCAACCTGTCATTATAGCCGAGGTATCGGGTTCTTAATCATAATAATTTGATAATTGGGATTGTCGTGGTCTCCGCGCGCGAATAATGGCATCTGCAATATCGCTGACAAAATACATTTATTGAGTTCATACATCATAGAAGCAAGCATTTGTCCGATAAATGCATGATAAGAAAAATTGTAGTACTTTTCAACCAAAAAATTAGGTTCTCAATTCGACTGTATATATTTTTAGTACATATGTTACGTGATTACTCCGCCAATTAAGAACTGATTATGATGGTTCTTTTTTGTTTGATAGGTAATACTTGAGAGGTGGTCTCATATAAATTTTATCGAAATCGGTTCAGTAGTTTGGTTTTTAAATCAAAATTACTAGAAAATATGAAGATGTCATCCAGGTATTCGAAGTTGAAGGCGGTTGTATTTAAAAAAAAGCGTATTATTTTTTAAGCGTGGTCATATTGTTTTTCAAGAAGGGTGATAAGACCCTGCTGAAAAACTATCGACCGATTTCGCTTCTGAGTCATGTTTATAAGCTGTTCTCTAGGGTTATCACGAATCGTCTTGCGCGAAGACTCGACGAGTTTCAGCCCCCGGAGCAGGCCGGGTTTCGAAGTGGGTACAGCACCATGGACCACATTCACACAGTACGGCAGATTGTACAGAAGACCAAAGAGTACAATCAGCCTCTTTGCCTGGCGTTTGTGGACTATGAGAAGGCTTTTGACTCGGTCGAAATCTGGGCTGTTCTGGAGTCCTTGCAGCGATGCCAAGTCGATTGGCGATATATCGAGGTGTTGAGATGTCTGTATGACGCCGCAACAATGGCCGTCCAAGTTCAGAACCAGCAGACGAAACATATCCACCTGCGTCGAGGCGTGAGGCAAGGGGACGTTATTTCCCCGAAATTGTTCACGAACGCATTGGAGGATATTTTCAAGATGCTGGACTGGACAGGACGTGGCATTAATATTAATGGCGAGCACATATCACACCTACGGTTTGCAGATGACATCGTCATAATGGCTGAATCGCTGGAGGACCTTCAATGGATGCTGGACGGTCTAGCTAGTTCTTCTCAACGCATCGGTCTCCGGATGAACTTGGATAAAACCAAGGTCATGTTCAACGAGTACGTTGTTCCGGGACCGGTTGCCGTAAATGGCTTCACTCTAGAGATAGTTGGAAAATATATTTACCTAGGGCAGACGCTCGAACTAGGTAAAAACAATTTTGAGAGTGAAGCCAAAAGAAGAATTCAGCTGGGCTGGGCAGCATTCGGGAAACTACGTCAAGTCTTCTCGTCACCCATCCCACAAAGTCTCAAGACGAAAGTTTTCAATCAGTGCGTCCTACCCGTTATGACCTACGGCGCTGAAACATGGACACTCACAGTTGGATCGGTCCACAAGTTTAAAGTCGCTCAGCGAGCTATGGAAAGAGCTATGCTCGGTGTTTCTCTGAGGGATCGTATCCGGAACGAAGTAATTCGCCAGAGAACTAAGGTTACCGACATAGCTCAGCGTATTAGTAAACTGAAATGGCAGTGGGCTGGTCATATCTGTCGCAGAACCGATAACCGCTGGGGTAGACGTGTTCTAGAGTAGAGGCCACGTATCGGCAAACGTAGGGTAGGACGTCCTGAGACTCGATGGAGTGACGATATACGTAGGACAGCTGGCAGTGGTTGGAAGCGGATAGCTGAAGATCGGGCTGAGTGGCGTGCCTTGGGAGAGGCCTATGTCCAGCAGTGGACTATGACAGGCTGATTATGATGATGATGATTTTTAAGTTTCAAATTTGTGTACATATTATGCAGATTATAGGTAATGTTGTCGATTCTGTTGCACCGCTCACTAAACTAAACTAATCTGACAGGACTAAAATTATACGCGTCTCATTTCATTTCAATATGTTAGAAAAAGATGTCAACAGGTTTCGTCCTGTCAAATCGAGTTTCGTTTAGTGAGCGGTGCAACAGAATCGACACCACTGTCTGCGAATTTTTAGCTCTTTCCGATTTATCTACTATATACTCTGTTCGCTGAGAATGTCTAATATAGGGCGCTCTCTCTTACACAATTGTATTTAAGTGAATACGTGAATGTTGTAGGGCGGTACTAGCTATGATGGTAATAACTATGTTCGTTTTCTGCGACCAATGACGTGCATTTTGATGATAATAATATTAGACATTCTCAGCGAACAGAGTATGGGATAAAAAGTTTCATAAGTCCACCTGGAAATTGCAATATCGGCCAAATTATAACAAAGGTAGCTTAGCTGCGAAAAATAAAAAATAGAAGAGCTCTGTTCTTTACTGTTTTGGTTACTAGTTTGACTTTAGTTTGGTTTTAGTAGCGCTCGTGGTTTAGCTTGTCTAGGTGATTCTAAACGATCACCGATGTTAAGCAACGGACGGTCCGGTCAGTCTTCGGATGGGTGACCGTGAGTGGCGTTTATTTCTGAGCGCTACCGTGGATCGGATGACACGTTAAATTGTTGGTCCCGGTTGTTTGTTCTAGTTTCTATAACAACAACAGTCAGCCATGTCAGAAGCCTTCGGGCGGCACATTAACTCTGACACTAGGGCTGGCCACTGAGCCTATACGAACTTACTTACTAGTTTGACTAAGATTTCATCAGCTTTCAAAAATAATGCACAGTGTGCATTATTTTTTCAACCTGCAACAAATTGAAATTTGAATAAATTAACGGTTTCACACTTCGAGTTATCGTTGATATCGGAAGTTAGCATTTATTCACCACCTTGTTATGTAGGTATCAGCGAAGTGTTAATTGATACGTGTCAAAAACCACTCTGCACACCAAGTTTAACACCTTTTTCGCCTTGTTTGAGCTGGTTGTTTGCAATAACGACTTTTGTTGAAGCGCAAATATTTTCGTGTTTACTTTACTAAATCCAGGTGCATGGAAAATCCATTAAGAAATTTGCTCTTGCTCATTGTTTTATTAAGAAAAAAGCTATATTGTGCTTGTGTTATAGGAATACCTAATTATCATCATTAAGACGTTGAACTATATTTGTTGTTTTATCTTAGGTTAGTTGTGTATTGGTGTTTGAACTTCATGTTAATAGTACTCGAAACGATACTTGAGCGAAAATACATTAGAGATAAATGGTAGCAATTTGGATCAAAATGGACTTCTGCAAAGTAACCCCTGAATCAATAACATACGTTGTCGTAAACATTAAAAAACAATTGATGTAGAAATCTATCTATCTATCTTTTCGTGTGTTCCGTACATATCATATATAAGATTTACTGTCCAGTAAACAACTGTGTATTTTCTAGAACACAGATACACAACTGTGTATTTTCCTGCTATTAAAGTATGTAGACAGAGCACATCATCACAACAAACAATAAAACACAATTGTTATAACCTAGAGGCCCTTTAAAGCATTCAGTTCCTATCGTGCAAGATTTACTGCCTAACAAACTTAATAGTCCAGTCAACAACTATAGATCTGTGTATTTTCGTGCTATTAAAATATGTAGACGGAGCGAATCATCACATTTCTCATCGGTAACACTTTACACACAGGGTCGGGTCGCTCGATCGTCGAGACTCGCCTCGAGAACCGCCCGTGATTTATCTGCCCGCATCTTCAACCTGCGAACGGCCGCTTATTGCCAGCTTGTTATTTATAATTTATTTTTAACGGTCACCAATTTGTAGGTGCTGCGTGTATGTGTGTATTGGACGGAGATCGTGGTCGCCCGGGTCGTGCGTACCGTACGCACGTACATACTCAAGTGTTAATTATCTTCTTTTTTTAGGGAAGTCGTGTGATGTAAATTACGGGGAATTAACACTTTTGAAACTAATTATGCTACAAGTGAGTTTAGAAATAATTTCCATGAGAATTAGTCAGTATGCCCGCAGTGCGTGCATAGCGATGGAGTATGAAATTTACAAATTTGCTTTGAATTATTTCATTTGATATACGATTCCTATTATTGTAAGCTCTTGATTAACTATGTATACAACAGTATAAATTACTCATATGTGATCCACATTTCAACGACGCATGCCCTAAGCATGTCAACGCATACACTCAGTTCGGCTACATGATTCGGCTGTCAGATATACACAGCAGATTTACAATACGACCTGTAATTTATAGCGTTGTCCGATCTAGATGTAATTTAACGTTGTTGGCTAACATAAATCAGGGCCATCTAACATCGGCGCAGATATCTCGCGCTCTTTGATAAATTAACGAGCTAGATAGGTTTCTTGCTTACAACTATGAACCACCGAAAATTGCGCGATGGTGTATGTCAGTTGTGGACAGAAAGCCAGACACACATAATTGCGCCCCCTTATTAAAAATATATATATTATGATTAATATGAGTAAAGTTTTCGCCGTTTGTTAAATGTATATAAGTCGGTGTGCGGTAGAACTAACGCCCTAAAATATTACATTTGCAATGTAAACGACAACCAATGTCATCGACATAGCTCGCAGGGTTTGCAAGTTGAAGTAGCAATGGGCAGGCCACATTGCTCGAAGAACTGATAACCGATGGGGAAGAAAGGTTCTTGAGAGGCGACCGCGAACCGGAAGACGCAGCGTAGGAAGGCCGCACTACGTGGACCGACGACATTGTAAAAGTCGCGGGCAGCCGATGGATGCAAATGGCAGGTTGTCGTACAGTGTGGCCGTCTAAGGGGGAGGCCTTCATTCAGCAGTGGACGTCTGCGGGCTGATGATGGTAAAAGGTTAATAGTAATGAAAGATAGATTGAACTGTCTAAAATCTTGATCTTACATAAGATTTTTATTTCAATCATCACCAACACCATCATCAGCCGAAGACGTTCACTGCTGGACAAAGACCTCCCCCTAAATAGGGAGGGGTTGCCATAATCCCCACGCTTGGCATGCGGCTTGGAAATCTCTTTTTCAATATTTCGGGGAAAAAAACAGATTAGGCAATTAATGGTTTACGTTACCGCAAAACATTTTTGTTTATTTGTTTTCCGCAAAAGTTCTAGCTTAGTGACGTATATTCAATTGTTTATAATCAAAAGTTTTGCTCTACTTGTGAAACTGATAATGTGGAATTATCCACTCGAATTATATGCTAATTAGGATACTGCCGCTGATGCTACGCGAATGTTAAGCCGAAATTAGCCATCGATATGTTTAATCGCATTTTATGGTTTAATTGCTCTGGCTCTTTGGGTTTGCCTAAAATAATCCGATTGCAAAGCATTTATGCTAAAAGAACATAACAGGAATGCAAAAGTTTTTGTGTTATTAGAAATTATGTATATAGCGAATATGTAATTTTGTAGCTCAGATGGAGGCACAACGATCAAAGCTCTATCAATAGTCATTCTAATGCGAAAAGGCAAAAACGAATAGAAAAAAGTAACGAAATAAAAAATGCGAAGCCTAAAAAAATATAACTTTTTTTTTTCAAGAAAATATAGCCAGTGTCACTCAGGATGATGTCGAGATTCTATCGATATCCCTTACATCCAAATATATTAGGCTTTTAGAAGTTATGGTGGAGCAAAAAACTCACATACTTACATAATAGTTACATACTTATATGAATCCTGAAAACATTACACTCTTTTTTAGGTTAAAAATCATCGGGTATCGTTAGAATCCTTACATCATCCCAGGCGACGCTGGTTATACATTTTTTTGCAGGGCAGTTGTTTTTTTTTTAAATTAATCTTAACTTTTTTTAATTAGTATAATGGCTTATTACGAATCTATGTATTGGTAAAAGTAATAAAATAACTTATACCACAGAATAAATAACAGTACCTTATACATAATATTATTATGGTCTTTAGGATAATGGCAAAAAAAAAATATATATAAATTGTTATTTGTAAAATACTGCCGGTGCTCATACAAAAAAGACTGGGATTAAAAGCTCTCTAAACAGCTACTATTCCATGGACATCCATCAAATCGGATGGGTGACCGTGAGCGGCATATATATCTGAGCGCTACCGTGGTCGGACGATACGTTAAATTGTTAGGTCCGGTTGTCTGGTCTATATTTCTGTAATAACAACCTTCAATCAGGATGGTATTTAACTTTATTCTTTCTTTTAATTTATATCGATGACTTAACTACTCTATTGCATTAGAAAACAACCTGTTATAATAGATGTAATGAGTAAATAAATAAATGTCAGAGGCCTTCGGGCGCCACATTAACTTCGACACTAAGACTGGCCACTCAGCCTATACGAACTAACTTCCTTATTTATTTAAAACATTTGGAGAAAATAACGCCAAAATCAGAAATAAGAAATTAATTAAATCGCTTTTGAAATTCAATGCGTGATGTCAAGTTTTCTAGATTAAAGCTCAAATCTAGGAAACTTGGTCAAAAGCTTCATCGGAGTCGGAGCAAGTCTTGCTTCGAAATTGCTCCGATTGTGCTTTACGATTGCTTTTCAAGTGATGCTTTATATATTTTCAACCGACTTCAAAAAAGGAGGTTCTCAATGCGACTGTATGTTTTTTTTTGTACGTATTTTATGTGATTGCTCCGCCAATTATGAACTGATTTTGACGATTCATTTTTGTTTGGTAGGTACTTCAGAGGTGGTCCCATATAATTTTTATCGAAATCAGTTCAGTAGTTTGGTTATTAAATCAAAATTACTAAAAAATAGATGATGTCATCCAGGTATAAGAAGTTGAAGTCGGATGTATTAAAAAAAGAGCGTATTATTGTTTTATTTATACGAAATTACTCGCGTTTAATAAAGTCTAATGATCCGATTAAAGTTTCGGTCACGTGACATTTTTTGAGTATACTTGTACGTACCTATATATGCTTGTTAAAGGGTTTGTTGGCGAATAACCTTATGCCCATGTACCAAGAATAGATGCGTCAGTTTTTGTTATCATTCCGTCCGTCGGCGTCCAGTCTCAATTAGTGGCTGCTTGAGGCTGGCCGCTAACGGATATATCCAGAACCTATATTCAGGTAACCTGTCCTGTTTGATGACTGTGATCGATGACCTAATTTATTAACTACATATACTCGTATCTACCAGTAAGGATACCTTGATAGGGATAGGTGTACCAGGCCCATCATTTCGACTGCCTTATAGCTCAGTTGGTAGCTGTCGGCCTTCAGAGCTGTCGGGCGGGGGTTTGATACCCACCCAGGGCAAACATTTATGTGACGAACATATGTATATAAGTATATAGGTACTATAAAAAAAATATATACATATGTAATTATAATAGTAACTAGAGGTCCCCGCGACTTCGTCCGCGTGCGGAAGAAATACGGACCGCTCCTAAAATTATCATTCCGAGCAAACTCTACCGACTCAACCGACACGACCGACTCTACCACCAGCTAAATTCAAATTCAATAAACTAGGTGCAAGGTCTGGTGAGTATGGCGGATGAGGGAGAGCTTCCAAGCCCAGCTCTTGCAGCTTGAAGACTGTCTGTAGCTGCAGCGCGAGGCAGGTCTCGACGCGTACGTTGCGCTGGCGATCGTTAAGTTCGTGGGGCACCCATCTATCAAGTTTTTTTACCTTGCCTATTTGTCGCAAATGGATCAAAATTGTTTTGATGCTAACATCAAAAGCTGGTGCTCAGCTCAGATGTAGATTGAGTTTCGTCAGCTTCCACAATCGCCTTTAATTTATCATTGTTGACCAAAGTCTCCGGACGACCACGAGCTTCATTTTTCAAGACAAAATTTCCAGAACGGAACCAGGAAAACCAATAACGGGTTGTGCGTTCGTTTGCACAGTTCTCTCCGTAAACGTTTTTGATGTTACGTGCCGTTTATGTCGCGTTGGTGCCACGACGGAAATCATATTCCATAATTACACGAATTTTTAAAGTATCCATTAAGACGAAAAATGTTCAAATGTAATGAAAATACAACGCTAATCAATAAACAAAAGACCGAGTTTGTAAAAATAATGTCATGTTTTTAAGACAAAATTAATTTGATATCAGAATACAAAGCTATTCCAAACTTTTTTTCTATTTGAAATGACCAGTACTGAAGAACGGCAATTTCATAGGTAAAGACCTATTATTTATTTAAATTAGTACTTTAAAATCTTACGAAATATTACCAAGTTGTAGCAAGCAGAATGTCAATGTCTGTATTTGGCGATGTACATTAATATAATGGTAACAAAGTAGCAGAATTACGGATAGCCTGCTCTTGAATTAATACTAATAATTTCCAACATCTTCATTTGGGTCAGACAAGAATAAATATTAGCAAAAACTAGCGTTGACCATTTAACAATGGCACTTTCGTAGCGTTCGTATTAATGCCATCCAAGCATTCGATGAAAAAGAACTGCCTAGCTTTTATTAAAGAGATGGAAACTACTACTTGTTACATGCTCCAATCCCTATAAGGGAACTTAATAATTTGTTGGCACGTCAGCTTTTCTGTTCAAGCGAACAAGTGGGCAGACTCAACTCCTATCGAGATAAACAGGTCCGTTTGGTACATTGCAGATTAAGCGCTCCTTACGAAATTATTGAGAACGCCTCGGCGAATATTATTTTTCTCGGAAAAAGATAGATCGCTTAAGCGATTTTACGGGAAATTAATTTTGGCAGTGAGCGACAGGGCGCGGCCTGCTGCGCTGTTCGCCGTCTCGCGATGATTTGTTGCGATCCCACCGCGTTCGTTACACTTACCGATAATGACGCATACCATTTGCTCAAAGGCGAGAGCTCGGGTTGTAATTCGAGTGCTTTATCTCCGCTTCCCGGTAACCATCGGCGACCGCCCGTTTCATCGCCAGAATTAAAATTGGAATGCAATGATACATCCTTTAAAGCGTCCGCTACACTACATAGCCCAGAAAAATTAAGGTTTGATCGGGAAATAAAAGTCACGCACTGAGTAAATACGATTTTAAGATTGTATGATTTTTTCGATCCCCAAGCCGCCTGTCAAGCGTGGGGATTATGGCAACCCCTCCCTCGAAAGGAGGAAGCTTTCGTCCAGTAGTGGACGTCTTATGGCTGGCGATGATGTATTCTGATTTCTGAATGTTATAACAGAACCTACCTCTCGAATAAAAAGTAAAAAAGTTAAGGAATATGACTAATTGAAAACTCCTTTTTTTAAATTTTGCGTTTAATTGAATTATTTTCAGCTCAATAATATTAACGGTTAATAATAACAGTGCTGCAATTTTTTGGACTACACGACACTTAACTTAAGGGTCAATTATTTTTGCTTCCTAGTAATTAATAAGAAATAAATTTTATTTTATTAATAAGTAACCCATCATGCCTTTTTTAAATTCCTATAACAATGTTTAAGACCAAAAATTACTGTATATGACATATTAAAACCGGCCTTGGAACATTTTTGGATGATGCATTTCAGTAATATCGTAATTTTTTTTTCTAAGGTCAAATCATATTCCCTTCATATTTCATGTTCAGGTCATATTTCCTTTTTAATATTTTTACTGTTTCTTCATCAACGAATGAAGCCAACCTCAATTAATATTTGATTACAAATTTATGCGAGTGACTTCGTCACTTGGTTGGGCTAACACCTGCAAAGAAGATCGAAGTTGGCTGAGAACTGAAATCGAGAGAGCAAAGACGCAATACGATTCGTTTTGTATAAAGTTTCCTGATATCAATCGACTTCCGATCGTTGCCTGTTTTTGCGCCTGAGTCAAAGAACTGAGTCGCGTTAATTCGAGCTCCTTGTGGGATTTCATGCGTATGTAATCCCATAATTCCGAAATACCTGGCAGCAGTACTTCGGACTGCGGTCAACTTCGACGAGAACTACGTCGGGGCAACTTCACGAGTAGTGTAGTGGGCGCTTTATAGTTTTTGAAATCGTATTTAGTTGCGTAGGGTAGCGGCGCGCGCTCCGCCCCAGTTGACACCGCTGTCGGCTCAGCCGCAATTAATCCACTGTAATGCGATACCAGCTCGCTGTCGTCGACGACGTAATGCATCGTGATTTACGCGCAACGAACAAGCCGTTAATCTTATTACCACTTTCAATAACTTTATTATCGAGTATTCAATGCAGAAGCGTCACAGACTAATATGCGCCTTGGACACACTGCCCAGAGACTATTTACATTTAACATAGCATCACTCGGTAGGAGTTAGGAAGCTTCCCACGAAATTTATTTTAGTCGACTTAACGATTGTGTCCGCCTCACCAAAAACGGAAAGTTAATACGACCGTTGCCTAACTTCGATTAAACGGTTATAAAGGCTTAACAATCTGATCCTTCTTAAGGGCTCCAATTATACAGTTCAAATTATCATGTCACGGCGGCATCTGAACGATTATCCGGTTGCGTTTTGGAATAAAATAAATATCTTTTGTTTCATAGATACGTTTTGAATAACAAAATAGAGAACCTCCCCGAAGGAGAATAAGGTTCGTGTGAAATCCGCTTTTTATTCAGCCCGCAGCGGCCGGGGGCGACGGCGAACGCGATTCAAATTCGACATGTTATCCCTAAAACATACCAATAATAAGATGTAAATGACGAGTCCAGCGGCGTCGAGAACAAAAACAGCTACAATGAAGGAAGGTATATTTTCCAGTAAGTTGGTAATTTGCATATATTTTCGTAATAATAACTTCCGTTTGAAACTCGCCGGACGTGTCACGATTCGAGCCATGTAACTGCGGTAGCGCTTTCGATTGAGCTTTATTCTTTGCTGCGGGCTTATTGCCGCTTCCACTGCTTTAATAATTCGTTTCCCTTTTCCGGATACGAATACCAATATCAAGTAAGTGCGTCTTGGGAGTCAACGAGCAGCCATGCCTCAGCGAATGTATTCAGTGATAATGAGATGTTGGGAGCTTGTTCTTATTATTCTTTGTAATGAGCTAAGGAATTTAACGCTCCATCCATTTAAAGTATAATTGATATTGTGACTAACCCTAATGCCAGGGATATATGCCGCTCACAGGCCTATGAAACGGGTTGACGGTTGCTGTTGTAAAGCAGGTCAATCCGAACCAATGTAGACTCGTGGTCATATCCAAAGACTGATCGGATCGTTCATTACTGAACTTCATCAATTAAAACGAAAAAAAACGCTTAATATTTTCCTATAAAGGAGTAATGTACGGTTGTACGGGTCTCGTCAAAACAAATGAAATAAGCCCAAACTCGTCGGGCACAAACATTACTAACCATTGGGGATTCCAGTATCCACCTCCTTGCTCCATCGTCAGATTGGCTCGATGGCACTTACTAAATTGTATTGTCATTGTAACTATGAATAATTAATAATGAGTACAATACTTCCAAGTTTTAATCATATTTTCCATTCGGGAAAGATGCGCTTCAAAATCTTGAGCTCGTGGGTTCGACCCCGGGCCCTATGATGTCTTTGGAATTTACTTAAGGATTTTAGCAACTCGTACTACTGGCTTATCGCCTTTTGGGGAGGTTTCTGACTATGCTCAGCAGTGGACTGTTGAAAGGACGATGAATTCATACAAGGGATAACCCATATGTTTTCAAGTGACAATTATGCGCGGTGGGTGGCGCCACGCTGTCCCTCAGTTAGCTGGTTTGATACGGCATCGTCTGCTCACGAGCGTCAAACATATTTGTATTCAACCTCTGCGTCTCACTACACCATCTCATTGAATAAAAGTAATACAACGTGAGTGTAGTCAATGAATTATGTATTTAATTTTTAATTGAGCGTTAAGAGTCGTTCACGTAGTCTGTCAATCGGTAATTGCTTATTCATTCGGTGTCCGTGATCGTGACACAAGTGTCTTGCTGTCAATTCGGTGCCCAGAATTGAACATTAATTTGATCACATTTTAATTCCAAATAGGGTTTTAATTTCTTACGCTTCGTGTTATTTTGAACCGGATTAAAGTTGTAGGTGTGGTTACGACGGCGGCCTCACGGGTTACGCGAAAATTCACACTTTCTGATGAAAGTTTTAACACAATTACCCGGCTGGCGACCATTTCCCGGGCCCTCGACGACTCGCGAAAGGAAAAAACTTGGCAAAGTACAAACTAGCCAACACAGTCCAATTTAGCGGCGTCCGTATAAAGTTTAATGTACCCAATCTGAAAAGTCGCCGTATCCTCGCATTTTAACTAGGCATGTGAACTTTTTGCTTCTCACATTTTGCTTTTTAATTTCGTTTATTTCTACTTTTGTTTGCTTTATGAAAATTATTAAGAATAAACGAACTTGTTAAACACGTTAATCACAGCCACTCAGTTACCGTAGCTCTTGTAATGTACCCCTTAATTGATAGAATTTATCAGAACTCAATTTTTAAACGTGTACAGCCGCCTCAGCGTCCTGGAACACGGCGTTGGATACTCTGAAATTCTGCACGCGTCCGTCGCTCATGAAAGTCAAACCGTGCGAGTGCAAGCGATTCTCCGGAGACCTGATAAATATTGATAGGTAAATTCGGGCACGGTTCCGAGCTGCCAAACGTCTGAATTAGCTCAAACTTGCTCCTTTGACCGGCGCCCGCATTCACACTGTTTGTCAGGTGTACCGTCTATTTTGTGATGTCTGTGGTACCGGTGAGTGTATGCAACTAGATTGCTGTTGGCGTTGTTCCCTGCTGACCTGTTTATGTTAGATCACAACTGAAACGTAACATACATTTGATGTAAGACCGACATAGTTCGTGACGACGCGGTAATACGGAAAGGCATTAGTAGAAAAAAAGCTCAATCTACTCAAAATTAGGGACAATATTTAAATATAATATTATATACCGGCGAAAAAAATATTCTATACAAAAATAAATTATATTTAAAAAAAAACTTCATTATACAACAAAATTTATGAACGTAACGAACGACCGATGATCAGTATTTTTTTCTGGTTTTTTTAACTGTTATTTTTGTTTATTTTAATGATTCATAATGACTTTAAAATAATTAAGTTTAATATTTTCTGTCTAATAAGTTTGCTGTTGTCTATCTAGCATGAGGTTTATACCTATAATAATTGAAGCGGCACTAATCATAATGAATTGTGTACTTATTTAATTTGGTGAATTTGTATTGGTTGCTTTGTTAGTGTAACAATAAAAAATTAAAAAAATTATAACAGTGGTTCATCATTACAAGTTCTTATTAACGCTATGTAACCATGTTAATTAAAATCAAATAGCTCATGTGAGTTCTGTTACAAAAAAGTCCTTTAACAAGTTATACCAATTTCAGTAAGACCTAATTTTGTATTCTGTCTGCAAACTTTCATTTCATCACTGAGTCTGGAGACTGAGTTTGTGTTTGTCTCACTGAGTACTCACTCTGTACACGCGCAAAACAAATATGTCAAATTAGATTGAAATCTAGGTCTTGTACTCATCTCCAGCAAGACGCGCAATTTAAAAGCGAATCCAGCTCCTTAAACAACAAGTTCCCTATTAAGTTTGTTAAAGGGAGAGGGTGTTAAAGACGGAGTTTTATTTCAGTCGCGTGCTAGAGCTGATCTGATCAAAACTTGGCAAATTTGTTTACATACATCACGCGGTCTGGGCGTATTACAATATTCGCGGCACGTAAAAAGTGCGCCTCGCGAAACGCCACGCGACACCACAACACCTCTTTGATGTCCTCATACAGCGCTGCTAATAAAACTCCACTGACTTTGTACGAGACATGTTTGTCATATAAACGAAATTTGATTTTCACCGTGATTCCGTATTCCAAACTCAATTTCGCAGCATCTTTGTTTGTAGCACATGCGAAACTATTTCCGTTATCCTTCTTGGGAGTTTGGGACCGGCGAGAGTTACATCCACGAGTGACTTTTCTGGGTCGCGTCATGACACGCCCGTCAGAATCATGCTCTCTTATTTTATGTGATACGATTACATAAAAAATGTAAGTGTTTGCTCCGGAAATGCTTTCTTTTTGTGTGGAAAAGTTGATATTTTATTTACATGTCTCAGTTATCCTCAACTATTCTGCAACGGTTACAATTGGTAACTACCTTGAATCCTGGAACAGAAAGTCACAATTCATAATTATATAGTACGGCTCACAAGTGAGGTGTTAACAAGACTTGGTGAGTCATGTTGTTAACGTGGATAAGTAGGTGTTTGACCATTAGCTCGCTTGTTGATGAGCGCTCATGCATTAACACTCACTCTCTTTCACTGTGCGAACTGCTTAACAGTGGAATGCTATGCCCGAGTGGGTGTTTGGTTTGTGGTGAGATCTGGGTGTTTCCAGTCGCGAATAAATCAGTTTCTTCTAGGTAAGCCTCCTCTATAGTATTTGCATCTTCGCTTGACATCAGGCGGGATGGCAGTCAGAAAGTCAGTTTTGGTCGAAGATAAAGCACGCAGACTTTAAAGATCCTAAACTTACTCGGGTTCTTGTAAAGACTTGGATTACTCTCAAGAAACAAGGAAACTGGCAGGTTCCTTATTGCCTCAGTTCAGAGTACGACTGCATAAAACTTTGTTTCTAGAAGTATCGTGTCGTCACTTACATTTTTAATTCCACGTCTAGTGGTTTTATCTCGAGATTCCGCACGATCCTGAATTCTTAGCAGGGCTGCCGCTGTCTCGGGCGGACGGCGACAAGACACCGGCCATCCGTATAAATTAGCCCCGGAACAATGCCGGTAGACGTTGTCGCGGTGGAAGCATCGCCTCTGTTGTTACCGGTCTTCTGTTACTGGAATACTGGCCGTGATTTGCAGAGTCTATGGCAAACTTCTAGACAAACTTGGAAAAGCGTTTTGCTTTTGGCACGCCTTATCGCTGAAATTTATTGAAGATAAATACGCTTTAAAAAAAAAGTACAACCGACTTCAACTTCGAATACCTGGACGACATCTTCATATTTTCTAGTAATTTTGATTTAAAAAACCAAATTACTAAACCGATTTCGATAAAATTTATATGGGACCACCTCTGAAGTATTACCTACCAAACAAAAAGATAATCATCATAATCAGTTCATAATTGGCGGAGTAATCGCGTAACATACATTTTAAAAAAACAGTCGAATTGAGAACCTCCTTTTTTGAAGTCGGTGGAAAAGATAAATAGAAAAAAATATCTTTTGTGAACACATACATCTACTATATCACTACATTATTATTATTATTTTCAGTGCATAATCGCTAATAATACTGCTAAGTATAGGTTTCTCTTCTTGTACGCCATTCATTCCGATCCTTTGCCAATCTTATTCAGGTTACACTCACTTTACGTACCCCAATTTACGCTTGGTAACTGGGAAAAATTAAAAAACTGTTTTGCCTATTACGTCGCCTATTCGATAATAGCATACTTGATTGGCCAATCAACACGCATCGTTGAAGATAAGAACGTATTTTGTACTTCCGCAATATAAGTAATTGACCTATGTAAACGGTATTGTTTGTAAGCACAATTTTAAAACTTTTGAGCATAACCGTACAAGGAATACATTCACAGGTGTAAGCGACAAAAGTTGCGCAGTGGTTTCAATAAGATGTGTTTTCTACATTGTGCGAAAGTTTTGCTCGGAACGGTACTGTGTCTAATCTCGAGCTAAACAAATTTACGAAGTGGTACGTATATACTGCAAACAAACTCATCCAATTTTCTTTGTTGCAATTTCAATAAGTTGTTGCGGTATATTTTTTAAATGATTAGGATTAAGATGCGGTAATAATGTACAAAATCAACGTCCATAATATTATCTTGTCCATATTTTCTGCATTTTTCCATGATAAAAATATTTTCCAATGAACGTCATTGTGGTGTACATTCTACTTGTCCTAATTAAATTTTGATTATCGGTTGTTATAATTTGTTCGATCCCCAAGCCGCCTGCCAAGCGTGGGGATTATGGCAACCTCTCCCTATTAAGGGAGAGGCCTTCGTCCAGCAGTGGACGTCTTCCGGCTGTTGATGATAATTTGTTCAGCCATTTGGGGAAAAAGCCATTTGGCCAAAAAGACCAAGAAACTGAGAGAAAACTAATTACTTCCTATAAATATATATTGTGTGACTTCGATTCATAAAACATACTACATATAACTATCACAATAAAGGCAAAGGCAGCAAACGATTACAAAAATAATTTTAAAATAAGCTATTTCCTCTAATCAATTACATAGCAATCAACAAAGTTATAAACATCATTAGCATGCACATCACAATCACAGCGGCAAACTCTCGTTACATCTTCAGTCTGCACACGCAACTAGTTGATAATTGTTGTTCACCTGATCAAGGCTGAGGAATGCGGCTCGCGACGATTACTCATCTAACATACAACCGCTATTAGCAGTATAGCTTTTACCGGGTATCGAAAATGAGATGTGTGTGAGTTTAGTTTTACACAGTATATATAGATACGCCGGTTGGCGTATCCGGATATGTTAGCCATGCATATATTAAAATGTTTACATTGGAAGTTCAGCTAAACGATTTGTAGGAAAACGATAAATCTATAGTTGGAGATATTGTGATCTTGTTTCTGTTTAATACGTGATGTATTATGTGAACGACTAAAACAAGAATGCTTTTACTTACGACACTGGCGAAAGCAAACGGGTGGAGTGCGAGCCAAATAAGCATTTTTTTTTGGTTGACACGTTTGACCCGCTGCGAGACAAAGGTATTAACGTTATTATATTGTATTGCTAGAACCTATTAATTTTCTAGAACAGTATAATTGTGTATTTAACCATACTTACTTTGAAAACTTTCGAACTTTGGCGCTAAACATCCCTGTTGCCTCCCACATTGGCGTAAGACGGAGGAGGCTTATGCCCTGGGTTGAATAAGCTGCCAATGATGATGATGATGAATTTTGATTTAGCAAAAAACACATTGCGTCGCAAATTGTTGCTTTTCATAGCTCACTAAGTTAACTAGTAAATGTTTTTGTACTAATTGTTTCTAAGTACTAAATAATTGTAACATGTAAAAACCTTAAATTCTGTTCACATTCTTCTACTGAGTTCTACCAGTTCTGTTAGTTATGAAGTGAGTTGAACAGTGAACACTGGGCCGTTTCAATTGCAGGAACCTTTGACGATAGCTGTTAATTGTTTGAAGTTTGCAGTATCTCACAAACTTTCGCGGCTGCGTTGCCCTATCAGCGCGCATTTATCTAGTTTCCTAGAAAATAAACTGTTAGTTTGTTCGTAAAACAACAGTCGCTAGTAATTTCACTTCAAGTAATGTTGGTAATATTTCTTTATAACTAATGGTCTAGGTTTATTTTCAACAGACTCCCACGTTTACAGTGCAAGCTTTAAAAAAGTAAACAGATAGTCACTTATGTTTTATGTGCTACTAATAAGTTATTAAAGTAAAAACGAAGCAATTTGATCAATTCCTGTGTAGGGGACTTGGTGCAAAAAATCAAATTAACCTAAATTCAAGGACTTTCGATGAGAGGAATTCACATGAAGTTATAGAGGTGTTAGAACTCTTTAATAGCAACTAGTAAAATTCCTCGAGTTCCTACGAAATAAAGAAATCCGACGAAGGACTAAAGTCTAATAATATAAGGACTAATAACTAAAGGTAGAGTAGACCTCTGACTAAGTGGTTACCGATAGCACATAAGCGTTCCGTTGGCAAACAACCAGCCCGATGAGTCGACGACATTAGACCCATCGCGGGTCACACGTGGATACGACTAGCCCGAGACAGGAAACAATGGCACAAAAGAGAGGAGAGGCCTATAGGCCTCCTCTCCCAGCACCATACCCAGCAGTCTCTATACCCAGCAGTGGGTCGATACAGGCTGATGATGATGATGCACATCCACCACCCGACTCCAACATCAACTCACTCACTTGACAAGTTTCAAATCAACACGACCATTAAAAAAAGTCGAAAGTCGGTTATTATCAAATTCCAATAATTGTTTACATAGTTGCAAGAGAAGCTAAGAAAAGCGTATTTACAATACCTACGCTATCAGACTTATCTTCTATTAACAGTGCTAAGTGCTATTGAAACAACACTAGCTTTATTTACACCTCGTTTGCCGTCGGCAGATTTCACGCGTTGTACCGAGGTCGCACCTGATGCCGACACAACTAGTTGTTAATTGGATAATAGTGAATAAACTGTTCTCACTATGTGTAAAACCAGTATTATCCACATTCTTTGCAAGAGATATTCTCGTAATATTAGCGCATTATAATTTGTTTCTGAAATAATGTATTAATCTTTTTTATATATACAGGGTCTGTCGTGTTTTTCGAAGTGGTGATGGGCCGTTGATACAGATTTAAAGAACACACATCACAAACATTATTTGTCAACTTGCCATAAATCAATCACTAACAAAAAAAAATTGCGGGTGAAATAGAGCAATTGTTTTTTACAATTACAATAAAATCAACAGGCGTTTTGAAACTTTATAACAATATTTAGTATGACTTACTTAAACAAAAGCTACTTAAGACATTGAACAACTACTAGTGTAGCTATAAGAAAAAATGTGTAACATGCGTAACAAAACGACAACCTCGTCTAATTAGTTATTTAAAATCTAGTTTTCTATTTTACAGTCTAATATTATGTTAGTGGTGAATAATCCGGCCTAATGTTATTGATGGCCGGTCGCATTCGATTCGGACAAGTGTTAGCAAACATTATAAGGTTTTATAGCCAAACATTTATCACTATGAAGTTTTTGGTGTGGACATTAAATGCCCATCGGACTGGTTTGTCTTGTGATAAGTACCTAATTAAAATGTTCATTTCTTTTATGATGTTCGGCATCGTTATAAAACGGTGATGCCTTTAATGCTGCCACAAGATTAGCTCATGATTAGGGAGTAAAAATGTTTATGGCCGATGAAAATACTGTTAGATATCTGATGAGCTTTTTTATAATCCTTGTACTAAAATGAATTGGATAGAGCTAATTGCTTGGTTAGATTAAAAATCTGGGACGTGCTTCAATTTATATACCTAAAGCATATGGAGCAAGTTTACAAAGAAGTTGAAAATAATTGTGGCGAATTAACTATACAAAAATAGGACCGTAACATATTTTATGTCTGTAGCGAATTTACTTTGGGGCGAGTTTACAATCACTTATTTAAAATATCGATTTACAGAGCGCGATTGATAAAGCGTTTTGTTCAATTTTTATATAACAATGAGTATGTATTAGAAATTGTAAGTATTTCGTAGCTTAAATAAATTGGAACGAGTACTAGCAATAGTTACATTATTAACAGCTAATCAGTGTCGAAATAAAGTCTGCCATTATCGTTTATCGCCCAGCAAATAGCGGTAATTCATCAGTTTCTCAATGCTTGATATTCTCACGAGGAACGAAGCTTGTATAAAGTTAAGGTACATTTGCATTGAACACAATTTTCAGCCGACTTCAAAAAAGGAGGTTCTCAATTTGACTTTTTTTTGGTATGTATGTTACCCGATTACTCCGCCAATTATGAACTGATTTTGATGATAATTTTTTTGTTTGGTAGGTAATACTTCAGAGGTGATTCCATATTCCATAAAAAATTATCGAAATCGGTTCAGTAGTTAGTTGTTTTTAAATCAAAATCACTAGAAATTATGAAGATGTCATCCAGGTATTCGAAGATAAGTCGGTTGTATTAAAAAAGCGTATTATTTAAAAGCGTATTCTAAAGTCCTCGATATAATCGAGGTATTCGATATAATACCAAATTGCACCGCATAGCTACGCCAACACGGGCTTGCTGTCCGCAGCGCTCTATATCTGCTGTCCCTGTCACGCCCGCATTTGTTTTCAAACTACCCGCAAAGGATTTTAACGAGATTGTTTTAAAACGAAACGTTTTATAGGTCATCTCATGAGATTTGTTTAACTGTGACTTGTAAGGCATTTTTCATTTGCGAAGATTAAAAGAAATTCAGTCATTAAAAGTAATGGTACTTTTCGGTTTATGACTCTCGAGATTTATTTCGAGATTCGAGCCTATAACGTTTAGCACAGATGTAATGAAAGTGATATTTCATTTAAAATTAAGTTCAGCACTGTTGCTAAACCCGTCGCCAGACTTTAGTTTTTTTTTAGCCTATAACTGGTTTGCATTTGACCACATCCTGCCTGATGTTAAGCAACTATGCTTCTAGGGTGGAGCACGCTTACCTAGACTTTGGATTTGAATATTGTTTGATACAGAAGCCCCTTTTGCAAAGATAAATGCCTCTAAAGATAAAAATAATTTAACATGAATCATGTCAATGCCTCATGACACTCATAAATGCAGTTAAATATATTTTCTTACCTACTTTTTTTACGATGGTTTAAAAACAATAAAAGTCAAAAACACGTTACTTATATGTATATACACTAAATCTCTATGCGGCCATGGTTAAAAACATTTTAGTTGTGGACACACACGTAGAGGCCGATATGTTATTCTCAGATCTAGATATATATATATATATATATGTTATTATCTCTGTCTTAAAGAGAGACAACATAATATTAAAATAGTCATATTTTTTTAAAGAAGTGGAACATTATGTGTTCCACTCGGAATGGATTCTCATTCGTACACATTTGAGCTGTGTTACGACTCTAGCAACCTCCGTTGATGTTCTTATTACTCCCATCGGGAGCCACTATAACCTAAGAACGCGAAACCGAACATAGACCGTATAGAACGCACTTCATTCCATAAAGTTACATAACAGAGGCGTCGGCAACGAAACAGCCAGCGCTACAAGAGCCCTTAAAATTCACTTCTCAACCCCGCGCTCCCTAATTCAAGTTTGACCGAATTGTTAAAAGGAGGCCTTGGGAAGGTGGTGGTTCACATGACCGCCACAGCCGCACACGGTATCGCCGTGCTTCCCATCTAAATGGAGAGAGGCTCACGAAATACCCGCAGCCATTGTAAACAAGCAGCGTTCTCTATTCAAACTATCGTTACGCCCTCTATTCGCCGTTCCCGGGTGTATTGACGGTCCGGGAAAAAGGTCTTACCGTTCAGATGATCGGTGAGAAAACTCAACTAGCGCAGATTTTGATGAGAGCTACAAGGCTCTGTGCTATGAATACATACACTTTTCTTCTTCCTTATGTATGATACCTCATGTTTTACGAGGGTAATAAGTTGTTTTATTATTTATTTCGGAAATATAAGTCCATAGTCACTGTTTCTAATTTAGGAAACGGTTACGACAACAGCTTCTATCGCTAATGCGGACAAAGGCCGTTTTAAATTAAACACAATGAATATGCAAAGCGGCTAGGTAAGTGTGAGCTTTTGCCACAATGAATTGTGACAGTATAAAAGCTTTGTTGTGAAAATTAAATTTTAAACGAAGTCCGTTATCGTCGGAATAGCTTAAAAAGAGAGCACGGTGGCAAAGTTTTATTTATCCAATTTGTTGCACTGCGCTACATTTGTCCGGGAAGTCTTCTTGAACGTCACAAAAGAGTGTTGCAGAACTTCCTCTTTTAGTGACAATAATGAGACAGCGGACACGAAGTAGCGACCCACTCCGCAGCGCTTTTTGAGACTATGCTGCTGAAAATGCATTACCCTAAATGTCATTGTGATATACCGGTTCTATTCTCGAAAAACTCAGTCTAAGTTAATGTTTAACCTAGCTGCGCTCTACATATTTTCCATTTGCATTTTTAAAATCTCGCCGCTACTTTGTGTTTACCAGATTTATGAGTACAACGTAGCGTTCACGATGCAGCTATCGAAGCGCGTGGATCCCCCATGCGACCGAGGCGTGCCTTGTTGCTGTAAAAAATCGCGCACTTTTGCGGCATTATAATATAAAAAATAACTTGTAAATAATGCAAGTGAAGCAAGCGACGTGGACGGCGGGTCACGAAGTGCCGCGGGCGCGAACCGTCACCGGGACTCACAAATTTATGACTTTACCATAAATATTACACCGCCAAGACCCTGTGCTTGTTATTTTTGGAGTTATTTATAAGAACTATCAACTGCCCATCACAAACCGAATGATCTGATACGTTTACTACAAACATGGCTGACTGAGTAACTATAACTTATCTAATTAAATAATTGGAAGCTTATATTCTGCGCATGTTACTACAGGATAGAGAAGGAAAATCATACATTTTATGTGTATCACGCTTCCAAATGGATACGCTATTTTTATAGTACTTGGCAGAAGGATTAAGATAGTAAAAAGAAACTATTCCTTACTTCCCGTTATCGTTTATACTCGTTCCGCACAAGCGTAAACAAGTCGCATAATAAACGTATCATTATACGAAAAGGTCAACAGTTATAGCTCCAGTTTTTATAAGGCGGCAATTTTCGTTGAAATCAAGCACACGTCCGAGCAATTTGAGAGGAGGTCCTGAATATTATTATCACCGACCGTGGCCTCATTGGCTTTGAGCGGCGCGCAAGCGACGGGAAAAATCACCTCTGAATTCCAGTGAGTGGACGTCGACGTTTGCGTTCTCTGGCTTCTATTTAGCTCGGTTACACGATGACATTTAGCCAGCTCTTACCCTCTTAAACATTGAAGCCTATTGTAATTTAGCCTATGTTAAGACCGCGAACATCCATGTTTCAAGCACATTTTTTACTGCGATCAATCAATATTCTAAAGCTGAATGAGATAGGGCCACATTTAGTAGAACAAAAATATGGCAGACATTTAACAAAAAGTTAATTGACATTGGACAAAATGTATGGAACTGCTGTTTTTTTTGCGATTTCAATGGCCCCATAGTAAAAGTTGTTCATAATGATGAGTACATACAGACCCTTCAGTATTGTTGAACCTTTTAATTACATGTTGTATACGTTTTATGTAGGATGGAATTTATAACAATGGAGCTAGAAGGTTTGATGTTTGTAAGCGCTAAAGCCTGCCTATGCAATTGCTGCGATGGTATAAATGACGACCTGAGTTCAGAGATTCACAATTTATTTGAAAATATACAATGTGTAACAGAAAACTTCAACAATACTGAAAGGTATGTATGCATTCATCATTATGAACAATTTTTTATATGAAGCAAACCCTTAACGAAAAAAATTGCTGTTCCATACATTTTACCCAAGGTTAATGAACTTTTTGTGTTGTTGTTACACATTGTATAATCCCTTCTACCTACCTGAAGTGAGTCTCTTAAAAACGATGTTTTCCTCCTATGTATATGACTAAAACAACACCAATAACACATCAAAACTAAACCTCAATAAGGCGGGTAGACATAACAGCAACAGTTTTAGCGGATTCGTGGTTAATTCAAAGGCAATATACCGAACCAACTTAATTTTCGGGTTCACCGCAGGTTCCTTTGTATGTAACCTCTACGGATTAACGAACTTCTGCTTCGCAGGTAGGGAGCCTGAAGCTGATAAACATATTAATGTGAATGCTCGGCAATTAGCTGTCCTAAACTCCAGAGTTTGTTAAACCAATCCAGTTCAAGTTTATTTGTTCAAATATTAATTAAATTATTAAAAGTAAAATTATTATTATTTTAAAAGCTTTACTCGCTATAAAACGATACGAGACTTGTAAATCAGAGAAGACATATACTTAAAAAGATAATTCCGCGCTCGGTATCGGTCAGCCTATCGGACAAGGCCGGTGTTGGCGGCGTCCAAATGTCTAGGCGCAACTACATCGCACGGATACTCCCGTGACCCTTCTAAGCCTGATTAATGTCCCGACCCCGAACCCGTCTTTGGAATCACGCTGTATTTTTCTCAAAACGGCAGTCTTCGTTTTGAATTTTTCAAAACACGATAGCCCACTTAGCTGCGGCGTATCCCACAGGCCGTAACTTAGCACTGTTCGGTGCGCCTGCCATATTATTGGCTCGTTCTTTTTGGTCGCGATTTACTGAACGTACGAATACACCAGCCGGGGGCCACCGGGGTCTGCCGACACCGGTCGCTCTCGGAAGATGGACGCACATTTATTTGCCGGTGGTTGCATTCGGAAGCGTGGCCACTGCGCCCGATATTTATGTAACCCACTGCCCAGCTCGCGGGAATTGCCAACAATACACGTATTCGTTTTAACCGACACGCTTACAATGCAGGTGATGCCTCGTAATTTTCACAATATTCCATTTTAATCCGACAGACTTTATTCGGTGTGTCAGATTTATATCCGACATTTACCATGTCTTCGACGTTTAGTCGTTTAGGGTTTTTTAGGCGTAAGGAATATTAAATGAACAAAAAATGTGTATGACCTTTGACCGGTACATTTCTTTCACCTTGTAGTCAATCAATATTGATTGGATAGTGTCATTAGTTAAAATAAAGCACGAGTTAGTCTTATTAAAGAGCATAAAAAATTTATTTCACTCCGATTTTTTTGTCAGATTTTGTCCACTAAGAAATGAAATAGCGGACTCCTTTTATTTAAAGTAACAATTGAGTGTATATAAGTGCCATATCTCTAGCAATAACAGTATTAAATCTTTGGTGACATGTCGAAGTTATTGTCCGTTCACAAACGGCTAAATCCAACCAGATTCAAAACTTACAGCTGGACGAGAAAGTGCAGTCTTTGTTTTTGCACTTTTCACAGAGAAGTTTCGACCTTGTGGAGTGTTCCGATTCCGAGATTAGTTCACTTTGTAGTCGGGTTGTAGAGCGGAAAGTTTTTTCCACTGTGATAATCGAATTCCCTTCTGGAAGGCGCCGGCTTAGCTTTTTGCTCCAGTTGAGATGAAACCCGTTGTATGTTCACTTGTGTATATTGTCTTATTGGTTTAAGTTTCTATCGCGCATACATAGTCACCTACCGGGCCCAACGGAAGACCAGCACCGGTAGTTCGCAACCGGCATCATCATGCTAAGTTGGAGCCAGTTAGTTGCAAAACTTAAACCATTTTTTTTTTTACTTATCTGTGTTCAATGTAACTGTAATGTTGTTTATAATTTTTACCACAAATAAACTATTGACTTTGTCTATAACTTTATATTTAAGCGTTTTTTTCTTGTTGAAAACATACTTATGTCATCTTATTGAATGTTTACTGACATACTTTTTCACCTAAATTGATACTGGAGCTCTTCTCTTCTCTTTGTCTTTAGTAGAGTCAGCCAACAAATAATTTTGTTTTACTCTAAGCCTTTTGACTGTAGGTTCACTTTAGTCTCAAATAGTAAATTCCCCTGTGTCCGAGATAGTATACAGGTACCATGCACTCGCATGAAAGCGCACCAGGCTTCAGGCAGTTTGTTTTACAGTTTAACAATGTTTCCTTTTCGATCAGCAGGCTCGACAAACGTCTGCTTTGTGCCTCTGTAAGTACTTCAAGCTGCTCAACTTATAAGCTTTTGTGATAGTTTCGTAGCTAAATTGGAATAAAATGCAATAAGATGGACGGACTTATTGCATTTTATTTAGAGTCTCAGTCTGCGTTCTTCTTCGTCGTTGTTATGCCGTTTGTATTCGGCAAGTTTGGACTTTACATCTGGTGATTATATAGTGCTTACTGGAAAAGGTAAAATATATACACATACGGTGAGCAATAATTGCTGGCACCAGCCCTTCGTGCCGAGTTCCCGTCCATGTACTCGTATTTCCCGTCTCCCGTACAGCCTCCAGTTCCAATTACTCTTCGGAATCGGTGTCCACTGTAATTGGATTGGGCTGGCAACCGGACTTGTTGGCATTTTAATTGTGCTATTGTGACGACGGACACCGCTCGCTGTCCAGTGCGACACTGTCCGCGCTAGACAAACCACTTTTTACATTGCATTCGCGCACCGGGATCCTCGCGGCCAGTTGTCGCATCATCAAACGAACTGACATTTTAAACTAATCACCATCACGTGCATCGCTACGGGAGATGAATGATTCGCGATAAAATAGAGCGCCTTTATGTTTCCACCAGATTGACGAGATTCTCACGATAAAAAAGGGACGAATATGCGAGGATAGAACTGGGCCGACGAAGCGTCAAAGTATTTCCTCAAAGGAAACTGGCACATTGTTTTAAGAAATCGGAACATTAATGGAATGACTGACACGTATTGTGAATACAAATTCAAAGAACAGTGCCTCTGAAAAAAGGAGTTCAAAAAATTATATGCGTAGCTTAGTTTACTTTTTTGTTGTCGGTTTATAGTCGAAAGTGTTTTTTTTTATTCAATCAAGTTATCAGAAATTCGTTGATGCAGGCTAAAATCATTCCAGATAGCATGGTACGAACGCAAATCATTTGCTCTGTTATCTGTTTATGTATATTCCGAATTATGAATACGCAGTGCAAAATGAAAATTTCAGAAATTCATTCAATTATATATTTTTAGATCATATTCAAATTGAAATTCAAACACGAAACTTGAAAAAAAAAAATCGTTTTGTTTTAGTCTTATTATTCGGAACGAAACCATTGTCGGCGCGACGTGGCTGCATCGGAATATTTTATACAAATTTTAGAAACAAGAACAAGGTTCGAGTGACAGGTACACTTATTTGTGTTGCTTATTTTGTTTTAGCGTAGCTTTATCGAATAACGATCGCGGAACGTGGCGTGTTGTAGGGATGAATAAAATATGCATTCTGCGTTTAGTACGCCGCGTCGGTCCCGGTGCGAAGTTTGGTCGGTGGCTTAATGGAGTTCTGAAGTTAGGTATCCGTTTCTATTATGGCCGCAAAATTGTTTGTTGTCGTTAATTTAAATTTCACGCGCCTGTTGGTCGCTATCAAATCTTATTTGTCGACTAATACCTCCCGCAGTTACGGGGTTGAGTTGGAACAAAGATCACATACGAGTACACTATCACAAATAATTAAATTTGTAATATGACTAATATACTTGCAGCATGGAACTGAAACGTGATCTTTAACTGCTGGTCTTTTGGAGAAACTCAAGAGAAACGCAACGGGCAATGGAGAGAGATATGTTCGGAGTTACTTTGAGCGATAGAATCCGGAACGAGGATTAGAATTGGCAACCGATGGGGAAGAAAGGTTCTTGAGTGGCGACCGCGAACCGGAAGACGCAGCGTTGGAAGTCCTCCCACTAGGTGGACGAACGACATTGTAAAAGTCGCGGGCAACCGGTGGATGCGAATGGCAGGTTGTCGTACAGTGTGGCGGTCTATGGGGGAGGCCTTTGTTCAGCAGTGGACGTCTCCGGGCTGATAATGACTTGCAGCATTTGCAGTTTCTCCTGCTATCATTCAGGGACTTATAATTTTACAGTATAGAAACTACATAGTTTCTGTATTATTTACCTAGGTATACTTATACCACAGATCATTATAGCCTGTTGATGGCTCGTGAACATTATTTCTCCTACAAACACGACTCACCGTTGCGGGCAGGGGGCGAGGTAACGTTCTATGCTTGCGATTGGCCAATCACTGCGATGACGCAATCTGAGTTATGAAGTTCAATGAAATTCTAATGTACTCGTAGTGGCTGGCAGTGGTGTTTAAACTACTAATTTTCAAATGAGGGGAAGTCGGACGATCAGTCAAATCAGTCGAAATTATATTATTATTGTATCAGTCGATCGCACATCGAAAAGCTTAAAGTCAAAGTACATAGTTTGGTCTAGTATAGGTATTGTGTAGGTTTAGAAAAGTTTATTCTTATTATTTCAAGTACCTACGCGTATCAGAAAACCGTAAGATTTTTCGTTAGTAAGTATTATGATATGAATACGTACAGTTCAGATTCCCGAAACTCTTGGTATAGACATGATCAGCGGTTTTGTCGCCCTTTTCATTTGTTTTGTTCCGTCAAATATTTCTCGGCTCCTAACTCACTTTTAAATTTAAATTCTTTCGTCGTATTCTACGAAAAGGCATCGGATGGATCGCCTTTGTATCACTTTTTGTGCTATTCCATACTTTGTTTTAATTCGGACATTATTTATGACTGTTCTGTTTTAGCGAAACAAAAATTTCATAACTTACACATTTTTCTTGTATCACATTCTGTTGTTCGGTTTCGTTTATTGTATTATGTTTTTGTGACTTCAATGCAAGGACGTTCTCCACCTTTGATGTACCTATAAATACACATTTATTAATGAAGGAAACGGGTCACCTTATTTCCTAAAATAAAGTTCTTAATCTTTTTATGGACATCCCGCCTTTTTTATAAAACACTATTAGTAAATTGTTTAACAAGGGAGCAAACAAGATTTTTAAGGCGAGAGTGTTTCTTTGAATCCAGAGCGTAGCGAAGGATTCTAAAGTAGAAACCTGAGCTCAGCGATGGATTCAAAGTACTCGAGCTTAAAATAGTGTTGATCCCGAGGTGGACACTCTACTTTTTATCACCGCTTTATGAGAAAATAAGTAAGTGCAACTTATGAATAAGAATAGAATATACGTTTATTTCATTCTCACTACTCACACTCACTTCTCACTTTTTATTGAGGAAGATAAAAAATAAAACAGTAACAGTAAGTAAACAGTTAAAATAAAACTAACTGAAATCCGAATTTGAGTAAACAATGACGAACGAAGGCGGAATGCATTTCGCGCGTTTTTGTTTTTTTACAAACGTTTTTTTTTCTCGGGCTTTCCATTTTTCATGCAGCCTGTTACCTTGTTCATACAATGTCCTTGGTTGATATCTTTGGAAATGGAACTTTTACTAACAATATCCACACTCCAAATTCAAATCACTTATCGTCCCTAGGGCAAAAAAAATATTTTGTTTGCCTTCTCTGTTTACGAGTAACAAAATAGCTCTTTCTGAATAGATGTGATAATAACGTATTTTAAACCTATTTTAGTTAAAATTGATTTGTTTTCTTTTTTAAACTCAATCCGTAATTCGAAAGAAATTGACTAAACACTTAACTAAAACATGTTTAGAAGAGGTTTTAGTGTCTTATGCATAAGACGGTTAGTATCATTATCTTTCAAGGTTCATGAAGAACATTAATAAAAACTCTTATCACACACTCACATGACTACAGTTAAGTCATCGCGACGACGCGACTATAAATTATGTAAATAAAGTGAACTTGATTACAAATTCGCACACCATGCGCCACCTAGCGGCGCGACTTCGTATTTATATTATAAATCGCGCAGTAATACATTTGTAAAAAAAAAATATGTGTTTAATTATACCGAAGAATCATATAACATTAAAATTTTACGTCGTGTGATACTATTAAGAAACAAAAATATCGCCCGAACAGGGACTTGAACCCTGGACCCTTGGATTAAAAGTCCAATGCTCTACCGACTGAGCTATCCGGGCTGCGAGAGGCGAGTCAAAATTCATAAATCCTATTTATGAGACTATAAAAAGTAAGAAGTACTGTGGCAAGGTCGGTGGAATATCGAACATAATATTAAACATTATCTTGTGACGCGTGAGACATCGGACAAACCTAATAAAGTAAACAGCTTTATGTACAAGTACAACTATATTTCATAATAATTGGATCGGTAATAACCAAGTTTGTAACATTTTCTAGTTGAACTATTATATGCACGATGCGGTTTCCTATAATAAGGGTACATCCAACTTATGTTCCTATTACATTTGAGCATGATTTAATGTGTTACCTCTGTTGGAAATCCTATAATTTCAGAACTGCGAATTTACCACTTTTTACCAAGTGAAAATTTCTTTCGAGAATGTATTTAAACAAAAAAAATGTATAAAAAATCGGCCATAATAAAAATAATTCATATTATTGGAGCTTTTGCATAACAACAACAAAAGACACGTAAACTGGTTCAAAATATCCAAGTTATCGCCAGACACAGAAAAAATACGGATCGAATCGTAATTTATAAATAAATATGAATTAATTATTTACTTTAAAATATTATAAAAGTTAATAAAGCCCCACCCCTAATTTTATTTATATTTATGCTTTAATCATTCAAATTAAATCCTTTGCAATTAATTACACATTATGTTGATAGAGCAAGCAAAATGATTGCAACAGCTGGAAAAAAATACTATATTCTGTCCGGATTTACGGACGTTGGTACTCGGTTTACAGATGTTGGTACTCGCTTACACGTCGCCCCTTACCTGCAACTATGCAACTTCTGCTACTTGCAGAAATCTAATATAAAAGGCTCTGTCCTGAGTGACTGAATGACTGACTGACTGACAGACAACGCACAGCCCAAACCGCTGGTCGTACAGACTTGAATTTTGGAGGGTGTATTCGTCTCGATGCGGAGGGGTGTACTAAAAAGGTATTTTCGAAATTCGACCCCCAAGGGGGAGAAAAGAGGGAGGGGGGAGTTTGTAAGAAAGTCCTTTGTTTTGGAAGTTATAGTGATGAAAATTGATATTTGGGTAGTTCATTCAAAGGAAGGGAAGTTGGTATAGTCGGTAGAGTCGGTAGAGTTGAGTAGGGTAAAAAAAAATGCTCGGGATGATTTAAAATGGTGAATTTTGGGAGCGGCCTGAATTTTCTTCCGTACGCAGGCGACCTCTAGTTGATAATATTTAAATGATAACATTTGGTATATATGATAATAATAATTTCGATTATGAGCAAAATCGATGTAGAGTTTGTCAAGATATAAAGTCGTGAGGTCTCAGTTCGTGAAGTCTACCGTTCACAGAGCTACTAGTATAAGTTAACTATACAGTTCTGTCGTTGATTGTACAGGAAACAGACAGATAATGTAATTTTCTATGACTAGCACAGAACAAGCGATCCGCGTAACACCAAACTGTATCAAAGTGTAACAAGAAATAGCAGTTACCGTTTATTTGCACGCAAAAACTTTCTAAATCACACCGCAGGGAAATAATTTGGTTTGTTGTCTAAGTCTCGGGGTTATATTTTATTTCTGAAAACGGCAAATAAGTCTAATTGGACTGACTTGTATCAGCAATACCGGTTTCACTTTCACCTGATAAACAATTTGTACGATTTGTTTGCATTAAATATCAAAATTAATCTATAGAATAAATCTTATCAGTCGGTGGTGAAATATGGCTTTAGTTACTTAATGGGCTTAGAAAGTGAGAGTTCTGGGGTCTTATTTTTGAATCGTGCGCAAAGTTGCGCATGCGAGCGGAGCCGACTTTTAAACAATATTGAACCTTATTCCAAACAATATTGTTCGAAGGTCGTCTCCTTTCGCATGCGCAACTCTTGCGTACGATTCAAAAATAAGGCCTCTGATCTCCCAATTCTTTATTTTATTTTCAATACTTATCGTTCGAAATGTATCCTTAGTAGGTATGTGTACATACTGTTTATGTAAACTATCCCCCGCGCTATATGAAACTGTGGGGTATTACAAAATAAAACGCACTAGTGTGTTTTACTTTGTATTTTTTTATTTTTTTTCAACTACCTTAGTTTCTCTAAAAAGAGGTACCGCAAGGAGTTTGATACGACTAATTATGTACAAAAAAATGCAAATAGATGGTAGTATAGCATATTGTGTCATTATACCAGTTATTTAAAATAATCGCAAATCATATTTATTTACATTATACTATTATTAATTTACATAAAATCATAAAGATAGTTTTTGATCAAACTCCTTGCCAGATACTCTTTGGTCCATTCATTTAGGCGCGCATGCGCTTTGAATGACCGCAAAAACCACGCACGCACTAAACGAGTAGGCGCCATTTTAACATTTTTAGCCGAGTTAAAAAAAGGAGGAGGTTCTCAATTCGACTGTATGTTTTTTTTATGTACGAGTATGTTACGTGATCACTCCCTCAATTATGTACCGATTTTGATGATTATTTTTTGTTTGGTAGGTCCACTGACCTCTATTACACAAGTACGCTGGTTCTCAATTCGCCTGAATTGAAACCTCCTTTTTCGAAGTTGGTTGAAATTATTATTTTAATTACTTCAAAGCAAAGAGCATTAAAGGAAATTATTGATACTTTTATACCGTTATCAATTTATAATCAGGTATTTTTGGAGTCGGTGCCGTGAGTATAATTTTTGTTTCAGAAAAATATTTAACTCGAAAATTGTGTGACTTTTATAGATTATTTTTTTAATTTTCTGAATCAGCACGATGTCTCCTATCTGTAGGTATAGGTAAAGTTATCCACACATTACGCCACACTCTGTTTAATAGGTTTTCAAAATATATCTTTAAATATTAATGCACCAAATAATTAGGAACATTTGTCGTTTTGACGCGATTTCACACTGAACTAAGTAGTATCGCAGTCATTTCATTACACTACATAAGCAATTTTCCCTTCATGCCGATCAAATTACAAAGTCACATTCAAGAGTCACATTAGATTCGTATAAAACATCACAGTTACAGTAATTGTGGTGACACTAATCGACTCATTCTCCTAAATACATGTATTGTGCGTACATTGAATTTTTTTTTGACAGTAATATGCCGTTATGACCGTAATTTTGGGATTTTTTCTCATAATTAGAAATGTGTCTCATGTGTATTTTTTTTTCAATTATAAACGTGGAGGGCATCGAATAGTGATTCCAGTAGACGTGACAGTCGTATAGATTCTATAGTAGCATTCATAAAAATCTTAATTTCATAGGTCCACGTTAAGTACTTATCTGTCTTTTTGTTTTACGAGAAAGTCAACAATTATAGCCAAGCTAAATTTATTGTAGCTCTGAGAATAGTACTCTAAACGCTTTAAAAAAAATACAACCGACTTCAACTTTGAATACCTGCATGGATGACATCTTCATATTTTCTAGTAATTTTGATTTGAAAACCAAACTACTGAACCGATTTCGATAAAAAAAATGTATAGGCCCAGCTCTGAAGTATTACCTACCAAACAAAAAAATTATTATCAATTTCAGTTCATAATTTATTAGCGGAGTAATCGCGTATTTTTTGAACTCGGTTAAAATAGGCATCAGTCGGGTAAAATATGCTTTGTAAAAGTACCCACCACGCAGCCGCGTTGTTATATATTCATCGATTATCTATAAGAGAATCTTATAATAAATCATGTAAATAGCGGGAAATAATAGACTGCGCTACCAATAGCTCAGTTGGTAGCATGTCTGCCTTCAGAGCTGTAGAGCGGGCGTGGGTTCGATCCCAACCCAGGGCAAACATTTATATGAAGAACGTAGATGTTTGTTCACACCTTTGCCAGTTATTCAACCGCCAAGCAGTAGTGTGCAAGCATTACTGTGTTCCGGTTTGAAGGGCAATGTTACCAGAGAAATTACTGGGTATGAACAGATTTAACATCTAATATTTCAGGGTGACGAGCTCAGTGCGGTGCAGTCCAGCGCAAGATTGTGTTCGTAAGTTCACAATTCCGGCACTGCTACTGTTAGTGGCACGCGTGACGCTTACCACCAGGCGAACGTCTTACTCGTCTCATCACTAGATTGTATTAAAAAAAGAGTATTCTATCAGCTATCTAGATCCCATATTACAATTTTGCTTAGTTTGGGGCTAGATGGCGCTGTGTGAACAATGTTCACCGATATTTATTTTATTGATTATTTATAATATCGCTGACCATACAGGCTCACCGCAAACCCAAATCAGTGATGTGTCACTGATGTTAGAAATGTCCGCTTTGTTGTCTAAAATAGCAGCCTCTCTCTTTACTAAGTTATCTTCGTCTGATAACCTCTGTGACTTGTCTCTCGTGACGTGTGACATTATAACGAACAAATGCGCGACTTCAATTGAAAAAGATAATTGGCGCGCGTTTGTGTAGAAAGCTTGAGTTCCATGGATACGTTTGATATAAAAATAATAGGTTCTTTAGCAGTGATACCATATTTTATCAATCTGTGTTGTATATATTTTTTTCATTTTAGTCATTTGAATTGAAATAATAATGCTAGTTTGTTGCAGTTTAGAACTAAGTACATAACGAGACAAAAAAAATACCGCCTTATAAGTCAGTCGCTTTATTATTGATTCGGCCGAACTTATAATTTAAATACTGTTTTCAAGACCAATTTAAATATTGTTTTCAAGACCCTCATTAACTGATTTAAAGTGAGAAAAAAACCATAACCACACTATGATTTAATCTGCGTTACATTTTCACAGTTATGCGTAACTTTGCAATTATCTTCTGACGCTTAGAATCTAAGCCATCAATACCGTAACAAATTATCCTTACAAAACGAGCATACAGTTGGACAGGTATAATTGGAAGTGCAGAGCGACCACCTTATCTGTAGAGGTGAACAAATTATGGAATTAAAGTGTTCTGGAAAAGGCTACCAGTTTTCTTCTTCAGAAGATCCGATGGTGGCTCCTCGATGCAATTCTTCAGTTAATTTGGTCGCTGTAACTCTCATATAAGGCCACCTCCGAATCGAGAGGCGGTGTGCCATAAAAGTGCATCTGTTTCGTGCGTTCAATTAATTTAATCAAACGTATTGATTAAATGTCAGGTACGCAATTAAATTATCGGCGCTGCTGATCGCAATGCAATCTGAACACTCGTAGTAAGGGGAAAAACAAGACCGAGACTGTTTTTATAGAAAAATCGAGGTGTTCTCCGTAGTGCTACTGAAAAGCGGTGGAACTATTCAGTAGCATTTAGTGCCAATAGTTCCATCGCTGTTTAGTAGCACTACTGAGAACACCTCGATTTCTCCTACAATAACAATATCGGTCTTGTTTTTCCTGAAGCGGTGGAACTAATCAGTAGCATGTAGTGCCAAGTTTCACCGCTAGTCAGTAACAGTACCTACTGAGAACACCTCTATGTTTTCTTATAATAAAAAAAACGGTCTTGCTTTTCCCGTCCTACATGACATGGCCATGTATATCAGGGACTTTATTCAGTATTAATGTATTATTTTATTATTATTGATGTCTTATAAGTTATTTTATTGCAGTGTAAAGTTTATTTTTTGTATCGATTTATTTGCTGGCCCGCAGAGTAGATATTATCAAACTTATTCGTTTGTTTGAAAGTACAATGTGGTCAATTCTGAAGGTTTAAGTTGACAGAACTAAACTAACTAAAGTATTGCTGTCTTTAGCTAACATGCCTAGTAAAAAAGTGACAGCAATATTTGATTAGTTTAGAACTGTCAATCGAACACCTATCATTTCAACCATAAAAAGCTTCTAAAAAGGAAGTTAATAAGTTCGTTCTTAGAAGGCCAGCCTTAGTCGATGATTTCATGTTTATGTACCGCCCTAGATGTAAAGGGACATGATTTGCCAGTTGTTGTTATAGAAGTCAAAAAACTTCTACTGAATCTCTTGTCGTAAGCTAGTTAAAAAACTAAAAGGTTGATTACAAGACACCATACTTTAGTCTTGATCTCGTGCTGTAAATAAAAAAGCCCAACACTAAACCGATGGAAGTGTGCTCTTCGCCGCCGCCGGCGATATCATTCGCACTTTGCATCTTACGAGCGTCATTTAATTTTGAATCCCATACCTCTGATATCATAATGACCCCTAAACTGCCCCACTCGTAACAAACTGCCCATAATAATGATGTACCCAGTTACATATTAAGATGATTAAAAATAATTGAGTTAAGATTAAGTTAAGATTATGCAGAAACATAATAAGCAAACAAATTATTTACATCGAAGTCTAGTATAGCAGCGAGCTAGTTAAGGCATTTTGCATTTTAATATATTGGCTTGTTAACGTACAGATGTTATTACAGGTGGCCTTTCAATGCCACCATATTAGGAACACCCAGTTTTTATAACCAATAACCTTATAGACAACAAAAGTCAACATTGTTTCGTAATTCAACGAAACCTGTAATTTAGTCTTGTTAGCTGTAGTTATAAAACGATGTAGGCATCGATTCATTCTAATCGTTACTTATTGTAATTAAGTACATTTTAAAACAATTTAATCGTTTTTAAATTTTAATAGTTACATGGCATGAATATTTATCGGATATTATTTCGATACAGTCATATCTTACTATAAAAACCAAATTTAGGAGTACCTATGTTTATTATCAGCGAGCCTAAAATAAAAAAATTATACAGCACTTGTAAACACCTCACTGCAGGGCATAAGCCTTCCCTCTAAGAGTGATTGGGCGTTACCACGATGGCCCGGAGCGGGTTGGCGTATTCACATACACCATTTTTATATATTTTTTTAATGACTTTAGCGTCACCGGACTTTAGGCAAGCGTAAATAGCGCTCGGCCTAGTTTAGGTTAAAGGCGACTAGCTCAAGGGCACCTCAGACGGTACGAACCTCGACTTGGCCGTCGCCGGGAGTGGGGTCAGACTTGCCCTGGCACCCCAGAAGGGGTATGCCCTGGGGCCCTAGAGGTTTGATCTGGTTGACTATTTGGAGAGAATCTAACCAATCTTCTGACAGATCTGGGGAGTCCTCGACCTCGCCGGCGAGGTCGGTGCGTGTTTGTGTGCCTCTGGTAACCGGCGCCTATACCAAAAACGGAATACTTCCTGTTGCTAGGAGTGGTCGGATCGGGACACATACACCATAAAATTTCTTCTCCCTATATATTATGCAGGTTATTTCACGATGTTTTCCTCCACAGAAAAGTCAGTTACTTATATGAATTTTAAAGTCTGTTAGGAAATTAACACATTGGTTCGGGATCAAACCCACGACCTATCACGATTAAGAGGCGCGTCTTCCTCCAATGAGCTACCACAGCTTTTCTTAAAAAATATGTTCTATCTAATTATTTTACCCGAGTTTGCGCCCATTTAATTTAATCTAAAAAAAAGGAATCGATGATTCGAACCTTTTTGCCAGTTTTATTTATATGCACACATACTTCTGCGTATTGTGGTGTATTGTATGTTTATGTAAATGATAGGTTCTGCGTACGTAGAATAGTAATCAGGGGCCAGTAATACAAGGGTAAAGAATGGGGACAGGATGGTCGACTCATTCGCAAACACAGTGTTTGTTTAGCAGTTGACAGTAAAATTGTACCCTTTATGTGCCAGTTTTTCTGAGCATGAATGCTAGGTTACTTCGAATGCTTGTACTTAAACGTGATATATGGTGAGGCTACAAACATCCTTAATCCTTATCTATGAGACCATGGTAATTTCTTACCTTGGTGTTATGAAATTTGTTAGCTCGACCACAATCTAAATCTACATGGTAAGGGCCTTGCATTTTTAAGCACATAAATGAAAATGAAAGAAAAGTGTGCCGTAAAGCAGCGACAATGATAAGATAAATGGACGGGGAATAAGCGCACGGATTTTGAAGACTATATGTTGAGCGCCGGCTCTCCACTCGCTTCGGTCATACTCTGCCTTTTGAACATGCGAGCCGTACGATAAGTATTTATTTATTTCATTTTATTTTATTTGGGAAACATACAGTGATAATAACTTAAGTAAACTTATATAAATTTGGATAACTATA
This sequence comes from Erannis defoliaria, assembly GCA_905404285.2. Taxonomy (NCBI): domain Eukaryota; kingdom Metazoa; phylum Arthropoda; class Insecta; order Lepidoptera; family Geometridae; genus Erannis; species Erannis defoliaria. The sequence continues at coordinate 11,141,000 of FR990078.1, forward strand.
CACCATTTACATACATATGACAATACAAACTTCTAATACATGTACATGTGTTGTCTTTCTGTCATGCACTAATTAGATTCGCTATCTCTATTTTCTGGCAAATGTATTATGCATACTTTTAGCTAGGTATGCTTGATTGTGTTGTCTTGTTAATTTTGGTCGATTTGCAAGCGCTGGGCCCGTCCATTCCATTATCACCGTCGCAGCCGTAAAGAGCACGTTGTACTTACTCATCATTTTAAAACAACTTTAAACAACTTTTACTATGAGACCAAACCTGAAAACGCAAAAATTCGGTTGTCGCGGAGTGAACAAGCTAGCTGTTGTCATAAGTAGTTCAAAATTATGAGTAGGTACTTACTGTGACTCTTTTCAGCTCAGTTCCACTGGCAGACGTTGTATTTCGCTAAAGTTGACTTAAGGTTCGAGCATATTATTAGCCGGGTCGCAGCGGGGCCAACGGCAATGATAGAAAGACGGAGCTATAGAGTATGATAAAAAAATTACAGCTTGAAGTTTAGCAATACTTTCCGAGTTAATTTAATTAATTAATATTTAATTGAATTAATTGATGTCGCTTACCTACGTTTATACCTACTTTTTATTGTTACAGGTAATTCCAGTCACGTAAAATGGGCAATGATTTGGGTGATTACTACATGTAACTGAACACGAAGTTTTGAACACACAGCTGTATGACGTTCACGGTTAGTTATTATGTAAGTAAGTACAGTCAATTAACTTAACATACCCGCTTAAGCTCCTACCTAGTACCTACTACTTACTTAAGTATTTAATTGTAGTTTCTCAGTTCTTATTAAAACGATTAACTAAATGATTAGTTGCGCTTCGCAATGGCCACTCGATATTCTACAGAAAATGTGAAAGTTTTTGTGAAATAAATCGCTCTATTAGGTTGGTTTTAATCCAGAATATAACTAACTACTGCCATTCCACATTTGATGTGATTCCGTTCAGCCGTTGTTCAAGAACAAATAAATAAGCGCTCTTATACAAAACTTTCTGCGTCCTTCACATTATTCTTCTTCTAATCATCGATTTTAATTATTTTCATTTCTTATCATTTTAGCCTATAATAGCCCACTGCAACGCATAGGCCTCCCTCAGTCTCGTGATAATCTTATTCAGGTCAATCCGCAAGCTTAGGTTTTTTGTAGTGGTAGGACTCTACTGCAGAGTCCACCCTGGGGAAGTACCACACCTTTGCCAGTTACTCAACCGCCAAGCAGTAGTGTGCAAGCATTTCTGTATTCCGGCTTGAAGGGCAATGTTACCAGAGAAATTACTGGGTATGAAGAGATTTAACATCTAATATCTCAGGGTGACGAGCGCAGTGCAGTGCGGCGCAGGATTGTGTTCCCAAGTTCACAATTCTCGCACTGCCACTGTTAGTGGCAGGCGTGACGCTTGGCGTTCCGCTAGAAAAAATAAATTAAAAAAAAAACATTTTAATAGTTGAAAATAATTTAACTGTGCCAGGTCACAAATTAGCACTACCGAAAATATGTTTTTAGACTATATAGTTTATGCAGAAATCTGCTTCAAAAGTAACTCCTGAGTTGCTCGCTCTAAAAAAGATATCTATATTAATACCATAATGGATCCAAATAATGCAAAGCCCAAAAATTTCGGCCCTACAATAAAATATTGATTGTGTTTTGTCATAGATCACAAACGCTATTAATAGATGCATATATTAGCACCTTTTCACCGTAAAGCCTCTTAAAATATAAACATTAAAACGACGTCGGCGACTTTACACGCTCTCCAAGTTATTCCGTGTACGTTTAGAATGTTATTTGTCATCGCCTTAATAAATACGGCTTACGATAAAAATGTTGTCGACAATTTTGATGAGATTCCCTCCTCACACGTGTAAGAGTTTGACTTAATATCTGTCTCTTTCCTTTCATCTAAAATGAGAAGTTATTGCCGTAATATCGTAATTTTCTAACATGAAAGTGCCGAAAATGTGAAATGTAATTTTTAATATGTTATCGAGTAATCTTACAGAATATAGGTAAGTAGGTAGGTATTCGCAATAAGACTTACGTCTACATTGATTGAAGAATTATTGCGAATATTGTGATTCAACGATAATGTAATTTGAAGATTCTAAAAGAAATGCCAAAATATCATGTTCGTTTCGTAGCTTCTTTACTTGAATTTTGGGAAGATGTAGTCGACGTAATAGGGAAATATGCATGTGTATTTCTATTGACTCACAAACAAGCTGAATGACAACAAAACAAACCATCGAAAGTAAAATTATAATAAGTGCACAAATAACGAAGTTATAAAACATTTTAGTTTCATGTTAGACAGGGAGGACACTATACTAGGTTTATGATTATGACGTCAATATTCAAGAATCCAAACAAATTCTATACTATGCACGTGTTTTGCTAGAAAAGGACAGATTCCTTCCAAATACATTGAACGCTTATATTTCAGAACTTTACTATAGCCGATTTAAATTATCGACGTAAGCATCAGATTCAGTTAAACCCTCCATTTATCCTATTATTTTTAATAATTGAAACACATGAATATTCCCTCTCTCTGGGTTTATATCGTTGCAAAAATCAAAGCGATTCCTCGTTTCATTGAAAAGTGAAACTTTGACAAACAAACGCACTTTTGCAATTGATCAGCAGGATAATTCCACATTTTACCACCAGCTCGCCTTTTATAATTTAAAATACCTATTCTCTCTGACCATGAGAATATCTAGATAATAGTTCTCAATAAATAAGGAAACCGGCAGATGGTTCCAATTGATTTGAGTGTTTTTGCTGTACGGATTTGAAACGTGTGAATTCGAGAAATTTCATAAAACTTGTAAACACAAAGCAGAGAGAATATTCATTTAACGCCCCTTCTTAAACTTAATTTACTGCTTACCGCAAATATACCAGCAAAATGTATGATAAAAAATATAAAAAATTAAGTACAACAACAAAAATGTGTACGGCCGCGAACATTTAACATCTCCACTCGCGCGGCAGATTGCTTTCGAGAGTGCCTACCATCACCCCGGACTCTTTCTGAAAAGCATCTCGTTATCTGGATTTAACTGTCTCGACACATACAAATTTTATTTGCTTCTTTGCGTTGCAAGCTTTGTGAGCAAATTTTATTTTCGCGAAATTAGCCGTCTGAGGCTTATTGTAAGCGAAATAAGCGAAATCCAATTACGCCTGAACGCTTTAACGTTTTCGCGTTTGTGATCGAATTCCTTTCAATGGACGAGTATGTTGCGCTTATCCCGATCAATTGCTAGAGTGTTTTTTAGTATTTATGTGAATTGTTATTGACTGCATTGTATGATTTGATATTAGCCAATAAATAAAAACCTCTTATTTATTTACTCACGCTCTTTGGTGTTCAAAGTGTACAGAGGTTGAATAAAAGTAGATAGGATGGCATTAATGGACAGTCGTCATAGTGGACCACTAGACATTTCGAAACAGGACATTTGGGACTGGACAATTTGAGATGCTGTTCTGTTTGCTATATTAGACGGTTTGATGCTCCAGTCAATGTAGCCCTAAGCCATTCCAAGAAATTAATATTCATTTCTCCGGTCATATTAACGTTTTATTAACTTTATGTATGATCGATACATAAAGTTAATAAAACGTTAATAACAAAAATATGTAAGTTTATTATAAGACAACGTACTCAAACGTGCGGCATGAACACAGACAAAATTAAGTGCATTATTCGGAAAAGTTACTGATAAAATGCGCAACTAAGTATATGAACAAAAAAAAACTAACGATGTTAAACAACCGGAATGAAAACTGTATCGTAAATAAATGTGCTTATTGAATATACATTCATAACGCCGCCATGATTAACACACGGCAAATTATTCGTGTTATCGCTGATGCGCAAGCGACGCTTCAACTGCATCCAAGTTAGCGCAGTGGAACTTTGCAGCAGTTGCTAATCTAGATTTTATAAAACAGAAGCGTAACGGACAAGATATATCAAATACTACCAAAGCCGCATAGTCGCTTTCCATAGGGCCTAATGATTAGGCGAAAGAGGTCGACCGTAGACCTATTCTTATTATTACACTAGCTTTTGCCCGCGGCTTTGCCCGCGTAGTAATGTTGAATACTGGCATTCGGTTAAATCGGGGCCCAACTCAATTGAATCACTAAAATACGTATATTATTGCATTTTTTCCAAGTCGCTTGCAAGTATTTAAGTTTGCTTGAGGATGACCAAATTTGGCATGTCGCGCTTGCAATACTTACTTCAAAACAAAGCCGTCTTGTTGAATTTTAAACAGACAGACAGATGGACATGACAAACTTATAAGAATTCCTCGTAGTACTACGGAACCCTAAAAATGTCTGCTAATGACGCTATAGTTGACCCGAAAGATTACAATATTTCTTTGTAGACAACGTTTTTGACTTTTTTGTTGGAAGGTGCTAAAATAGCCAGGCTTTTAGGGGAGCTAACTCGCGAGCAAGCCACATAGAACTGACCATGCGAAAAACAGTCCTGCCTTAAATCAATACCAGCGTATTTTAAAATTTGACCCTGAGCCTTATTGATGGTCATGGCAAAACAAACTTTTAGGGGAAATTGAAGCCTTTTGAAGTCATAAGGTAAGTCACTGGGAATCATGGGAATACGCGGCACAAACACTGTTTCGCCATGGGCACACCCAGTCAAAATGATGGCCTCAACCAGATTACGATGCAGCATTTTTACTTGTAACCTGGTTCCATTACACAATTTGGGTGGTCTTAAATTCCGAAGGAGCATGACGGGTGTACCTTTCTTCAGGATAAGCCTATGATATGGTAGCCTTGCTGGTCTTAATGAATTTAAAAACTCAACTGGATAGTTTACAGCATCATCATTATTGCATACCGTATCAACAGAGTCGTAAACCATTTCTTTCCCGTCGATTGATTTCAGCAACATGTCATTTATGTAAGCCGCTTGGTCATTTTTTGGAGTTAAAATTGCTCGCTCACAAAACCAATCCGTAGACTTATTCTGTAAATGCATTATGTCTGGATAAATTTGATCTATCAGCTCCTCAACGGAAAACACTACTCTAGGTAGAGTAGTGTACCTAACTCATCTGGTAATGTAAACTAAAATTAAAAAAAATACGAATAATAAACTAAATAGCAATCTAAACAATTAAAGGAACAAATAACGATAATTATACGAAATCTAAATAACAAATGAAATGAAATAAGCTTAAGCAGAAAAAGTATGATAACAAAGAACGCAAAAAAAGATCACCAAAATATCGCAAGAATTACGAAACTTCGACAAAATACAGTGCTGCACTGATCGCTTAGGTAGACTCGGTGTGGGTTGGAGTGGGGCGCGCTCGAGGTACAGCGCGTCATTATACTCGGGTTTTAACGTATCTGAGCCGACGCGGGATGGACGTTTCGAAAGCGCTGTGCTTGGTGCGTGCACCGGATCAAGTACATGTGTTTAAAACATTTATCTTCTTACGCATAAACACTCGATTAGCTAATCTATAAATATAACATTTTTTTTCAAATGAAAAACTGACCCGTGGCCTTCCAGTTTTGAAATTGTTTGAAAATTCTGAAACATGTTTATGTTTATTTTATCTTATCTCTTAAGTCAAAAAACTTAACAGCCTTAAATGAATGGTTTCGGCAAAATGGTATTTTAATGATACATTGAACCCCTTGCGAATTTTTCAAAATCGTTGCTGAGTGTGCGTTTCTCTGCATCAGCCCTTAACACTAATGGTATATCGGCCTACCCTGATTGGGCCATATTCACTACGCTGGCCCAGTGCAGGTTGGCGGATTCACATACACTATCGTATTTCTTCTCCGGAAATATGTAGGTTTCCTCATGATGTTTTCCTTCACCGAAAAGCCAGTGGTATTATCCATGCGTGAGTTTCAAAGAACTAATTGGAACGGGCTCGCCCGGGTTCGAACCCGCGACCCCAAGAATGTGAGTCGAGCTTGATCTCACTGAAGCTACCACAGCTTGAGCTGAGTGTAAGTTTACAGCACTCAAAATGTAGTTTAGGAATTTAAAAGTAAGTTAATTTAACATTAAAAATTAATTTAGCAGCTTAGGCTGTACAGTATCTATAATAATTATGTCCGTCAAACAGTCGTCTGCGTGGACCTACAAAAAAATAGCCTATGTCCGTTTCCGAACCTTATGCTATAACTACCTATCCAAAAATGCAGCTCCATCTGTTCAGCCGACCAATAAATACGCCCATCCCCGTCCCCATTCCCAGCCTCATCCCTATAAGCGCCCCCTTCCCCATCCCCATCCCGATACCAAATGTCATTTTAATATGAACACGCCCATCCCCGTTCCCAGCCTCATCCACATCCACATCCCATCCCCACCTGTCCCCACCAAATCCCCACCCCACCCCCACCCATCCCCTTCCCATCCCCATCCCCATCCCGATACCAATTGTAATCTTAATATTAACATGCCTATCTCCGTCCCGTCTCCGTTCCCAGTATCATCGCCACCCCCACCCCCATCCCCACATCATTTTAATTTTTATCCATTCATTTTAATATGTACAGCCGTTACAAAGTTAAGGAGAAACAAACGTACTATCACAAAAACTTAGTTTTTTTTTAGACTAACGGGAGCTGATTTTGAAAAAACTGTAACACCCGTATCTTCTTATTTTTATAGTAGAATATGTATACCAAGTTTTGTATCAATCGAACCAGAGAATAAAAAGTTTCATACAAACTTTAACACCCCATTTAACCCCCTTCGGGGTAGATTTTCGAAAAATCCTTTCTTAGTGGGCGTTTACACCTCTCCAAAAACATACCCTCCAAATTTCAAGTCTCTACGTTTAGCGGTTTGGGCTGTACGTTGTCTATATGTCAGTCAGTCAGTCAGTCAGGACAAAGCCTTTTATAGTTATAGATACATTTCTAGGAATCAATATGACAGCATTACGTCAGTGATTCTACGTAATTGGTAGATATCATTGTTGGGATATAGTAGTACAAAATGTCAGTTCCGATTTTTTTTAGTTAACAACAAGAGATCTTTGTTCTGTGCTGTACGTTACTGTTTTTGATTTTACTATGTAACTATTCCTTCACTTTTGTTCCGGCAAAACCTTGGTCACTGTCTTATATAGAATCCCATTTCTACAGCATATATTAAATGAAATTTTAATTCAAGATCATTCAAAACTAAACTTTAACAAAAAAGTACATGGTTCATATTAAATCGCAACGATAGTGATGTCTCCGATTATACGGATACTGGATCGGACATCACTTGTCTCGCAACTCGAAACCGGCCTTGCCTGAGATAAAGCAGCAGTGGTTGTGTCATTGCGCATTAAGATTGTTCTTTGGAGGGAATAATTTAAATGGCGCGAGTTGATGTTCCCTTTTATTTAACTACTACTTTGTAGTTAATTGTCTCGGCTAAGTGCGTCGGAGAACCTTTTTTATGCGGCTATCAGCGGGGCTCTTATGTCAACTACCTTTTTATCTGTCTTCCAAGTAAGCTTGAATTGATGAGGTTAAGCTATTTTGAAGAGTTTTAGACTAGCTTTATGACAGAGTTTTCTCTCATAGAATTTATGTTTTTTTTCCTGCTCTTAATAACATGTATTATGATTCTATTTGTATTTACGCGTTATACAGTTACTTAATTTTCTATTCGTCAACACAAGCTAAGAAATCTACTTGGTAAGTTTTTGATACTGTTTGACAAACAACACATCTTTGACAGGTGGGTGTACAAGTACATATTTACAAGTATACAATTTTGCACAAGAGTTTCTATTGTAACGGCGACGAGTACCTACTTCAAACATCACTGAACATTCGTTCCTCTAATTATTTCAAATCGGATATTGTGTTAGTTCGAATGTTCGAAGGCCGTGATAAACTAATTTTGTCTCTACTTAGAGTCACTTAACTAAACAAGAGAAACATTATCTGCGTCCCATTTCATTTCAGTATTTGAGAAACAGACACCAAAAGTTTTGGGCGTGTCAAATTAAGTTTAGTTTAATGAGTGGTACAACAGTATCGACACCAAATGCCAGTATTTAAGTTTTTAAGTAAACTACATTTGAGTAAATCAGCGCTTGCAAATCGTTCAAATTTAACAAGTCAACACAATCAAGCATACCTAGCTAAAAGTATGCATATTACATTTGCCAGAAAATAGAGATAGCGAATGTAATTACTGCATGACAAAAAGAGAACACATGTACATGTATTAGAAGTTTGTATTGTCGTATCGTACGGCTCGCATGTCGCAAAGACAGAGTATGACTGACGCGAGAGGAGAGCCGGCGCTTAACATATAGTCTTCAAAATCAGTGCGCTTATTTCCCGTCCCTTCATCTTATCATTCACTCATGTCTAAAAAATTACCGAATTTCCATCACTATAAATAAAAATGTGGCTATGTCCTAAAGGTCGCTGCATAAATAACGGGATAATACCCTGGACGGGACGGGGACGTGACGTACGTCGTTATAATTTAATTATTAACCGTCCCGTCCCGTTTTCTCGTCACGTGTATTTTGTTACTATATTCTTATACGCAACAATATCAAGAAATCGTCTCAATCCGCCCGGCACGAGAAAAGTCAGATTTCGTGTGCAGAGACCTTTAAACTGCAACCAGTACCACCGGAGGACGAGCAGCAGCATCCTTTCAGTTAACGGTGGTGAGCATTCTGTGATCCCCAAGCCTTCTGCCAAGCGTGGAGATTATGGCACCCCCCCCCCTTTTATAGGGGAAGCCTCCTTCCTACAGTAGACGTTTTCTGGCTGTTGAGCAAAGAAATATACCTTCGTTGACTGTACGTTATTATTGTTGTTAACTACGCTTTCATTTCCTATCTTGATTAAAAGTTCACAATACTTTTATAGGCTTCTGTATAAATAAGTTGCTTTGCCGCATTAGAATCATGTTTATTTTTAAGCCTCTTGCCATAGTATTAGCCTATCAAGACGCCGTAAAAGACACCCCATTCGTATTCCAATAATTGGTACTCTATCATAATAAGTAAATGTAACGTTCCTTTCTTCACTGTAGAAAGAAGACGAAGTATTAGCTGTGAAATCGTTAGTCGTTAGTAGGTACATTATGCAGTAGAAAACTTGTTTGTCGCATAGGACAACCTGGCAGGCGTAAAGTTGTATCCTGCACTTGTCAATCAATTGCGTCTCGTTGTTAGTGGGTTCGTTAACTTGTGACCATATGAAAGCGTTGTCGGTTGACTTAAAAGTACGCATTTTTTTGTTTGAAACCTAACTTGGTCAAACACTAGATAGTATAATAATTGTGTGTGTTTATGTTTATTTTATTCTGTATACATGTAATGTATATTGCATTATAGGTCATCACTCGAAATTGTATACAACGTGTGACAAAAACGTACAACAATACTTATGTACTCATCATTATGAATAACTTTTACTATGCGGACAACATTGAAATCGCCAAAAAAAATATCGGTTCCGTTTAAAAAGTTCTTTGACCTTGGACAAAATGTATGGAACAGCAAATTTTTTTCGCGGTTTCTATGTTTGCCCCATAGTAAAAGTTGTTCATAATGATGAGTACATACATACCCTTCAGTATGGTTGAACCTTTTTGTTACACATTGTATAGTGCTAAGTTGTACTTGTAGATACCGATTGCGGTCATCCACAAATCCAGACACTGACGCCATAGAAACAGAACAAACTATACGGGTCAGCTCACTGGGATAGGCTTCAGGGAAAAAATAATGAACACATAGTACTCATATTTACCTGTTCAATTTACGACACAGCAAATATGTGCAATTGTACAAGAATACGGACGGTTCAAAAGATTTTTAACCCAACATTTACACACATTTGTAGTACCATTAAATATTCGTTTTGCAAACATTTTTGTCGGTGTTTTGTATAATTTTAAATGATTTTAAAGTTTAAAAAATTCTTAAGACCATTTTAAAAGCTCTTATTAGCTGACCAATAATTACATACGCGATCATGGAACACAAAATAGCTACTCATCGTGTCAATCTCTCTCATCTTTATAGGACTGTCTCTCAGTCACTATTTTGAAACTCGGTGCACTGTATATATGCAAGATAAGTAACATTTTCTTACTACGGTAAAGTGCTCAAAATAAAACAGTTAAAGTGAAGAATCTAGCTCCGCTCAGTTGTAACGCGTAGGGCAATTTTCACGTCACTAGGTACTTTGTCATTATGCATCAGAATCGTGACGTGTCGGAACAACTCGCAATTATCATGTGTGTTAAAGGGATTCTTTTTTGACGCGCACAGAGAATGCTGTAGAGATTTGGTAGTTTTATTTTTAATAATAATTAAATCTCTTTTCTATAATTTCTGTCGATTTTGTATGGGTAGCGTGTGTCAGCTCGCAGCAACTTAGTGTAGAATTTACAGCAGTTGATAGGTGTAGAATTTACAGTTTACTACACTAAAAAATGTTATTATCATCAATCAATCAATCTTCAATCTAATACTTACTATAAGAATCTCTGTCCTGACATAATGACTGACAGACAACGCACAGCCCAAACGGCTGGTCGTACAGACTTGAAATTTGGAGGGTGTATTCGTTCGATGCGTAGGGGTGTACTAAGAAAGGATTTTTTTCGAAATTTGAAAGGGATAAGGGGTGGAAAAGGGGGGGAAACGTTTGAATGAAAGTCCTTTGTTTTTGTAATTTTAGTCACGAAAGTTTGGATTTGGATAGTTCATTTAAAATAAAAAATGATATTTTCAATTGGAGTTGGTAGAGACGGTAGAATTGGGGAGTTTGGGAGGGGGAGTTTTTGGGGCTGAACAATTACTCGGGATGATTTACGACGCGGACGAAGTCGCGAGCGACCTCTAGTTTTTTTTAAAAAGAAAACTAAGTTGATGGCAGTCAAACGCAAGCCTATAAATAAAACAGGAACCTAAATAACGGGTAATTTTATGACGCGAAATTAAAAAAAAAAGGATTGAAGCTTGGATGAAGGATTGTAGATGGCTCAGACCTTGCGCAGACCAGACGGGCCATGTTATTTTAAGACATGGCCCGTCTGGTTCGCTCACTGTACATTATGACTTTAAGAAGTTTTTTACTTAGTTGATCTAAATTGTTTTGACAGGAGAGCTTTAAAGGTTGTCCGATTAAGCGTTTTACTATAACTCCTCGAAGAAAGCGTAGCTGAAGTTGGTAAACACACGTAAGTATGAAGAGTGATCTAATGAATTCAAGTCTCTCAACATTTTAACACCGAGACTTAGGAGACGATTATAACAATATCAATCATCATCATCATCAGCCAGTAAGAGTCCACTGTTGGACGAAGGCCTCCCCCTTAATAGGAAGGGGTTGCCATAATCCCCACGCTTGGCATGCATGCGACTTGCGGATCGCAAAATGCTCACCGCCGTTAACCGAGAGGACGCTGCTGCCCGTCCTTCGGTGGCTCTGCGTGCAGTTTTAAGACATGCCCAGGCAGCGACAAAGATAAGATGAATGGACGGGAAATAAGCGCACGGATTTTGAAGACTATATGTTGAGCGCCGGCTCTCAACTCGCTTCAGTCATACTCTACATTTGCGACATGCGAACCGTACGATACGACTATACAAACTTCTAATTCATGTACATGTGTTCTCTTTTTGTCATGCAGTAATTATATTCGCTATCTCTATTTTCCGGCAAATGTAATATTCATACTTTTAGCTAGGTAGGTATGCTTGATTGTGTTGTCTTGTTAATTTTGATCGATTTGCAAGCACTGGGCCCGTCTATTCCATTATGACCGTCGCTGTACCCAGGTCCAATAAATGTCAATACCATTATATATTTTACTAGAGGTCGCCCGCGACTTCGTCCGCGTACGGAAGAAATTCGGCCCGCTCCCAAAATTCACCACTTTAACCACTGCGCCGCACTGCACTGCGCTCGTTACCCTGAGATATTAGATGTTAAATCTTTTCATACCCAGTAATTTCTCTGGTAACATTGCCCTTCAAACCTTTACACAGTAATGCTTGCACACTACTGCTTGGCGATTGAAAAACTGGGAAAGTTATAGTTCATACCTATGGATGAATTCAAAGCACAATACGTAAAATAATTCACGGTTATCAATGAACGCCGTGAAATGCCAAAGATTCCGATAGGTTCGACTCGGTAGACGTCGCAATTCCCCAAGTTCACATTATTATAACGAGTCGGCTGCTTCGGATGCCGCTCGCAAAGGAATCTGTGCCCACGGCCCCCACAATAACCCCCCTTTTGCTTTAATAGGCGAGATCGAGGCATGCGATAACAAGCCGCCGATAGCTGAACCCGTATTTTATTTATATATCAGCATCGTCCCTTTTCAATAAGGTTTTTCTTCAAGAAATTTTACTCTTTTATGGTATGGGGGCTATTCTTATTATTTACCGAAGTAATTATACGACTATAACGCTGAATATTCAAGAGACAAATTGCCGGTCGTGTGACAGTTTCCCACCACACACAGTTTGTTTATTAACACCTTGCCGCTCGGAACGAACATAAACCTCTCAGAAATTAAAATTACGCATATCTTATCGAGGTCAATAATTTTGCCGTGGAGTAATTTTTTTACAAAAAAGTACGGCATTTCGTAAATCTCATTTAAAAAGCAAAATTTTGCTTGTGAGTTTACAAAATATACATTGTGATAAACATTACATGACGCCCCTTGCTTTTATACAGGAAATTGTATGTGACACATTGTAATCACTAAATACAAGATAGACAAACGAGCTAAACGTGTAATAGAAATGTTTTTAGAATTTGCTCTAAGCTTTTGGGTGTGATCAGTGAGCTTCAGTAATTCGACGCATCGGCGTCGTTTTGTAGGTGCGGGAAAGTCGGCGTCGCTAAGGCCGGTAGCGGGCAATGCCGGCACCGGCACGGGCGCGGGTTCATTAAGGAGCCAGTCGCGATGGCATTGTTAACGTTTTTAATTCACGTGTCCAGTGCACGCTCCGCCTTCTCCCACTACCCGAGACTGCTGGGAAATCCCGCTGGAAAATTAACGCCACAATTTTTATACCTTTTTTCTCGTTTGCGCGAGTCGTTTCCATTTTATTTATTTCACGCTTCGATCGCGTCGCGGCGTTTAGTTAGCGCTTTTATTTTATATATTTTTTTAATCATTTTGTTTGAAACTTTTGTAATTTCCCTCGGTTGTTGCTTTAACGGGAGTTTCGTGTAAATCCAGCGCCGCAAAAGTTTTCTGCTTCTGATTTATCATTATTATTGTAGCGATCGCTATGCGCCCGTCAAAATTCCCACGAAAAGGTCAAGGAACGAATAAAAATATAGCTAACATCCGTTCTGTTGTAGAGCTGAACAGCAAAAAGTTAATTGTTTTGATTGCCAATACACAAACACGTCGGAGCGTTCGTCAGCCGCAAGTTATCGCCGTAGGAAAGCGTCCGATCTTAATTAGTTTTCACGTCTTTGAAGGCGCCTAGCACGATACTATCGCTCCCTTACTACTATTTGTTTCCCTTTGGCACTCGTTCATGTCACAAAAAACAGATATACGCTTTTGTTTTACCTGTTTTATTTGGCTGTTTCCCGGTGATGTATGGTGATTGGCTGCCTTGTCCCGGCGCCCGTGTATCTTATTTATCATCATGATAATCCCCTGGTGGTGTGCGCTGCTCGAGAAACAATATTTGAACGGCCGCGTCCCACTTGACGTTTTGAATGTTTATTGATTAGATTTGTTTTAAAACAAATTAAACATTGCGCCGGCGGCGAATTTAATTAAAACTGTCAGTACTCCGACGCTTATTTCAGATAGAGCGATATCTATGCAGTATCTATTTTTTGTCGTGCTCCGTACAATACGATGAAAAATTGTTCTATTGTTAAAGTGTAAGATAACACGTCCTGGCTTGTAGGTTTTAACAGAGCTAGGATGAATTGCCGTTTTGACTGGATTATGATTGTTGGTTTGTTGTGTTGTTTTTTTTGCCGCGTCCGCGATCCTTTCGTCCAATTTAATATTTACTGCTTGTCAAATATTATTTCGGTTCGCTACGCCTTCTCGGGGCGATTCTCTCTCGTATTATTTTTATTTACGTGCCGGCTGTCGGAATGCATTTTTTACGACTGCAATTTGGCGAAAAGCTCGACTCGTTATAATTGTAGAATAACGAGGCCGCAGTTTTTATCTAATTTATTTGTTTGAGTTGCGAGTTGTTCTTATTTAAATCACATGGGTTTACTTGTACTACTTTGTTGTGCTGAACATTTGTAAAATCAGAAAAAAGTGCAATTCATTCGTCGTCATTTTAAAACGTCAATATCATTTTACTATACTACAATAAACATTTCGAAAAGTACTAGTTTTCCCCAATCGGATGCTGTCTTCAAAATCGTTGCATGAACTTTCTTAACCACTGATGGTATTCAAACTTGAAAAAGTATTGCTATAAATCAACACAGCGCATTGTTTTCTCCAAGAAATGACCACGTTCTTTCTCGCGTATGATCGATCTCACAAAACCGTGGTACATCCGTTGGCTGTCGATAAACAGGCCCCGCCGTGGCAAATTGAAATCCGACCGAGTGTGAAATGACTACGGTCCGACTTCCTGTCACTACGGGACACAGTGGGTCAATCTTCTTTCTGTTTTCACTGGCTGTTGAAGTATTTTAACGCTGAAGTTGATAATTGACTAAGAATGAAAATGTTTTCAGCGAACCAATTACTGTAACAGTTACTTTATTAAAAGATGCCAAGGTTAATTAATGTTGCATTTTTTTATTTATTTATCGTTCCATAGTAGGTCACATTGCGTAATCTAAACATCTGTCCTATCTACAATACTGATACATTCAATTTCAAATAAATACATTTTAATATAGACAAATTTAAGGAGAATTGCTAGGACTAGATCATTGTGCAAACACGATAGTTAAAAAAAAGACTCGATTGGATTTTTTTTTACAAAGTTACCTCTAAATCGCACAATAGAAACTTAGTGATCAACAAAATACTTTCAATGAAATCTTGAAATTTTGCATAACGATTGAACTGTTTGTAAGGCAAGGCATGGTCGACAATTACATTAACTGTAAAGAAGAAATACCTCAACTATCGAGCGTTGGAACCAGTTTAACTGAGACCTTTCCTGCCGCCCGGCCCAGGAAAAGGGTTATTTCAGCTGAGGTAGAGTACACTCTTAAGTGATACAAAATAGCCATTGGCTTTCCAAATACATAAGTTAGTACCTAATAACTGTGTAAGCGTATTCCTATTATTATTTAAATAACAGGAATACGTCAAAGTTTCAGACTTCAAAGTTAAAGAATCTTAATTATTTTCTGTTATCTCAAAATTATGAATATGTTGATACAATAGGGCAAACTAATACCCGAGCGGACTCT
The DNA here is from genome assembly GCA_905404285.2 of Erannis defoliaria. NCBI lineage: Eukaryota > Metazoa > Arthropoda > Insecta > Lepidoptera > Geometridae > Erannis > Erannis defoliaria. The sequence continues at coordinate 11,156,479 of FR990078.1, forward strand.
TGGGATCCAAGGGATCTTGCTTACTGCAATGCTTAGATAAACGCCGACAAGGACAAATGCATAGTGAGTATAATAGAAGTATACTTCTATTATACTGCTTTCCAAATACAGAATTTAGTACCTATTAACTGTTATTTTACAGGAATACGTTGACTCACATTCACTGACACGCGTTTATTTAGGTATTGGGGCAAGCAAGATCCCTTGGATCCCAAGTGGATCCACTCGGGTATTAATTTGCCCTATTGCATAAAAATATTCATAATTTTGAGTTAACAGAAAATAATTAAGAGTCATTTAACTTTGAAGCCTCCATAACTATTTCAGAACAAAAGTGGGCGCCACAAAGGGGAGCTCTAATAATGCCATCAAAATTGAATGGAGTGTGAAATCACAGGAACTTTTCCCGAATGTCGTAATGAGAGTGGCAATTTGTTTTTCCTTACAAATGGGACTCGTTCTCACCTGACTCGAGCAACAGATGGCTCGACGCAAGTCTAAAGCATAGCGAGCTAATAGAATCTTATCTATCTCATAGTATGGGTTTTAGAGGTACCTGGAACCGTACCATAAACGCTTATCGTGGGACCGAATAGGTTCAGCTACCTACGCTTTGCGACCGCGAACCGTATTGCGGGGTGATATAATTCACAGTCGCGCAGCGTCGGCAGCTGAGCCTATTCGGTCCCGCAATAAGCGGTTCACGGTACGGCCCTTGACCTACGTGAAATCAAGGGCGAACATTTTTTTGTATAAAAATTGGACGATTCCTATTTGTATACCATATAAGACACCAGATTGTACAGAACTTTGTATGACCACCTTGTGAAATATAAGAAACATATTGATTTCTGTACATAATTATTACAGAAAACCACGAAAAACGTTAACTTTTATTGAATCTCGTTTTAAAAACCGCGAGACGCTCTTATTTTACACCGTACCGTTGATCCTTCAGAAGCTGGTTTCAGTGTAGGGTGCTCCAACTCAACGATCATTGTCGTCGTCTGTTGGTGCCTAGAGGAGCGACAACGGGAATGCCGTTTAATTATTTCAATGTCTGATTAATACTAGAATTTAAATCTACTAATCTAGTGATAATGATATCTCCTCTAGAATCATTTTGGTAGGAACATGTTACATGACCTCTCTTGGTCGCGCTTTAGACGAATCATAAATGTTATTAGCTTGAAGAGTTCCTCGTTTGATACAAGTGATTAAATGAAAGATCCCTTTCAGAGGAAGCCTTAGAAATAATTATAATTTGGAAATAATGGATGAGTAAATAACTGAGTTAGAAAATGTTTAGTATGCGATATGAAAAAAAAAACTACAAATCTCTTCTGTATCTGATTCTTATTTACGGCAGAATCTGCTTGGAAAGCGAATGAGTGAGCCCTGCATGTAATGGATGATAAATTAAATTAAAACAATTACCTATCAAATAACGTAGTAACATAAAAATACTGCTGTACGAAACGTTAGTTAGTTAAAACAGTATGACATATTGGCGCCAATTCTACCATGCCTCAATGTCGACTAAACTTTATTTTCTTCTAATATAAATTAAACCGAGTGGCTTGAAACAAGGTATTTTTCAAATTAAAAGAGAAGGTAACCTTTGTTGTTTTATTAATTAGCGATTTATTTATCGTTGATAGCCTGACACGTCTTAAATGAACTAAATGACGAAACGAGACTCTCTAATTTTAAAATGACCTTGATTCAAACAATAAAAGGTTTAAATGGCATTTGAAGAAAAAAATGTTCAACCGAACTTAGAGGGATGGTAGAATCGGTGCCATTGATAATCGGACATTTTGTAATATTGACGAAGTTTAGGGTAGCTTTTAATCAAATTGCCGTACAGATAAACTTAACAAATATTCGACTAATACAATAGAAAGAAGAAAATGCGTTTTGTAAAAACACTGGCTTTGATATACGTACACGACATAGCAACTATCGATACAGAGTAACCTCTAGTAATCGCGTCATAAACCCCTCTTATCGGAGTAGTTACTATAAGATATTTAAGTTCCGTTATAAGGTAATCTGGGTATTTTCAAGTTGCGAGTCAATCGGTATGGTCGAGGCAAGCGTGTGCTATCGTAGACTGCATCTTCGCTTAACATCAGGCGAGATATCGGCCAAACACAAGCATATATTTCAATATATAGAAAAGTCTAAAAAAAGATGTTTTTTAAATATTGTCAGTTAAATTTTGTACAACATTTTTCAACTCGCATTCGCTTTTCCAACATCTTCGCTTAACAATCAAAAATATATATATTCACTACTGGAACATGTTCGCCTTATGATCTATTTCAAATAGAATTGCTCTCTACGACGCATATAAAAAAAAATATATATTCAATAAAAATTATGGCGGAATTGAAAACTTGAAAACGCTGCTTTGGACCATAAGCCTTAATTGTCTTATGTTTTGTAGACCTCAATATATTAGCAGGAAAATGGTTATGTTCTCTTTTATTGTAAGACCTTAATAAATTATAGCTATCTGAGTTATTTCCTCCTTTAAAAGTTCAAACTGATTTAAAGGTTATGATCCGACTTCCCGTTACTCTCACGAGCTCGTCATAAAATAAGAATAAAAGGAACTGGACTAATCAAAAGAAGTCTTTTAAATGAACCCGTATGTAGTTAAAAATGTGATTAAAGTGAGTTAACGCTGCATTAATCGTGTAACCGTCGCCTTAGCGTTACTTTGTTTGCGAGTGTCATAAAGTGCAATATGCATTGACTCGGCCCACACTGCCCCCGCTACGGTGTCCACCTTAATCACTCAAATTTATGCACTTTTTATAATACACACTAATGAAAGTATCCTTTAAAATGTGATATTAAAACCGCTCCAAGAATTGGACAAAATTTAAAATGCGGGTAATAAAGTACACTCGAATAATAAACACTTTCTCATCCGTGGCAGATTGGGTATTGTGACCAACTTTGTTTTAATATTAAAGGTAACTACGCAAATCCCTTTCAAAATGAGTACCTACTTTGTTGAAATTATACATTTTCACTCACAGTTACTTAAGGACAATTTGTCGAGTCCGCATTTCGCTGAGATTTTGGGGATTTCTAATTTAACTCCGTGATGGAATAGATTGAGGCGTAAAATTGTTGGGAGAAGACAGGATGATTTTCGCGTCATCCAGACATAAAGGCCTGTAATTGTTGCGCATCGACTGGAACTAATACGGGAGAAATGGAACGAGATACGAGGCTAAGGAGGATCGTAGAAAATAATTTATCCGCGACGATAGAACAAAGAGCGGCCCACAATGGAACAAAAGAACCTTTGGAAGCGAACCCGGTTTGTTTTCTGACGGAAGCCTAATATAGGGAATCGATTGGTCGCAGACGCCAGCGAAGGGTACGCTCGTTTCCGTTCCCTGATAAAAATGCTCAATGGCGCTGTAAGTAGGGATGAGATGTTTTTAATTTGAAAATTCTTCTATCTAATCTTTAAGAATTATTATCATGAATGCGCTTAATATTTTCTGAAAACTAGAAAAACTTTTTAGCATTATTTATTTTTCCCTGACTCCAATTTGACCATTTCATTATCATTTTGTGCTACACATACTCCGTACTTCGTACTCTTGCGGTGATAATTTAAATTTCGAAACCTTTTTGTGAGTTGAGTATAAAATAGATTAGACTATACGCTCATGCATATTTGAAATAAAATCGGATAAAGTTCCTTGGATAAAGTGGAGCGGTCTCAGTCGTCGAAGTCAAACGTCAATTTTCCGTAAATCGGTGGGTATCCGACAGAGCGGGACGTGTGTGGTTGAACCGTGGAAAAACTATGGTTGCTACTAAAAATCTTTTAGATATACAATATGTAGCAAAAAGGTTCAACAATACTGAAGGGTATGTACGTACCTACTGTTAATTATGAACAACTGTAACTGTAACTGTGTGTGTGTGTGTGTATGGGGCCAACCTAAAAATCGTGAAGAAAAAAAACAGCTGTTCCATAAAAAAAATATATATATTATTATTATTAATATGTATGTTTTTATATTTTTCACGATTTCAAGGTTGGCGCCATACTAAAAGTTGTTCGTAATGACGACTACATACATACTCTTCAGTATTGTTGTAACTTTTTGTTACACATTCTATACGGATGTTTTATGATGGAACTAACCCAGAATAAAAATGTTTCTTATCGCAATCGTATATTAAGTTAAATTAAATATCGGAAGGCAGATTGGAAATAAAAACGTCATACATCGCATAGTTAAAATGTATGATTGATACCGTTTAAAGCAGGCACGAAATATCGGTGGACAAATATCGGTGGACAAATATCGGTGGACATTAATTTCACACAGCGCCATCTAGCCCCAAACTAAGCAAAGCTTGTAATATGGAAACTAGATAGCTGATATAATACTTATATACTTTTTGTTTTGTAAATACATACTACATCCAGACACAGAACAAACATCTATGTTCGCCACATAAATGTTTGCCCTTGGTGGGGATCGAACTCACGCCCTACAGCTCGAAACAAAAACAAACGTGAACAGCATTTTACTAATGTATGTGATACGCTTGCGCTGGCTGTCCTTTCGTGTAGATGCCGTCGCCGATGGAGAACTCTTGCCTAGAATAAGAAACCGATTTAAACTCACAAAAACTTACATGTTTACGATACAAAGCAATAATATCAAATCAATGTGCTATATCTTTATATTTACGGCTAGCGTAGTGTCGATAGAACTCTCACTTCGGTATCGGTTATCCGTATAAAATTCATATAGTAGTATCCCTAGCGAGCACTATTCTCCCCTAGAATTTTTACATTCAGACGCTGATTTTACATTTTCAAACTTAGGAACGTGATCTGAGAGCAAAGTTTGTATCGTTTGATATTATAACCGCATTTTTTGTGAGATTTTCCGCAGTTACATAGTCTGGATAGTCACAAGAAAAAAGAAATAGTTTCTAGTTACATTTACCAGAAAATATAAGTATACACTCATCGCGAAGCTTTTCTTTTAAAGCACACTTCATATAAAATGTGTATTGCAACTAAATTAAAATATAAACTGCTAATCAGAATTCATTCATAAAAATAATTGATTAAAGTTATAAAACATATAACGTTCGGACATAAATACGAGAACAGCAAAATATTTTACAACCTATCATTTTTGCCGGCAGTAACTCGAAAGTTTAATTCAAAACCTGTAATTTTGCACGTCCACGATGGTTGTTTTGTACTATACCTATTACCAGTTACGAGATTTAAATCAGCCATGGTAAAGTAAATTGTTTATTAATTGCATCGTGGTATAACTGCATTCGACCAATAAAAACAGGGTTACCATGTTTCGGAAAAAGTAATACGTACAAAGTGATAGCTGATTGGTTTGGTTCTCGGATAAAATACAATCCAAAACAAATTTTTTTTTCTTTGTTTTGGTTTGTTTGGACAGCCACATTTATCCGTTTTTTTTTCCTTAAGTAGGTACGAACACAACATACTAACCGACATAGGTCGCAGGGTTTGCAAGTTGAAGTGGCAATGGGCAGGCCACATCGCTTGACGAACTGATAACCGATGGGGAAGAAAGGTTCTTGAGTGCGACCGCGAATCGGAAGACGAAAGTATGATGATGAACACAACAAACTTATTAGAAGGACAACTTTTATATGTTATGTTATGTTAGAGGCATGGCGTTACTTTGCTTGCGTCCAAAGTGGCATGCCAATGGTTTTTCTTCTGATCAACTGTAACGAAAGATTTCGTCTGAAGATCACCTTCAAATTAAATTATTCAGTTTGCATTGCTTTTAATATTTTTTTCGTTTTATTGAAACAATCATAAATTCGTGTTTGGCCACCAACTCTCTTGTTGGTAAGCAGGGATATTGTGGTCGATAACGTAGCTCGCAGACTTAGAAGATACTTGTCTGGCAAGTAAAATCATGATATAGGTCTTTAAGTAGCACAGAAATAAAAAAAATTACATCCCTATACTATACTACTCAGTTTCTCTTTGTAAAAAAAATATATCATTTCGTCTGCTATAATAATAAGGACTTACTAAGGAATGGTCATTGGCCATCCACTCCATAAACTTTTTTGCTCGCAGTATGTAATTGAATTTCATTATTATTTAACCAAATGTTTGCATTAGTTCTTCCGGTAGCGTAGTAATTCAAATTCTTGACATCACTAAGACTAAGACACTTGAGATCACACGATAACTCATTTTTTTTTTGTAAAATACACCATCCGTTCGTATGCTATTATAAAATAGAATGGCTATCCACTTCATAAAGTTTTCGTGCTCTTGATTGTAATTGAATTTCATTATTAATAACCCAAAAGTAGATGTGTGCTTTTTAAACAAATTTAAAATTGCTTCCGTTCGTCCTTTTTGAAAATAATTTACTGTTGCAGCGGAATATGATGCAAACTTTAACTGCGTTAAACATTTAAATAGAAACAGTATATACAAGTTAAAATATGGATCATTGCATTCATCACATCTATGAATACTACAATGTTTATCCTAAGATAGCCTTTGTAGAGCTAACAGATTAAATATTTGCAAAACAGTGTAGGCTAGCAATATTTTGTACTTTCGAAAGGCTAGAAACAATGTAGCAGCTCTACGCGAGCCTTCCTATAATCTCTGATAGATTTAAGCAGCGGGACCCGAACCCGCGTATCGTATTCGTGCAACCGTCCAGTCGCTATCGCGTCTCGGGTAATCCGATAATAATGAATGGAAAATACTGAGGGAACTGTAACATGGTGAATTTTATGGGTAGAACAAGAGGTGTCGCGTTTCGTAGTAGAAAATGTTTTATAGACTCTGCAACTGTGGATAAATTTAACAATTAATTTAAGTGCACGGCTTCGTTTAAATTGAACGACATCGTGAATATGATGTTTATTGTATGGCTTAAGTGTATCGCCATTTTACTGCCCTTTCTTAACATTTATATTTAAAAGTATACAGACGACACTTTTTAAAACATAGTATATTTTTTTGAAATACGTTTCACAATCCCTTGGAGAATACTGTGAAAGGCACAGAAATAACAGTTAAATTACAAAACTAAAAGCAGCCCTTATAAAAATCAGAGTCTTTTGGGATAACATTATTGAAACGCTTTGAATTTGAATCTTACTATCAACCACCTTTACCTGTATTCTACATTTAAATATAAAGGATGTTTGCCTTGAACTAAGTCAGAACATTTGAGAAAAAAAAAACTAATCACAGGGAAGTCATGGTCACATGGTCACACTGCCATTTCATCACAGTAGACGAATGTACTGCGAAAAACCTGAACTTTAGATACTGATCAAAATCACGAACATTGCTCTTATTAGTAAGGTCGCATCATTAGTTTGCCACCATACTTGCCACCACCATCTGCTGTATAAGGGTCTTAATTATCTCGGATCCAGCACCCATAAGGCACCATACCGTGGTACTGCCGTCGCTGGTATCGTGCCAATCTGCCCGTCGTAAATAACGCATACAGTGCCGAGGAAAACAGTGATAATGTTTGGTGCAAATGGAATTTGCACCAAACATTATAACATATTTGCGCTGTTGGTTTAAGGCTCTGGGTATGAAAGCTATGCATTTACTTGCAATTGGTTTTTGTTAATCTGTTAGATTTGTTACTCAATTATACTTATGATACGAGTTGCTTGTATGTTTTATATCATGAACGTAGAAGTACTCGTATAAAATTTTTTTTTGCTACTACAAAATTATGTATTTATTTGACAGCGCGATGTGATTGGTGCCGAGACAAACCACGGTGGTTTTTCGGTACTACTTATGATGTAATAATGTATGTACAAATTGTAAAGAATAAATAAAAAATAAAAATTTAATCACCATAACGTTCTACGATCTTTCAGGATTGACTAAATGCTTGTAACTTGTAACTTTAAATTAGTGAATGATGTGTAGCATGGAGCTTGTAACTTTCAATCTATTGTGTTTGACTTGTAATTCTAACCTGTAACTTTTCCTCAATTAAAATTAAAACGGACCTTATCTGACTGTTCTTCTAGATCGACGTAATAAATCCTTAGTCACACCATCGCGTACCATCACTTGCTAGCCAAATGTGAATACTCTATTTAAAAAATTACCTTTATGCATTGAGCTAATATAACAATAGAGACACAAACGTTCAAAAAAAATGTCCGCGCCAAAACTCGGCGCACGCCATACAGTGCGCCGACTTTTTGAACGCCTTGAACTACGATAAGACACAAGCGCTCAACCATACATTGAATACTATACAAGCGACATAACATCTAAATTCAAACAATTGTAAACTTTATAATGCACGTATAGGTATGTACAACGGCATGCGCACCGCGAGAAAAATTTGTCGTGTCGTTATGTCGTGAGAAAACGAGACAGACTTATACAGAGTCGTAACCTTGTCCTGTTTATAAGAATCGAGAAAATTTACTCGCGGTGCGCATGCTAGCCCTGCTGGACGTTTTTTGACTGTTTTCACTTAGAGATTATGACTCTTTAGATATTAGCTCAAAGCCTTAATGTTGTACATGGTGCATATTCGCTAAGTACGCGTCAAATTTCGTTTCGATTAAATATTTTTGGAATTGATTTAAATATTTTTATTTTTAACGGGATAATCAGCAGTTAACTACAATGTTGCTGTTTGCATTGTTACATACCATGTTACATACTTTGATTTCTGCTGCTTAATGGAAACCGTGGAAGTTTAGGTTCTGCGTAGATAAGTAGAGTGCATATAGGTCGGGCATCGTGCCCGTCGTCGGATCGTCCCTGTCATGTTAATAAATCTCGTTTAATGAGAATCGGCGATGGTATGGATTAGGTCGAAGAGTGCACCGATACGGCGCACTGATGTTCGGCTTTCGCACTCGAGGAAAAATTAAAAAGATTTCTCGAATATCCTCAACGGCTATAAGCAAATTACGAGTGAGTTAACAGGTACTATAGGTACTACTGACAAATCATACAAAATTAATGACCGCTTGTTGAAAAATGGCCGCTTCCGATAATTAAAAGTAAACAGTTTTCGTGAATCGCCTATTAAATTAAATATTAAAGCGTGCAAAAATTCGTTCGTGCATTCATTGTTTTTCTTATCCTTTCACATGCAGTGGTGAATTGATATTGCAATATTCATATAATCGGGAAACTCGTATGAAGTCGGTCTAACTGCACGCGTTCGTATTTCCCGCCTCGAGGGCAATGGGATTGTTAAAAATGTATCGTTATGTAAAATAACAAGCACAGCTGTTCGCGTTCAGGCACACGTGCCACCTGAAAATGTCGGAATTAATATGAAATTGTAGCACTCTTATTCGACCAGTATACCATACATAAACTCGCAAAAACTGTTAAAAAGGAAGGTTCTTATTCTTTCGTTCGACTGAATTGCCAGCTAAAATATCATATTTTTGTATGAAGTGATTCCACACTTATGGTATTTCTATGTTTTTAAAGCTTAAACTGGAAGAAAAATTATGACCTCCGGCAGGACGAGACCCTGCATACGAGCAGTCTCTATGGGTTTCCGTCTCAACTGCTTTGCCAATTAAGCTACAGAAAAACAGACTGTCACGACCTGACACGTGTGTGGCGTCTGTTTACAGATGGCGCCCCCAACGCTTTAGTTGGTAGCTTGTAACCGGTTGGGAAATTTGGCATATAAGGCAGAGACTTTCTGTAGCTTAATTGCCAAAGCAGTTGGTACGGAAACCCATAGAGACTGCTCGTATGCAGGTTCGAGTCCTGCCGGAGGACATAATTTGTATTCCTGTTTAAGCTTTAAAAACATAAAATATCATAGTTAGAATACGGTCAGAAGATCTCTAACATAGCACGACGGTTCGCTATATTAGGAAAAAATAATCGTTAACGAATTGTCATGAGGTAACCCTTAGTTATAAGTTCCACTCTCAAACACCGACCCGAGCACTGACCGAATTTTCCGTTGCCAAACTTTCGCCTTATAGCTCGATCTTATAGTTCGTATACCCAGACGAGCTCTGCCACGACCTCGCCACGCGCTAAAACTATGGAATGTACAGTTAATTACATCTGCAAAGAATAAGGTCATAAGTATCTAATTATTACAACTCGACATAGTTTATGTCAAACAGATTAGAAAGCCTGGGAGTTATAGAGCTTGTGATGTACACAACCAATATCTAGAAATTATTTAGTGTAAAATGATTTGTTCTACTACTATGTAACATCGCAGTATCTAAATGCCAACCGCAAAAGCTAGACGAACAAATATTTCACGTGGGTAGGTATTTAGTCAAAGCCTACGCATAAATCTCAACTAGAGTCGAATACCGGCGGGATACTAAGATGTCATTCGAACAGAAGGCGCTTAACACAAGCGAATAGGTGGCAGGTAATCCAGCTTAGTGGTAAAGGATTACAAGTAAATGCTTAATGCTCTATACGCCCTCGTTACTTGATCCTCCCCTGGTTGATGTAGATCGCTTGGGAATTGCCGCTTATTGTACGGATCTGTATAGAATGACACAATACGAATCATGGGCTGTAATGTTACAGCGGATTTAATGCTCTGAAAGCGTTTGACCTTTCCGCTGAGGAAAAGCCTCTTGAATGTATCTGGTGAATGAAGTCGTTCTAAGGAAATACTCACAAAAGGAACCAGTACATTGTGTCACTTGCGCTATATTTCCTTTCCATTATGTCCATAACTGAAGCTTTGGTGACTTTTTTAAATCCCGAAGGTACAGGCTCCCTTTGAAGTTACCGTTTATAGAACTGTAAAGTCAGATTACTTCATCAAAAAGTAAATCAAATGGGAGATTTTCTGACAGGCAATAAAAAAAAAGCTCATTGTAGATGGCTATGACTTTTCGCAGACCAGACGTGGCTGTCATTGTCAAGTTTTTTAATTTATTTCATGTGCCACATATCAAAAATACAAGCTGTTTTTGACTGGCACGTTTAGTCTGGAAAGTTGTCTAATCTAGTTGAAAGAAACAACTTTTTTTTGAAATCATGTTTGGAAAACCGCTCATTGGTTGAACGTAACCTAGTTTTTATAGAAATACATACATACATATTCAAATACAAAATAGCAGGAAAATCTGGAAAATTGAACTGGTGGAACAATTTCTTCTAATTGCAATACATTAGACTTTATAGACATTATACATAGAAACAAAATTCCTTAGTTTAGTAACACTACTATCTTATCGTGTGTATATCCCATTTAATAACGACGACGGGACTTATAAGGTGCGAGAACTTGCATTGTTGCTCCGTGTACTTGTGTAAGTGTCGCCCTCTCGCGGAGCTAACATTTACTTGTACATGAAGTAAGAGCGCGAAGTACTTATGTTACGTTTATTGGTAGCACTTATAAGCATAAGAAGAGAGTAGTAGTGTAAAGAGCTATACTTAATACATTTTTCTATACAAATCATTCATTCTATTTCGTCGCAAAGTTAATTTCCTGTAATAATTATATTCTTTGTAAACATAAAGGAAATGCTTGTAGAAATAACAGGCTATGTTTGTAGTTGGATATAATAAATTGTGTGGTCTATCACATTTACATTATGTACGTAATATAATCATAATAATCGTGGTTGGTAAGTGAAGATGCCGTCGAAGATGAAACACGCGGGCCTAGAACGTATTTATCTTCTCCGACCTTGAAAATATCTAAAGTATATATCTCAGGAAGCCGACATCTTATTCCGTTCCTAAGCCGTATGAAATAGAAACGTAGAGTCAAAATGTGTGGAACAATAATGGCAGTGGGCCGTCTTTAATAAATATGTACCGACATATTTTATCCAGTCACAATAACAGTCTTTTAATACAACTACATAATAAATCGGTATTTAATTTGACGCCGTGTCTTCGGCGTTTTAGAAGTGCACAAACAACTCGGGGACCAACATGCTATTGTTTGCAAATATCAACAAGAAACTTAGCAGAGTATAACAGTTAACAAACTCTCTATATTTGCACAAGTTTTCACACTTTCTCCGTTTAAATATTGTACCATAATAGGTACCTACGCTATAATAGGTTTTTTATGTGCGCGTTGGTTTTATTTTTCACATAAAAATATTAAATTTCATTCAAACTTGCACTCCTTTTTCTTAATACATGCAAATAATTAACTCATTAGTTAGTTGTATTAAGAAAAAAAAAGGCTGACAAACTTAGAAACAAAGAAATAAAGAAATAGATATGCATAATACTGTTTTCAAATCAGGCCAAACAAAATTATATATTATTTTTAAAAAAATACATTATTATAATCACTACCCAAAAGCTACGCCCAAGCTACCGTTTGTCCTTATTTTGAACAAGCACATATTTTATGTATGTCGAACCGATGTTAGAGATGGAAAATCCATTAAACATTAATCCAGAAAGAGATGGTTTTTCGCCATTATTGTGAACACTGAGAATGGGATCTCCACGGATACATAGCATTTTATGGTGCAATTTGGTAATGTAGGTTCTTTTTATGAAGTCCAGTGTCCATGTCGCTTTTTCGTTTACAAAGTGATGTTTAATGCTTAAAAGGGAAACAGGCACGCTTTTAGTTCTTGCCTTGAGAGCCTCAATTCAGCCGCGGCCTAATCTTTTGTGCCCGTTTCGTAAAACACTAATATACGGGGTTACGTGGAAGTCTTTGTACTCATTATTCTGAACTACTTTTACTATGGGGTCAAACCCGAAAACACAAAAAAAACCAGATGTTCCATAGATTTTATCGAAGGCTAATGTTTTTTTTCTATGGAATCACTTATTTATCGCGAATTCTGGATTGGGCCCGTTGCAAAGGTTGTTTACAATGACGAGTACAGTGACCCCTTCCGGCTTAATAATACCCCTGTATAGAGTTATCAATACTAATATGAGAACTACTTAAATAATAATTATTAAATTGACTTAATAGGTATTTATGATACTAGTGCGGTAAGTTGGTTTTTACAAACGAGTAGACGAATGTAAGCCATTACCATAGTCACGAGTTTGTAAAATCCAATACCGCACGAGTGCCATACAACGTTTTACAACACATTTGCGAGAAAACAGCTAACAGAAAACTTACAAAAGAGAATGAGCCAATATTTATTATATTGTTTTTATTATATCGGACGGAAAGTCGCAACTAAATACCTACTTGACACTGGCAAATGCTCTAAGTGCGATGCCATAATCCTTCTAGGAGGAAAGAAGACAAAAAACTTCGTCTTCGTTAAAACGTAAAAATATTTTCCGTATCTAACGTTTTCTTGACGACTATAAAATTTGACTAAATCGTTTGTAAATAAGCGTTAGTACCATGATTGGTCAGTGGTTAGCGCGTTAAGATCGCACGTCGAGGAGTGTGAGTTCAAATGTCAACAATGAGCTTGAGCTGCCGGTGAAAGAAACATAGTGAGGAAACCACAGCTAGGAGGTAGGGCACTTTCTAGTAGTAGTTAGCTACTACCCTTCAGTCGAAAATCTGCCGCTAAATCCCTAACGGTGTGTTCCTTCAGCCTCTATCAAAAGTCAATTCGTATTCCAGTCTGGGTATGTTTACCATCTTCCATAACACCATTACTTATCATCAGGTGAGCTGTGGTCAAACACCTAGTTGGTCAAGCATAAAAAATGACTCTCGCAACTAATTGAATCGCAAGTAAATGTGCGGCGTGTTCTTCTCTAAGAAAAAACGACCGCATTCATAACCTGTCAAGTTGCCTAGTCCGGGATAAACTACGGGATATACAGCATTGTTCGGGGAAATCAACGCCGACAATCTTTCCGGGATCGGATCGGATCTTATCCGGTTGCGTCGGATCCTCCCCGGATCGGATCGCTCGCTAGATCCTGTGTTCTAGAGCCGGCCTTATAAGTACACGACATCTGCCGGGATTATCAACGGGTAGTCGTTTCTTGTATCCGTGTTATTCCGTATGGTTTGTTTCTTTTCCAAAAGGAAATGCCTGTTATTGTCTTTCTGCTAGAGTTAGTTTTCGATTGTGCTTACACTGTATACAAATTACAAATAATATATCAATTTAAGAATTTCCATGTGTGGTTTAGAAATGTATTGTGTAATCTGACAAGGTATTATGATTTCTAAAAATAAACTTTTCCTGAGCTGTCCAAAAGCGATTAACAAAATGGGCAGAATATAGGTATGCTTAGACCTGTAGTTAGCGACGGCTACTGATATATAATAACTAGAGGGGGGGGACCTCTAGTTATTAGCAGATGCAATTTTTTTTTATACCCCCCAAACCTGGATTGAACTACCCAAATATCAATTTTCATCACTATAACTTCAAAAAGTAAAGAACTTTCCATACAACATTGAACCCCCCCTTCGCCCCTAAAATTATCTCTGTCAAATAATACTGAAAACAGCATTTTTAATTTGAAATGTACTATCCAAATCCAAATTTTCAGGACTAAAAGTCAAAAACAAAGAGCTTTCATACAAAATTTCCCCCCTTTTTCCCCTTAGGGGTCGAATTTCGAAAAATCCTTTCTTAGTACACCCTACGCATCAAGACGAATACACCCACCCTCCAAATTTCAAAACTACGACCAGCGGTTTGGGCTGTGCGTTGTCTGTGAGTCAATCAGTCAGTCATTCAGACAAAGATTCTTATAGATTAGATTATTTTTAATTATATTTTTAGCCTGGGAATACTCAGAAAGATATTCAAATAGAAGCGTAGGAAACCAAACCACATTGCATCGTAATTAGATCTATTTTAAAAAATGTTACAAAATGGCATTTGAGCGTGTTACTCCAAATGCGCGATTGCATTACGTCATATGTAGTGACAATACGATTATGTGTGAAACTTGCGACAGCGGTTTTCCGTACTATTGCTTTACTGTACTTTGACCTAAGAAGTAGGGCTTTCGCTTTTGTGAATCGCTCAGTGATACCACAGAATAAATAATAGTTAGATATACCTAAAATGTGACACGTTATGGTATGTGGTTGCCTAAAAAGCCCTTCTTTCATAAACACGTTCTCATGTCTCAAACATTGTCCTTAATCGATTTAACGTGTCCGTCGCCCACCGGTTCACGGTTCGCGCTAACAAAAACAAGGTTTCCCTACACACCCCTGTATGATTGCTGTTGCTACTGATTGTGTGTTTGCTCAGCTAAGTACCGTGGCACTGGATTCGGTTTGTACGTGACTGTACCGCGGCCTCTTTGTCATTATTTGGAGCGTTGTTTTTGAAGAGGGGACACTGGAGGGTTAGGTAAATACAGGAAATCAAGTATTTATTATTTTGCCATGCACGTGTAAATCTTGAGATGGCGATCGGTTATCGATGATAAATTAATAGTTTGAACAATATTATCGCCGATATTTTTTAAGGTTGATTGGTTGACCGCAGCTGATCTGACTTTAAGGGTCATATTAATAAACGTGGAGATGCCTCAGAATAGATAATCCATCTTTTGTCTTATTTTTTCTTTTTTTTTTTTTTTTTTTTTTTTTTTAAGGAAAAAGACGGAACGATTATTCTACAGCTGCTCCACGATTAATAAGGCTTTAAGGTCTGGTTGATGATGGTAAACCGTCTGGCCTGGAATGAGAACAAGAAGACAATAAGGCTCTCTGAGTAAGGTTGCAGGCATACTATTCAGCGCAATGCCGCTTATACCTTTTTTTTTATTTGTAGTGGTAGGGCTTTATTGCAGCTTCTGTTTAGGGAACTACCACACTTTTGACAGTTATTCAACGCCAAGCAGTAGTTTGCCGGCATTACTATGTTTCGGTTTGAAAGGCAATGTAACCAGAGAAATGACTGCGCATAAAGATATTTCCCATCTTATATCTCAGGGTATCGAGCGCAGTGCAGAGCGGCGCAGGATTTTGTTCGTAACTTCACAATTCTAGCACTACTACTGTTTTCGGCAGGTGTGACACTTACCTAGCGTACGCCTCGCAAGACTCGTCACTCAATTCCTTTAAAAAATATCTTGAAGTGTGCAGACTAAGTTGACGATACTTTTGCCACGAATAAACTATTGTCTATTGTCTATTGTCTACGATGAGAAAGGTATTGATAAATACTTGCTGAGCTACTATCGTTAAAATTACATCATTATTCGTATGACAACTTTACGTGAATACTTTAACTAGAAGATTTCAATGAGACTTAGGTAACTACTTACTAGAACTAGTGCAGTGGGTACCTAAAAGCTCGCCGTTTGAACAAACAGATTGATTAACGCCACTCTAACTCTATCTATTTCAATTATCGTATCTACTTAACTACTTAGTAAAGATAGATAACGGCGAGGTTATAAATAAATCATCTGTAGTTAATCACGTCCGCGAGACGGGGGATAGTCAGCGCAAATTAGCGAGTGCGCCGCGAGATAGGGCAGTTTGTAAACACAGGGGGCTTAAGCTATAAACTGAAGGCGACATTACGAGTAGATCTCCCCTACGAAGCAGTGTCAAGTTACAAGCTTAGGCAGTAGCGGATCATTGAATTATAGAATAGTTTTATATATATATATATTTTATAATAGTTATAGTTTTTTGTTAGTTTTCCTTGTTTTTGATTATTTCTATCTCATAGTTCCCTGGGAGAGATCGCCTTACTAACTTATAAGATTAGACAGAAAAATAGATTAAGATTAATAATTGATTGATCATGTCAAAAAGAACACATACAGCATAAAATTGCTTAAATACCAGTGCAAAAAATTGCCACCTCATCGCTAAAAGCTAACACTTCTAGGGAAACTTAAGTTATAGTTGTTTTCATCACACTTGCTCGTAAAGTAGATCTTATTACATCGTTTTTAGGCTCATAATCCAAGCTATTATACACGCGTGCTTTTTACTTTACATTACGGCACTTGTACTATAATAGGTATAACCCGGTAAAGTCAAGTTTGTACGTGACTGCAATTAGACGTACGTGTACGAAGCACTCTTAATATAGCCGGGTAATACTTACAGTTTTTTTGTAATACCAACAAAGAGTTCTTATGCCGCTGTACACGTACATGTCAACCTGCGCGCGCATTACTGATTTGGGCGCCATTTTCCGCAAATGTTTGTTGACGTTTTCGCTGTGTGGTTGATTATTATCAAAAAAAATTGTTTTTTTCCTCGCAAGTGTGACGAAAACAGTCGTATGGAACTCTTGTGCTATTAGTCATTACGCTCTCGGCTTTCTTATCGCGCTCGCCTGCGGCTCGCGCGCATAATACCGCCTCTAGTGTAATGACCAACATAGCACACTCGTATCATAATGTACTATTATGATACTAGTGCGGTAAAAACCAATACCGCACGAGTGCCATACAACGATTTACAACACATTTGCGAGAAAACAGATAACAGAAGTAATTACAACAGATGATGAGGCAAACTTTATTATTTTGTTTATAAATATCGGTCGGAAAGTCGCAATTAAATACTTAACATTAGCAAATGCATAAAGTGCGATGCCATAATCCTACTAGGAGGAAAAAAAACTTCGTTCTATAGTTCGTCTTCGTTAAAACGTTTCTAATATAAGTGTCTTTTTGTGATGTTTCCAAAACTCCGAAGAAGCTTTACTAGAGCATGGCTGGACTTTGAACTTTGGACTTTGACTGTGATGTAGACTCATTCGACATGAAAATTATCAAAAACTTGATACAAATAAATACTTGGCACTGGCAAATGCACAAAGTGCGACGCCATAATCCTCCAAGGAGGAAAGATGAAATGGCGCGAATGAACAAATGGCGGTACGTGCGCGTGGTGAAAATTAGAACTACGAGTACATCATTCGTCTCATTTTCTGTTAAGTGAGATAAACGTACTGAGCAAAAGCGCTTCCAAGGAGGTTCGATCACTCAGCTTATTTATTATCTTAATGTGAAACTCTTTGGTGGTTGACCTGACCTGACCAGCTGTTATTTTTTCGTGATTTCTGCTTTGATTTTATAGTAAAACTTGTACATAAATGATGAGTTTAATGACCCCCTAAGATATTGCTCATGAATTCAACAACAGCCTGTAGTTTTATAAGCTCCGACGTAATTAAAGCTTATGCCTTTTACCATTCACGAAGATTCGAGTCGCGTGGCTGCGCATCTTTTGTTCTAATTATTAGCTCCTGCCCTATAAAGCTTGAGGATGTTCTATAAACTCTGTAGTTGTTCAGCTTAATTCCAAAAAGCAGGACGACGATACACAAATCCTATACTTCTGTCTCTCTTACTCCGCTTTGAATATCCGCCGCAACGTTTGATAGTAATTTTCCGCCCCGGGATGCTGTAATTGCCCTTTCAACCCTTCTTTGCTCATTTTATATTCCGAGTAACAACTTTAAAATTGCTTACTCTGAAGCACCTACAGATAATGCGTATTTAAGATTAAAACGCCGGTTTTAATTAACGCCATCGTAATTTTAAGGAAAATTTACGAAAATCAAAGTTTTGTTATTTGAGATAAACAAGTAGTTCGTAGACAACAACCGACGTAGTCGAAAATTTTCTTAAGCAAATTTTCAAGGCTTTTCGAAAGGAACGTTGGGCGAGTCATAAAGATTAATAATAATCGTAGTTAATTTAAGGTATATTGGGGACGAGGAAACAGACGATAACAAAGAACAACAGACCGCAATGTTTGCTATCAAGCCTTCATTACTGTTTTCGTACAAAGTGTACCAGTTTTCTAGAAGGCAACGTTTCTCCGCTATCGCTTCCTACCATTATCGGTTGGCTACGCAGAAACCTGGCCTTAACTAATGTCTCCTTTTGTGACCGCTCGGCCGGTTTAATCAGTTGTTTATATTATTGCCTGCGTCTGCGCGATTTAATCGTCCTTTTACCGTTTCTCATTGTATCTCCTTAAGCTCGTTGGTTGTTTGCAATCAGTTGAATTCTTCAATGTTTCGAGAGGATTTTATCAAATAATTGTTTTCGTTATTTTATTTACGCTCTACCAAAAGCCTCGAGCTACGTGGACTTCCGCTCGTAACTCTGAGATATAGGGCTTTACTTAAAAACGCTGCTTAAGTTAACTAACGTCATTTAATTTCTACTAAATACAAAAATGACAGATAAACGATGTTTTATGTAAGTTCCATGCTTAATCTGTTTTTGTCGTGTAAGTTTACTTAGTAGATAGAACTACGTTTGCGTGCTATTTACAAGGGTTCTAAAACTTCAAAAGTATGGCGTAGACAAAAATATTATTAGAAAAGAACCCTACCATTAAAACATAATAAATACACACTTTATTATTTACTTATTGTTTTACGAGAGTAACACTGAAACTTTTTAGGCCATCAAAAAATAAAGAAAGCCGCAACTGTTTGACAAATAATTAAAAGTTTTTAAAATAATTCCTTTCGCAATCTAAGCATCGTGGCATAATTACGATTGAACCACTTAGTGGGCCCACTCTTCTTTAGGGATCTCCAGCACAACCTTTACAAACACTGCCACCGCTTCTTCGGCGTCCTGAAATCGGATTCCTCGTCCTTCGGCGTGAGGTACATGGTGGATTGTTCGTCTAGCTGAGTGTGCTGACGCGCCGTCCTGGTGTAGGAAGATCCTGCTACGGGGAAGCTGCTCTTAATGTTCTGGACGCTCAATATACCTCATTTAATTATAAATGGGTTCTGTTTTCAAAAAATAGTGTTAGCTTTTTCCGTATTGGTTCTAGGCTGGCCAGTTCTAAAAACTTTCAGTGTCACCCTCGTACCTGTAAAATCTGCTAGTGTAGATATTAGTTTATTACGCTTCTACCTGCGTCTGCTAATAGTTACCCCTCTCAAACTATGAAATTGATGATGGTGTAAAGTCACTAGGTCAAACTTACCCTGCCTTATGTAACGTATAACGGTGTTCATAGTTGCTAAGGACTGAAGTGCTCGATGTTTGTTTAGGATTAAGATATTTAGGCGCGAGTTGAGCGATAAACAAAGGCAGCGGCCGCAAACTGTTGTTTGTACAATTGTACATGCATGATAACGCCCAGTCGACCATCGGCTTTAGCAGTTTCTGAGGCTTTAATAGCTGGTTTCGATTTACGCAGGGAGAGTCATAATGTTACCAGAATTACATTTTTAATAATTATTTTGTGTAGTGTTTATCAAGGCGTGTCGACGACATTGTCACCATCGCGGGTCGTAGGTACCTGGACCAGATTAGCACAGGACCGAGGCATAGCAATAAAGTCGTGATAATGATGATAGTGTTGTCATTGGTGTGACTTGTTGTTTATTTTATTTTATTTTATTCGGGAAACTAACAGCGACAAAAAAACATAATTACTAAACATTTAGAAACTATGCTCCATTTAAGAGTTTCCGCATATTCTATGCACCTAATTCCTTAAAATATTAGTAAGGAAGCAAAAAAAAAGTAGGTAAAGGTTCTTGAGTGGCGACCGCGAACCGGAAGACGCAGCGTAGGAAGGCCTCCCACTAGGTGGACCGACGACATTGTAAAAGTCGCGGGCAACCGGTGGATGCAAATGGCAGGTTGTCGTACAGTGTGGCAGTCTAAGGGGGAGGCCTTCGTTCAGCAGTGGACGTCTCCGGGCTGATGATGAAGGACGCAAAAATTTGTGTGCTACGAGTAGCATGTTGGTCCTCATACAACTGTTTTACGACCGAACGGATTTGGTCGAAATTTGATATGGAGGTAACTTTTATTCTGGATTAACACATAGATATCTTTATTGTGTACACTTGAAATTAAAATGAACATAACAAAATCAGAACCTTATGAACTAGAGTCTATAGATATAAAAAAAAAATAGGGGCAGACGGAAGATGCTCTCAAAATAGTTAATCCGGTGAATGGTTTTTGAAGGACAGGACAGGACATAATCTCGGTGCGCTGTTTTTAGCTCCATATATCTAAATTTATTCGATGAAACCAGCAACACCAGTGTCTCCAGCATACAGGCTACGAGTCGCATCGACATTAAGATTATCGTACGTCCGTCCACTCGTTAGTTAATTAAACACGATACGAGTGTCGTGGAGAATCGAGATCGATCCCGATTAACTGCCTCAATTAAGGTAATCAAGTGCTCGCAGATTTACCTGCGACATACCACGGCTGGAGACAGACCACGATGGTAATGACTAGCTAATTAATTCGTTTTCCAGCTGCATTTAAAATTACAGCTCTATTTACCTACTGACATTCATAGTGAAGGGTTTGATTCGATTGTCGTCGTGATTGATTCTATTAACGTCCTCATGTAATCGAGTGATCTCAGACTTAATTGCGCCTGTGAAGTCAAAGCTTTATGGTACAAGCCGTCCTCAGGTAAATAGGTAAATTCGGTGTAACACGGTTTTTAATGTATTTGGTAAGGGGAATGATGTAGCCACGTAGCACTATTGATATTGCGATTTTAGCGCTTTGTCTCAAAAGATTAAATAAGACAAGAAACTGTTGTTCGCCGTTTGACCACGTTCTTTATAAGCTGTGTCGCACTGTAATTATTTTTGTGTAGTATAAGAAGGGATCGTTTTGAGCATGCGCGTTTATTATTTCGGATGAAAAAAAAAACCTTATCTCTAGTGTTACAAAGTCCTGGCTGAAGTTGTAATTGGCACATATGTAAATTTATCTGAATCTAACGTAATAAATAAGTACTTATTGTGTCTGAAATAATTTTGGGCATTTCATTCGTGCAATAATTCTGATCTTTCTGTGTCAAAATGTGATCACATTTAAATTAACAACAATAACGTATCAGTGAAAATTGCATTTTATACCGAATAAACATCATTATTTTAGTAATAACATTACCATACAAACACTGTTGAACAATTTACAGTGTGACCGCACGCTCGTTATTTGCCAAGCGTTCACAGCCGCGACAGAACAATTCGATAGTGGAGTAGTTATAGGAAGATTCTGAAAAGCCAGTGTCGCATAACGTTGATACTTTAGTGAGGCATGTCCGCAAAATGTGGCGAGCTATCGTCAGCATAGCCAGTAAAAAAATACATGCACAGACATTCACAGTTGTAAAAGCGACACGTGAAGATTGACTGCTTTGTGTATTGTGTTCTACACTTAACACTCTGCTAAATTTAAGAGGACCGTCTTAATATTTTACGAACCTTTCTCTCCGAGTCTTAATATTTTTCAACCTACGAGTATATGTAGGATTTTTTAAGACGGGTCAAGGCGCATGCTACACGTGAAGTTCAGCGCGATATCCAGCTGACTACACAGAATAACTAATATACAGCTTAGTCCTTACTGTTGTTTTGAGATTTCATGTACACGTACTCTAATTCCAACCATTGAATTCAAATAGAAGAGTGAAACGTTTCGCGCACAAAACCGGACACGCTTCGACTATGTATTGGCATAGAGCGTTTTAGCTAATAACTTAATTCCCATGGGACCGGCCATCTGTGTTTCATATTATGCTGCCAAAATCTGCTTCTTATTTTTTGTACGAATTTGACTGAGGTCTGCCGTTTATGACTAAAAAAGTATCACTTGATCCATAAAGTTCCCTGCAGAGTATATTATGCTCTTAATTGTTAGAAAATCTGCATCGGTCTTGAAGTCTTGTAGTCCAAATCCGACCAGCGATGATATCTGACGTTTAACGATGAATGTGTTGTTTTTTTATTTGCTCGGAAACAATGTTATTCTGACGCAAATATAATGACTAAATATTAGGAAGTATATTAGTAAGTACTCATTATTAGCCAGAAGGCTTCCACTACTGGACGAAGGCCTCTCCCTTAATAGGGAGGAGTTGCCATAATCCCCACGCTCGGCAGTCGGCTTGGGGATCGCAGTGTGTTACCACCGTTAACTAAGAGGACGCTGCTGCCCGTCCTCCGGTGGTGCTGGATTGCAGTTTAACGACATGCCCAGGTCATCAAAAGTAAGTACTATAAGGATGTAAATTAATATAATAATAATAATTTATTTCATGACCAACGATTGATTCTTATGTTATCTGGTGTTAATGGTGGATAATCTTTTCACTAAGTATACATTTATATAGTAAACTAGCTGACCCGGCCCGGCTTAACACGGGGGCAAAAACCAAATTTAGCCGATTTCATAAAGGGAGGTTACCAATTCGACAATCTATTATGTCATACAAGTTTCATTATTTATACCAAGTTTTGAGTGAAAAAGTCCATAAAAACTGTAGAACTCCCTTGCAACTCCCCTAGGGGTAGTTTTGAAAAAAAATACATTGTTTCTTTATTTACTTTTAAGTTTATTTACCTATATCAAGTTTTGAGTAAATCGAACCAGAATTAAAAGAAACATATAAACTTTAGAACTCCCTTGCACCTCCCTAGGGGTAGATTTGAAAAAATACGTGTATCATTATTTATTCAAAAATTTATTTGTGCCGAGTTTTGAGTCGATCAAACCAAGGAATTTAAAACATTCATAGAAACTTTACCACCCTGTTTAACCCCCTTACGGGATGATTTTCAAAAGCTAGGCTACGCCTATGTCTTATTCCAGAAACTAAACTACTAACGTTTATTTTTTAATTTCATGAAAAATTGGATTAGTAGCTACGGAGGTTCGTGGTAACAAACATTCACATACACAAACTTTTGCATTTATTATATTAGTAGGAAACGTGAGTTGAAGAAAATGGACATTGTTTACGGTATATCGTAAAGAAAACTTCTGATAGTCGAACGTATCTATTCCTTTCGCATATTTCCTCGAGCACCTATTGAAATGGCTCCGCTACTCCATTTACGGTTCGAGTCATGAATATTCTTCGTGTACAACATACGCGTACACGATCCTTCGTGGGTTCGTTTTAAGCCATTTAGCTGTTTAGAGCAACGGCAATTCCGCTAGAATTGAAACGTTGTAATGACCATTGTTAGTGCTTCGAGTAAACGCTCTTATTTACATGAAAACGTGTTCGCGTGCGTTTGCGCCCCCGGTCCCGTATCGACGAATAGGAATGCGGTCAGCCTTTACTTCTCTTCACTCGTACTACCTGATTGCGCGCTCATTACTCGACGTGGAAATGTGGACTCTCCGGGCGAATTAAAAGGATGAGCATGCACGTAGATTAGAGCAGCCAATGGATGCTCTAGAGCCTAATTGCTGCTTTGTCTCTTGAATTGCCTAATTGGTCTGCCATGTGTTTGTTCTTTGCCATTTTCAGATCAACGAGTATTTTTGCACGGTTCTCGTGTGGATTTACACAAGAGGCATGGTACAACATTTCACGTTAAAAAAAAACGTTTAAACGTTTTGATAGGTTTTGTATTTGTAGATTTGCCAATTCGAGTGCTTCGTTATTTCTCTACATTAGGGTGGACTAGATAGCTCTAGTGATGTAGTTAAAAATTTTAAAGACCAACCACGTGTTCGGCCACTTTACACGGAACCTCATGTCTTCATCTTGCTCTGGATCAAAGTGTACTAATGAGTATTGTGCATGAACTTTCAGAGATCCATTTATGTTGGCTTCTCGTATCAACCAGTCGCAACCGCCGCGGCCGACAGAGATTAATCGACCGGCGGCGCGCAGAGGGTCGTATTAGCTATAACGGCATCCGGAAAATTGCTCGATTTTTCCACTCACGCCCTTGTTGTTACGTCTACGTATTGACAATGAGCCGCGCGTGATACACTGAAGGATGAGCCGAGACGCGTCCCGGTTTTTTCTCGAGAGCTTACGAGGAATAGCAGCTTATGTAGATGCTCCAATTTATATGGCGGCTCCCTGTTGACTTCCAAAATGTAGGCCACCGAGTTGAAAAAAATCGTTTGTTATTGTGTCTCGATGTTCAACGTTTTACGTTGGATAAACAAGCTTATGTTACGTCACAGGTTATTCCACGCGACCCCGCGTTTTTTCTGTTCATAATTGTATCATGTAATCCGATTATTCACATTTATATTCCTTCATTGTCAAAAAATACGAACAGAAAGCAATTCCATGTAAGTAGGGCACACAATACATAAGCAAAATGCTTTTAATATCTGATAATGCTCGGCTAAGTGAGCGAACAAGGTCGCCAAGATATTAGGCATTCATGAGTTTCTTTATGATTATAATATTTAATAATAGAATTTCCATGTTCCTTTTTACATAAATATGATTTAGTGCATGTAGTCTTATCTCGGTGAAATTGTAATAAAAATACAACCTTTGTAGAGTTATTGGAGGTCGTTTCAAGGGCGTTAGTCTGAAGCCTTTAACGTTAAGGGAAATAAATGTTTTAACGCTTTAATATGTATTTGATTTTGATAGCATGCTAGGTTGATCTATAGGTAGAGATTACTGCCACAGAATACATAATAGTACTCCTGTACAAGAATAGAATTAACTTCTATCAAATGTCGTTCGACTCGAAAAACACTAAAAATAAGATATTAACGATTAACAAATTACTTTTCATAATTTAATCACAAGCCTTTACGTTTCGCATAAAATTACGATAATTTACTACCTCATCATCTCGCATTGGCTTCATTACTATGTTAATGGCTGAATACTTATCCCGTAATCTGTTTAAATTTTCACCCGTCGACGTTAACGGTGCTATGAAAATTTGTAAAGCTGGTTTTTACCTCCACGCCCTAATTTATCTAACGAAGTTCAGGGTTATTAGTAGGTATAAACTAGTAAGCACTAATTAATTGTTTTTTTTTACTAAAGGTATTGGTTGCTCTAGACTTGGTAATATAAGTTAGAGTCACAGTCAGAAGTTCCTGCGTTCAATTTCAATAACACCCACGCAAGTTTTCAGCACAACGCAGTGCAATACGAGTAATAGCTTTTTTATCAGCTTCCAACATAAGTTTCCTTTTACATACTATTGATGAAGCTATCAATGTTTTTAAGGTCATTAATAACCTTTTATTATACAATCAGGTGAAGAAACGAGCAAGACGTTCGCCTGGTGGTAAGCGTCACGCCTGCCATTAACAGTAGCAGTGCCAGAATTGTGAACTTGCAAATACAATCCTGCGCCGCACTGCACTGCGCTCGTCACCCTGAGATATTAGATGTTAAATCTCTTCATACCCAGTAATTTCTCTAGTAAAATTGCCCTTCAAGCAGGAACACAGTAATGCTTGCACACTACTGCTTGGCGATTGAATAACTGGCAAAGGTGTGGTACTTCCCCAGGCGGACTCTGCGGTAGATTCCTACCACTACAACCAAACCTTAAATACCTACCGCTCTTTATTATAAATTCTAAATTCTATTCGATTCAGGTCCATTCTGATCGTAACTGGAGCACTTGCGTCAATGCTAAATTGTAAAGTACGGTCGATTAGACAGCCGATTTACTCGCCTCGTCTCAGCACTGTGCAAGTATCGAGCTAGAAAATTACCTCATGCCAAAGGAATGATACCGAATATCCCTGCTAAGCTTATTATATTTCACTCAATGCATCCGCTTTTATCGTTGAACGTTTACTATATCTCTTGCAGAAAGCTACTCTTAGAGACGAATGAGAATAAAGGAAAGGTTCTATAAGACCTACCTACAGATTTGGAAAAATTGTCTTGTAAATTAAATTTTTTGAATCAACGAAATACATTAAGTACTTGGATATGGCGGTGACTTCGAAATATTTTGATTTTCATATAACAAATGTGATGTATATTACTTTATGCTTCAAAAGTTTATTCTTAATTGTTTATTTTCATTCGCTTATCAGAATAAACAAAACATGTTTCGGAAAATATGGGAAAAAATTAAAGTTTTGTTTTTTCTCCTTGCGAAAGGAAAAGAAAATACCATGGAGCTTTCACCGAACGGTTTTAGTTTCTCATTCCACCGAGAGCGTTGAAATCTTTATAAAAATAATCTTAAGATGCCAGTGTGATTTCATTTTATGCAGTTATTCGAAGCTCTTGGCTCCGATCGTAGCTTCAAAGCGAATACCATCGGGCGATACATTTACGGTAGATCATTTCACTTCTCGTGAAACCTTTAAGTGTGGCTATGAAACGTGCGAGCTGTGGTCTAGGTAGTTACTTTTCTTTTTGTGTAATTTACTAGTTAAGCAAAGAAAAAGAAAGAAAATCATCCAATTGTTCCCAACTTGGTCTTTAAGTTGCCGCTGGTTTGCGACTGTCGTCGTCCATCTCTTTAAATCATAAAAAATACCACCCCAAAACTTAAAGATTTAAACAACTGCTGACAAAAAGTGGAATAATAAACAGTAAACAATATCAAAAGAACGTGTGACAAATAAATTGAATCGACGCATTTCAATTCCAGCGTCTCATCCCGTAACTTTCAAGAGGCTCTTATTTCGAATCGAATTGATTTCGAATTGAATGGAACGCTCATTCCCTGGCCCGGGGCTTATTATTCACTGAGCGTTCTTTTGTGTCCGGTACGATATCAATCTGCGATCGTCTGCTACTAGCGTCGCCTAAGGCATTACTCCTCACCAACCTCACGTGTAATTGCAATACTGTATACGGATAGACTGGTTCCTTACAGGTATCCTTTAATGTCCATCTTGAGAGCGTAACAACTCCTACTGCCAATTAATTGGTAGTTTCACAGTTGTAGTTTCGATGCCGAAACTATAAATTTTACATCGTGATCGTCGATATATCAGTAGTGTAATATTGGGCATTCTATCCCACCTCCCTCGTTTCACTCGCTCGGTGAGATTGAATACCCAATATTACAGAATTTATTTCTTGTTGGCAAAAACAGAACGAGTTTTTAATTTTGTGAGCGTTACATTTTGTTTTAACCTGAATGCAAATGAAAATGATGCAAAATTTCATGTTTGGTATCCCTAGCTCACATTTTTTTTTTGTATAAGTATTTGTAATTTTTATTGACTGATAGGTAATAATTATAAACCAATGATGCTTAAAATTAACAAAAAGCATGCGTTTACGAAATAAAACAACAATTGAAGGGTTTTAAAAGTATAATCTGAGTGCTTTAGAAATTGGTTCTCGACACACAGAACATGTATTTTTCAAAGATAGCATACACTTTGCACAGGTTACTGCATGACCACAAGGTATGAAGCACATACACAATTCTTCAGTGAGGCAAATTGTACATGTCATGTTTTTGTAGTTATTTGTGTCTACACTAAGACTCTCAAATTGTTCAATAACCTTATTATATTCAACATTTTCACCTTTTATAATGTTTCTATTTTTGACACTTCTTACATAATTCTCGCCTTTTACAAATAAAACGTATGAACACTTCTGAAAATAACGGGCATGCTCTTCCCAAGGTTGATCTCCTGAGCTCCAGTCTTTCAGTCCACCATTACAAAAGTAACAACGAACTTTATCACTTTGTCCTGTGTAAAATAATCCTGCATCAGCCATGTCTTCTGGTTTCTGAGCTAAACCTTTTGGCCAAGAGTCAAAACTTCGCAAGCGTGCTGATTCCAGAGAATAACGAGGATGAGAAGGCAGCTTAAGCTCCATAATTATTATTAAAAATCACTGAAAATAAGTCACAACACGACTTACTCGCTGCGTTTTATCGACTGCAGTGTTACTAAGGACTTGAGTTCTTCATTTGATGCCTATAGCTACCATCTATCTACTTACATGAAAATTGTTCGACTCAAACAATAAATAAAACAATATTTAGGTACAAAAACATTTATTTAAGAAAAGTAATACATTTAGGATCTTAATTAACATACATTTAAAAGAAGAAGGTACATTATATAAACAAAAAATATTAATATTTATGAGAAGCTTAATTACATTTTCAAAAAAGTTGAATATTTTCACAATACCATTTTTTTTATTATAATTACATTTTTTAAAGCACACACTTTTTTATGAAACATACAATTTAATAATGTTTCGTCTTCACCACTAAATCTTTTATACAATTCTACGAAGTTGGGACAATTTTTTACACTTATATCGATAACTGAACAATTGTTGCATATATTTTTAATCCATTTAATTTTTTCTGCCCCTTTTACAAGTATTGTCTTATTTTCCAAGTAAGGTGAAATTATTCTATTAAATTCTCTATAATCGATAAATCCTTCGTTCCAACGTGTGCCGCGATTATGTTCTATCCAAAGTACATGTTTTTTCTCAATAGGCATTAAATTTGAAAATTTATATGGTGGCTTTACTAAAAATGCTTGAGTATATTCTTCTGTTGCGAAGGCAAATTCACTGACTATTAAATTGTTAGAGATGTCTTTGAAACCTTGGACATCAACTATTAGTAATTTTGAATTCATGATATTTTCTTCACAATATTACTCAAAGGTTTGTACTCAACAATACAGTCGTTAAATATTAAACAGTATGCTGCAGTATTTTCAGGGAATTCTGTACTTGATTCAAGTTCGATGCGAACATCTATAGGCCCCGTTTTTAAAGTTTCGTTTTGACGCGAACAATCAATTACAAATAACGGAGCTTTCTTTTTAAACTCATCATAACTTAGCATTGGTTCGGGACGACGACCGTAATAAGACTGTTGAAATCGAGCGTACTGCTCGTATATTAATGCATATTTATCGTCTTGGAATTCTGTATTTATATTTTCATAAGGAAAATAACATGAGTTCAAAAATAATTTGACGTTTCTTAGATGACAGTGATCAAATTGAGACATATCAGCATCAAATTTACGTTTACGATTCGTTTGTAAGCCTATTATTACGTATCGGGGTTTTTCTGTTTGAGAAGAGGTTTTAATGGACCAAGTGTGCTTTGTTGTCTGCGGAAGTGCTGAATACTCATAAAGATCCCAGGTTCTAAACGCTATATTAATGGGACGATCTTTTTCTAAGCATTTCAGCAAGTTAATTCTTTCTCGATCTGATACTTTAATATGAGGAACTCGCCACAATATATGTTTAATATCTACACCCTGAACAACTTCTCCGGTTTGTAATTTTAACGAGTTAAGGCTTGTATTGCTCCGAAGTAAAATAAGTTCATGTTTACAATTCATGATTATTTTGTTGTAATCTTCTGCAAATCCCAAAATTTTGCTAAGAGGTATTGAAACCGAAAAGTTTCCTGCCCATCTTGTGGTGGTGCCTTCAATATTCCAACCCCAACTGATGGCCATCTTAGACTCATTATCATTCATGGATAAAAATGATTTTATGGTTGTAGTAATACCAGGATTTTTTATTTTATCTATTTCTATACCATTTATTTCATATCGTATTTCTTGAAAAAAGAAAAGTACTGCATTATTTGTAAAATGTACACTGCTTACTTTAGTTTTGGGTTCATTTTTGTAAACATCAACATTTCCCTCTAAATACAAAGTACTTGCTGAAGGTAATATATATAAATCCTGTTGGTTAATTGGTATCCGAATCTCATCATTTTCTCCGAAACTTGTTACGTAAGGCTTATACGAGTGGTATTCTATACTTTGAATGGAATTGTCTTGGATATGTGGTACATTGACATTTAATACACTCATTTTAATAATCCAATCAGCTTGAGAAACTTTTTATTTTCCTTTGTTAATTTAATTTTAGGTGTCTTTTTCTTGATGGCGTGCCTAGAAGTGATGAGTTTTAGGGCATTTACAGAGCTTTTATTGAAATCTATCATTTTTTCTTCAGGTGTAAATAGAGTTGAATATCTTCGCCTCTCAAATTGATAAGATTATTTCTTGAATCTACAATCCGTATTGAAATAGAACTGATAGAATTTTGATTTACAGGAAAATAAATAATATTTTTTGGGATTTCAATAATTCTGTAACCAGGAGGCACGTTAGGGGTAAACTCGTGAACAATGTGGCTTGGCTTTCCGTCCGTATATGATCCTCGTATAATATCACATTCGACCCTTAGCACAGTTGTCGGTAGAATGTTGACTGGAAACCGAGATTCGTTTAATATATTTGCTTTCAAGGTTTCTTCACCAAATCCAAATACTTTGGCAAGTAAAGGACTTTTAAAAAGTCCTTCACTTGCCAAAGTATTTGCCTAAAATATAAATATAAAATATTTTGAAAGCCAAGCCACATTGTTCACGAGTTTACCCCTAACGTGCCTCCTGGTTACAGAATTATTGAAATCCCAAAAAATATTATTTATTTTCCTGTAAATCAAAATTCTATCAGTTCTATTTCAATACGGATTGTAGATTCAAGAAATAATCTTATCAATTTGAGAGGCGAAGATATTCAACTCTATTTACACCTGAAGAAAAAATGATAGATTTCAATAAAAGCTCTGTAAATGCCCTAAAACTCATCACTTCTAGGCACGCCATCAAGAAAAAGACACCTAAAATTAAATTAACAAAGGAAAATAAAAAGTTTCTCAAGCTGATTGGATTATTAAAATGAGTGTATTAAATGTCAATGTACCACATATCCAAGACAATTCCATTCAAAGTATAGAATACCACTCGTATAAGCCTTACGTAACAAGTTTCGGAGAAAATGATGAGATTCGGATACCAATTAACCAACAGGATTTATATATATTACCTTCAGCAAGTACTTTGTATTTAGAGGGAAATGTTGATGTTTACAAAAATGAACCCAAAACTAAAGTAAGCAGTGTACATTTTACAAATAATGCAGTACTTTTCTTTTTTCAAGAAATACGATATGAAATAAATGGTATAGAAATAGATAAAATAAAAAATCCTGGTATTACTACAACCATAAAATCATTTTTATCCATGAATGATAATGAGTCTAAGATGGCCATCAGTTGGGGTTGGAATATTGAAGGCACCACCACAAGATGGGCAGGAAACTTTTCGGTTTCAATACCTCTTAGCAAAATTTTGGGATTTGCAGAAGATTACAACAAAATAATCATGAATTGTAAACATGAACTTATTTTACTTCGGAGCAATACAAGCCTTAACTCGTTAAAATTACAAACCGGAGAAGTTGTTCAGGGTGTAGATATTAAACATATATTGTGGCGAGTTCCTCATATTAAAGTATCAGATCGAGAAAGAATTAACTTGCTGAAATGCTTAGAAAAAGATCGTCCCATTAATATAGCGTTTAGAACCTGGGATCTTTATGAGTATTCAGCACTTCCGCAGACAACAAAGCACACTTGGTCCATTAAAACCTCTTCTCAAACAGAAAAACCCCGATACGTAATAATAGGCTTACAAACGAATCGTAAACGTAAATTTGATGCTGATATGTCTCAATTTGATCACTGTCATCTAAGAAACGTCAAATTATTTTTGAACTCATGTTATTTTCCTTATGAAAATATAAATACAGAATTCCAAGACGATAAATATGCATTAATATACGAGCAGTACGCTCGATTTCAACAGTCTTATTACGGTCGTCGTCCCGAACCAATGCTAAGTTATGATGAGTTTAAAAAGAAAGCTCCGTTATTTGTAATTGATTGTTCGCGTCAAAACGAAACTTTAAAAACGGGGCCTATAGATGTTCGCATCGAACTTGAATCAAGTACAGAATTCCCTGAAAATACTGCAGCATACTGTTTAATATTTAACGACTGTATTGTTGAGTACAAACCTTTGAGTAATATTGTGAAGAAAATATCATGAATTCAAAATTACTAATAGTTGATGTCCAAGGTTTCAAAGACATCTCTAACAATTTAATAGTCAGTGAATTTGCCTTCGCAACAGAAGAATATACTCAAGCATTTTTAGTAAAGCCACCATATAAATTTTCAAATTTAATGCCTATTGAGAAAAAACATGTACTTTGGATAGAACATAATCGCGGCACACGTTGGAACGAAGGATTTATCGATTATAGAGAATTTAATAGAATAATTTCACCTTACTTGGAAAATAAGACAATACTTGTAAAAGGGGCAGAAAAAATTAAATGGATTAAAAATATATGCAACAATTGTTCAGTTATCGATATAAGTGTAAAAAATTGTCCCAACTTCGTAGAATTGTATAAAAGATTTAGTGGTGAAGACGAAACATTATTAAATTGTATGTTTCATAAAAAAGTGTGTGCTTTAAAAAATGTAATTATAATAAAAAAATGGTATTGTGAAAATATTCAACTTTTTTGAAAATGTAATTAAGCTTCTCATAAATATTAATATTTTTTGTTTATATAATGTACCTTCTTCTTTTAAATGTATGTTAATTAAGATCCTAAATGTATTACTTTTCTTAAATAAATGTTTTTGTACCTAAATATTGTTTTATTTATTGTTTGAGTCGAACAATTTTCATGTAAGTAGATAGATGGTAGCTATAGGCATCAAATGAAGAACTCAAGTCCTTAGTAACACTGCAGTCGATAAAACGCAGCGAGTAAGTCGTGTTGTGACTTATTTTCAGTGATTTTTAATAATAATTATGGAGCTTAAGCTGCCTTCTCATCCTCGTTATTCTCTGGAATCAGCACGCTTGCGAAGTTTTGACTCTTGGCCAAAAGGTTTAGCTCAGAAACCAGAAGACATGGCTGATGCAGGATTATTTTACACAGGACAAAGTGATAAAGTTCGTTGTTACTTTTGTAATGGTGGACTGAAAGACTGGAGCTCAGGAGATCAACCTTGGGAAGAGCATGCCCGTTATTTTCAGAAGTGTTCATACGTTTTATTTGTAAAAGGCGAGAATTATGTAAGAAGTGTCAAAAATAGAAACATTATAAAAGGTGAAAATGTTGAATATAATAAGGTTATTGAACAATTTGAGAGTCTTAGTGTAGACACAAATAACTACAAAAACATGACAAGTACAATTTGCCTCACTGAAGAATTGTGTATGTGCTTCATACCTTGTGGTCATGCAGTAACCTGTGCAAAGTGTATGCTATCTTTGAAAAATACATGTTCTGTGTGTCGAGAACCAATTTCTAAAGCACTCAGATTATACTTTTAAAACCCTTCAATTGTTGTTTTATTTCGTAAACGCATGCTTTTTGTTAATTTTAAGCATCATTGGTTTATAATTATTACCTATCAGTCAATAAAAATTACAAATACTTATACAAAAAAAAAATGTGAGCTAGGGATACCAAACATGAAATTTTGCATCATTTTCATTTGCATTCAGGTTAAAACAAAATGTAACGCTCACAAAATTAAAAACTCGTTCTGTTTTTGCCAACAAGAAATAAATTCTGTAATATTGGGTATTCAATCTCACCGAGCGAGTGAAACGAGGGAGGTGGGATAGAATGCCCAATATTACACTACTTATATCTTCATCGGATAAAAACTAGTTATAGACGACTAGGTTTTTCAGAACTCTAGTACCAATAATCACTCTTGTTATCTTATGTGTGAACAATCCCCTTTCGTTAGAAAGTAATTGCCAATATGATCTAATTTTTACGAAAGCGGCAATGCCTTTCAGGTACTTTACATTTCTGTTTCCAGGTAATTGTACGTAAACAAATGATTCCCATCCGTAAGCTTTTTAAATAAAGTAAGTAAGTTCGTATAGGCTGAGTGGCCAGCCCTAGTGTCAGAGTTAATGTGCGTGTAATGTGCCGAAGGCCACTGACATGGCTGACGGTTGTTGTCATAGCTTTTTAAATAAACGCGCATGAATGCATTAGCACACATATTGTGTATACATCGCAGTGTAGATAATGTATTTATATTCATATATTCCGTGAGCTGATGATTTTTAGAGGCGTCAGCCAACCAGAGAGTCGCAAAAAAACCTCGCTGGCATGTCCACCGGGCGACATGCATTTACATACAAAACGCGGTCATGACCGGTGTACAGATACCGTGGCATATCTAATCTGCTGACGTCTGTCAATCAATCCTGACAGGTATTCGCGAGTAACATGTATAGGCTACTTGATCTAGATTAAGGCCGGGTATTCCACGTTTCAAGCACATTTTTTTATGAGATCAATAATTAGTCTAAAGCTGTATCAGGTAGGGTCACATTTGGCGGAGCAAAAATATGGCGGTTACGATTCGTGCGTGTAAAACTTCGATTTTCTCAGATTAGTTGAAAAGTATAGAAATTAATAACTTTTGAACCACAGCATGCTCTCCCAAATACTATTAACTTATAATACATATTTTTTTAATGTGTCTATGTGCTGTATTTAGGACATAAAACTGAAAATGGTTTTTTAGACACTGTTTCGGTATTTTTTTCTATCGAGGAAAGTATAATCAATCGTGTTTTCATCCACAAAAGTTACTAAGACGGATGTTCTTCTGTAACATTTTGTATTTTTGGGCTTTAAATATAGTAATTTGACTAAATAAATTTGGTAAATACAATGTGGACTGTGGCGAATGGTTTTGGGTACCGACTGTAGTAATGTCCAGTATGCGAATGGTTATATAGTTCCGAACGGTCACGCTAGGAAATAGTTGCACTATTTGAAGAATCTTTTTGGGTAGTTTAGTTTGTTGGAAGTTACGCTCGACCCTCAAACTTTGACAGGAATCAGTCAAGGAAAGTGGAAGTTTTGGTTGTCATTATCATACATGTAAAATGTGTACCTACTGTGTGTATCTTTACATTGTAGAGCTAAAATCTATAAAATAACACACACGTTTTGTTACGTAACGATGTCTGTTATGTCCAGCAGCCGGACAATTAAAAGGCTGATTGTATTAACGGTATTTACTTAATAAACCCAGAATCAAAGGAACGAGTATCCATTCATTTCCATTTAAGAGGTCTGAAACCCAATTATCTGTTCTATCACCAAATTAGGTCAATATAACATATTTAAAAAAAAATTACATGCTACGTCTATTTTTTTATAACGTAGAGGGACACATAGACAAGCTTGTCCTGGTCACCACCGCCACATGGACAACCGCAACAATTGAAGAACAGCAGCATTGATATTAGATGTGTTTTGTCTACCCTTTACGGTAAAGGTTTTACTAACATATAATTTAAAAAAAGTATTACTCTGTTTCTTAGTTTTGTTCTGTTAACGTTTTGTTTTAAAATGGTTTTATTTAGCTTGCCCTGTTTGTTGTTGTTGTTGTTGTATTTTCGTGCAAATTTAGTCGTTGAAATTTTAACCCCTTCCATTTAAGAGGATGAGTACACCCAAATTGGCTTCGTTCGGGTTAATGTTTTGCCAAATGTACAAATTCGACGGCACTGAAAAAATTTAATGTTAATCTAGATCATAGTTCCTAGTTGGCTATTGTTTCGAAAACACGTTTGCGAATAATTTTCTCGATAGAAAAAAATCGTAAAATAACCTCTAACAACTAATGTCTAAGTATTCTTGTAGATTCTTTGTATTTTTGTATGAAAACACATAACCAAAATTAGCAAAGGTTACGAGTAATACTTTAATCTATCTTACTATTGAACTAGTTTTTTTTACGCAATTACTTTATTGCAATTAATTATTTTCCAACAAAATTACTTACGAAACGGGGCGCAAGCGCGCCGACTTCTCTTTTTTACCTATGTAATTAGACAGAGACCACAGACGCGCGGTGGATCAGCTGTTGTCAGCGTCTTAACAGATTGATCTGATATTTGGTACACACCTATATAGTTCTGATTACAAAACCGTTAAAACTTATTTTTTTAAGTGTAATTTTTTAATTTCTATAATAATGATCATAATCAATTTATTGGCAATGGCATTGATTGATAGATTTGGCATGGTGTATCAAACTATTGTCGAAACATATACAAACTTACAATTTTATGCGACTGGAAAATAAGTACCGACGTCAAATCAGGATTCTTAGATTTGATATCCACTTTCAAGTGCAGCCTATACAGGGTTAGTTCTAATCAGTTGCTGCTGTGTGAAAAATGTCCAGCGATATATATTTATTTTTTATTTAGTTAGCACCCTTTTAAGGGCACATTCTGTACATCTGTTACTATGGGACCAACATTGAAACCGCGTAAAAAACAGCTGTTCCATACATTTTTCCCAAGGTCGATGAACTTTTTGCATGGAACAGCTGATACATTTTTTACGATTTGAATGTTGGCCCAATAGTAAAAGTTGTTTATTTTGATGTACAGAATATGCCCTTAAAAGGATGCTAACTGATTAGAACTAACCCTGTATAAAGGACGTAAATCTACATAATCTATTAATTATATTATTGATACTTTAATACACCTGCACTGCGGAAAGGCCTTTTCTTAATGTTCAGTGTTTTCAACCGACTTCAAAAAAGGAGGTTCTCAATTCGACTTTTCATGTTGTTTTTTTTTGGATGTATGTTACGCGATTACTCCGCCAATTATGCACTTTTTTGGTTTGTAGGTCTTCAGAGGTGGTCCCATATAAATTTTATCGAAATCGGTTCAGTTTGGTTTTTCAATCAAAATTACTAGAAAACATGAAGATGCCAGCCGTCCAACTATTCGAAGTTGAAGTCGGTTGTTTTTTTTTTTAAAGCGTATTATTACCATGTCAGATCGTCTGAAAGCCAGCTTAGCTTAACAATTGTCGGTGTCCATATCAACAGCTGGAAGACGTCCACTGCTGGACAAAGGCCTCACCTTTAAAGGGAGGTGTTGCCATAATCCCCACGCTTTACAGGCGGCTTGGGGATCGCAGAATGTTTACCACCGTTAACTGAGAGGACGCTGCTGCCCGTCCTCCGGTGGTTCTGGATGGAGTTTTAGGACATACCCAGGTCCAGGTGTCATTGTCCAAATTGGCATAAATACAATATGTTGTGTTGTTAGGACTATCAATTTAGTTAACGAGTAGGCCGTATGCGTGTAGTTAAAGCTGCTGAAATTGTACCGCAGTTACAAATTCACAATGTTCATACAATTTGTCGCGCTGACGTCGTCGGTAACTCCCGGGGACTATTTTGTCAGCCATTAAAATGTTACATTGTATGTTTGTAAAAATAATCCGTTCACCGGTAGCTAGTTGAGTGTTAACAGCACTGGTAACTCTACGCGTTTTTTACTTGCTATCCTACAGGAATATATATATTTAAGAGATAAATAGGAAGAGCCACTAAAGATAAACTACATAATTATATATAAAATCTTAGAATCTTATCTAAATCTGTTAAGCCGTAAGGTGTTTAATGGAAACAAAACTTACTTACATTGCATGCACACATAAACTGTCATTTATAATATTGCGTGATAAGAAAGTTGGTAAGTATAGGTAGTAAAGATGAGAAAAACTTTAAAAAAACACATTAAAAAATGTGCTTAACTGTTCGTGTTTGACCGCTCACTCGCCTGATGGTAAACATAGCAAGAAAAGATTTTTATCCGACAGTAAGATAAAAAATGCAAAGCTAGCTAGCTAGCTTCTCTGAGACTTGAAGAATATTGTTACGTGAAACAATAATTTAAATATAATAAAAGGTTCTGTCCTGAGCGACTGGCTGGCTGACTGACAGACAACGCACAGCCCAAACCGCTGGTCGTACAGACTTGAAATTTGGAGGGTGTATTCGTCTCGATGCGGAGGGGTGTACTAAGAAAAGATTTTTTGAAATTCGACCCCCAAAGGGGGGAAGCTGGTTTGTATGAAAGTCCTTTGTTTTTGGACTTTTAGTCACGAAAATTTGGATATGGATAGTTCATTTAAAATAAAAAAAAAACTGTTTTAATTTTTTTTGACAGGGACGATTTAAGGGGTGGGAATGTTGTATGGAATGTTCTTTGTTATTGAAGTTTGAAGAAGTGATGAAAATTTTGTAGTAATTGGGTAGTTCATTCACAGGGGGAAGTGGGGGGGGGGGGGAGTTGGTCGAGTTGGTAGAGTTTGCTCGGAAGTGAAGAATTTTGGGGGCGGTCCGAATTTCTTCCGCACGAGGACGTAGTCGCGGGGGACCTCTAGTTATAGATAAAGTTTAGTATTACAAGCACATTTCTGTCACAAAATCCCTTGCCACTGAAATTCAGCGAGAAAATACGCGTACAATATGCAAACGCAAGGATTTCCCGCAACTCTTTGCGTCATCATCCACGTTGCATATTTCGCGCGACACGACCATAACACCGTGCGATGCAGTGATAGACCTGTGTGTTAGCTGTTTATAGATTTTTGCATATTTTTGCATAGAAAAGGTGAACTCAAATTGCCAATCGTTTTTCGCGCACAATGGAAGTGGTTTTTGGCTTTCTACTACACGTCCTTAATGACTGAGCCAATCTTTTAGATAAAAGTTTGTTTATTATAATGTCTACGACAATAAACGAATGTGCTCTATGTATTTTACGTATTTGATTAAATAAATTGTCAAATCTCTAATATGTTAACATTACGCAGCTAAATCAAATTATACACAGACAAAAACAGTTAGAAATTGAGATATGCTACAAAAGAGATACCTTAAGCCGCATAAGACAAAAAGCAATAAGAAATAATGCAAACCTTATCGAACTAACTGTCACCAAACGTTTATTTAGCGCGGTATGAAGGCCCAGTGAATGGGCGTTTCACACCGGGGTTAAAACGCCCCAGTTCTCAAATAAATTACACTTGCCAGTGCTACGAAACATCTCCTATTGATATTTTCCGTTCCCCTTTTTTATATGATATTACTCATAAATTTATACGATTTTTGAAGCCGGTAGCAATATGGCGGGTCGAGCGATCTATAAATGAGTTGGTTAATTAGGATTGTGTAAGGCTGGACACAACCGAGCGTAATTTTGAAAGTAAAGAGTCGCGTTATATACGTTACATACAATTTCGTACAAAAGATTGGTAAGTATGTGCCACGCGACGACGCTATGTAAGTAGTTGTCTGCCGCCTAGACTCGACTACGCGAGGCATGAACGCGACTCACATTACGTTCATTACGTTCATCTTGTCCCAGCCTAACTGTAACGGCTGACTCCGCCCACTTCGCATTTCAGCTTGTTTTTTTCTTCCGGACTTCAGCTATTCTTCGAAAACCACATCCTATGCTAACAGTTGTATGTTGCATAGCTTTTGTACTGTAAACTCCTTACAGTGTACGTAGGAGACCATAGCGTCGTGCAAAACCGATAAGCTCTTTGATTTACGACTTATAAACGCTATACTTCCGCCCGCCTAACATACGAGTATTTACTCACAACGTGCTTTACTCTGCGGAGTAATAGACAAGTAATTGCATTGAAAATTATGCCGCTGTAAAACGAATTTAATGCCTATGTTTTTCAATTAACTTTTGACGAGTACGATGGGATAGAAATAAGGGCTATATGTTTATATGTATTTATTTGGTCAGCTCAAATAAATCTAGTAGTTTTCTCTATTGTATGAAGATATATGTCATTACTGATTTCATGTGATAACTGGGAATAATAGGCAGAAACTTGACATTCTTTTTAAGTCGATATTCCGTGATTAGTTTGATCATAAAATTGATTAATTTGATTAATATTTTCTCTTTTACGAAATTGCAATAAAAAAAAATTGCAATAAGTCTACACAGTATAAAAAAAAGTATATAAGTATTCTATCAGATTATCTAGTTTCCATATTACAAGCTTTGCTTAGCTTGGGCCTAGATAGCGCTGTGTGAAAAATGTCCACCGATATTTATTTATTTATTTAATGAATATTGGATGAAGCCTACCTCCAGGAGTAGAAAAACATATAGGCTGATGATGATACATCTACTTTATTGAAACGTTAACTAGGTGCTTATATCATGGCAGTATCAGTTATAAATGCTTTTCCACTAACGAGTTACCAGAGCCGTCATTCTTCATTCTTCAAAACTGTTCGCTCATTTATTCCTTAATTCAATTTATGAATGTCATAAAGCGGACACGGCTACTATAAGCTGCGGCGATCTGCGGCAATCTGAGGCAATACAGACGCTATTCGACAGCTTTATGTGTGATTGTAATACCAGATACTATATTAAATGTCCGTCAGAGATTTATTTTGTTTTGATGTTGGATACTGAACTGAATAAAAATTTTCGATTGATATTACATTTAATATTGACTATAATAAATGATTGTAGTGACGGCCAGTTTCTGATAGAATGCCCCCAACAGTTCATAAAGCGCCCCCCAATAGCTCCGGAAGACCGCTCTAGCCTGCAAATAAGTATTGAAGTGAAGTAAGCAGTAAGTCAACCTATCTTGCGTAACACATTAAGAGGGAATCTGGTAAGCGATTATCTATACAAACATATTCCCCTATTTTCTCCCTGTATAAAGCTTCTAGAGGCAATCAAATGTTTTTTATAAATTCAGGTCTACTGTTAACATGTCTCTGTCATTTTCGTTTTTTCTTCAACTAATTGCCAAACAAAATATATCCCTCCAAAGATTACTATGAAAATATTTAAATGGTTATATTATAAAACTGATATTTTGTGAGGAGCCGGCTATTAAATTTGTAAGGTGACGTTACAGCAAATACAAAATTTGGATGTGCTTGGTTTTCATAGAATTTGAATTGGTAATGTAATCTACTCTATATAATGCTAAAGGGCTTCACCTGCGTGACGCTTTACGTCTAGTTATCCAAATAATTAACGTGCATTATATGATGCATTAAGCAATGCGCTTCATGGGTGGCCACACTATCATTTGACTTTGAATATCGGCTAACGTCTAACGAAATTAATAATGCCACTAGCCTATTAGCGTGCTAATACCCGCGAATATCTGCGTACTGTATAAAATACCGCGCTAAATAATGACATTACACGCAGGTGAAGCCCTAG
Organism: Erannis defoliaria; assembly: GCA_905404285.2. NCBI lineage: Eukaryota > Metazoa > Arthropoda > Insecta > Lepidoptera > Geometridae > Erannis > Erannis defoliaria. Next base: position 11,198,112 of record FR990078.1, read on the forward strand.
CATAGTATAGGTCTGTGGTTTGTGCCTAGAAGTGTACAGATGGTGGTGATGATTCATTTATGATTCGTAATAGTGTTTATTTTAATTTCTTCTTTCTTCAATCTCCGTAACACACCTCAAAAAACGCAGCACACATATTATGAATGCGAAAGTATTCGTGTGTATATACGGCTGAAGTTATGAGGAAGAAATGTTATTCGCAAATAACGGATACCCTGAAATAACAAATGGCTACTTGTTTTCCAAAAAACATAATAAGGGCTCCTGTGGAATAGCGGGTGAAACAGTAGGGTACAGCTACTATATAATGGTTTACTTATGTTGTTTATGAGTTTGGATGTTGAAGATGTTGAAAAAAAAACTAATTTAAATGACCGGTAAAAAAATATATTATTGTTATTTGAAACATATACTACTATCAATACAATACAATAATTTATTGATAACACCAAAGTTATACGTCAATAATTATATCCTATGTTACCTAAACTGTATATATGTTGTACACAGACAAAGGTACAGACTATAACTAGTGTTGTACTATAAATTTACGTAGAATATTTATAGTAACATGACATCTTTTTCATGAGAAGTAAATATTGTAGCAAGTAATTTCGCGAGGACAAAGCTAATTTCTCGGCTTAATTACGTTAGCGAATAAATTATTAGAGAAAAGGAAAATAAATAATGGCCAGCCTCCTCGGAAAACATAATTTACCCACCTGTTAATTAACACTTACCTACGGCGTAAGACGTCTAAAGAGCAAATTGCCCGTCAAATAACGAAACAGTGGCTTCCTTTTGTTTCGTCTTAAAATGATAAATTAAACAACATTTTCGTTTTCAACAGACTAAAAATGATGATATGATGATAATTCATTTTATAAATTATACGAATTTTTCTCAATCAATATTGTGAAACTTACATTTTTGTTGGGATTTAAGGCGTACCAAAATATTTAAGTATGTCTCTGCTTCATATATGATTTCATTAAACCCAATCAAAACAGCCTGTGCAAAAATACGCAAACAAAATAAACTGATTTTCAGTATAAAAAAATTGGCATAATCGAATTTGTAAAAGCTTCTTGACTAGGCTTTGTAAATATTTTCCGACCTCGACTCGTAAGCCTCTGTAAATCTTCATGTTAAAACAAACAGTAGCTCAATTTTAAACAGGCACCTGTGTATTGAATGAGATTAAGGTGGCCTGTGGCCTATTTTAGCCCCACGTTTTATAGGCCTATCTAATGCAAATATCCTACACCACTATTAATTTGTACTATTAAAATCACAATTCAATTTTAACATTTTCTACTGTACTCTTTTATATAGGGTATACCAAAGGCTGATGTAAAAACGAGCTTAGCGAGATTAGCTAGTTACCTAATGTAATGGAAAATACTTCAAAAGATCCCGTTTACGGGATATCTTTGAATACGGCGCGTCTTCTGTGATCACTTGGATTCGCCTGTTCAGCGAGCAGGCTAATTCTCTCTTCTTCACATTCGCTATGTTTGGACGAATACGATTAAGAAATGTTTGATTTCTTTAGTAAAACTCATTTTGTTGGCAAATTTATTCAATCTGAACGAAAGTGTGAGCAATCAGATTGGAAAATTTTGATCTATAAGTATTTACGTAGCGCAGATACGTATTTTGATACTGTAGATTTTATTGCATGCTCGACATGCTAGGTATTTGGCCATCACCTGAAAGGTAGTGTGGTCGAAGATGATACACGTCTAGCCTGGAATGGAACGGAACCGCACCGTAAGGTGCTTCGCGTCAGATTTTCGACTTCAGTGTAATAGGTAGCTTACCGAGTGCTACAAAATACAATGCTGTGGTTACCTCTTGATGTATTTCACCGGCAGCTCAAGCTCATTGTTAGGATTTGAACCCAAACGACCTTCGTGCAATTCTAACTCACTAACTTATCACCGCGGTCTATTACAGCTCTAAAAATACGAAAAGACAAGGACAAGGACTGCGATTAAAATTCTAAAATATATATTCTTACTTACCAAAGTAACTGACAGTTCAACGTAATAACAACCTGAAGTGGAAGAGAACCAATCATGTTTCTTGGAGAGCCCATGTAAGCGTTAAGGTAAGATGTCATGTTCTAGTGTGAAGGCTATGAGATGATACGTACTACAGGACGCCTTGAGACTTGATGGAGAGGCGATATACTACTACTATTTGGCGATGGCTACAAGTGAACACCAGTAAGCAACGGCGTAATGCCATAGCAGCGAAAAGCTAAAGATCAGCCAGTGATCATTCATCACTCATGAGTCATTCGCGGCCTATGTTCATTAAAACAAAGATGTAATAATTATGATAGCAATAATATACAATAACCGATGCAAATATAAGCATCAATAATGTTGTGTTATTCTCAGATTAAAATCCAATCACATATTAATTCGAGTTGACGATGCAAAAATTAAATAACATCGGTTGACTACCGAATCAATTAAGGAAATTGAAGAGCCACCTAAGGAGCTGCGCTGGTTTTTAAACTAAAAAAAGGTTAAACTAATTAAAGGGGGCTAGTAGTTTAACGAGTGAGCAAGTCGGCAATTACCATACGTGTATCTGGATCGGATTATCGAACTGCTACACAATTAACTCTGCTTTGTAGACGATGTTTACTTAATCAATTTATCCTACCCTTGGTAATAAATTAATTAGTCTGTATGTATGCTAAGATCGTATATTCATAAAGGCAATTGACATTGCTTGGGCACTTAGCGTAAATGAAGACTAAGCTGTTGACTAAATCAACTTGTTTTGGATAGTACACTCTACCCAAAACCAGTTGATTTAGTCAACGATTCATGTTGCTTACAATTCATTATATTCTCATCTATTAAGGTGCATTGGTTTTGGAGATGACCGAAATAAAAATATGGGTATTATGTGTTTACGTGCATGTTTTTTTTGGATAGGTGCTCAAAAAACAAAATATGCTCTAATGAAAGCTTAAATACCTAACCTGGCCACTATAGATCTGGGTAAAGGAAGAAGGTTTAGGATCCTTTAATATCACGTAGACCATCCCTAGCCCATACAATTACAGGACAGCCATACTCATCAGCCGTGCTTCTAATCCTATAATAACGTTCATATCCATCATCGATAAACATACATATAGACATACAGAGACTGAAAATTAACACCTCGCAACATAAATCTGAAATATTTTTTGCTAGGGTAGATCGAAAGTGGTGCATATGGGGAGGAAAAAATGTTGTAATTAACCCAACGGAAGACGCAGCGAAGGAAGGCCTCTACTAGCACTAGGTGGACCGACGACATTGTAAAAGTCACAGGCAACCGGTGGATGCAAATGACAGGTTGTCGTACAGTGTGGCGATCTAAGGGGGAAGCCTTCGTCCAGCAGTGGACGTCTCCGGGCTGATGATGAACCCAACGGTATGGAAGATACAAGTATTTGGGAGCGGGGCAAATTTCTTCCATACGCGAACGAAATCGCGGGCGCGTCTATACTATGTTCGCTGAGAATGTCTAATAGGGAAACCATCAAAATGCACGTGATTTTTTTATTATGAAAACTGACGTGGTTTTGACACATTTTTGTATTATTTATACGGGTTGCTACTACTTACGGTAGCTTGTGCTTGTGCTTGTGCTAAGCAGGACGCAGCTGCACGCGCGTCGGGCTCTGTTTTCACTATTTGAAAAAGGTCACCGGATGTGATCGAAACTATAGTCGGAGTATCCGATTTAATTAAACGTGAGTATTTCCGTTTAAATAATGCACGTCATTGGTCGCAAATAACACATAGTTATTACCGTCATAGCTAGTACCGTCCTTTTCACTTACATACAATTCTGCAAGAGAGAGCGCCCTATATTAGACATTCTCAGCGAACATAGTATAGTAGTAAGTAGAAATAATTACAAAAAAAAAGATCGCAACAAAACACTCAACTCGAGTTTTTATATTCCGACATATTACATAATATTCTGATATTCTGGATTCTTGTGCATGCACATGATGTGCAAAACGAAGATACCGGGAGTAGGGTATAAAGAGATGCCGAAATCAGATCTTAGGACGTCTCCGTTGCAAAAGACGTGGCTTGATGACGGACCAGCGGGCTTGCCATGAAATAAACGTGTTAACCAATCACGAACGACACGCGATCAATGTGTAGAGTGTTGCAAATATTTGTAAAGTACCAAAAAGGGAAGTACGATATTTAATCTATCTAATTATTTATTTAGAAAATCGAAAGGTCATTCATTCACTGACTTAACACAAAATCTCGAAAATTACTTGTTCTCTGAAGGTGTAATAGGCGTGTAATATAATGTAATGTAATAGGCAAGAGACGTCAATTAACGGATTTAGTGGTAGGGCCGAATAATGATAGTGAAATGAGGGATTCAACTTTGAATGGAAAATTCTTTATCTTTGAAGTTATCCTGAAGAAAATTGGTATTTGATAGTAAATTTAAAATAAAATACAATATATTCAATATTTTTTGACAGGATGGCTTAAGAAGGTGAAAGGGCGGATGAAACTTTGTATGAAATAGTGATGACCTTTGGTATTAATATAAATTTAAAAAAAAACAGGATTGATCTAAAGCGATGAAATGGAGAGAAAATAAATATCTGGATAAGCCAGCGGTATGGACTATATTTGAGAGCGGAGCGAATCTCTTCCGAACGCGAACAAATTCGCGGGGCGATCACTAATTAATAAAAAAAACTGTTCAGATATTAGAATTAATGATTCCATAGTTCTCTTTTTTGTAGTCATTATGGCTCAGCTGACACGCTTAAAGAACTTGCGATACTTGGTTCTTGTTTTTTGTTGTAAATGTAACCAAGAGATTTTTTCGATCTTTGGTTTAGTACATTTGATAAAACAAATTTAATAATATGAATAGGCAATGTAATGCCAATGCGTGACCAAGTTTTGCAAAGTTTGTGTCTGCAAGCTTTATAAAGATGAGCAAGTCGTTTTTTAAAACGAAATCACTAGCATTACAAGATTATGAAAATCACCGAATTACAGACGTTGTTAATAGTTATTTATCATACTTATTAGTGTGGTAAGTTTGATTTTTACAAACGAGTAGACGAATGTAAGAACCATAGTCAAGAGTTTGTAAAAAACAATTCCGCACGAGTGTCATACAAAAATTTACAACACATTTGCGAGAAAATAGTAATAATTAAACAAACTTAATAATTTTGTTTATAAATATCAGTCAGAAAGTCGCAACTAAATATTTGACACTGGCAAATGCACAAAGAGAAGGAAAGATGAAAAAAAAATTGATGTTTCTATGTTTCTAATATGAAAATGGCACGAATTTGCAAATGGTACCACGTGCGCGTGGTCAAAATTAGAACTAAATCTTTCGTTTCATTTTGTCTTTAGTATTAAAGTGACACAAACGTATCAAGGAAAAGCGCTTACAAGGAGATTCGATCATTTAGCTTATTTATTCTCGGAATGTGAAACTTCTTAGTGGAATTCTTATTTAATTTTATGGAAATTTAAAAAATACTGTAATGTTTACGCACGGCGCTATACAACTGACCGTGCGGTAAAATAAGTACTTAGCTGAGAGTACCTACTTTACCGCACGCTCCGTTGTATGGTGCGTAATGTTTAACTTTCGAACGATGTACACAGGCTTCGTAAATGCACTTTTCGTGCAAATGTGTTGTAAGTAAGTAAATTAAATTAAAACACACACACATAATTTAAAATAAATTAATAAAAAAATATAACAGCTACAGTAAGTCTACATTTTTACTGCGGTTAAAAAGGACAATTTCTGTTAATATTAGCTTTTTAGTTACCATTACGTCCTTTTATTACTATCTGTAAGATAACATAATTATTCGGATAGATACTAAAAGGCAATGTCAAGATGAAATACGCAGTCATTTGCGTTTTTTCCACGCGGTAAATAGTCCAATTAAAAATGAAATTGGACCGAGAGGAACATAACTATGGTAGTACTATTATTTATTCTGTGCTATGGTTAGTGATTTTTAACTAGCCGGTATTAACAGGTTGCTGGTAGCTGAACATGATTTGTTAAAGACATGGATAAGTAGTGCACTAAATAATGTATGCTTGCAAGCGACTATCTATGAAAATTTCGAGATAATCTAAATGTTTAAATCTACTATCAGACGGCATCGTACCCAGCATGCCGGTGGCATGGTACTGTAGTAGTTACTGACAACATAATAACGTCATTATTTTAATATTTAGAAGAAAAGCCAGCGTGTGCTTTTTGTAAAATGCAGATGGGTTTGTTCTGATTGTTTTTTTGGATTATAATACGCTTTTTAAACAAAAAATACAACCGACTTCAACTACGAATACCTGGATGACGTCTTCATATTTTCTATTAATTTTAATTTAAAAACCAAACTACTGAGCCGATTTTGATAAAATGTATATGGGACCACCTCTGAAGTATTACCTACCAAACAAAAAAATAATCATCAAAATCAGTTCATAATTGGCGGAGTAATCGCGTAACATACATACAAAAAAAAAAAACATTCGAATGGAGAACCTCTTTTTTTAAATTCGGTTGAAAAGCTGAACACAAAATTAAAATTAATGTGTACTCACTTAATAAGCTTAAACCTATACTTTAGTCAACGTAAGTATTCTTTAGACTGCCCCGTTAAATATTTAGTCGCATGCAAAAAAAACGCTACCAATTCCAAGAAAACTGACATCTTAATGTATCTGTTTCTGATCCGTTTAGTAAAGAGAAAGTTCTTATTGATGGGTACAAAAGGGATTACATATTGTTGTCGGGTGGCTTTATGGCCATGTCTCAGTAGTCCGATTAATTTTATAGCTTAAGGGCCTTGTTTAAAAAAATCACGTGCAGTTTTTTACGGTTTTTATGAGTTTGCGTTTTCCCCAAAAAAATAATTATCTATAAGATGTGAGAAGTGAACTAACGCTTTTTTTAATATTTCTAAAAAAATTAGATGAAAAGCTAAAAATTTTACAAAACACTTCTATTTTTATACATTACAACAGCTACAATCATTTTTTTTTAAATTGCACGAAAATTTACTCACTTGTAAATAATATAGTTTGTCACGAATTAACGCTCTAAGTTTTGAATTGTTTTTTTATATTATGCTTGAAATAAATTAAAAATTGATTTAATAAAATCGAAAATCGAATATTGACACCCACGAATCTGCGTAACAGCCATATTTTTGCTCCGCTAAATGTGCTATCTCTTTCAGCTTTAGAATAATGATTGATCGCAGTAAAAAACGTGCTTGAAACATGGATGTGCGCGGCCTTAAGCGGAATTCATAGTTGTGTTTTTGCTTCTTAGAAATTACAGCTAACCACGTTTCCCGCTTAGATGATTCAAATTACGAGCTAGTTTTATTGGCATTCACCACTTTACCTACCTAACTTTAAAATGCAATACGTAATTTCCTCTTAAACGTTAAAGGGAAAACATAGCACTGGTTCTTTATATGGCCAAGTAGCCAACGATAGCAATTATTAAAACCGATTCAATGCTGATTGAAACAATAAAAGGAGGATAATGCCGACGACCGTCGACACCGCATTTTCATTACTCTCAATCGAGAGATAATCGGTTGCAGAGCTTTTAATGGACTAAACTACCCTCGATTTGAGTCATTCTCATCAGGACGTTGCACGCGATCTCAATAAAACTGTCAAATGGTGCGCTCCTGATATGACAGATACGATATCTCCATTAGGCCGCATACCGTCGTCACGACCCAAATAAAAAGTTCCGATAAAAATACGCATCACGAATTTGAAAGAGTGAGCGTGGTTAGCACTGGTAGACGAGTTGTAACATCCGACGCGAGGCGGACACGCTCATAAATTAAAAGCCATCATATTTGTTTTTCGAACGAGCAAGTAAATAAAATTCCGATCGACGAAGCGTATCTCTGCGCAGTACGTAATCAACAGTTTTATTCGTCGATTCGATTTTGTTACTAAGCCACTGATAAAATTTGAGTTCCGAACGGATATTCCACTGATTAATATGATTTTTAATCTGACTGCAATGTTTACTTCTTGATTCATAACCGAGCTAGTTAAACGCTAGAGTGGGGTCAGTAATTAACAGGCGGGATCAACAAGCCGCTCAATGTTAATGGGGCCTTTCCACGTCAAAGGGCTAAAAGGCGTCGGAGCGCGTCTGTCCGAATAATGAGCCAAGTTGTAGTGCCGTCGGTTCCCGTCGCCTCGGCAGCGAGTGCACGCGGCGACCCGCCGACCCTCGTCAAACGCTCGATTAGCCTAACGTGTACACACACTAATTATTTTTTTACGATTAATTCACTTCTCAATCTTGGACTCTTTCAATCGACGTCATTTATATCTTTGGCATCTCGCCCACGCACGACAATGTATCGAAATTGAATTTCCGTACGTGGCGTCTCGATTTATTGATTGTACACAAAAACGGAGGATGGCCGTTATTTTTATAGCGTCCGGCGGAATGTGTGGCGTTGTTTCTGGTCAAATAGCTTTCCTTCGTATGTGTAGACTGTGTTTGATCGAAGGAGACCCTAGTCAAATGTGACGCGGGACATGACTCGCGATTCTAACTAGAAATGAGGTATTGTGATAAAGTATGTAAAATGTAGAATCGATATTATAAATTATCCCACCCGGCCGCTTCTAATGAACCGTATTAAGATAGCGATTGACAGATTCATTTATTAACCGTTTTTATTGCCCAACGACCCGTGAAGTTACTATAATTCAACTTAAAGGAGACGTAACTTAGACAATTTTTATGGCCATTATTATTTTTCTCCTAGAAAAGTTGTTGCACATTGAATAGATTTTATTGTGGTTTGCTACAAACTACAGTGAGAAATATTACTTCGTAAATATTTCTAAACAACATCTTAAACTGTTAAATCTCAAATATTGTAATATTTATCAATTTTTACGAGTCTACCCTGTTTATATTTCAATCCAGTTTTGTGAAAGAGTTGACAGTAAAATGGAACAGAATAAAAATTTGGACGTAATTTGCTTTTTTGTTGAAGATATTTATTGTTACGGTATCCGTATAAACTCGTAAAACAAGCTGTTTGTTATTAAGTGACAAATGGTCGGATTTGGCCGCAGTGTAGAGTCATAAAATCGCAATAATGGACGAATTATACACAAAAAATCTCCAGATTCTTACTTGGCTTCATATTCGAGTTGTAAAATCGTTTTTGTAGAGCACAGTTTATTTTGTGACTATCTCTGCTACTATATTACGCAAATGTGCATATATATTTTTTGGTGGACGTTTTATATGTCCTAGCCTGTTTAAATATCTGATTTGAATTTGCATGTCCGAAACGTGTCTGACAGAGTTTTCGAAGGATTATTCGAAAATAAAGCTCTCACCAACCTAGCTAAATATCACAACTTTCTTCAGTTCTTCTGACTTCATATTCTTCCTATAAAATGTTAGAGGGTATGTGTAGGTATACTAACTATTTACTCGTTTAATGTCTGTAATCATAATATGAATGTAATGGTTATGGAAGAGCGGGACTTTCTGTTACAAGTATTTTATAATTACTAGAAGGTTCCCAACCTACTCTTCAAAGCGTAATCTTGGTTACAGGAATAAAAACATTTGTTTTTTTTTGTTTTTTCATTTTTTAGCATATTCTGTCTCATTTTTGTCCCATTAAGTGGAGGCGGATCTGAACTTCGGTGTGGTGGTAAATTTTTCACCACTGACTGCGATGATATGCGGCGTATTATAGACTTCTGTAATTTGATTTTGATCTGATTACCGTCTATTTTTTATGAGTCGTTGCTCATGTGACAATTTGCTGAAGTAAATTTGAGATTTTTTTGAGAAATGTCGAGATCCGACATTGAACTGAAGACATCGGCTCGTCAATAAAGAAACTCAAATGGAGTTGGTGTCGGACGTCCACCCGCTCGTTGGGCCGACGATATCCTAAAGAACGCAGGTAAAACTTGGATAAGACACACGGAACCGGGATCAGTAACGTACAAGAGGGGCTGAGGAGAGGAGTGCTTAACAGTGAGCGATTACGGGCTAAAAATTATGAATGGTGTGGTGAAATTTGCTATACCAAAAGGGAATAAACCAGTATAAATTTAAAAAAAAAACTGAAATTCCGTAACAGCATAAATTATCTCATACAAAAAATAAATGTCATCTAAATCATCCAAAAAACGACGGTAATGATTTCGTTGGCTTTTTTACATAACGTTAACATAATGTTGAGATAGAGAGAGATAGCGTATTCGATTGCAATGTTACATTTCAATCAAGAATGTATGTACATAAATTTAACTGGCTCCGTCGCAGAATGTCCCTTTCCTAAAATGTCCACTGCATGCAAAATGTCCCTTTCGCACAATATCCCTTTCGCAAAAACTATATCGAGAAGATCTGTTCAGTAAATTTATGAACAAAATATGAATAATTATTAAATTATTTATCATAATTTTATGCTCTTGTTATTTTGTATCCCAATAGGCATACCAGTAGTTTAATTACCGAATTAAACTATAACACCCAGCGCTCGTTTCAGGAACGTTCGTTATAATATAAATAAACCGAACAAATACTGATTGATTTAAACTTTAATATATTTAATTAATCAATTATTGCCAATCTTGATTTTATTAGCAATTGGGTTCTAACAATTGTTTTAAATTATTCTAAATTTAAATACGGAGTGGAAATAAAATCGAGCCTAATTATTTCTACCATTAAAGAAATGTGTGCTATGCCACATGAAATGAAAGTCTTTATACGAATTTCTTTTATTCAACCCATGAAAGGACGACTTTTTTCATTTGACGAAATTTACGCAAAACGTCTAAAGATGGACACTTTAATTACGGCTATTTGTGTTCACCGCCACGTAAAATTATTCAAATTGAGTTGAATTTAATGTTCTTTCAAGCAACGATTCGTCGAATATTTTCCCTGGTATCGTTTTAATGTTGGTAACCGCAGTAAGGAAAGTTGCTACAAAAAGGACATGAGATGCAACGACGAATCCGAACGTATCAGATTTACGAGAAAATTATTGAACCATAACTGTGAAATAAAATACTAAGAAAAATAAAGAAATTAAATAGTAATAGTATAATAGTAGAATTAATTAGTTTATTAAGAAATAAAATTACTTCAATACCTAATTAATGTTTTTTCGATCAGTCCAAAACATATATTATGTAAAGTAGGTATGTATACATATAATAGAGAATATTCATGGTTTTTTTAATGACACACAAAAAACCTGACTCGCAACAAAACAACACATCGAAAATAAATTTTTTAATATGTGTACAAATAACGAAGTAATAAACATTTTAGTTTCATGTTAGACAGGGACGGCACTATACTAGCAAGTGACGTCAAAGTCCTTGATTCCAAACAAATTCTATACTAGTACGTGTTTTGCTAGAAAGGGACAGATGACTCCCTCCCAAATACTTTGAACGCTTATATTTCAGGACTTTACCAGCCGATATCAATTATTTTTTCGATGTAATCATCAGATTCAATTAAACTCTCCACTTATCCAATTATTTTTAATAATCAAAACACAAGCATATTCCCTATTATTTAAACATGCAAAATTATTCTATTAAGTAAGCTAAGCAACCCCTTTATTTGCTAGCCATAATAATTTTCATTTCTCCCTCAACAGCGTAACAAACAGTTAAGATTATCTACTGTTAGTATGTGCTGCTTGAATTAAATTTCTCGATTGTAAATTCAACAATACAATGCTGCATAAACAAAAGTCTTATCTCTTGGACTGTTACGGTGCTCACTACTTAACGGCGTTATAATTTCACACTAAACGTGGCCCGTTTAAAATTGAACAGTGGGTTGTTTGTTAATTTCTTAAAAATGTTTTTGAAATTTCTCCGTTTTTATCAAAAAATACCATAATAATGCTACAGTAACATCTTTTAAAAGCAAATGATACAGTATTATAATACATTCAAAGTTAACGCTGTTTCTCCGTCTGTAATTTTTTTTACTTTATTTTATCTCACTGTCTCGCGCGGTTTAAGGGCACTGGGGTAAATATCAAAGGGGACCGAGTGGACACACTATATATCACGGTCTATTCCCGTTGTCCCCATTGACGCTTTCCCCATTATGGGGACATCGGGAAGTCATAAAAAATAATTCCCGTTGTCCCCATAACGGGAAAGCGTCAATGGGGACAACGGGAAGGATTTTTTATGACTTCCCACTGTCCCCATTGACTCTTTCCTGTTTTGGAGACAACGGGTACTTACATAATACGTTTTTAAAAAAAAACAACCCACTTCAACTTCGAATAAGTACCTGGATGACATATTCATATTTTCTAGTCATTTTGATTTAAAAACCAAAGTACTAAACCGATTTCGATAAAATGTATATGGGACCATTTCTGAAGTATTACCTACCAAACAAAAAATAATCATCGAAATCAGTTCATAATTGACGGATTAATCGCGTAACACACATTTGAGAACCTCCTTTTTTGAAGTCGGTTTGTAAATATCCTTTCTGTTGTCCCCATTGACGTAAGCATAGTTGTCCCCATTGAATGGGGACCAGGGTAACACACCTAGATCACGAGGCATGTCAGTTAGGTGGGTTTCGGGCCTAAAATGGGTTAGATTTGACCATTCACCACTGTCTAAAAGATCGCTAATCGTTCCTAGTTCGGCTTAAAAGGCTTTTATAATACAGATCCCACCTGCATCTAATAGATTATTGTACAAAACTAGAAAAGACACGATGTTACAGCAAATGTCATCCCGGTCACGATCGTAAACGACGAATAGATCAAGGGGCGGACCCTCTACCAGATTAAATTAACCTTTTGTTTGGTTTGCGGAAACCATTACAACAAATTAAATATTATAATACTTTAAGGTAATGAATATATTGTTTTTCTTAGCGTATTTTGATCATGGTCGTTCCGTGTATGTTTTAGATTGTTTTTTTAATAGAACTCTATTTTCAACCGACTTCAAAAAAGGTTGTTCTCAATTTGATTGTATGTTTTTTTTTGTATGTATGTTACCAATTATGAACTGATTTTGATGATTCTTTTCTTTTTTTTTGTTTGGTAGGTAATACTTCAGAGGTGGTCCCATTTAAATGTTATCGAAATCGGTTCAGTAGTTTGGTTTTTAAATCAAAATTACTAGAAAATATGAAGATGTCATCCAGGTATTCGAAATTGAAAAAGGTTTTTATTATTTTAATACTATATTAATGTTAAAACTGGCAGTAAGAGTTAAAAAAGGAAAATAGGCAAAGTTTTTTATTGGAAGTTGTTGAAAAATAATCTATGTTCTAATAAAAATCAAATGGCGCATGTATGTAAGATCATCACTTGAGAACGGCTCTGCTGATTTGACTGTTAAGCTCGTTTTATTCATCATTATGAACTAGGTACCTACTTTTACTGAGCCCCTGAAATCGCAGCCAAACTTCAACTATTGCATAGAAAAATCTCACATTCCATAAAATGTAACTATTCGCGAATACAGGGTCAACCAAAATTCAAAATTTAAAGAAAGAACCGATAAGTATGCGATGCCGCTCTATGCTATCTTCAGATTGTTTATTTACTCATCAGCCGTCAACTCCCCCTCCCCCTTAATAGAGAGGGGTTGCCATAATCCCCACGCTTGGCAGCTGGCTTGGGAATCGCAGAGTGTTACCACCGTAACCACGAGGACGCTGCTGCCCGTCCTCCGGTGGTTCTGGATGTAGATTGAGGACATACCCAGGTCGTTTCATCCCCGTGGTTACCTACTTGGTTCACCTAAGTGTTCCACGGATACCTTTTTGTACCCGTGGTCCACCAGGTGTACTTAAATGTGCGCCCGTATAACACCCATTGTTCACCCCAAGTCCCATCCTTTTTAACCGACTTCAAATAAGGAGGAGGATTTAAATTTAGTTGATTAAAATTATGCTTGTTACCTCAGCACTCCAGTATTTTTTTTTAATACATTGTTTGAAGCGCTTTTTACCCGTGCTTCACCTATTGGGTAAACTAAGGGCACAAAAAGGTATCTGTGGAACACCTAGCTAGATGTACGGGTATTGTATCTGCAATTTTACACTGAAGCAATGAGCTTTGCCGATGAACTTTCGCCATTTAACTGGTCGGGAAAGGCACGCTTTGATATTTCGCAGAGTTGCGCGGGTCGTTACTGCAGCACATAGTAGTTTTGCAGTTTCAATTGTACGTAGCTTCTTCGTGTTTAATGCGACCATTAGCGAAAAGTAAATACACAAAATGTACGTATGTTTTCGTATGATAGGAGTATATGTTGTTTTGAACTTTTACGAGCGATAAAACTGAATACACTGTCGGTGGAGCATCTGTGTAGTTTGAATGGTAATAGGTAAGCACTGAATGGAGGCAGGAATAACGTTCACTTGTGTCGTATCGTCGTCTCGGTGCCTAGAAAGTAAAATCTACGGCTGTTTGTGTATTCTACTGCAAATGGCGGTATGCTGGCAATTCTTATCGATGGTTTTATGTCAGTAAGGACTTAAGAATAGGCTAAATTTCCTATTAAGCACACCACACCGTCATTTAGTAACCGGTGAGCTGTGGAATACCTAGACAATCAACATGAAACACTCTGATTAGCAAAGTGCCTAAACATACAGCGTGGCGCTACGGTGCCGAAATTAAATTAACACATGTGCAGGGTTAATGATCAGGAACCATAAAATATTGTAAAAAAAACCAGATGTTCCATACAAAAAGTTCATCGACGTTGGACAAAATGTATGGAACATGTGATATTTTTACTTTATTTTTATGGTCACTGATCATTTATCCTACACGTGTGTTAATTTAATGTCGGCACCGTAGCGCTACGCTATATAACAGCATTGAAATAACATATCCCATTAAAATGAAACATCCATTTTAGTAACAATCAATTACTAGCTCAGTTACATTTTTGATAACAACTACACAATTATTGTATCCCATTACCAATGGGATACCTCTGAATTGATAACAACTACACAATTATTATCCTTAAACCTGGGTATGTCCTTAAACCTGGGTATGTCCTTAAACTGCAACCAGACCCACCGGAGGACGGGCAGCAGCGTCCTCTTGGTTAACGGTGGTGACCATTCTGCGATCCCCAAGCCGCCTGCCAAGCGTGGGGATTATGGCAACACCCCTCTTTTAAGAGGGAGGCCTTCGTCCAGCAGTGGACGTTTTGTGGCTGATGACGTGACGTGACGTGACACAATTATTGTATCCCATTACCAGTGGGATACCTCTGAATTGCCAATTAGACGCTACTGAAGCTGCTGGCCATTTACCTACTTTTGGACAGTACTTTTTACCCTCAAGCATCAAAGTAGCACAAAATACTTCCAGCTAAATTGTATAAGAATACAACTTCTTTTGTTCTATTTTCCAAAACCACCTAAACTTGGACTAGTTTTACTTATTTTGTACACAGTCTAGCATTGTTGGCTTTATATGGCAACCGAGTTAGGGTAGGTAATGACGTTACGCGCTACAATGTACGCCCGGTGTATTGCTCGGTGGACACAAAATTGGCGCCACTTTTGGCGTAACCAAGTGCGGTCTCCTGTTAATGCAACTTGTGTGTCGATGATTGAACTGGACGGGATCCTTTTTGAAAACTGGTTTGCTGAATGCGTGTCGGGTTAAATTGCAATGTAATGGGCTTGCAGTTAGTCCAGTTAACTCCAGTTAGTGGCCAACAACGTTATTGAAAGTTGTTATCGTCGAGCGGTATCTTTTACGGGTTTTAATAAGCTTTAATTAGATCTCGAACGGTAAGGTTGTCTGGCGGAAGTCTGGGACTACTGATATAAAGACGTGCTTTGCACAGGAGGCATAATGAGCAATATCTACATATGGTTATAGTATAATATTGGTCATAGCATTTTGACCAGTTGTGTTATTTGATAACGATAAATCGGATTTCAAAAATTGTTGAATGCGCGGGTGCGATAGTGACACGGCGCGGTCTCTTTCCGATAGAAACGGGACAGGAATATTACTCCAATATGTAATGTTGTAGGTCCAATACTAAGTATTATTTCGATTTCTCTTATCATTATTTAAGATTGAAAATTAATAAGAAAGTAAAAACTTAATAAACATGAAAGTTATTAGACAGAAAACATACTGTATCTTTTTACAGTTCAATTTTAACGCCACTTTGGACATAAATTAATAACATAAGGAGTAAGAAAACTATAAATTAATTTATCAAGCGGCATAGTTGAGTCCATCAACATTTCAGTTGTTTTCATTGGTGCTCAAAATAATACCCCCAAATAACTTTAGCTGGAATAAATTCAATCAGTAGTTTATTCAAAAGAACACTGCAGTCAAAAGTCACAAAAAAATGCGAGCTTATTTTTCTTTCTTTCATAATAGCATGTACACACCCCACCGATGAGCAAGACGGCTCCACGTCTTGCAGATAAAGCTTCTTTTTGGTATTTGACTGCTCTATTATCACGCTAATAAATGTAATTGTTTATATATTTTTTCCTTTTTCTTGACGTATCTCTAAAAAGTAAGTCAGTTTGTAATAATCAAGGACATTACACTCCAATAACAAAATAAATATTAATAAACTGAACCGGAAATTAACTTTGGAAAATATCGAACTTATTATACCCACAGCACTTTGAGGCGAGCGAATTTAATTTTCCACTTGGCGCGTTGGCATTGAATTCGTTCGTTCGCAAACCGCTAAATAACCCAATACTCTCGACTACAATAACCGTTCTACCGTAATAACCAGAAGTGAGTCTAATCTAAACAATATTAGTTAGAGATGAGACGTCAATATTTAGTCGGATAAACTGCTTACAATTCGATTTTTAAATAAAACCCACCAAACCTTCCAAACTACTTACGTCTAAGAAGCGGGTGATATTTTTCGGTTAAAAAACCTCTTATTTCTAAAAGGCTGAAAACGTGTTTCTTTGTCACGTAATGTAAACGCTAAAAAAATTGTTTTGGTAACTTAAGCAATATTTTTATGTAAGGCCCTATATTTCTTCTGTCTTGCGTTCTGTTTAGTCATTGGGCTTTCGGTTAATGTGACTTATTAGATGTAAACGTGACTGTGTGTGTTTAATTAAGTAAACTGGATTTCTTTTGTATCTTTAAAATTAGTGCTCAGTCGTAAATGTATCGCATTGTATCCAATCGTGTCTGAGAGCTCGCGGTTTTCGTTTATGATGTTTCGGTCCGGCTAGTTTATCGGCGAATGTTGCTGACAACAAGCTGGTAATATCGTTAAATGGTACACTGTTGCAAGTGCATGCACTGGAAGTGAACTCGTTGTGTCCCCAAAAGCCAGCCAGGGAAGAGTCGTGGATATTTCAGACACGGCTAGTACGTGAACTGGCAAACTCAATTTGCAAGTAATTTTTGTGTCGTAGTCTTTTTTATGATAAGTTGCCTCAAAAATATCACGTCTAAAATGATTGTACGATGATGCATGGGATGAACTCAAGGTGCAACATTGTAAAAATTAAGTAATTGCGGGCTTGGCGCACTGTGAAGTTTATGTATGACATTGTGCGTGGCTGGCCTTGCCTGCGTCTCAGTGGCTATTGGCGCGACGGCGGCTGCGTTACGTCAGCGACCCAAGCGGTATAGTGTTATATGGATACACTGCTATACAAATAGAGTACAAATTAGCTTGTGCTAAATATGATTTATATTGCAGCTATAGATATATTATGGTTCCATTTGTTTTGACGCAATTTCTATGCGAATGAATCTTTTGAACGTGGTACTATTATGTTTTATGTGGTATTGAAAGGCATGTTCTCATGATGATGAATATATTGATTATTATTTTTCTGAATAAGTACCAAGCCGATATTTGTGTGGATGATTTGAAAAAAATTTGAAATATTTCACTCATCAGTATCACAGCTCACTTCTAATTCTAACATAAAATCAATCTAACTTCATATTACTAAAAGGGTGGAAAACCGAACACAGAACAAAAATTCAAGTCCCTAATGGACACTCATAAAAATAAATTGCTATTGATTAAGAGTTATCTTTTAAAACTTTTAAGTAAAATGTCCACTTTCATAAAACAAACATTAAAATATAAAACGAAAATATCATAGGCAAATAACATTAAGAAACTTGTGAATTTCTTAATGGACTCTAAGACGAATTTTTAATGGACTAAAGATGAGCTCCCTATCCCTACGTTTTGTTCGTAAACAAAATAAAAGCAAACGAAGAGCACTTTCAGATATTAATTTAAAAGTTTTTAATAGTTCTTCTAAAAGTACCGTCTATTTATTCTTGAGTGAGTCTATGAGATAGTTAAGTCTGTGTCCAAAGTAACATAATGGAGTAAGAAATCCACTTAAAGTTATTAAAACACAATAGAATGCCGCTGTTCTCCTATCACACTAATTGAAAACTGTACCATGGTCACCAAAGTAGTACACACTCGTAGTCGTACACAGTATACTATCTTGACAGTATCTTCATTTAGATGTCTGTTTTTTATTTTTTATTCGCCTTCAGCCATAAAACGTCCACTGCTGGACGAAGGCCTCCCCCTTTATAGAGGGTTGTTGCCATAATCTCCACGCTTGGCAGGCGGCTTGGGGATTGCAGAATGGTCACCACCGTTAACCAAGAGGACGCTGCTGCCCGTCCTTCGGTGGGTCTGGTTGCAGTTTAAGGACATACCCAGGTGGGTTTTTTTAAATTGTAAAGAGATAATTATATGAATATGAGTATGTTCTAAAACTGCAACCAGCACCACCGGAGGACGGGCTGCAGCGTCCTCTTGGTTAACGGTGCGGGGGTGGGCATTCTGCGATCCCCAAGCCGGCTGCCAAGCGCGGAGATTACGGCAACCCTATTAAGGGGGAAGCTTTCGTCCAACAGTGGTCGTCTTCTGGCTTATAATGAGATAATTATACGTATACCCACCAACTCGCCTGATTGTAGACGACTTAACACTTAACTCAATAGTTTAAATACTCAATAGGTACTTCGCGTGGTTTTTAAAGAATCGTCGATTTTTTACTTACTATGACAATAATTTAAATCATAATAAATCTGAATTTGTACCAATACTCTGTTTCAGTAGTCAATAGCTTTTCCCAAATTAAATTACAAACAATGATATCCCAATATACAACGGGAGGAAATAGATTGTCTTGTTTCGGAGTAATGATGTGTTGTAAATATTTTGTACTTATTCTTTATTTGGTTTTAAAAATATTTGATTTGACTATGTAACTTTTCTATGTAGTTCTGTTCTTAACTTAAATGTAGAAAATCTTCAAAATCATTGATAAAATCCCGAAGCTCAGCTAGTCTGTGAATGAGATAAAGTTATTTTACTGTTTGTATCTCCACTGTGTCGCCAAACAGCGTAAGTAGGTATGTTCAAAGCTTTTATCAGATATAGTTTACTAGACACAGTAGGTATAGTTTTTATAAGTAGACAGTTATAAGTATTTATATAAGTATAAAGGGTTTTAGGCTAAGGGTGTACTGAGCCGACAGGTGTTTCACATTGTGCTCATTATTTAAACAACTTATAATTTGCTGTTCCATATACCTGCTTTACTAATTGACTTTTGTCAATGAACTTTTTATATGAAGCAGTTGAATTTTTCGTGATTTCTGGGTTGGCCCCGTAGTAAAAGTTGTTCACTATGATGCAACAAGAGCAATGACAGTACCTACAATGTCCTCCTTTCAGCTTCGTACTACCGTACCGTGTAGCCCTTTATAGTAATGTCGTCGTCTTGTGGGATACAGAAAACCTAATTAGGGAAACAGTTGCAGTTTCATTCGCTTTATTATAACGCTGCAAAGTTTCCCCGGTGAAGATTGCAAGTGCTTCTGAAATGAGAGCCTCGGAGAAAATTGGCCTCTCTAGCAATTATGATGAGCACTTGTACAATTTGCTAGACTGAACGACAGTTCAAGAATTCAGTCAGATTGAACTTATGCACTAGGCGAACGAATATAATATACCTATCTTATATCTTCTACTATCATTTATTGTATACTAGAGGTCGCCCAGCATCTCCGTCCGCGTACGGAAGAAATATGCCCTGCTCCCAGATATCTTCCATGCTGCTGGGTTATTCACTTATCGGGTTTTTGGTCGGTTGAATACTAATTTTAAATGTTAAGCTTAATTATTGTTCTCTTGTTTGTCTAGCATTTACGTATATATATATATTTTTTTAGGAATAAAGTTCTTTTTATTTTGTTTCTCTTCATATGCACACTTTTAGATCAACTCTGGCAATAATATTATTATTTTTGTTTTAAAAGGTATATTCAAATATCAGTTTCATCACATAACTTCAAAAACAAAGAATTTTCTATACAAAGTTTCATCCGCCCTTTTACCGCCTTAAGTCAGCCCTGACAAAAACATATTTTATATTAAACTAGCTGACCCGCCCCGGCTACGGACGGAGACAAAACCCATTTTGAACCGAGTTCAAAAAAGGTTATCAATTCGACACCATTATGTCATATTATGGAACTGCTATTTATATTCACATAAATTTGAACTAAAATTATAATTCTGATTCACGCCTACAGTTCTATCTCTTCAAACGCGGGGAAGGATAGTTTTTTTACCATTTTACCTACCAAAAAAATTACGCGAGCGTGATAGTCGCGCGCACTGTTCTGGAACTTATGTACCTACTCTTGTACGTGTGCATTAAATAACTAAATTTAATATATTGTTATTTGTTTCAGTACGCAATGGATACTCCTGCGTGCCAGTCGCACTGTCCGACGGCCTGGACATCAAACTGGGCATGGGGGTAACAGACATCACATACAGCGGCCCCGGAGTCACTGTAAAGGCTGTCAGCTCACGAACACCAAACCAGCCGCAAGTATTCAAAGGTACCGCATTCAAATATTTATCGAGTTGATATTTTATCTTATACTAGAGATCGCCCCGCGACTCCGTCCGCGTACGGAAGAAATTCGCCCGCTCCCAAATATCTAGGCGCTTCCATAGGTATCGCTTATTCATTAATTTTTTGCCTCCCCATTTGCATCCTTTAGAAGTTTAGATCAACCCTGGCAAAAATCTGTCTAAACAATAATTTTTATCGCTATACTCGTAACATCAAAAGGAAATAATTTTCCATTTAAAAAATATTCACCATGTCACCACATTAAGTAGTCCCCGTCAAAAAATTAAAAATACCAGTTTTTATTTTAAATGAACTACCTAAATACAAATTTTCACAACTTTATGTACAATGACAAAGGATTTTTGTATAAAAGTTTCTACCTTTTTTTACGCCCTTAAGGAAATGAATTTGAAATATAGAATTTAAAAATACCTTTCTTAGTACACTTCTACGCATCAATACGAATATACCCTCCAAATCTCAAGTCTTTAAGTCTAGTGGGTTAGGCTGTCGTGTCTGTCAGTCAGTGAGTCGGTTAGCAAGTGACTTTGATTCTTATAGTATTAGATTAGATCTGTCTTAGATATTTTTTCAGAAATTGGCCACAGAAACGTGGCGTCCTCATCACTTTAGTCAAATATTTAAAGTCTATGTACACTGCACCAGCTGGTGTGACATTGTCGGCAGGCTCACAACCTGAGGTCACAATCAGACATAGCGTATCTGTGTCTCGAGTATAACTCCACTTTGAAGTAGAGACAGTTCCCGAATTCGACCCACTTGGTTGTCGTGTGTTGCAAAATTTTGTCTACCCCGCCGCTTAGTAACTTAGCTTATTTTCATTTTGTTTTCATTAATCAGCTATATTTATGGGCCTTATTTTAATAGCACTATAAAAAAACTAGTCATCTAGCCTATTAGAGTTACTGCACATCCAACACAAAAGGTTTGTACGACTGTTACGTCTCCTATCGTAACCGTAAACATTTTTGGTGCCATAGTGGTAACCTTACACATTATTTTGTCTGTTACAACATATTTCCTAACATATTTTCTAGTTTCAGACCAAAGGTTTGGTTCATAAGCTATTTAAAAATACTTGGTTTCAAACATATTAATTTAAAAACGACACAAGTATTTTTTTAAATAAAAATCCTTGTTCTCATCAATTTTAACTGACGGCACGCTCCATATTATGTATCCTTCGTATTTTTTGTTCTAAAATGGAAATAATCAAATTCATATGGCCTCTATTAAAAAGAGGGCGAACGAAAAAAAGAAAAACATGCTAACATAATGGGCTCTATGAGAAAAATCCACAACACCCGACAGGCTCCTTGTCATTTCTTTGTCGTGGAATGATTTGCAATTCTAACGCGTTAATTTTACTTTGACGAGGCGCAAAAATACGATCGGGCTATGTTGACCCGTCTCCCCTCCCATCCTCCCTTTGCCTAGTTCAACACTCTTTACTTTTTGGGACTCAGTAGCGCAAGTCGTGTGATTCACATGTAATTCGATTACATTTATCGTTAAATATCCAAAAACAGATTCACTGGCAGGTTTTAACTATAAATATAATAAAAATAAATAAAAAAGCCTTTATTTCTACTACAGGTACAGGTAATTTGTAGTTTATACATTTTACAAAATATTTCCTGTAGAAGTTGCCTCTTCGGCATAGGCCACCCCTAGTGTTCTCCACTCATCTCTGTCTCTTGCTCTCTTCACCAGTCAGGTCCAACTCTCTCTGCGAATATATCCCTCCATCTCTTTCTTGGCCTTCCCTGTTTTCTCTTTCCATCACGTGGGATCCATTCCGTGACTTTCTTTGTCCACCTAGTGTTTTCCAGTCTACAGATATGCCCTGCCCAGTTCCATTTTAGTCTCCTTATTCTCTCTTTAACATCCGGTATTTTAGTTTTAGCCCTTATGATCTGATTACTTACTTTGTCTGAAAGTCTTAGCCTAGTAAACTTCTTTCCATTTTCCTCTGGCAGGTTTTAACTATACTTGTCGCCAAAGCTATTGCTCTGTTGGTATTCCACCTGACTCCGATCTCAGTTTAGTTACGAGAAAGCAATAAAAAGTCCAGCAGTAAACTGAATGAAATATTAACATTCTAAAATTGTTTTAAGTAATGATAACTTAGACGCAATCAACAGCCACAATCAACTTATTCAACACACAACGTTACGTTTACAGTGTCACTGTCAACCATTTTCAAAACATTGCTCTCACAACAGCTCTCATGAACATGAACATGAACGCTTATTCCGGGACCAAATACGCTCAGCTGCCGACGCTGTGCGACTGTGAATTTTATCGCCTCGCAATAAAGTTCGCGGTCGCGCAGTGTTGGCAGGTGAACCTATTCGGTCGCGCCATAAGAGGTTCACGGTACGGCCCCAAGTCTGCGAAACTTTGCAAGCGAAAATTCCAAAAAATAACTTTCAATTCGTACAAAGCTTTGTAACTATCCACACCACGTAGTTGTGGCCTGAGGCACTTCCGGCACATTTGCATACAGGCGGGGTCTATCGCAGATGAGGCAGTTAGACGGCGAGAGGCGGTGCCAACGACTAGATGCGCCTCGCCTCGTTTACACTCAAGATTGTATGGCTTTTCTATAACTTGCCGTATCTATTTCGCGTAAACTCGCGGTATCTATTCTGCATGAATATTGATACGATAAGATGCTAGCGTTAAGCTTTTATGTGTGGCTTTTTTAATGTTAGAGTTTTTTACTTTATATAGTGTTGATACAGTACATACTGTAGGCGGATATGCGATACTGCAGTTTTTAAAGCGCCTACATACAAAAGCTGGTTAGTAATTTTGCGTTTCTGGACTGAATATACGATATAACATTGTAAAGCGTCTAGCAAATTATATGCCATACAAGTACATTCGCTTGATCTAGCATAACCTCTTTACAAGGTTACGTTGACAGTTGATATAACTTTGTTAACTCTTTACACAGTTATGTAATGCATATACATATAAATAGATCAAACGATTGCTTGAAGCTTTACAAAGTTATGTCGTCTTTGCGGGATCTCTCAAAAAGAGATTGACATAATGGACAGAGGTATAGCTTAGTGCTTCCTAATACGTACAAATTTTGAATGCCATGGAGACCAACATTTTAACCACAAATAAAAAAAAATTGTGAATTCATGATTTAACCTTGAAATAGGGTGAACAAGTCAATGAAGATTATATTATTTATAATATAATAATTATCAGAACCACTTTGTATAACAATGATATTTATTATTCCGTACTTTTCTACTGGCCTTTGTTTTCTAAGAGTCTTTCACCCGGAATATGAACATATTGTGCGAAATCATTATTCACAATAGCTCCTTCCTTGTACAATATAGTTTTGCGTACATTCATTTCGTTTACCGGTCAAGGCTTTACGCTCAAACAGATTACGCCTAAACCGAACTGGGCCTCGGTTATTTTCCTGAGAATAGCAGGTATTGTATCGTTTACCGATGTGATTGTGGAATGAAACGGTGGCTAAGCCCACTGTTTTGCCAGTTCCCTCGGGGCCCCATACAATCGCATACAGTACACACGCCTGCCTAAAAGCTTTCGATATTACGATACGCGTTTAGGGAAAACGCATGTTTATAACAACATAAAAATATATCGGCACATGAATGTAACAAAGATACCGGGTAATGGTTTCGAATGATGCCGAGTTTTCTCGGAAATGCGAACTTTGAAAGCGTTCCTCGGTGATATTAGGGATAATCTGAATTCATTGGACCTAGAGGCAAGTAAGATATAAGCATGGAAATAATAGGCTAGATGACTGGGTTTTTTATTGTCCTATTAAAATGTGGCCCATAAATATAGCTGATTAATGAAAAGAAAATGTAAATCTGATCAAAAATAAGCAACTTATAAGCATTTTAATATCATGCTAGACAAAGAGGCGAAACAGCAAATCGTGACGTCAGTTCTTTGTCAGTTGTTTGACGTAATTTTTTGTTTTGTGGGAAAGGGACAGAGTTGTCTTTAACAAAAACTTTAAACGCTCATATATCAGAACATTATTAACCGATTTAAATTATTTCTTCAATAAACATATTATATTTACTTAAATTCTTCATCAAAGCTATTGGTTTCAACGATATAAACATCAGTCATCTACCCTATTATAGGTATAGGTACTCGTAAGTATGAACAGCGCTCCTAATAGTAATATCCCATAATTCATTGTTTGAGTTCACAAGGCATTCACTCAAAGATAGGGCAACGGATTTTTCTAATCTAACATTTAAAAATGTTAAAATGTTGAACTTTAAATAAATTGCTTCAAATCAATTAGATGTTGCCATATTTTGCTACAATACATTTTATTGGAATAAAAAAATACTGCTTTGTAAAAATCTTAATCAGTTTTTATTTAAAACAGAGCAAACGAACATTTAATAGCTTTAGGTCTGAAGAGTACTCTTACTTACGTATAAATAAACTTTAACGACAAAGCCGCAATCACACCGCTGAACTAGAAAACCCTTTTTTTATATAAATTCTGAAATCCTGACTAGGCAAAGCAACGTAAGAGAGTATGTGAATGGTATAAAAAGCGCTTTATTTAACCTTTGGAGTTTAGGGCCGGCTTTGATGCTAGGTCAGGATTTCACTCCGAATATTTTATGCAGTATGAGAAGTCTTGCATACGTAAATTTTGGTTTTAGGCTTTTTACTTTAACTACGGTACTTACCAAAATAATTTCTTTGAACTCATGATTCCATCCCGGTTTTACCACAGTCACGGCCACCATCGCCAGACATGCCGTCCGCAGATTATAGATAATAGGAAGCCTCGCACCGTATGATGTAATTTTTTTTTTTTTAAATAATATATGGCATGTGCAGCATACCATACTCGGTTTTCTACTAAAAAGCGATCAGGGGCCGTACCATGAACGCTTATTCCGGGACCGAATACGCTCAGCTGCCGACGCTGCGCGACTGTGAACTTTATCGCCTCGCAATAAGGTCGCGGTCGTGCAGTGTCGGCAAATGAACCTATTCGGTCCCGCTATAAGCAGTTCACGGTACGGCCCCAGGACTCGTTCACGTAAATAATGAATACAGTTTCCAATTAAAATATAGGCATAGAAAATTAGATGGTCCGTAGCATTTGCACGTGTCAGAGTAGAGAAGGTACATTTAAAAGAAAACTTAATAGATATAATACTTTTAAAAAAAACTGCAATTTCTAGTACATATTTTTTCTAGTTAAAAACCAAACTACTGAACCGATTTCGATAAAATTCATATGGGACCAACTCTGTAGTATGTAGTACCTACCAAACAAAAAACATCAAAATGAATTCATAATTGGCGGAGTAATCGCATAACAAACACAGGAAAAAAACGTACAGTCGAATTGAGAACCTCCTTTTTTGAATTTGATTGAAAATGAACGTAATCTGCCATGTTTGAACTTGTAACAATACAGCTACAACAACATAAATCTAGTAAATTTCTCTGACATAAATGCTTATTAAACAAATGCTAAATTGGTTGTCATACAACTTTTATGTTATATTTTTTGCATAATAAGTTACCTGCTATGAAAAATTCAAAAAATTTGGCGCAACGTCCTTACTGACATACATGTTGGTAGGTATATTTTGCTTTCAGTCTGATTGCTTCCTACCTTTGTATACCGCATCTTAACCTGATTCCTTAACCCTTTTCTGTACCCGAGGACTAAATGATCGCCTTGTGATTTTTTTCAGCCGTCTCATTTTTTGAGATAAAGATCTTTCGTCTGATTACATTGACGCCATTTGCATTAATGTGATTTTATCCAATCGAATAAAACCTATAAAATCAAGATTGATTTTGGCC
This sequence comes from Erannis defoliaria, assembly GCA_905404285.2. NCBI lineage: Eukaryota > Metazoa > Arthropoda > Insecta > Lepidoptera > Geometridae > Erannis > Erannis defoliaria. The sequence continues at coordinate 11,225,031 of FR990078.1, forward strand.
ATTGACTCGACGGATGATAAAATTGGATTTGAAAAATAAAATTAGAAAGCGCTGGAAGATTGATTAATCTGATAAAACTTGCATAAAGGGATTTTTTTAAATTTATTTTATGGAAACATCTAGCGGTATCTCGGGAATAGTTGAAGATATTAATTGTCAGTGACAGAATTACAATCCCGTGCGATTATCCCCCTAGGCATACAGTTCTAAGTAATTTAAGTACGAGTTTAATTTTGTGTGGATTTTATCTAATTTTGGAATTGTTTGCAGGGGACGTTATACTCTGTACGCTGCCCTTGGGAGTGTTGAAGGTGGCGGTGGCAAACAACGGGCAGAATCAGCAGAATTTTGTCAAGTTTGATCCTCCATTGCCTGATTGGAAGGTGAGATCGAAACACTAAATCATTATTTGTCTAAATATTTAGTTTCAATACGTACTACGTAAATGTCACATCTGTTAAGTGCGTTGTTTACTTTAGGCTTTAGGCTTTAGGTTTTGTTTTTACGTCGCCCATGAGCATTATTTTCTTACCTCCCATTACACTGCCATGTGCATTATTTTCCCAAGCTATTATTATTGTTTTTGTTTTATTATTGTTATTGTTGTTATTTTGCTAGTTTGTACATTTTATGAATAAAGCGTATTAAAAAAAGGTGCAGCAATACTGAAGGGTATGTACGTACTCATCATTATGAACAACTTTTACTATAGGCCAACCTGGAAATTACGAAAAAAACAGCTGTTCACATTTTTGTCAAAGTTCAGTGAACTTTTTGTAGAAATAGCTAATATTTTTTGCGTCTTCAAGGTTGACCCATAGTCAAATTTGTTCATAATGACGAGTAATACCTAATACACCTTTTTGTAACACGTTTTAATAAATAAAAACTAGTTTGCACATTTTGCGTTTAATGCATTAGGCGTTTGTACATTCTACGCATTGTATATTTGCTATAATGTATATTTTGCTGGTTTGTACATTTTGCGTGTGGTTACCATATTATTGCGTGTTGTACATTATAAGCCGAAGGGACTAGGACTATGTATCCGATTTTGATGTGACATTTAGCTTTGTTTCGTTAGATTTGAGTTTACCTCTTCAAAGTATTTTTAAAAATAATTTTACGTTTAACTTTTAGATTGCTGCGATCAAACGTCTAGGATATGGGAATCTGAACAAAGTCGTTCTCTGCTTCGAACGCACATTTTGGGACCCCAGCGCCAATCTCTTCGGCCATGTAGGCACCACTACAGCGAGTAGAGGTAACATTATTTGATTTACTTATACAACCTTTTACAAAAATGTTCAACACTACTGAAGGGCATGTATGTACTCATCATTATGAAAAACTTTTACTATGGGACCGACCCAGAAATCGCGAGAAAATAGCCTATCCAATACAAAAAGTTCTTTGATATTAGACAAAATGTATAAAAAATAATGTGTAAATATAGTATGTGTAAATAATGTTAAATGTGTTTTTTTTTTGCCATTTGCTTTGCGGTGTATGAAATGAGGAAACCTGCCAATGTCCAGAGAAGAGATTCAATGGTGTATGTGAATCGCATCAACCCGCCCGGGCCAGCGTGGCGGAGTATCGCCTTTTAACGTTAGGCCTATAGGCCTATAGGCTGATGCAAAAAAAACCAGAGAAACCATAGAAAAGCAATCGTTACTTTTTAAGCTGGTGTTCTTTTGTACACATTTTCTGTGTCACTTTCAACTTTAGCACTTTCCCCAGAGACGGTGGGTTCGTAAATTATTTCCCGATGTAAATAGTGAACGTAGAAACATCGGTGGCCGCGATAACGAATTAAAAGCTGAATAATTTAACGCCACCGAGGGCGCGACGAGAGTTATAAATCACTGGAACGCGCAGAGACAAGCTTTTTTTAACGTTATGCCTTAGTTCACCTTCTTGGCCCTTGTAGAGACACAGCTTAAGGAGAAGGTTCTAGGTATATGTCCTAACTTGATTAAACCTAGGGTTGCGTACAGGTTTGATAAGGTATTTTGAGCTAGCAATTGTCGCTATCAAAATTGCGATAATCGCTGGTTTGACGTTGACTTGTGAGTTTAGAATAGTTTTGTTTATGATTACTGCCGTGCCCTTGGGTAATAAGCCTACCGGTATCTTTATTTTTAACCGACTTCAAAAAAGAGGGAGATTCTAATGTGATCGACTGTATGTTTTTTTATTGTAGGTATGTCCATCGATATCTCTGTCAATATTGATTTGATAATTTGACCAATTTTAAAAAATCTTTTTTTTGTTATACTCTCTTGGTAGTCTCATATTATAATGAAGTCGTTTTTTTAAAGTTATTAGTTTAGTAAGTTTTTTTGTCAAAACCCAAAAGCCGATTTTTAGGAGTCGAAACTTTTTCACAATACTCATTACGCCGAACAATAGCACTAGCCGAAATTACGCCGTTGTGCTTATCATTGTGAACAACTTTTACTTTGGGGTTAACACTGAAATCGCAAAAAAAACTGGTGTTCCATACATTTTGCCGATTAGCATTTTCATATGGAACACCTGATATTATCCGCGGTTTCCTGGTTGACATAATAAAAGTTGTCAAAATGACGAGTAGGTACACTGATTTCCATTCGGCTTAGCGAACTACTATTCTGGATAACCCCATATAAATAGGAATTTATTATATTCAACAAAATATATTATGATCCAATAATACGAGTAAGTTAAAAATAAATTTCATTTCAGATTTCTGTTATCGTGTCCTTTTGATGTTTTGATTTACCTGTAATACCGTTAAGTTGTCGGTCTTCGGTTCTCCGTTTCCTTTCTTTCTAATCTGATAATGCCAACCCTAAAATATCACAGGTCACGCTTGTTCTGTGAAAGCCGAAACAATGTGTACAAGCCTTGATTTTTTTTACTGTACTGGCCAATTTATTTCGGGGCTATGTTGTGTTTAAAATGCTCGCATATCTGATGGGTCCGTATCTCTACATGTTGTTGGAAGAGTTATGTGAGAATATACGCCGTTTTTTGTATGTATCGGGGAAATCAACAAAACGCTTTTATGTTGAAGTTAATTGTCAGGTTTATTCGCTGTTATTTTTAGTTTTATAAAACCTTGACTTGACTCGGTTGATATATGTTTCAGTAACCCAGAAAAATATTGTGTATAAGTATTCTATCAGCTTACTGGTTTCCATTGCTTTGCTTAGTTTGGGGCTAGGTGGCGCTGAGTGAAAAATGTCCACTGTTTTATTTTTATTTCGTACTAAAAATATATTTAGGCCTAAGACTGTATGTCAGGAGAGGAAGGCAGTGGCTTCCCATTGATCAAACAACAAAATCGGCTTAAATCTCGTAGTCCATTGTTGCACATAGGCCACTTTCAAAGCACGTTACTCACCCTGATTTAATTAATTGGCTCCGTCACAGAATATCCCTTTCCTAAAATGTCTACTGCACGCAAAACGCAAAATGTCACGTTCGCAAAATGTCCCTTTCGCATTATGTCCCTTTCGCACAATGTCCCTTTCGCAAAATGTTTATATACTTGTTGTCAATTAATTATGACTATTCCGTCGCTTACCGTCTCCATCCAGGCTAGGCTAGGAAATAAGTAGACAACCAGGCAAGCTTGTTATCAATCGCATTAGTACTAAATAAACGCCTTTTAACCTTATCACCGCCACGTCATCTATACTTGAAACTAACGCGATAGCGGGCCCTGTACCTCAACGCCGTCAGTACTTGACAAAATATGGGGCTAGCATAAACAAGAAAACATGCATAATTATAGTATAGACGTAATATATTTAGCAGACCCAGTTCTGTTTTTACTTGTACATACTTAGTGTTTTGGTGTTTAAGGGAAGGTGGCTTAGTTACCTATACAATGTGTAACAAAAAGGTTCAACAATACTAAAGAGTATGTATGTACTGATCATTATGAACAACTTTTATTATGGGGCCAAATCCGAAATCGTGAAAATAAAGATCAGCTGTTCGATACATTTTGTCCAAGGGCAATTAACTTTTTGTATGGAACAGCAGATTTTTTTTTCGAGATTCCGTGCTTGGCCCCAAAGTTAAAGTTGTTCATAATTATGAGTACATACATAACCTTCAGTATTGTTGAAACTTTTTGTTACATATTGTAAAATAATTATATAGTGACTGTCAAAAAGTAACTAGATTAAAAGTCTTTGGTTTTCCGTAGGTGCGGCCCCAGCATATGTGAAAAAATATCTCATAGCGTAATATCTCATTTTCTGTTTTGTTTGCCAGGTGAGTTGTTCCTGTTCTGGAACCTGTACAGTGCTCCGGTGCTTCTGGCACTGGTCGCTGGCGAGGCCGCAGCGGTAATGGAGAACGTCACCGATGACGTCATCGTCGGCCGGTGCATCGCAGTGTTGAAGAGTATCTTCGGTCACGCGGCCGTGCCGCAGCCCAAGGAATGTGTTGTTACTAGGTAATTGAGTGAACATTGTGAATACGAAACTGATATTCTTTTTGTCGTTTGTTACGTTGATCACACCAAATCCGAACTTGTGCGGATGCGATACGATTCAGAATTATAGCAGCAAGTCATTATTGTGAGGGCTTAGCACAAACAATCAGAATGTTCGTGCGTAGAGTAGGTATACTCTAGGTGCTCTATCTATTAAAGTTAAGGCCGCGCACATCCATGTTTCAAGCACATTTTTTACTGCGATCAATCATTATTCTAAAGATGAATGAGATAGGGCCACATTTAGCGGAGCAAAAATATGGCAGCTACGCAGATTCGTGCATGTGAAGATTCGAGTTTGTTTTTTTTCCCCTTTTTAATTCATTACAAGCATAATATTAGAAAAACTTTTTTTTTAAAACTAAGTGCGTTAGTTCGTGACAAACTATATTATTTACAAGTGAGTAAATTTGCGTGCTAAATTTGTAAAAAAAATAATGATTAAAACTGTTGTAATGTGTAAAAATAAAAATGATTTGTTAAAAATTTTTTCTTGTTAATTATAATTTATAGAAAGATTACAAAAGCGTTAGTTCACTTCTCACATCTTATATATACAAATTATTTTTTTGGGAACACACAAACTCACGTAATCCGTCAAAAACTGCTATGACTGCACGTGATTTTTTAAAACAGGGTCCTTAATGGATATTTTATAAAATAAGCTTTACTATGTGTGGTAGAAGTATGTTACTTTGATACTCTGATGTGTTGCGGTGCGGCGAATTGCAGTGGTCTATTATAGACTTGGACTGCGACATGGCATAATGACTTTTGTCTTAATTAAAGTACTGGTGCACTAGTGTCAATCCACCTTATTTTTTTTTTACTAAGTACATGTACGCAAGTAGCCTAGGTACTAAGCTGGAAGACCGCTCTACTTGAAAGCGCGTTTGAAGCGTCAAATCTTTGGCCGTACCATTTAGTTTTTTGGGAATTTTTATTCGGATTTTCTTACCACTAGCTTTCCGGCATCTTTTCGATAAAGGAAAACGTCGTGAGGAATCCGGAATACGCCTGAATAAGTATTTTTATTTTATTTCTTTCAAGTGACGAGACGAGCAAGACATTCACCAGCAGGGCTAGCATGCGCACCACAAGAAAATTTTGTCTGTATGTTGTGCGAAAACGAGACAAACTTATACAGATTCGTAGCTTTGTCCTGTTTTTATGAATCGAGATTTTTTTCTCGCGGTGCGCATGCTAGCCCTGCTGGTGGTAAACGTCACGCCTGCCACTAACAGTAGCAGTGCTAGCATTGTGAACTTGCGAATACAATCCTGCGCCGCACTGCACTGCGCTTGTCACCCTGAGATATCAGATGTTAAATCTCTTCATACCAAGTAATTTCTCTGGTTCATTTCAATTCGTATGTGTATCCACCAACCCGCAACTGGACCAGCTCCCAGTAGCTGGATATGGTTCAATCGACTTTCGATAGCCTTTATTAAGTCCAGCAGTGGACTAATAACAGGCTAGTTATACCGGGTTACAGGTTAAGTCGACCTAGATCCTTTAGGGGGTTATAGTATACATAATTACTGACGGTAATAATACAAAAAAAATACCAACATTAAAAAACAAAAAAAAAACATTTAAAATCCGTAGTAATTAATTAGTAGTAATGTATTCCTTGGTCTAGAATGCAAAATAAAACGACAAGGTTTGGATAGGGGGTCCCATAGTCAAATCAGTCAATAATGATGTATACTAAAACCCCCTAAAGGATCTAGGTCGACTTAACCTGTAACCCGGTATAAATTTCTGGCGAAAAACAACTTTGTACCTATCGTACAAATTATGCATTTCCTTAGTAATTTTTTTTTTCATAAATAGATTGATGCTTATGTGTATGTTTATATAAGTCATTCAGATATTTTGTTAATAGATGGCGAGCAGACCCGTACGCTCGAGGTTCGTACAGCTTCGTTGCCGTTGGTTCGTCGGGCACGGACTACGATCTGCTTGCCGCTCCTGTGGCGGGTGCGGATGGAGAAAACAGACTCTTTTTTGCAGGTAATAAGCCTACTGTATATACAGGGTATAATATAAATATACATATAATGTGTATCAACAATACTGAAGGTACTGTATGTACTCATCATTATGAACAAATGTTACTATGTGACCAACCAAGAAATCGCGATAAAAAAACACCTATTCCATACGTTTTGTCCAAGGCTAATGAACCTTTTTGTATGGAACAGCTGATTATTTTTTCGCGATATCTATGTTGGCCCTATAGTAAAAGTCGTTCATAATGATGACATACCCTTCAGTATTGTTGAACCTTTTCGTTACACATTGTATACAAATAGTAATACTCGCCTAACAATCATGACCTAAAGGGATAATTTTATCACATGGGACGGGGAATTTGCACCAGTGCAGGGAATCTTTCTACATCATACTGTACAACTTTTTGCTATTTACGACTTTTAACAAAAGTTAATGTTTTCCCGAAACACGCATTTTTACAGTTTGTATGTTTTCTTTTAGTTTTGTACTTAGGTAAAATGGTCGGTTAGTACGTTTTGCTTACAAACGCCACCGCGTTCCTTCATAATTGAGAACGCAGGGCCAAGTAATAGCCATTAAGATTATGAATAAATATTTATTTTTATGGAATCACGCACAGGAATAGCCTTTGAGAGGTTATTAGAGATCGTTATAAAGTGCCTTTCATTTCATTCTGACTACATTTTCCCGTAGATAATAACATAGTGAGCAAAGCCTTTTTTCATTCTTGTTTCTTTCAACGGGGAGAATTTTTCATTTGTCCTCTTTGCTCTGAAGTTTCTAAATTGAACTATTAAGATGGTTCTTGGTCGTCGTTTTGTTGGACTGAATAATGACTTCTGAAAGAGCAGCGACGTTTTGTCTTAGACGATGGCAAATACCAACAGTAAAAGCTGGGATAGCTAAATTAATTATTTATTTTCTTACCTGTTTTCTTAGCTTTCTGTAAAAAATAAATGTTCATCTCTTCGTACAAATGTTCGTCTTTTCTACCAGTTCCAGTTTAATTAACTTTCACTTGAGACAGGTACAGATAAATGTCAAGTTTTTGCATTTTGTTTTTATTATATCACTCACAAACCTACTCCGAAGCGGCAGGCGCAGCATGGGTAGACCTCTCCCACTAGGTGGATCGACATTGTGTCTGTCTCGGGCAATCGGTGGATGCAAATGGCAGGTTGTCGTACAGTGTGGCGGTCTAAGGGGGAGGCCTTCGTTCAGCAGTGGACTCTTCTGGCGCATTCTGATGATACTTACACACTTTCGATTTGATAATTTTGTTCTATGAGCAGCGCTTCTTCTTTGCAAATATAATATTAGTACCTGCTATCATAACTATCAAAATGACTGGCTTATAGCTCAGTTGGTAGTATGTCTGCCTTCAGAGCTGTAGGGCGTGGATTAGATTCCTACCCAGGACAAGCATTTTTGTGATGTTTGTTTTGCGCCTGGGTATTGTATGTAAGTGGGGATGGGGAAGTACAACACCTTTGCCAGTTATTCAACCGCTAAGCATTACTGTGTTCCGGTTTGAAGGGCAATATTACCAGAGAAATTACTGGGTATGAAGAGATTGCAGTGCGGCGCAGGATTGTGTTCGCAAGTTCACAATTCTGGCACTGCTACTGTTTGTGGCAGGCGTGACGCTTGCCACCAGGCGAACGTCTTGCTCGTCTCGCCACTTGATAGTATAAAAAATTTACCTATTTTAGGTATGTATAACATTAACATTTTTAAATATATATATTTTGTATTTTACCAGGTGAGCACACGATGCGTAACTACCCAGCCACAGTCCACGGTGCGTTCCTCTCTGGCTTGCGCGAGGCAGGTCGACTGGCAGACCTGCTGCTACCGCAGCCACCCATCACCAACGCGAGCGTGGCCGCCGCCACAGCCACCGCTGCGGCGATGGCACACGCCTCTTAGCGGTGCATGTTTAACATACTTAATATCGTAGTTAAAAAGTTGCCTTCCATCGGAAAAGAAGTATAACGACGTATTTACATGTCGAATAGAACAGTAATGATCAACCGTGATAGTTCAAACCAGTGTTATAAAATAAAACTTTGTGTATACCATAGTTGCTCTACGACGTGGCCCGTAGTTGCTCTATTACGTAGTATTTACTTACTCTATGGTTGCTCTAGTCTACCATAGCTGTCAGTTGTCCAGTGTCCACGTGTCTTGTATAGGGCATGATACAGTATAGAGCAGATATGGCAAAGTCTATAACATAAATAATAGCTGATCAGAACGAACGGGATCTTCGACTACCTTATATAAATATATATACCTTATAAATTGAATAAGTGTGGCCAACTAGAAAACAAAAGTTTCTAATCAGGCCGCATAAGAGCTCTAAATTCAATTGCATTGGTAGGCGTTTGGTAATAAGTTTCAGATTTTAAAAAAGTTTTTCGTAAATGGAAGATAACCTATTTAATTACGATTTCTTTTTGAAGTAAAGTAAAGTAAGAGACCGTATCAACAATAATTATAGTTCTATTTACTAAATGAAATGCCTCCAAGTATTTAATTTTAGTAATGCGAAATAGTTTTCTAAGTAAAATAATTATATTGTTTGTTTTTAGAAAATATCCTTTGAAATACGGCTGTGGTCTTGATACAATAGAATTCAGTGACGTAGTGTAATTATTTAATGTCTTTGTCGTTTTAATTGTTATTTGTACGGATAATTAATAGCAATAACGAAATGTTGTGAATTTAGACTTTAGATGAAGTGACATTAAGTAGAATATTTGTTTAGGATAAAAAAATTGTACTTTCTATTTGTAATTCTTTACTTAGATTTGTAATCCAATTGGCATTATTTTATTTTATTTGTCAGTGTTTTGTGGCTTTACCAGCTGTTTTACAATAACCGTATATTTTGCACAATTAACTAGGTATTTATTATTTAGAGTAAATGTTATTAAAAAAATATAAGCTATGCACTAAATGTCATCTAAATCAATTACAAATCAAAACAAACTTAAATGCGCTTAAGTAACTTGTTTTGCATTCATTAAAAATATAACATTTAATAACTATATTATGTTAATGAAGTAAACGATGTTCCCGTCTTGTTACATGAAATTATATATAGTAGCAGTTTAAATCGATTTAAATCGTTTCGCAGTAGATTACAACAATACTAACATGCGAACTTTCGTAATCGTCGTCTTTAGAACGCTGCTTGTTTAAACAGTGGTTTACGCATTTACTACTATTTATAGGCTTTAAGCAAAACAAAATTAATGAAGTTTAAATAGAATGAAACTTACTGTAGGCGGCGTGTTTAAGATTAGTAAAGCCATTATATTAGTTGAATAAAGTAACATGAATTGTGTTTACTTTATACGTCCTTAGTTTTCATTTCTCATTCTGTTTTTACTAAAAGTTCTTAATATTAGTTAATTGTTAGTAGAAATGTTATGATAGCTATCTACATTATCTAGTGAATATGTACTCAGTGGTCTGTCTCATCATAACTGACAAATCAGTCTGAATCTTATTGTTTAGCGCAATAAACAGAAAACAGCATTAAAGTTAACACTGTCAAAATACTGCTTCACAAAGAAAATTGAGCTAGACTTTAATTTCTCTTGATAAGACCATACAATGTTAATGAAGTAACTAGTTATAATTCTTTCTTGTTTATCGTCACTGATTAAAACTGTATGAACTTACATTTTTCAAACATTGACTTTGCGTGTACTTTGTGTTTTAAGTGAATTGTAAAAATATTTTTGGAGAATAAAAGGATTAAATATTGGTATGTGTTTTTATTTTCGATCCAAACCACTTTGTTATTTATTCAGGTCCTTTTTGATGGCCGATTGATTGGCCAATTAGGGAACAAAAAGATTAACAATACCCCGGTATTATTGACATACAAAAGGTGTATTAACTCTGATTCGTTTTAATTGTCCAATTTGTTGTTTAAACACACAATAAGCAAATACACCTGTCTTATGTTGCACCTGTATCAATCACCGCTACGTCAACCACTGAAGAGAGAAGTAAATATAACGGAAATGTGACGGGCCGCGCTAGCCGGCATTAGGTGCAAATGCGCTTAATGACAACTGCCAATATACATGTTTTTAGACTGAGAATACTCAAAAAGGCAATTTAAATAGACGCGTAGGAAACCAAACCACATTGCATTGTAATTAGATCAATTTTAATTTGTTGCAAAATAGCATTTCGAGCGTTTTACTTCAAATGCGCGACCAATTATTGGCATGTTTTCGTCGTAGTTTCTGTACAAATAAGTGTAAAACTGGCGACAGCGGTTTTCTATACAATTGCTTTGGAACATTGTTTTGACAGCCGTTCTAACCTAAGAAGTAGGGCTTTCGCTTTTCTGTGAAGTCAACCACAGAAACTTATCTAGTTGGTTTCGAAATACAATTGATAATAAGGAATATTCATGTGTTTCAATTATTAAAAAGAATGGGATAAATGGCGAGTTTAACTGAATCTGATGCTTACGTCGGAAAAATAATTGAAATCGGCTGGTAAAGTTCTGAAATAAGTGCTCAAAGTATTTTGAAGGGAGGCATCTGTCCCTTTCTAGCAAAACACGTACTAGTATAGAATTTGTTTGGAATCGTTCGAAAATCGAATAATCTTTGACGTCATAAATCTATTATAGTGCCCTCCCTGTTTAAAACGTCCTTCATAAGTTTATAATATTTTATACATGGATCCACGAAACGCAGGGAAACTGATAAAAAGTAAAATCGCCGGACACAACGGCTTTCCTACAGAGCTTGCAGTTTTTTTTTGGTTTTTTTTGGAGCGTGCTCCAACCATGCCCCAAACCAACCAAACCATGCTCCATCACAGTGCGCACCTTTCCTTATCATCAGGCGATTTGGCCGCTTCGGCTGCGTAAGAAACCGAGAAGCTTCGTAACTGGTTAGTAACAAAATATAATAATGTTTTGTTCTATACCAGCGGAGATGGCGGACAAATTTCATCCCATAAATACCTAGAGACAAAAATAAAAGCTGAATTAAAATAACAACAGTACTAGATTATATTGGATCTGTAGCAAAGGTTTGTAATCTATTGCAGTGAAACAACTGCACGTTTTATTTAAAAGCTCGTTTTAATCGGACTGTGTTTGCGCTAGGCGTGGCCCTGACGGATTTATGATGATTTTTAATTGCATTTTTAATTATTTTCTCACAACGCTTTCGGCAAATTGAAAACCATTTTTGTGCACAAGATAGTAGCTCTTTAGACAAGAAAACTCCATCCACGATAAAATATTTCAAATTTGATTTATTTGGAGTAAGTAAATAAATAAAAAATAATAAATAAAAAATATTGGGGGACATTTTACACACTTTTTTTTAAATTTACACTAGTAAATACTAATAATAGATAACTCTTCCATAATGAACCTCATCCAGATCGATTCGAGTTAAGGTGTTCTCCAGGCCAAATTTGTATATTTTCTAGGACTAAACCATAGGTCATTTCATTACGGAGGTATCTACAATAGTCACCAAAATAACGTATTGACTATTTGTTACAGAAATATTTAAAGCTAAAAAAACTAGAATCTAAATTGGGATAGAATTTAAAACTCAAACGTAAAACAATGCAGATACAGTTTGTTTTACAGCAACTAAAATAATGCTTAGTCGAAAGAAACACTTAAGTGCTAATTCACTGATGTCTTGACAGAGACTAGAGGTAAGGCATGTCGTGTCTACTCCATCGCTAATCGCTGTGTTCACTCTGTTCGCGATAATATCTTTGACCGTAGTTAGGTAGTACTATTGTTGTAATAATTTTAAAGCGGAACTCGTATTTTAGGTAGCCGTTAAATGTCGTGTCAGCTGCGTCCGGTAGTCTGATTAATTAAATGTTGATTAATAAATTAGTATTTTATTGTTCTTTAAAACATATATTATGTAGGTAAAATGTACAGGTTTATGTATAGGATGGTGGTGCCGAACCAAAAAGAAAGGGGCTTACTATTCTTATTTCATTACATAACTATGATCAACATTTTAGGCGGTAAAAATCAGATGCACCTTATTATGATCATTATAAGGCATTTTGTTTTTATTTATACGTGAATACTCATGTTTAATTAAATCGGATACTCAGACTATAGTTTTGATCACATCCGTTAATCTTTTTCAAAGAGTGAAAACCTTGGAGAATCTAGCTCTCTCGTGAAAACAGAGCCCGACGCACAGGAGGACTACTCATGCTATGCACAAAAACAAAAAAAAAGTGTCAAGCCTACGTCAGTTTTCATAATAATAATTATAAGATGTTTCAAATTTCTGGTGTGCAAATAAGAAGTATTGCATTGTATCGTATTATTACGATACGATGCAATACTCGTAATAATCGTATTATTACGATACAATGCAATACTCGTAATAATCGTATTATTACGATACAATGCAATACTTTACTTAATACTTTATTATTTAAAAAAACGTCAATAAAGAAATAAGTAATAAGTAAGAGAAACCCAGATAAGAAGATCCAATTTTTTTAAAGAAATAGTGATCCGTTGGACCCTGTTCGGGTATAAAACCCTCAAACCTGTTATTGGCACTAAACATTTATTAAATACTAGCTGATGCCCGCGGCTTCGCCCGCGTGGGCTTTATTACAGGTAGATACGATATATTACAATTTAGCTAACAATATCGTGACATTACGTTTATTTGGCTACTTAAGCCGTCGTTAATAGGGAAACCGTTCGATTTGAAACCGTGAAGTCGCAGGTTCAAATCCCGGACTCGTACCAATTATCTCTTGGAGCGCATGTACGGGTTACCTTGACACTGGCTGTTCTGTGAAAAATAAAGCATCGTGAGAAAACCTGCATAGGACCGGACAATAAATTCTATGGCGGATGTGAATTCTAAAACCTGCAACTGGGCTAGCGTGGTGGATATAGGTCTAGCAAAAAACAACTGCAATGTCAAATCTACTAAAAAGGCTGATAACTTTAACTATGCTATGCTATAACCACAAGTTTATTTGTGCCGAATTTTGAGTGAATCGAACCAGAATCAAAAAAACCATACAAACTTTAGACCTCACTTGCACCTGCACTTGTACCATAAGGGTAGTTTTGAAAACAAAACTTTTTCCTTATATACTTTAAAGTTTATTTGTGCCGAGTTTTGGGTGAATCAAACCAAGGAATAAAAAACATCCATAGAAACTTTACCCTGTTTAATCCCCTTTGGGGTTGATTTTCGAAAATTAGGCTACGCTATGTCTTATTCTAGAACCTAAACTGTCCACATTTAAAATTGGTTTGGTAGTTACGGAGGTTACCACGTGGTAACAAACATTCACACACACAAACTTTCGTATTTATAATATTTAAAAAAAGTAAAAGTAATATTAGTGGGATAGGATGCTTGTAAAAATAACTGTAGGCTTTTATATTATAGGTAAATTCATGGCAAAACTTGTTAAGCACTAGGTCGTAAAATCTAACATCTACCTAATTATAATGATGAACCAAAGTTATTGGAGCCAATAAATCTCATTTCGTTATAGCTCACCTGTTATTTCGCTAGAAACAATTAGAGCATCCATATCAAAGTTTCATTTGAAATAAGACTCTAATATTCAGGTTTAAGATCTATTTTTATAGTCGTTTTATGGTTTATGGCGTTCTTTAATTCAACATCAGATCGCCTAGCCTCCGCCCACTGATTAAAGAGATAAAACGTGGTATAATCGACTGTTTTATACTGGGCATTTTTTTACACATTGTTAGCACAATGTGGAGATTCGGGAACAGGGAATATATGGAGTCGTTGCTAACTCTAGATGTTATTTTTTGTAAGAAAAAACCCGTCCCAACTGCTTTGCCAATTAAGCTACAGAAGTCTCTGCCTTAGTTGTCATAATACTGATACTGTTTCAAGCTAACAACTAAAGCGTTGGTGGCGTCATCTGTAAATTTTTGTAACACAAATATTTACCCAAACCGAAACCGTGACAGGTTCCAAGGTCTAAGGAGAGAAGTCGCACTGACTATATTATTGAATATTTTGTATAAAGTATTTCCACACTTTGGGTTTTACTGTTTTTAAACAGTAAGAAAAACTATGACCTCTGGCAGGTTTCGAACCTGCATACGAGCAATACCTGGGTTTCCGTCCCAACTGCTTTGCCAATTAAGCAACAGAAGATTTACTTACTACTTATTTCGTGATACACAGTGCCATTTAGTCCTGACAGAGATATCTACAGTTTTAAGTTAGTGTTTACCTATTTATTTAACGTGTCTGTAAATCATATCATTCAAAAAATTTGCATACCTAATGTAGGGAAGCTGCCTGTAAAAGATCTTCTGCGTTTTAGAGTTGCCCTGTCAGTATATTAGTTTCTTTGAATCTTAATCCTGAGTAATATTATAAATATTCAGAAGCTGTTTCTCTGACTGTCTGTTTGCGAACTTTTTACGATCAAACGGCTTGACCGATCTTAATGAATTGTTATAAATATAGCTGCAACTCTTAATTATCAATAACATTTTTCATCACAATGCGGGGAAACCCCGATATTATCCTAGTCAAAAATATATTTTTTACCCAAAGTAAAAAAAGTAAGCTCGTACATAGAGACGACTCTACATAATTCTCTGTCCTTACGTTACAATTAACCTTAGCGTTAAAAAAACAGGCGCGCCCGACAAACGAGGAATTAATATAGGTGTCCGAGCCATTTATTCCAGTTCCCACTTTGTCCGTACATTCTTATCTTCTGTTTAATTAAGTATGCATCTGTATTGTTTGCTTAACTTTTTGTTCGAATGGTGAATAATTAATCTGTACCTACCTACTGCCACTGAGGGCTTAATTTGTGTTTGATATAAATAGGTAAATAGACACATACTTACCTAACTGCTTTTATTTCACAGCGGAAAGGATAGTTAATTAAATAAATAGAAACTCTTCACTGTGCACGCCAAAAAAAGACAATAGAAAATGATACAAAAACCTTATGAGAAGGATAATATGAAAGGATAGTGAGATGGGTGCTAGGTAGGTAATTGTGGGTCGGATGCTATTGGATTGGAAGGTTGGAGCTTGGCAAGAGTACAAATTAATAGGGACGCCACTATCGCAAATAGTTCTAAATACTTGCAATCCTGTAGTACCTACAGAAGAAGATGATTGGATCAGTTCACTCACTGATTATTCACAGTATTGTCAGGACAAAAAAAAGACTTCTGTGCTAAGTTACATTATGAGTTACTTGACTTGAAATAAAGGTTTAGCCAATAAGGTTGCCTACCCTTATACAACATGTAACAAAAAGGTTCAACAATACACAATACTGTATGTATGTACTCATTATTATGAAAAACTTTTAATACGGGGACAAACCTGAAAAAAAATAGTCATTGACTTGGACAAAATGTATGGAACAGCTGTGTTTTTTTTCGCGATTTCAGGCTTGCCTCATAGTAAAAGTTGTTCCCCAATCCGCCTGTCCAGCGGGGGGATTATGGCAACCCCTGCCAATTAAGGGGGAGGCCTTCGTCCAGCAGTGGGCGTCCTCTAGCTGATGATGATGAAAAGTTGTTCATAATGTTGTTCATACCCTTCAGTATTGTTGAACCTTTTTGATACAGATTGTATATCATCATCATCATCATCAACAGCCAGTAGACGTTTACTGATAGATGCTACTAAATTTTGACGTGTTTTTTCGTGTGGACTATGGATGTAGACGTTTTCATACGTATATAGGCTTTCATTTGTCCGAATAAGTATAATTTCCCAACAATACGTATAATATTATGATGTTAAAACTTTACTAGCGCCATCTTGTAGATGACTTCGATACTATTTGAAGCTAAGCTTATACTGCGTGGGGAGAGCTTTTTTAAGTAAAAGCTCTACGCTCACAAGTATGCGCGTGCGATGACGAATCAGCGCCATCTGTGTAGTTTTCTTCTCTTCACGAACATAGTACTTTACAAGCTCGTACAAGCTCTTTGTTGTTGTTCAATTTTAATGTTCTGTTAGTTCTTCATGGAAAGCATAGATGTCATGACTGAGTAAAGGTGAAAAATCGTATTTTGTTTCTTGTGATATTTTTTTAAACAGCCGAACGAAGCGTTCATCATCATCATCATCATCAGCCAGAAAATGTCCACTGCTCGACGAATGCCTCTCCCGTAAAAGGGGGCATAATCCCCACGCTTGGCAGGCGGCTTGGGGATCGCATAATGCTCAGCGAGAGGACGCTGCTGCCCGTCCTCCGGTGGTTCTGGATGCAGTTTTAGGACATGCCCACGCGCAGGTCTTTTACGCCAAACAAAGTGTTATATTTCAGTAATTTTACGTTTTCATCAAATAACGACATTAAGTTTTTTACGGAATCTTCGTCGTAAGCTACTTATCTACTTCGTCTAGACTAATAAGTGGTTTACATTCATACATACAGGTACAATGTAAAGCATAATTTATGAACATAATTTGTGTCATTTACCTAATTAACTTTCTCTTTTTCTCAAAACACAATGTGAAATGGCTAATGAGTAGATGGGTCAAATGTCAAGGTTGAAATGCGTTTTCTATCGTGTGTCATAGTACGACATGATACCTTATTATTCAGTGCACTGGACCTACGTTTTTGCTATAAATATAAACAAGCGTAGTTCATTCTTTCACTACAAATCTTACATGCAAACAAAATTAATGTCTTTCAAGAAAAAAATTGAAACTGTGGTTGTTATAATGTCGTTTATCTCTGTCTCAGTGTTTCTAATTATTATGCTGATGTCAACAGCAAAATCAGACTGGCAAACGCAGACATCTTCAGTGCAAAACTTTAAACATTTTGTTACAAACATGATAAAAGAACAAAGCACGAAAATACAGTCGTTGCTAAAGAAAATACAAACCAACGCTCAATCGGTATTAAAGAAAATAGATAACATCAAACAAGATTCAAAGAATAAGAAAAGAAAATATACTGATGTCTCCAGAAAGAAGAATGATCAAGAAAATGGACAACTAGAATCACCTATACTGAAAACAATGGATACTATCGAGGCAATAGAATCAAGGAGCTTTAATCATTACCAACCTACCAGTTATGGCTCAACGGGAAACGCTAACTATGGGTTGCCTACATACCATCATCATTCTATAGGATTTGATCCCATAAACATCATGGTATCAGTTTCCTTGCTGTCTTTTCTGTTGCAAGCCTTGCAAGGACTTTTGACAAGAACAAGACTCCCTACCCCAGTAGTTGAAGCAAAAAGTCTAAACGCTATTGAAGATTGGACCAAGACCTTTGAAAATAAGCTGACGGATGACAAATATTACATGAAAAAGAAATATTTAAAGAAGTATTACAAAGTTTAATATTGGAGGTAGAGTAACGTAATACCTACCTGCGTAGTGGTTCCATATTAGTAGACCGAAAAAGTTCAAACTATGAATAGAATGCCAACCAAACTGCATTAAATCGTTCTGGAACAGAAACTGTTAATCTCAATAAGATGTTTTTTTGGGTTAACTCTAATTAGCTAAGGCGGAAAAAGACGTCAAAGACTGTCAGCTAGTTTACGACAATATCAAACAATCACTTCATCGACAATGAGGAACAGCAAGGATACTGAAACTCCACCACTATATTTGATTGGGTCGCAAAGACAAAGAAGAAGGGAAGAGAAATTATAGGATACGCCATTCACATTGTTTAGGTATTTGGATAATAATAAAATATCATAATGCGCCGCAATAGATTGAATTTTATAGTTCACCTGTGTTAAATTTATATCTTACGGAACGTAGGTATCTATATTTTACCGGGGCACCTTGTCGGGGCAAGAGGAGCAAGTTAATTAGCTATACTTAGGTACAGTAACATGTGGGGTTGTTTTTAATTTATTTACCTAAACATTTTGTTTAAGTCGGTAAGCAATCTAATCTATATTTATAATATTAAAATGTAACACTGCTAATACAGATTTTATGAAAGAGTCATTAAAGTATGCAATCCCTTTCTGCGTTAGTTATCTTTTGCTCCAGTTTCAGTCACTTAGACTAATTACGGTATAAAGTGGCAACAAAATTTCCATTTCATTACGTGTTTTACGAGTCATAAAAGCGAATTAAAGTACTGAGGATAGTAGATTGACTTGTTGTGACATCATTTTTAAATTTTTGTAATATCTGGAATTCCGTTGAATTATTGTAATATTATAATATCTAGTTTTCGAATACTGATTATTAATATATTAAATTTATAATTATACCTGAATATAATTAATGCAGCATACTGATGTTTTCTGTCAATGTCATATCGTTAACGCCTACAGTTTTTGAATGAGAACAGATTTTTAAGTGTGAGGGCCGAAATATTTCCTAAGGAACTTGGCGACTGACTTTCGTTTAAGGGACTTAACCAGCCTGGTATTGAGCACATACCTTCTCAAAAGTGCCTCCCAACCTACCTCAAGTATCTACGTAATATTTTTTCTAAGCCCAATGTTGGAATTTGAACCATACGGTCCCTTGCAGCATAGCGCTTGACTGAACTAACCCTAGCTTGCTCATACAAAAGAGTTCATATTGTTCACCTGTATCAGTAAACTTATCAATTACGGAGGTCAATTTTATACACGTGTCCGACCAATAAATAATAATCTTTTGTAAGCAGCAGCCTATTCTAAGAAATGAGGTTAAGCCGCATTGGCTATTGACTCTCAAAAACAAAACAAAAGGGAGTTTCTTGGCACTGAAGAAAATGTGCTCCAATTCACAAGTAGACTTATCGAAAACAATGGAGACGGAAAAGATTACGAGTAATTATTTTTGCTGTAGGTAAAATCATCTTATTTCAGAGACATTGAGTGAATAGAAATACAAAGATTATTATTAGGAAGGCAAAATAGTTAGGTATTAACAATTTTCAAACGGGAACAATAATTATCCGACACAACATAATAATTATTGTATCGCGGTTATAATTGATTTCTTAATTATATTTTGTTGTGCCTTTGTTTAAAACTGTACCATAAGTAGATAAAGTGTGTTTTATCAACAGTGTGCATTTATTGTGCCTTTGATTAAATTTGTTCTTTAACGTATGAGATGCCACTGGTTTTAAAGGTCTCCTCCATTTCCATACATATTTCGGTCCATTGCCAGCTGGGAGCAGATAGTAACTATGTAATTTATATTTGGTTTATCTAAGTATTAATATTTTTTACCTGATAACTTTATATATATATTTTTTAAACATGATTTATGAGTAATATCGTAGGGGTTCATCGAACTCATCATAATGAACAACTTTTACTATGAAATCAAAGCGGAAATCATGAAAAGAAAAATCAGCTGCTCCATACATTTCGTCGTGCGTTATTGTTTTTTTTTTGTGTGGGGCAGCCGATTTTTTTTCCCGTTTTCAGTGTTTTTTTCATAGTACACCAGTAGTTGACCATTATGATGAGTTTAAAGACCTCCTAAGATATTGCTCATTAATTAAATAACAGCCTGTAGATAAAAAAATAATCACAACGACCGTAGTTATTTGTAAGTATTTTAGATGGAATTATTCGCCGTAAAATGCAAATACATAGCTGTTGTGATTTCGACTGTTATGATGACATAAAGGACGATTAAAAATTTGGTTGGTGGCAGTTTATCCCAACCTGCAGTAATCGGTAGAGCAAATATAAATCAAAGGCTCTCTCTATATATTTTTTGGAAATATCCATCAGTCACTTAATTGTGCTGACCATATGAATGACAAAATAATAATAGTACAAAATAAAATAGGTACCGCAAAGTGAGCGCGTAAGTGCGTAGAAATCATATTATTATTTAATCATATCTTTATTATTTACCTTCAATCATATTAATATTTTGTGATGAATAAATTATTATTATTTATTACAAACTAGAAGCCTTCGGGCGGCACATTAACTCTGACACTAGGGCTGGCCACTCAGCCTATACGAACTTACTTACTTTTACCAACTAGATGATCCACAGTGTACTTCGTACCAACATTTTTTTCCCTTGACAATAGCAGTAATGAGGCAAAAAAAATCTAATCAGTCGAGCCATTTTTGAGTTTTCGCGTGTAGCGTAGAGTTTTTTTTATAAATAAATATAGATAAAATAAAAAAAATCTTTCAAATTATTTCACCGTTGTATCACTGTTTCTGGTATAATAATATAAGTCTTCAAAAGTTGCGAAATATGATCGTTTACCCCTCTATCTAGGTCCTCTCTCACAACTCTACTAGTTCACTTAGGTCAAGTTATTCCAGACAGGAGTTACTTACAAATTCAATTCTCCAGTTCGAATGCTTTGTTCAGGAGTATACTAAACTGAGAAATATTTGATGGTATGTGGTTTCTATTGTGCGTTCTCTATTGAACATTCGCTTCCGGAACGATATCAAATAGAAGAATACCATTATACTCGAGTACATTTTGGTACATACTACCTTGAAGGAAGGTACTTGCGTTTATGTAAATCTATGAGTACATTAAATTTAACTAGTATTTCATCTACAGCCCGGAGATGTCCACTGCTGGACGAAGGCCTCCCCTTTAATAGGGAGGGGTTGCCATAATCCCCACGCTTGGCAGGCGGCTTGGTGATCGCATAATGCTCACCACCGTCTGAGAGACCAGGAGAGTTTTTTTTTTTTAAAAGCGTATCATATTAAATCAACCGATTTTAATATCGATTATCTGGAAGACATATTTTCGAATTATCGAATTATTTTGCTTTAAAAACCAAACTAGGTACTACACCGATTTTGATGAAATTACTGTGTGACCAATCTGAAAATGAGAAAAAATATTTTTCAAATCAGTTTATACATGACATGGCGGAGTCCTGAGGTAACTAACATACAAAAAAAACATACAACCGAGTTGAGAACCTACTCCTGATTTTGCAGTCGGTTAAAAAGAAATCCTATTGTATTTACTTAGTTTGGGGCTAGATTTATAGCTGTGTGTGAAATGTGAATGTCCTCCAGTTTTTTTTATTAACATATTAGCCTCATGAGGTTTATCCAAACGATATGAATTTTAATAAACAATGCCTAGAGTTAAACCATTTTGCCGATAGGGTAAAATTTATGCAAATTTAAGCCTTAGGCACAATAAGCCTTCGAGTTGAAGAAAAAAGCCGTTTGGTTTCTTAAAATTAATCCTTGTACAATGAAATTGCTGTTATTAGCGCATATATTATATTCTACTTTCCCACTTTTTTCTACAAGATTTATTTAATTACTAATTTGTTCCTAAAATAATAAAGAGTAGTAAAAATGCTAGGTCTCATTTAGAATGGGTCTTAAAAAACTCAAACACGATCACAAAAACGTATTTACCAATTCATACGCACGAACCGGGCTCAAAACCTTTTTTATTTCAATTTTAATTTAAATTTAAGCATTTAGTGTTGGCTTAGGGCGGTTTCAGTAAAAATCCCGGTATTATCCCCCGTCGGGTAGCAGACAAGCAGGAGCCTCGTAGTACGGTGACCATAATTCTTAGTTTTCAGGTTACGAAGAAAAACGATGACGTCGTTAGATATAAAACTAACATGAACGCTCTGGAATTGTCAACGTTAAATTTTTTTGGACTATGGCTCACAGATTTTTTGGCTAATATTACGTGACGAGTCAAACAAGCCGTTTTATTGATGGTAGGCGCTACGCTTGCCGGTAAAAGTTCAGGGCCACTCATCATTTTCAACTTTAATAGGTCGAAACACTCCGTGTCAATTATATACTTTAAAGGCTAAGGACCTAGTGGTACAAATTTCCTGTACCTCCTTATAGGTATGTATTATATTTTGTAGTGGTAGGACTCTACTGCAGCGTCTGCCTGGGGAAGTACCACACCTTTGCCATTTATTCAACCGCCAAGCAGTAGTGTGCAAGCATAACTGTGTTCCAGTTTGAACATTTGAGTTTGATCTCGTCACATGATTGTATAAAAAAACAGTAAAAGTATAAAAATAGTTATTTAACCACCGACGCAAACAGGTGGATGTAATTTTTTTTTTCTTTATTGCCAAAGTATCTGTCTGTCGTATAATAGCTCTCAATCGGATGCACTGATTATGATTATGTATTTTTGTTTGAAAGGTAACTAGATCCAAAGTGTTCTTAGCGACAACTAAAATGTAGGGGTTTTTAAAATGTGTAATTTCATATTTTAAACAATTATCTGTAGCTGTCAGTAATCATTTATCATCAAAAGAACTAAAATCATCCTACCTCTTGCGACTTCCTAAAATATGACATGATTTATAAAATATCAAAAAATGACTAGAGTTTACCTAAAAGTTGGTGACCCTATCCATGTTCGTACTAAGCCCCGTGACGTAGGTTAATGCATCACGGCGCGGATTTTAGATCCTGCATAAACTATTCGCAGATGAGAGCAGTGACATCGTACGTACGAATTCGGGAATCCTTTCATTTTACATGATTCTGTAGGGGAATTTCCAATCCGCGATTTAGAGCGCCTTTCAGATTGTGAAGAGCAAATGCTTACGTGTTTGGTGTTAGCGCATTGTGGTAAGGCGTATACATACATACGCGAGACGGTATTACCAAGCCGAAAGAAGTCATTATGAATAACTTTTAAAATAAAGTCCCGTTTTCGCGGAAAAAATGCTGCTCTATAAAAAATACATTTACCCTCGACAAAATGTAAGGAATAGACTTTCTTTTGTTTTACGAATATCAATTGTTTTTGCGTGGGTCTACAAATAACCAGAATATCTATTACTCCACATGCACCAGTGTGTTGTTGCGGTGCCTAGTAGTTATTTTATTAAATTGTCATTTCAAGAAATGGTAATTTCAAGAAGTGGGCATTTCAAGAAGTGGTCCTTTCAAGAATTGGAAATTTCTATTTGAAATACCGCCGAAACCAAAACCGCCGAAACGCTTTCTTTGACTTAGTACTGCCGTTCCATTCATTTGGTTCTATTTGTATGATATATCGATACACCTTTCATTTTGTTTTCTGTGTACACTGTTAGCTTATTGATTGCACAACAAAAAAAAACTTTACTTTCCTTTTTGCTATTGGTATAGTATACTATCAATGTATTAATGCTATTCTACAACTGGCTACAGGATAAGAGATGGCCGTAGTGTTTACGTTTATTATAATGGGTCTAGTATTATTGTGTATTACATATTTTTCTTCAAAGTTAAGTGGAACAAGTTGTGGTACTGTTGGTATACCTACCGTTGGAATAAATGTTCACATGGATTACATATTTTATTTACTCTAGGCTCTAGCTTTTAGCAATAAGGCCGTCAATACTGGCTCTAGGCTCATGAAGTCTTATTTTTAAACCTACCGGTATGTATTTGACTTAAATAGACATCAGAATACGTACATTATGTATTATCTGCATGCATTTAAATTATGAAAGTAAAAAAAAAAGACTGGGCGGTCCAACTCGCCCAGTCTTTTTCAAGTTCGCCACGTCGCCGTCGCTCACTTCAAAAGAGTAACCCTTTAATTCAACACCGAAAATATAACAACTGTCAATCTATTGTCACTTTCGCTTTTAGAAGAATAACCTAAACCTTTTGCTTACTAGAGCCCGCTAAACTAAACCAAATCTTTGAATGTGGAATCCACATTTTCACACAATGCAACTGTCAAAAGCTGTCAAAAAAATCAACATCGAGCCGTTGACAACCCTTTTACGGAGTCCCCTTTTATGCGATTTCTTAATTTAATATTCAGCTGCGTTTTCTTTGGACAAATCGGTTTTTGTACTAATTTGACAGTTAGTTGACAAGGGCACAAATGTTTTGTGTGACATTATTATCTTGATCCAGTTTTCTATGCAAGTGAGTCACTGCTAAATTCGTCAAAGGGTTTAAACAGGTAAAGCTTAGAAGATTGAGAGTATACTTTATTCGTCAAATGCAATGTTTGTTTAATTTAAAAAAATGTTTTTTGTATATTTGACAAACAACAATTATTTAAGGGCTAATATAAAGGTAACTAATAAAAAACCGTAGAAAAATTACATTCATCATCATCATCAGCCCGGAGACGTCTACTGCTGAACGAAGGCCTCCCCCTTAGACCGCTACACTGTACGACAACCTGCCATTTGCATCCACAGGTTGCCCGCGACTTTTACAATGTCGTCGGTCCACCTTAGTGGGAGGCTTTTCTCCGGTTCGCGGTCGCCACTCAAGAACCTTTCTTCCCCATCGGTTATCAGTTCTTCGAACGATGTGGCCTGCCCATTGCCACTTCAACTTGAAAACCTTGCGAGCTATGTCGGTAACTTTGGTTCTTTGGCGAATATCCTCGTTCGGGATTCTTCTTCTTCTTCTTCGTCGTGTCGATGGTTTTATACTAAATTATACAAATTAAACTGTGCCAGACCAGTAGTCTGCTACAGCTACCCCAAGGGGAGAGGCCTCCATCAGGTCACTCAGTGTGCAGTTGTTAGGACACTGAGGGCAGGAAAGCAGGTGTGCCATTGTGCCATTCCGGATTCTATCGCGCAAAGTAATTCCGAGCATAGCTCTCTCCATTGCCCGTTGCGTGACTCTGAGTTTCTCCAAAAGGCCAGCAGTTAAAGATCACGTTTCAGTTCCATAGGCAACACACACTGGTCGTAGACCCTTGTCTTCAGACAGGGATTTTGGACGAGAAGATATTACGCAATTTCCCGAACGCTGCACATCCGAGTTGGATTCTTCGGGTGACCTCTTTGTCGAAGTTGGACCTACACAACTGAACAAGCTGTCCAAGGTAGTTATAGTGGTCAACAACTTCGAGAGTATCGTTCCTAACGACAACCGGTACGGGCACAACATGGACATTGGACATGTTCTTTGTCTTGTCCATGTTCATTTTAAGACCCACCTGTTGGGAAACATTACTGAGGTCGCTGAGCATAGTATTGAGGTCCTTCAGCGACTCTGCCATGATGACTATATCATCGGCAAAGCGAAGGTGAGTATGCAATCGCCATTAATATTGATGCCGTGAAAAATTACATTCACTCTCGACTTTACTTTTTTGCTATTTCAAAAGCGATACCAAAGGAAAAGTTGTTCTTAATTATTGTGAATACTTATAATTTAAAACTAAATTAAACTGAATACCTATCCTAAACTATCCAAAACTATAAACTACAGGTAAAAAAACTGCATTAAGGTAACGGTCTTCGGGTAGGGTCCCTAAAAAGCTAGTGACATTACCACGCTGAATGGCCAAACTTATTCTTTGGCAAAGGTAAACGCCAGCTCTCTGATCACCCGACACAGCTGCGAGGCGTCTGGACAACTCTCTAACCAAACCCCGAGCAATAAGTTATTTTTTTTTACTAAAAAACAAACTTATAATTTAGTTTGAAATTATAAGTATTCTTATTTTTATAGTATAGAAAATAAGTACAGTCTGGAAAAATGTGTTTCTAAAATGTAATGTTTTGTTTGTAACAATTTGTTATTAGTTAATAAACATATATTTTGATATTATTGTGTACTAGAATGTCTGTCGTTCACAGAAATAACCAGTGTGAGCATTAAAAGGACAAAGTACGTGATAATAATACTAAATAAATAAAATAAATAAATATCGCAGGACATTTTTTCACACAGCGCCATCTTGCCCCAAACTAAGCAAAGCTTGTAATATGGAAACTAGATAGCTGATAGAATACTTATATACATTTTTTTTTGTAAATACATACTTATAATACATACTACACCCAGACACAGATACTAGTTACTAAGTATTAATTAAAATCGACCAAAGGGGAATTTATTAAAACTGATTCTCAAAGACACATCAAACAGTCCAGTCATAGCATTAGCAAAGTATTATTTGCACACATGTCCACATCGTCTATCAAAGCGTGTCATTCAGTTTTAACCCTTCTGACATCGTACCAGTTTAAATTCAAAACACTATACAATTTGTTTGGGCAATCTAAACATTCATTAAGAAAATTTGAAAAATGCTATTCAAATTCCATACAGTCCCCCTTTTGAACCGCTTAAGCTAATTATATAAAACATAGGTACGGGAACAAAGCTTGTACATATTCTGCTCTGTTGTGAATTGTCTCACAATAGAACCTACCTACAATAAGAGAGAACTTGTCTGCAAACATAGTTCAAAATACGTGAAATGGTAACACTAGCTGATATTGCTATAAAAGTGATTGTTTTAATAAAAGGTTACATTACAATTTGGGCATTTGAAATAAAAAAATGTTTTTTGGAATCTTGAGTAGAGTTTGTAACAAACCTTGATATAGATATACTGAGTTTAATAAAGGGTTATTTTGTTAGAGTTACTAAGATTGTTTTAGACAGTTTTCTTTATTAGTTCGTGTCTGAATCTTAGCGAAGCAATTTGTTTTAGCGAGTTCACAATGACGCGTTGTTTCTCTATTGCGTCAAAATTTACGTTCCCCTATTTATGCACATAATAAGGGCTCATTCTATCGGGATGTTCCCCTCCTTATATTTGTTTGATCTTTAAGCAAGCGATGAGGGAAGTAATCTGCAACGTGGAGAGGTAAGCAAAGAGTATTTTAATCCTTGAATAAATATTAGAAAATGAGATACCAGTCTCCGTCAATTTATTAAGATTGACGTACAGACTAAAAGCTATGTGTAATCTAATTTTGGTGTTGTTTAGTAGAGATTTGTCATTATGCAATGATGTAAGTACTATGTTTCAGTTCTGTAATATAACAACTAGCTGCGTCGTGCAACTTAATTTTACCCACTATCTTACAGAAATTACCCTTTTTTCGGAAATTAAATAGTTTAAGTATTTATTCATATTAAATTAATCGAAAGCAAAATAAATTGTGTCTGTGACTTTACCAAAAGTTACGTTTTGGTATTCGTTGGGAATAAGATTTTGTAATGTAAAATTATATTTTTATTTAAAAGATTAATTCACTACTTTGGTTTTTAAAGCTAATGTTTCTTTTTTATTAGATAGGTATCTTGTTGATAAAAAATATAGTTAGGTACTTACACATATACATCATTAAATTAAATATTACACATACGAGTATCAATATTGTCAATACAAACCCCTTAAAAATAACCTAATAACTAATCAAATAACCCGCCCCTGACCATTCCCGGTGCAAAGGTGCCCATCACACTCGCCGCGTTCCCACGTTGAATGGCAATGGCCATCCTCTGCACCAGGAACGAATAATATAATAATATAATATTAATAATAATAATAATATTATATAATATTGAGCCTTTGAGTATGTATTCATCCATACACACTTAATGTATATTATTCCAAATTTCATTTAAATGTGTCTAGTGAATAAAGAGATGTAATAAATAGTATAAAACTTGTGAGTACTAATAATTACCTAGTTGGTACTCAATCGTGGTTTGTAAATAATGCCATCTGTGTCGTGCAGCACATAAAACTAGGTATATTAAGGAGCTAAGTGAAATAATTAAAATAATCAAAGATTAAGACACACTTCCACTTTTGCAAACGAACTTTTGCAATTATGATAGGTAGGTATCTACTATAAAGTAGCGCTCCGCTCCGCCTGTGTCCTCTCTAATGCAAAAGGCGATAGAAAGAATGTATCCATGAATAAATGTGTTAAGTAAATACTTTAAATAATTTAACGCATCCCTATCTACCTGCTTTATGAAATTGCATTAGAGCTTAGAAACGATATTAAAATTTAACGCCATTTCACAACGCCCGCCTAAATATAAAAAAATGCACAAACATCAAAGTAGGTACATTTTTACTTCGAACATTATTACCGTAACCTCCCTTATAATCCCAAGAAACTCCCTAAACAAGCCAAAAATTTCAAGAGCATCTTCAATCAAAGGCTAACGAAATGTCCCTTCGGCGCTTGTCAAAGGTTCGCAAATATAAAATTCATTACTGCACCTCTCTCGCTAATTTGTCCCCTCTTGCAGAGACCGAGGGTACCTAATATCCTTTAAACCGTGAGACGTCAAAGAAGATCCTCGAGACGGCACTTGTCTATTTGTAATTGAATATGAAAATCTTTCGCGCCGTGCGAGGGTTTAAAAAGTAGAATAAAATGTACTGGATGTGACATGGGTGATAAAAATACAGTTAATCGAATAACACGACATACTTAGTGTAGATTAAAATTAGAATACAAATACATTAATGATGAATGAATGAATGAATGTTATGAATGAATGAATGTTATGATTGATAAATACATGCCTAAAGATTTGTTTTTGAAAAAAAAAAATTGTAAACATCCGGAGTAAAGCGTATGTGAATCCACCAACACGAAATTGGGCCAACGTGGTGGGTATGTCCCAATCGGCCTCGAGGGTAGGCCTAATACCAAAACAGGACTATTCAAGAGCCCGATCATGATTTACGTTTGCAATTAAAATTACAGCTAACTAAGGCATTTTATTTATGTGGATTTCTACCGCGACTGCAAAATTTGGGTACTGAGTAGGTACAACACTATTGTCAAGGAGAGTGACTTGAGCCACTTTTCATAATCGGCTTCTCCACTACCTTTCATTACCACGCGAAAGAATGTAAGGGAAACGAAGACAGCTGATGTGCCAGTACACTACATGATACATGCTTATCTATACAGGGTGTTCATTTGAATGACGGACATAATACATACATACATAACATAATACATAACATTCTAGGATATAATAGTACTACATCAATATCAATTATAAACAACATTTACTATGGGATCACCTCTGAAATCGTGAAAAAAAATCTACTGTGAAAAATTTCATTTTCACTCAACAGTGAAAAAATGTTGATCGACAGCTAATATCTTTTCGCGATTTTAATGGCGCTCCCATGGTAAAAGTTGTTCTTAATGTCGGATACTATTAAATCCTAAAATATGTCCGTCGTTCAAATGAACATCCTGTATTGGTACATTCCAAAAAAATTGCTGGCGCTAGAGTTCAATGTTCGGAGCTCTTGGAGGAGTCAGTGGCTGAGTATCAAAGGTGGAGGTCGTTCGTTATCCTCTAGCGTCACCCTTGGAGGATCTAGCGGCTGGGTATATAATCAAAGGCGTCACCTGATAATTGTTTGTGTAGTTTGGTTGCATTTAACATTGTGAACTTATAAATCCAAAATGTCGCGGGGCGTCGTCGGGGGTCAATTTCATTATACAACGATACTAACCCATACCCCGCGCGCTTCCGACGA
This sequence comes from Erannis defoliaria, assembly GCA_905404285.2. NCBI lineage: Eukaryota > Metazoa > Arthropoda > Insecta > Lepidoptera > Geometridae > Erannis > Erannis defoliaria. The sequence goes on from FR990078.1 coordinate 11,254,800, forward strand.
AAACACGTGACTGTGCACTCGGCCTTAAAGGATATTTCCTCAGTAAATTAATGTTGTCTCTTCTAGTTCGCTTCCACTTATCTCTTACGCCTGCAAAATAACTTGCAGTGAGCATCGGCCCTCGTCTGGAGAGCAGAACCACGTCGAATAAAAATTTGTGAAGCTCTTAGATGAAAATGATGATTCAAATAATATTATAGACATGTCTTATATGGCTGTTTGTTATGGCTGGAAAAATGTAACCACGAAATATTGTAATACTAAAGTATTCAATGGCGCGTACCTATAAATTCATGGAAATTTACGTATGAGCACAGACTATATTATAATACTAATAGTGCCCTACAGTTTCACTCGCTATCCCACGATAGTTTCAATTTTGTAAAGATGTAAAGTTCAAACCATGACCTATCATCATCAGCCAGAAGACGTTCACTGCTGGACGGAGGCATCCCTCTTAATAAGAGGGTGTCACCATTCTTGCCATAATCTCCACGCATGGCAGAAAGCTTGGGTATTGCAGAATTTTCACCTCCGTTAACCTAGAGGATGCTGCTGCCCGTCCTTCGGTAGTTCTGGATGCAGTTTTAGGTCATACCCAGATCCATAAAAATAATATTAGTTATTAATGTTCTCTATAGATAATAATATTCTTAGTCATTGATTGAAAGTTTAAGGTAAAGGAAGATACGTGTACGTTGGTTTCGAATAGGTTAACATCCTATACAGCATCTTGGCATCCAGTATCTGGCTTCAGTTTTGCGTCAGACAAGCCTTCCCGATTCGCCAATTTATAGAGGATTTGCTTCGTGAAGTCTATTTGCTCTAAGCAAAATCCAGGTTTATGTAATGTAGGAATATTGGGAATAGTGAACGAACTTGAGCGGATTTGTGCGATGTGCGTGGATGCCTAAATTCGAGATTAGGTCTAGTTGAGGATTTTACGTGGATTTCAAGGTGTTTCAGATTCAGCTTGGGACTATGTAAGTAAATAGTGAAAGTATGTATTTTCCGTATAAAAACCGTTTCAATTAAAGAGTTGAAAGGTTATAATCAGTGTTCAAGATATCAACTTAAGAACTTAGGGGCCCTATTTAAAAACGTTACTTAAATTAACATACGTCAGTTTACCTTATCCGCAATACACATTATTAAGTAAGGCCGTGTGCGCACAAAATTGTTGATCTATTTATCCTTATAAACTGGTTTTTGTTGAGTATATAAGACTTGAGAATAGTGGATCTACTCTATACTCTAGTCCGTCAGTGAACTTATCTGATTAAGTATACAACAGAATTTGAGTGGACCAAGTTCACTAGTGAACTTTTGTACTTCACATCACATCAGCCAGAAGTCGTCCACTTCTGGACGAAGGCCTCCCCCTTAATAGGGAGGAGTTGAAATAATCTCCACGCTTAGCAGGCTGCTTGGGAATCGCAGAATGCTCACCACCGTTAACTGAGAGGACGCAGCTGCCCATCCTCCGGTGATTCTGGATGCAGTTTTAGAACTTTTGTACTTCATTTTTAATTATTACAGCTTCTGCCTTCATACATACGCTGTACGGTACTACTAATAAGTAGTATAGTATTACTAGTAGGTACTAATGTAGTATTATATCAGTGCTACGTGAAAGACATACATTATAATCAATACATTATTCGTTATGCTAAAATGAACAGCTGATGCATAGGTACATTTAAAAAAAAGGTGAATGTCATTTTTGTGTGGTTGGGGGGGATTTTTCGCTATTTCAGGGCTTAGCAAAATTACCTCCTTTCGGCTTAGTACCTACTAATGTACCGCGTAACCCCGTAAATCTGCGGATCATAGCCTCACTCTTAATGAGCGATTATGGGCAAAAATTCACGAACTCGCGTACCACACGACACTGTCCCAGCACGAGTTGGTGAATTTACATACACCACTGATTTCTATCCCGGGTATGCCTGTGCAGTGCAGGGTTTTTCACAATGTTTTCCTCAAGCAAAAAGCCTGTGGTATGATAAAAAATTGTCAATTGGTTGATTTCATAAATATCGATAGGTAGGTACCAACTTAGATTATTGGAGTACTAACGAGCAAAAATACTCTATATCGGGCTCCCCGAGAATCCATAGATCCTAGTGAAGAAACGTGTTTCACCAAAACTTTCTTGGACTCACCTACAGTTTTCTTTCGGAAGTTTATTCGCTTTTGTAATAAATACGACTTGGACGTTTTATTTGGGCTTATTTTCAACATCAACTCCCTTATTCGTATTGACATTTTCATCGGAAACTTTTCGGTTATCTCTCTCGGCAAATTCTTGTTTTGAGTTCTGCTATTGATGCTTGGGACTTATCTTTGAGATGTTTCAGTTTTGTAGAACTCGGTCTTGAGATTAGTGAGCGGGACTCGAGTGGACTAAAACTTTTCTGATAACGTGGAACAATTTTACTCCCCTGAATAATCCTTCCTTATTATGTATTTTTGAAAACTGTTACGAGTACTTACTGTTATGATGGGTATTTTATTAATGATATCTAAAATTTGTCAATTTACGTACGATATTATATTAGTTAGACAACAGAAATTTGTCTCACGGATGAAAGAGGACCGAGCCCTGAAGAGAGCGTACTTTGGACGTGAGACAAGATGGCTGCCGTTAGGGCTTCCCATATGCAAAAGGATCTACGCGAGCTCCAGCGACCTGAGTGGCGCGACATGGCACGATGCCGCGACGGCGGCTATCATTGTCGGCTGCCAAGACCCACATTAGTTAGTAAAATAGTAGTTGTATTCCTATTATTGAAATAATACTTACTATGTCATATATGATAAATGTTGTCATTTTATATAAACAAAACGGATCAAAAAACCTTTGTCAAATTCGTCCCTAAAGTACCCAACACACTTGCCGCATTACCGCGCTGCACAGCATAGGAGATCCGCTGAGCCAAGAACTAGCCCGAACGGGGGCCCCGCCCTCTCTCCCTATTATATATAAATTAGTAGTAGTATTGACATAAAATACTAATTTACAAATACTAAACATTGAATTTACAAATACTAAACATTTGATTAAAATCTAAAACTCTATTCGTCATCAGCCATAAGACGTCCACTGCTGGACGAAGGCCTCCCAATAGAGGGGTGTTGCCATAATCCTCACGCTTGGCAGGCGGCTTGGGGATCGAAAACTAAAAAACTCTATTAAAGCGATTAAAACTATGATATTTTATAAATAGCTAAATCATTCTTAACAACATAAAGACGTTGGTTATAATAATATAGGTTGATTTATGACGCCATATGTTTTAGACTTATTTGTATAATTATGTATATAGGTATACGGTACATATTTTCAAAATGTATCGTTAAAATGTAACACGTAGAAATAAGCCTGTTAATTCAATTTTCTATTAATAAATCGATGTTACATTATAATGCAACACTTCAAAACAAATTGCTTGTCTAATCTGCGTTTGTCAAACTGAAACTATTGTTAGAATGTTAGACAAAGTAACCAGGCGCGGATCCAGGATTTCGTTGAGGGGGGGGCAATTTTTGTGTGATTTTATCTATATTCCAGAAAATACGTTCTAAATATTAAAAAAAAAACTTTTACTATAGTACTTGTATTGTTCGTGCCTGCAGGGCTAAAGTCGCTACTTAAGCACCGGTACGCGGAGCGAAAGGAACCACTTCCTCCCCACAGCAGCACGTAAAATCGTATACACACCACGGGTGCAAGTAAAGACTCAGATCTCATGTTTGTCACCCTCGGCTTGGCCTCGGGAGACATATACATGTGGTCTCAGACATTCTTTACTTTTGCTCCCTCACCTAGGGTAGTATACTATTTTATTTCAATATTGGCTTGCAATGGCAATGACCGCTATCTCATCTGATGTTAAGCGAAGAGCAAGTCTACAGTTTTGCACGCTTGCCTAGAAGAAACCGATTCACTCGCGACTTTAAGAATGATTCGCATTCTACTGTTTAGCAATTCACAAAATAAGGGTGGAGTCGAACCGTTTTGTGCGTGTTTTTGGAATATCAACCATGAAACGGGTGACCAACGCAGAAAAACAAATGTCATAATGACGATTAGTATTACAACTTTACGCATAAAAATCATTACGCATAAAAAGCAAGCCGCATAAAGTTTATACGCATAGCAATTATCACCATAATCATTAAAAAGCATAAAAATAAATCGCCTAAATCAAACAAGCATAACTACAAATATCCCTAATAATTAAAAAGCATAAATATCAAAAAACCATAAAACAAACTATTTCCATCAAAAAATACCAACCAAACCCACACGCATGGCTCGCTCCCCTCAGGACCGTGGTTACCGCGCGTCACCTCCCTCCGCGCACCTCGCCCCGCGCCGGCCCACGAGCAAGGACTCTCTCCTGCGACACCGGCGCGCGCGCTTCTATTTTTATTGATTACCGTCCGATGTGCTTTATTATTGTTACCTCGTGATTATACTTATACTACCGTTAACTACGAGCGTCTTATTTATATCCCGGACTGGATACACCGCCGCCGAGCAGCTACAGACACCTCCTTTTTACATGGCGCCCAACGTGGGGCCAGAGTTGGACTCGCCCAACTCTGTTTGGACTCGCCCTAGCTTCAAAAACTGTGAACGTTCGCGTGTTGTGTTGTGAAGTTCTGTTTTCGTCGCGTGCTATCTATTCCGCGACGCGCCCACACACAACATGCCGCCAACGACCAGGAAAATCAGGAGAGAAGACGACCACAGCGACGAAGAGAACGAGCAGCGACGCCGCGAAGAGGTCGTTGACCCCGCGGCCGTGCGCTCGACTTTAGCGCCAACCGCCGCGCCCGGGGAGGCGCGCCGCGACATAATTGCCATCACGGAAGACCAGCTCGCCAGGCTCATCTCCACCGTGATGAGGAATGCCGTAGCCGCTACACCCCCACCAGACGCCGGCAGTAACGGACAGACTCCGATGCCCAGTACGTTCCCGCCAGCAGCGCCGACCGGGAATTTCTCTCGCTGTACCGCGCGTTTCGACGGTGCCTCCCGTTCCGCCGACGAGTTCGAGGCTTTCGTCGATGCCATCACGGTGTACAAGGAGTGCACTGCGATAAGCGACGAGCACGCCCTACGTGGGTTGGCGATGCTCCTCACCGACCAGGCCGCCGTGTTCTGGCGCGGCGTGAAGACTTCGGTGACGTCGTGGGAAGATGCAATCCGCCGACTCCGCGCCATGTACGGCGCGCCGCGCCCGGCTCACAAGGTGTTCAGGGACATCTTCGCGCAGGAGCAAAGTGCTGAAGATCGCGCCGAGCTATTTATTTCGCGAGTGCGCGCGAAGTTCGCGCAGTTACCATACAAAGTGCCAGTGAATATGCAAACAGATATTATTTACGGACTACTAAACCGCAAAATTCGTAAAAGAGTGCCGCGAGATTCCGTTCAGGACCCGGACCAGCTTCTCGAGAGGGCGAGGTACGTGGAGGAATCAGTGAGCGAGGTAACCCACTCCAATTTTATTAACGCGCCCGCGGTAGCGATGCACGACAGTAGCTTTTCCAGTAATTTACCCGGCATAAGTAAAGTTAACCCTTCGAGTGCCATATTGCGTACAGTTAACCCATCGAGTGCCGATGTGCGTACGTTTACCCCCTCGAGTTTGGATATGCGCAATATTACCTTTCCGCGTACTTTTAACGAACCTTCGTCCGATGTTACGAAGAAGCGTGACCGACCGCGTTGTTCAGTTTGCCGCCGTTTTGGTCATGTCGCAGAACATTGTAGGTCTACTTTCCGACCCGCGCTGAATAAAACCGACCGCGACGACTCGTCTACTTCCGGTGAAGGCAGCTCCTTACACTGTTACGGATGTGGTAGACTCGGTACAGTGCGATCGAAGTGTGAGGCTTGCAACCCGAACCCTCGTATAGAGAAGATTATCGAAACCGAGTTCCAGAGTGTCGAGATAGAGGGTCCAGACCAGCCGCGTCCCATCGTGCGTATTGAGGTGGCTGGCCGCAAGGGTGTCGCTGTGCTAGATACCGGCGCAACCCACAGCATCGCTAGTCCCGGACTCTATGCCATACTTGCGGCTAGCGGCGTAAAGTTCACGGAGACGCACCGCGCAGTAGGACTCGCCGACGGAACTTGGAGAGTAAAAAGGGCATTAACCTGCGCGACTACAGTCATTTTGCGAGGACGCAAAATACCCACCACGTTTTTGTTTCTACCAGGAGCTAACAGCAGGACGCTCCTCGGACGTGACTTTGTGGTGTGCGCTAACGTTTTGCTGGACCTTCCGCAGGGTGCTTGGTGTTTTGCTGACGCACGTGACGTAACGTTTTCTTTCGTCACGTCTTATGAGCTTTCCCCACCAGCGCTTCCTTCCGCCGCCGCCGATGCAGAACTGATGCACATCGACGTCGCGAGCTTAAAGCTGAGAGGGAATAGGGATAATATTCCGCACAGGAGCGTCGACGATATGACTACAGACCACGTCGACTTTAGGGGGAGAGGCTGGTCGAACCGTAACCGCATCCGGTCTGATGGTGAGCTGTTCCGCTACAGATCCGGGAACCGAAGAGACGACGACGCAGCCTTCCCAATTTTTTACCGGCGTTACGCCGATGAATACCTAAATCCGGCCCCAGACTACGACGCAGATAACTTAGCCTCCTGGAAGACACACGAGCTGAACGGTGTTCACAGTGGTCCCGATGTGCTAACCGTGAAGTGGAAAAGACGTCGTGGTCGGCCGCGCAAACTTAGACGTCCTAGTCCGAACGCGAGGTCGCCATGTTCGAACTAGAGGGGGAGTGTGTAACAGTGCGCATATACATTCACGCGATGGGTTAGCTATAGGTAGGTACGTAGCTATAGCTACAGTGCTAGATGCGTGCATCGCCGCCCGCGCCCCGCGTTCTCCCCGCGCGCTTCATCCCGCTCAGTGGTTACCGCGCGTCACCTCCCTCCGCGCACCTCGCCCCGCGCCGGCCCACGAGCAAGGACTCTCTCCTGCGACACCGGCGCGCGCGCTTCTATTTTTATTGATTACCGTCCGATGTGCTTTATTATTGTTACCTCGTGATTATACTTATACTACCGTTAACTACGAGCGTCTTATTTATATCCCGGACTGGATACACCGCCGCCGAGCAGCTACAGACACCTCCTTTTTACACATGCTAAATAATTTAAGGCCTAACAATAAGTATGCCTTAAAACTCCAAATACCCAAATCCATAATCTCTTAAAACTCCAAAAGAAATCTTTCTGCTAAGATACCATTACGCAAACCAAATTTATGCCAAACAATTTTAGGAATAAAAAGTGTCTGCGTATCAAGGGGCACCCATGAAGGCTCCATATACCAACGCAGAAAAACAAATGTCATAATGACGATTAGCATTACAACTTTACGCAGAAGAAATCATTACCCGTAAAGTGTATACGCATAGCAATTATCACCATAATCATCGAAGAGCATAAAAATATATCGCCTAAATCAAACAAGCATAACTACAAATATCCCTAACTAGCGGCCCGTTCCGGCTTCGCACGGGTGGACTATTATTTTTTAAACATTGAGTAAGTATCTTTAAGCAGGACATTGAAAATAACTTTTGATGAATACTTACCATACAAAAACTGTGAGAATAAGTACTATAAAAAATAAACAGTAAAATAATTTATAAGTAGTTCTGAAAAGAACTTTTTATCTGGAATAAAAAATATGCTATGAAAAAAGTCAAAATATTAAATGTCTGACCGCGCGTTCAGGCCTGCCTATTTCATAGGGTTTCTTACCCGTGGTCCACATAAAATGTTCACCTCAGATGTTCCACGGATACCTTTTTGTATCCGTGTCCGATTACACTGAATTAAAAGTGTACTCGTGGAACACCCGTTATACAATGCGTAATTCAATGTACCCGTGGAATACCCATTTGTTTACTCGTTCACATGTCCTTCCTTTTTATCCGACTTGAAAAAAGGAGGAGGGTCTCAATTCGGACTGCGTAATTCAATGTACCCGTAGAATACCCATTTTTATACTCGTTCACTCCCATGTCCTTCCTTTTTTTCCGACTTCAAAAAAGGAGGAGTTTCTCAATTCGGACTATGCGTAATTCAATGTATCCGTAGAATACCCATTGTCTACTAACTAACTACTAACTACAAGTAAACACTGGTACTAACTTAAATAAATAATTTTAATATCTGATTGCCTACTAATATTATAAATGCGAAAGTTTATCAGTGTGTGGGTGTGTATGTTTGTACTCCATCACGCTGAAACGGTTGAACGGATTAGGATGAAATTTGGTATAGAGGTAGGTACTTTTTACCTTAGAGTAAAACATGGCTACTTTTATCCCAAGAATCACATAAAACCGCGGGGTGCAGCTATTTGTTTAATGATTTACCCGTGGTTCGCACCTATTGAGTGAGCCAAGGGCACATTTTTTTTTATATTTGCCCTTAGTTCACCTATTGGGTGAACCAAGGGCACTACATATTATCTATCGGCCTTACTTTTAAAAAACCCCGCTCAAACTTAGTCACTGCTTAAACTTCTCTGTCTTGTTCTTGCACGTGACACTTCACGTCAGAGAGAAGTTGACTTCGCTTCTTAAGCAGTGATTAAGTTTGAGCGGCGTTTTTAAGTAAGACACGTGGTTTACCTATTGGGTAGGCTAAGGGCAAAAAAAGGTATCCGTGGAACACGTACGTGGACCACGAGTAAGAAACCATTTCATAGATGTGCACGCCCCTCTCCCGCACTCCGGTGACCCTCGCCGCGTTGCCCGCACGGCCACGGTGCGGTGGCGTTTATTTTTCTAGTTTTTTGTTTAGATTTTTAAATTCGTAATATGTTTTGAATGGAAAGTCCGATTTGGATAATTCAAAAAGAATATTGCATATTTAATTCAATGATGTATATAATTAAATAACACTATGAAATTATTAATAAATAAGAGATTATTTTAATTAAAAATATATGTAATTCAAAAAGTAATGGACAGGTATTGAAACAGTCTTGGAATACAAAATGATTTATTTGGATAAGGGTTCATACAAAGGTATGGATAGCATGGTCTGATTTTGGTCGGCATTTCTATCAACTTTTAAGATGTAAAAAGTAGTTATAGTGACATAACTACAATAGGTAAACCTATAGTATCGCGACGTTTTTTGTAGATATTTATATGTTCTTTAATATTCTAGAACATATTTTTGTTCTATCATCAATAGTTTCCGCAGCGCATGCGATGAAAGACGTTTTATGGCAAAAAATATATCACCTTGGGTTATATTATTGAAGTTTTAGTAGGGAACCCAATTTTTTTAGTTATATATATAGCCTATGTTACTCAGGAATAATGAAGCATTCTAATAGTGAAAGAATTTTTTAAATCGGCCCAGTATTTTGTGAGTTTATTCGTTACAAACATACAAAAATACTTAAATAAATAAAAAGCATAAATATAAAAAAACACTATTTCCATCGAAAAATACCAACCTAACCCACACGTATGGCTTGCTCCCCTCAGGACCTCCCATTAAGCTTCTGGCCCTCACGCTTTTTATATAAACTCTAGGGGTAGGGACCACAAGATTAGGTGGAGTTGGGATGCTCTGATTCGGATAAGTCACCCATTACAAAACTAACCAACTTGAATCGGGGTGAAAAAACTAACGCAGTGCTTTTTATGACAAGACAAGCAATTATGCCTAATAAATCAATGCCAAACTAATAACATGCTAAATAATTTAAGGCCAAACAATAAGTATGCCTAAAAACATATACTGCAAGGAAACCTTTCTGCTAAGATACCATTATGCAAAACAAATTTATGCCGAACAATTTCCGCCAACCAATTTTAGGAATAATCAGTTTCAGCGTATCAAGGGGCACCCCGTTCCAATACTTGTTTATTTTGTATGGAGAAAAAACAAGCGCCCTCTGCAAATGTATGGCGAGCCTCAAATTTTAAATACAAAAAGCATAATTATAACAGAAAGTTTTCCGGTTTCCGTAAGTTTTCGAATTTGCAAAATACAAATATTTAGAATGTCTGTTTGAAAAAAATTACATAAAAACACATTATGCAAAATAAACTATCAGAAAACCAAAGATATTGTATTGCCGTGCCAAAAATGCCAAAGATAACCAGTGCACAAGTGCTTATATAGATTCCAAGCACTCGGTGAATTTCAGTCGTGTACGGAAAAACGCAAAGCCGAAGTGCTCCTTGAAAAGATAGAAAAAGAGAAGAAAATAACACACTAGCAATGTTTTTTTAACAGCAATTTCAAGTAAAAAACATTGATCGATCGATGTACTTCTACATAATATAAGTTAGCAATGAGTTAATAACGATTCTTGTAAACAAGTCTCTATGAAGAATTTTGATGATGGCGTCAGGGGGGGGCAATTGCACCCATTGCCCCCCCCCCTGTATCCGCGCCTGAAAGTAACCATATAATTAGGTAACATATGGAACAGTCCTCAGTGGCTTACCGATCAAACGTCTGGAAAGTTCTCCGTTGCCGCAGAATAGATAACAGTAGCTGGGTATGCTAATAGTTTGCACCAGTTGGTAAGAAGTTGCGAAGAGAGTGCTATCAGATGACAGTGGTGGTAAGAATAGATTAAGCAAGTAGGTACCTACAGAATACTTTGTACAACAGAAAAGCGAAAGCCCTATTTACTTCTCTGCAGTGCTTTGGCCAAGTTAAATATGTTTTTGAAACTATGTTTTCAGATAGATATTAAGGAATATGCATGTGTTAAAGATTATTAAAAATAATAGGATAAGTGGAGAGATTATCTGAATCTGATGCTCACATTGAAAAAAATAATTAAATCGGCTGATAAAGTCCTGAAATATAAGAAGCGTTCAAAGTATTTGGGAGGGAGTCATCTGTCCCTTTCTAGCAAAACACGTGCGAGTAAATTATATTATTACTTGTAATTTTTTTGGAATCGTGGACTTTGACGTCATTTGCTAGTATAGTGCCCTCCCTGTCTAACATGAAACTAAAATGCTTTCTTCGTTATTTGTGCATATATTTGAATTTTATTTTCAGGTCTTTGAATTTTATATATACAGAGGTGTTGTTTTGTTGCGAGTCAGCTCTTGTGCGCCAATAAAATAAAAACCATGCATATTCCCTATTATATAGATTATACATTATTACTATGATTACGCATAGATTAGCTTTATTTCAACATTCACTGGCAAAGTTCTCAGTCAATGCTAAATATTTTGACAGCATCTCATTTACATTCTTCAGCATGTACGCATAATTAAGAACCGCTAATCACATACGTGGTGCTAATGCCTCTTCACTTTCATCTCAATATGCCACGACAGTTTAATAACCCGTTAAAAGCATCTTTGCGGTGTGTTGATCACATAGCAAATCACTTTTGACAAGCTTTTATATCAGCCAGGGGATGTGGAGTACCTGTATAATGTATTCATCATCACCATCATTATAGACAGATAGATTGAAATTTAGAAACTCTTTAATAATTACACCAAAAATACAATAGAAAAAGATTCAAAACAAACCTTAAGTTCTAGTGCCACAATTAGCGGTATTATGGCTAAAACCAATCTCTTTCATTTCATTTTGTCCAAAGTCAATGAATCTGAAATATTTTTTTTATCGATTTCGCGGTTGGCTCCGTATTAAAAGTTGTTCATAATGATGAGTACATACGTACCCCTCAGTATTGTCACACCTTCTTGTTACAAGTTGTATTTACCAGGACGTTTCAGCCAGGTTCCAATGGCTGTGGACTCGTGGAGAATTATGTTTACAATTCGCAATAGTTTGAAAATTGTATCATTATCAACATCAATCGTCAATAAAACGTCAACTGCTGGACGAAGGCCTCCCCCTTTATAGAGGGGTGTTGCCATAATCCCCACGCTTGGCAGGCGGCTTGGGGATCGCAGTATGGTCACCACCGTTAACCAAAAGGACGCTGCTGCCCGTCCTCCGGTGGGTCTGGTTGCAGTTTAAGGATATACCCTTAAAATAATATAATACCCCATAAATTTTATTCATGTCATTGTAGTCTGTACAAATATACAAATACTCGTCTATACTATGGTACCAAGCTGGAATAACAAAGAACGTAAATACGATAAAAAAAGAAAACACAAAAATTCAAGTATTTTGCCAAGAGCATAAATAACAAAGATTTCGTAACTAGCTAGATCAATTTATGCCTGAATAAGTAAGAACATCTATGTACATATAGAGCATACCTAATGGATAAAGTAGAAGTAATAGTATAGGCTTATAGTCTGACAACAACTATTTAAAGTACAGACGAAGTATTTTGATAGACTAGGTGAAAGCACTGAGACGAATGTTTTGCTAAATAGGGAGATGCGATTTAGTAATAAGTACCTTAATTATGTGAGGTTAAAATTACTTGATCATTCTTTAGATCAGAAAACCCAGAAGTTCAGAGAATCCTTTTAGATCCGAGAGGTTAAAATTTAGTTTTATGGGACCTCTACTTACTTTACTCTAGTACCGTGTGACCTCTCTACGTGATGTATTTTCTTAGTAAAAGCTTCGAATTTCTTTAATGTTTCATATTATATCAGTTTTACAGAGAAATTATTTTGATAGTAATAAAAGACTGTATGTCCTGTGAGCCTGTGTCCGCTGTACGGAATTGGCTAAAATCACGCTCTTTAAGGTGTAACTATTGCCACGGGATGTACACGGGCGGTCTGTGGACCGCTTATATACCAAAAGATCGCTAAATGCCCTACGTGTCCAATATAACAATATTTTCAGTTTGACGTTAGGACTCCCTCGCTGGTACAGTGCCTCCGAAATGTTTGCGGCTTTGCCCAGACTTTGCCCTGTACTGACGGTTTCCACGCCGTCATACGCACAAAAGTCTCGTCATTGATGAGGAGGGTGCGAGGGAGTCACAACAGCATCCTGCAAGTTGTTGCTGAAGACCTGCGTGCGCCTGTGCTGTGGCATTTCGTCGGATCGATGATCGGACAAGATCAGATTCAGATTATTTATTGCATTTCCGTACAGTACATGGTGTTTATAAATTAAGTAGGTACTTATGTTCAACGGATCTTTATGTTATTTTGGCTTCGTCCTGGCGGAGTGCTTCTGCACGCATATCTTTTATTTTCTATTAAATTTATCTGTATACTAACAATAAATAGTTTTGTAAGATTTTTTAAACATTTGTTAATAACCCCTGGATCCGAAGTTATCTTAATAAATACAATTTGCTTTTGAAAAGCATATAAGACATATAACATTGGCCTAGTGTGTGGTAAGTGTGTGATAGTGTCATCTCTAATTCACATGTGTATTAGGAAATATACCGTAAATGATGATAATAATAATAAGGTAAATTTTTTGTTTTTTTTTTTTCATAGGATTTATAGTAGGTATATATGGTTGGACGCCATTTTGAAATGTCGCGTATGCGTCGGTGTCAAAGAAACGCATTGACACCGATGCCGGCACAGTCTGCGACCCACGTCCGACGTGATTACTTGAGTGCAAAATGCCAAACTGTGTGGTGAAGGGTTGTACGAATCACATTTCAAAGTGCATTAAAAACTGGTGGCGTTTCTTATGACCGGTAATTCAACATTTAAAGTTAAACTAAACTATCATTTACACAAAAACATTTATTTTTAGGTAATAGGTAAGTCGTTTCTAGTTTCGTACAGTTTGCGCTTCTTCTACCACACCATACTGGCACTGCACGTAGTGACCGCGAAATCCGAGATATGGCGTTGGCGTTGGCGTTGAATTTAGTCTTACAATATTTAACTCAGCCGTATCTAAACATAGAAATCATTGTTCATAACCCTATTTCTTCTTCTTTTTTCTTTAGCCGAATGCGTCTTTAATCTTTTCCAACACTTCCACTTTCCTCGCGTAAATTTCGTACTCATCACATACAACACCATGAAATTAAAGTGTTCGCTCAGAGCGTTTCTCGCGCCGAATATTTACAAAACGCATGCATTGATTGACGCGGGTACTTTTAAATAACAGTAATTAAACGCTGGCTAACGATCGGTCATCGCATCACGAACTTGACGTTTTAAGTGAGTGCCTTTTAATATAGGAGCGAGCGGCCGGCAAGATTAAGGGCATTTATTAAACTTCTTGCAGATTTATTTTATATATAGATTTATCTTAGGAGAATATAAATAGCCTACTTCTAGGGTGCCTTACGTAACGGGTGCTAAATTACTAATGGTGCCCATTTATATAAACTATTTGGCCGTATATCTTTCGCTTTTGAATAGTAATAGACCGTCCAAAGTACTGCTGCGTACTTAAGTACCTAAGTGACTAAGTAGATATTTAACTACCTAATCTTCTCAATACTACCTAATCTTGGCCGCTTGCCAAGCGTGGGGATTATAGCAACACCTTCCTTTAAGGGAGAGGCCTTCGTCCAGCAGTGGACGTCTTCCGGCTGTTGATGTGTTGATGTGAATCTTCTCAATTCACTGTTCCAAATCAAAATATTTATACACCGATAGAACTCTACAGTACCTGGACTTGGTATGTCCTAAAACTGCATCCAGCACCACCGGAGGACGGGCAGCAGCGTCCTCTTAACACTCTGCGATCCCCAAGCCGCCTGCCAGGCGTGGGGATTATGGCAACCACTCCCTATTATGGGAGAGGCTTTCGTCCAGTTGTGGACGTCTAACAGGCTGATGAAGAGAAGAGAGAGAGAACTCTACAGACAATCCAAATTCCAAATGCTCAAACCTACTACCAATCGGCAGCGTACTAAACTTGCTGGTACTACTAATTAAAATGTATAATAATTACTTAAAATTTTAGTCTAGCTAGTAGGTCCAAACATACTTAGAAAATAACGTAGCATGAATCACCTTACTCTGAAGGTTCTGAACTCCTATCCTATTCAGCTTTTCATCATTACTTTACACTACACGTGACAGGAAAGTCAAACATTTACTCTATGTCCTAAATTCCATAGTTAATAAATAAAATAATGCATAAATATAATTTTTACAAGCTACATGCTGTGGCTGCACCCATATTTTTAGTATTTTTGCTACTCTGGAACATTAAATAGTAGATTAGATTGTTACACAAAGGTAAGGTAGGTAGGTTGTTGTAGGTGATCTTTTACACACGAGATATTTTATAATTTCTAACAGTTCGAGGGTGTAAGAGATTACCTATACTCGCGTGTGTAAATAACTTACTTTTCACTCACTCACTTACTAGTGTAGGAATTTTTTTTTTTTTTGAGAAAAATCTGTTTCATTTTAAAAAATTAATAATAGTTAATTGTTCATAAGATTTACATTTAAAACATACCGAAAGACAACAACAAAAAAAAACCTATATAACATTCGGCGTACCCTGGATTCCACACTAGGGTGACCTGTGTCGTGGGTCTTTAGTGAAAGTTAAGAGTTATGTTTGGTCAGCACCAGGTTCACACCACAGAGGTTCTTTTGGGCATACGATGCTTTAATATGATTTCAGCAAGTATCTTTTGTCCGCAGTCTCCCTTAGCATACGATGTTTTAATTTGATTATAGTAACCATGGTATAATAATACACTCCGCCAAGTATGCCATTCCGGGTGACAAAGGGTCACGTGGGTGACACAAGCCTACGTTATCGACGTGAAATTACCAATGTAGCGTGAAATCATAACTCCCCGTCCTCAGTATATTATCTGTGGGAATCACATAAAACTATTTGTTTTTGGTTGAAACTATGTTATAAATTGTGTTTAACTTGAATCATTTCGCTTGAGCGGTCACGAAATGACAATTTAAATGATTTGTGTATATTATATTTATTAACTATTAACAGATTTGATTCCCATTTTTCCAATTTTGTTGCCATAAAGTGGCAACTGGAGTGACGTAAGCAAGTGTCACTCCCGGAGTAGCAGACCTTGTTTTATTGGATCATGATAGTAACTATCTTTTAGCAGCTTAATTTGCGTGTATTTCACGTTTATGTAATTTCTTAAATGACTAAGATTGGCTTAAAGAATTCTGCCTTTTGATGCGTGACCTTTATCAAACTACTTTAGCTTAGTACAGTTTTGGATCCTCCGCCCCGTGAGAGATTTAGTTTACGCGCGTGGTAGATAGTATAGTCACTAACTAGTGGTAAGTCAAACCTTTCCTCAGTGCCTTGTATCCCGTACGTATCGTAAATCAATGAACCGTAGAGGCACTAATTGGATTAAAACAATAGACCTCAATTGAGTACACTCGAGATAAAGGCATGGTCAGTGTTAAGCATTATCAGCGCACTTGTAATGTATAAAATATTGTAGATGCGGTGGTCAATGTTTCTCATAAACCAAGTCGAAGAAACGTGCACACTAAACGACTAAGAATAAGATGACTAGAGTAAGATTAGAATAAAATCTAACCTTACAAGAGAGAGAGAAAAGATACAAAAAAAAGAATAAAAAAAGAAAGCAAGAGTAACATTAGGTAGTAGGTATAAGATTACATAAAAATGGCAGGTCTTCGTACTTTGTGGCGGTTTTCGTAAGGGTCTTTGTTTAGCAGTGGACGCGTATCTCCGGGCTGATGATGAGAATAAAATTGGCTTAATATAATTTTAAAATTAGAGTAACATTAAAGTAAAATCAGAAAGAGGATTTAGGGATCTTAGATTAAACTTGCGAGTTCCCTTTGTAAAAGCTATTCATAAAAGCGCCAACTCCTGGGCAAGGTGAGGCTATACGCACGTTTGCACGTTCGCTTTGCAAGAAAACGTATGTGATAACGTCCACTGTAACCCACAACCACGGTATGCATGAATATGAGATTACTAACGTCATTGCTACACGCGGTGCTTGCTCGAATATGGCGCCCACGCAACTCAACGCTCTGAATGCTACGCACGCGGTACATGGACGCTTGCGTAGCTTCACTGCGGGAAGTGTTGCTCTACTGTTGTACATAGTCGTTGGTTGATATTCATGTATAGTGTGTGCTGCAGTGGAAACGTAGACCCACGTTGTCAAACAAACGAGCACACGCAGCCAAAATGCGCCACGTGGCCGCGCACAGCGTGCGCCGCAGTGGGCCAGCGGCTTAATTATGGAAACAATGACATCCTTAGGCTCAATACAACCGTTCTGCACAGCCCCGTGCCCAATATAAACTGTACAAGTCCTTGATTAAATTATAAATTGAGAGAATTTCACAGCCTCGAAAGATTTATATTAAGTTCATGCTCATATAACTTAGGAGCAGTTTTTCAGCACAGCTAAAAAAGCGGAATAAGCGCAAAAAGCAAAAAGAGCGAAATTTCAGGCTGTAGGAGAATCGGGTATTAAAAATCATTTATTCAGTGTTGTCTGCCCCCAGAGTGTGATCTCGTGGCAACATCGTCGAGGTATGACATCTAACGACAGCAATAACGCCGGAATGGCCGAAATTGAATGGAAGGTAGAAAGTTCAGGGATAATGGACAGGTTAAATAATTGAAGCCATTTTCGGTAAAAAGAAGAGTTTATCGTGGGTTAACCGCGGAGATCCTGGAACTGTTCTAAATTTGAAATTTTGATAACGTTGATACTTTGAACGCGTGTTTTTTTAGTATGTTATACATAACTATAATAGCTGCGACCCGCGGTTTCAACCGCATGATGAAATTACCTAAATCTATTCAGCCGTTTTGGCGTGAAGAGGTGACAAACGTACTACACATACCGACAAACTGTCGTATATTTATAATATTATATTCATGTGATTATATTTATTTTTAACTAGTGTTATTCTTTAGTAATATGAAAGTAACTGTGCTATTAGTACAGGAATAATTTGGTATTACCTCCCTGAGTTAACTATCCTGTTACAAATAAGTAGCTATGATAACTCAGTGGCTGGCTTGTTAGAATCACGAAAGGCCAACCCAACCAAACCAAAGGTTCAAAACCCAACACAGAGTTTGAGTTGCTAGAGAGGGTCAACATTACGAGGAACCGAAACATGACATATTGGGAGCGTACTTTATAGTACAATACTTCTTTATTTGCACACCAGAAATATAGAACAAACTTAAAACTAATCGTGGGGATTATGGCAACCCTCCATATTAAGGGGGAGGCTGTCGTCCAGCAGTGGACGTCTCTTGGCGTATAGCGTAGCTGTAGTGTTAATGTACAACTAATCAGGGTACATTTTGAAGGGCCATTATGACCTCAAGCTTTTTAGTAGACTACTGCAGAGTCCGCCTGGGGAAGTACAACACCTTTGCCAGTTATTCAACCGCCAAGCAGTAGGGTGCAAGCATTACTGTGTTCCGGTTTGAAGGGCAATGTTACCAGAGAAATTACTGAGTATGAAGAGATTTAACATCTAATATCTCAGGGTGACGAGCGCAGTGCAGTGCAGCGCAGGATTGTGTTCGCAACTTCACAATTCTGGCACTGCTACTGCGGTTAGTGGCAGGCGTGACGCTTACCACCAGGCGAACGTCTTGCTCGTCTCGTCACATAAATGTATTTAAAAAAAAGCAACTTCTTCCAGGCAACCTTTAGTACTTGGCTGGTTACCACAGATGAAATAATAGTACCCTAAGTTAATATCTGTCGCTAAGCTACTAAAGGTGACTTGTCGCAGCCTCATTTATGAGTCAGTTCCAATTCCAGGCTAGGATAGGTATGTATATCATCCTCAATCACGTCACTTAACATTAAGTGAGGCAGTGATTAGTAGTGACCAAACATCTAGCATGCGAAAAGCGACTGAATAAGTAAAACAGTGTCAGTAATATAAAAACAAACTAAAAAAAAAAGCAAAACCCGCGCCGCTATTTCGATGCGGCCCCTCACCATCCCAATCCACTCATAGTCCAAGCCTCCAACTATACGACAGACACGACAGACCCACCCCCCTTCCGTAGACGCCCCAGACACGTCTTGGGCGACCCAGACGACCCCATCGCCGTCATCACCTCGGCGGCGCTGGGCTCGCCCGATCCGACCATTCCTAGCAACAGGAAGTATTACGTTTTTGGTATAGGCGCCGGTTACCAGAGGCACACAAACACGCACCGACCTCGCCGGCGAGGTCGAGGACTCCCCAGATCTGTCAGAAGATCGGTTAGATTCTCTCCAAATAGTCAACCAGATCAACCTACTAGGGCCCCAGGGCATACCCCTTCTGGGGTGCCAGGGGAAAGTCTGACCCCACTCCCGGCGACGGCCAAGCCGAGGTTCGTACCGTCTGAGGTGCCCTTGAGCTAGTCGCCTTTAACCTAAACCTAGGCCGAGCGCCGTTTGCGCTTGCCTTAAGTCCGGTGACGCTGTAGAGGCCATCTGAGGCCAACAGCATCAGTCATACATAAAAAAAAAAAAAGCAAAACCACAGGGCATTTACTGTTTCACATAACTAACTACAATACAATAACCGTCTTATGCATAAAACAGTACCTAAAGCCCATTTTAAACCTATTTTAGCTACAAATACAAATAAAAAAAAGTGTTAAAAAAGTGTTGTCTCTTTGATTATAATATTGTTATATGTCTTCTTTTTTCAAACTAAGTTCGTAATTCGAAAGAAATGTACAAAACACTTTTTAACTAAAATAGGTTCAAAATGGAACCGGGGTATGTCCTAAAACTGCAGCTAGAACCACCGGAGGACGGGCAGCAGCGTCATCTCGGTTAACGGTGGTAAGCATTCTGCGATCCCCATTCCCCAAGTCACCTGTCGGAGTTTTGGCGGGAACACGGAAAAATCACGTCGTTGCATTAAATTATTTTCTGAAACTTATGTTTTTTCGCGATTTAATGATTAAAAATGGTGGTGTTTTATTCATTGAGTGTTGAATTACATGTACGAGTGTGGGCAAGTGATATAATGTGGTAAAACATGTTATTTCGTGTTGTTTTTCAAAACTACGTAGAAGCTCATAGTAAAGTCGCCACAATTTTACTAGGGCATGTCTTTGACTCGACTATGACTAATTTCGTGTGACTAACTGTGATTTCATGACATATTTGACTTGATTTTAATATAAAAACTTGAAAATTCATAAACTTGACACTGGCAGAATGCACAACATGTGATGCCAATGACTAAGAAAAATAAATAAATAAAAAAGTCACCTGTCAAGTGTGGGGATTATGGAAAGCCCCCCAAGGGGAGGCCCTCGTCTAGCAGTAGACGCCTTCTGGCTGACGATGATAACGACGATGACGAGGTTCAAAATAGGTTTTAGCGCTTTATGCATAAGACGGTAAGTATTTTAAAAGTAAAACTTCACGAAATATTTTTATATTTAAGAATGTTAAACAAAACAAAAAAATTACACCACATTCGCAAAATTTCATTCATGAAAAAATCCCTCGTAAACGCTCAAGTGTTGCCATTTTCGTCATAAAAAATAACCGTTTACCATCGCACAACAAAAACAAAGCAATGAACGAGTAAATTCTGGGCGAAGGCCATAATAGCCATAGTTTGAAAACAAAACGCCGAAACACAATAAAAAGTTAAAGCCTACGGCCGTGTTAGGTTTTATCTCGCTTACATAAATAGCACAGTGTATAAACGGAGTCAGAATAATTCCTTTTTACAAAATTTAGATTTTTGGTGTTCAATAAATCTTTGTCGTAGCAATAATACGACAAACATCCTGGGTAGGAAGAAAAGAACCTGGGTATGTCCTAAAACTGCATCCAGAACCACCGGAGGACGGGCAGCAGCGTGCTCTCAGTTAACGGTGGTGCATTCTGCGATCCCCAAGCATCCTGCCAAGCATTGGGATTATGGCAAACGTAGCGTAAATCGTTCTAAGAAGGGTATGGTATGTGTATGGTGTCCATTTAGGAGTGATGATATACGTAGGAGGGCTGATGGCAGTGGTTGGAAGCGTAGCACCGAATATCGAGTTGAGTGGTAAGTAAGGTAAGTACTTGCTTATATTCATCAGTAGTTTATGAGATTATGATTAAGATATGTAATTCACAATCGTAATTATGCATTTTTAGTACATTATTTTCATCCGTTTTTATTTGAAGCCCATATTATACTATACCCATACAAACTCTTGTTGAGAAATATGTAAACAAAAGAAAACTGACGTACTGCTATCCTTTTATAAATCGTGAAAATATTGGCTAAGTGGGAGTTTATGGCGAACAATTTTAGTTAGTTAACATTTTGGCCGGACAGTAACAAACTGTTAATTATAGACTGTCACTTTACGTTCGAGGCACTGCGCTGCGCTCCATTTGCCCAATACGTGGGTTGTCAACCTTTTTTGGTGTTCAGGATATGATTAATACTTTGTGGAATTGAATATTTATAATCATGCGGTTACTTTTTATATCATTAAAAATATGAGATAATTTGAATTAATTAAATAAATAAATACACCACCTACCAAAACTTGAAATTAAATTGACGGTCAGCAATATAGGTTTATTTATTTATTTATTTTATTACACACGCTTAACAAAAAATAAAAAACAGGTCTTAAATATTTCACTTATTACTATCACTGGTTCTCCGCATTTCGTCATCATCAGCCCGGAGACGTCCACTGCTGAACGAAGGCCTCTCCCTTAGACCGCCACACTGTACAACAACCTGCCATTTGCATCCACCGGTTGCCCGCGACCTTTACAATGTCGTCGGTCCACCTAGTGGGAGGCCTTCCTACGCTGCGTCTTCCGGTTCGCGGTCGCCACTCAAGAACCTTTCTTCCCCATCGGTTGTCAGTTCTTCGAGCGATGTGGCCTGCCCATTGCCACTTCAACTTGCAAACCTTGCGAGCTATGTCGGTAACTTTGGTTCTTTGGCGAATATCCTCGTTCCGGATTCTATCGCGCAAAGTAACTCCGAGCATAGCTATCTCCATTTCCCGTTGCGTGACTCTGAGTTTCTCCAAAAGGCCAGCAGTTAAAGACCACGTTTCAGTTCCATATGTCATCACTGGCAACACACACTGGTCGTAGACCCTTGTCTTCAGACACTGAGGGATTTTGGACGAGAAGATATTACGCAATTTCCCGAACGCTGCCCATCCGAGTTGGATTCTTCGGGCGACCTCTTTGTCGAAGTTGGACCTACCTAACTGAACAATCTGTCCAAGTTAGTTGTAGTGGTCAACAACTTCGAGAGTATCGTTCCCAACGACAACCGGTACGGGCACAACATGGACATTGGACATGATCTTTGTCTTGTCCATGTTCATTTTAAGACCCACCTGCTGGGAAACATTACTGAGGTCGCTGAGCATAGTATTGAGGTCCTTCAGCGACTCTGCCATGATGACTTTATCATCGGCAAAGCGGAAGCGGCAAGTTGTATTGGCAATGGGCGATGTGGCTTGCCCATTGCCAATTCAACTTGCAAACCCTGCGAGCTATGTCGGTGACTTTGGTTCTTTGGCGAATATCCTCGTTCCGGATTTCTCCGCATTTAATTAAAATTAAAAGAGATTGTGTAAACGAATTGATTGTTACTTGTATTGTATTTATATATTTTTTTTAAATTTTCACAAAAATACTATGAATACTAGTAGCATTGATGCTAAAATGAGGCCTTTCAACAAGAACTGTTTTTATTATTATTTATTCATACTGGTTGTGTGTGTCGTGTCAATTAATGGTAAATTATTTTCTTTCCTCAAATTATATTTATACTCTGACCATTATGTTAATCTCTTTATGACAGCTCATGCAAAGTTGACAACATAACATTGTAAAGCGTCTAGTAAATTGACAAGTTGACATAACCTTGTCTTTACAAGTTATGTTAACTTCACAATTTACTGATGCTATATCAAACGAATTTATTTTTATGGGATATAATTTGCTAGATGATTTACAATGTTATGTCGTCAACTTTGCATGAGCCGTCATACAAGGTTAACTTATTGGTCCATGTATTTAAATAGATTTAAAATAAAATATATGCGACCGTATTTTGTTTCTGAGTAGAATAGTTACCTACATTACCAGCTCCATTACTGGAAAATCCCAAGTCGTCAAAGTTTTTCCTAGTAAAGAACAAACTAGAACAACGATCATTATTTGAAGTAATGTGAAACCATAAAATATTCTCGTACTCGTTCTGTGTATGAAAGCAGAACTTTTAAGCCCTTGTGATATGAAAGTTTTTATGCCCGTTCTCTCAGTCAAAATAATGTTTGTTTATATTATAACAAAATTTTTAATGATTATTATTTTATCTCCATAAAAATATATATAAATATAATTAAAAAAATCTCATACCTTTAATAAAAGTATGAGAAAATATGGATCGATGTTAAGTAAGACTAAACGAGACCGTATAATTTTATCATAATTGTTATATTTTAGTTCGAGCTAATTAAAGCATCTAAAGTAAAATGTTGATGTTCTCTGTAAAACTGCGTAAGTATGAGTTGGTGCGTGAAATATAGTGGTGTGCTAGAACCACGGCGCTCGCGCACTAAACTTATCTTGATTGTAATCTAACTAAGACAAGGCTGAAGAATGTGTCTTTTCGAGTTGGGATAGTTGATAGCTGGAGTGGAAAAAATACGATAAATTAAATAAGTTACAAGTTTAAATTTTTATAAAGATGAAGGCCTTCGTCCAGCAGTGGACGTATTCTGGCTGATATTTATTTATGTACATATTATATCTATTATTACAGGTTGTTTCCTAATGCAATAGAGTAGTCAGACATCTATTATTATATGTTGTTTTCTAAAGCAATAGAGTAGTTAAGTCATCGATAAAATTATAAGAAAGTTAATCACCATCAGTATCATAGCATAAATAATTTAGTGTAGCCCCTACGAACTCCCTATGTAAACAGTGGAATACGTCAATGTTCGCCGCCACCCTATTTAGTACTCGTTTAGTACTCGTCAATGGCGCATGTATGTGTGTATATTTTTTTAATTCTATGTCATACAATATTTTGTTATCCGCCTCTTTAATAGTCCACTGCTGGTTTTGGGCCTACCCTCGAAGGGCGAATGGGCCATATACAACACGCTTGTCCAGTTGCGAGTTAATGGATTCACATAAGCCACTGAATCTCTTCTCCGGACGTATGCAAGTTTCCTCACGAAAGAACAGTGGTATGTAAATCCTTACATGAACTCCAAACACCTCACTATTATGGGGTTTTTGAACCTGCGACCTCACATTTTCAAGTTGAGCATTCTCCCGATTAGGCTACCACAACGTATAAGATAAAATATCTCTATTGCATTTTGTTTTAAGAGATCTCCAAAATTGTTGCATGTCTTGAATCATCTTCGCAGCAGAGTAGCGTAGCATATCAGATACAGTTAAGTATTTTAAATCAACTATACCTACGTACGAAGTATTAATGTTGTTAACCACCTACTTTTGTAGAATTAAGTGATTTGTAGACACCAAAATAGTTTCCTGTTATTTGACCACCAGTGTAGAGAAATTAGGAGGTTGTATGTAAACGTTTACTAAGTATGACTGTTTTTTGTATGTTAATTTGCTACTTCCTCACAGTTAAGTTAACTAATGTAGAACGATGTTGTTAACACAAATGACACCACGTTTACGTTACGATTTGACTTCCGTTACATTATAGGTATATTTAGTATATCTCCGACCAAATAAAAAAACAACTATTCATAATTGGCGGAGTAAACGCGTAACATACATACAAAAAAAACATACATTCGAATAGAATTTTTGAAGTCGGTTGTAAACTTAGGGTTCACTAGATTATACATTATCGGCCGAAAGACTTCCACTGCTGGACGAAGGCCTCCCCCTGATTAGGGAGGGGTTGCCATAATCCCCACGCTTGTCAGGCGGATTGGGGATCGCAGAATGCTCACCATCGTTAACTGAGAGGACGTTGCTGCCCGTCCTCCGGTGGTTCCGTATGCAGTTTTAGGACATACCCAGGTCCATTAGATTATAGTGGGTGTTAATTAAATTGTGATATCGATAAACATAAACTACCGGGAGAAGGT
This sequence comes from Erannis defoliaria, assembly GCA_905404285.2. NCBI lineage: Eukaryota > Metazoa > Arthropoda > Insecta > Lepidoptera > Geometridae > Erannis > Erannis defoliaria. Next base: position 11,279,821 of record FR990078.1, read on the forward strand.
GACATTATGGTTAATTTCATTGTTGAGCTATTTACATGAGATACCTTAGGTACCATTGCATTTAGGAGCAGGAATGAAATTAATTTTACGTAATCACGACTTCATTTACCGTAGTACTTACTTACAGCACATCCTTACAAGTAGGTAGAGATTTTTAAAGCACCAAGCTGCCGTCGTAAAGCTAACAACCGTGGAAAAAGAAAAATGGGCTTCGTGGTAAGAAATCCGTGTGTTTCCACCGCTAAATACTTTAGCCACTACTCGAGCAGTAAATATTTTATGTGCCCACCTGAAACCTGCCTTACTGGCAGCACTAGAGCCATTTAGTTTTCCTGAAACAAGAATTTATGTTGCTTGTGGGTTGATTTGATTCTTCCTAGTTCAATTACAACTGATTTTACGAGGGCTTCCTTATTAGTTTTGTTCTTGATTAGTTTAATGTTGAAAAGTGTTGGAAGTTGGATGAATCGTCTAACTAGTACTATTACTATTTTGTACTTTGATTGGGAAACTCCGGTTGAGCTAATTTTCTCCGAATACATTTTTCAAAGGTCTGAATGTAACACACGCAATGTAATGTATAAACATAGTATAGTGTATCGTGGTAATAGTAACTAGTTTCTGATTCCGAAACCTTTGGTAGGTAAGTTAGCTCTGAATTTAAGACTACCCACAGGACCCACACTAGGCACCAGGCAAATTATAATTTGGTAGGTATATGGGTAGATCATAAATTATGTACACTATACAAAAAGTATATGTTACATAAGTAGGTCTGACAGTTCTTTGGCGATACACTAAGTATGTAATCTGAATCATGTTATCTGGCGCGGTTGTATTTTGTATGGTATTAAGTATATCTCGGCAGCCTGAAGACGTCCACTGCTGAACGAAAGCCTCTCCCTAAATAGGGAGGGGTTGCCATAATCTCCACGCTTAGCAGGTGGCTTAGGGACCGCAGAATGCTCACCACCGTTAACGGAGAGGACGCTGCTGCCCGTCCTCCGGTGATTCTGGATGCAGTTTTAGGACATGCCCAGGTCCAGGTGAATGCTTAGCATAAAAAAAATATATTTGAATACTAACTTTTACGACCACGTAGTTTTTTATTTCTACTATCTATAGAAGTACTATTAGTACTTCCGTAGAGTACTTCTATAGGTAGTATAACTATAGTTTTTTCCGTGCAACGAACAACATAATATATTGTAAATATATTTTAGAAAGTATCACAGATGTCAATACAAACTATCTAGTAGGTAATTTAAATTGTAGCTTAATCTTAAAGCGGACAGCAACAACTTTGGTCAAATCTAGAAAGACAAACTAGATTTGTACTTCAACAGGAAATATTATCATACGACTAATTGGATTTAAATACGCATAAACAAAAGTCTCAGTTAATGGCTACCTTTAAATTCTACTTCAAATTGCATTAGATTTTATTCCGTTTTATTGTTGTTCTCGTCTGCTTCACTTTCACAAAGAACTTTGAAGCCGCTGCTAATTAAACGAACCGACTTGATTAATAAGTCACCCTTAACTATTTAACAAGCTACTATTGTCTTCCTACGTCGCGTCGGGAGTTGCTGACAGGTGTGATTACTCGTCAAAAACGTTTCTGACCTTATTTTTAATAATTAAATGAATTAGATAATTAAGTAGTATGTGACTTTTTATAGGCCTGTTTTATAGGCCTGAAACGATGCGGAAGAGATAATTTTATTAGGCCTCTAGATACGAGAAATTAATTATGTTAATAATATAATTATCTTTAAGCTATATATTTTACGAAAACGTTACAAATTAGACTATTAGTACCTAAAATGTAGCTCAATTTTTAATCCTTTAGGCCATTTTTTTCCTTATCCACATCTACTGTGTAAGTGTATTTTCTGAGACCAATAAGCACTATATTTATGCCTATGTTTTGGTGTATTGATATTGAATCTATGGTTGTAAACGATTTAAATTTCTAGGTATATACTGATTCAAACTTAATGGCGGCTGTGAAGTGCGCTGCAAGCGATACTTTGCGATTGTATGCACACCGCACGCCTTTTTATTTGTTACTGCGCAGCGTCTCGCGCCTAAGTTCACAACCGCATTAAGTTTGAATCAGGCTATAGTACTAAAACCAAAGCCTGTTAGTATGAGTATGCAAATAGTATGAATTAATTGGAGTTTTTTAATGTGAAGTAATGTGTAGTAAATATTTTTTTTCGTGTACCTTTCAGTGATTGATACTGCCATTCTCTCCTGGACTACCAATTGTCATCTCATAAAAAACAGAAAAAAGGTGCGGAGTCGGATTAAAAGCGGAGATGTTCAGAGCTTTAATTATACTCTGTTTAAATAAATCTGTGTAAAACAGGCGATGTAGCAGAATTCCGAATTGTAGAACGAATTGTGAATTCGAGAGGTCAGATTAATTCGCGGCTTCTAATTGGTATTTACAAAGTACTTTTGTGAGGCGAAATTAAATAGGTTATTTCCTTTTTAGGGGTATTTTTTTAAAGGTTATTTTCTTTTCATATTTTTTTCCAGTCTTGTGGTGACTTTTTTATATAAGTAGCTATATCACCATTGCACTTTAGTCCACTAGAAATAGACCGCACCCAAGGCACATTTTGCTCACAGATCTACTTACTGGCTTATGAACATACTGGGATATATAATAATAGCTTTATCGAGCTTCATTGAACAAACATCTAAAGCTCGTCATTAAAAGTTAATTATTTAGCAAAAGCTTATAATATTTATTATTATTTTAGTTGTTATAGATTAGGTGCTGCCCATAGTTCTGATTTGGTTTAGCGACTACTTTTTAGACTTGAGCCAACAACCCTGGGAGTAATCCTAGCTTCATTTATATACCATGGTATCGGTCAGATAAATATATTATCCTGATATAAATATCGCCACAAGCGATCGCCTATTTCAAAACTTACCGGAAAGTTCGTTCCTTTCAGTTATCAATATTGGGATTGGCTACGGCGGGCTTGCAGTTTTTTTTAAATGTGGGAAAAGTCCAAAATGCCCTATATTTAACCAAAAAAATCTTTTATTAAAATTTATCATATATTTTAGCTTTTTGTCTTTTAGAAAACGCGATTTTGAATGTTTGGCTCAATAGAAAAAAAAAACAAAGTAGACACTAAATCGGCATCTAGATTAGCTAAAACTAAGAAAATACATTAAGAAACCACGAAAAATGTACACTAATAGATATAACTATAGTATTATTTAGTTTTTTGATTTTTAAGATTAGTATTTCATTGTTATACTTTTCAAAACAAAGGAAAACCTACAAAATTAAGCAATTCAAGCGGGCCTTCTCCTCTTTCTCGCTCACGCCTACCGTTTAGTTCCTATCGTTTTCTCGCCTGGACGTGCCTCGCTACAACCGGGCCTTAAGCATTTATTTTATTTCAGTTTAATTTCTCAACAGCTTCCTCCCACAATAACTCAGGCACACTATAAAACTCAGACACTCCTAAAAACTTAACTGCTGAGTAAATCGTGCAATTACAAGGGCATGTTATGAATAGGAGTTATCAGAGTGAATGAGCGGCGATCTCAAAGGCTACTGGACTACGTGGTAGCATTCCGATACACCTTGCCCATGAGTGACACAGTATAGACGCTAAGCAGTATGATTAATCCAACGATAGGTGCAGTAGGTGAAGCATTAAACTGTGGTGGTGGATAAAAAATACATTGTCGCTTTCGCGGGTTGAAACTTTAATAATTAACGTAGAGGCATAGAGTTAGCTATCACAATACAAGCAACAAACAATATCTATATATATATATATATATTTAACAATATGATAAATGAAGCTGTGCATGAATTATAAATAAACGTAGATCCCAGATCCCATTCCGTTACATAAATGTTGTCATAACACACTTTCGTTAGAAGACTCTAGTCGATAAAAAAAATATCATTTTCCGGGTTGAACCTTCTTTCATTAGCTTAACCCTTTATGCAGTTTATGCAGATGGCACACTAAGTGAGATGCCTTACCTTCTCCTTTATAAAGGAGACTGTGCGTGTGTAATGATAAAGTTGAATCATCTTAAATAAATCTATTTCTAATCTATTTTAGATTCCGATAAATGTGGTCATAACACATTTGCATTAGAAGAACCTTAGGAACTCAAATTCGGAACACTGATCGATCCACATTACTTCAACAGCATTTATTTTATAGTAAAATTATCATTTTAAAATAAGCGTTCCCGAATAAGCATTCGGAAAAGCGCGGATACGTCACTGAACCTGGGTATGTCTTAAAACTGCATCCAGAACCTCCGGAGGACGGGCAGCAGCGTCCTCTCGGTTAATGGCAGTAAGCATTCTGCAAAATCAAGCGGCCTGCCATGCGTTGGGATTATGGCAACCTCCTTCTGGTCGATGATTCGGAAAAGTGACGAGAGGCTTTATTTTCTAGAGGTTAGATAGAGGTTTAATTTCCAAAAATGTGAGGGTGAATTACTTTTCCTCATAGATTTTCTCACAATTGAATTACTGCGTTACTACAAAAATTATCATCATTCTTATTTAGAATCAAATGTCATTCACGCAAATACCATAAACGTACTCAGAACTTAGAAAGCATAGGGTCTATCCCATCGTGAAAGTACAATTGTGTTTTCTGTGCTCAGAATCAAAAATGACAAGTCAAGAGTGTCTATACTGTCCATAAAATAAAGTCTTTTTGTAGTAGTTAGTAGTAACTGTTCGTATAACTGTGTATGGGAACAATTAGCGTATTTCCTCAATGATGCCGGCACAGAAATAAAGAAGCTTTATCGCCGACGTGCGATTATGGACCTTTATTATGTGAAACTTTATTGATGAATCCGATAGAAACCATGAGATATAAGCTGGGAACGAGGTCTGCGTAATCGTTACAAGTTTTGATTAGCGTTTGTTGTAGGTTAGTGTGAAAATATGGATAGTGGCCGGCGTATATTAGATAGAGGCCTTCTAATTTCCTGACTGCTCAAGTGGATGGGCGATACGGTAAATGTAACTGGTGTCGGGTATTTCCTAGGCTAGATTATCGTATCTTAACGATACTAATACATCCCTTGGATGATGATGAGCTTTAGTTATAATTAAATGTCCTCTTGTGTTACAATCACTCCAAGGACACGCCAACTTACTAATCGGTAGTACAATAGTTAACAATTTCTTCCTTTATTTACAAGCCACTGTCGATGGTCAATTACTCGTCTAGCTTCCTCCGTGCCGGCTGCATTAACGCGTTCACTCGTTACGGTTTTTGCTGGCGGCTCAACTTAATACACAATATAAGATCGAGCCAGTACCTAAGTTTAATATTTTTGGTGGCTTAATTAGGTTTAAATGAGATTAAGTTCATCTAATAACCCATAATGACGAGCCCAATGCATTGCGGCGCAGGATTTTGTTCATCAGTTTACAATTCTAGCACTTCTACTGTTATAATAATAAGAATAACCATTTATTCATCAAATATCATAGACTCATTCATATACATCATTAAATTTATAGCAGCATCTTCTTTTCTTGGGCAGGCGCGATTTCTTACCACCACGCAAACGTCATCATCGTCAACTCGTCGACTCATCTCGTCAACTATCCACTGTATAAAAAAAGGTTCACATCATTTTAATCATATCGAATAAAAATGTGTTTTAATGACGTTAGAACGTCAACGTCCTCCTCGTGTGTTTAAAATGTGCGATTTTGTACGTTTCAAAGTGTATGCCCGATACAGGTGAAACCTATGAGTATGCCACCCTTTTTTTGTATATCTACCTCTATTACAAGAGCATCTCAATAAGTGATAGATAAGAGATAAAATAACTAAAACTTTCAAGTACTTACACAAAAATACATTTCAGATTAACAGACGTCTTAAAAAATTGATCAATAAAATGAAAAAGAAAAATAATAATAAATAATAAATATAAAAATAAAAAAGTATAAAAAAAGGAAAAAGTATAAAAATTTGTATTCATACATACATACATCAACAGCTGGAAGACGTCCACTGCTGGACGAAGGCCTCTCCCTTAAAGAGAGGTGTTGCCATAATCCCCACGCTTGGCAGGCGGCTTGGGGATCGAAGACAGAAAAAAATATGAGAAAAATTAGTATTCAAATAAATAAAAAATATATTTAAAAAAAAGTAAAAATTGTTTAAAAAGTATTAAAAAAAAATAAGGAAAGTTTTCATGTCATGAGCTTCAGTACTGTTTCGGATTACAAGGTGCAAAGGTAGTCGCCCTTCATTAGGTCAGACGTGCGAGACCGTACAATTATTGATGTGAAGACGATGGTATTCGCGCGAAATGTAATTATTATAATAGGTGCCACCTTGAGGCAGATGATTTTGCGTGTGAGCGGTTTTCTTTGTTGCGACGCAGAAATAGCTCGGAATTTTGTAAAGAAACCTTAATATGATAACTTTAGTTATCCTAGTACACGTAAAAAGCGCATTTTAAGTGATAACAAAAAGTAAATTATCAATTAACTAGTATCAATCAACTAGTACAACCAACTAGTATCAATTAGTTCTACAGAAATAATTTTAATTGACGCAAAATTAGAGGGGTTTTGTCTGTAAGACAAAGGGTTAAGGGTCTGGGTTTATAAGACTAATAACTAAGTTAACTGGTGTTTGTCATCTACTAAATATAAGAAATGATAAATATCGGAGGACATTTTTCACACAGCGCCATCTAGCCCCAAATTAAGCAAAGCTTGTAATATGGAAACCAGATAGCTGATACATTATATACTTTGTTTTTGTAAATATATACTTATAATACATACTGTAGCGACCTACATAAAGTGCCATACGTGTGCGCCGGCCGGCGCACTGCCTCGTACTGAGAGAAGTGACCGGAGCACGATATATTTACGCGCAGTCGCCGGTTTCGCAGCGCGCATAGCTGCGCGAGCGAGGGACGAGCGACAACATACCAGTGCAGAATCCAACGGTCGACTGGCGCGAATTTCCGCAGAGCGTATATTTATGTAAAATGGTTTTCGCAGCGGTTGACAATTGGCGGTCTCTTGGAAACATACTGCGTATTGTGAATACTAAGTGCAATGTTTAGTTTTCCACTTAAGTAAGCAATTGTATGCAATAAAGGAAGTAATTCTGTAATCGTTGTTTCATTTCTAAAATAAGAACTAAACCATCCACACCTGTAATCGAGTATATATATTTTACGCAACTGTAATCGATAGGCTAAGAGCTAGCGTACGTCTAGGTGCCCTTTCCTGTAATCCTACCTGTAATCACAACTCAGGGACCTAACTGTAATCGGCGTACTCAAGCTCACGTAGGAACCAACTAGTAGGGCTGCGTTTTAGTTTGAGCGCACGACTAAAATACTACACCCAGACACAGAACAACCATCTATGTTCGTCACATAAATGTTTGCCCTGGATGGGGATCGAACCCGCGCCCTACAGCTTTGCCCTACTAACATCTAACGTGCAATGTTTTTGTTTCTCCCTGTAGGTAGTAACGGAGTACGTCAGCGCAGCCACTTATACCACAGGTCCTAATCCCACACTAACTTAAAAAAAGTTGTCGAGTGTAACTAAACTACACTAAATCGTAATTTAAAATTATCTATGTATCTCCAACATTTATTTCCCTATCATTTAAATGAATGCAAATTTATTTTTTGTTTATTTATAACATGTACCTACAATGTTAGTTCAGTCGTTTTCACATAGTTTTATGATAGTGAAACTGAATCGACGTATGTTTTTTGCCAATAATTGATACGTAATTCCACAAATACAACTTTTATTTCCATAGTCATTAAGTCCTACGCAAGTTCCGAAAAATTCAGTTCAAACAAGATTTCTAAAATAGAGCAGAAAAGCGATCATCAGTAAGGAGTCTTCAAAAGCCACTACTTAACTACAAGTAGGACCGTTAAGTCCGATAAAACCATGAAAACGAGTTGGCAACGAAAGGAAAATAGCCGTACATCTCAAGTAACTGCTTTGGCGCTATTGAAAGAGACCTCTCGACCGAAAGTTTTTTTTTTTTTTTTATTTTTTTTTTATTTTATTTTTTTTTTTTTTTTTGAATGATTATGCTGTTGGCCTCAGATGGCCTCTACAGCGTCACCGGACTTTAGGCAAGCGCAAACGGCGCTCGGCCTAGGTTTAGGTTAAAGGCGACTAGCTCAAGGGCACCTCAGACGGTACGAACCTCGGCTTGGCCGTCGCCGGGAGTGGGGTCAGACTTGCCCTGGCACCCCAGAAGGGGTATGCCCTGGGGCCCTAGTAGATTGATCTGGTTGACTACTTGGAGAGAATCTAACAGATCTTCTGACAGATCTGGGGAGTCCTCGACCTCGCCGGCGAGGTCGGTGCGTGTTTGTGTGCCTTTGGTAACCGGCGCCTATACCAAAGACGGAATACTTCTTGTTGCTAGGAGTGGTCGGATCAGGCGAGCCCAGCGCCGCCGAGGTGATGACGGCTATGGGGTCGTCCGGGTCGCCCAAGACGTGTCTGGGGCGTCTACGGAAGGGGGGTGGGTCTGTCGTGTCTGTCGTATAGTTCGAGGCTTGGACTATGAGTGGATTGGGATGGTGGGGGGTCGCATCGAAATAGCGGCGCGAAGCGTACTTAATGTACTGACGGATGGAGGGGAGTTCGAGATCGCAGTGCAGGTCGGAGTTTCGCATGAACCAGCTAGCACCGACTGCTCTGCGGATAAATCTATTTTGTATGACTTGGAGTTTCTCTAGATCTATGCTGGAGGCATGAGCGAACGCCACGGAGGCGTACGTCATGACAGGGCGAATACAAGTTTTGTAAATTGTAACCTTATTTCTAAGGGACAATTTACTACGCTCGTTGAGAAGGGGAGTGAGCCGGCCTAAGAAGAAGGCTGCTCGGTTGCGAACTAACTGGATATGCTTAGAGAACGTGAGTCGACGATCAAGGGTCACACCGAGATACTTGGTCTCGGTAGCCCATGGGATGGGCTGGCCGTTGAGCGTGATATGCTTAGAAGGAGGTCTTTTGAACGGATGAAAGTACACGGCTGCACTTTTATCGGGGTTAACGGTGATAGCCCACTTCTTGAACCAGTCTCCGAGGAGATTGAGGGCTCGTTGAAGGTGGGCTAGCTGAATGACCTTGTTCCACCCTCTGGTGTAGAGGGCGGTGTCATCGGCAAAGAGAGCAAGCTCCACTTTGGGGGTGCGGGGGATGTCACAGGTGGAAAGTTTTTGAACCGGCGATTTCTTTCAAATTTACTTTTCATCTCGGTGAAATGAAGTACTCTATCCGCTGAAAATGATGGTTTAGCTTTTTTCCTCTAACACAGAAAATACACTGCTGTGACATAAATATTTCTCGATACAAACTTATTTTGTCGATATTTAATTGAGCTCTGCGGCTTTCCATATTCGCCATCTTCCCAAACTATTTCGTATTTTCTTAGGAGAAAAGTCGGTAACAAGTTTTTTTTTTAATTTTGCGCTCCACTTTTTGGCCAAGTTTTTTGCTAACATGAAAGAATTTTGTTCGTCGCATTAGTTGTAATGTAGAAATAAATATAATATCTTCATAATAATATAATAACTTTTATAAAGCTAATTATAGTATCTATAAAAAAAACAATAAATATAAATGATTTTATTACTAATAAATATACTCGTTAATGGAAAAATTAAAACTTCAGCTTAAACCCAACTTCACAGACTACCTACGAACAAGCGATCTCATCCAACTCAACTCCAACCGCCTATTGTTTGTCCGAGGAACCTCCTACCCAGAGATTTCCCCTGAGCCCACGTCACTTTCTTATTTTCATCGTCGGAATATGCAAACAGATTTATGGAAAAAGAGAAATCGAGCCATGTTATTAACGGGGCTATTTAAATATAGAAATTAAATTGGAGTTAGAATTTGCTAAATAACGTTTATATACGCGCACTGTAGATGTAGATCTACCAATGAGCCCTTAAAAGTTTACGGATTTTTTTACCACTGGCTTTTCTGTGAAGGAAAACTTCTTGAAGAAACATGCATACGTCCAGGGAAGAAATTCATTGGTGTATGTGGATCCATCATCATCATTAGCCCGGAGACGTCCACTGCTGAACGACAACCCATTTGCATCCACCGGTTGCCCGCGACTTTCACAATGTCATCGGTCTATCTAATGGGAGGCGTTGCTACGCAGCATATTTCGGTACGTGGTCGCCACTCAAGAACCTTTTGCCCCGTAAGTGTCAGTTTTTCAGAACGATGTGGCCTGCCCATTACCCCTTCAACTTGCAATCCATGACGGCTAAGTCTTTGGCTCTGTGCTCAAAGTTCTTTGGCCAATATCCTCGTTCCGGATTTTATCGCGCAAAGTAACTCCGAGCATAGCTCATTCCATTGCCCATAGCGTGACTCTGAGTTTCTCCAAAAGGCGGGTTGCGGTATGTGGATCTACCAAACCGCAACTGGGCTAGCTTACTGGATATGGTCTAATCGCCCTCCGAGTTAAGGCCTATGCCCAGCAGTAGGCTATTCAAATGCTGATTTTGTTCAATGTTGTAATGTGTTAATACAATGTTGGTTTTGTTAGGTACATATTTGTTTACCTAGAGACTACTCGCAATTTTTACTTAAAAATATAATTAAATAAAAATATGCTTATATAATATAAAACATACCTTGTCATGAAAATTGAAATATTCGTAGCTATTTAAACTGATGTGAGGTAGGTACACCCAAAATATTGATACCTAACATTTGATAGCGTATGACGATTGCTTACACCAAAAACAGTTTTCATTAGTCGACAGGCTAGGGTAGGTGTTTGAACGTAGCTTGTATGGTGTTCAGACTGAAGTAATGGCGTGATTGAAGATAATAAAAACGTTTTCCCACTCTGGAATTGGAACTAACGCTCAAGTGATCATAATATCTGACCCTTAAATTAAACAACAACAATACAACAACCATCAGCCATGTCAGAGGCCTTCGGGCGGCACATTAACTCTGACACTAGGGCTAGACTTGGACCTGGGTATGTCCTGAAACTGCAACCAGAACCACCGGAGGGCGAGCAGCAGCGTCCTCTCCGTTAATGGTGATGAACATTCTGCGATCCCCAAGCCACCTGCCAAGCGTGGGGATTATGGCAACACCTCCTTGTTAAGGCTTTCGTCCAGCAGTGGACGTTTTCTGGCTGATGGGTGGGTGGATGCGAGACTTGGGTCCTCCTTGAAGGGCGATTGGTTCATCCACCACGCTGTCCTAGTATGTATGCACTTATGCAGTTGTCCTCGCGATGTTTTCCTTCACCGATTAATCTTTCTGATTAACGCATGATTAATTAAAACCAACTCTAAAGAGTTCGAACAGGGCTTAGGGAACAGAATTTATTTTATCACGATAAAGTCAGAAACGAGTACGTCAGGGGTTTGTTTAAGGTTGCGCCAATTACCGAAAAACTAAAGGAAACTAGACTCCGCTGGTACGGACACGTAATGAGACAGTTCGAAAATTACGTCGTTAAAAAAGCTATGAACATACCCACCAGACCCAGGTATAGAGGCAGACCCCCAGCCACCTGGTGGACCAATGTAGAAAAAGATATGAGGAGCCTGAACATGACCCATGACCGCGCATCCTGGCGTCGCGCAACGACGAGGCCCTACCCCAGTTGATCTGGGAATAGGGGCTAGAAAAAGAAGAAGAACGCTAAAGCTTTCGAAGCGCCAAGTTGGTTCGCTTTTATTCCAGAGATTTCTCTTTGAAATGCAAAATATTGGTAGGTAATCTCAAAACGTAGCGACACTGCCAGATGTTGATAACATTATACTTCTGTATCTCGTACTCGTATACTTACCACTCGTACTACTGAATCATGAATAAACAAAGCTTATTTCGACCAAAAACATCGCAAGAAGCGTGTCCGTCTGGAATGAGTTGAACATTTAAACCAAGGATTGCTTGTAGTGCGAGAGGTGTCCGTAGATTTGGTTAAGAAACTGGAAATTAAAAGAAACGTTAAAAATTAGCTTGTAAACCACCGCCAGATTACGGTACCTAGAAAAAAGGAACCCAATTTACTAAGACCAAGCATTCTCGCATCTAATACCAATACAGGTGTAATTTAGCAATGCTTGATTGGTTTTTACGTCAGAGAAATCAAATCATTTTCCTCAGGCTTTCAACAGGGTTGCTAGTCGATTCAACTAATACGATAATGGAGCCTTATTAACTTCTACTTGTTGCCAAGCTGTATTACTTTTCTTTCGGGCATAAGCCTTTATTAACAACAACAAACAACATAGTAACCAACTACATAATATCTAACTGCATAAAACTACAAAGCCTATTATACACACAAACAAAAGGATTGTATCCAGATCGATTAAAATCTAGAGACAATCCAAATGCCAACCCTACTACCAGTCATTAGCGTACCCAGTATGCTGGCGGCATTGCCACATCTAATGGTAATAACAACAAACTACAAAGACTACTTAGCCTACTTCACAACAAAAAACAAAAGGATTGTATCCAGACCGATGAAAGTCTAGAGACAATCCAAATGGTAATGCTTATGTGTTGGGTTATATAAACGCCAGCATTTTGACCATGCGTCGCGCTCTATACTAGGCGCATGGATACATTTTTGAAAAAAAGCTGAGCTTATCTAGATTAGAATATTTGCGCCGCGTTTGCTGTTATTGTTTTTAAACTAGTAATAAATTGAAATTAGAACTTTTTTAATGAGAGAAACACGGTTCATTCATACCCTAGGACGGCCGCATAATATCGCAATTTTTTGCTTTCATTGCTTTCCTTCGTACACTAACTTATGTAAATAAGCCGGTAGCTCTTTATATTCTTTGGCTGTCGTCTGGTAGATAAGAGACTCGAAATTATACCAAGTTAATACTATTTTGCATTTACAAGAGATAAGATTTATTCGGGAATACGTTTTGCAGTTTTATGTCTTGCTGGGAATCTTGCGGTGAGACGGGATTTTTATAAAAAGTACTTATTTAACTAGAGTTGATACGAAAAAGCTATATTAGAAAGAAAACCAATTTAAAAAAAGTGTAGATAAGAAACAATATCGCCTGTAAATAATCTAAGAAAAATAGAATATTTAATTGACATTTTGTTTTATTTATACGGGAATACTTAGGATTAATTGAATTGGATACTCCAACTATAGTTTCGATCACATCCGGTGACCTTTTACAAAGAGTGAAAACAGTCAGTCAGTCAGTACAAAGCAGGTATGATAGGGGCACTGCTCTATCGCGTCCGATAGTGCGTGAGGTCCTTAAGCGTGCGACTAATGCCAGAAAAATAACAGATTTCACCCGCGCATCTTGCATTAGCTTAGAGTCGAAAATCGCATGATACAATTGACGATGATGATGGCTTTGAGCAATTTAGGTAGGATTTTATTTAATTATTCAAAATGTAGGCATGAAATAAAAAAAATTAACGGCTACTGTGCTAAAACATTAGTTTGGCTATGTATTTCGTTTCGAATTAAAACTGTTTTTATTTGTTGGTAATTTGTATATTTTTTTAAAAATAAATTAAATAGTTTTCCAAAATTCTATTTGGTTACTCGGCTTTTTTAGGTTTTTCCCCTACCTATAGTATTTTTTTTTATCTGAATATTTACGTTCTTTGGCATTAAACTATGTGTTTAAAAATACACCTTTTACTTACTTTTGGCATTAGTCGCCCCCTTAATGACCTCTGGCCACGACCTGACCGCTCGCGCGACCGCGGTGAAAAAAGTAAGAAATTATTCAGAGCGTTCCACTAGCCGCCGCGGCGCGATTTGCGGAGAGGCCTTTCCCAGTTATTCAACCACCAAGCAGTAGTGTGCAAGCATTACTGTGTTCCCGTTTGAAGGGCAATGTTACCAGAGAAATTACAAGGAAGTTCACAATTCTGACACTGCTACTGTTAGTGGAAGGCGTGACGCTTACCATCAGGTGAAAGTCATGCTCGTCTCGTCACATGACAGTAAAAAAAAAAAGAGGCAGGCGGTGCCGAAAAACGCGAGCGTCCGCAGCCGGCGGTAAGGAAGCGGCTTGCGTGTTAAACAAAAGTACTAGCTCGCAACGTGGGTGCCATGAATAATGCGCGACCGGCGAGCGCGAAGGACAAACTCATACGTCCAACGCGGTCACAGTCGCCGCCGCCACTACCGGCATGTCGCAAGGCGACGCCGCGCTGCGCTGGTCGCAACACGCTCCACGCACCGCTCGACGCACCGCCTAGAGTCGTGGCCGAGGAGCTAGGCGTCAATTTCGATTTTCCCGGGTAAAAATTGTTATAAAAAGTGTTATATAATTGTTATAGTTAAAAAATAAAAACTCGATCCATTTTCTAGTAACTGCTTAGATCTCTATACTTTGCACTAAAACTCGATTCTCAAAAGTTTTATTTTGAAGTCTTATAAAACGCGCTAGGAAGTTTCTTATCCCGTCGCGCAGCTCCTTGCAGTCCCGACAAATCGGAGTTGGAGCTTTTTAAGCCTTCCGCTTATATCAACTTGATAGTGTTTTTGCTTCGGTTAAACTGCAGTTTGTTATGAAATTTTTAATTAAGTGAGTTTACGTAAGTTTTACAAAGTTTTTGTAAGTTTTTAAGTCATTCTGCTATCCCCAAGCCGCCTGCCAAGCGTGGGGATTATGGCAACACCCTTTTATTAAGGTTTTTTTGTCTTAGGGAAGTAGCACGGGAGTGCCTGTGCTTATAAATCTTGAAACACCAATTTTTTAGCTTTTTGGGACTACCAAATGAAAATTTTATGATTATGATCTCCAGTGGAGAAAACTCACTGGTCTGCTTAGTTATCGAGTCTTCAAAAAAGGAGCCGTATAAATTGACGAATATGCTATTTAGTGATACCAAAATTCACATATCATACTACTAAAAGATTTTATATAGACCGATAAAAGTCTAAAATCTTAGCTACATTATGATTCACAGGTAATGTTTATACATATCACGTTATCTTTATAACACGCAAAGTACTTAAAACACTTTGGTAATTATGTAAAAAGGTGCATTATTAAATTAACACAATCACAAATATTAAATTGTTTTTTATTATTTTTAATTGTGTTAATTAATATTGCACCTTTTTACATAATTACCACACAATAAATAACATAAACTGAAAATAGCTTAGGAAATATTTCACAGCTGTTCCTTTTATAGCACTTCCCGCTACTAAAATATAATTTAAGCGAACCCGTGTTTAATTTAAATTGATTACAGTAATTCTAGAACAATAAGCTTCGTTTGGACTCGTAAATCCAGTATTTTCTAAATGAATCATTTTGTCAAAGGCCAATTTAGAATCGTTTGAAACCATTGAGCTAATATCTAAAGAGTCATAATCTAAATGTGAAAACAGTTAAAAAACGTCCGAGTGCCGTTATACATTCCTATGCGTGCATTATATACCTAGTTCACAATTGTTAGAATTTAGACGTTTTGTCGCTTGTATAATGTTCAATATATTCTTGAGCGCTTTTGTCTTATCCTAGTTCAAGTCGTTCAAAAAGTCGGCGCACTGCATGACGTGCGCCGAGTTTTGGCGCGGACAATTTTTTGCACGTTTGTGACTCTATTGTTATATTAGCTCAATATTTGAAACGAATGAAAATACAAAGTGGCTCGCAGACCGGAAAATTTGGTTGTGTAGTTTACATGCGGGCGGAGTAAACATGGGATGGGTATGTACGACATTTGTAGACTTAGGAAACTCAATCAGAGTTGTAGACTTGTAGGACTGCGACTTGGAACGTGCCGGAAGTTTGTCTATGAGCTTAGAAGAATGCTGTGTGCGCTGCAAACGGCACTACCTTATAATGGAATGCCTTTGGCGAAATACCGAACGATGATGGATGGGGTATAGCCAAAAATTATCTTGCAGATTGATTCCCTTTTTTTATTAAAAACTAGAGGTCGCCCGCGACTTCGTCTGCGTACGGAAGAAATTCGGCTCGCTCCCAAAATTCACAACGTTTTTAACCCCCCCTTCAACTTCCCCCCTCCCCAACTTCCGAACTATGAATGAACTACCCAAATATCAATTTTCATCACTATAACTTCAAAAACAATGATCTTTCCATGCAACACCCCCTTCCCCCCTCTTAAATCGTCCCTATCAAAAAATATTGCAAAACAGCATTTTTTATTTTAAATGAACTATCTTATTCCAAATTTTCGTGACTAAAAGTAAGTACAAAAACAAAGGTCTTTCATACAAACGTTCCACCCCCCCCCTCATTTTCCCCCCTTTATGGGTCGAATTTCGAAAAATCTTTTCTTAGTACACCCCTACCCATCGAGACGAATACACCCTCCTAATTTCAAGTCTGTACGACCAGCGGTTTGGGCTGTGCGTTGTCTATCAGTCAGTTAGTCAATCAGCCAGGACAGAGCCTTTTATATATATAGATAGGATTGCGTTTGACCACATCCTGCCTGATGTTAAGCAACAAAGCGGTCTAGGGTGGAGCAGGCTTACCTAGAAGGAACCTGTTTACTCTGGATTTGAAGACACCTACATTGTACTTTAGAGGAAATACAGACTCTGGCAGAGAGTCTCTTTATAAAGAGACATAAAGAGACCATCTGCTCTGTTTTGCTATAGCTAAACGCTACTATGGCGACATGGATCTTGAAAATGATCTGTGTTTCAGGATTTTTTACTTCGTAACGTCATGTTTTATGTTGACTCTTTCTACGTGAAAAGCTAAAGACGCAAGTAGCATATTCATAATCATCATCCACAGCCTTCTTTATCTGTCTGCTGGGTATAACCCGGTCTCTTACTGTACCACATGTCTCGGTCCTATGCTAGTCTGGTCGATTCGACCCGCAATGGTGACAATACCGTCGACCGACTTCTCAGGCTGGGACTAAGATATTTTAAACTTTAAACTAAGCATGTAAAAATCCACATTTTGTTTAAAAAAAGAATACAATTTTTAACGTTAGGAAGCAGGTCATTTATTTTAGGAAACCAATTTTCATCAGCATATTTCCTAACAAAACAGATTACAGCTTTAAGATTAAAAGCTGTCAAGAGTTAATTAATTCTGTCTAAACACAAATTACGAATGCTGTTTATAATAAGTACTCATTGCAAGAATAACTGGGAACGTCGACTTTCCCAACTTCACCAACTTGTTTATTATTACAACGCTAAAAATAGCTGCCTGAAGCTTAAGGAAATCGTTAATGCGGCAAATTTAGAAAATAGCCTGGTGTAGTTATTTCTAAGGCTATAAAGGTTCATCATAATAAACAAATGCATGGCGCAGATACGGGTGGTCGGGCAGAATGCGCGATATGTTGACACGTCGCCACCCCTCGGCCCTTGTTTTATTTGTGTGTCTAGTGTCAACCGATGATACATTCACTGGTGGGTGCTAAGCAACTTTGGGTCGAGAATAGTTTTCGCCGAACGTAGGTGTAGGACGCTTTACTATGTAATGAAGTAGCCATAATATTTATACACTGTGCCGTAACTAGCCTTTGATACTCCCGGTGCACATCACATCATCAGCCAAAAGACGTCCACTGCTGGACGAAGGCCTCTCCCTAAATAAGGAGGGGTTGCCATAATCCCCAAGCTTGGCAGGCGGATTGGGAACGCCCGGTGCGAGCATCTATAACTGCTCCCATGCCTGACCCAAAACTTGGCCCTGATCTGGTAATTTCAGCGCCCCTCGTCTGCGCCCTGTGCCTCGGCACCGCTGGCACCCTAGTTACGGCTCTGCGTTTATATATGTAGCTTCAGTGATTGTCTTCAGTATTATACTAGCGGGACTTATTAATAAACATATAGTAGCTTCATCAATATCATCATTGTCAGTTTATTTGGCCCACTGGATAAGCCTCCTCCCTTTTTCGCAAATCTTTCATGTTTAGCGTTAAACAGGGATGTTAAGGGTTACTTCGGAATAGTTAATCCGTAATATTTTTTTATTATTCAGCAAGTTACAAAAATGAAAGACAAAAAGACTTAGGTAAGTCAAATTAACTATTCCAACCCAATCAGATTCTTGCCGCATAGATTAGGTAGCTTTATAGTACCTACCTAATAAAAAAATCACGTACCTACCTGGCTAGTATGCTATGAAACTAAACTATGAATCTCGCCTAATATATGCAGGTAGAAGAAAAAATTAAACGTGACCAAAAGCAAAAAAAGATTTTAATTGTATTTCAACCAAACTGAAGCATTGCGTCACAGTACTATGCATATTTTGGCTAATTCTGTGTTCGATTCTGTGTTTTATTCAAAAATCTTTTCAAATTTTAATGAGAAGCAGCCCTTCAAACATTTTTTGAAACTCCATGAATACTTAAAAATAAATATGCACGCTAATTTTCTCTTCCGCTCCAAAATTATAATTAAGTCCCCAGGCATCAGGGGCGAAAGAAAACAAAGGGGACTATGCATAAAATGACTTTTCTTAATAAATGGTACTTATTTCATAAATGTTGGCACTGCTTTGCAATAGCTTCCCAAATTGACTTGAATTAAGCCTTGCCGCACACAAGCCACTCGCTACAGCCACAAATCGCCACCACCGAACAGCGGACCGCAATATTCATACAGTATATTTTATTATGGGCTCGACGCACACTGTTGTAGGGAATGGTCGCCTAGTAAATACATTACGAAGCAGGTTTAGGGGGCAGGGTTTAGTGGTGGTTGCGTGAAGCTCGTGTGTGAATAGCCTAAGTCATACTAAGACAGATAGGAGAAGAAGAAAAGACAAGACAGTAAGCAATGGCTGGAAGCAACCGACGAAGATAAGGATACCATACCTTCGGAGAATCCCAGACTATGTCCAGCAGTGCTGTGGAGTATATTATGCTATATTATGATGATGTTGTTGGTGATGGTGATGATGATGATGATAATATTATATTTTATTTTATGCATTAAATTAAAATTAGACCTTACCATGATTAGATTAGACTACAATACATAATGACTGATAATTTTAGATGAATATTCAGCAGAATGGCTCGTCGTATTTTTAATTTTTAATAAGCTATAGAGGTGACAACAAGGAGGGTCGTTATTGTCGTTTTGTTAGGATATTATGATAATGATAAACAAACAACTGGTGTAATGTGCTATTAATTTTTAAACTCACTTTAACGAAAATTTATTGGCAATTACATGGGGCTTAAATGCGTTAGCAAACTTTGTGCTTTTATACAAGATATAATAATAATAATTTACAAAAAGGTGTGGTAATATCGTTATCGTTATAATTATGAACAACTTCTACTATGAGACCAAACTTGAAAACGAGAAAAATAATCAGCTGTTCCATAGAAAAAGTTCATTGACCGTGTACAAAATGTATGGACCTGCCAAATTTTTTATAGTTGGAAAATCTGGAAAATCTTTTCATATGGTTCAATATTTCCAGCCATTATTGGATAACCGATAAAAAAAACAATAACTAACATTAACACCGGGACTGCATGCATACTTGCATACATAATTATAATTTAAGTTAGTTACTTATCCTACGGAATTCAGTTTCACAAATTAGGTACAGGTACCTACCGAGAGGTTTTTCGTATTTGACATTCTATTATGTTCGACCAAAACTTATAGACACACCTACCTTGGATTGAGAACTGGCTCTCAAGTGCATCGTCAGAATACATCGATGGGTGCTTGGTTTGAGATTACGGCCGTATACAGCGTGGCGCAATGGTGCCAACATTAAATTAACCCACGTGTAGGTTTAATGATCAGCAACCATACAAATAAAGTTAAAAAAACGCGGGAAAAAAACAGATTTTCCATACAAAAAGTTCATCGACATTAGACAAAATGACTTAAGATTTTTTTACTCTCTATATCTAGCCGAGTACCTAGGAAACTAGCCTACTAATGCAAGAATCAAGAAGATGCAAGAACATTGCTGTGAATTATGATATCATAGTTGTTTATTACAATTCTATCATTATTTACGGGATATTTACCGCAATTATATCGTTAATCGAGCTCGAGGCATTTCGGCGCAGTTGCACCCCCTTCGGCCGTTAAGGAAACTGAAGTTTGGAAACTGGTTTCCTGAAAGGATTTTTTTAACCTCCTACGTAACTGGTTTCCTGAAAGGTTTTTTTAACCTCCTACGTAACTGGTTTCTTATAAGGCTTTTTTTATACTTCTATGTAACTGAATAACAACTATAATCTCTTTTGTATCGGTGTCAAGTTATCCATTTCATTATCAGATAATTATGATGCACTTGACATTCATCAAATGTCAACAGATAATGTATTCACAGAATGACTGAAAAAAATTAAAGAAGCCAGTCAGTTCAGTCTATTCATCGATTAGATTTAAAAAAAACCCATGAATGAATCATAGATGCAAAAAACTCTAATTACCATAAATAAGCGTTATACATTTTTATGATTCAAGGATAAATAGTTATAGAGAGAGCAAACCTCTCTCATTACCGCGTATTTCCACCCAATGATTGGCCACAGATAATGATCGGCCGTTATCTGAGCCGGACGCATCGGATTTCGCATCACGTCGCGTTGATTGTGGAACGACAAACCGGGCCGCCGGCGTACCAATTACCACCGACATAGACACTGCTGCAACACTGTGGACAAAGAATAAGGGGAATGATCTAAACAGGTAGACATGCCTAAAAGTAAAAAATCGGTTACTTGAAACGCAGAAAAGCGAAGGCCTTACTTTTACTTCTCTCTTCAGTGACTTGAAAGGTTTTTTTCACCGCACAAGCCCGGTAAGATTGTCATTCGAAATTTGATTACAAACGTGCATTTTACCCGCTAGCGTGGAGAGTTAAAAAAAATCGAACCTTTCGGTTCAATAATTTTCAGTGCGCCAACATCATTTTTAGAATAATCGCACTGGCCACCACGAAGACTACATGAAAAAAAAACTCATCCTCGCTGTAGTGAGGTGAGAAGTTGTGTTTGTGTATGTGTTTCGCTCGGCAGCAAAGTTAGTTTGCGTTTCATACCTTTGAAACCTCGCCTCGCTACGCTCAGGATTATATATTTGAACCACTTGCTTCGCTCGTGGTTGAATCCTAGAGTCCTTAGCTTGCTCAGGTTTCAATACAAGACGTACCCACACACACTTAAAAACAACTTTGCAGCGTTGCATAACAAATAACTATTGTTTTTTTTTTTTTTTTTATTCATACGGGAATACTCACAAAAAATGATACAAAAACACAAATACACAAAAAAACACAAAAATATAAAAAAAATGATACATTTTGCAGAAAATTTAAAAACTAATAGGTAGGTGACGAGCAAACTAAATAGCTGAATAATGGCGTAACTTACATTACTTAAATTTTACTTATACATGATTAAAATTAAGTCTGCTCTTTGGCAATTTTTGTGTTTTGAGATAGATCGAAATACATAAATAATTAACGAGGGCCGTAAATTTTATCGTAGTTCTGTAGGCTCTGCCACCAAGGCCAAGTATGTCACCCCGAGTTATTTAGGTGTGGAAAGCTTTTTTTGCACTATCTCTTGCATTGAATATTCTGCTGACGCTATTTAGCATGTTGTACAACAGATAGTCTGCACGACGTAGTGGCCCAAATTGAAATATATAGGGTAAAAAAAGTTAACTTTTTACCCCCATTGTTTCTTTTGTTTTGTATCTTTATAGGGAACGAGTGTGAGAGGACTTCTTTAACTAGATCTTCATGTATGTGTAGGAGTATAATTTTAGAGATTAGTGAAAGATCTTTCTTCTCCTCATTTCCGCTTTCTGTCTTAAATAATAAAAATAATAAAAAAAAACTTTATTTCGGACAAATTATCCATAAGTACAGTGTTAGTAGTAATGTTAATTGCAATCTAAAATGTATCTAGTTTAAAAAATATACGTCACCTATCATAATATTTGTTCAATTGTTTTTGTCTTCAACAAACCCTCTGTATTTACTCTTGTTCTTTGGTAATTTCCCCGAGACCCTCGGTTCGTCACTTATCAGGACTCACGGCTTTACCACGAAGGGCGCCGCCCAATCTGCCGCTTATCTCAATTTAATGGCTTCCGTATTAATACCGCCTTTGTCTAATTCAACCAGCGTGGTCATTGTTCAATCGAACGGCAAAAATTTATGTCCCTGTAATTAACATAATGCAGGAGTTTCGAGATTTACAGGAAGCTTTTTGTGTAATTTGATAAGAGGGGAAATAAGAGAATTTTGCGAAACAGCATTTCGTATTGGTTTGTAAACTTGTAATTGGCAACGTAGTACTTCTTTGCCCAACGACAACGGTACTGTTAAAAGGTTTAATATGAATACTTCCTGTGCCCCGCGGTTTCACCCGCTTGAAGATGAAAAGCGGTGATGATGATGATAAAAAGTTACCTATATGTTATTACGGGAAATAAGCCCTTAATCCAAATCCGTTCAGCCATTTTGACGTGAAAAGGTAACACACACACACATACCGACCAACTTTCAAATAAAAATATTAGTGTGATATAGAGAGTATCATAAACTTCTATTTAGAAAATACTGGTACATCTAAATATATTAGTTTCATTTTTGATAGGAAACTCGAAGCAGAGCGTTAAATGACTTTATGGATCCCAATTCCAGACAAATTGACAAATATTGGTTATTACACAAAAGCATTTAATATTGAAATCCCTGACACCTTCCTACATTAAGTTCATAAATAACGAAAAAGGGTGCCTCATTTGGAGCGGTATCACGTTTACTCTCAAATCAAAGGAGCGATTTAATCCTCGCATTTCCGAAAACTGGCGACAGAGAAATTGTGAGAAGCCATTGTTTCCAATATCGGCGAAGGGGAAACTTTTATTGGGCACAAAGTGGGTATTATTCACGAGGCTCGCGGGTGGACGCAATCAGCCGGACACGGTTCTTGAAAGCAGTACCTAATCTTACGCGAATTGAAGGGGATTGCTTGAGTGTTAAATGACAAACTGCTATGATCTCGGAGGAAAAATTTCCTTCTGGCTTGATAACATTTCGCGGCTATGATAGTTTAGTAGGCCCTCATCAGGTATACAGCTGTCACGCTCTTTCTAGAGTTCTCACATTAGATAGACACGACGCCTGCTTCACTCGATTCGACTCGATTCACATTAAAACATTGAAATGTGAGCGTGAACGTGTTCTTTACGGTGGAATTTTCAAGATTTAAATGAAAGAAGTATAATATACACATGGTTTACGCGAACCTACGTTGCCCACAAATCGGCCTCGCGTCGACAACAACTTCGGTTTGGTGTTTGGAGTTCGCACAATACCGTGTAATATGCGAACTCCTTTAATAACTTCAGTAGGTCAGTTCGTATATAACCGAAATCGAAATTTTAACGTTTTTCCCCGCCCACGATAGTGCATGTATATGCCACTTATGGTCACCCATCTAAAGCCTATCCACTCAAACTTTGGGTGACCGTCCATTCAGTGCTTTATATCATTCAATCAATCGCCTTTGACAGCCTGATAGCTCAGTTGGTAGCATGTCTGCCTTCAGAGCTGTAGGGCGTGGGTTCGATCCCCACCCAGGACAAAAATGTTTGTGACGTACATCGATGTTTGTTCTGTGTCTGGGTGTAGTATGTATTATAAGTATGTATTTACGAAAAAAATATGTATTTAAGTATTCTATCAGCTATCTGGTTTCCATAATACAAGCTTTGCTTAGTATGGGGCTAGATGGCGCTGTGTGTAATAAATGTCCCCCCAATATTTTTTTATTTTTTTATTTAATCATCAGCCAAAAGACGTGCACTGTAGGAAGAAGGCCACCTCATTAAAAGAGAGTGTTGCCATAATCCCCACGCATGGCAGGCGGCTTGGGCGCTTTATACCGTACTATGATTATATATATAGAGAGAGAGCGAGATCCTCCAAGATACCGTATCATCATGAATGTCTGGTGATTTAACATCTATTAATTCATTTTCAGTACTCATAGAATATTATTTGTATAGAAATACCAATAATATTCGAACTACTGAATAATTGGTAGTGAAATTTATTTACTTCTGATATTCTAACTTTTATCTACGAGCTATCTACATATTAAAAAGAGTAAGTACTTACATATTACATTATCAAAATATTATTATTGTTACATATTTAAATGGTGTGTTGTGGTGTGTTTCAAATTCAAAAATGTAAACAAACAAATGTAATGTGTGTAATGTATGTATGTGTTTGGAAGTTAACTAAAAACTTTGAGTTATTCTCTTTCACTGTCTTACATTACAGTGTCAATTTTCGGACTGACCACGCCGGATGCGTCGCTTCTGAATGTGAAGATATTTTTCCCAAATACGGCCAATTTTCAAAGGGTTCTCTCATAAGAAAGCACGACCCTTTTCGATTACCGGCGTCGCGGATCAAAAGAGCCGCAATTAGGAGATGATCGCAGTTGATCGCGAATCACTTTGTGTGATAAAAGTAGGTGAAAGTTTACCTACTCTACCGGTTTTTTGTTCCTGTCATGAAATGATTTTGGATGATGCATATATTCGTTTGGAATGACGTTTAAACAGGTTATTGGTAAACTTATTTTTTAAGGCCGAGTGAGAAGATAAACTAGTCTCATGGAAGGGATGAAAAAAAAACGTTGCTTCATACATAAAATCTCATTATTACAATTCCATATTATGTCGAAAATGGCATGGAACATAAAAAATGCTGGGACAACAACACTCAGTCCCAAAACAGTTATTATTTAATAATTAAAATAAATATTATTAATATTACTTATTTTCAAAATAATCATTCAAACATTTGCGAATCTGGGAATTTAACCTGCGGAAACTCTGACTCGAAGCACAGAAATTATAAGTGAGAGATAATAATAAAATACCAAGAAATTTTTAACCTTTGATCACTCGGATGAAAAAGTAAATTCTACATGATATCATATCTAATATCAAAAGATTTGTAGTGGTAGGACCCTATTGCCGAGATTGCCCTATTGTAGAGTCTGCGTGCGGAAGTACTTACCACACATTTACCATTTGTTCAACCGCCCAAGCAGTAGTGTGCAAGCATTACTTTGTTTCGGTTGGAAGGGCAATGTTACAAGAGAGATTACTGGGCATGAAGAGATTTGACATCTAATATCTCAGGGTGTCGAGCGCAGTGAAGTGCGGCGCTGGATTTTACAATCCTGGTACTGCCAGATGCAGATGATGATAATATGATGATGATGATGTTCTGGTGATGCTTACCATCAGGCTAAGGTCTCGCTCGTTTCGTCATTCCACACTTAGTATACTGAAAACAGTCAAAACACTTGTTTAAACCTTCAAACAGTTCTATGATTATATATCGTGATTACGTAAACAAACAAGTTTGTAAACAGATTGCTCGTTGGTTCGACATTAATTGACCAAATTAATGTTAATGAAGGTACCTTAGCTATTTGGTAACTTTCTTGTTTTCACTAACCCAGGAACTTTTTTATGAAACCCAAAAATATTTTAGCACAATTTAAAGTAGATGCGAGATATCATTATAGTCGTAGAGAATCCAAAAAGGATCTAAAGGACCGCCGGCTATAAACTTCGTATAACGATCGTCCACTCATCTACAGCTATTTCGATTATTGCCTTCGAGCCAATGTTGTAGAATAAAGTGGGCAGTACCTTGTCTTCGGAGTTTAAAGCGTAATTTATTACTCTGAAATTACTTGAAACATATACATAGTCACAACAGAAGTGTTAAAGAGCTTATTCATATTTTGTGATTCATCTGTGAATTTAAGTTTTTTTATCCGCTCACCTTAGCTTAAATCTTAGCTGGCATTTAATATATTATATAAATAATAATAAATTGGTGGACATAAAAAAAACATTATAAATAAAAAAAATAAAAAAAATAAATAAAAAAAAGTAAAAAAAAGTGGAGTGGATACATTTTAACATTTTTGTAATTTTTTCATATTTATTTTATTATTTTTTTATACCTCATGCTCGTCGCCAATTAATGAGGTTCTGCCTCAATGACACGCATTTTCATATGAACAAATGCTAGCTAAGCATAACCTAACAAAACATATCAAAAACAAAAGACAATCGGCATTTTTCTAAAATAAAACCTAAAACCTCTTAGATGGCGCATGGATACACCACAATTTATTATAATCCTTTTAATATTCAACATTATTTATTGCCATTAGGAAACTCGGTACAAGCAAATAATATTAATATAATTTTAACCGGGGCCACATATATTTTTGGTTTGATTCTGTGACCTAAAACCCATTTAAACATATTTTAGGTTTATGTAAAAGCGAGATATGAGAGTTCGAATAAATAACTAACTAAACTTTGCTCTGCTAGACTTCGCTTTCGTAAGGCCATTAGGCCAAATCCACCACGCAGGTCCAGATGCCCAAACTTTGATAAATCTGAACTGATAACTTCGAAATGATATCATTTATGAAACTCATATTTATCACGTCTCGGTACACAATAACAAATCTTTCAGTGTCGGTATACTGGACCCATTGCTTTTCCCAGAAACCCATTCCACTACAAAATGTACCAATATTTTCAACCATCGAGACTGGCACGCGTATGGAATCTCAATTATTAAAGCTTGACCGTTCCAAGCACCTTGGAGAAGATTTTTGAGCTTTTTCTAGAAATAATTCGCTTGAACACGCTTATGAAGGAGTACGAAAGCGTTTGTGAAAGATAACGAATAGATTTCTAGAGAATTGATTATGAAGCAATCAATTAAGATGGTCATAGTTTAGTCTAAATAAAAGCTATTAACTATCAAACAATTTTTGGAGATAATCTATCTATTTGTTTTCTACGATAAATGATTTATGTAATTTTGTATGTTTAGGTAGATAAATACTTAAATATAATTTTGATACACTTTTCGAAGTATAATAAATATGCTCTAACCAGCCCCGTGGTTTCACCCGCACAATAATGATATAAGTAGCCTATGTATACTTTATTCCGAGAAATAAGCCATCTCCATTCCAAGTTACATCCAAATCCGTTCAGTCGTTTAAACGTGAAGAGGTAACAAATATAAACACACACAATCAAACCGACAAACTTTCGCTTCTATAATATTAGTGTGTTTTCATAAATAAATAACAAGATCTGTATTTTTTTTATATGTGTAGCACGGATATCTGATTATTAATATAGTCTGATTCAAACTTAATGGCGGCTGTGAAGTGCGCTGCAAGCAAGACTTTGCGATTGTACGCACACCGCACGCCCAATTTTTGCTACTGCGCAGCTTCTCGCATCTAAGTTCACAGCCGCCATTAAGTTTGAATCAGCCTGTACGCGATACGCAATTTGGATAGAGGCATATTTGATAACAATATTACTATGTTTTCAAAATAATAATCCATAAAAAATACCTGGCAGCCTGCAACTATTGGCAGCAATTAAATATCCATGCAGTCAGCGACAATGATATTAAGAATGGACGGGAAATAAGCGCACGGATTTTGAATACTATATGTTGAGCGCCGGCTCTCCCCTTGCCTCAGCTATACTCTGCCTTTGCGACATGCGAGCCGTACAATACGACAATACAAACTTCTAATACAATCATGTACATGTGTTCTCTTTTTGTCATACAGTAATTAGATTCACTCTCTATTTATCGGCAAATGTAATATGCATACTTTTAACTAGGTATGCTTGATTGTGTTGTCTTGTTCATTTTGATCGATTTGCAAGCGCTAGGCCCGTCCATTCCATTATCACCGTCGCTGCATGCAGTAACATTTATATTATATGCCTTGATTTTTCCTCATCCTAGATTTTCTTTGTGTTTCGAAGTATTCTATGTCCACAAAAAAAAGGTTAGTCTGCTACGGTTACTACCGCGTGTTTGGGGGGATTGATTTCATGATAAGAGCTGTTGATAAATTATAAGGAGTACAGAATGAATAAATGTTTATCACTCACTCACTCATCAGCCCGAAGACGTCTACTGGCGAAGGCCTCCCCCTTAACAGGGAGGAGTTGCCATAATCCCCACGCCGCAGAGATGCAGTTTTAGGGCATAACAGGTTTTTTTTATCAGTTATAGCCATATATCTATTTAAAACCAATTTGGGAAGAAAGGTTCTTGAGTGGCGACCGCAAACCGGAAGACGCAGCGTAGGTAGGCCCCACTCCCACTAGGTGGATCGACGACATTGTAAAAGACGCGGGCAACCGGCGGATGCAAGTGGCGGGTTGACGTACAGTGTGGCGGTCTAAAGGGGAGGCCTTCGTTCAGCAGAGGACGTCTCCAGGCTGATGATGATGATTAAGGAAGGGGAAAAAAATTACGTTTAATTCATATTTTTATATATTAAAAAAAAAGTCCACCCGTGCGAAGCCGGGACGGGCCGCTAGTATTTAATATGTAATTAAAAACCGATCTTCGAATTGAATTGCTATATAAGAAGTAAAAAAAAAACACTAAAAATGCTTCTAGCGCCATCTCTTAGCAACGCTTCACTGGCCCATCCATCTTAACGTCATTTAACTTTAAACTGCGTTTTTAAGTAAGGTCCCATTTCTAGCCCAAATCTACCGAAGTGCAATCATTCTGAGCTAGTTAGCATGCTAAAAGTAACACTCCAATACTTAATTTTAATCTGTAAGCCGCGCGTTTATTTAATTTTGCGACCCTCTAAGAGGGCTACTAAAATATTTTCTGCTTGCTGCACTACCTGACTCGACTTTGTCTCGAATACCGCATTTTGCTGTGATCTTCCACGTACTCTTAGCACCAAATCCTGGCCATTCAATTGTGAACTTTATTTCCTAGTTCTTAGCTTTATTTTTACTGTCCAAAACGGTTACTTTAGTTACTTTTTGTAACACTAATTCGTAGTTGCTCCAGAATTTTTATGTAGCTCTAGTTGGACTTCCGTGTTGGTTGAAATAAGCGCTATCTAGTGGGAATAAAATTACTTATTGTGTGTATTTTTTGTCGGTTGTTAGGTTTCTTCCTTTCCAGCCAAAGGGGTTCCCTAGAGGCATGATCCCGAACTCCTCATTTATCATGCTTGTCACGCGTTGACCATCCCTCGTGTACACTACATAATATAAGTATGCAAGTGTAGATAAAGCCATTCTTTGAACCTTAAAGATTTGGCGCCTTATGACTAACTGTCTTACTTATCCTTTCATCTTTAGGATCTACAGTTAAGTTGTTATCATAAAGGTTTTTTAAAATTATGCAGTTATGTTCGGAATTTGCAACATTGCCATAATTATTCTGAAGGGATTGCGAATCAGCAATATCTAAGAGAACTACGCTACGTCGCAAGCACAACGAATGCTTACTAAACAACCAGCTCCCTTGACTTCGCGTGACTCAACATTCTGCATTCACCAGCTTCAATCTCCAATACAGTTGAGAACTCAGGGAGTTTTCAGACAACATTGGATTATACAACGTGTAACAAAAAGATTCACAAGGTACCAACTTTAACCAAGGTTAACGAACTTTTTGTATGGAACAGGTGATTTTTGTTCTCGATTTTAGGGTGGTCCTATAATAAAAGTTGTTCATAATGATGAGTACATACCCTTCAGTATTGTTGCACTTTTTTGTTACAAGTTGTATATACAATATGAACTTGTCACTATGATCATCTACACTCATCATTATGAACAACTATTACTAAGGGGCCAACCCTGAAATCGCGCAAAAAAAAACAGCTGTTCCATAGAGAAAGCTCATTGACCATGCACAAAATGTATGGAACAGCTGATTTTTTTGCGCGATTTCAGGGTTGGCCCCATAGTAAAATTTGTTCATAGTGACGAGTACATACATTCCCTTCAGTATTGTTGCACCTTTTTGTTACAAGTTGTATACAGGATGTTAGTTTGAACACCGTTATTCTTCTAGGATATCCTTGTACTCATCATTATGAACAACTTTTACTATGGGGTCAACCCTGAAATCACGAAAAAAAACCGCTGTTCCATACAAAAAGGTTCATCGATCTTGGACAAAATGTATGGAACAGCTGTTTTTTTCGTGATTTCGGGGTTGGCCCCATAGTAAAAGTTGTTCATAATGATGAGTACAATGATATCCTAGAAGGTGTTTATTTCCCCGTACTGGCACGGCACCGTAAATTAAAGTGCTCTACGTTACGGTTTCACGTTATGGTAATGTGCCGTAGTACGATGCCGTACAGCTTTGTGGCGCCATGTGCCAACGCTCTGGCTTGGGCGGTTGGCAGGATTTAATCTTACTAGTAAACTATGAAACCCGTACGATGTAGGTACTAGGTATAGCGTTGTCTGAAGAAGCCTTGACAAGTTATCCAAAGTTACAGTTCCGATGCAATCAATATTATTAAACTATCGCCATCTCATCCGCGGGGATTCTACGATGCATTAATCATTCAGCGTTTCCATTAGATGATGTTTGAATTTGGAACTTCATTAGTAATTAAGATATTGGTTAGGATGTATGATGTGGTTGCGGTTAGATATACGGATGTAGGAGTTGATTATCTAATAAATTAATCAGTTTATTATGGTACTCTGAAATGTGGGCAAAGGTCTACTGGAGTGAGGATCCCCCAAAGGGGTCCCGATGTCGAGACGGACTTCGGAAGTTAAAATATATTAAACGTTGCCAACCATAGGAAAGAGAGAACTGAAAACGAGGAGATCTTTGCCTATAGCCGTAGGATGGAGCACCCAAGCTTACTTAAAAATATATGGTTATGATATTGTAATGTTATTTTCCATCACACTTGCTCGTAAAGTGGGTCTTATTACATCGGTTTTAGGCTCATAGTCCAAGCTATTACACAGGCGTGCTTTTCACTTTACATTACGGCACTTGTGCTATAATAGGTATAACCCGGTAAAGTCAAGTTTGTACATGACTGCAATTAGACGTATGTATACGAAGCACTCTTAATATAGCCGGGTAATACTTACAGTTTTTTAGAGTTACTACTTAGAGTTCTTATGCCGCTGAAGTGAATGTCAACCTGCGCGCGCATTGCTGGTTTGGGGGCCATTTTCCGTAAATGTTTGTTGACGTTTTCGCTTTGTGGTTGATTATTATCAAAAAAAGTTTGTTTTTTCCTCGCAAGTGTGATGAAAACAGTCGTATGGAACTCTTGTGCTATGTTAGTCATTACGCTCTCGGCTTCCTTATATACTTATATACCGCCTCTAGTGTAATGATCAACATAGCACACTTGTATCATAATGTACTATTATTTACTCGTTTGATATTGTCCATTGCTAATTTATGGCTCGTCGTATGAGTTGGGTGGTATAATATTTTTTCGCGAATATTTCCAAATATAATGTTGACCAGATATTTATAAACCACATAAATCTCGATGATACCCGTTAACTAAATAATAGACCCCATACCCATATCAGATAAATATAACAACAATATCGATCAATTTTTTGATTATATTTCAAAATACATTAAACTTTATTTACATAAAGCTGTCAGCTTTTATATAGCCTGTGCACATTTATTTATCTTGCAATTATCGTTCACCCCAGAAAGTTCGTAGGTACGGATACGACAGGGAGGTCCCTACAAGTACAGCTTTCCCGCATTTCTCATCAAACAATTTCCAAGGTGTCGGAAGCAGTGCACAAAGCGGGAAATAACAACGTTCCCAGCCACAATAGAAAAGCGAAACCAAATTAAGGATTCCGACGCGAATATCTTCTTGTGAAAAAGGAGGCCAAAATTACAGCGGGTTGTGATTTGAATTTATTACCCTAAGGCTAATTTTATTTCGTACTATATACTTTCACCCCATAAATATAAATGTGACGGTACCTTCTCGCAATGAGATGCTTGAAATATTTCCGCGAATAACAACGAGAGAGTTAGCTGAATGCAATACGAAAGAGGGAGTACAAAGTGTGTGATGCAGATATTTTACGGAAATGGTGTTGTTTCTTAACCAATTGTTTGGAGTGTAGAATTTAGAATGAGGAAAAAATATGCCACTAAGAAAATTGAATAATTTGCAAAAGTAACCCAGTCTCTTTGTGTATTAGTCTCTGCTTGTGTGTTTATTATTGACTAAGCAGAATGATTTTAGTTTAATTCGATATCATGTCCTTATCTCAAGCTCACATGAAGATAAGTTTTCCATAACGGTAAGAGGAAACTGGACGGTTAAAACACATCGAATCATACTATCTTATCCATATCAAACACATTATTATTAAACCATGTTACCTTTCAGTAGAAATAATCTTGAAGAAATTTACTCTTTATGTGTTATAGAAAACGACCATTTACGCAGTGTCCCTTTCCCCTCGGAAATAATAATATGAGAAACTCAAAACCTGTGATTAAAATCCGCCGTCTCTTACACGCTTCAGTCATACTCTGCCTTTGCGACATGCGAGCCGCACGATACGACAATATAAAAATTCTAATACATGTACATGTGTTCTCTTTTTGTCATGCAGTAATTAGATTCGCTATCTCTATTTTCCGGCAAATTTATTTATGCATACTTTAAGCTAGGTAAGCTTGATTGTGTTGTCTTGTTAATTTTGATTGATTTGCAAAAGCGCTGGGCCCGTCCATTCCATTATCACCGTCGCTGAAAGAAGGTCGTATTACTCATAATTGTGAACGACTATTTATTTGGGGCCAATCGCGAAAAAATCTGTTGTTCAATAGAAAACCTCGATAAAAAGTATGAAACAGCTGTTTTTTTCGGCGAATTCTGAGTTGTCCTCTCTGTAGAAGTTGTTCATGATGAGTAAAACGACCTTCTTTCGGCTTAGTAATTCCGATACACGTAGCCTTGTTTATATGAAAATTATTGACCTACAAATTCACAAAAAAACGAGTATTTTCATACCTACATACTCGAGTTAAATATGTTATTTTGAATGAAATGTTTACATTTAAGGGGGATGTGACAGACCTATGTTGCCAGTAGATGACGCCAGAATAAATTTTATTCAAAATAATGTTTATCCAACGTGCAAAATTGTAAATCGCTATCATGTATGTAATGGTAGAAGGATTATAAATAGCCCATATTTCTCTAGCGCCATCACTCGGCAACTTTGGACTAGCACATCCCTGTAAATATTACGTCCCCATAAATTTTTGTGTATTTTTTTAAAATATATTTGTAACGAGTTGCGCCTGTTTGTTTAATTTATTCAAACACCACTATTATTTATTTTAGACCTTTAACGATAGAGAGACGAGAAACATACACAACCACACTTTAACCTTTTTTTTGTGTCATTTGCGTATAACAAGTCACACTATCTATAATAAAATAACTCTGTTTTTCAAAAAACCTATTCCGCTTTTATATACCGCTAAAACCTACACCTACATATATTTTAGTTTGAACAATGAACGCAATAACCATAATAACTTATAACAGAAGCTTTACTTCGCAATGGTTTTCAAAGAAATATGACTCAAACTGATAAACAATATGATTTAATTTAGCTCGCGGTCCAGTCGAGCACGTGTTCATTTACATACCTACCAATTTCTTTTTGAAGGAATATGGGCCTTAATTCACTATACTACGGTTCATAATAAGTTATACATGGCTATACGTATTGAAAGAGCCGCCGAGCCGAGCCTACTAGATTGGCCCTTGCGCAATGGCCGCCGCCCGTAGGTATGTTTTTAATACCTACACGCGGAGTGACACAGGCCTGCCTTAACTTAGATTATTAATCAAAGTTCCTCCAAAAACTATACTAAGGATCAAGACCGTTTAGTCAACCCGCGTCATTAGCCGAGCTGTATCACTGCAGACTGCGCGTGTCTCGCCACTACACAGAATAAATAATAGTAGTTGGCAGCCGAAAATACCTAACTTTGCTCGGCGTCAAAATGTAATAGCGCTCTTAAGCTTCTTTTTGTTTCAGATAATTCTGAAACTATAAAGCCGAGAATACAAGAGAGCCTTTTGAGTATCGAGAGCACATTCAAGAGTTGCGTCCGCAGGTAAATGCAACCTCTTAATAATAAAAAGCGGAAGAAGGGAAAACTCCGAGAAAACGAGCAATGTTTATCGAGAAACAAAGGCAACTCAGGCATACATTATGCATAATGATTGTACTAAATTAGGGAACAACGGTCCCTTTTACGCGGACTCAAATTGCTTATTGTGTAGGTACCGCTTTTCAAATTTATTATTTAGGTGTGTAAGTAACTTGTACGTGAACAAAACGTATTGTTTCAAATTAAAACTAAATTTAAATCATGCTGAAATTGATAGAGCCTTAATATTGATGTAGGTTTAAATGTTGTAATTGAATGTAAAACTTGGTCATGGTTTTAATGACGTTATGTAAAGGCTTATGACATTTCCCATGCACAGATATTACGCGTCTAGTGGTACAAATTACCCATAGGTACTCCCTTGTATGAACTAGGCCAATATGTCACACACCTCTACGTAGTTATATAGTTGGATTAACGTATGACCTATGCAGAAAACAAACTTTTAAACCATACATTTAAAACATGTTTTCAACTTACTTCTAAAATTCTTTGTTTAAAAGACAAAACACATAACATTGCTGGTTTTAGTTTTATAGAAACAAATGACGAATAATGAAACAAAACATCGAGGTGTTTGTCAAGGACTGCATACCGCAAATTTTTTGTTGTAATTTCAATGATTTTCCCTTGCGCGACACCTCATTTTTAGCGCTCACTCTGGATGTCCTTGTCACAGCGCAAGACTGGTATTTTTTTAAAAATATTGTTGTCAGACAGATCTTCGCAACAAAATAACTATTATCCATGAAATTTTTGAACTTCAAGAAAATAAAGAGGTAAATGCTTCCACCAAGATAAAGACCGAGAGTAGATGTTTTTCTTTTCACAATTTCACTGAAACGCCCGTCCAAACAAACGTAGGAAGTTCATCGAATTTACGTCAAAATAATATAAAAACGTGAAATTTAAGTGCCATAGCGCCGCTTAAGTTTCAAATGTATAATATATTTTCCATTTAATAGGCATAAGTATGATGGACAACAAAATAAAACTTAATAAATTGGAAGATCATAAAATTAGACCCGTGAGGCTTTCGACTTCTGACAACCATTGTGGTCATGTTTTTATGATGTAACTGTCTTGTATATTAAAAACCAATTTTGTTAAGAATACAATTTTATTGGATTTTAAGTGACTATAACATCCGTGTATGCGAAATTCGGTTATAAAACATTTATGAAACGGTGGCAGATAAATTTTATTACCTTGTCATAAACGACACTAATTAAATTTTTAGGTAATATAGTGCTAAAACATTTAATATTCACTAAGTTATGTTCATAATTAAAATACAATTATGACATCACTACTTAAGATAAAGTATTTTAAATAGAAGTGACAGTTATTTAAGAAACAGTAAATATGTAACACTAATAATTATTCACACAACCACTTTTTGTCAGTTTTAGCCTTGTGGAATCATTATTTATTCATCTAACTTTATTAAGTTAATTTGTAACTTTTCACCTTCACACATGAATGTTTGCTAAGTACTACTTTTTGACGACTCTATATATTTGCAATGGTGTGGTACTTCCCCATAAGATTTATTACTTCAGATTACAGCAAGGATTCCTTTGAAATGCTAGTTTCAGTAATGGCATTTTTAGTGTCCTGCGGATTTGCTCACGAATGTTCCGCAATAGGCTAGATGACTGGTTTTTTTATTGTCCTATTAAAATGTGGCCTAAAAATTTAGCTGATTAATGAAAAATAATTTAAATCTGTTCAAAAATAAGCAACTTATAAGCATTTTAATATCATGCTAGACAGAGAGGCGAAACAGCAAATCGTGACGTCACTTCTCAGTACGCCATAAAAATTATATTCTGACAAGTAAGGCGTGACGTAATTTTTTGTTTTGTGGGAAAGAGACAGAGTTGTCCCGAACAAACACTTTAAACGCTTATATATCAGAACATTAATAACCGATTATTTTTTCAATAAACATACTATATTTACTTAAATTCTTCATCAAAGCTATTGTTTTCAACGATATAAACATCAGTCATCTACCCTATTAACGCTATCCCGTGGCGCTTCTCGCGTCTATTACGCATTACAATATACACAAATGTAGAAAATAAAGAGTGCGGGTGATACGAAGAGCTTTTTTTTATTACTATAGGTGTGGTAGCCGCAGAATTGGTAATCCGTCTTTCGTCTTTTCCTTTCTTTCAAATGTCTAACTCTGTGGTAAAAACAAAAGACAAATTTTAACTATTTAGTAATTACTCCACGTTTATTAATAAAGGTAATAAAGAGTTTAAGAAATAGTTCGACAATCAAGAACCAAAATTAGAATAAAAATTTATAGGTAATTCAGAATTTATTGCTCGAAAAGTACATTAAATCAGTTTTTATTAGGCACTAGTACGCGACTCGCAGTGCACCGATCGTAAGGCCCGGCACACACTATGTTTTGACAGCCGAAGTAAAATTTACGGTCGCTCACCGGGCCGATAAAACCGCCTTTGTCAATGACCAGCTCGATACCAGCAACACTCTCCCGTTTACGATCAAATAAATTTCAAACACTATTATCATTCAAATCGTACCGGACCCACAAAATACAAACACCCCTTTTTATGCGTATATTCAAGATTCACGAAATATTTTTCCAAAAACATTCTCTGAGACTTTTTTTATTGAATCGTGTCGTAGAGCTCTGCGTGAGTTTTATTTAGTCAAGTTTATGACTAGCACTCGTGATTAATAAATTATGTTGGAGTTATGATTTTTCATACAGTTTGAGGATTAAGGGGATTCTTAAGTGAGAAATGTTTATGACGTTTAACTGGGTAGGAAGCATAAATAATGCTAAACATCTGTTGTCATTTGTCAGTGTTGATGGTTTATTTCCGAGTTCTGAAATACAATTAAATTCAGACTTAAATTTAGATTCAAGCGTGAAAGTGATTAACTGTTTTAACAACTCTATAGAAGAAACCGCAAAAAAACCAATTGTTTCTTAAAATCAGTTTACAAAGTTACATTAGAGTTATTACTGACAATACAAAACATAGGTAGAGTTTGAGCAAAAATACAGCACTGCTGTGTTACCATGGCAATGTTGGCATAACAATCGAGTTTAACATTTGCTAGAAGGACGACATTACGAATGTTACGATTTTTTTATATCAACCCTATTTCGGGTTGATAGTAAAAAACCGTAACGTTACCTTTTTGGCCGCGACAGTTATTTTTCTCACAGAAATAAACTGATCTATGTGTAACTAATATAGATATTTTCCCATTTAGCAATAGATGATATCAAAGGCATTTGAGCGAGAAAAATTTACCACCCGTAAGAAAAACGTGGGTTTTTAATACTATTTTCAGTTATAAAATATTCTAAAGAAGAACTTATTATGTATTAAATTTTGTGAAAAGTTCTTTGATGTTTTAGCACATGTTTCAAAACCCACACCATGTCTATTTCCAGGTGAAAGAATCGATTCTTAGCTATATTAAGTGGCAGTGAAGATAAAGTAAACATGCCCATTGCCCGTGTCAGGTCGAGAGCGGCTAAAGTGTCTAGTCTGCGAAAGACCAGCTCAAGGAGACAGGTGAGCTTGGATCAAAGGGCTTCATTGACCCGTATACAGCCGAGTTGCCATGTAGGCTCTTGTTACCTTACTATGGTGTTGTTCAACACATTTTATATAAAACGAAGCGAATGTTACCAAATTAAAACTTGAATCTAATTAGTTACCTAATTAGATTATTACCTTACAGGTTAAGATGAAATGAAACTAATGAATTTGTTCCACTAAAAATAGAGTATAAATACATGTTAATACTTTTACATATAAAATGTCATTTACTCACGACAAAATTATATGGAATAACTGTTCCATATTTTCCCCTAAATTTATGTTTGATCCCTTTGTAAAAGTTATTGACAAAGATGAGTACAATAACACTCTTTCAGCCTAGAAATATTTTTCCGCGTAAGCCTGTATTAAGCCATTCATTGGCATGTGGGAATGTCACTAGAGACACACCTAGAGGTTAGAATACATTTTATTTTACTTATTTAAGAACTTGTCTAACGCTTTTG
This sequence comes from Erannis defoliaria, assembly GCA_905404285.2. NCBI lineage: Eukaryota > Metazoa > Arthropoda > Insecta > Lepidoptera > Geometridae > Erannis > Erannis defoliaria. Next base: position 11,318,021 of record FR990078.1, read on the forward strand.
AAACAAAACCACATTTTTAGTTTTTACGGGAATAACCAAAAGGAAACCTTACGACACTAGTCAATTTATATTGATAATACTTATGTTATATAAGCAGGAAATTTTATTTCAATGTCAAATAATTAAATTATGACTAAAATATAAAAACTACCCAAAACAAACTTATAATCTATTAATGAAGAAAATTACAGTGTCCATGTGGTAGGGTCCCAAGAACGCTGGCTATATTTTAATACTTTATGTTAGCTGGTTTAGTTGATTTGATTGGTACAAAATGTAAACCCCAAAATTTATTATGTTCGACATAGTTGACCAATCTCTAAATCAGTTTTTAACATTTCATTGCTAATTTAGTCATATAATTCACCACACTGAGTTCGGGTGATGTCTCAATATTACTAATATATTGTAGCTTGACCTTTTCTATTTTAAACAACGTAGTAGGGGCTGTGAACAACATTTTAGCATAGCAAACTAGGTTATCTGAAGATGTTTCGTATGAGGGTAAACCTTATTGTGTGGAGAGATAGCATTATATTCATCAACAGCCGGAATACGTCCACCTGGAGGAAGGCCTCCCCCTTAAAAGTGAGGGTCGCCATAATCCCCACGCTTGGCAGGCGACTTGGGGATCGCAGAGTGTTACCACCGACGCTGCTGCCCGTCCTCCAGTGGTTCTGTGTGCAGTTTTAAGACCCATACCCAGTTTTACATAGCATAATATAATAATACATAATTACAGTATAATATGTATAATAAAAACCCTGGCTAAATAAACTCAAATAGCATGTTGGCTGCTCTAAAAACTTTTTCACTTATCTGTTTAATAACCACCTGGGCCACCGAGCTTCGCTGGATTTATTTTTATTTTTACAAGATTAACAACTATATTGGTAAACTTAAAAAGCAAAACCTTATCTAAACACAAAAATGTATTCAAATCGTTAGAGCCGTTTTCGATATACGAGAAATAAATTGATATAATATTATGTACATATAAAAGAATTGGTCGTTTAAATACTTATAATTACCTAATATATTAAGTTAGAACTAAATTACTTATTAGCGGAATAAGCTAGATGTAATTAAATTAAGGTACACTATTTAATGAAAAATAAAATAAATAAATATTTTTACATTTATTACACACAGCGCCATCTAGCCCCATACTAAGCAAAGCTTGTATTATGGAAACCAGATAGCTGATAGAATACTTATATACATATTTTTTTCGTAAATACATACTACACCCAGACACAGAACAAACATCGATGTACTAATAACTATGTACTAATAATAAAATAGTACAATAATAAAATAAAAAAATAGATATATGTTTAGATAATATAAAGATATTCTAACACGGTAGCGTCAGTAAAGCGCACTTAATTTTTGATCATGACTTGTCTTTTACTAAGTACTTAGCCAGAGAGATAAGTCCTCCAAGTGCCTTGTGTATTGCGAAAATTTTAAAAAGGGTTTAACCCTAAGCCTCAGTGTAATTGAATTTTTTCATGACGTTTTCAGTTTTTATTTTTGTTTTGAGAGGAAAAAGAGCTTGAAAGGGCCTGCAATAGCATCTTGGCACGGATGACTGAACCTATTAAAGTGGTGAAATAGCAAAATCAGCACAGAGTGTTACAATACTAAATCAAAGTGATTTGTTATTGAAGCTTTAAAGCAGTTTACGTCTGAGAACCCGTATAAATCTAAGTGCCCAAGGAAATTATATGCGCCTTCGTGCCACTATAAACAGTAAACTTCCTGCCAATATTCGCAAGCGGCTGCAATCAGCCGCGGCGCGTGAAAGATAACTGAAGTAGCTCCATACATTTTCATAGTGCTAAAAGTATTATCACATCGGTCGAAATTATTTTTTGGCATATATTGTAATATATTTAGAAGCAGATCTTAAATGGCGATCATGTACCGGTACAGTGATTGTAAATCGCCATAGTTTTGATTGAATATATTAGCTATATTCGTTCCTTTATCAATGGGGTGAAGATGATGATGATACTGAGAGCTGCGCAGCAGAAAGAGAACGAATATGTTTTATAATCAAAACTATGGGCAATATTTTACTGGCCCATCCAACTTTTAATCAATGTTATTATGATATCAAATGTAAAATTAACAGCTTTTTTAATAAATCTATCATGTTTTTTTTTTAAGTACATAAATCGAGAAATAAACATAAGCTCACTCATCAGCCAGAAGACGTCCACTGCTGGACGAAGGCCTCCCTTTTAATAGGGAGGGGTTGCCATAATCCCCACGCTTGGCAGGCGGCTTGGGGATCGCAGAGTGTTACCACCATTAACTAAGAGGACGCTGCTGCCCGTCCTCCGGTGGTTCTGGATGCAGTTTTAGGACATACCCTGGTCCTGAACATAAGCTCAGTGCTTGTGGAAAAATTGTACTAAAAATGACAATTTTTTTTTTAATGAGCGACTATTATATTTTACTTCTATTGCACTATTATATTTGACTACTACGTGAAACAACAAATCGGATGGAGCTGATGTTGGGAAAACATGGGATTCGGATGCTGATTGGTTTTCGTAAAGAACGGTCGCTATAACACTATTACTGCCAATGTCCAAATGTCCATACTGACTGTCTTTTAGTATGGAATTCCAGCTAGCTACGCATGTGATTGTGCTTTCAACTACAATTGGAAAGTGTTTGGTCACCGATTTTAATCTTAGTTATCGGAAAGCAATAATTTATTAGGCGATAAATTTTCAGCTACGTACTTGGGCGTAAACTCATGAGTAGGTAGTGTATTCTTTTGATATTTATTGAAAACTCAACAAAAACATTGTTATCAGGATTTTTATTCGTCTGATGGATAACCGAATAAGTTTTAGATATATACATTTAAATATTCTGCGAGTCTCTCACGATGGATTGATGAATGCTAAATTTGTTGCGTTTAAAAGCACTACCGAAAAATACTTGAACATTATACCTATTACTATTATTGTATATACTATAAGTATGTACATATTTACAAAAATATATATATATAAGTATTCTACCAGCTATCTTTCAGGTTTCCATTTTACAAGCTTTGCTTAGTTTGGGGCTAGATGGCGCTATGTGAAAAATGTCCATCGATATTAATTGTATTTATTTATAACCAAATAGTTTTCTTGCGCCCTTCAAAGAGATTTATGCTTATTAATACTTTCCAATAATTTCCTCATGTTAACTACCTTAGAAACGTTAGCCTACAAACGTATTCATTGGCACCGAACCAATATGCATACAATTACAATCATTACACAGTTCTGTGGGACATTGACAATAATGTGTAAGTTTTATTATCTGATTTGGGCGTTTTTATTGCCGGAATCGATGGTCGTCGCGGCTCGAACCTTGACGCGACGGCGCGACACTGATGCATGTCGCATGGACTTGTCATGTCTCTACATAAAGCGTGGATGTAAAGGATGATCTCTTAGATTGTTGGATGAAATAATTTATTTACTTAAAATTATATTGTTATCTATCTATATAAATATAAAAGACTCTGTCCTGAAAAAAAATTGAAAACAAAGTGTTGAATTTTGAGAGCGGGCTTCCGTACGCGGACCTAGTCGCGGGCGACCTCTAGCTATTAAATATAATAACCTTTATGCATAATAAACCATAAATTATAATTAACTGAGGTAATTTTTAGCTAGCCCCATAGACAAAAAAAAAACTAAAAGCAAAGACCTTGAAAAAAAGCAAAGCAAACTTAAAGCAAAGTGGAAGTTAATTCAATTCATAAAATTACGAATATGAATAATAGTTATTTATGATACTAGTGCGGTCAGTTGGTTTTTACAAACGAGTAGACGAATGTAAGCTCGAGATGAAGTCGAGGGCTTACCATAGTCACAAGTTTGTAAAAACTAATACCGCACGAGTGCCATACAACGCTTTACAACTCATTTGCGAGAAAACAGATATCAGAAGTACTTACAACATATGATGAGGCAAACTTTATTATTTTGTTTTTATTATATCGGACGGAAAGTCGCAACTAAATACCTACTTCACACTGGCAAATGCTGTGCGATGCCATACATCGCACAATGAGATCCTCGTATGAGGAAAGAAGAAAAAAAACTTCGTTCTAAAGTTTGCCTTCGTTAAAACGTTTCTAATATGAGTGTCTTTTCGTGTTGTTTCCAAAACTCCGAAGAAGCTTGTAGTAAAGTTGCTACGACTTTACTGGAGCATGACTGGACTTGCCTGCGACTTACTAAGTGTGACATCACTTTGACTGAAAATCAACAAATAATATTAAAATTTGAAAATTGAAAATTAACAATAACTTGATACCTCGGAGGAACTAGCTCAAAGCTTGATACAAATAAATACTTGACACTGGCAAATGCATAAAGTGCGACGCCATAATCCTCCAAGGAGGACATATGAAATGGCGCGAATTAACAAATGGCGCTACGTGCGCGTGGTGAAAATTAGAAAAAAAAAGTAATTAGTAGAGAGAATTTCTTTCGTCACATTTTCTGTTTAGTATGAAAGTAAGACAAACGTATTGAGCAAAAGCGGTTCCAAGGAGGTTAGATCATTCAGCTTATTCATTCTCGTAATGTGAAACTCTTTGGTGGAGATCTTTATTTTGGAAATAAAAAAAAACCGTAAAGTTTACGCACGGCGCTATACAAGGGAGTGTGCGGTAAAATAGGTACTTAGCTAAGAGTACCTATTTTACCGCACACTCCGTTGTATGCTGCGTAATGTTCAACTTACGAACGATGTATACGGGCTTCGTAAATGCATTTTTCGAGCAAATGTGTTGTAAAATAATGTAAGGGTGCGTTTGTGTGTGTGATAAAATAGGAGCTCAAAATATTGTGAGATAAAATCACTGATAATTTTGTACTATTTCAAACTTGCGACATCGTTATTTGAAATTTTTATTCATTTGGCCCTATGAATCATTACTTTAACATCCCCAGAAAACTGATCTCCAGAAAACTGAACCCTTAGAGAAATGACCAAGTCTCTGTCACCGAATGGGATTATAACAATTTATTATATTTATAATTATGTCACTTATCGATATAGCTACACATTTTGTATAAAGAGTAGGTCTACGTGTGACAACTTGTCTCATAGAAAAGGATGTAATTAAAAAAAATATATATATTAACTAAAACGGCTATAGCCAATAACATTAGTTAATTAAATTATATAAATCACAAATCCAATAATGTCACCCTTAAAGATAAATGAATTTAAATAATCTTGTAGTCATTAAATGTCAAAATTGAGAAATAATAATAATAATAAAACGGTCGAAGATAGAGCATGCAGACTTATATTATTAGCACTAATACTACTATACTAATACTAATGCTTCCCGACCGTATCAGACACTTTGATTACCACCTCTTCAATGTAAAAGGTTTAATTGCCTGAGTTTCATTCAAAAAATATTTATTTCATTTTAGAGATCAGCCTGTGAACACGTAACGTTGGAATTAATCACACTTTTTACTGTTCCAGCTATCTTTTAGAATTGCTTGTAAGCATCGTTTCGTGAAAGATGATACTGCCCTTCAGCAGTTTGCATTCAAATCGGATTTTTGCTGAGAAAATAATTGAACTTGGATTTTGGCTATGAGTGATGCGGGCTCTCAGAAATGAAATTATTCGAATAATAAATAATTCAGCTGATTTCAATGAAGTTTCCTGGTAAAGCCTAAAATTCTGGAATTTCCTTCGTCATAATAATGATTTACTTCACTATACATATTTAAAGCAGTCTTGGTCTCCGTTAATTTGTGCCCCTCCATCCGTCAGTATACATTAAGTACGCTTCGCGCCGCTATTTCGATGCGGCCCTTCACCATCCCAATCTACTCATAGTCCAAGCCTCGAACTGTACGACAGACACGATAGACCCACCCCCCTTCCGTAGATGCCCCAGACACGTCTTGGGCGACCCGGACGACCCCATCGCCAACATCACCTCGGCGGCGCTGGGCTCGCCCGATCCGACCACTCCTAGCAACAGGAAGTATTCCGGTTTTGGTATAGGCGCCGGTTACCAGAGGCACACAGCACCGACCTCGCCGGCGAGGTCGAGGACTCCCTAGATCTGTCAGAAGATCGGTTAGATTCTCTCCAAATAGTCAACCAGATCAACCTACTATAGGGCCCCGGGGCATTCTCCTACTGGGGTGCCAGCGCAAGTCTGACCCCACTCCCGGCGACGGCCGAGGTTCGTACCGTCTGAGGTGCCCTTGAGCTAGTCGCCTTTAACCTAAACTAGGTCGAGCGCCATTTGCGTTTGCCTAAAGTCCGGTGACGCTGTAGAGGCCATCTGAGGCCAACAGCATCAGCCATTCATTTAAAAAAAACCGTTAATTTGTCTTTATTGGCTAGTTTATCTATTATGCATCTAATTTAAATGTGTTTTAGAGACAAGGCATGAACATGATAATTTTAAAATACTAGTGTAATAGCCGCGGCAGCCTTATTGAAAGACTCGGAATCGTAAGTTCGTGGGTTAAGATCCCGGGCCCTTACCTATGACCATTTACGTACGAATTTTCGTATCACTGGCTATTCGGTGAAGGAAAACATCGTGAGGAAACAAATGGCAGGTTGTCGTACAGTGTGGCGGTCTAAAGGGGAGGCCTTCGCTCAGCAGTGGACGTCTCCAGGCTGATGATGATGACTAATTATGAAAAAAAAAACTAGCATTTTCCTCGCTGAGGTGAGGTGATAATTTGTATGTTTCGCTCGGCAGCAAAGTTATTCTGCGTCTCGTACTTTGGAAACCATTCGTTTGCTCAGGTTTCAATACAAGTCATCATTATCAGTCAGAAGACGTCCACTACTGGACGAAGGCCTCTCCCTTAATAGGATAGGGGTTGCCATAATCCCCACGCTTGGCAGGCGGCTTGGGGATCAATACAAGTACTCGCGCCAAAAAACAACTTTGCAACCTTGTATTACAAATAAATATTAGTAGCGTACGTGAATTCACCAACCCGCAACTGGGCCAGCGTTGGATATGGCCCAATCGCCCTTCGAGGGTAGGCCGTTCTCCAGCACTGGAGTTTTAAAAGGCTGATTATTCTTATAACTATTCTGTTTAAGTAGGAACTGCGTCGACAACTCTTAATAACCAGGTAAATAAGTATGAATGTATGAAATGATTTGAATGAACACTACCATTCTGTGATGCCTTGGACTTTGTTTTCAACCGACTACAATAAACAAGGTTCTCAATAATTCGTCTATATTTTAATTTTTTTTGTATGTTTGTTACGCGATTACTGTTACGACAATTATGAACTGATGATATTTTTTTTGTTTGGTAGTAATTCTTCAGAGGTAGTCCCATATACATTTTATCGAAATCGGTTCAGTAGTTTGGTTTTTAAATCAAAATTACTAGAAAATATGAAGATGTCATCCAGGTATTTGAAGTTGAAGTCGGTTGTTTTTTTTTAAAACTTATTTTTGTTCAACGGTTTCGATATTCAAAGTTCTGGATATCCTCTGGGTATAATACAATGGCCATGGGCAATTGTTATCTTTTACCATCATGACAGCCTCGTTCACCACGTTACGTTTACCATTAAGAACATTATTAGTTGCTACTTATCCTAAAATCTTACAAAGAAAGCAAATAAAGAGATGTTGAATTCCATACCAAATAAAGTTTTTACACCCTTTTGTATGCCCCCCGTGGCAAAATATAATTGTACTATATTTTAGAAAGTTTTTCCTTCAATTATAGCATTCATCGCCCGGGCATCTGCCGAGATATCAGAACATTCTTGTGTAATGATTTTTGTAGAATCATTTTCTCGAATTGGCAAGTGTGTCAATGGGATAAGTGCTATTTTCCAGTGGCAAGACGATGTGAGAGCTTTGGGGACCTAATTGTCGTGATGCGCTGGGAAAAATGTGGTAAGGTACAAATGTGGAAATTTCAAGTTGAGAGTTAGCTGCAAAAGTAATCCCTTGTGGTACCAATTAAAAGTTCATAACACTACTTTTACTCTGCTATATTATGTGTAAACAACAATAGAAGTAAGAGAGTATAATAGCTAGTATGGTATTATATTATCTGTGATAATAGTATGTTTTTTTTTGCGAAGGCAATGATATTTCAGTGTTAATATTTAAAATGCTAAGCAAAGGTACACGGTATCATGAATATGATAAGTAAAGTTAAAATAGCAGTAAAAGTTTAATAATATTGAAGATAATGACATAAACATCAAACAGATAAAAACCCATGAGTGATTCACACAACACACAGTTCACACTGGGGTGTGAATCACCCAAGTTTCTTTTTTCGATTGAATACTCCGGACCTCTATATATTTTTTTAAATGTAATCATCATCATCATCAGCAGCCTGAATACCCCCTCTGTTAGACGAAGGCCTCTCCCTTAATAGGGAGGGGTTGCCATAATCCCCACGCTTGGCAGGCGGCTTGGAGATCGCAGAATGGTCAACCTCGTTAACTGAGAGGACGGTGCTGCCCGTCCTCCGGTGGTTCTAGTTGCAGTTTTAGGACATACCCGAGTCCCAGGGTCACAATACATCGTTAGATGCTAGACGATGGATGTTCAAGATACCAGTTGATAGATAGACGTCTAATAACATAAAGCTATGGTTTGTTCTAAACCGATAGTTCAAGATCATATTTAAATCTGATGTCTAGTACCTTAAAAGAAAATCCACATTAGGATTACTTCCGCGCATGTGTATTCCAAATGTGGACTCATTATATTTATCATCAATTTAAAAAAAAATAGTTTCACTTTTAGCTAAAACTTACTTAAGTATCTTCTTTCACAGGTTCGTCGTATCAAAGAAGCCTACCGGCATGTCCATGTCCAAGTGTCACATCACAGCGAATCAGCTTCGAGGCATCGACGTTCGACGGAGGTCGCAAAATTAAGGCTGGATTGTAAAAAGTTTACAATGTTGGTAATGTCTGCAGATTTATGACCGTCCTTTTTCTGGTGGGATGGGAAGATGCAGTAAAAATAGTTGTTGTCGGTGGTGAAATGGCTATAGATATACTTAGTATCTGAGACCGAGCGCAGTTTGATCGTGAAACTCTAAAAAAGAAATGTTTAAATTGACAGAACCTAGACAGTCCACTTGGTGGCAAGCAAACGACCGCGCCCATGGATAAGAGAGAGAGAGCTACAACCTCCAAGACCGCGCCACTTATTAGACGCATATCTACAACATTATTAATGGTATTGTCGAAAGTGTTGGTAGAGATATAGAGATGAGATCTATAGTTAGATACTATCGATACTATCTTATTGACTAGGAGACTTATTGATTATTTTTAAGTAGGATATAGTATTATTTTCAGAGATATATGTTGTTGTTTTTAAATGTTAGGTACATAACCAAGAAACAAAACTCAAATACCTACACGAGACAGACCTACAAAAATAAATTTAAAAAAACCCGAATATGTTTCATTTTCCCAACGTAGTAGTACACAATTAAATCCGATACCTACTAATGTAGAGCAAGCTACCTACAATTTTGCTATTTTACCTTCAAAGCCCACATTCGAATTCACTACACGAGTATTCACATGTTCACTAAAGACGATCTGATACCGCTTAAAGTATCCTCTTATATCGATAAAAAGCGGTAACTGTACCAGAATCAGACTTATTTTATTAAAATAATAACACCCACGCAGTCATATGTTCGCAAGTCAATACCGCGTAACCAATATAAAGAGAACCCTGTGCTTTTTCAGGTTGGTTTTACAAATGTATCTAGAGAGAGGTCAGGCGTTAAAAGATACACCGGTCGAGTTATCCGACCCACGCTCACTGCTTTATTGGTCGGAATTGCCTCTAAACGTTACCAATGAGACGTTTGTTGTAGTATATTTACGGCACCTTCATACTGCATGGTAACTCCAGTTCCGATACAATAAAGTGTTTGATATATGGAGGTCTGAGGAGGGATCAAAGTACATTTTATCAGGGAGTAGCCAACCTCTCCGAACTTTCTATAACTAGCTAGCGCTTCTTTGTGGATAAATGCTTTTAAATTGTTCTCTAACTTCTCAAGTAAATAGAATGAAATACTTACTTAAAGTAAGTTTTTAGAGTAACATGGAATAGGTTAAAAAGATTATTTTCAATTCAACTCAATTCAATTCATTTACTCCGCATCTTTATTATTGCGAGTAACCCTAAAATAAAATTCTGCAGAACTCTCAAAATTTGAGGAACTTTAAAGGGCATTTTTTAATTCGGTAAATTTTATAGAACATTTATACTATAAGCCAAACATTTTTCGGACAAAATTATTAGAGTCAAATGTCTTGGACTGTCACTGCTTTATACTGTGATAATGGTGTCCCACCATGATTATAGAGCTTGGCGAGTTATCTACAAAATTGGAAGCCAAATTTCTTCAATCCCGTAAAAGAATGTCGGCTTGTTGACTATATTAGCCGTTTAGACGATCATGTTTAACAGAATGTGTTTTGATTGGTTTTAAATTACTTCTAACTGTTTTGTTTTACTTTTACCTTGCGTGATGTGACACGGGAATACATATTTGAAAGGCATTTTAATTTGTTGTGGGAGCTTGGTATGGTTATCATCGGCTTTGATTAATTTTAGATGGTTATGATTAAGAATTACTAATCAGTGGTGTTATTAATAACAGTGGTTATTGGCTTGCATTTAATTAATCTTTATATCCAATGTGAAATTCGCGGTCGCCACTCAATAACCTTTCTTCCCCATCGGTTGTCAGTTCTTCTAGCGATGTGGCCTGCCCATTGCCACTTCGACTTGCAAACCTTGTGAGCTATATCGGTAACCGCCAGAAACCGGAAGACGCAGCGTAGGAAGGCCTCCAACTAGGTGGACCGACGACATTGTAAAAGTCGCGGGCAACCGGTGGATGCAAATTTGCAGGTTGTTGTACAGTGTGGCGGTCTAAGGGGGAGGCCTTCGTTCAGCAGTGGACGTCTCTGGGCTGATGATAATGATGATGAATGTGAAATTTGCAAATGTTCATCATTAGTTATAATAAGCAACTTATTTAATAGGTTTAATAGCTTAGCTAGGACTTAGGCCTACCCCAGAGGGGGCTTAGGTGCCATATCCGCCATGCTAACCCAGATGCGGGTTGGTTGATTCACATACGCCATTGAATTTATTCTCAGGACGTATGCATGTTTCCTTACAATGTTTTCTTTCACCGAAAAGTCAGTTTATAGTATTAAAATCTGTGCATAAACCCCAAAGAGCTCATTGGTAAGAGCCTGGGTTTGTACCAACGAACTAACGATTACAAGTCAAGCGGTCTTTCAATTATGCTAAGTAATAAATTATATACGAAATTATAAATATAATTAAACATTTTTTTGGGCTAATGTGGTCGATTCTGGCGGTTTTAGTTGACAGATCTAAACTAACTAATGTATTGCTGTCACTTTTTTACTAGGCATGTTAGCTAAGGACAGCAATAGTTTAGTTAGTTTAGATCTGTCAACTAAAACCGCCAGAATCGACCACTACAGCTCCTTAAAAAACCTTAGACTTAAACAAATTGTTACAAACTTTTAAGTATTTACTCATAGAACCTTAAGTTTGAGGATAGTTGGACAAAAGTTGTGCTTACTTGGCTATTTTATATAATTATTATTTACTATGAAGCTTGTGAAAAGAACACTAAAGGTTCTCATATACGAGAAAAAGACGCAGTAAAGTATGTTAGGGTGCTTTAATTGCACAGTTGATGAGCTAGTTAAAAGTTTATGAGCAGTATATTGCCGAGGGGTGTCAAAATTACTATTTAGTGGATAACTAAATATTGTTTTCTTTCAACTACGTATAGTAATGTTATCATTAATCACTACAAAACCGATCACAAAAGGACGTATTTTTTGCTTAGAAGCAAAACAGTGCAGAAACGTTGTATGAAATCTCATGGTTACACAGTTTTTTATTTTTTATTTAGTTATAAATTTACCACAGAGGTTTAATGTCTAACATTATGTTTAATATAAAATGTATGCATTAGATCAAAAAGATACTAGCTGTAAATAAAAATCGGCGGAATAAAGCCGACTTGGTGAAAATAATTGTAAGTTTTGAATGTTTGGGGGAAGATGAATTAAACTGACTGATGAAACTGACAGCCTTGTAGCGCAGTTGGTAGCATGTCTGCTTTCAGAGCTGTAGGGCGTGGGTTCGATCCCCACCAGGATAAAAATGTATGTGACGAACATAAATGTTTGTTCTGTGTCTGGGTGTAGTATGTATTTACGAAAAAAATATTGTATGTAAGTATTCTATCAGCTATCTGGTTTCCATAATACAAGCTTTGCTTAGTATGGGGCTAGATGGCGCTGTGTGTAAAATGTCCCCCAATATTTATTTATTTAACTTTGTTTTCATTAACTTGAGTTTTTATTTTGAGTAGGTATATTTTATCACGATAGGTAGATTGATAGTTTAAAGAAATGTAGATTACGCACCTTCCTAAAGTGAGTAATTAATGCTCTCGTGTTAATTTAGTGCCCTCGCGTGCGCTCGGGCACCAACATAACACTCAGTTTGCGCTCGGTGCAACATTCTACTATTTTATAACATATTAATCGTAACGTAATAAAATAACACTATTATGTTTTCAGGTTTCCTTTTTTAGGTTTCAGCGAACAGTTTGTTTAAAGAGGTTTGTGATAAAACTACTATTGTATTGATATTGATCTGCGAACCTTTCAGCATTTAAATAAACGAATGTTTATTTAAATGCTGTAACGTTTTGACTTTTGTTATATTCGGGTTAGGTACTTAATCTTTTTTCTATCTCATTTTTGTAGCATGGCACGTTGTATGGTACACGATGGCACAAACTTACATAGCATGATACAAGATGGTCAAGCATATCTCCTAACTAACTTGGACTTGGGTTTTCCTAAAACTGCATCCAGAACCAACGGAAGATGGGCAGCGGCGTCCTCTCGGGTGACGGTGGTGAGCATTATGCGATCCCCAAGCCGCCTGCCAAGCGTGGGGATTATGGCAACCCCTCCCTATTATAGAAAGGGAGGCTTTCGTCCGAGGTATGTTCAGGGGAGTCAAGGGGAAGTCTTCTGGCCGCTGAGTAAGCTTATCTCAAGTCCCAAGTGTTTATGTATTTAAGCGCCGCGTGTTATTACGAGTTACATATTTAAAAACCTAGTACTACTTACTTAGTTTTGCGTCGTCTCGGTTAACGGTGGTGAGCATTGTGCGATGCCCAGCTGTATGCCAAGCGTGGGGATTATGGCCGTCCTGTTATGGGGGAGGCCTTCGTCAGCAGTGGACGTCTTCTAACTGATGATGATGATTTTAAAAAAGTAAGTAAGTTCGTGTAGGTTGAGTGGCCAGCCCTAGATTCAGAGTTAATGTTTGGAAAAGGCTCACTGGGAAACCCCTGACATGGCTAGACGGTTATTGTTTAAGTGGCGGTTGTATAGAAAAATAGAACAAAAAATAATGGGACCAAAAATTTCACTGTCATCACCCACGTTAGCGCTCAGAATAAAAGAAAATTTAACTCACGGTCACCCATCCAAATAATGACCGGATCGTCCGTTGCATAACATGGTTAAGCTTATTTTAGATCATGTGTGTTCACATGACTGAATTCAAACTCGAGTTAATAACAAAGTATAAGTCAAAACCTAATTTGTTGTGAACCTAATAACAAGATGAACTTTAAGCTCTCCTTAGCGAGCTTGTTATTAATCTGAGACATTAAACTTGGGCAAGAACTAAGATTTAGACAAAATGAATTAAGTTTACGCCAACTTTGTCCGGATTAGCTCCACGCCGAAATGATTAGATTCGATAAAATTCAAATTGTTTTTGTCTAGTACGAGTGTGTTAGTTCACTGAGAGGTTAAAGAGTCACCAAATTTTTTGATACGTTATCACGATACCACTTAAATCTTTTACAAGCCATGCTGGGTGGGTAATGTGTAAAGACAATTATACAATGTGTCACAAAACAGTTCAACAATACTGAAGGGTATGTTTGAACCTTTTTGTTACACATTGTATAAAATGTAAGTAGAACATTATAACGACAAGATTTTTCATATTTACTTATTAAGTTCCCTGACCTTCAGTTTTTACTCAGACATCGTCAATGTATCGGATCTCAGGGCGTCCTACACTACGGTTTCTGAAGTCCAAGATGGGTATACTTGCGTTCAGAGAGACGCCTATATGTTCACCATTGGGCTAGGACGGGCTGATGATGATGATTACGACTTACTAAGCTGTAAAATTACGTATCGATTGAAAATGTAATTTACTAGACCAGAAAAAGATTGGAAAGTCGTTAAAATTAAATAGGCCGTAAAGTTTACCGGTATAGGTTTATAAAGTTTACTGGACAAAAAGTAGGTCCTCTTTGTCATGCTAAAATGTACCCATCATCATCATCATCATCGTCAGCCCGGAGACGTCCACTGCTGAACGAAGGCCTCCCCCTTAGACCGCCACACTGTACGACATCCTGCCATTTGCATCCACCGGTTGCCCGCGACTTTTACAATGTCGTCGGTCCACCTAGTGGGAGGCCTTCCTACGCTGCGTCTTCCGGTTCGCGGTCACCATTCAAGAACCTTTCTTCCCCATCGGTTGTCAGTTCTTCTAGCGATATGACCTGCCCATTGCCACTTCAACTTGCAAACCTTGCGAGCTATGGCGGTAACTTTGGTTCTTTGGCGAATATCCTCGTTCCGGATTCTATCGTTTAAAGTAACTCCGAGCATAGCTCTCTCCATTTCCCGTTGCGTGAATCTAAGTTTCTCCAAAAGGCCAGCAGTTAAAGACCACGTTTCAGTTCCATATGTCATCGCTGGCAACACACACTGGTCGTATACCCTTGTTTTCAGACACTGCGGGATTTTGGACGAGAAGATATTACGCAATTTTCCGAACGCTGCCCATCTGAATTGGATTCTTCGGGCGACCTCTTTATCGAAGTTGGACCTACCTAACTGAACAATCTGTCCAAGGTAGTTGTAGTGGTCAACAACTTCGAGAGTATCGTTCCCAACGACAACCGGTACGGGCACAACATGGACATTGGACATGATCTTTGTCTTGTCCATGTTCATTTTAAGACCCACCTGTTGGGAAACATTACTGAGGTCGCTGAGCATAGTATTGAGGTCCTTCAGCGACTCTGCCATGATGACTATATCATCGGCAAAGCGAAGGTGCGTGATGTATTCGCCATTAATGTAGATGCCAGTCCAAGAGCTTGAAAACATCCTCCAAGGCGCTCGTGAACAGTTTCGGAGAAATAACGTCTCCCTGTCTCACGCCTTTCTGCAATTGGATTGGTTTCGTGCTCTCGTCCTGCAACCGGATTGACATTGTGGCGTTTCTATACAAACACTTCATCGCTTCGATATGACATCGCTAGAGGGACTGCAACACCGCCCTGCAGGCCTAACATGCGCACCGCGAGAAAATTTTCTCGATTCTACAAAACAGGACAAGGCTACGAATCTGTATAAGTTTGTCTCGTTTTCGCACGACATAAACACACGACAAAATTTTCTCGCGGTGTGCATGTTAGCCCTGCAGGTCTCGATTGAATCGAAGCCTTTTTCATAGTCCACAAACGCTAGACATAACGGCCAATTATACTCCTCAGTCTTCTGTATAATCTGGCGAAGCGTGTGATGTAGTCTATGGTGCCAAAGCCTTTACAGAAACCGGCTTGTACGGGAGGCTGGAAGTCATCAAACCTGCGTTTGAGACGGTTCGTAATGACTCGCAATGAATGAAATGTACCCAATTACATTATACTTTCTTTCAAATATTCTTATAGATTGTTAAAGTAGTTATTTTATGTAGGTTATAGGTAGGTATACCTGCGAATTGCCCCATTTATTTTTATATATATATTTTATAAGACCGCGAATCGGAAGACGTAGGAAGGCCTCCTAGGTGGACCGACGACATTTTAAAAGTCGCGGGCAAGCGGTGGATGCATAATTATACATATGGCAGGTTGTCGTACAGTGTGGCGGTCTAAAGACCTTCGTTCATCGGTGGACGTCTCCAGGCTAATGATGATGATCGAAACGAGTCAAATTTGTTTATGTTACCTATTTCTTTTAGGTATTAAATTCCTAGTGTTCATAATAACATGTAACGACTGAACAAGAGGCGCACTTGACTTAAATATTCAATATAAGAGACTTGACTTCAATATAAGAGAAAACGTGGCTTCTTTTGCAGCGATATTCAAGACTTTGAACAATTCTTTCACAAATATATAAAACTAGAGGTCGCCCACGACTTCGTCCGTGTACGGGAAAAATTCGGCGCGCTCCCAAAATTCACCACGTTTTTTTAATTAATAAACCGTGAATGTTTAAAATTGTGTTTTACAATTTCGAACTATTAGAGAAAAAAAAAACTATTAGAGAAAGGTCACCGGATGTGATCGAAACTATAGTCGGAGTATCCGATTTAATTAAACGTGAGTATTCCCGTATGAATAAAACAAAAATGTATTAGAGAAAAATTAACAATTTTGATGTGTTGAATCTCAGGTTATGTTAGGCCTTTATAGAGCTACTTATGGTTGATTTAAAAAAAAAACTTCTACGAAAGTGAGCTGATTATTTTATGGAATGCATTGTTTAGAACTTATAAGCCGCAAGAAAAAAATCCGCAATTTTCAATGTTTTTCGAGCACCACGCAGTTAGCAAGTCTTTCAAAGCTGCAAACTTAGTTTTACACTATTGATATATCTTATCTTATCTTAACACCATCCCAAATACTCAGTAGGTACGGTGCAATTCTAAGCGACTTAATGCGTTTTTTTTGTGTCAGGGGCTGGCCTTCGAACCTGTTTGCGGCAGAACATCTGACACTGGAGTGGTACTGGAGTCGACACATTGTATATAATTTTATCCACTTTGTAGCTAAAACCAAGGTGCGCAGCTAGTTTTACAAAAAAAAGGATACTTAGATCCTCTCCCACCCTCTATCAAAAACTAGCAAACAATGGAAAAGGGATGCTAATGTAAAACTATTTGATGTTCTCTTTGAGTCTGCTATTTGCTAAGTTCATGGAATATTTTTTGAGACGGTTCTTTGTTCGATCTCTCGAGTTGTTTGCACAATTTGGCGTGTTTATTATTCAGTAGTGTTTGTGTATGGGGTGTAAAGCATATTAAAGTAGATCAAGAGTCGAGGTTGACTCGGATTGGCAGCGGTGTTCTGTTTTCAACAATGTTATTAATATATGTATACAAAGTTGATCAAAGTAGATAGACTTGTAGGTTAAGTATTTAACTATTTAGGTTGAACTATCGAGGTTGAATTTTTCATGTACAATCGTCCCAGATCTCCGAGATACAGGCTTTGCCTAGTTCGGAGATCACAGTAAATATTTTAAGATAAACATGGTTGTTCTTTAACGTTATACTATACATTATAATAAGATAAGATAAGATAATTATGTTTCTTTCCTATGTTTGGATTTTATAAAAAAAAAAAATTTTCTTTCATTATGTATAGGCCTACTCTCGAAAGGTGATTACTTGAATGGACAATATTTCACCAAGCTGCTGACCCGCTGCGGGTTATAATCAGCCTTTTAATAGGCATCTGCTGGACGTAGCCCTACCCTAAAAGAGCGTTAGAGTCATACCCATACCGTACATTGAAGATGTTACTATATCATTTATTTAATATGTGTACTGTTGGTGTTTCTATATAAATAAATACCTACCATGCTGGCCAGCGAGTAGGTTATATAAGCCATTGATTTTTTACTCTGAACAATCGCAGGTTTCTTCGTAATGTTTTCCTTGATCGAAAAAGCCAGTGGTGTGAAGCCAATACGGGTCAAATACCAACACGTAGTAGTTAACTTGACCATTTAAGACGACACTCGCAGTTATCATCAGCTGAGCTGGGGCAAGTAGGGGAAGGTTAGACCCGAAAAAATATGTTGATGCAAAATTTTCCCTATTATCTTTTTGTTATGTTACTTTTTTTTAATGCAATCGAGTGACGATACTGTCGAGGATGTTCGCCTTGAGGTAAGCGTCACGCCTGCCCACAGTAGCAGTGCCAGAATTGTGAACTTGCGAATACAATCCTGCGCCGCACTGTACTGCGGTTTGACCCTGAGAACCCTGAGATATTAGATGTTATATCTCTTCATACCCAGTAATTTCTCTGGTAACATTGCCCTTCAAACCGAAACACAGACACAATGTTACGATAGACAGATTATAAAAATACGTTTATGAAATTCAGTCGTCTGAAGTACAATATAATGCCCTGAAATACTACCTAGTTACCTAACTATTCGCTTCTCGCTAAAGCAATCAGGCAGCCCATTATTTCTTGTTTGCTATTATTAAGATAAGCCGTTGGCGAATCCTGTCTTCTTCAACATGTTTGTCTTTTCAAGTTGCCATAGCTACGATGTTTACCGAATTGTGCCTTGTTTTGATTGTTCCCTAAATCTAACTTACCCTTCATGTGTTCGTGGACAAACATTATAAGTCTTGGTAGATCTAGGGGATTACACTGTTGCTAAGTGAGATCAATAAAAAAAAACACAATAAGATCACACTACAGGTATCTGACATTTTAGCCTAGTTCATACAACGAAGAACAATCAACAACGAACAAGCCCACCTGCGTATGGGAAAAGTCCTAAGCGAAGTTTATAAACACGAATTTTAACACTTCTTTGTACTTCTGTCTGGTTTATTTTTCATTAAAAATCTGATTTTGATCTTACTCCAAGTTCCTACTAATATTAGAAATATCAATGTAAAAGTTTGTATGTTTGGTTGTTTGTTACGTAAAAATAACTGGTCAGAATTGAATAAATTTGGTATAGATGTAGTTAACACACGGACATTTATCCCTGGAACTGCGGTTGAACGCGGGGCCCTGAAAGTCATTTATAAGTTTGCCTACGACCATCTGTCTATTTTTTCAAGTTTTAGTCATCTAAGCGTCAGCCATCGTCTATTTAATTAGAATGTTAAAAGAGCAAAAAAGCGCGGGTTTTACTGTGAATACTTTACTAATAAGGCATGTCGCACTTTGACCTTACCTCTCGATGCCTCGACTGACTTCGGAAGAACTGTCACAAGTTCGAGGTCGCAGAGATGTACTGACCTGTCGATATTTCCTGTTACGGACATCAATCAACACAATTAAGCTCCAAAACGACGCCCACACTTCGCGCTGGTAACAAATTGTATAGTTTAAGAGCTACCGAAATAGTTTTTTCACATGTAGCAGATTTTTGCAGTATATCTTGGAGCTGACTAATGTTAATGGCCCTGGTGGTGTAATTCAACGGAAGGTGATCTACATTTTAAATACTTGAATTGGCCCGACAACAATTTAAAAATCGTTATCAGCTTGCCTTGTCTCACAAATATGCATAGATTTGAAAGGCCCAGATTTAGTATGTAACTAATATTCGTTATAATAATATATAGTCGTTTTTTACAGGTATAAATAATGTGGCATATATTTATACCTGTATGAACAGCAAAATTCGTAAGCAAACTCAACTATTTTTATCAAATTTTCTGTTATATAATTTAAATACGCTGCAAATTCCAATAAATAATTTAAAGCACAGTTTTTCATAGAGTAAGTGAATTGTACAGTCACCTCTGCACTAGTATTAATGGAAAATACCGCAAAAAATAGCTACGTTTGTCGATTGAAATCGGGCGTATTCGATAATCCATTAAACCGTAGCGTTGGAGTTTTGACAGATGACATGCGGGCATCGGGCATAGCGTCACATGAGTGATGCGACGGTGCCACCGCCAGCGGTTACTATTTGTTTCCCAATCTCCCGAACTAATCTTATTTTTGTTTTGATCAAAACACTTTATGTTTGGGAATTTTCAAGGACGTAGCTGTTGAGTTAGCCTCTTGAATTTTACTGAAGGCCTACTGAAAGGTCTCCTTCGTCTTTTCCAATCTTGAGCTGACCTTAGCTAGTATTGATTGTTCAATTTCAGTGCCTTCCAATCGCCGCCAAGATTAACACCTATTTTATAATAGAACCTCTATGGCCTTTCAAAAGCTTACGCTGAGTTGGGCCTTTTTAGAGGCCAGTCCAGCTCCACTTTAGTTTGTGGGTAAATAATTGTCAAGTGCGAGTAGCGATGGGCTCATGCTGTGGTTCTCAAACACACTAATATTATAAATGTGAAAGTTAGTCGAAATGTGTGAATGTGTGTGTGTGTGTGTGTGTGTGTGTGTTGGGCTTTACGCCAATACGGCTACTTTTACCATCATCATCATCACTGTTTTTCATCAACTACTATGTCCAATAAGTTCTTTTGAGCAGATGTATTGGCTTAAGTATGCAATTTCAATGCAACCTCTATGATTAAAATAGCCGTGTCATACGTATGTACAGCTGAAATATAAATGTTTGTAAATAGATATCTACTCGTATCAAACTACCATCATAACGTATTTTTTTCATAGCTTTCTAGTGTTTGTGTTGCCTTTTTTGATTCAGTATACACGTAGCATATAAGTATTAAAATCTTGTAGTGAATTAAAACAAGAGCTTCCTTTGACTTGCAGCAACATAACAATTCCCAAATATTGTGTTGCACCTTGACAGTGGTAAGTGATGTGATGTGCTCTGGATAAGTAACTTACACAGTTTAACTAGTACAATATAACGAGTACGTTTAAGCTTATAACTTAGAAAATATCAGATCTACGTAGCATTTCAATACGTAGACTCCGTAAGTAAAATACGTAGATTTGCAATGATAATTATGATTCGTTGATCCGTTTCGACGCCACTTCGCAGAGACTGGAGCTTCTCATAAAAAATACACATCGTGAGGATACCATAGTAAGCTAGCAAAACAAATACCAGAACTTGCACGTAAATATTATTTAGCTAAATAAATAGCTACTACAATTTTCAATATTATTCATCAAATGTAGATGATGAATAATATTTTAATAATTATTTTGACATATAATTAAATTAACAATTGTAAAAAATAATGAGTTATGAATAGGGTAGATGACTGATGTTTATATCGTTGAAACCAATAGCTTTGATGAAGAATTTAAGTAAATATAATATAATCTTTATTGAAAAAATAATTTCAATCGGTTAATAATGTTCTGATATATGACCGTTTAAAGTTTTTGTTAGAGACAACTCTGTCCTTTTCCCACAAAACAAAAAATGACGTCACGCCTTACATGTCAGAATAGAATTTATATGGCGTACTGAGAAGTGACGTCACGATTTGCTGTTTCTTCTCTCTGTCTAGCATGATATTAAAATGCTTATAAGTTGCTTATTTTTGATCAGATTTTCATTTTATTTTCATTAATCAGCTATATTTATGGGCCACATTTTAATAAGCCAATAAAAAAAAACCAGTCATCTAGCCTATTATACTAACATACTAAATATTTTGCATGCCATGGTGTTAGAGCATGGCGATCTCAACTTTGGGACTCATTTTTTATCTGTCTGTAACCCATTTCGCCACAATTAAATATTTTGATTTTTTACAATATGGAAAAAAGAAAACAAAAAACGATAAATAAACATATTTCTTCCATGGGGGTAAAAAGGTGTCAACAACATGGAGTCTTGTACTTTTTTTTTTGTTATAATTGTGTTTTCGTTATTTCATACGCTATCCCGTTGTCGCTTTTTCTGCTAAAAATAAATAAATTTAGTATAAAAGATTTTGTGAAAATTTCAACCGGCTATTTATTGCTTTGATTATATACAGAGAGCTAGTCCCTCCGAGATTTATTGTTTCAAAAGAGAAATGTCAAAAGACAGGTGTCTTTTAAATCTTTTAATTTAAAAGTAGTCGTGTTTTTTTATTACTTTAATAAGACAATTAAAAAACGCTGCGATTGTTCTGCCAATTTTTTTATAGCGAGTGTCACAAGTGTGTGTGCGAGTGTGTGTGTTGTGAGTGTGCGTGTGTGACTCGGCATGATGTAAGGATTCTAACGATAGGTACCTCATACATTTTAATTTGTTCAGGTATTAAAAGTAGGTGGAACCTCTCATACATACGCGAACATATATAGGTACGTGAACCCGTAAAATATTACACTCCTTTTTTAGGTAGTCATGTAGAAATTGTGAAGGCTCAGTGATAGGGTCTCGTTGACTATATTTCGGATACAGAACCCTAAAAGCACTTGAGCTTGTTTAAATTGTGCTTGACTCATTGATAGCTTGTTGTTTGCTTATTCCACGATCCTCACCTTTGACACCGTTATAGGAGTACGATGTGCAGCCTTTGTCATGTTTTCGGTGAAGTGTCATGTAGACCATAATGTAAATGAGCATTCGATGACAATGGATCTTCAAGATTGACAGTTTCGGAAGACAAAATCAGAAAAAAATGTTAAGAGGTCTAAGACACAGTGAATTAGACCTTGAATTTATATATGTATTGACTTCGAACGAAGATATACAGGAAGACCTACAAGAATGTATTATTTAGATAATATAATATTACAATCGGTTCAGCCGTTTTGTCGGGATAAGATAAGAAACTTCTTAAAATATTAGTTTGATGAAATTCATACAGCTGTAGTAGCCAAGTAGCAGACCGCTCGACTTGGAGGGTTGTGGGTTCAAATCCCGGAACCACAGCAAAGAAACTCTTCAAGTTTATGAACGGATTTTCAAATTACTGGACTCTCGAAGAAGGAAAACGCCGCAAGAAAACCTGATTTCGTTCGCAGAAGAAATTCAATGCCGCGTGAATGCGCCAACCTATGTCTGGGCCAGCATGGTGGATTCCGCTTCCGCTTTTCCGCTTTCCGCTTTTTGGCTTTTTCCGGGCGGAATCGCTCTTTGAGGTCCAGCAGTGTAACTAATTAAAAGCTGATAATGAGTAAATCTATAAACTACGTATAACCCTAAATAAACTATATTTGGTATAACATAAAGATTGTAAACTAATCTAGTAGACCACAACGTTACTTGTCTTGTTTCAGAAATGAAAATGAAGAAAACTGCACAGTACAAGAAGAAGTAACAAGAAAGCACTACCCAGGTATTGTTTACAGCGAAAACTTTGGGTTTCATGAAACTAAATTATAGAGTTGGGAACTTTACTCCTATTTGTAGCAAGACAGCAGCGATAGACAATGAAATATTCGCCTATATTATGGACCGCACTACTTAGGATGTAGAAAAGCTCTTAAGCAGTAAGCTAACTGCAAGCGAATCAATAAAAGCAGGGTATCCTAAAGCCAGCGGGTGAGTATGAACGATTTTACAGCTACGCGACAACACCCGCCGTTTTTTTTTGTAGTGGTAGGACTATACTGCAGAGGCCGCCTGGGGAACTACCACACCTTTGCCAGTTGTTCAAACGCCAAGCAGTAGTGTGCAAGTATTACTGTGTTTCAGTTTGAAGGGCAATGTTACCAGATAAAAAAAAACCTTTGTGACAAAAGATAATACTTACAGATTATAGATGTTTATTAGAGTTTTGGCGGGAACACGGAAAAATCATGTCGTTGCATTCTATTATTCTCTTAAACTTGTCATGAATGATTAAAAATGGTAGTGTTTTATTCATTGAGGGTTGAGTTACATGCACGAGTGTGGGCAAGTGATATAATGTGCTGAAACATGTCTTTTCGTGTTGTTTTCAAAACTCCGTAGAAGCTCATAGTAAAGTCGCCACATTTTTACTAGGGCATGACTTGGACTCGACTTTGACTAATTTCGTTTGACTTACTGTGATTTCATGATATATTTGACTTGATTATACTATAAAATCTTGAAAATTCATAAATTTTACACAGGCAGAATGCACAACGTGCGATGCCAAAAACTAAGAAAAATCAAAATAAAATAAAGTTGGTGATGACCAATCACCCTTGGCATACCCTCAAAGAGTATTGCGCTTTGCTCCACGTTGGCCAAGTTGAGAGTGAATAGTTGAGCCTGTGATGGTTGGCTTATAATAACATTTTCAGAATTTGCCGAACGATCTTTAGAAAACAATAAAAGTGCGAAAACAAGTGATAGTATTATTTTTATAAGCAGGTATTAGTTGACCCATAAAAATTGGTTAAGTGTACGTAATTTATATAAATATAAATTAAATGCTGTTCATTGGTAAACGCATCACTTGGGACCGATGTAACTCTAGTTCGGAATAAGTTTTGACGGAAGAAAAATTTAATACGTTAATTGCCCAATATAATTTAGTTAGGAACGTTCAAAGCCCGGGTGGGTAGCTAGTTGCCCATAAAAGCAAATAGCCACAGCTTGAGAGCAAGACACTTATAATTCAACAGCAGGATAAAAAAGACCGCAAGTAGATAATATTATAATAAAATGTTCCTTACAGTCCCTCTCTCTGCCCCTAATGTTCAGCTCTGTAAACTTTGCCAAACTAATCTAAACTATTCGACATTATTGTTAAACCGTTTGTATGAAATTGCACTTCTGTCTAATCGAAAACAACGTGGAAGTGTTATTCCATACTTTCCCTACTTGGGGCTGCAACTTACAAAGTTTGCTATTGGGTCTTCAGACACTAAACATTCAAAACGCCAGTTTATGTTACGTGATAGCGGATAAATGTCTATTGCTTTTAAAAGCCGGTATACGTAAAGTGCGAAGCTCAAACTGTCGAAGATAAGTTTTAAGATCTCTCTTTGTACTTTAACTTTGAGTGCATTGAGGCGTTAGGTATAGAATAAACATGTGAGATTATGACATTGCAGAACTTAGTTTTGCGGGCTTTTTAACCAAAGGCACTAAAAACTTACTTCAAAGAGATGTATGTACTTAAGTAGTAACGTAATATCTTTACATACCATTAAGTTTTAAGAAGTTTACGAAGAGCTGGAGTTAAGTAGTTATTAAAGTCAATTTTGATGCATTGTTCTTACAATAAAATGTGAAAATCGGAGTAATCTATGACTATTACAACTCTAAACGAACCTTACTGTGGAGCTAATAGCTCTTCAAAATCCTTAAAAGGGTAGAAAAACCAACGGATATGCCTTTAGTATTTACCATTAGACCGTATGTTTGTGGGTCATTCTATAATATAAATAACAAGTTGTTGAATCGAAGAGACATATAAAAACATTCATTTATTACTTACGAATTATCACTCCCTTATAAGGGGGTCTTTGTCCAGCAGTGGACATATTCCGGCTGGTGATGACTTACGCATTAGTATTTCGCTCCATTCCAGCCACAGTGCGTTTTATGCAAATAATTATGAACTTGAAGAGCCAATGAAAAAAAAAACAGTTTAAGCGAGTTCACAAAAGGATGATTGGACGTAATTCATGTACCGCCCCAACCAAAAATAGCCCGTCCCTTGCCTTGTAGAAAGAAAGCTACATAACTGTATGTACGAGATTTTACATACAATACTCCGTGGGCGTTAAATACATTCGATTCAAACTGAACATCGTAGAAAATATAGGTACTTCAATGTGTTTTTAGTACTCGTGAGTTTCATCTTTCGGTGCCCTTTAAGGTGGCTGATAACGAAAAACATCATCATCATTATCATCACCATCATCATCAGCCCCATAGACCGTCACACTGACAAAACGAAAAACATGACATGTATTAATTTTGATATTTTTATTTCAATTAACACACAGTTCACTAAAAAAGAAACTTATATTTTTTTATTGTATCATATCTACCTACTACTATAGGAGAAAAAAATGCAACAAAGCATTCATAATATAAAAAATAATTCATAATATATTTAAAATTGTCAAGTATGCTATGAGGGCCCTCCATGCGACATATTTTTTTAAATTAAAACTAACCCTGTGTCCTGGACCTTGGTATGGCCTAAAACTGCATCCAGAACCACCGGAGCCGGGCAGCAGCGTCCTCGCAGTTAACGGTGGTGACCATTCCGCGTTCCCCAAGCCTCCTGCGAAGTGTGGGGATTATGGCAACCCTTAACGGCGAAGCCTTCGTCCAGCAGTGGACGTCTTCTGCCTGATGATGATGAACCCTGTATAGGAGCAATAATTTATCTGAAGCTACCTATTAACAAGCTTATTTATCTACTTATTGAGTACAAGATGTCTCTCTCAGAATTTACTACAACGTTCGTTAACGGGAGTTCTACGTGATTGCGAAGAACATTGGAGCGACGCACACTGTTGCGAAATAGCAAATAAAAAAAACAAAAATAAAACATTTTTCACTGCATGGCTTGTTAGGTTGAAAACTCGACGTATTAAAAACCAACAGATCAAAAGAGTACTAGTTCGAAGCACGAAGCTGAAACTTTCCGTCCATTTTCAAGATACTGAAGCTTATTATATGAATATTCTTTACGTTTAAATATCTGTGTATTTTTGTGCTTTGATTAAGGTGCCCGAAACAGTAACATACACTTACCTTGTTTAGATTACATCGTATCTTTCATTTATACCTAACAGATACGTTTTGTCACCAATCTTAATTTTTTCATGATTTTCATCCGATAGTCCATGAATGCTGTCAGCACTTGCTTTCATTAACAATTAGTCTTTTGATCTCAGTTGCAAAGGGTTATTGCCACTTCTTTAATGCTAATATTAACTTGATTTGCTGCTCTCCTGGAAAAACTGTAGCAAGGTGGCGATAGTTTCACATGACAACTTTTTAACTCACAAAAGATTATAACATTTTTTTTCATCACACATGCTCGTAAAGTGGATCTTATTACATCGGTTTTAGGCTCATAATCCAAGCTATTACGCACGCGTGCTTATTACTTTACATTACGGCGCTAGTGCTATAATAGGTATAACCCGGTAAAGTCAAGTTTGTACGTGACTGCAATTAGACGTATGTGTATACGAAGCGCTCTTAATATAGCCGGGTAATACTTACAGTTTTTTTGTAATACCAACAAATAGTTCTTATGCCGCTGAAGTAAATGTCAACCTGCGCGCGAATTGCTGGCTTGGGCGCTATTTTCCGCAAATGATTTTTGACGTTTTCGCTGTGTGGTTGATTATTATCAAAAAAAGTTTGATTTTTTCCTCACAAGTGTGATGAAAACAGTCATATGAAACTCTTGTGCTATATTAGTCATTACACTAACCAACTGACCAACATAGCACACTTGTATCATAATGTACTAATTTTAATGGATACAATTTGTTATAACTTTGGACAAAATTCGCGCAGATTGGTTTATTGACTACCAATAGCCAAAAAACAATCTGCAACGTAGATTCTCAACCGACTTCAAAAAAAGAGGTTCTTAATTTGACTGTATGTTTTTTTTGTATGTAGGTTACGCGATTACTCCGCCCAGTATGAACAGATTTTGATGATTCTTTTTATTTGGTAGGTCAGAAGTGGTCCCATATAAATTTTATCGAAATCGGTTCAGTAGTTTGGTTTTTAAATCAAAATTACTAGAAATTATGAAGATGTCATCCAGGTATTCGAATTTCGAAGTTGAAGTCGGTTGTGTGTTTTTTTTTTAAAGCGTTTTATGTCCATTGTAATACACTTCTGTTCCTAGTACTACTTACTAAAAAATTTGCTTATCAAAAGTTCTTTGTCCAAATCCCAGGCCATGATACTTTAGAGGAATGTTCTGTATTTTGTCTTCTTAATCCTATTTATTCGAAATAAGATATTTTCTTAGAAGCCTCGTATCACATATTCAGAAACCTGTGCTTTTATCTACTTACAACATTACGTGGCCTCTCAAAGAAGCACTTACAGAAATAAGTCTGCTCGTGTTTAATGTCACAATCCAAAAATTCATTCATTTTCTACTTAATTTCTAAAAGATTGAAAATGAATACTGATTGCACATGACACTTGTTTGCGATTTATTATGCGAATGGGTTAAGAAGCCCATTTTGAGGTGACATTAAGCCAACATAACTGTGTAATTAACTTTATTTATTGAGACGGTGTTAATAAATCACATTAAATGATCATTTTAAAAGCGTGGGACCATTCACTTTGCTTTAAAATGTTGTTTTTAATTTTATATTTGCTTGCTAGTCTTGCTACAAGTCATAATCATAACTCATTGTAGCAGTCTTAATTTAAAACTAACGAAATTATTGCTTAATCAAATAAAAGTTAATTCAACATAATCTACAATACATCAATAAACATAACAGTTGAAATGTTACGGTCGAACTTACAATGGAAGAAATATTTTCCCTTATTATACCTAGCTATTTGAATAAACATAAGTTCTTGAACTTTATTTACAATGGTTATAAAGAACTCGAAATTTGAAAGCCAAAGCTATTCACTAAAAATCTTCCAGATGCACTCACTTAAAAACCTATAAACTTGAACATCAAGTGGGCGTCAGGTTCATGTATAAAAAGTGGATTAAAGTCATATAAGATGCTAATCCAAATAAATGTCGTAGTTTTGCAACAACTTAACCGAGCTGCTTATTCATAAGTGATTGTCGAGAACTGAAATATAAAATAGTACATTATGATACAAGTGTGTTATGTTGGTCATTACACTAGAGGCAGTATTATGCTTACGATAAGGAAGCCGAGAGCGTAATGACTAATAGCACAAGAGTGCCATACGACTGTTTTCATCACACTTGCGAGGAAAAAACAAACTTTTTTTGATAATAATCAACCACACTTCGAAAACGTCAACAAACATTTGCGGAAAATGGCGCCCAAACCAGCAATGCGCGCGCAGGTTGACATTTACTTCAGCGGCATAAAAACTCTTTGTTGGTATTACAAAAAAACTGTGAGTATTACCCGGCTATATTTAAGAGTGCTTCGTATATATACGTCTAATTGCAGTCACGTACAAACTTGACTTTACCGGGTTATACCTATTATAGCACAAGTGCCGTAATGTAAAGTAAAAGCACGCGTTCGTAATAGATTGGATTATGAGCCTAAAACCGATGTAATAAGATCCACTTTACGAGCAAGTGTGATAAAAAAATATTTGAGTATCAGATATCATAACCAAAAATAATATTATAGTACCTGTAAATGCTATGTTGTGTGTCTTGCAGCCAACATCTTATTCTCTCTGCGGAGAGTACAGCCAGCAGTAAAAAGATCTATGAGTCTGCATAAAACCAAAGGAGGCTAACAATAGACGTCAGATGTCACATATTAAAAATGTTGTTACTGATTATCTGACAACTTTTTTGGGTTCAATATAACTTTTATAGTTTACGTTATATTATAATACAAATAAGCACATAATATACAACTGGTCAATTTAATATTAAACTAAACAAGTCTAACTATTCACCACGAACTATTAACTATTAAGCCTACTATTACTATTATATTATACTATTATATTATTATATTACTATTAGCTACTAAAACAATAGGCGTTTTAGTCTATTTATTTTGTTGTTTGTGGTTTGTGTCTGGGTGTAGCACCTATGTATTATCAGCATACTATGTATTTCTAAAAAAAAACAAAATATCGTAAAATACCACAGCCTTTGTTTATACGACTATGATAACAGTATCTTAAAATCTAGCTTACGGCCAATAACGGATTGACATTACATAAATAGGACTTTTATTGCCATGGAGAATAACAGACATAATAATACTACTAAGCAATTTAAACATAAATAACATTTTAGTAAATCCAAACAATTTTTTTTAATTATTAAGTGTGTGGTGTATGTTGAGGTTGGGATGTGTGTGCGTGTGTATATAAGTATTCAATCAGCTATGTGGTTTCCATATTACAAGCTTTGCATAGTTTGGGGCTAGATGGCGCTGTGTGAAAAATGACCACCGATATTTATTTATTTTATTCATAAAACGCAAGCTCGACTATAAAATTGTGCAAAGATGTCCATGACGCTGGTGACATTTTTACACTGTATGGATGGTTACAAGTATGTCCGTCCAGCCTTATCACCATTCCTCTCTTTACATATGAGTATAATGGAATCAAAATAGCATCTACTGTGTATCCACTGAGTACAAGATTTTGCAACAATACCGCTAACATCCATAGTATTTTTTTGTGCTGAGAGTATACTGTTTTGTCAGCATCGATGTTTAAGTTGGAGCTTTCCCGATTTTATCTGCAATTCACTTGTATTTGCGTTGTGATATTAAAATATCAATTTTCTAATATTGATTTGATCTCCAAGCTCTACAAGCCTTTCTCTTATCTTGAGCTTTATTTGACAACAATTTATACCAATACAATTTTTTTCCACATTAGTTTAAATTAAAGTAACAGTATCATCTATTATGATGTTCAAATTGATAGAAGCGCGTTAGACTTATAATTCCTCCCCCAGACTCTCAACTAACAAAATTAACATATCCACTGTTTCATCTCAACTGGTTCCCACTTTTGAATTTCCTATTAGTGTTTACAAAGGCAAAGTCAATATGCGGTAGCCAGAATAACGTTTTGCTCCATCATACAAATTGAATCTTTAAACCAATAGTACGAAAGTTTGAAATTTATTAGACAATGTTGATTTAGAAATGAAGATCCACACGCTCTCCTATTGTCATGTTTACAGAATTTTCGGTATTATTGACTTTGGCGTGAGAATTGGTCTCTAACGTAACCCTGGTAGGTCTGATCTTGCATACTACTGTTAAGAATTTTTAAGGAACATTAGCAAGTTTTAGCCAAACAAAATGTGTAAACAATTTGTCCCATAATTAATAATCACACTGTAGTCTTGGATCTGCGTGACCAATTCTGCTTATAAAGGTTTTCCCAGAAGTCGACATTAAGCCGGAAGCAGGTGATATGTCAAGTCATAATAGTTATCAGAAAAAACACTAGATATGTATTTTTTTTAATAACAGGAATTTAAAAAAAAACGAGAAAATCTACAGCCTGTGATGGTGTGTTAACTCCCGTTATTACAAATCTTCATATTTTTTATGTAAGTCCAGAATTATGCTTCTGTATATTGTTGATTTTATTAATTTGTCTCGATTTTTAAATGTCCATTATTTTAAAAATATAGAACAAACATATTTTTTTCTGATACTAGATATTTTGACTTGGCCTTTCGGCTAGACATCGTCTTCTGGACACTGTAAAACCGCATTAGTAGCATTTAGTAGCCATTGGATTATGTCATCAATTCTATTCGTTTTTCTTTTCAACATTTCAAACTCTTCCGTAAAAGGCAAAATATAATTAATTATTCTATGGCCAATCATCAACAGCACACTTTAGTCCACTGCTGGACATAGGCCTCTCCCAATGCAATTAGCTTGATCTTCGGTTTTTCGTTTTGAGTTTGCGTTTGCTGCCTCTTTGTTGGGAAAGATGCGTTCGAGGAGACCAAGGACTCGTAGCGTAGAACGCCCTGAGGCTCGACAGAGTAAATACACGTGACATACGTAAGGAAGTGGGCAGTGACTGGAGTTTATTCTATGGCTACTCCACGTTTTTCGAATTGAAGTTAAGGGGATGCAATTCTTATATCTATCTATCTTATATCTTCGAGATAAAACGATATTTGCATCCTAGACAATTTAACAATTGGCAGTTTTAACTGACTCAGCATTATTTTTGGTTTATCTCAATTGTAAGAAAAAAAACAAGCTTACTGTTCTATTTTGAAGAATACTCAAATCACTAACTTGATATTTCATTCGTCTGATTATTAAGTCTATATAGTATAAATGTATAATTGTACAATGTACATCTTTATTTGGATTTTCCTGTTAAGTATAACTAGGATGTTCGGGAACATTTAAAGTTTCTCAACTTAGAAAGCCGTCGTCACTAAAAAGTGTACCAGTTTCATTAGCATCGTCTATATTAATAAGGTTCAAACAAGTTGATTACTTAGCTCCTGTGTGTTTCATGTAGAGATGAGAATAACAGAATGAGCTATTTGAATAACTACTCGAATACGTTCGTATTTAATTTATTAGATTATTTGAAACAGTTTTTCTGTGTCTGTGTATTGTAAGTATTAACTTACGTGCTTTTCCAAATTAAAATATATTATAATTATTCTATCAGTCATTGTGCATTGTCCACCACTAATTATTTATTTGTTTTATTTTAATATACTAGCCGATATTTATTTATTTAATGCGGGCTAGATACGTTGTAACTTTTTTCATGACTGCTTTTCATGAAAGAACTCTAAATCTTCTTCTTATTTTTTTTTCGTTAGGTAGTTGTTTTTCACAAGATGTGAATATTAAACTAAGGAATGCGAAAAATAAAATCGTTCTATCGTTAACCACACTTTAGAGTGACCGCAAGATAAAAACAAACATTAAAAAACACTCCCATGGAAAAATCATTAAAAATTTAATTAAAAAAAAATATGTTTTTAGCTGTCGTCTCTGTACATAAACTTTCCACAGTAAAGCCACAAAGGCAACTAAGAATAATTCAATCATAACATAATATCCCGAAAATGACGGCTTATCCCTACTTCCGGAGCACCTGAGAGATATAGGTAATGAGCATGTCGTGAAGTATTAATTGCTTCTCAAGTTAATTATAAGACGTGAGTTTGCTGTTATTATGAGAGTATTATGTAACCCAAATAATAACATGAGTAAACTATACAAGCTGTTGTTTTGCATCCCCGCCTAATTTACAGAGGTAGATATAGGTAGTTATCGTTATGAACAAGTATTACTATGGGTCCAACTTACACTGAAATCGCGAAAAAAATATCATAATACCTAGGTTTTTCATCATCCAAATAAACTAGCAAACACTTTAATGACAAGAAAATCTTTACGAAGGTTTAAACGAAGAATTCTCCAAGGTTTGATGCAAATGAAATGAAGTAGGATGTGTTACTGAGCACATTCCTCACAAATCGAGTCATATGACTGTGACTATAGTTCAAAAAATGCTCAATGTCTAAAGACTAACTAAAGACACATTGCTTATTTATAGGATGATTTGAATTTTATATTTATAGATAAAAAAAAGTTTATCATGATAATCTCTAGGTAACTTCCACGTAATTAGAATAATGACTTACAATTTTTATTTTTACTTGTACTTTTTACTGTAAGTGGCCGCGGTTACCATGTGGTTTCATCTAATTTCACGCCCAGTTACAATTTATTCGTATATCTACGTAACTAATCAACCACATCTGTAGGTTCCCTTTAACACAATCGTAGCTATTTGTACCGGAGCTTCTGTGATACGGCAATCTATTTATATATCCCACCTATTACTATTTGTATATCACCACCTGTGTACTGCGATAAAAGCTGTTTTATTTGTTCGAACCAAAAGATGCGTACGCCGCTCGTGTGATGGTAAGCGCCATACTTTCCCGCATTGATGGCACTTAATAAAGATTTAGAATTTTAATAATTTGAAAACCTGCACAGCGTAACACTGGGTTTGTGGTAAATTAAATTAATAAAGAATAATTTACCGAAAATGTATATATGAATGTCTTTGCGTGGTCACCGTTAAAGACAATAGTGTTTGGACATTAGGTAAGTACTATTAGGCTACTAACAAGGTAAGTAGGCACATAGCCGAAAAACTACCCAATACAATAACTGACCGAAACATTACACAATAACTGAAGCTTTGATGTGTATAAAGTTTGTATTAGAACAGTTTGTGCAGAGGAGAACTGGTTGTGGCCTATTCCTTCTTTTTAGAAAATAATATACTTTGCTGATTATTCATCATCAGCCCGGAGACGTCGACAGCTGAACAAAGGCTCCTTAGACCTGGCATTTGCATCCACCGGATGACAATATTCTTTTGCGGAAACAATTCAGCACAGCAGGCAGCGCTCTCAAACCCCACAACAATTCTCTTTTTGCACAAACTTTAGTAGAACTATAGCCTCATCTATGTGACCTCCTAATAAGTGTATTTACCTATTTTCACCCGGATATTGGACCTATTAACCCACTACGCGCAGATTTGACTCCCGACAAGATTAACAAGCCCTCCGTTTCAAATCAAACAGAATCGTAGAGGAAGTCACGCTGATTACAGTTGTAATCCTGCGCTCTGCGGTGGGTCTGATACTAAGACATGCTGGTTTATATTTAAGAATTGCGATGCAGGGTTTTTTCCCCCTTAGACATTTTAGAAATTTCAAAGTTATGACACTTATTTAACGAATGCCAAAGTTTGAGTGGAAATGTATGAGTGTGTTATATATTGACTCCTGTTAAACTGCAGATCAGCTATGCGGATCTAAATGAATTTTAGTACGGGGACAAATATTATATAATTTTATCTGAAAAATCTGCTGTTATAATTATAAGGTAGTAAGTAAAACTTTGAAGAGCTGCTAGTCTTATTATGACGTATTCAGCCACACTGGAAGCCTTGTTAATTGTGGGTAACTTAAAAAATCTGACATTTCATCTCATGACTCAACATAAATATTGTTTTTACAAAATATGTGAATTTCTACGGAACTGGGACTTGTTGGATAAACGAACTAAACGAAGAAGTAAACTGTAGAAAGTAGTCGAAGTTAGGTCGAAGTTCCAAAATAGGTTGATAATTATTAATAATTAATTTATAATATAACTTAATTAATTCATTAATTTACTTTAATCTAACCCATCATCGACCTATTTGTCCGTTGTTTTTATTATTTGGACGTACCGGATGTAGGTCTCTTCTAATATAACTAAATCTTGTCTCTAGCCACCTTCCGCAAGTCGCTGCTCTATTTGATCGCTAATCTGATAATTGTGATATAAAAACAATTCATAGAATAAAATTTCACGGTCACATTTATTTGCCTATTACTTTTCTTTGTCTTTGTCTCAAATTTCTATCATTATTAGTTTCTGATTCTACTATTGGTAAATAAATCAGTGATTAATTAACCATTAACGCAATTACTATCACAATGTATGATAGTCTATCAATCAGGCTATAAAGCTTATAATAGTTTGATGTACTCACTCATCATCATCATAATCAGCCTGTCATAGTCCACTGCTGGACATAGGCCTCTCCCAAGGCACGCCACTCAGCCCGATCTTCAGCTATCCGCTCCCAACCACTGCCAGCTGTCCTACGTATATCGTCACTCCATCGAGTCTCAGGACGTCCTACCCTACGTTTGCCGATACGTGGCCTCCACTCTAGAACACGTCTGCCCCAGTGGTTATCGGTTCTGCGACAGATATGACCAGCCCACTGCCATTTCAGTTTACTAATACGCTGAGCTATGTCGGTAACCTTAGTTCTCTGGCGAATTACTTCGTTCCGGATACGATCCCTCAGAGAAACACCGAGCATAGCTCTTTCCATAGCTCGCTGAGCGACTTTAAACTTACGGACCGATCCAACTGTGAGTGTCCATGTTTCAGCGCCGTAGGTCATAACGGGTATAACGCACTGATTGAAGACTTTCGTCTTGAGACTTTGTGGGATGGGTGACGAGAAACTTGACGTAGTTTCCCGAATGCTGCCCAGCCCAGCTGAATTCTTCTTTTGGCTTCACTCTCAAAATTTTTTTTACCGAGATCGCCAAGAATATATTTTTGAACTATCTCTAGAGTGAAGCCATTTATGGCAACTGGTCCCGGAACAACGTACTCGTTGAACTTGACCTTGGTTTTATCCAAGTTCATCCAGAGACCTATGCGTGTGATGTACTCACTAGTACTAGTAAGCATAAATGATGAAAAATAATAATACCATAATTTCAATGATATATCATTTAATTAGAGAACCATTGGATACAAATTAAATTTTAATATAGAGAGGTTAGATAAATTATACAATTATTATATAATTAGTTAATAAATACATAAAAGTTTTTAACTTATCATAATTATTGTGCGTTTGCACAATAATTTAAAACAAATACACAGCACATTATAAAATATTTCGTTAATATTCAAAACGTATTAGATTTCCTCTTAATGAAAACATTATTATAATGGAAATATACTTATATGTATTTAGTATGATGAAAAATATATTTATCCGCATTACTTAAATAAATTGTGTTCAAAACAAATTAAACCATATCGGGACAACTACACAATGCTAGTTTGCAATACGTTTTGAACGTCCTAGCATTGTATAGTTTTCTTAGGATAGTCAATATTTGATTTAACTTTCAAGGCAAACATTTAACATAGAACTATTGAAACAAAATATTTGTATCCTAACACAATTTTGAGCTTTTTTGTCATCTTGGTAATCATAATTAAAATTGTTATCATAGTACCAAATTGTATGTAAGGACTAAAAATGTAAATGTAGGTACCTTATAAATAGAATACCAATTAAATATAGGTAGATAGTGATAAGAGACAGATTAATTAAGACTAAACAGCAAAGAAAATATATGTAGCTATCGATACAAAAATATAGGAGAATACTTATTACTTATATGTTAATAATATTAAGTATCTATTTAGATCGTGTTGTTATAAAATAAGATGAACTTTGTAACGGGGCCTTTTTGCCTTTATGTCCACATAGAGCTGGATCATATACCTACTCATCAGATCTTCAATTATTCACTAGGTAAAAGAGTTTTATGTACCTATCTAAAGTGAAAAGGTCTTGAAATGGGTTTTCGTAACTTACGATTAAATTTTAACTGAGACCTTTTTCATTTAAATATAGGCTTGCGTTTGATCGCTAACTTGTCTGGTGTTAAACGAAGATGTGGTCTGTGATGGAGAACGCTTACCTAGAAGAAATTATTTATAAGATGCATTGAATAAAATGAGGATTTAAAAACAGGTAAGCCAGATCACAAGGTAAAATTTAAAAACCTTTTAAACCTTTTTTTGTAGTGGTAGGCCTCTACTGCAGAGTCCGCCTGGAGAAGTATCACACCTTTGCCAGTTATTCGACCGCCAAGCAGTAGTGTGCAAGAATTTCTGTGTTCTGGTTTGAAGGGCAATGTTCCCAGAGAAATTACTGGGTATGAAGAGATTTAACATCTAATATCTCAGGGTGACGAGCGCAGTGCAGTGTTGCGCAGGATTGTGTTCGCAAGTTCACAATTCTGGCACTGTTAGTGGCAGGCGTGTCGCTTACCACCAGGCAAACGTCTAGGTCGTCTCGTCACTTGGATGTATAAAAAAAATACAAAAATCAAGAATATACCTTCTTGACTAACAAGTGTAGCGTTGCTACACATCACGCTCAAATACAAATAACACACAGCACTTGCGATTTAGTTTCCTTATAATACAAAGCATAATTATCAAGTTTATATCTTTAAATACTTATTTCCAAAAATATAAACAGCTGTTAAGTGCTTATTTGTATATTTTGATTTGACATTACTTCTGTCACCTTGTCGACACAGACAGTGACAGATGTGACACTGACATACGTAATCACGTCCGGCAGCGATTAGCACTGTAATTAAATCGACAGATTTTTAGCTATGGTTCTCATTAAGGTTTTTATCTGTGATTTTTTATGTCAGGATTTTAGTAAAACGAAACGGTATTTAATAATGTTTATATTTTCTGGTAAACAATTCGTGTTTGTTGACATAAATAATCAGTGTGATTTAGTGTAGACAGGTTTATTCATTTTTACAAACGTAATTATAAAATTTCAACGTAAATAAACATTTAGTGAGTTTGGTGACATTTTTTATCATCTGCGTGAGTTGATTCGTGACAAACAAATAGTAGAATTTTAGGACAGGGGTTGGGGTAAAATTGCCACGACTTGAAATTCGTGGAAGCAAGATGAACGGACGACGAACTTTTAATTCTTTTTCGGAAGACGTTGGCGCAGGACGATGGGACGGCGCTTTTCTGAACGCCATCTCCACATTTTATAAAACCCGTAAAAAGGTGAGCTATCATTAGATTTACCACTTCACCGGCATCTTTTTATCTTCTGAAGCGTATGTTAGGCGCATGTTCCAAAGATGACCAGCAACTTTATCTGACGCTGTGATTTGTTTTTCACAGCGGGTTTTCCCCTCTGGGTAAAAAACTGCAATCCACACCGACCTGAAGACGGCGATTGGCTTCCCCACGATTGGCTTCTCCACGATTGCAAAGCGACTTGTCGCTTTCGCCACGCACGCCATAAACGTATGGTAACTTTTTTTACATTATAACTGCGACCGTAGCTTCTTAATACCGGCGTAGTATCATTCTCGCCAATATCAGAATTTCCTTGCTGTTTAGCACTTCAAAATTCTGAAGACTGAGTGAAAACTTCTAGAACTTTCTTCGAGTCTTTTTGTTCGAGTTTTATGTGTAAAAGCATCGAACGATGCTAGATTAGAATATAGTTTTGTTATTATTGTAGGACAGATTGTCTAGCTAGCAATCTGCTCCTTTCTTTATATGTAATTCGCAAAATTGGTTTAACGTCGATAGATTAATATGGTAAGGTCACTCGCTACGGTGACACAATATGTGAAACTCTAACTGGAGTCCGCTATTACCTTAGGCTTACTTTTAGTGTTTGTTTATATAAGATATGAGTACTCGCAGAGTACTTCTTGCTAAAACTATAGCAGTATTTAGGATTTAAGAAAATTGATTTGTTTTGCATTCTGCAAATTAATTCTGTTGGAACGTTGAAATAATTTTTAGGATGTAATTTTCTCCAAATACATCATTAATATTATAGAACCTACTTTTAGTGTTTCTTTTCGCCCTCCTGAAGCAACTCCCATCATACAATCACAACGGTACGGTCCTTGAACCAAAAATCTATACTTTGCTGATTGAAACTTATCCGAGTAAACTTTATTTATTATTTTATGTAAAATATATGTAACAGGTGTTAGGTATACCTTCAAAGGTAGGTTTAGGGTCGCAGCGACGCGGACTACACGTCGGAACCGTCAGGGGCGATTCGCACCACATGGGGAGATTCGCACCACAATTGGCGATTCGCACCAAGCTTCACCCTTGACCGCCTTTTTATTTAGATTCAATTTAAAATATATTTATTTTTATTTTCACCACGTTACACAAGTCCGACTAAAAAGCTTTTATATTTGTATTTCAGTAGAGGTTCGTAATTACATGATGGAGGTTCGTAATCTTTAAGAGTCATTACAAATTCCTGAAAATGTTAATTTTTGTACCAACACAATTGGAAATAAAATTATTATTATTAGAAACGCAGTCTTACACCGATGAAATTCTAGTGTTATTATATTGTAATAACTCGCTAATGATTTATATTTGTAAAAAACTTTTTCAGTAGTTTCCTAGTGGGAAACTGGACATAATCTATTTCCATCTTTAGATTTTCCACCTTTTGTCTTGTGGCTTTTTTGTCAGAAAATACTTTTAAATAATATTTATTTGTATTTAAAAAAAATAAAAATATTATAGGCTCATTTGCTTGTTATGTTCGTTACATTAATTATAATCTATCTTAATAAAATATACATTTATATTTCGTGGATCCATAAAGACGAATGAAAATAAAATAAAGAAATAATCACAGCAAATGTCAATTCCCTATCTACTTCCTCAATATTGATTACTATCTAATATTTTACTGCAACAATGGTGTCATATCTTACAATAGTTCTTGTTTCTAGAATTTAATTTATTTACATGAAATGTATGTATTTAAAATGATTCTTATGAAAATTCTTATTTGTCTGACGATTAAGAATAAACATTATTTTAAAGTTAAATTTCCTAAATATACAATCTAGAAATAGTTATTTACATACAATAAACAAATGCTAATATTATTACAAAATTAAATCACTTATTTTTATTTACCTATAATAAATAATACTTTATTAGGTTCACAATCTCTCAAGCTGCTTAAAATTTATTAGTAATTTAAATAAGCAGCGTTTTTAATTCTCCGTCATGACGACACGTCGTCATTCGCAATGAAATTGCTATGTAACAATCTTATTAAAAAACATAAAAATGATACGTGGCGAGAAATTTGTAGACGTGCTCAAAACGTTGTAAGGTTTCGGCCTTCGATCTTATAGTCGTTTCGCATAACACATGACTAAAACAAGAAATCATGTAAATTATAATCGTTAATCGTTGTAAATCGAGTCAAGCTTAGATTATGAAAAAACGCGAAACGGGGAAACGCGAGTGCACGAGTACACTGCAGACAACCTTTCAAGGTTGTTTCCCCATAATCTAAGCTTGACTCGGACACAACACGATGCAAATGCAATTGACGACGCTTCGATTACCGATTCAAATTAGATACATTATATTCCGTCTGCTAAAAAAAATAAAGTGTCAAGACGAGCAAGACGTCCACCAGATGGCAAGCATAACGTCAGCCCATAACAGTAGCAGTATCAGAACCGTGAACTTGTCTCGCGTCGAACAAAATCCTGCGCCGCTCTGCACTGCGCTCATCACCCTGATAGATAGATGTAAAAATCTCTTTATGCCTAGTAATTTCACTGGTAACGATGCCTTTCAAACCGAAACACAGTTTTTTTTATACAATCAGGTGGCGAGACGAGCAAGACGTTCACCTGGTGGTAAGCGTCACGCTTGCCACTAACAGTAGCAGTGCTAGAATTGTGAACTTGCGAATACAATCCTACGCCGCACTGCACTGCGCTCATCACCCTGAGATATTAGATGTTAAGTCTCTTCATACCCAGTAATTTCTCTGGTAGCATTGCCCTTAAACTGGAATACAGTAATGCTTGCACACTACTGCTTGGCGGTTGAATAACAGGCAAAGGTGTGGTACTTCCTCAGGCGGACTCTGCAGTAGAGGCGGCCAACCACTACTAAGTCGAAACATTTTTAAAACGAAAATGTTTGGCATGAGGACGCAGACCTGTGAGCGATATCGACAGATCGTACGATGTCATTAGGTTTTATTATGACTGAAATTTTACG
Source organism: Erannis defoliaria (assembly GCA_905404285.2). Classification (NCBI taxonomy): domain Eukaryota; kingdom Metazoa; phylum Arthropoda; class Insecta; order Lepidoptera; family Geometridae; genus Erannis; species Erannis defoliaria. The sequence goes on from FR990078.1 coordinate 11,358,912, forward strand.
TTTGATCTTCTATCGATTCGATTTGCAACCAGTCGATACAAAATAACGTGAATGCGCACGGCATAATTAAATAATAGAATCTTTATCACGCAGTCAAACAGTAAGGACTCTTGTATCGAAAGTACTCAAGTGATCCAATTTCGTTCGATAAGTCGACGGAATACATTCTAACTTTGTCCATAAATGGCGCATTACTCGTTGCCCGTCATAAATATTCATTTTCGGGAAGCTGGAGGAAGTTTTCACGGTACTCCTCGGTTCGACTTGGTATTAGCAAATTTATGAGCAAAAATATTCCATACTTAGCAAAGATTCCTCGCCCGCCGGACAAACTTCGTAGATTTCTTATCTATCGTTGAATTAATATCGTATGGCGGTCGATATTGATTGAAAAACTTTTGTTTCATAACTTAAATTTAATATTTTTGAAATTTAGAATGGGAACGTTTGAAGAGAAGTTATAAAGGGTATACAATGCAAACAAACGTAACTTCTTGGACTTTTTTAAAACGTTATTTTTGTAGAAAACTTTGTGTGATACACATGCTATAATTTCTATATTTATTCAATCAACTATTGCCTGTTAATTTTAACGACAGTCAATTGCTTTATATGGCCACCGAAACGCGTTGACTCGTCACTCGTCAAGTCTGAGCAATGGTACCAACTGCAGAGCGACAGAGGGTAGGAGGCTAGAAGGTTGGGATGATTGGCAAGTCCAGGCAGTTCGTATCCACTGCTCAAACGGATAAGTCTTTATACTACAACTGAGCATGATGTTCTTATGTAAAGTGAATAGAAAGTAAATGATAATCTATTAAATGTATCAGCTTATATCTGAATATATATAATATTGAGTGAAGTGAAGTGTCTTTCTTAATACACACATTGATTATAGTTACATACATGAACGAGATTAGATTTAGAATTATAATACTTCTTTAAAAAAATGCCGTTTATACTAAAAAAAAAAAACTAACTAAGTTTATTATCGTATTGCACAGGACACAGGACGAGAACAGTGCAGTGCGGCGCAGGGTTTTGTTCGCAAGTTCATACTGTTATGGGCAGACGAATGTCTAGCTCGTCTTGTCAGTCAAAAAAAAAGTCAAGAATAAAATAAGCTACTTATTAATTATATTATAATAATATTACCAACTGTACAAAGATGAAATAGAAAAACTTACATTAACAAACAAATAAAACCCCTATTTAATCTATGACTAGGTCATCTTAAGCTAGAAATGGCAATTCTATTTCTAAAAGTCGATGTACTACATAAAGCACAAAATATCCATCATCGTTTTAAATTCACGTAAGAATTCCGTATTGCACTTTTTGAGTCTCTATTTCTAGTAGTTTAAGAGTCACTTTTCTCCCACACTGTAAGTGTTTATTACAGTATATCAATGTAGAGATTCCAGCTATAGCAGAGCTTCTTCAAGCTGGTTAGTGACGTACCATCAGTCGCTTTCGTAGAGGGTAGAGTTGGAACTCTTGCGGCGACTGTACGGAGAACTGAATTCTATCCTGGTATCTGGGAGCCAGGAGTACGCAGCGCGTTCCGAAGATGCACTGTAACAAAAGAAACAAGATTATTCGCTGAATAAAAGCCGTGACGTTTATGGATTTTGGAACTTGTCGGAAGATAAGATCATCCAGCAATGATGTACAAAGTCAACAAATTAAGAAGAGCGAGTAGCAAATAAATTATTCAATACATTTTCAAGAATTTTTTTTTTTTTTTTAGGGACTTTTTATGTAGTTACTAGTATAGTAATATATTATCTTTGGTAATACGTAGGATAGCAGGCAGTGGTTGGAAGTGCAAAGCTGAAGTAGGGCCAGGTCACGGGTGAGGTAGGGGGTGTCACTCCGCAGTTTAGGTACGTTCGGCCGGTGCGCCTATCCACTAGGCGGAGGGCAGGGCTGAGGTCAGTGGCCCGCACCGCGCGCCCGCACGCTACCCGCGTCGCGCGTATTTACTGCAATATTTTTTTCGGTTGCTAGTTCTAGTTTCTATAACAACAACCGTCAGAGGCCTTCGGGCGGCACATTGACTCTGACACTAGGGCTGGCCACTCAGCCTATACGAACTTACTTACTTTTTTCAGCGATTTTTGCAACGAACAGTTACTACTAAACGATTTAATCCGTAGAAAACATACTGTTGTGTTTACGGGTGTTTAAATAAAAGGAAGAAGAATGAATCGAAATTAAATATTTTTTAAATTCCGGAATATTTTTACAGGTAAGTTACTTAGTACCTACATTTTGTTAATAACCATAACTTAAAAACTCTGTAACTGTGGTGCCTTCTTAGGTGCACAATGAAAACGATATATTTATACGTAGGCGTAGGTATATACGTAGGCGTGCAAATGGATGCATATGGCATTGTCGTACAGTGCGGCTGTCTAAGGGGGAGGCCTTCGTTCAGCAGTGGACGTCTCCGAGCTGATGATGATGATTATGTGTAAATATCAAAAAGACAACCCTAAAGTTACACGTGCCGCGTCAGGAGAGATAGAGCTACGTGATGGAAAGAGAGCGGTATATCTAGTGAATATAGGAAGCGGTATCCAGCGCTGTTCGAATTGAATTGCTACTTTATTGACTCGTAGATAGAGTCCTTTTTTTTTAATTCCTGTGTGGAGTGAACTTTCTGTACGTAGTTTTATTATTTATTCTGTGGTAGGGCTGAGTCTTAGTACTATTATTTATTATGTGGCTGAGTGAGTGGTGTGCCTTATAAGAGACCCTATGTCTAGCAGTGACAGATGCTAGACTTTTTTGAATCAGTATACAGTATACTACAGGCAATTAGTACAATAACAATAGACAATAGACACTCATTTGTTTGTGGCAAATAATAAATAAACACTGATAACAATAAAACAATTAGTCGATTGCGTTGTTTATATAGGTACTTTGTGAAAACACAGAGTTGTTAAGGATTACCTATGTTAAGTTATTATAGCTGGCGTTTCCTGATTTTATGAGTGATTTTCGAGTTGTGCCGAATTGTAAAGTATTCTGTCCTTGTTATTGATTCACAGTACACTATTTCTTGACTTATTTGATCAAGATTGGCAAGAATCAATAAAAAAACACATAGAGTTCCTTTTGTATTTATTATGATCATGATCATCATCAGCCAGAAGACGTCCACTGGTGGAAGAAGGATTTATGGAACATATGATAATAAATAACCTGGGTCCTGCCTGGGGCCTTAATATATTAATATACTAAATTTTTTTTGTGTCGTAGGATAAATAGGGTTGTAGTTTGTTGTACTTAATAAAGGATTATGCCCAAAAATAAAATAGGGCTCCCTTAATATTCGATTCCATAACCTCCACTATTCGACAGAAAGCTGCAACAAAACCTCCGGCGGTTCTGGATGCAGATTTAGGCTATACCCAGGTCCCAGGACCCAGGTTATTTATTATAACAGTTTCCATAAATTCTAATAAAAATATTCATCTTAACAAGATATTTTATTTTTAGTTACACAAACGAGAAAAGTTTAATCAGTCCCTGGATTTAAACTATTTCAATCATATAAACGGAGACATGATTTTGTTGAAACTTATTTTGATAAATCCTACACGTATAATCTATTTAACTTTGAAAATTGTACGACAGGGAAAATTACAAAAGCTCTGCTAATTATTACTTGACGTCAATCTAAGGAGTATGCTTTGGAAACAATACCGGTTTGTTATTATTAAACAGCTATTTTAAGGTAAATGCTTAACACGTTTTAGGTTTAATTTTTGTCAACTTTGCAATAGCTTCGGTATTACGACCATTGTAATTTATCAGTGGAAATACCTAATATACGTGTAAATTAATAAAATATAATACTAACATGGTATTGTTACTTATACCTACTAACCGTTTTTTTCAAAAGAGATGCGTTCAATCGATATTTATTATATAGAAAGATCTAGAAAGGCGATCTGTATAGCTCAGTGTACCTTATGTTCTTTGAATATTATAAGCTTCATCATCAGCCCGGAGACGTCCACTGCTGAACGAAGGCCTCCCCCTTAGACCGCCACACTGTACGACAACCTGCCATTTGCATCCACCGGTTGCCCGACTTTTACAACTTACTTTACTTTTACATTTACTTTTTTTTTAACTTTTCTTTTTTGTCGTCGGTCCACCTAGTGGGAGGCCTTCCTACGCTGCGTCTTCCGGTACTATTTTATGCTTATGATCTAAAAATCACGACAACGAATCCAGGCCTGGACGTTGTTGGAATGAAAATTCCATTCTCAATCTCCACTCCAGAGCTCAGGGTTACCGTCCCGGTAAAAAAAAAGTAAGTTCGTATAGGCTGAGTGGCCAGCCCTAGTGTCAGAGTTAATGTGCCGCCCGAAGGCCTCGGACATGGCTGACGGTTGTTGTCATAGAAACTAGAACAAACAACCGGGACCGACAATTTAACGTGTCATCCGATCCACGGTAGCGCTCAGAAATAAATGCCACTCACGGTCACCCATCCGAAGACTGACCGGACCGTCCGTTGCTTAACATCGGTGAACGTTTAGAATCACCTAGACAAGCTACGCCACGAGCGCTACTCGACGACACCGTCCCGGTGATCCTTGTACAAATAGTTATAGAGGGTTACGCCAGACAGTATAACTAAGCCGAAAGGAGGTCGTTGTACTCATCATTGTAAACAATTTAAATATTTTTTTATAATAATAACCAGCCTACCATATAGCTCAACTAATGAACATAGGTTTCACCCAAGCACGCCACCCAGCTTAATCTACGCCTTTGCGGTTCCAGCCACCTTCAACTAACTTACGTATATCTTCCCTTCATTGCAGGGTGTCCTACGCTACGTTCTCCGATCTGTGGCCTCCACTCTAAGAATTTTTTCCCCGACAGTTATCGTTCTGAAACAGATATGCTCAGCCCGATGATGCCACTTCAGCTAATATGCTGAGTTATGTAGATACATTTAGTTCTCTACCTTCGTGCGTTTACCATTAGAAGTGGCAAGTCAAGACGTACCCCTCTGCCAAAAGGTGACCACTGGCTATGTTCACTGTCCATACCCTTTATGTAGGTAATACAATACATCTTTATTGTACACCAACAGTAAAAGATCTTAAAAACTAGTAATGGTACATATATCGGCAGTACAAGTGCGGCCTTAAGCGATTTCTTCCAGGCAACCTTTGGATGGACAGATCAAACAAATTTAGTAAGTGTTAGGTCGGTGGCGCACATATAAATAAATAAGCAATCATCATCATCATCAGCCCGGAGACGTCCACTGCTGAATGAAGGCCTGCCCCTTAGACCGCCACACTGTACGACAACCTGCCATTTGCATCACACATCGCTCGAAGAACTGATAACCGATGGGGAAGAAAGGTTTTTGAGTGGCGACCGCGAACCGGAAGACGCAGCGTAGGAAGGCCTCCCACTAGGTGGACCGACAACATTGTAAAAGTCGCGGGCAACCGGTGGATGCAAATGGAAATAAGCAATACATATCACAATTTATATATATAGGTATATACTAATATAATATATATGGTACTAATATAAATATATACATACGTGCCAATCAGCTTATGGAAAGAGAATGAGTCTAAACAAGATTATTAAAGATAGGAAGAGATTTAGCGTTTCTAATAGATAGCGCAGTCCACAGGTATATTGGTGTATTGTGAATCTGCTAAAGTTTGTGTTCATACGAATCTTTTTATTCGTATGAAAGTTTACTTGAGAATGTGCCATGTGTGTTTACACCACCCATTTTTCGTCACCCGCAAGAAGTGTCGCCATTGGTATTCCCAATGGTATAATAGGATGTTCGAAGTTGTCTACCAAATTACTTCGTTTCGGAAACGAACTATCTTGAAGCTATGCCTTTTAAAACATCGCTAAGTACGTGTATTTATTCAGCTGCAAGCCTCTAAATTAGGCGTAGACGCACTAACATTGTTACAGTGATACTGTACAACTGGCGTCCGCTGGTTACGCCTTTGTTTGGTCTAAGGAACTCGTTCCGATTGTTGCAGCATGTAAATGTTGCACCAGATTACCATTAAAGTGGAGTTACGATGTCGAAAGCCTACTTTGGGTTGTGTATGCGTTAATTGGATATCTATTTAAGAGGTCAGTAATATTTTTTCGAATTGGGAGTTTTTCTTAAAGTAGATAGATAGATAGATAGATTAATTATTTATTGCTCACACCAAAGAAACTTACATACAAAGGATTGAATAAATGAAATACTAGTGCACAAATGGCGGCCTTATCGCTAAAAGCGATCTCTTCCAGGCAACCTACGAAAAAAGTAAGTAAGTACGATTTAAGTGTCTGCAAGTTACTAAGATGCTTAGAGTGTGTAGCAAAAAACCGTCCTCATTTGTAATATTTTTATTCATATTTATTATGTAAAATGAGCCCAATCCCTAGTATTCTTGTCCTTCGCAGCTTTATTACTAACATTTTTCTTTGTCTGTTCCCTATTTATCTACATAAATGTTTATTTCTGTGCCTATTTTTTAACATAATAATTCTTTTACAAATACTATATACGCGTACCTATGTTTATTATATTTTTTACTACTCTCTTATTATCTTACACTCTATGTTTTTTCTAGTAGTCCCGTGCGTCTTAAGAAGGTTAGTGCTGAAAACCAGGGCTGCTAAGAAATTAGCAGCATCATGCTGAGCTCTAACCTTTTTTTGTCGCACTGGACACTGCAGCGACAACTGTTACATATTATTATGTTTTTATACCTACTCATTTGTTATATTGTATTTCTGTGTAATTGTTTTTTGTTGTTGTAGTGTCTTGTGTGATAAAAATAAATAATTTCTTTCTTTCTTTCTTCTTTAATAAACCATTTTGTTTTATCACCTGATGTGATAAGAAATGGTAAAAAAAATGAAAATAAAAAAATAAAAATAAGAAATACTTCGGCTATTCAGCCGAAGTGTAAAAAATAATAGAAATACTAATTATAATATTAGTAGATGATCGTACGTGGTATCAAACGCCTCAGTATCAATTTAGCAAACTTGTGTTCTAAAGTTGTTCAATTTGATAGGTAAGGCAACACACTTAACTATTGCTATTATAGCCTTCTGAAATACTCTATAAATTGATCAGTTTCCTCTAGGTTAAAATGCTCAAATCGTTGTCCACATCAACGCGTATAATCAAATGGAATGTGATACATAATATACCGCGCTTTATTTCTAAACACGTAAATCCTCTTTTCCCCCCTTTTTTACATGAGATAATAAGAAAATTTTTCGCCTCTATTTAGCTGTAACTAAGAATAAGTTCGCTCAAGCCATCTTTCAAATAAATAATAATACGCTTTAAGAAAAAAATACCCGACTTCAATTTTGACTACCTTTTGAATCAAACGATATTGAACCTTATTCCAAACAGTATCGTTCAAAAGTTAGCTTCTTTCGCATGCGCTACGTTTGCGTACGATTCAAAAATAAGGCCCCTGGACGACAGCTTCATATTTCCCAGTTGTTTTGATTTATTCCAGTAATTTTGATTTTAAAAACAAACTACTGAACTGATTTCAATAAAATGTATATGGAACCACCTCTGAAGTATCGCCTAAAAACCAAAAGAATCATCAAAATCGATTCATAATTGGCAGAGTAACCGCGTAACATACAAACAAACAAAAAAACAGTCGAACTGCAAACCTCTTTTTTAGAAGCCGGTTAAACAGTCAAACAAAACAAAAGTCACCCGTTCAACTTAGAACCTTCATTCGTAATATTGAATCAGGTTGTACCTACATAATATAATACATATTGAATTAATTTCGAGTAAATATCAATTTGCTATTAATTTAAAGGTCACGTAAATTGAGCAAACATTAGTCTGTATCCAGTTTTGAACAAATCCATTTAGGCAAGTATGAATAGAACTAAACTTTCTCAACTAAACCGACGGTGCCTACAAAAGTTTCAGGTTTCAATACAAGTAAATTTATTCGTAGTCCCAAGCTTATTTAAACAAAAAATCAACTTATAAAAGCCTTAAAGTGACTTAGAATTAATATTAACTACATAGATAACTTTTACAAAACGTATTTTATGTAAGTTTTAACAGTTATTAAGTAAAAAGATGGTAGCTCGGCCCTGATATTCTGAACTTATTCGAAAAGGTTTCGATTCCAAAACTATTCACCATCATCTTGATTGTAAATTTGTAGACGGGGGGAGTAGTTTTCGAATGGAAACCTTTCAGATTAAAACCGACTAGACCACCAAATATACGAGTAGGTACCTACAACTACAACCATGTCATATTTCGTGCAAGCTTATGTCTGTACTCTATTTGTGTCGACAGTGTATCGGAATTCCACTGTAGCGCTTGGTTCTTTGAGGTCACGCAGCTGGCGGTCGGCTGTGCCCGCGCTTCAGCGGACATACAGTGGAATATCGATACACTACACTATAAAAATAAAGAACAAATTTGCTTGCACTAAATATGATATGATTATAGTTAAAGATACAGTGGTTCAACTACGTGTATAGGCGATTTTTATGGGAGTGCACCTTCTGTATGTATTATTTTTGTAGGCTAGGGTTTGACTGCCATCTTGTCTGATTTTAAACGAAGATTAAAAGTACGATTAAGTCTACGATGAAGCACGCTTGCCAAGAAGAAACCGATGTAGTGAGTCACAGTCGATGTAGTACTACTTATAATTTTTTCTGCGGCTAGACTAGGATAAACGGAATAAATGCAATAATACCTTGGCCCAGTATTAAAATCTAACCTAACCTAACCTGGGTATAAGATATAAGGTCTTAAAACTGCATCCAGAACCACCGGAGGACGGACAGCCATCGGCGGTGAGGATTTTGCGTTGCGTTTCCCAAGCCGCCTGCCAAGGCGTGGGGATTATAGTAACTTAAAAAAAAGAAGCTATTCAAGGGGAGGCCTTTGTCCAGTAGTGGACGACTCCGGGATGTAGATGATGATGATGATTCAACATAAAATATAAATGAATAAATGATTATATCCGTAATACCGTCAGCAGAAATATTTATGCAAATTACGAAAACCAAAACAAAAAACTAAGTACAGTTAAACTATTGTTAACATTACATTGTTTATCGTGAGTAGTCAGTCTCTGTACATTTTCATTCCATGTAAGTGCTTGTCTTCAAATGCCACCGGCATCGGCACTTGGTTAAACAGAAGCTATGTTTGTGTTTACCTAAGGTAATGTTGCTTTAAATACCTTCATAGGAACAGAGGTCAACGTGCTTGACACGCTTGTCAAATAGAAAGTACGAGTTTATGCATCTTAGCTTAAGACTTATAACAAAATTAATTAATATTTGATATTCAATTCAATTCAATTCAAATTCATTTTATTCTGTAAACATGATTACATGCATTTAGAAACGTCAAATTATACAATCATAATAGTTCACTTTGATATTGAATATGTATTAGATAAAATAACAATTATAATTATTTAGATCAGCAAAAGCATCGTCAAAATTAAAACGACTAAATCAATATAATTTAAGAAAAAAAAAATATAATTTAATAAACTAAATATAAATTAAGACTGCTTAAATATAGTTCTGTCCGTAATAGCATCTGCTATACTGTAATAGCTTTTATCAATCAAACATTTTTTAATATAATTCAATATGTGATAAAATTATGATTAGAAAAAGTATGCAGTGTATCAAACAAATAACCGAAAAAGACTATTCGCCATAACAATCAGTCGGCGGAAAATTTACCCAAAGTAGTGTTTGTGATAATCTTATGCAGAACAGAGAAGATAAACATTGTGTAGGGGTTCTAGTTAGTAATTTTGATATACTTAATAAATCCTTAGGAACGTGACAAATCATAGTTAAATCATCATTGCAAGGCAATCTGTAAATAGGTAGGTAATCTGGTATTATACATTTTAAAGGCTTTTTCACAGGTAGGTATGTCTTTGAAATGGAAACTATTTCTACTTCTATATTTTAGAAGAAAACATAACAGCTTTATTGCCTTAAGAAATTTTGCTGAGCCTACTACAAAACCGCTAATCGAAATAATGTAAATAACTTAATTAAATATTTTATTCTTCAACTTCAAATTGGATTTCTATTGAATTACAATTCAATATTCACCAAAAATCAAATTAAGTTAAGAATAATAGTTTCCAAGAAAGGATTCAGAGCCCTATTCAATATTGACACAGATTAGTGAAATAAAGTATGGATAACTCAGGACGCCATATTTCTATGCAACTATAATTTAAAAAAATTACATCAAGTAATTTTTTAGATATGAGACTTAGAGATTAAGATATGAAATACTTTATGTTTCATTAAGGTGCTGCCATAGAAATATTATGAGGTAACTATACTAGACGTGACATCTCGACCTAGCATAGTAACCTAGCTAGGTAAACCATGCAAGCTGTGTTCTTGCACTCACTGAACTAATTCTCGCATTTATCGCAGTGTCACAATAGCAATGTTTCGTGCCTAAATAGCTCCACTTCAGCTTCATATAGAAAAAACTACAATAGCTAGTTAATATAGCTAGTGTAATACAGCAATTTTTAAGCCTTGCCTGCGATATAACATATATACGACAATACTACTGGTACCCTTCTATAAAGGGGGAGGCCTTCGCCCAGCAGTGGACGTTTTGTCGTTGACGACGAATACTACTGGTAAACCACAAAATTACACGGGTCCTTTTTTTTATAATTTGATTGAAATTGTCTTTCTGTCTTTTCTAATCTTGCTGTATCGATCTGAACACAGCAGAATTAGGTACACTAAACGCTTATATTGACAGATTGCCCTTCACACAACATTTGGACAAGACTAAACATACGATCCTAGCTTGGATGGCTTCAGACATTAGATTAACTGATGTTTGCTGTGTTAGATAATTTTGCGGGTTCGATACACATTCTGTGTGGATAACAATGAAATATTGCTTGAGAGAATAGTAAATTGGTGAACATGCGGTTCGGATGCGGATTAGACACGTTTGTGGTTTGATAGAGAACAATTTAATGTTATTAGAATAAACTAGAGTATAACAGTACTATTATTTATTCTGTGGTATAACACGGTAAGTGTATAAATAACAATTGAATAAGTTACGAGATGAGCAATTTAGTTTTTAATCGCAGGGAATTGTTTAAAATCTATTCACAAATACTTATACTTCTTTACTAATAAAATACACATTAACAAATATAATACAAAACACAAAACCAAACAAAAACACAATAGAGAATAGAATGAAGAGAATATGGACTTGTTTTTTGTTTGTTAGAAGTAATTTCTGGAATTGAAATATGATTTACGTAAACCTTGCACATATAGAAAACTACACTATCCTTGAGTGCCATAAGCTATACTAGAGGTCGGTCGCCCGCGACTTCGTCCGCGTACGGAAGAATTTCGCGAATTTCTTCCGAACGGATGGCGAATTGTTTTCAGGTGAAACGTATATTATCTATGTTTGTTTTCAGATGTGACGTGTATTGGTACCTACTTATGAATGTATGTATGTGAGTTTATTTATTCCATCATAACTTACAAATGAATGACCAGATTTGTATGTCTGGGGTATCGTTAAAATCCTTACCCGTCATCGTCCCGAGAGACGTTGGCTATAATTTTTTTGAAAGGCAGGGAATCTCGTGTTTTTTTTTTTAAAATACGGCTCGTTACTCCAACTAAAAATAAGAACTAAAAACCTACCAAAATGAAGTTTATCTTAGTTAAATCATCATAATGCTTATAATAATGAGCGTACACGAACCATCTTTGTAAAATACGGGATCACGCAGAATGGTAGTACTAAGCCGAAAGGTGGTAATTATACCCCTTCATCTACATTCGTAACTAAAAGTTCAAAACTATTAGGTACGAAAAAAGAAAATGTTATACTTACCATTGTGAACAAGTTTTATTATGGGGCCGACTTTAAATCATATAACAAAAAAATCACTGTCCCTTAGAAAATTACATGTAATAGATGTATGGAAGAGCAGATTTTTTCCGTATTTATTCTTATTATTAAAATAGCGATCACATATCCGTTTATTCTCAATTTAAGGCTTGACCCGTAGTAAAAGCTGTTTACTATCATGAATAGAGTGTGTATAGGTTCCTTTCGGGTTGCTATCTTTCCTCGTGTAACCGTGTATAGGCCCAAAGTAATTGGGTTTTGGTTTTATATTTAAATAAACAAAAGAAACACTGTATACAAACCAAACCTTCAACATGAACGAACCAAACATAAATCTCTATAAATTTCATAGATGGGTCAAATCACTTTTCCCCAATAAAGAACGCCATAATAAATTGACAACCAAAGAAGACCAATAGAAAGGAACAAGTCGGACACTATTAAAAGGAAATGAAGTCGCCAGACTCGCCAGTCTCTCGAGTTGAACGAAATCCAATTTGAAATAAGTGCCCTTTGAATTAATCCCGCCACGGACCGGGACCGGGTGAAATTTCTGGTATTTTTCACGTCCACTAATAAAAACGAGCCTTCTACGCTGGAAAAAGATGAGTAATAGTCCACCCAGATCTCGGAGATCCGCGAGGAATAATAATATTATGCTCGCACGATGGAAACCTTTTTTAATCCGACTTCGTGAGTATCTGGGTACAGGAAAAGATATCGGGGAACCCGCCGACGAGGCTGTCTTAACGCTGTCTGGTTCTGAAATCGGGACTGGAATAATGATAAACTCTTTCGGCACTTTTGGTAACACTTAAAAATGTAAATTGTTTGAATAAAGCGTTAGTTTAGAAGGTGGCCTTCAAATATGAATGTTAATGAGAATCTACAAGTCACCTTAGGACATTTTCTATATAATACGTATTGTTGACATTTTCACATACATCCTTGTTCCTTTAACCTAATTAAGTTTAAGCAGCGTTTTTCAGTCAGGTTCTAATCAAGCACATTACAAAAATTAAGCACATTATAAGTCTAAATTAAAGCCGTCACACACAATGAAAATGATATAATACGGGGTGTTAGTTTAAACACCGTTATCTTTCTAGGATATCATTGTACGCATCATTATGAACAACTTATACTATGGGACCAAGCAAGAAAACACGAAAAAAAAGCTGTTCCATACAAAAAAGTTCATCGGCCTTGGACAAAACGTATGGAACAGCAGATTTCTTTTTCGCGATTTCAATGTTGGCCCCATAGTAAAAGTTGTTCATAATGATGAGTAGAATGAAATCCTAGAAGGATAACGGTGTTTAAACTAACAACCTGTATTTCATGTTATCCTCGAACATATTTCAATATCGCTACTCATACAAAACAAATGATAAGCAACTGACGAAGATAATATATATTTCAAAATTGTATGGCGAGCTATGTTTTATCTTCATGTTCGTCGTCTGTGATGGCTTTAAAACGTAAATTGTTTTTTTTTCTGATTTTGCATCCGTCGAGTATATAGCTATGTAAATGATAAAAGCTTTTATCGCAAACAACTCACAAAATAAAGCACCCACAGCAAATTTACTTTACGTAATTATTTGACCGTATTCTAATCGTTGTTGCAGCAGTTTGATTAGTTGTACCAACAAGTTTGTGCTTTGCACCACCTGGTTTACAACAGCTTCAAACTAGATCTGTTAACACCTCATCTTAACGCTTCCGTGAACATTTATGACTGGATTATGGAGTTACAGTTTGTGCGGTCATGAGTAAAATTCTGGTAAAGCTTTGATTGCGTATTTGAAACTTTAGCTTCGTATTTAAACTTTAAAATTATTATAAACAAGACTATGCAGAAATCTGACTGCACCTCATGTGCTGTTTTTTTGTATTCTAGACCTATATGGGATTTGTTTTTTTTTTGGGAACCTAATAGCTGCAAAGGTTTGTTTTGTTTGCGAAAGATCTACTAGGTACTTGTACTACTACTAACACACTTTTATCAGTTGTAGTGTGATAAAGATACAGAAAGTACAAAGTATAGTACTTAGTAGTAGTTTTTGTGGTGGTAGGACTCTACTGCAGATTCCGCCTGGGGAAGTATCACACCTTTGCCAGTTATTCAACCGCTAAGCAGCAGTGTGCAAGCCTTACGGTGTTCCGTCTTGAAGGGCAATGTTACCAGATAAATTACTGGGTATGAAGAGATTTAACATCTAATATCTCAAGGTGACGAGCGCAGTGCAGCGCGGCGCAGGATTGTGTTCGCAAGTTCACAATTCGGGCACTGCTACTGTATTGGCAGGCGTGACGCTTACCACCAGGCGAACGTCTTGCTCGGCTCGTCCCATGATTGTATATAAAAAAAAGTTGGATTAATCCTAAACAGATACATTATCTTTTTATTGCACACACCAAAATTAAGAATAACTCACACTAGAAAAGTGGACGTAGAATAAATGGCAGTCAGTCAGTATGAGTACTAACAGTACTAAAATAGCTGAGTTTCAGAGAAGTGTAGAGCAACAATATGCGTAGAGTAAAGGGACACTGAATAGTTATTAGAAGGTGGAAGAAATTGGACGTAAACAATTGATGAGAAAGCTAAGATCATGTTTAGTAGGAAATCTATAACGAAATCAATATAATTTTAGACGAATAAAAATTTACCACGGAAAAGCGAAACTGTTACTGTATTTACTTATCGCATAAGTTCCCATTCTGTGAAATCTACCATTTCACAGAATTTAAAACACTCGTCATTATCTACAATTTATCCAAGTTGCATATTGGTTTGGTACCAAGCAAGAAATGAATACAAAGCAATGATCAAAGACGTCGAAGGTACCAGGCGATCATAAAATAAAGATGGCCGAAGATACTTCGGTGGCATAAGCTGGTGCCGCGAGAATTGTCAGCGCAAACACAGACGCAGCGGTCAAAATGGAAGCCCTATTGTGTCAGAATGTATTCATTTGTATGGCAAGCCTAATATTGACATACGAAACTCGTTCCGTGTTTGTAAACTTTGTGTCGAGTAACAGTGCCGTGGCTTTTTTTGAGTAAAATTACCTACATTTAAGAAACTGTTGGACAAGATTTTACAGCATTGCATTTTTGGGAAATCTTAGGGGTTTTCTTATTCACAAGTGGCCTACAAGTGAAAGCTTCACATTTTATTAAAATTGTTTTAAGATCTTACTTATTTTATTAATGAATATTTTTTTCGAATTTTGCTATTAAGTCTCAGTTTTTTTTACTACGGAATTAAATCCAAAAGCGGTAAAAACATATATTACCGTTCCGCGAAACCCTGTAAAATGTATGGTTAGTTCTAGAGTCAATGATTATATACTCGCCTAAAGCCGCTCGTCCACTGCTTCGGAATCAGCCCGTTCATAACGGACGGAGCGGCGGTATTTATAAAATGCCGATAGGATGCGTCCACTGCATTCGGATTTTGCATCTGCTTTATCGACATCCAAATGGCGCGTTCTCTGCAAATGACCTCATTGACAGAAATACCGGTATCTGGCACGGATTTGTTTATCCAGTGCACGCAGTCCCATAGAAATCAATACAAAGCAACAAATCCGCCCGCTCCGTCTGGTCCGATGCCGGCGTAGTGGACGCGCAGTTTACGGCCTCCCTCCTTGTCATGGTTTAGCGATTATCGTTAACAGGTAGTTAGGTATAAGTCAATATGCCACCTGGAATAGCGTCACCACGTCACGTCACGTCATCAGTCATAAAACGTCCACTGCTGGATGAAGGCCTCCCCCTTAAAAGAGGGGTGAGAACTCGATAGTATTTAGTTTTAAATACCACTTACGATCCAAACGTTGGAGCCCAATCGAAACGTCCATACTAAGCTGCACGACGGCTTCTATTGGTGAAATAAATTAAAAAAAACATTCCGGTGTTTTGTAATCTAGATTACAACAACAAGTCCAAAATCACGAACGCAACTAATTGTTTTCACTATTATTGTGCGAACTGCTAATCAGCGAAATGAACTTCGGAGTTCTTTTAAGCAAGCGTGCATCTTATAATATCTTTACCGACTTAGCAGTAAAACGGAAGCCGAAGTAGTATATATACTTATAGTAGTATATATATGTTGAATATTAAAAAAAACTTACCATTCTTAGTACTATTTGCTTATTCAAGTATATCATATCGGCATAATTCAAGATTTAATCTGATTGTCCGACATTAATGCCGACCTAATGAAGTCGAGTCATTCAACCGAAATAAATTTTATCTTAATAGTTTCCTTTTAATATATTCCTTTCCTTTTAATATATTTTATGACAATTAATGCGAACTTAATATGGGAAATTAAGATGAGATTATTGATGAAAACTTCTTTGGTGGTCCCGCTATCTAATTAGCATTCCACGCTTCAATGCTTTTTCTATTCAACACGCTTAGTTTGTAACAGATTAATAAATAGACGTTAGATTTTACGAGCTATTCAATATAATTGATCTATGGAAATTGCACACTGTGATTCACGTGATTTTTTTATCAAGCCGGCTAAATATTTAACGAACTACTGATAATGTATATCGCCTAACTGAGACCTTATGTTTCTTGTGATATTTAAATAAAGATCTTTGAACCTAACTATGAATATCTTCCTCAGTTTTTCGTGAAGCAACAAAATTTGTTTCTTGCTGTTTTAAGTTTTAATAGACATCTCTTCATTAATTTTGAAGTCTATTACACATATTTTATACTACGAGATAGCCTCAAAAGTGCGAAAACTTCTATTCTGTCCATCCCTCCGAATTATCTGAAAGCTTCTTCGGGCATAGCATAAAGCTTTGACAGCCTTATAGCTAATTTAGTAGCATGTCTGCCTTCAGAGCTGTAGGGCGTGGGTTCGACCCCCACCCAGGACAAAAATGTATGTGGCTAACATAGATGCTTATTCTGTGTCTGGGCGTAACATGTATTGTAACTACGAGAATTACGAAAAATATATTTGTATATAAGTATTCCATCAGCTATCTGGTTTTCATAATACCAGTTTTGCTTAGTATGGGGCTAGATGGCGCTGTGTGTAAAATGTCCCCCTATATTTGTTATTTATTTAAAGCTCAAGTATAACATTATTTCTGCAAACGCATGTTTATTGAAAATACCTATCGATAGCTTTATCTTTTCCTCGCTTTCTAGGTTTCTTTGCCATAGGATAGGGTTTATTGTTATTGATCTTTGGATTCCATGGGTACTTAGCACAACCAACGCCCAACTCATCTGCCCTCTCTCTGCCTCCCTCAGGTATTCCCGGCACTGTAAAACAATTTGTAAATAATTGAATCCTGTTTTCATATAATAAACCGTTTACGTATCTATAACCTAGTAGATTGTTATTTGGGACACTCCAATAAAAATTACAAGTTAAAGTAAAAGACATGTTCTATGAAGACACGTGTCAAATTATTACCGAACTGTTATTTAAATAACCTTTTACGAAGCTTAATACGACATGCTACATAATATTTCAACAGCTATTTGTTGGGTTACCGAAATGTTTATTAAGGTAGATTGTGTAACAATCGTTTGTTATTATAGGGATTAAATAAGAAAGTTTTAAAATCTATAACTTCTGGGGATTACACGGACGGAATGTAGGATCAAAGATGGTAAAATGGGTGATACTGTAACGGTTCCTTAATAAACAATAGTTCCATGTTTAACACTATATTTTAAAAGTACTTAAAATTATATTTAAACTAATTATATCTATTCAAACACACCCTACAACCTAAAAAAAATACAAAACTTAAACTAAAAGCAAAAAGATGACGGAAAGATGGCCAGAATGCTGGCGGCATTGCCACGTTGGATGGCAATGCTAAGTTTTTGGCCAAAATACCCTATAGTATATACCATACTATATACCATTATTTACTTCCCATAACTAACTACCTACTAACTTTCCCTAACCCTACAACTTTCTACTAATACCTCCTATAAACGGATATACCTCCTACGGAAGTAATAAAACTCAGAATTTGAATCTGAATCTTTTCGGGATCTAGATAAATTTACGATTCCTTTAGCAGCGCGTTTAACCGCGAGGTGCATCTAGTAGAATGCAGTAATCAAATTTTTGCTCTCACGGCATTGAATAGGGCTGGCACGAAGGGAGTGAAAATGGCTTATGCCGGTTACACACGCATGGGAACAATACTTTAAACAACTTTCAAACATAGTTGCCACCAATTAACAATCAAATAGATTGTTAACCATTCAACCCCCTAATAGAAGAATGGTTACTGATATGGGGATGATAATATTGTTGGGACGTATCTAATCTCTATGGCAACTGGGATTGTGGGTAGGAGTTTAATGTTGTTGCCTATAGATCTGATCTTTCTATTTCACATTTAAACATAGGTAGGTACTATAGGACTATTTAGATATTTCTATCAGTATGACAGCAGTAAGTTTCATACTATTTATTTCGTTTATGTTTCAGTGTAGAAGGAATAATACTTATAAATTCTCGACTAACAATTTATTTTATTCATTCGAATATTTAAATTTCACTACAATTTAATTTTCACCGACTGAAGCGATCCACATAACATACATACCTCTATTACGAGCAGTGGAATCTTACAAAATATCTGCTTTGAGCAGCTCGCGTGTTCATAATAATAGTGATAAGTTTATTCATAAGGCACATAATTTACAGCTATTTTCCAAGACTATTTTTGTATTATAAGCTCACTTGGAGTTTTTTGGAGTGCTTTATACTTTAAAACATTTTAAACTACATTCCAGTAATAATTACCTACCAAACAACTGTGTATTTACTTAAACTAGTAAATAAATACGTTCAGCCAATAATGTTATTATTCTGTGGATTTGATTGAATCCGCAAATAGCTTCCCATGGTTACACGTCAGAGATGGGATTTTTTTAGTGGATGTCGATTGTTTATTTCAAATCGAATGTTTTTTTACACTTGATAAGCTAGGTTTTTGATTGCAACGCAGCTAATGCTAAGTGACGGTGTGATTAATTAAGATAGTATACGCGCCTAGCTTAGGATAGGAAATGGTTCTCAAGT
Source organism: Erannis defoliaria (assembly GCA_905404285.2). Taxonomy (NCBI): domain Eukaryota; kingdom Metazoa; phylum Arthropoda; class Insecta; order Lepidoptera; family Geometridae; genus Erannis; species Erannis defoliaria. Next base: position 11,377,991 of record FR990078.1, read on the forward strand.
GAAGCAGCTGAAAGTAAGCTTTCCTGATAATGTATGTTGCGTGCAGTATAAAACCACACTTAGTATATTTATGTAGGTATTATATTAATATTGTAATTTTGAAAGTTTGTTGGTGTGTGTGTATTCGTTGCATCTTCACGCCAAAACGCCTGAACGGATTCGGATGAAACTTGGAATGGGGTTAGCTTATCCCGGAATAACATATATGGCTTATTTTAATCATCTTCATCACCATTTTTATCATCTCATGGGTGAAACCATGCGGCACAGTTCGTAATTTTATATAAAAAAAGTGCATGAAATAATATAGTGCGTTCCATAGAAAAGGAATTAATACTAATATTCGAAACTTTATATCATCATCATCAGCCCGGAGACGTCCACTGCTGAACGAAGGCCTCTTCCTGAGACCGCCACACTGTACAACAACCTGCCATTTGCATCCACCGGTTGCGCGCGACTTTTACAATGTCATCGGTCCACCTAGTGGGAGGCCTTCCAACGCTGCGTCTTCCGGTTCGCGGTCGCCACTCAAGAACCTTTCTTCCCCATCGGTTGTCAGTTCTTCGAGTGATGTGACCTGCCCATTGCCACTTCAACTTGCAAACCTTGCGAGCTATGTCGGTAACTTTGGTTCTTTCTTCTTTGGATTCTAAACTTTCTTTAACTTTAAATTTCGAAACTTTATATAAGTGCATAATATTTCCATTGTTTATCTATGATTAATTAAGTTGTGTTATTATTTATTTTTACGGAACTGAGTGAAAAGATCAGTTTCTTTGCCTATACGTCAGCCAGAATGAGATTCAACACTTTAACAGTTCTAAACTGCCGCATTGCATTCAGCTTGTCACCGTAAAACAAAAGTAGTTTATCTATTTATATCCAGCAATTTTAATGGGGGATTTTCTGACAGGCTATAATAAAAAGAAGCTCATTGTAGATGGCTCTGACTTTGCGCAGACCAGACGTGACATTTTTTTTATTTTTCATATGCCTTATATAAAAAAATACTAGGCTGTTTCTGACTGCAAAATATAGTCTGCGCTATGTATAGAGTTGAAGAAAACAACTTTTTTTTAAATTGTATTTGTAAAATCGCTCATTGCAGTTCAAAACATAACTATCGACATCGATAGATTTCTTTTGAAACTCGTCACTAGCGGAGGAAATGACATAGTGCGTGATATGCGGAAACGTATTTAATGAAACGCGAGGGGTGCCTGCGTTATGTGTGGGGCCGCACTACTTCACAGTATGGAATAAAAACAGTAGATCAGATTACTGTGTTGCATGAAGATTACTAAGAATAACTTTTGAAGTTATCGTCACGTTTGTTAGTTGCTAAGTTTTACAAATATTTTTGTACGAGTACTTAACTAGTAGCGTAAGCTGAGATTACAAAATTGCTTGTAATTTCTAGAATACTATTTTGAAAATGATGCGTTAGAAAGTTTAGCTTGTTTTTTATTAAAAACCCTTTTTTCCCCTCCCCATCTGTATTTAGATAGCTTATAAATATTTTGATACGTACCTACCATGCCATTTATTTCAATACCATGGTTTCCTGGAAGAGATCGCTATTAGCAATAAGGCCGCCACTTATGGCACTTTATCTTAAGGTTATTGTTTCTATTGTTGTTTTATTTTTGGTGTGCACAATAAAGTGTTTCTATCTATCTATCTGATCTACCCAGTTAGATTTAACAGTACACACTTATATTAATTACTAAGTCAACCAATTTTTTTGAAATGAATATTCGGTCAAACAATATTATTCAACGTGAACAATTATGTGAAATGGTTTTTATAAAATGAATGTTTATTCCTTATAATATTGTAGTAAATAAATATTAGGTTGCATGAAAAATTATGCTAACTAATTTTATATAAACTAAAATTATTTAAAGTGATATTATAGTTGTTATATAAGTTGTTATAAGAAACAAGGGAGAACCGTTTTTATACTGTCATGCACTGATTGCGTTTTTGTGTGAGCAAAGTTACAACATAATTATAATGTTCATCTCTTTCTAGCTTCTTGAAGTTGATTTACTGGACATAATACTGATGCGACACACACATATACATACTCGTGTTTGTATTGTACTGACCCACATGTGGGAGTTGCTATTACGCTTAAAATTGCGGTAAAACGAAATGCTTTGATTAAGTTATTTTAAGAGGAAGTTAGAAATATTCTTAGTCGCGTGTAGTACAATAGCCGAGGTTTAAAAAAAATTGTACTACACCCATCATTAAAATCTCTTTACAAACTCAAAATAATAGCCATTTACTAAGATTTCTTTACAGTACACGATAGCGAAGTAAGTAACTATTATTTTTAATGTGATACACAAACAATATTGAGTGTATTATACATACTCAGCTTACTAGTGAAATTAATATGTAAGTTCTAGTGATTACATAAATTTAATCACTAGTTAGTCCACTTTATGTGTACCTACTCTAAATACTGTTATTTTTTCTTAAAATGAAGCGAATATACTCATCTGCTGAATCAGAATGTAAGAGTTAATAATCCGTCTGATGCTGCGATGAAAATATAGGGTATATCCCCGATTGCCGCTCAAAAATGACACCGTCAAAACAAGGCAAAAATAAGCGTAATATATGCCTTGTTTTGCTATCAGTTACGTGTGACCGCGCCAATCGTGTGACGTTCTGTAGCACGAATTGTGTGTATATCGAATTTTTTACACGGTCACAAATGTTTTAAACGCTATAACAGGGTGTTGAGGTTCATTATTAAAATGAAACATTAGCCGCTTGTGGAATATTTTTATATTAACTGGAGAGGTATTACTTATACCTGTAAAAGTAAGTATTGGCACGGGGACCCTTTTTTGGTCAGATTTTCATAGACTGTATATCTACAGTATTTATTTATTTATATTATTGAATAGGTACAGTTACAGACTAAAGACTAAGCTAGCATAGCAAGCGTCCCCACGGCAAACCCTTTCTATTTTTGTCCTTCAGCAGTGGACTTCTTTTTTTTTTTTTCTATGGCAACAATTGTCAAGCCATGGCAGAGGCCTTTGGGCTTAGATTATCTGGTTGCACGGTTTGTAACGCAATCTGAAGCCAAATGGCGTCGATTAATAGATCGATTTCAGTAAAATTACTTGAAATGTAGTAACTCGAGTTACATGGCAACTTGTCTAACTGTAAAGGGCTTGTCTAAGGTTTGGGAGGCAAATTAACTCTGACACTAGAATTAGCTTGCTTTTTACAGTTCTTTTGATCGTCCATCTGGGATTTCAGTAACACGGAACTAAACTCGCATTTAAAAATAACAATAGAAAATTCACCTCTCTGATGTTTAGCACACCTTTTAAGATGAAAGTACGAACAATACCAAACACATCCTGCTTTCTTGCTTTCGAATGTGCTAATGGATAAGCTTCATTCACACATCATGCGCTTTAACGAAGCGATAATGAAGTAAATCTAAGTTTCTCAGATTATAAAGTTGTATCAGATTATGGCTTTCAAATATTATTTTAAATAATCATACGCTTAAAAAAAAACAACCGACTTCAACTTCGAATACCTGGATGACATCTGCATTCTTTCTATTAATTTTGATTTAAAAACCAAACTACTGAACCGATTTTGATAAAATTAAGAGTAATCGAGTAAGCTACATTAAAAAAAAATAACAAGTCGATCTGAGAACCTCCTTTTTTGAAGTCGGTTGAAAAAACATCAAATAGCATTTATTTTCAACCGACTTCAAAAAAGTACTTCACTGGTGGTCCCATATTTTTTTATCGAAATCGGTTGAGTAGTTTAATTTTTAAATCAAAATTACTTGAACATATGAAGATGTCATCAAGGTACTAAGTATTCGAAGTTGAAGTCTGTTGTATTTTTTTTTAAAGCGTATTATTATATTATTTATTTTAAGGAGAGTTTCCCCGAGTTTTTAACACGTTAGTTACTGCAGCTACAGTCCATCTTCTGTCTAATGCTGTACTGGATAAAGTCACATTCACATAAAATTGAGCGAAGCAATAATGTGGCGATTGCAAGTTGGAGCGAGGGTTCTATCGTATTTTGTGTTATTTTTATTAAATAAATACAATATATTATGAAACCTGACGTGGTTTTGACACATTTTTGTTTTATTTATACGAGAATACTCACGTTTAATTAAATCGGATACTCCGACTATAGTTTCGATCACATCCGGTGACCTTTTTCAAAGAGTGAAAACAGAGCCCGACGTGCGTGCAGCTGCGTCCTGCTTAGCACCCAAGGTCACCGGATGTGATCGAAACAATAGTCGGAGTATCCGATTTAATTAAACGTGAGTATTCCCGTATAAATAAAACAAAAATACAATATAAGTAGGTTTTCTGTGAGATTTTATAAAATGATTTTATAAATAGCTACAAAACAAGACACATAACTAATACGTTACTTCGTCATCAGCCATAAAACGTCCACTACTGGAGGAAGGCCTCGCCCTTAATAGAGGCGTGTTGCCATAATCCCCACGCTTGGCAGGCGGCTTGGGGATCGCAGAATGCTCACCACCGTTAACCAAAAAGACGCTGCTGCCCGTCTTCCGGTGGGTCTGGTTGCAGTTTAAGGACATAACCAGGTCCACACACATACGTTACTTATTCTTTTAAAAGTAAGTAAGTAAAGTAAGTAAGTAAGTATTCATTTTGAGTATCCCAAATATATTTTATACGTTAAATACTGAGTTAAAATAGGTACGTTACGCCAATTATAATAATTAAATTTAAAGTCACTATGAATCACAGAAAAGCCAAGGCCTTTACTTTACTCTTGCTACGAATGTTAGCAGTGTGTCATATACAGAGCTTATCTCTGCGCAAATCACAGCCTGATGATACGCTAGATTTATGATAGTTCATAAAGTTTTCCAGCCTGCTTGTTTAACTTTGCTTTATTAAATGTTGCACAGCGCACGTCTCTAGATACTGTGACGGTGATATGAAAAACATGTTTTGTGAGAGGTATAAAATGAGGTATTTTTGTACTCGGGGAATTAATTTTAAGACCGTAATTTTATCATCTTATTTTTAACCATCCAGGCCATCGATTCGATGGCAGGTTGTCGTACAGTGTGGCGGTCTAAGGGAGAGGCCTTCGTTCAGCAGTGGACGTCTCCGGGCTGATGATGAGGCCATCAATTAGAAAAAAAACATTACAAACTATGTTAGAAATGCTTTAAGATAGATTTTGACGAAATTAATAATATAATAAAAAAATAAAACACTTGTTAAATTTCATCATTTTGGTCGATTTTGAAGGTTTTAGTTGACAGAACTAAACTTACTAAAGGATTGCTGTCCTTAGCTAACATGTCTGATAAAAAAGTGACAGTGATATTTTAATTAGTTTAGATCTGTCAACTGAAGGCTTCAAAATTGTCCACAGTATCACCTTACATAGTGAAATATTTTCAAAAGCTCAAATCGGTTTTATACTATCTAGACGATAAAATATATGATATAAAAGAGATTTCATTGCCAAATTGTATTACGAAGATTGAATTTCTGTTCCATAAGAAAGATAAGGCATAGTTTCCAAAAATAAACACAACAGGGTCTCCACAAATTCCCAAAGCATATTGCGAAATTGGTTTGTGTCGAATTTCTACGAACAGTTGACACAGTTTATAAGCGAATGTAGTTACAATTATTGCTTAAATAGCTTCAGGGCAAGCCTATAATTAGGGGATCGGACCACGGGAGACGGTTATTTGAAACATTTCTATCGATTTACATGCTGTGTTTCGCCCCTAGGTACTCTCGTGGTAATTTTAGACCGGTAATTTTCACTGCAGAGGTTGGGGGCCTTTACTGGATCTTATTACTTGAGATAAAAGAATAGGAGATATTAATCTTAAATAATTAATATTTTTAGGTACAATATTGTGTTCGTTTACACGTTTTTAGATTTTTTCTGCGTTTGTATACTTAATGCAAACGTAATACTAATAAGTTATTAGCTACTAAGTTACTAACGAGTTTTAGGTAATAATTACGTGTTGTTTACTGGTCGCCTGAAAATGATTTCTAATTAGCAAGTACCCTGCAAAAACACTACTAAAAGGTTATTTTAAAGGCAATGTTACGAGACGAGCAAAACGTGCGCCTGTGGGCGAGCATCACGCCTAGTCATAATAGTACCAGAATTGTGAAATTGCAAACAAACTCCTGCGTGTTTGAACATTTAAAGCATTCGTAGTTTTATTACTATTACTAAGATCTATAATTAGGATCTTTTAAGGTATTTTTTTATATTTTTGGTTCTTTTCCTTTTTTTTTAGGATTTTTTTTTGGGGGACATCTTTTTCTTCTGTTGTAAATTCTTGTCTGTAAGTATCTAAGTATATTCAAGCCAAAATAAATAAAAAATCACATCACATTTAAATCATAATTGTAGAATAGGTAAGCTAACTAGTCGTTAGCTCTCACACTTTCAATACGGCCAGCAGCTATTCACTATGATATTATTGGGCCCGATTAACGCAAGGTCTTTGTTATCGTCGGTTAATTATGTACAGATGAAATTGTTTGGTGGTATAATTAGAGCATGTACGTTGGTAATATGGGAAATATGAAGCGCTGTTTGCTTTAGATATTATTACACGGACACCGGTTCTGGTTCTAGTGATACTCGGTCCTAATTAAGTGTAGGTTAGCAGTGGTTAACTTTATAGGGAAATATGAAATTGGATTTTTGGTTATTATCTGTGACGCTGAGTAGGTTCTCGTGTGTGTGTTAATAATATAAGTTTTCTTGAAATATGCGATTTAATAATATAAGTTTGCTTACTTAAATGCTGAATATAATTCAATTTCTTCTATAAAAAGGGTTTTATAATATGGAAACTGAGGTGGTCTTGACACATTTTGTTTTATGTATACGGGAATACTCACGTTTAATTTGAAAATTGGATACTCCGACTATAGTTTCGATCACATCAGGTGATCTTTTTCAAAGAGTGAAAACAGAGCCCGACGACACCAAATATTTATTTCAGAAATGATAGGTAACTGAAAATGAGGCTAATAATATCTACTAACAGTTATTATTTCAATAATTTTCTCTTAAACCGACCACCAAGACCGTGTGAATAACAAATAAAATTAATGAACAACAAACCCATGATTCGAGCAGTAATAATACCCATTACGGTCTTTAGTAAAAAATAATTCATAAAACATGTGCCATTGCCATAAACGGGTGGACTGCAACAAAATATTAAAGTGTAATAAATAACAGCACACCCCTAATTTTAGCCTTTGCTGCGCGCACGCACGCTTAACTTGATTTGTACTTCGCACAACCCTACGCTTAAACTTTATCAATTCATTGTCACCAAACGCAGTACAGTGTACAATTATTATGACCCCGCATGTGTCAGTAAAAAACACAAAGAGATATTCGAGATTATTACATCTTTCCACGTTTAATTGTACACAATGGTTAAACAACAAAAGCCGATGCCGGCATTTGTAACAGTTGCACTCAAATTCAATCTAGTCGAGCGCATAGAGAGAAACATTCGTTGCGGCAACGATTTTCTATATCAAAATTTGAATGATAAAAGTTAGAAGAGTGACGCTCAGCGCGCTCTAGCATGTGAATAAATGAAGATATATTAATCCAGTTGGGGTTAAATTGTTATTAAAACTATGATTAATGATTGGTGTTAATGGAGCTCAGATTAAGGAGCGGGCTCACGCAACTATGCTCGAAATTAACGTCGGTTACTACGTGTCATAGTGTGGATTTATCTTCATCATATAAACGTTAGTTCCGATCACGTAATTATGAGGTTAACAGTAACTGGTAATACTGATTTAATTGGGCATCACATAACTTTCGTTTTGTTAAATTATGGTGAGTTACAATTAAGTAAATATAACTGGTAATCATTGTCATCATCATTGTCAGTTTATTCAACTACCTGCAGAATATAAGCCATCACCCTCTCTCGACAACCTTTCATAATATCTCAAATCATCATGTTCATACAGCTAACTTATACATACTGATATAAGACCACTGTTAACGGTTAAATAGAGTGAATAATTGTAAATAAGTCGCCCCATTAAGGGGAAGCCATTGACCAGCCGTAGACGTCTTCTGATGTGATGTGAAATAAGTCGTATTTTTGTATTTCTTGGTACTAGTTTGCTTTTGACTACCATTATGCCTGATGTCAAGCGTAGATGCGGTCTACGATGGAGCACGCCTGTCCAGAAGAAACCGATTCACTCGCGACTTGAAGACACCCAGGTTGTAGATGTATCGGGAAACACCCAGTCGTGACGCATGAATAATTATTCAAATGCTTATCAACTCTTTGATAATAACTACTCTTCGTTTGATTATTAATTTAGTTAGTCAGAAAAATGTTTTTCTTAACCATACGATCAAAATAAAAAATATTTAACAAGAAAGCATTATTTACCGGTAAACACCCAAACAGTAGTAAAACACACTACCAAATTACTACCAAGAAGGTAAAAGATGTAATTCCTTAGATCAACAATCTAAAGGAACGTAAAGACAAACCGAAAGCGATTGCTGAGAAATTTATATGGATAGCAAACATCATAGCTAGAGAAGCCGGAGTACGGGTAAGTATGTTGTATCAAGTCATTATTGCTAGAATTTCATTCTACATCCAAGTTTAACCGCCTGTTGGTATACAAACAGAATTATCCGCTTTCATTGCCCGGGGTGGCTGGTTCCCTTCGATTTTCTATGATAAACAAACTTACATCGGTGTAAGGTAAACACGCTCGTAAATTTTACTACATCGAATCGCGGTTCCGGGAATCTTTCGAATCAAATTTTCCCACTTTCTCATCTTTGCGTCTTTCAATGTTATATTCACTTTCCACCGAACAAATGGAACCAATGTATTCAAATAAAGTTACAACAGTTTCAGTTTCTTTATTTTTATTGCGTTTGTCTCAGTGACAAACTGAGTTTTGATTCCAATAAGTAGGTAACACCTGTACGAATAATAATAATGATTATGTTTGTAGCAGTAGCGTATCTTAATAATGTAAAATGAAACATTGTAGCTCATACAACAATTCCAAAAATTAGGAGATTCAGTTATTTTTTTATGCGGTGGAGGTACGAGGCGAGGTAATCGTTTACTTGGGGCCTTATTATAGTATCTTATGCAAGAGTTGCGCAAGCGAGCGGAGCCGACCTTCGAACGTATTGTTTGAAATAAGGTTCAATATCGTTCGAAAATCGGCTCCGCTCGCATACGAAAATTTTGGTATGATTCAAAAATAAGGCCCCTACTGGTAAGCATCACGCCTGCACATAACAACAGCAGTGACAGCTGCGAACAAAATCCTGCGCCGCACTGCACTGCGCTCGTAACCCAAAAATATTAGGTAATTGTCAACTCTCTTTATGTCTTGTAATTTATCTGGTAAACTTTAAACTTCAAAACCGAACACACACAATAACGCCTGCTTACTACAGCTAGGTGGTTGAATAACTGACAATGGTGTGGCACTTCCCCAGGCGGACTCTACAATAGAGTCCTTCCACTACCGGAACTCTGAATATAACATTTAATATTATTCTTTAAGAACACTTAAATAATTTTGAATACTTATCTTTGCTTTTAAATCAATAAATTTGACAACTGCCTATTATTCTGAACCCTTTTATTGGCACCCAGTATGTCACATTACCCATTTTACCAATCAAATTGTATAAATTGAAAAAAGCGCATGGCTCGAAGCGTGACAAATCGAATTTTGTTAATAAAATTAGCATAATCAATACGCCGAAGTCATTGACAGACCCCCTGCATGTTGTATACCCGATGAAGGTAAAACCACACTAAATCCAGAAATATACTTACGAGTACATCGCCCGTTAAAACCTGATAATCATTGTTTTAAACACAGGATTCAAATTATGCGACCAAGATTGTTTTTAAATTACATGTCTATTTATCTCATTTATTTATTTTAAGTAAGTGGGCAGGCATGATGCTTACCACCAGACGAACGTCTTGCACTTCTCTTGCTCTTTAATATTATAAGTTGTAATTAGTTTGTAATGAAAAATAAATTATTATTATTATACACGTTAAATACGTTTAATTTCTTAGTTAAATTGTTATTATAGTATTTTATATTAAATTATTTTATATTATTATTCTACAAAACTGTTGCATTAAAAGAGCTATTACAAACATATGCGCAGTTGCAAGATTTTCGTCGTTAAAATATTATACGAGTACATTGCTTTAATGTCTATACTAACCATATCATAAAAAATATCCTTTATTTTTTTCATCTTCTTAAACAATAATAGAGTGAATTTAAGGTCATTTACTTATTTATTTAGTGATCATCATTGTCCTGATGTTTATTTCAGTAAAAACACTAAGAGACTTGATTTGAGAGCACTAATTTGCAAATTCTGATGAATATAAACCACAAAAAAAATTGGTTGCCTCTAAGAATATCTTGTACTTTCATAATAATAGAATTATTATGATCATGCTTATGAAAACCATTAAGAACGCAATTAAATAGGAAAGGAGTATTTTTGGTAACTCATCACATTGCTGTGATATTAATTCTGTCGCCCGTCACACTCATTTCGAAAGACGGGAACAAACACAATATCGCATCACTAGAGTAGCTCGATAAACAGCTCGTCCTAGTGCAGCTATACCATAAATGCATTTTAAATTTATATAGCGCAGTTACGGGCCAAAAACGCGGTTTATGGCCAATATTCACAAGTTTACATGTACTTGATGTAGGGAATTGATATTATGCAATACTTAATGCAAATTTATATGATCGCGATGCCATCAAAATTTTTATAGTAAGCTGGAAAACAGCTATTATAAAATCATAATAATAATTATACGTATTTGTGAGTATATTAATGTTAAGTAAATTGAAAATGGAAAGTAAGTAAAGTATGTAAGTATGTGTGTGTATGTATGTATGTATGTATGTACGTAGTATGTAAGTAAGTAATATCTTCAATCCTTTTTATTAGGGTCCAGGAATAACGGCAGTGCAGCACGACAGTAGCGCGCTATTTTCATTCTTCCTTAAGCTAATTCGTTTATCTAAATCACAGAAAAGCGAAGGCCCTACTATTAAAATAAATAAATAAATACCGGACGACATCGGTCGACATTTTTCACACAGCGCCGTCTAGACTCAAACTAAGCAAAGCTTGTAATATGAAAACCAGATAGCTGATAGATTACTTAAATACTTTTTTTTTGTATATACATACTTGTAATACATACTACACCCAGACAGAGAACAAACATCTATGTTCGTCACATAAGTGTTTGCCCTGGGTGGGGATCGAACCCACGCCCTACAGCTCTGAAGGCGGACATGCTACCAACTGAGCTATAAGGTATTACTTCTCTCTTCAGTGATCTAAGTGGCCAGTCAGATAGTTTCATTTTATACACTGAAAGCGTGAACTTCAATTGGATATCAGGCTTTTGAATACTTATCTAAAGTCAGTATTATCTAATCCCATGTAATTAGATTACACTTATAAAAACTAGGCCTTACCATACAGTTTGTCAATGCAATAAAAGAGACCTATAACTTCTTGCCTTGTCACCCTAGCTCAATTCATTCAGTACAAGTCTAGCTGGAAGCCTTGTAACTAAGATAGACGTGTTGTCCATGAGCTGGCATGTATCTTGTTAGGATCACAAAACGGCCGGTGTTTCGACTCTGGCATTGTTTCAATTACTCCTCAGGTCTATAGTGAACAGCTGGGCATAATAGAATTTCCGTAGTAACAAGACAAGATTTAACTAAATAGATATTCTAAATCATAGAGGTAGGTAACCTACCTCTATGTTCTAAATACAAATAAATAAATAAATAAATATTGGGGGATATTTTACACACAGCGCCATCTAGCCCCACACTGAGCAAAGCTTGTATTATGGAAACCAGATAGCAGATAGGATACTTATATAATTCTGTTTTCGTAAATACATACTTATAATGCATACTACACCCAGACACAGAACAAACATCTATGTTCGTCACATAAATGTATGCCCAGGGTGAGAAAAAAAAAAAATTACTTATTCATTTTGCTCTCCCAATTAGGTCTTATTTTGATTTGATTTAAGCTGAAAGCCGTGAAAATTTTCAAAACCTACAAACAGAGAATAGATTATTATTAACTAGGTACCTACTTGACTTGTTTCACAAATATTGCAAGGAACAGCAAAACTTACATCTTAACAACATCTTACAACGAAAACAACACAACAGCTCGGCACATCTTGTACAAGTCCCACAAATTCAAGTTAACTGACCTAATAAATTTATCTTGCCATAACTAGCTATATTACTGAGTTATGCTCGCGCCAGTCCGCAACTGTTTCCATTGTCGGTTCACTATTTATTGACTTATGAGTTAATGCATATGCATGGAGTATTTGAGTCTAATTTGAACTAAGGCACTGGACGTATTGGCAGAAATTATATGACTGACTAGCTTTTGCCCGCGGCTTTGCCCGCGTAGTAATGTTGAATACTGGAATTCGGTTAAATCGGGGCCCAACTCAATTGAATCACTAAAATACGTATATTATTGCATTTTTTCCAAGCCGCTTGCAAGTCTTTAAGTTTTCTTGAGGATGACCAAATTTGGCACGTCGCGTTTGCAATACTTACTTCAAAACAAAGCCGTCTTGTTGAATTTTAAACAGACAGACAGATGGACATGACAAACTTATAAGAATTCCTCGTAGTACTACGGAACCCTAAAAATGTCTGCTAATGACGCTATAGTTGCCGGGGCCTTTGACCCGAAAGATTACAATATTTCTTTGTAGACAACGTTTTTGATTTTTTTGTTGGAAGGTGCTATAATAGCCAGGCTTTCAGGGGAGCTAACTCGCGAGCAAGCCACATAGAACTGACCATGCGAAAAACAGTCCTGCCTTAAATCAATACCAGCGTATTTTAAAGTTTGACCCTGAGCCTTATTGATGGTCATGGCAAAACAAACTTTTAGAGGAAATTGAAGCCTTTTGGAGTCATAAGGTAAGTAAGTAAGTAAGTAAGTAAGGGAATCATGGGAATACGCGGCACAAACACTGTTTCGCCATGGGCACACCCAGTCAAAATGATAGCCTCAACCAGATTACGATGCAGCATTTTTACTTATAACCTGGTTCCATTACACAATTTGGGTGGTCTTAAATTCCGAAGGAGCATGACGGTACCTTTCTTCAGGATAAGCCTCTGATATGGTAGCCCCGCTGGTCTTAATGAATTTAAAAACTCAACTGGATAGATTACAGCATCATCATTATTGCATACCGTATCAACAGAGTCAATGAAATGAAATAAGCTTAAGCAGAAAAAGTATGATAACAAAGAACGTAAAAAGATTACCAAAATATCGCAAGAATTACGAAACTTCGATAAAATACAGTGCTGCACTGATCGCTTAGGTAGACTCGGTGTGGGTTGGAGTGGGGCACGCTCGAGGTACAGCGCGTCATACTCGGGTTTTACGAGTAACGTATCTGAGCCGACGCGGGATGGACGTTTCGAAAGCGCTGTGCTTGGTGCGTGCACCGGATCAAGTACATGTGTTTAAAATATTTATCTTCTTACGCATAAACACTCGATTAGCTAATCTATAAATATAACAAATTTTTTCAATTGAAAAACTGACCCGTGGCCTTCCAGTTTTGAAATTGTTTGAAAATTCTGAAACATGTTTATGTTTATTTTATCTTATCCCTTAAGTCAAAAAACTTAACAGCCTTAAATGAATGGTTTCGGCAAAATGGTATTTTAATGATACATTGAACCCGTTGCGAATTTTTCAAAATCGTTGCTGAGTGTGCGTTTCTCTGCATCAGCCCTTAACACTAATGGTATATCGGCCTACCCTGATTGGGCCATATTCACTACGCTGGCCCAGTGCAGGTTGGCGGATTCACATACACTATCGTATTTCTTTTCCTGAAATATGAAGGTTTCCTCATGATGTTTTCCTTCACCGAAAAGCCAGTGGTATTATCCATGCGTAAGTTTCAAAGAACTAATTGGAACGGGCTCGCCCGGGTTCGAACCCGCGACCCCAAGAATGTGAGTCGAGCTTGATCTCACTGAAGCTACCACAGCTTGAGCTGAGTGTAAGTTTACACCACTCAAAATTTAGTTTAGGCATTTAAAAGTAAGTTAATTTAATATTAAAAATTAATTTAGCAGCTTAGGCTGTACAGTATCTATAATAATTATGTACGTCAAACAGACGTCTGCGTGGACCTACAAAAAAATAGCCTATGTCCGTTTTTGAACCTTATGCTATAACTACCTATCCAAAAATGCAGCTCCATCTGTTCAGCCGACCAATAAATACGCCCATCCCCGTCCCCATTCCCAGCCTCATCCCTATAAGCGCCCCCTTCCCCATCCCCATCCCGATACCAAATGTCATTTTAATATGAACACGCCCATCCCCGTCCACATCCCCGTTCCCTCTCTCATCCCCATCCCGAACCCCATCCCATCCCCACCCCCATCCCGATTTCAACTTTCATCTTAATATGGACACGCCCATCCCCGTTCCCAGCCTCATCCACATCCACATCCCATCCCCACCTGTCCCCACCAAATCCCCACCCCATCGTCACCCATCCCCACCCATCCCCACCCACCCCCACCCCATCCCCATCCCCATCCCGATACCAATTGTAATCTTAATATTAACATGCCTATCTCCGTCCCGTCTCCGTTCCCAGTATCATCGCCACCCCCACCCCCACCCCCATCCCCACATCTATCCCCATCCCTATACCAAATTTCATTTTAATATGTACAGCCGTTACAAAGTTAAGGAGAAACAAACGTACTATCACTAAAACTTAGTTTTTTTTTTTATACTAACGGGAGCTGATTTTGAAAAAACTGTGACACCAGTATCTTCTTATTTTTATAGTAGAATACGTATACCAAGTTTTGTATCAATCGAACCAGAGAATAAAAAGTTTCATACAAACTTTAACACCCCATTTAACCCCCTTCGGGATTGATTTTCGAAAAATCCTTTCTTAGTGGGCGTTTACACCTCTCCAAAAACATACCCTCCAAATTTCAAGTCTCTACGTTTAGCGGTTTGGGCTGTACGTTGTCTATATGTCAGTCAGTCAGTCAGTCAGGACAAAGCCTTTTATAGTTATAGATAGATATTCAAGTCGGTCGAGGTAGAAATCCAATATTGCTCGTCCGGGCCCATTAATTTATTAGCCAGTACCAATAAGTTCATAGGTCTTTCCCTCGTTATTTGTCTTATACAGCAGCGAATAAGGCCTTTTAAGAACAATATCTGATACAGTCTGTGTGTAATCTATTTCGATCCCAATCAGCATACTACTAGAATGTAAGAGAGTGTGCAATAATTGCGGATAACAAATTTACGTGCTATGATAATTTATGGATAAAATTATTTTATTTTGACTAAAATCCATTGATGGATCTTTTTGCACCCTTTTCCATTTTGTCCACTTTATTTATTTATCCATAATTTTTTGCAAAGCGTTTGTAAAGTTATAGTATTACAAATATGGTCTATTGTTGGGTACTTATTGATAGTATTTTTTATTATTATTGAAAATCAGTATACGTTTGATGGTGTCACGGAAAATAATAATAATAAATATTGGGGGGCATTTTACACACAGCGCCATATAGCCCCATACTAAGCAAAGTTTGTATTATGGAAACAAGATAGCTGATCGAATACTTATATACAATTCTTTTTTGTCAATACATACTTATAATACATACTACACCCAGACACAGAATAAACATCTATGTTCATCACTTAAATGTTTGAAAATGAAGCACTCCACTCTTGTAATACTTCGATTTACTATAATCTAGCCCTTAGTTAAGTTAAATTAAGCTAAAGCTAATTCTACCATACTTTTAAATTAAGTTCGATTACAATAAATTTACTTCAAATGTAATTTTAACCTTGTGTTCTTTCAAAAGTCTTGTAGGTATTTTTATTTATTTGAAAAAGGATTTTTGTTTCAAGTAACTTAAGGGGTTGTTCTTAAAAGTTTAGTCATACTTCGTTTAAAGGGTGGTAGAATTAGCCCCGTGTCTCGGTTTTAGATGATTAAGAAATAAATTTATTTTACTTATCAAAAAGACCTGTCATATCGAGTATGGAAACGCGCCAAGTCTCTTCCTTTGCTGTTTAGATGAAGATACATGCCTATGCTAAATCACACGTTGCATTATTCAAAACAACACAACCACTAGCAGTTTATTCTATTTCGGTGCACATAAATAGTTTGAAACGTTTCCCACAAACTTTTCAGTGTAAAGTTTCACGTGGATGATATTTTCGTTGCCTTGGCTAACTGGCTGAAATAAGGCCATTTCACATGGTAAAAGAAAAATGGCAATGAAAAAAAAACTGCATAACAATTGTTATTTTTTAAACTTTTACTTGACTGAATGAAGAAAGGCCAGTTGCCAAATTTATTTAACTATACTTTGTTTAACTGTTGAATGAATATTTACGAAATTTTATGAAAGCGCAAAAGTAAAAAAAAACTTGTAGGTAAATAAATTATTTAACAGTTCTTGTATGTTAAGAAGTATGCCATACTAGGCAATGGTATAATATTTTTACCGTGATCGGTCAAACTGTCAGTTCACACCAGATTAACGGTAGTAAAACACCTACCTTGAAAATATTAAAATAGAAAATAGATATTACCAAACTAGATAAGGTAAAACTGTTAAAGAAAAAATGGAAAACTTATGAGATAGCTAGTGTAAAGCTTCCTTTACGCACCGCATAGTTAACTATGAAAAGAACATTTTGAAAGAGCAACATATCTGTCCGTCAAACATCTAATTTCGTATTTTCGTTTTGAGTTGTAAGCAACGTGAGAGCTGCTGAAATAAAAATAGAAGTTAGTCTGAATAATAATACAAGAATCAACCAAGTTGAAAGCACCTTTTTAAAAACGTTTCCTATTTTATTTAACTAAAACGTAATACAGAGATATATCCTAATCTACTTCACCTTTTACACAAAAAATTACATTGCCAATTTATAAAACTATGTTATAGAATACTTAGGTAGTGTTGCAAATCTAATTTGAGACCCTACGATTCCTACCTCAGGGCAGCTTTAAAAGGAAAAGTCAATAGGAGTCTGAGTAGCGATTGCTTTTTTAATGATTCTTATTATCCATTTTAACACACACGAAGAGGAACAATTCAGGTTTAACAAATACAGTAACAGTCGGTTGCCGTTTACAGTTTTCTTAGGTCTATGATAAAAATAAGGTTAAGGTAACCTAGGTTCTTAGCGACTAGGGTTACAAAATATTCCTACTTGATGCCAACGTGGTGAGATGGACAAAGAGACTAACCCGGCTAGCGGACGGGAAGTCGAGGTGCGTAGGCTAACTCCTAACGTGCTCGAACCTTCGCGAATGTTCGTAATTAAAAAGAAAAGAATGGGCGCCACCTGTCGATCCGTAGAGACAGGAGAAGTTACTTGGGGTTGTCCACGAGCGCGCGGGAGCGGGCGCTCGTAGCTGAAGTGGGGTGTCGCCGTGACGACACGCGGTCACGGGCGGCACGCGGTGTACGGGCTCGGAGCCGGCGTGCTGCAGCCGCGGAGCACGCGCCCGGTGAAGTGCCGGGGCGCGAGTCGCGAAGCGGCGCGAAGCGGCACGAAGCGACGCGGCAGCCCCGAGACGAAGTCCGTACACGGCTTGTACCGACCATCATAAAAAAACCCTGGAAAGCACGGGGGCTCCAGTTAGATTTAGTTAAAATAGATCCACGGCGGAGGTACGCGATAGCGGTAGCGTGGCCTGGAAGAGGTTTCGCCGGCCTAGCCGCGTGGCAGGATTGCTACGTTCACGACTGCACTAGTTTTCCGAACTTAAACGGGGAGGAGATCATCCGCACTGATCAAGGATAAACTGTGGGTACTTACCGTTTAAACGGGTTGGAAGGCACGCGTGCGAAGCGAAGTCAGGACGCGGCTCGGTCGGCTCAGGCCGTCGGGTAGGCTGTAAAATAAATTGGGGAAGTTAGCAGGGCGTTTGAGGGGCGACGTGGCACCGCGGTTAGTCGGCGATCCTCACCTGGGGCAACCCCAAAATACTGTAGGGAAGGCCCGGGACCACAGTCGTTCGTGATTGTTGCGAAGTGCGTTGCAATCAAGGCATCGCCTACCTGGGGGACAAATGATCACAATCTTAAGCCCGGACCAGGAATGGAAAAGATGGCACTTCACGCAACCGATGAAATAGAAGGGCCTAGTTACCTGGACTTTCCGGACCTCGGGGCTTGATTTGGCAGGCGATGACTCGCAGGAATGCAGAAATAGGTCGACAAATTCTTGCCGCGAGCTATTTATAGACTTGCAATCCCAGGGTTGTCTGCTCCGCTCAACTTAAACTCCCAATGTTTCACGTAACCCGCGTTCAGTAGAATTCACACACGGCGCGACCGATTTGGAAGAGAGTGGGTCTAAAAATTCTCCCTATCACCGCCGACAACGAGAGGGAAGCGAGAAAATTAGACGGTGATCTTTCCTGTGGGTTTTGTTTTGGGAAAAACTAATTTCTCCCATCCAATGTTCCCACTTGTAACACTTAGGTCTGTCAGGTGTCAACCCGACAGACTGTCGGTGTCAATCTGACACTGACAGACGGTAAGTGTGAAGATGGTTGAAAAAAATATATGTCGGCCGGTCCCTCACGGCTTTTGGCCGAATCGGCCGTGTCTCCGGTGTTGTAGAAAAACGCGGCATATTCAAAAAGCAGGGCGTAACAGTAGTTAATATAAAATTGCGAAGTTTATTTAGTGTCCGATCACTAGAAGCTGGGCTACCGTAGGTGCTCAAAGGGGAATAAAATCAGATTATTTGTTGTTCCTATAATAGCACCAAGCCAAAATGTTGATTGGTGCTATTTTGGGAATAGGCTAGATGCTCTTTTCATTGGTGCTCTAGAAATTGGTGTTTAAACGGGAATACCCCAAAACTCTTGAATTTGCAAACCGATAGATACTATTACGTAAATTAAATTAAAAGTATAAAGATAATGTTCAAATTACAACATGTTGGCAGCTAATCTCGCGCTCCGGTGGCATTGCCATATTAAATAATAATTATTATGACTACAAATATATTTTTTTAATCTTACGTGAGTCTTACGTTGCACTTGCACGTACGTTTTACGTTGCGTTGTCTTATAGGATAGTTGTTGCGTAGACTAAAATGTATTTAAAACTCATGCCTGACAAAGAAAAAAGCTTAGACACAAATAATTATCCATCAACGTCTGATTTCCACATTATTTTCTCAAAATATAGTTATGATATTCGCGAAAACACCATGTAAGTACTAAACTAGTTATTCTTACCATTTGCAATAAATTACCTCATCCATAGACCAAAAAACTATCAAAACCCCGACGTGTCGCTTTAATTCAAATGAATCAAAGCACCCCAATCATTAAACTTGCACATAAATAAATAAATACCAAACGTAGGGGTAAATGTGGGGATGTAAGTAAACTCGCATAAAAAAACTATTCGCAGCACTGCTTTTGGGGTAACTAGATGTGGCATATGCTTACGCTGTTTTACGCGCGTTGGGTTCTGTTATCCGTCCTTGGAAACGGTCACCGAATGTGATCGATTTTTTTTCCTATTTTTATAATTATATTTGGTATTTATTACCTATTAAGCCGACAGGAGGCAATAATAAGAATAATAATAGTTCTCATTATTTTAAATACCTTAAAAAAATCCCAAAAAAAATATTAGCTGTTCCTTATTTCCTCTGTGTGTTCTATAGCTTTTGTTGAAGGCGAAATATATTTTTGTATGGAACAGCAGATTATATTTTCGCAAACTCAAGGTAGGCGCCGTAGTAACAGTTGCTTAAAATTATATAATACTATGACCTTATAAGGATGGTTTCAAGTATTGTAATTATTTTATTTGAAATATACTTTTTTTTTAAATATATTTTTGGTTTTAGTTTTATTTTATTTTTGAACTTACTCAATTAAAACAAGTAGAATAAAAGAAATGTAACTATAAAGCCACAGTAAAACTATAAGTAATATAATTGTATTGTAATAATAATTGTGTTGATATATTTGTTAAGTAATTTTACTGTCATTACATTACAAAAAACATCCAGCAAAACATAGGACACTACTCGTATTCTACACTACTACAGGTACTGTCGCGCCCAACACTTCATGACATCGTAAATCGCGAATCATAAAGCCGACCACCAGCCATATCACTAAAATTAAACATTTAATGAGCAAATGAATTACCAGCAGTTATGGTACGTTATGACCTCTACGCGAGTTACATATATTTTTATTATCACAGCCATGAGCGCTACACCGGCTATTCATTTATTAGGACTGACAGCGAATAGGCATGATGACAGTACTTAATAATCAAAGAAACAATGGTTTTAGAGAAAAATATATGATAAAAGGACTCATAAAAATGACCCATTTTTATTAAAAACATTGAGATCGATAAGATTTTCAATAAAATAAAAGTACAAAATACTGCAATCGGCCATATTAACTCAAACGCCAATCAGAGCGAATGACGTCACACCATAGTAACCCTCACCGTGTTGTATGAACTTTTGGTTGTAATTACGCGTTTTGATTGATTTCTGTATCGTAAAATTACCTAATTGAGTTGTTGTTTATTCGTAGGCTTGTGGTAAAATCAGAAAATCCAAGAATCGATGTTGGAACAAGGTTTTATTAAGGCAAATACCTCTAATTTGCCCAGAATTGATGTGTTGATGTTGGGATAGTTTCTTGCACCCAATAAAGACTTTATCTCATCTGAATTTCGTAGTGTGAAAACATCCTTGTAAGTACACTTTTATTCATATTTAGTGCATATAATTAAACTAACGCAAGCTTTTTTAACACTGGATGTCATAGGCTGATTTTGAGGTTAGCTAACTCACATCTACAGAAGGCTTCATGTTTCCTACTGTACTATTTTTATTGCTAAGTACCTACTAACCTCATCAAAAGCCAGAAGACGTCCACTGCTGGACGAAGGCATCCCTCTTAATAGCGATTAGTTGCCATAATCCCCACGCTTGGCAGGCGGCCTGGGGATCGCAGAATGCTCCTAACCTACATTTCAGAAAATATTACGTATAGCTCCAGAAACAGTAATGTGCACCCTCAAATTCAACATCTGTCAGTTGTTAATTTTAGCAAATAAACACCACCTCACTTATCACTTTCTGTATTTGTACATATTAATATAATCAATCTTATTTCTTTCAGGTCCTCACGACCATCATATGGGGATGATACTATCAGTTATGTGCAACTTATTGAAAGGAAGGAAAAATTTGCAAAATTTGTCTGTGAAATGCAAAGTTTGCCCAGAACACAAAGTCCATGCGAAGCTGTATGAGTCACATTAACAGTTGATAAAGGCGAAGAAAAGGTCAAATCGGTCAATGCCATGACTGTGTTGCTGCACAAGGTGGCTGCAAGCATGCCATACGCCTTATGTGGGTCCATCGCAGGAGCGAAGAACCATCTTGTACTGAAATACCTACAATGTTACTAGCTGAAATCTAAACTATCCAGAGTTGGCACTATCCTGAAATTTATAACAGCAAAAGACTTGTCCCACAGTACTGGGAAAAAAGCAGAAAGAGAAAACTTAGTGACTGTGGGCTAGTAGTGAAGTATCAACCAGGTTACATTTGTAATGATTTACTTAGTGCATCAATGCACCAACTTGTACTGAAGTATAAAGAAAAATGCTGAGACATATTAAAAATAAATTTGACGGATGAAATTATAAATAAAATTGAAAATGGTACCCGATACCAGTACCAAAATAGCTTTTGGTAAAAGTTGAGATATGGCCGGATTACATATCTAGGGCTTATGAAGTCAGTGGTGGCAGAAAGGTGATGGAACGCTGATATCGCTCATCATAGGAGGGAAAATCCCAGACACACTAGCCATGAAACGCGGTAGAAATTTAGAGAATGAAGTGCGGGAAACAGTAGCTATGAAACTGGGGAAGAAAACAAAGAGTTATGGACTAATAATATCCAAAAACTATCCAACGATAGCCGGTTCACCCGATGGCATGATAATCAAGATAATTAAATGCTCCATGAGCGATAAAATTTATCTCAATTATGTAAAAAATGGGAAACCCACTAACAAATGCTACGCCCAGATGCAAATGTATATGAGTGGACTTAAAAAGTGGGTTTTTTGAGTGGTGAACCCTAATTACTTTACAAATAAACATGTTGAAACTTTATGTGTAACATTCGATGAAGAATTTGTGAAAGATTTGTGATAAGAAGTGTTATTGCATTCTGGAAATCCTACGACTATCCATTTTGTTATATAAAAGTACAGAGTAATAAATTAAAATGCAGATATTTCTTGTTTATATTTATTTAATAAGCGAATCTTGTAACTGTAGTAGCATTAAGATTTCGTACCGGGCACATTCCTTGCAATAAATTTTCATATTTAATGGGAAAAACAACTTCACCAATCTGTCCCATCTGTAACAAATTAGATGACATATACCACATTATAATGGAGTGTGCTCGGAACGAATCCATTAGAAGTGTAGTTTTGAACCAACGGGCGACAGGTCAAAAAGTAAGCTACTGTAACAGTGTTTCAGATTCATCATTTTCATTCATTTCATCGAGCCTCTTTCAGATTCGGCCAGAATGCTTTACAGGCTAGCAAATAGAAATTAAATTTAAATAACATAAATAAATAATGTTTTATTACCAGGGCGGCATGGCCGCATTAGCGACAAAGCCCTTTATTTGAGAAATTAAAAAATTAAAAAAAAAAGAATCTTGTAAGTTAAGTACCACACACTATTATTATTACATCATAAAGAACTTTGACCAAACTGACGTTAAGACAAGCTTGGGACAAGTTTGTGTTTTATCATATGAATCTCCCCAAGTGCAAATTCTCAAGATGGCTATTTGTTTAGTTTCCTTAGCTTCAGAAGACAGAATGCAGGTGCGGCTTCAACGGTGATGTTTTCTGATTTACCATTCCAACTAGGTAGGTACTGTTGGGTTAGATTTGCTTCTGAATGTTGTATTATATGTACTTGAATTCATTTATCTATCAGTTTAGTTGTTACTTGTTGAGCTCCTTCAAGCTTTTGCTGAACTGAAAATAAAGATAAGATATAAATGCTTTACTATACACACCAGAAATAAAAAAATAAAATAGAAACATGAACCTTAGGGACTAGTGCCACAAGTGGTGGCCTTATCGCTAACAGCGATCTCTCCCAGGCAACCATGGTATAAAAATAAATTACAACTAAAGACAGACGGGAGATGCTCAACACCTTATTAATAAATATAAATTAAATAAATAAATAATACTGCAAAACACTAGATACAATATAAAATGTCTTAATAATATTTCTTTAAATGGTGATGGAAAAGATAAAATCCACAATACATATAAAATACCTACCTATAACATTTAAAATGCAGCATTTTTTTACTTGTTGATTTACATTGACGGTATACCTACACATGAGTACAGTCTGATGTTAGGTATATAGCTTTTGTTTATAGTAACTTATATCTGAAATTAATACCTACTTGTGTCATTATTGGACCTGGGTATGCCCTAAAACTGCATCCAGAACCACCAGTGGACGGGCAGCAGCGTCCTCTCAGTTAACGGTGGTAACCATTCTGCGATAGAGATTCCCAAGCCGCCTGCCAAACGTGGGGATTATGGCAACACCTCCCTTTAATGGCCTTTAAGGCCTTCGTCCAGCAGTGGACGTCTTCCGGCTGTTGATGTGTGTCATTATTTTGTTAATTATAAAATATATTTTTTTACTTCCTTGCTGCAATATGTTAAACCATTAAATTAGAAATATTATCATTAAAAATATGTACCCACCTGAACTTCCAGGTGCAATTTCTCCAACAACAATGTTCTGTCACTATACTATTTTCTTCTAATTGCTTTTCACATACTACAAGAGCCATCATTATCTTTCGTTTCATAAGTTAGGTGAGGTCGTTCTATAGTGTCAGATGTTCTTGTTTTTCTGTCTGGTTGGCATGTATAAATACATCGTTTCATACGCACTTGTGATACCGACCACATCTGCATATAATTTCTGATATCATTTGGCAGCTGAAATGAGAATAAGTACTCCATTGTAATTGATAACAATAATGCTAACTATAACCAAAACAAACATAACCTCAATAAATTGCAACAACAATCACATAAGCATTTCATATCAAACAAAGATTTTGTATTACACACCTTTTAATCTATACTGATATAGTAAATACATAATCAAAGTGGTCTTCACAAGAATAAATAGACGATTTCGTAGCTACATCTCCTGGGTCTCGCCGTGCGAGCTCTAGCCATTTATCTCTCACATTTTCTGGTTTGGAACGTACAAAAATTGTTTGTTGCTAGTTTCTATTGATGTGTTTTTGCACACACACCACTTGTAAACTTTGGAATTCACCTCCAACACACGAAATAAGTAATAGTTAATGACTTTCTTCGTTGAGCATATGCCGCAATGCGATGGTAACTAAGTCGTGACGTCACAAGCTGACGCCATGACACTTACGGTCGTTTTCGCGCGCATTTCAATTTAGATTAATTAAAATGCAATAATTTCCGTTAAAACGTAATATAATGCTGAAATATAGTTTTTTTCGGCAATACTAGACGTATATCTACATTATAGAAGGGTATTTCAAAATCTGTCATCATGCCTATTGTCCATAAATAGCGGAATAATATTTTTGAAACAAATTTTGCAGGCGAGCGTACTCGCGTATAGAATGAACACAGAAAGTTGTTTGTGTGAGTTTGGAAACTTTTGATCCCTGACATAAATCTCCATCTGAAATAGGGAGGGCCGTAACCGGCTTAAGCTTAACTGTGACTAGTGGCCCCGAACCTTACTTTAAATATATTGTAATAATGATAAAATATACTAGTTAATTTAGACCTCTATTTATTTTGCAGTAAAGAGCTTTTTGTCATAACATCCCGCTGTTTGTAGTAGGAACGTGCGGGTTTCGCAAATATTTGTTTCATATTTCGGCTCTCTCTGCTGTTGTTCTGGTAAATAGATTTATGTTATTGGATCGCGTAATCTTATTTAGTTACTTAGCTAATCTCTTAGCGCTAACTAGCAGGATGGGTTTAGATGTTCCTATTTTATTATCATTAAGCGATAGGTAAGAAGCTAAGATAAACGTTTAATGTTGAAATCAAAATATAAATAAGTAGCTTAAAAATATTTAGTTTCTTTATTGTGCTAAAAGACCTTAGTATGCCCTAAAACCGCATCCAGAACCACCGTAAGAAGTGCAGCGTGAGCATTCTGCGGTGCTCAAGCCGCCTACCAAACGGGGGTATCGTGGCAACCCTGGCTCGCCCTCCCCATTAAAAGGGGAGACCTTCGTCCAGCAGTAAGTTCTCTGAATGATGATGATGATAACTCGGCACATTGTTTTTCTTTTGATTATTTGTTAGGTAACATTTTACATATTCAGGTACTTGTTCTCTTACATTTTTCAATACGAACTGGAACATTTGCTAATATAATAATTTACCCAAAGTGATAAATGTATCAGTTTTAAAAATGAATGACTTAATTTATATATTAAGATGTACAGCGATATTCCAGTCTACAGAACGATAGATATGAGATCCTATCTATTTCCAATCACTATGATCCTCACTGCAAATTGAAAGGAATCGGTCCCGAAGACTGCCAATATTGCACACAGCGAACCGGGGGGTCATAAATCAAACAATGTCAAAGTGATTTCGGAGCTAAATCCTTCTTAAACTTTAGTTTACTCTTTTCGATAGACGCAAAGATTGGGGAAAACGTCCTTCGTATTACACTGGAATTTCTTACGCCCCATTGGCAGACTCGGAGCGTTCAGTTGATTCTCTCAAATGAAACTGGCATCGGTTTTCTGAAGTGTAAAATCGGGTTTACGCTTCCTTGATGACTATTCATAAAAGTTTGATTGCATTGTGAAACGCTTTTCTTGGTAGATGTACTTGAAGTGCATTGAGATTCGGTAAGTGCTCTAAATGATGAGATAAAAGTGAGAATGAGTTTCCGATTGATGGTATTAGAAAGTGTTGTATCCTACATTATCTGTATTATGTTTATATATTGATAAATTAACCTCAAAAAGTAGCTGTGTGTTTATATTATGAAGGTTTTTATCATTATGCTTTTGTGTTAATCGCAAAATACATGGAATTATTATTTTTCTGCTGATCTGCCATTACTATACAAGAGTACCCAAACCCAAAACCTAAAGACCCTAAAGTTAGGGTATATCTCTCACAGTACAGGCCCTGAGCCTAATGTGTTCATCTTTTGCAAATTATACCTAGAACGTGCAGAAATTACGTAGAATGAGCTTGGAACAGACTTAACATTTGACACCTATATTTTGATTATAATCATCATGCAGTTAGAATATAGCGATAGTTCAGCCTTTAAATAAATTACTATCAAGAGATGCGTACTCGTAAGTTATAGCATATTATAAGAATATAAATATCTATCGGGTAGGATAGTGTGGAAGAAATTAGTCAAAATAGTGGTCAAAAGATCGGTTGGGGATTATAAAGCGGCGAGTGAGTTTGTTCTAGGCAAGCGTGCTCCATCGTATACGGCATCTACACAGATAGCAATCAATCGCACGTCTACTATCCGTAAAAAGGCTCAGATCAGAGAAACAAGGACATCTTACCGCTAACTAGATAAGTACAACCTTCAGTAATGAAGAAGACGAACAAGAATAAGCCATTATCAACAAAGCTTATCCACACTGGTCTCTCAAAATAGGTCTATCAGCTTGCGGTCCAGTATTTTAAAAGGAAGTTCGAACCGATACTTTCGCGGCTGGTTACATTGTGACTCCCTTCGGTATATTATTGAACTTAATGGCATCATTTACCGTTTTTCGATCCTCTAGGGAACGGTGTCCGTGTTGCGTAATGGACGTTTTAGGGTTCCGTTTAGAACGTCGAAGGATTGGGCTTTCAGATTTCTTTTGAAGTTTGGCTACCGGTGGTTGGATAGAGCTAAAATATTGCCACAAATCACGTATTTTGTGTGTGTCAATTTGAGCGTCAGTTTTTCTAAACTACCTAAGAGATTATTAACATATTTTTATAATTATTATTTCATTGTCATACGTAATAATAGTTGATGATAGAGCTCAACTAGGTGCTTGATGATAGAGTTCAAACACACTGCTAAGTGCTTGATGATAGAGTTCAAACACACTGCTAGGTGCTTGATGATAGGGTTCAAACACACTGCTAGGTGCTTGATGATAGGGTTCAAACACACTGCTAGGTGCTTGATGATAGGGTTCAAACACACTGCTAGGTGCTTGATGATAGAGTTCAAACACACTGCTAGGTGCTTGATGATAGGGTTCAAACACACTGCTAGGTGCTTGATGATAGGGTTCAAACACACTGCTAGGTGCTTGATGATAGAGTTCAAACACTGCTAGGTGCTTGATGATAGGG
The DNA here is from genome assembly GCA_905404285.2 of Erannis defoliaria. Lineage (NCBI taxonomy): Eukaryota > Metazoa > Arthropoda > Insecta > Lepidoptera > Geometridae > Erannis > Erannis defoliaria. The sequence goes on from FR990078.1 coordinate 11,405,715, forward strand.
TTCAAACACACTGCCAGGTGCTTGATGATAGGGTTCAAACACACTGCTAGGTGCTTGACGATAGGGTTCAAACACACTGCTAGGTGCTTGATGATAGGGTTCAATTACACTGCTAGGTGCTTGATGATAGGGTTCAAACACACTGCTAGGTGCTTGACGATAGGGTTCAAACACACTGCTAGGTGCTTGATGATAGGGTTCAATTACACTGCTAGGTGCTTGATGATAGGGTTCAAACACACTGCTAGGTGCTTGATGATAGAGTTCAAACACACTGCTAGGTGCTTGATGATAGGGTTCAAACACACTGCTAGGTGCTTGATGATAGGGTTCAAACACACTGCTAGGTGCTTGATGATAGGGTTCAAACACACTGCTAGGTGCTTGATGATAGGGTTCAAACACACTGCTAGGTGCTTGATGATAGAGTTCAAACACACTGCTAGGTGCTTGATGATAGGGTTCAATTACACTGCTAGGTGCTTGATGATAGAGTTCAAACACACTGCCAGGTGCTTTCAACTTAAAGTTAGGCTGAAGCCGAACCCAAGATAGTCCCCCACCTCTATGCTATGGTTTCCTCGCCACTTTTTCTTTCACTTGCAGCTCAAGCATATTGTTGGTATTTAAACCCACACTCCACAAACCTAATGTTAAAAGATCAGTTCCATAAGCGGTGGCTCGGTAACCATCAGACGGAGCGTCGTACATAAAAAACAAGTTTATAATATAATATTATTATGGTTACGGAACCCTCAAGTCACACATAGATCTATTAAATACCACCAAATTCGTTTTTCCCGCCCATTTGACAAATATTGATGTGGTTAGATGACTGATCATTCACAAAACGTTCGAACAACTGGCCACAATGCCAGAGTTATTGTTAAGAGCCACAAAAATGCTTTCTATGTTTCAATCACAGGCAAATTATTATTTATTGACATTAGTTTTGGGTGGTGAACACCCTTCAACATTTTTATGCGCCATAAATTACAATAAATATTCCGATTGAAATTATGATAAAATTGTTGATTATGTCAAGAAAAATAATAAAGTCAAATTTCGCTCAAAATTATTATGATACCGACGAGTAGGTATAATTATGATTATTAGATATTAATGGCCCTTATTTTTTATGTTGCTTAAGTTAACAAACGCCATTTAACTTTAAAGTATACTTTGAAGTAAGACCATAGAAATGTATCCTATATATACCTAACGTGAGAATAAAATGGGTTAAAATGTGAAGTAACTAACGTAAGTCATAACCAAAAGCATTGTAAAAAAAGTATGCATACTTTTTTTTTATGCTTTTGGTTGGTTGGTTTGGTTGGTTGGTTACTTGAGATTTTTAAGTAATTTAAGATAGTCATAGTCACCCCAGCCAGAAAACGTCTACTGTTAGTTATCATAATCGGGCCCAGCGCTTACAAATCGATCAAAATTAACAAGACAACATAATCAAGCATGCCTAGCTAAAAGTATGCATATTACATTTGCCGGAAAATAGAGATAGCGAATCTAATTACTGCATGACAAAAAGATAAAACATGTACATATATTAGAAGTTTGTATTGTCGTATCGTACGGCTCGCATTCCCAAAGGCAGAGTATGACTGAAGCGAGTGGATAGCCGGCGCTCAAAATATAGTCTTCAAAATCCGTGCGCTTATTTACCGTCCATTCATCTTATCATTGTCGCTGATCGGGCCACCATAAATAAGATTTCCCTCCTGGATATTATCCACTCTCAAGGCACACCAAGCAGCCCGATCCTCGACTTTTTAACCGATTTTCATGAAGTTTTCAGTGGTGAGGATTCTGGCGTGAAGCACATGACTTTTTACTTCCAGTCATGACTACCAACTGCATTTTATCATAAGTAGATCATCACTTATTATTGTTACAACTGTTTTCAGATATTTTATTTTATTTATCACTCTGAAAAGATTTCAAAATATAAAGTTTAACGATTCCGGAGTTTTAAATAAATTACTCCAAACATTTTAAATAATTTGTAATGATAATAATGTCCTGTGTGGCGGTATATTATAGTAATTGTTTATATGAACAAAGAACGCGGTTACCGAACTGTAACCATCATGCGGGGTTATTAATTAAAATAATGTTCGTAATGTTACAAATTATATTTAATAAGGTACACAATTTGGAAATTCAGTCTCAAGTATAATGATACAGAGTTCAAACCAAGAGTCAATACCCGGCTGTATTCTTCTCAAGCAATATGGAGCAAGCTATTATTATTTGCAACATTCGAACCGAAAAGCTACGAGCAAACGCCATTTTGTTGGTAAATAAACAAAATTACATAATAATAATACGCTTTAAAAAAAAAATACAACCGACTTCAACTTCGAATACCTGGATGACATCTTCATATTTTCTAGTAACGTTGATTTAAAAACTAAACTACCTACTGAACCGATTTCGTTAAAATGTATATGGGAACACCTCTGAAGTATTAACAACCAAACAAAAAATAATCATCAAAATCACTTCATAATTGGCGGAGTAATCACTTACAAAAACTTACATACAAAAAAAAACCTCGTTTTTTGAAGTCGGTTGAAAAAAAGAACTCTAAGTAAAGATCTCTCAACTAGCATTCCGAACTCAAACTCTTACCACTACATTTACACTTTATTACATTTTACATATACTTTCCCAACATTTTTTTTCTTTTGGAGTTGTTTTCAACTACCAACTTCAAAACACCTCGAGATATCAGAACTGTTAAATTTACGTCTACAAGCGAAACGCGTAACGTCGCGTCGTCGGGGTGAGTCCGCCAAAATCGTATTTAAATTCACGATCGGGTACCAGATAAGCAAAATCATGGGTTCGTTCGGAAGGGTTATAGAATTATGCCGCGTGAGGCTGCATAATACCTTCTCCGGGGGGTGTCCATGTTTTGACGCCACTGTGCATTTTAATACTAACAATAGATACAAGTACTTGATTCAATAGTCACCAAAAAGACAGTCTTGTTAGAGTTTCAGATTTTTTTTCTATAATCTATAATAATTACCAATATTATTATATCATAAGGATGACGCCAATAACTTTTCGGAAAAACATAATGAACTGAATATAATTCTTCGTTATGTATACGTTATTTACTATCAACTAAAATTTAATAATTAACTAATTTATTACTTTTGGTTTAATTTCAAACTATTAACTTATAGAGCATTTTTTAGATTTAATACAAAATCTGGTGCTAGGCTGTAAAATATTACTAAGAGGTACAAAAATAGATACTATTTCCAAAGTAACGATGTAAAATAAATATAATACAGACCATTGAAATTTTAGAGATTATCTAGAGTCATATTGAATAGTAAAATCAGCTTTTTAATCAGCTGGGAAAATAACCACCTATATATCACCGTATCCACCATACAACATTTTGAATTAACCATTAATATTTTCCAGTACGGTGAAAAATAATGATTTACTTATCGACAAGGAAAGATAATAAATTATTGAATTTTCCAAAACTGTTCTATCGTTTAGCATTACTAGTGAGTCTAGACTCTCGAATGTCTCTTTATTACTAATACAACTATGAGAGAGTACGTTCCCCCAAAAGACGTTATTACCAGTTTTCTTTGCATCTTGGTCTTCGTAGTGCACAATCACACCAAGTGTCAGTATATCTCGATCTTGAATGGGAAAGCTCTTTAGGGTCTTTTACCGTGGTTTCTTTAAAATGTCCGCAAACGACAGCCTTATCGGGAAATCATGAATTTGTTTAGTCAGGAGTGTGGCTACGTTTGTACATGTCTGGAGAGGAAATTACTATACACATTAGCTTTACTCTGATATTTTGAAACTTACAGACAACTTTGTTAGAAAAATATCTATAATGTATTTGAACGTATTCCTTGTTTTTTTCTTATGAGTTTATAAGTAAAGTATTATATATAGTCATACACTACTGAGCCAGAAACCTATATTTGTTAATTAACATCCTAAATATAAAGTTTACAGTACTCGCACATATTGCGAAAGCTGTTTTGTAGTTTTATTATTTTATAATCATTCAAAAAAAAAAAAAAAAACAAAAGACAGGAGTAACATAAGTCTGTTTAGTGCAAAAAATAGCGTGTTTTCATAATATTAGTCATATATTAACATTAATTACCATTCAATTGTTATTTCTAATAATAGCACTTTTATATCTAAATCTGAAAGTAATAATACAAAGCTTTAACTTTCACAAACATTACTAGTGTTCATTATTGCTTAGACTTTTGTAGTGGTAGGACTCTATTGCAGAGTCTGCCTGGGGAAAAAACCAAACCTTTGCCAGTTATTCAACCGCCAAGCAGTAGTGTGCAAGCATTACTGTGTTCCGGTTTGAAGGGCAAACTTACCAGACAAATTACTAGGTATAAAGAGATTTAACATGTAATATCTCAGGGTGACGAGCGCAGTGCAGTGCGGCGCAGGATTGTGTTCGCAAGTTCACAATTCTAGCACTGCCTGTTAGTGGCAGGCGTGACGCTTACCATCAGGCGAACGTCTTGCTCGTCATTTGAATGTATAAAAAAGAGACATTTAGACAATTGACAATAGTTTATTCGAACAGGGACCGCGGAAGTACTCCATGACGGGGGGGGCAAACTTCTTCGTTCACCCCCTTCCTTTCACTGGTTCCGGCTTCCTCCGCTCAATTTACTGCAGTTTAATCAATATCAAAATCGGTTACATGAACCCCTAATTCGGCCTGGATATCGCCTGCTAATAATTCTTATGAACTGTTGAGGAGAAGAGATTCGAGCTGGGCGAGGCGAATCATCCCAGGCTGCTCAAACCTCCTTCCTAAGTCGTTTTTGCACCAATCTAAAACTGAAACATATTTCTGCCGAAGACTGTCCCTAGGCGACAACTGCACTACTGGAGCTCTGCCACTGAGGCGTTTTCGAGGGGCTCGGGCACGGGGCATAGTAGGCATAGTGAGTTTCATATTCTGATCGGTATTTGTCTTTTCCGTAGCTGCCCATATACGATCGAAATCTTGTTCACCCATCGAGTTGTACACACTCCAAAATGACCGCGCCGATTGTTGCGCCCCAGTAGCAGTATAATCAACACTCTGCAGGGCCTTATCTATGGCAAGGGAAATATTTAGTGCAAGCAGGGTGGAAAATTCGCCCATTTTTCCGTGATAACCGCGAAGTGTTGCTCTGCGTTCATCAGTAATATTAGAAGACTTGTCATCGTCTAGCAGTACTCTAACCCTTACGAGGGCGGCACTGAAAATTTCGGGAATCAAGGAAGTGACACAACATTACTATTTAAAAATATATTTATTACTTTTCGAAGTATTCTCCGCGAAATTTGACACATTTTTCCATACGATGGAACCAATCATTGAAGCAACCATTCCATTCGGAAGTTGGGGTCTCCAAAATGGCCGTTTTGTAGGCGTCCACAGCTTCTTCAGGTGATGAAAATCTCTGTCCACGCAATTTATTCTTTATTTTAGGGAAAGTATAGAAATCATTAGGGCTTAGGTCGGGGCTGTACGGCGGATGGTCCAATAATTCTATGTTTTCTTGCTCTAAAAACTCTTTTGTTCTGTGCGCGGTGTGAGAACTCGCATTGTCGTGATGGAGGATGATGCGGCGATTGCAGTTCTCTTTACGGAGTTCAGAAACGACCTGTGGCAAACAAATGCTAGCATACCATTCTGCATTAACCGTTCTTTGTCCCTCAAGAGGAATAGTCGTAACATGGCCGGTTTTGGAGACAAATGTGGCCACCATTTTTTTTGCAACACTCCGTGAACGAACAATTTTTGTTGGCTTTAACTCATTTTCGAACACCCAAACTCGTGACTGGTTTTTTGTTTCGGGTTCGTACGCGTATATCCAGCATTCGTCACCTGATACGATGTTGTATACAGCATTTGAGGATCCTGCGTGGAATCTTTCGAGAGTTCTGACGCACCAAGTAACGCGAGCCGCTTTTTGCTCTTCACAGAGCGAATGCGGTATCCATCGGGAAAACAACTTTTTTACACCTAATTTTTCATGCAAGATAATTTGTATTTGACTCATGCCAATGTCTAAAGTTGCCTGAATTTCGCGGTATGTCACATGTCGATCTTCCTCAATCAGCTTACGCACAGCATCAACGTTTTCTTGGGTGACTGCAGTTTTTGGACGACCTTGACGGGGATCATCACTGAGCTTGACACGTCCACGTTGAAATTCAGCAAACCAGCGATAAATTGTGGTTTTGGATGGGGCTTTATCACCAAATGCAGAAATCATCCGGTCAACACACTGTTTTTGTGTTAAACCACTTCGAAAGTCATAATAAATCATCGCTCTTGAATTTTCTCGAGTCAATTCCATTTTCTCAACGACTAAACAAGTTTGACAAAACCTTGTGACAAGACCGAGAATATTTTTTTAAATAAATAAATGGTATTCGATTGTTAAAACCAAGGAGTTTTCAATTAAAAAGATTTTAATATGACAGAAACAGTGGAAATATTCCATTCCCGATACTTTTAGTGTAGCCCTCGTACATGCATGATTTATCATATATTTTTTGAAAAAATGCTATTAGTTGTATTATTTCGTAAGGAAAATGGGAAAAATCATTTAAAAAAACGTAATCATGGTTTTTGGTACATTTATTTAAAAAAAATAGTATGTTGCCATTTGGCAACAATATGCAGTAAATGTTCTAAAAATATTGTGAAAATCTACAAAGCAGTTTCTGTTGTAGGTCTGTATGGCCTAGGGCTACATTGCATTTTGAACATTCCATACGTGAGTAGACTTGCAGCCTGGCATCTTACACCTGTTTTCGCCACACACGTTATTACGTGGTGATCCACTCCATCTCGTCTAACATTTGTAGGCAGAACAGCCTTCATCGGACCGCGACTTTTTTTTGCTTGTTCCTTATCGATGTTATTGTTGGAGGGTCAACCTCTTTTGTTTTCTGTAGTTTTTTTATAATCACATAATGTTTCAGCCAGCTCCTTGGAGGATTTAGCACCTCTATCAGCTCTGACCTATAGTCATCCGAAGTGAGGACTTTGTTGTTCCCTCATTGGATATTTGTTTTTTTACCAGGAGTTTGATAACTACCATATCAATCATGTGGTAAAATAAAAGAATATACCATTTCCTATATTTTATCCATATCCTATGCACATTATCAGCCCGGAGACTTCCACTGCTGAATGAAGGCCTCCCCCTTAGACAGCCACACTGTACGACAACCTGCCATTTGCATTCACCTGTTGCCCGGCGCCACCACCGCGCCGCCGCCGCCGCACACGGTTATGTTATATCTCACTCTCCTCTCTCCATTATGCGCGCCGGCCAAGGAACTAATTTTTTTTCATTTCATTTGGATGAAATGAGTTACCAGTATAAATTGCCATGATGTGCCATGATCTTTCAATTTTTTTTATCAGAATGTAGGAGACACATTTTTGTATAATTTAGCAATGATTAGTAATTTAGTGAGAAATTAAAGCTAATTCATTTGTTTGGTTTAGATAAACGATCCTAGTGGCTTTTTAGTAAAATTACGTAATTCGCAATGATCATTTTGTATCTAACTTTAATTATATGTTAGTAACTGTGTGAAAGGGACAAGGCGGCTGAAAAGACAGTCACTCGCGACCGTTTCACCATAAACCTAAATTGAATTAAAAAAGAAAGTTACTTTGTTTGGATAAGGTTCAAAATCCTTTTTACATTAAACGTCGAGACAACTTTCCTGGTACGTAGTATAATATAAGTTATTGGCGCCGCCACTGTCTTGATTGCCTCAGCTCCTATGCCTTATAAAACATATTAGGTATTATGCTCTGCTCTCTCCGACAATTTTCTTACGTACAAGCGCTTTTTCATTTAAGAAAAAACAATGCTCTGTGAAGGATAGCACAGAGAAACCTTTTTACCTGGTAGTAAAATCGGGGGGGGCGCGGCCCCCCCCGATTTATTTTGGGGGGGGCATTTGGCCCCCTCTGCCCCCCACTTCCGCGGCCGCTGTATTCGAACTTATGCCCGTTAAGATGCAATGTTAGATTTTGTCTAAAGGATAACCAGCTTTCTTCCACAGCATTTTTTGTTTTATTAGAAAAACTCCACGGAAGTTTGTTTATCTTTTAATTTTATGTGGAAACACCTGCACAAATTCTAAAAATTTAATCTGAAATTTCGGCAATTCATTTGGAACTGTCAGATTTTTCCTTCTTTATCCGCAACCCCACATTAATTTAGGTACCCTAATCCACTGCTCTACGGGGTGTCGTGTTTGAAAGGGGTGGTAAAGGGAAAAAGTAAGGGTGATTAAAGATAAACAGTTACGTGAGGCCACGATTGCTGGTGGTATAATTTGCAATTGTACTGTTATCTTTGTAAGTCAATGGATAGGCTCAATAAATAAATACCAGATTTCCATATAGATTTGTAATAACATAAACTAAATGGGATAAGCCATATGTTTTATTTTAATATTGGCTTATTCGCACGCCTTTTTTTGTAGGCTTAGAGCTTAGAACTTAGAATTGGTGTCTGCTCTTTGGCTACGCCTTGTAGCTTATTTAATAAGAATGAGTTTCCTAGAGTTTACTAAAATCAAGAATTTTGTTTAAAATTATATGTTTCTAGAAACATGTGCTGTAGGTACTCGTTTTGCTTGTGCGTTGTTTCAGTCAGTGATGTCAATGTTACATAAATTACCAGCATTTTTTTAAATATTCTTATGAAGTATTTTTTAAACAAAGCCGTCAACTGAGAGTCCGACTCGTGCAACGAGGTTTCCGTAAACCGGAACCATCGCAATTGCACTAACGATAATAATATATTTCAGGTTGAAGGACAAACTTAAAACAGCAGTTGTAAAAAAAAACACCGATACATTGATATACCGCACGGTCGATTCTCTAACTGCAAACGTATATTATATTATTTTAATTTTTTATTTTTATTTGATAAAATAAAATGTAAAAATTCAGATTGTGCCCTTTTATTTGTGCTATATAGAATAGGACAATGAGAAGTAAAAAAATTGCCGTATTTTGGCTGCTTTTTAAATATTCGTTTCAACTTGATACTCTCCCACGCCTGATAAAAAGGCAGACAACGAAAGAATAGAAACCAGACAACGAAGTGAATATGGGTTTCTATTTGCATTAAGGTACGGAACTCTAAAAAATTACGAAGATTGGTTTATTCCTCTAAGGGAAATAGTAACTTAAAACGATTTCCCAAGCAGCTTTGGGCAATGATAGTTGATACTATAATACGTATCGCGAGTGTCACGAAACCATCGATTTTATCTTAACAGAATCTTAAGCATACTTAATATTGCTTTAATGGATTCTAAAAAGATATACCTGATATGGTTAACTTCTGTTATCTAAATGAGAATATTATAAGATTTTAATTGGAGTAAAACTAGTAGCGTATTTATTTCTAATTGTATTTATTTCTAATTAATTCAACCAATGAGAATCTAAGGCCGAAAATATAATTGCTATTATAGGTCCTGTATAAAATAGGCAGACATACATTGAAACACGCCAACGGTCGCTTTTGTTCTATTTCATACTGGCTTTCGTTAAGTTTGATTCGATTTCAAAGGGTATTGTTTCCTCACTTATTAAAATGAATGAATTACGTTTTGTATAGACCTTTATATTATTACAGTATATATGACGCATATATACGTAGACTGTGAAATACGTACCAACTCGTTTTGTCTGAGAATGCTTTGTTTTGTTTAGTATTTGAAGACACTTGTGATGGGCGTAGTTTGAAGTTCAGGCAACCAGACATGACATTTATTTATTGGTATCGAACTCAAATAGTAATATTGAAGTAGAAATAAAGTTTGGTACCATATTCATGAAGAAAACAGTTAGTAGAAAAAAATTACTTCGTGTAAAGTAGCCTATGACACTTATAAACCCTTATCTGCATAATTTACCTCAAAAATCACGTCGATCCATTGATTTGTTGCTGCGTATAAAGTAAAGTTTACGAGTGTCAGTAAATTCCTTGCTTTGCGAACATACTTTTTTCATTGAATGTACTTAAATTTAATATTTCTAAACTCTTGTCCTAAAAAAAAGTAAGTTCGTATAGGCTGAGTGGCCAGCCCTAGTGTCAGAGTCAATGTGCCGCCCGAAGGCCTCTGACATGGTTGACGGTAGTTGTTATAGAAACTAGAACAAACAACTCTTGTCCATATAATTGTAGTTAATTACCAGTATAAAAAATACACATTTATGTTTAAAAAAGGTACTTAGATATTGGAGGTATTCCCGGTTGAGCACCAATAAATTTTCCAGTAAATTTTATTCTAATTTTGCGAACCTGTAGGAACAGATAATATATATTTTATGAGCATGGTACCCAGTTAGATACTTAAGTAAAATTATTATGTTATACTTACTTTATCATTATGCTAATAACTATTATTGTTACATAATTATTTACACGTGTCGTAAAATTTAATATTACACTAAGTACTTACATATAGGAAATGTTATCTGCGAATCATAAATCACATGCAAAAAGGCAAAAACAAACAATTTCGTAAACATATCTTTGTGTACATTTCATCAAGTCTCGTCAATTTCTCTTGAGAATAAGTCCTATGAATATTTTTATGTATATGTACGAATTTGTGTCATAACCAACAAAGATGTTTCATATTCCGCCCTAACATAATCTGTATTTAAAGCCTTATGTTGTTCTGGTAAAGTTTAAATTGCAATAACTGTTGTCTCCGCTATTGCCTCTAATATTGTAGCTGCATTATTTTTGTAAAGAAGTAGGATTATTCGGATGTTTCTTCCCTCTGAGGTTTGTCTTTTGTTCTTGTTAGGGAGGATTTATTTGGGCATTAGGATAGGACGGTTGTTTTCAGCAAAGATTTTGGTTCCATTTTGTTGTTTTGTGTCTTTTTATAATACAGGGTTAGTCCTAATCAGTAAACATCCTTTTAAGGGCATATTTTGTACATCAAAGCGAACAACTTTTACTATGGGACCAACATTGAAATCGCAAAAAAAACAGCTGTTCCATACATTTTGCCCTAGGTCGATGAACTTGAGGAACAGCTGATATTTTTTCGTGATTTCAAATTTGGTTCCATAGTAAAAGTTTTTTTTTAATGTACAGAATATGCCCTTAAAAGGATGCTAACTGATTAAGACTAACCTCAAGTAACCAATCTTTTCAAGATCTTTTACATCTGGTTCTAATAAGACTCTTATTAGTTACTAACTGATACCCGCTACTTCGTACGCGTAGAGCTCGGCCTTCGGCATAAATTTGATGAAATGACCCGGTCCAACCGTTTACTCCCTGGACTACGACAAATATTTCAAAACGAAAATCAGCTAAATCGGCCCAGCTGTTCTCGAGTTTTAGTGAGACAAACAAACAGCAATTGATTTTTATATATATAGATAGGATAGATTTTAGTTTTATTTATACGGGAATACTCACGTTTAATTAAATCGGATACTCCGACTATAGTTTTGATCACATCCGGTGACCTTTGCTAAGCTTTGCTTTGCTTTGCTTTGCTTTGCTTGTGTGCTAAGCAGGACGCAGTTGCCCGCGCGTCGGGCTCTGTTTTCACTCTTTGAAAAAGGTCACATGTGATCGAAACTATAGTCGGAGTATCCGATTTAATTAAACGTGAGTGTATTCCCGTATAAATAAAACTAAAATGTGTCAAAACCACATCAGTTTTCATAATAAAATAGATAGATAGACTTGGTTGAAATACGTGTCACAATGAATAGAAAAACCAGCATATAAGCTAGAACCAAACGCTCGTAAATTGTTAGTAAAGTTGTGAGTTGCGTAATATAGTAGGGTACTTACCTTAAATTATTAATTTGTGTAAATAAATAAAACATAATCGAGTCAAGGCAACTCATATTGTTCATAGTGGTCACGCGGCACAACCCGGACTTTTGTATGAAACCGCATATTACAGCGTAAATTATGTGACTCAAAAATACGACTCAACTCAAAAATTTATGCTCGTTTGGAATCGGCCTTAAAAAGAGCATTCGGATTGGTCACTTCACCTAAACGAACTTCCGTTTCATTATTTGTTTAACTACTGTGTTGGACACGACCAGGGGGGTGTCACTCCGCAGTTTAGGTATGTTCGGCCGGCGCTCCGTCCGGGAGGACATTGCAAGGCTGAAGTCAGTGGCCGCCCGCACGCTAGCCTCGTCGCACGTAACTAAGCATACGTATTAGAAAGAGAGCGGTATATCTAGGTGAATATAGCGAGCGGTATCCAGCGCTGTGCGAGTTGAATTGAATAGATAGAGTCCTTATTTATTTCAATTCCTTTGCGGAGTGAACTTCTGACTAAATGGCTAATCGATCGTGTTCAAATCACACCTTAAATATTTTTGTCAGAGCGGTTATAGTTTTTTTTTACCGAAAAACATATTTTAACTTGCGGGTAAAATGGTAAAATTAGTCCGTTATAAGCAGTCTCTACTATGATAGACATAGTATATTCGTTCCGGTACTTATCAGCCAACCTTGTTAGAAAACAAGCATGCGAATATTAACACTCAGTGCGGTTTTGTAGTCAGGTATAATCTATTATTTATTCTGTGGTATAACATTGTGATGATCGCAAGACGTATTCGAGTTATGATGTAAGGGCCAGTTGCCCCCAGTTAGTCAAACATAGAACTGATTTATTTAAAAACATCAACATTTTAGGTCTTACTAACTTACTGTAACACTTGAGATTACTGTGTATGTATATCTAAGTAAAGGCTGAATTTTATAAAACATAAAATATTGAATACATAATATATTACATATATTGAGGCATATATCGTGTTTAACTGTGCCTCGCGTTTTTTTCCGCCATTGTTGGGATATAAAGTAGCTTAAGGTGTATTCCATTTTTAAAAAACACACACACTGACAAACTTTCGGGTATATAATATTCACTGAAGAGAGACTAAGAGTAGGGCCTTCGCTTTTCTGTGATAATATTAGTATCAAGTAGAATAGGATGAGATTACAGGTTAACAACATATTTTAGGTCTTTATATATATATTGTAAAAGTCGCGGGCAACCGGTGGATGCAAATGGCAGGTCGTCGTACAGTGTGGCGATCTAAGGGGGAGACCTTCGTTCAGCAGTGGACGTCTCCGGGCTGATGATGATGATATATATATATATATATATATATAGAATTTGAAGATGTGGCATATTTTTTATTTATTTTTATCTCTTTTCTGATTTGGAAATAAATGCTAGGTGCTCTTTTCATTATCTCTCTTCTTTCATTATATATATATATAAAATAAGCAAGAGTGAGCAAGAGTTTCCCATTTGAGTGCCAATTTCTTGAGCACCAATGAAAAGAGCACCTACATTTATTCCCAAATCAGAAAAGAGATAAAAATAAATAAAAAATATGCCACATCTTCAAATTCTATTTAGTTTTTATTCATTGACACAAATAAGTGTAAATCATATACAACAATTAATTAATTATGGATACACAATAATTACTATTATAACCTAATTACTATTATTGTGTATGGAATAGGTTAAATTAGATGTCTAGTTCATTGTTCTGCTTCCTTGTTTTTTTTTTTCCCCCTTTTAAACCTTCCTTCATCCGCAAATACCTACAGTATCGTATTAAAAGTCCATTTGCAATACTAGACGGTAACATAGTACACAACTAGATAAGTTTGTATATCTGTTACGGAATAGCTATAATATTATTCGTAACAAGTTTGAAAGTAATTTAAATACGAATACGAGAGATGTCCGGTCGGGTAATATAGTAAAAAATGATTTTTTGATTGGACCTGCTGTAATGGGTGTCGTAAGGAGGTGGGATCTTTAAAGAGCTGTTTTATCATATTATTATTTACCAGAACTATAATAATAAATGTCGAGTTTTTTCCGCTTTAGCTAACGGAATGTGTTCACGTAATTTGCAAATAATTATGTTTTTCTTAGGATAAAGTAAAACGAACATATTACAATAAAATGTAGGGAGTAAGTAGGTTCAAAGCAAATTAGAAAAAAAATGTGGACTGATCTAGTCAGTTGTGAATTTTATATTTATTAAAATATATATTATATAATGTTCTGTATAATTACTTATTTAACATCTTAAAGACTACAAATGTTGTAGTCTTGTAGTAGATTTTAACAGCTCTATATGAATCTTCTACTCGACGACGAAGTCAGGTCATCACGACTCCAATTGGGACGTCCCACTGACGGATGCCTGCATATGTTATTGACCTTACCCTATTGTTAGCCATATGGCAAACGAAATTACTTCGTGCTTTTGCGAATTAGCGAAATTCTGACTTAAACTTGTGAAACTGTTGAGAGGTCGTAATTTCGAGTTAACGAGTTGCAGTTTGCTTCTTTTTACCGTCACTTTTGGTATTGGAAAGTTAGTTTTTGATGAAGATTGAGTTTTAAGCGTCCTTCGTACACTGAGAGCAACTAATGACATGTTTTTTTAGGTAACTAGCAACTCGATCAGTCACACATCATCAGCCAGAAGACGTTCATTGCTGGACGAAGACAGGGTTTCCACAATCCCTACGCTTGGCAGGCGCCGTGGGGATCACAGAATGCTCACCACCGTTAACTAAAAGGACGCTGTTGCCCGTCCTCCGGTAGTTCTAGATACAGTTTAAAGACGTACACAGGTTCAAATACTCGATCAGTACTCTATTGAATTTACTAGTCACTATGAGTCTGAACATAGTACTCGATGAGGTAGGATTGTAGAAGCCCGTGCCCCAGTAAGTGACAAAAAAAACACCCGACTGTCTCTAGTTGTAGCTATAACATTTTCGACGACCACTTTGGTTCACGTAGGTAAGTATTTACTGTGACAGTAACTAGTATCTGAGTTCAGATTTTAGAAGCTTATTTTGCTGTTGAAGATCGTTGTTAAAAACTTTTAAGCTAGTTATTTGGTAACTAGCGAACAACCTTTTGAGATCAGCTTCTGAATAACATAGCAAACAAATTAATTAGTTTTATGACTTTTAAACTTACCGACAACAAAAAACGAGAAGTTTTTCACATTTTGCTGCAAGTAAATAAAAAATCTGTGAAACTGCTGTTTTTTTTCTTTAAATAAACTTATCTTAAATGAAACAACAGTTATTTTGTGTTGTACAGAAGCTGATGCTAATATTATATGTGTGATCTAGTTACCATAGACCTTGCAAAGGTATATAAGTCTTCAATACCGATCCTCAACAGCAAAATATGTATCAGTAAGTACATACAGCTAGTAAATTAAAGTCGTTGCTAGCCAAATGGCCATCCGCGACATATGCTTCCCATCCCATCATAATGACACGGAATTATGGTCAAACAACGGTCACCAATTACCGGCCATAGACAAGGGTAGACGTGATAAAAACAGATCTTCTAACACGTAATTACGTAATTGCGCGCCCCTGCCTTAGGTACGACGCCGCACGAATATGCCGACCGAAAAATAAGATTGTAGTTGGTGTTAAGATTTTATGGATATGACTGTTAGAGCTATCAAAAGTACAAAACATATTTTGTACACATTCTTTGTAGTTCCTAAACTCCAAAGAAGCTTGTTGTAAAGTTGCCACGACTTTACTAGGGCATGACTGGACTTGACTGTGTCTTTCTTAGTGTGACTTTGACTGTGGCTAACTTGACTTGAAATTTATCGAAAACTTGATAAATATCCTATAATATACTTAACACTGGCAAATGCACAAAGTTCGACGCCATAATCCTCCTAGGAGGAAAGAAAATAAAAATGTATTTTTTTGTGATTTCAGGGGTTGTGCTTAACCAACGCGTTGGGCTTTGGTTGGTTGGTTGTGGCAATGATAATAAATTATAATGTTCGCGTGTTCGGTACGTACTCGTACGTTTCAAGGCGTGATAGGACTAGGATAGGATAGAATCTTAATCATGAGCTTAAGCCGGCGAAGGAAAACTTCGCGAGGAAACCATACCGTGGGATCTTCTCTATCGTCATGTAACATCAAATGAACTATGGGCAAAATCAAGTACGTCAAGTATAAAAAAAAAAAAAAAAAAACTTGATCATCGAAGAAAAATATTGCGGAGAAATCATGCGTGGTGTGAAGCACAGACCCTGGTAGAGATTTTCACTCCTACGTATAATAAGACCACATTGTTACTAAATGCCAGCTCGATTGGGATATGTGAAACTGTCTTCGTCAAAAAAATGGCATATCTACACTATTCCTCTTGTATTACGTTAGCAGACAAACCAGATAGGGCCCCAAAACAAGTTTAATAAAAATGTGGAAGTAAAATATTGTCTGTACCGGAATCGTTAACGCCGTTGCGGTTTGATGTTCCGTCTGACGGATCCTTTTAATTTGAAGCCTACGCAGGAGTTAACAACCAGCCTAATTATAGCTTAGATCAAGAACAAACAAGATCCAGAGGCTTGTTAAAGTTGGATTGTTAAAGCAAATAGGGACGTTGATAATTTATCGATACGTTACTGACCAATTTTATTTCTAAATATTTTAAATATTTTTATACCTGTACGACTCTTGTTAACTTGTTGAAATTACAAGTACCTACTGGCTAATATAACTTTCTGTCTTTAAATTTACATAAAGTTATTGCTGGCAATTTATTGCGTAAATACATAACGATACGAACGAACATTAAGTTCACGTTTTTTGAACAAAGTAATCAATGGTAATAAATGGTAGGAACATTTCTGCTGGGTAAAAGAAATTATCCAAACAGCTTACAGTTACAAAATAAATAATTTTAATTAAATTTTGTTAGTTTTCACTACGCTTAACTCTATGAAACGCCCGTGAATCATAGATATCGATAGTATAATCAGTGTGTCCAACTCTACCAGATTTTTTAACGCCTTACCATATGTTGTAAACTAGAATATATTGCGCTATTATTTTTGTATAGTTATTTGGTACACTTTGGTGAGATATTTTTTTATGAAAAGTTTTACGACCTGAAGCAAATATTTTATTTATATTGTTTTGGTTTTGATGATATTGCCCACCATTTTGTCTGATGTTTCGGGATGATGCGGTCTACGATATAGAATGCAAGTTTAGAAGAAACCGATTCACTGACTTGAGTGAAAAGAAACGGTTGAGCAGAAAATCTTTAATCAATAACGTTTATGTATTTAAATGTTACGTGTTTATATGTTTATAGTTACTTCATCATCATCAGTCAGAAGACGTCCACTACTGAGTAAAGGCTATGGCAACCCTCCCTATTTACCTTAATAGGGAGGGGTTGCCATAATCTCCACGCTGACTGGCGGCTTGGGGATCGCAGAAAGCCCACCACCGTTAACCGAGCGGACGCTGCTGCCCATCCTCCGGTGGTACTTAGTTACTTAAATAGGTACTTACAATAACTTACTGCGAACTATAAAAGTAAACTAAATATGACATAGATAATTATAAAGGCAGAGTTATCTTTTAGTAAAAAAAAAACCCAATGTGAAATTTTGTTTGTAAAGGTTTGAGAAGGAATTACCTCCTTTCAGCCTAGCACTGCCATAGCGCGTAGCCCCGAATACATACCTACTTCCACCGTACCGTGTATGTGTATAGAGTACGAATACCGTGTCCATATTTAATAACTAGTATTGAAATGTTAAATACAAACATCTATTTTAACACATCTCCACACAAGTTCACAATAAACAGCATCCTGAAAGCTCAAACTCGTTATAAATTAATGTGCAGACGCACCACAATGCTTCTGTAATAAACCGAGCTCCATCAAAGATTTGGAATTAATTACCAAGTTTCCGACTAAAACTACCCACTCGACTCTATTGACGATAGTTGGCTACAAGATCCATCCTTGTGATATGCATATTAATGAACCTGCATGTTATTACTACGATATGATCCGGGCGCTGCACGTTCTCATCTCCTTTGGCAACTAACATGAGCATAGAGTTTAAACCACTGCTTAGAATATCAAAATATGCACGCCTGTACAGTGTACACTTAAGTTTAAAAAAAACAAACGACCTTTAATTACTGCCACAACAAAAAATGTATAGCTAAATAACGTCAATTCACTTTAAGCAGCGTTTTTAAGTAAGGACGTTAGAAACATCCCTAAATTTAAAGGTTACTAAAGGCTTATCTAAACGCTGCTTAAATACATACACGTCATATAACTTCTGCGCTATACAAAATTGAGGTGCGTATTATCAACTACCGTCATTTAACATTGAGCGGCGTTTTAAAGTAGGCGCCGTTTGTAAGGTCGTAAATAATTCGAAATCTAAACCAGTTAAGTTTAGGGGTGAGAATCTTTGTAAAGTTGCTTGTGAAGTACTTTGAAATCATCGTTCAAAATAAATAGGTCAGCCAGTGGAGTGTTAGTGATTATAATTATGCTGCCGAAAGGTTCTGATATGGTTTATTTGAAAATAACAATTTTTATTATATTGAGATTGGTAGAGTTACTGATCAGCTGAACACAATTATTAGACTTCAAAGACAAAAAAATAAAAACAAAAAAAACTTGTA
The DNA here is from genome assembly GCA_905404285.2 of Erannis defoliaria. Lineage (NCBI taxonomy): Eukaryota > Metazoa > Arthropoda > Insecta > Lepidoptera > Geometridae > Erannis > Erannis defoliaria. The sequence continues at coordinate 11,424,335 of FR990078.1, forward strand.
ATAGTTCATCATAATCTGTGTAACCAATAGCTGCAGCAACACGAAATTTGCCAATTCTCAACACAAAAAAAAAGCAATAAAATCTATGGAACAAAATAATAGATTGCAAACAAGCTTAAACGTTCTACCCATCAATAGATAAAAGAATTACCAATAAACTACTTAATAATATGTTGACCAGGTCGGACCTTCGCCTTATGCCGAGGCCACACATTGGGTATTTTGCCGAATAAAAAGTGGCACGTATAAAGGCTACATAGATGCGTCCCTTTTTATTCGGCAAATATAGCCAATGTGTGGCCTCGGCATTATAATATAGGTGCCATCATAGATCACTGTAGTTTAAACTATGACTTACACAAAATTGGAGCTATGGACAGTCCTTTGTGCCGGGGCTGTCTACAGGGAAATGACAACGTGTGGCATGTGCAAGGCACACAAGTGGGCACTGCAAGGCCACAAAAAGCATACAAATATGCCAGCGACCCAAGACCATACTCCGTTATTTCATAGACCTTGCTTGGTTTAGAGAGGCTGGTAGAGGGCAATGCACAGTACACCCCAAGCGGGACGTCAGTGCAGGACTTACCCCCACATAGAATAATAATAAGATTATCATCCTCATCAGCCCGGATATATCCACTGCATAACAAAGGCCTCCCCCTTAGACCGCCACACTATACGACTACTTGCCATTTGCATCCAGCCATCCATAAGGTAATATGTATAACTAAGACAGAGACCACGCAAAACAGAGAGTACTTTAGACAGAGTTTGATATTATAACACAGTATATTCAAGTATATTTTACTGTAGCAAAATGTTCACAAACATTAATAATGCTATTTAAGTTGTGATGTCTGTAGACGACCGACAAAATTACAAGTTTACAAAGTGCTTAAAGGGTAACCAAGATCAAGCCTTTAGTAATCAAGAGAAACAAAATAAATGACCAAGTCCTCTACACATAATATTTATTATATTCGACTAGAAAAAGTCTAATACTTTATCTATGTTTTATATTATACAGCTAACGTAAATCCAACTGTTTCTCGGAAATGAAAATAACAATTATGATAATTATCTCACCGTCAAAACTTCTCTTTTGGACTTGACCATAACTAATAATTAAGATCGTAAAAACGTTATCTCTAAGAACCAGTAAAGTTCAAATAAGAATAGAGTAACTCTTAATTTTCAACTTGTAGTCGACTTCGGATTAAGTTTTTGAAAATTGATTCCAAATTTCTTAGCACTACGGTATTTATTGCCTTGCTTACTTTAAAATTGTTTGAATATAGTAGTAGTGTCTTTTAAGATAAAGTATCAAATTCTCACAAGACCATTATGCTATCAAAATTAAGAAGCAGAGATTCAACTTTTCAAATCAAATTAATTATAATTACAAACAATTACTGGTTGATTTAATGAATAAACAAAGCATAGAAGTAGAAAGAGACAAGGTACTTGAAATTGAAGGTGTGGAAGCAAGATGAAGAACAGATAACGCCTACGTTTCTTTGAATGTATGATTCGGTGTGAGATAAAAATCGGCAGTCTTATTCGTCAGACTTTTTTAATTACCGAGGGGTTCTACATGTGAACTGACAGCGGTCATTGTGTGAAATAAATACGGCATACGAGTACGAACGAAGAAAGACGTGGACATTGAGACGGACATGGAGCAAAAAGCAGAGCAAAACCTCACTACACCATTGTATGCTAAAATTTACTTATAAGTACACGGTAGCAACAACGGTTTTGTGAATAACTTAATGGCAAAAAATCTTGCCGATTTGGTGTAGAAACTGACAAACGAGAAGTGAAGAATAGATAATTACAAAAATCTAAATAAAAACAAAGTAAAACATAACATACTTAGATATTATAGGAAGAAAATCCTATTGGGTGTATAATGACAAAATCAAAAATCTGTACGTATTTGTTCAGCGGGGGGAAAACATATAGCTGAGTCTATGACAAACATAGCGTAGGACAGCGACGGTGATAATTTTATCATGATCGCTGTAGGACACCCTTTGGAAGAAATTGGAACGTGAAAGCGAAAAGCCAAAGAACGGGCTAATGAGTCTACGGTCAGCTGGACCCGCTCGCCCGCGGTTATCTCAACCTAGTTACATTTTGAATAAGTCGACTGGACCCACTGTCCAATTTTGTTATTAGTACAGTAACGGAGTAAATCCAATTCTTTTAGTTTTATTTTTATGGCTTAAAAATTGTGTCCAGCAGCAGGCTAAGATAAGCTGATAATAATACTAGAAAAAGAAAAGCCTTATCATGGTTTTTTTAACGATATTCCATTCTAATTTTCTTCCATACTCGCTTTTCACCGGCTTTTATTCTTCATCAAACCTATTGGTTTCAATGACATAAACATCAGCACCCTATTATTAAAAATATATTCTATTGATTTCAATTTTCGGGCTGTCTCTGTGTGAAACGATTATGTCTAACAATATTTAATTACATTTATTATTTGATGTGGGCTGCGTACTAACTTTCTTTTTGAATAGATAAAACACAAATTTATTTATTTTAAAAATGCATGGTGAAACTACGAGTTTAAATCACACTAATAACTCTAAATCAGCGATGTGGTTTTTATTTATTATTAGGAATGCAAAAGTTTGTGAGCGTGACAACGCAACTATGTAGATTTATATTTTGGACCCTAATAACAACTCAGTGTAACACTTGATTCCAACAATCAAACACTTTATTTTTTCCCTGAACAACACGATCGTTAGAAAACGTTATCAGACAATAACATAAAATCTTCTTTTTTTTGCAAATCAACAGTACTAAGTGGTCGCTGTTCCTTGTATTATAATTTGCATGAATTAATAAAGTTAACGCCGTATAATCAGCATTTCTGATTCGTAGTTATAGAGCCAATCAAATTATTATTAGAGATGCTAATTGGAGAATTGAAAAGAAGGTGGATTTGCTTTTTGTAACAAATTATATGGCTATGATATGATTTGCCTCCAGGGGCTTTTTTAGAGTTTTAAATCTACGTAAATATAGTACAGCCACTGAATAAAGGCAGGTGTATAAACTCTTTCATATGGGACATAAATTTAAAAAATCCATAGATTCAAAGCTATTGAAGTAAAATCACAATAGAAAGGATATGTGACAGACCAGAGGACCAATGCATAAAAGTTTAGAGTGTGCACTAGCCAAGATAACTTTGCCGTTGAATTTTTCCCCCAATTGCGTTTGCTATCGGCTTAGAGTTCAAAATCATAATGAACGCTAGTTATGACTTACTTTATTGTGAGCATGGTACGAATGACATGTTCAAAAATGTCTCTGAGATATATTTTTTGACAATGCACAGTAATTGGTGGGTTGGGTACCTGGTTTCCATGGTATTGTTGTTAACAATACCTTCGGTTATCACAAAGAAGTATTCGGAACAAGAATATCGAAGTAATTCTCTCATTGAACTGCTGGTAATGAATAACCGTTGGCTAAAAATGTTTGATTGCGCTGTAATTATAACTATAAAGCTAAAATATAAATAGGTTGGAATTTAATAAAATCGACAAAAAAAAATTTGGCCTCTTATAATCTTCAAGTAGTTCTGAGTAAGTTTCTGGCTAGTTATAGTGAAAAGTAAATTAAATTTTCACAACTAAACAGTTAAATCGTAAAGCCATGCACCTTCAGATAAATTAATATTTCTGTGTTAGGTTAGGTTACATGTATATTATAGGTTCATCTGTAGTAGGTACCTACTGGACCAACTTCATATTTTAGAAGTATAGCTGGGTGTTATTTTGAAGAAATTCTGCGTACAATACCGTTTAAAAAAACGTAAGTTATATTGGTGGCCGCAACAATAGAACTTGAAACTAAAATAAAAAATAAAACATATTGGTTGGACATTTCACATAGGGCCATCCAGCCACAAACTAAGCAAAGCTTGTAATATGCAAACCAGATAGCTGAAAAAATTTACATAATTTATATATTTTTACATATTTATGTAATTAGTTGTGCTTTCAAGTCAACTCCTGCAGGTATATAGACTAAATTTAGTTCTAACTACGACTAAAAGCAAAGCTTTTAGTTACGTCGAAAATCGCAGACCGCAACATCTGGTGTGTCCTTTACCACCAGAGTTCCCGTAGATTGCATTTCGACTCCTTTCGTATAATAAACTCCCAACATTTTAACATAAACTGTAACATCATCGAATAAAGACTATTTTAGGTTGGTCCACTTTCTCGTATAGTCGTAGAGGTTACGACCTTCTGTTACTAACAGTATGTTCAATATGTTGTCTCGTCCGCTTTAGTACTATGGGGTTATTTCGTACAGGCACAGATTGCGGAAAGAGAAACGAAAACTCGATTTCTACAAGGCCAATTTTCCGAAAATGAAAACGAAAGATGATTACGAATAGAAGATAGGAATATGGCAATAGCTTTTGGGTTTTAGTGCAAGCTTTTGTAAAGTAACTTTCGCTTCTTTTATCAGGAAAAAGTCAGCAACACATTTTTTTTTCACTTTTTATTCTACGTTTCTATAATTTAGGTAATTTTGGAGAAACTCAGAGTCACACAACGGGCAATGGAGAGAGCTATGCTCGGAGTTACTTTGCGCGATAAAATCCGGATCGTGGATATTCGCCTAAGAACCAAGGTCACCGACATAGCTCGCAGGGTTTGCAAGTTGAAGTGGCAATGGGCAGGCGACATCGCTCGACGAAGAACTGATAACGGAAGAAAGGTTCTTGAATGGAGACCGCGATCCGGAAGACGTAGTGTATATAGGAAGACGTCCCACTAGGTGGACCGACGACATTGGAAAAGTCGCGGGCAACCTATGGATGCAAATGGCAGGTTGTCGTACAGTGTGGCGGTCTAAGGGCTGATGATGATAATTTAGTTACTGTTTAAATTATAGGCCTTTGTTGCCAATGAATACAAGCTGCTAAAACTATGTTCATTTATTTATGAAATGTAATCACTTGAATGTTGTAGGCTGAAATAAACAATACTAACAAAAAAAATATTGCCTTACTAGTTAATTCCAAAGAATATTGTTAAAATATTGGAAGCAGTTAACAAAATAGTTAACAAAAAAAATATTTGAAAATCGTGAAGCCTTTTATGGTTTACCTTTCACAACTGCTAATTTTCAAGCTAACAAGCTCTATGTATCTCTACTTATATCTATGGATCTTGTTCGTACCCACAGATTTCTCCTAATGTAAATACGCACTGAGACAATAGTTCAATACGCCCATCAATTTAACATCGCATATGATATCCATCTCTACCACGGGCATTAATAAATCAAGAGTTATACCGTATGCGATTGTTCCGATTCGTTATTGTCTCAAGTCGATAACTGGCTTTATTTACACAAGAGCGGTAGGCGTGGATGTCTCTGAGGCTTTTAGTAGTAGGTCGTGAGTTGATGGCGTATTGTACGGACTAAATATTTATTGTTGTATGGAAGCATTATATTTCTTGATAATTGGTTCAACATAACATTACATCTCTATCGTTTATTGAATCTATCTAGGTGCTTAAAAACATTTCTTTTGTTTCAATACTTTTTAGAGTTCCTTTCTCAAAGGGCGCTAACGAGGGCATTATTAAATCTACTTTTTCTGTTCATCTATTCGTCCTACATTCTTTTTAACTTTTATAGCAAAAAAAACACAATGTAACAATGTAATATAACAATAAACAATATAGTACTCAAGCTAAAAAAAACATAAAAACTTGACTCGTCATTATCATCATCATTCATAGCCTTCCTGTCCCATTGCATTGTATAAGTCGTATAGTTATTCTCTTTTATGTGGTATAGGATTCCCTCTTACTATGCCATATACATAATAATACCTGTGTATGTATCGGTCCTGACCTATTGAGGTCCAAGTTCGACTGGCAATGGTGACGCTAAGTATCTTGTTGATGTGTTTCTTTTTTACTTTTTGATATATTCTCTTTTTAAATTTTGGTATGCAAGTAGCGTCCACCTCCGATCAGTATAGCCATTAATACGAAAGAAAAAAAAAGTAGAGCAACGAGTAAAACCGCAGGGCGCTACTCTTTATATCTTTAATATATAACATCAAATAAATTTATACAATAGGGATGACCAACAGCGCGTAAATTTCACACACTCCCATCACTATTCCAAAATACTTCAAATACATCATATACCCAGCCGAAGACACTCCAGTTTCTTGGTCCTAAGCAAACATGTTACCGTCTTGGTAATTGCTTACTTTGTTTACAGTCTTTTATTGTGTATTGTAGTTCAAATATTATCTTTGGATGCATCACTTGTCTTGCCTACAGCTGCGATGGATATACGAGCCGAATTTTTGGGAGTTAATTTAGCGTTGATTTTTATTATATTACGTTTGCGAAGGATCATGGGCAAACATTTTTTTCTGATTAAAGATCATGGCAAATATAGCAAAAAAATTACAATAGAATGTAATAAGGATACTTAATTTTTTTTTCTCAACTACTTATAAACTTATGGTTAAGATTATTGCGACTTAGCTATCTCAATGCTAAGTAAGGCTGCTAAAAGCTCTCCCCTATTTACTTCCAAACATTACGGTCATTCGCCAGATTTGACCATAAAACAAAAATTATGTTATTGAATATTTTTATGTGAAGTGTTTCCACACCTTGGTTATTTCTATGTTTTAAAGCATAAACAGTAAGATGTTTCAATAAAAAAAACGAAAACAAACAAAACATAATTTAGAAGCGCTGGTTTTTTAGTCTTACTTGAAAACATTCGTAGAAAAATTAATGATAAGTCAAAAATATTTCTAACAAGGTTGCAAGGATAACCATCCATCAGCAGGTGAAAACAAAGGACGTCAGACCAAATTATGTTCCCGTTTTGAGAATTTATAGCTTCTTGACTCTTTTGGGGGATAAGCGTGGAGGCGTGCTTGTCGCATCCCCTGCCAGCCCTTTCGAGGGCTGCAACTCCACTTCAACACCTTGGTGGTAGGGCTTCCCCAAAGTCCGCCTGGACAGTTACCACCCTCCCATTAAAGCGTGCCGTCAAATATCACTTGCTTTTGCAGTGATGTATTTCTGCACCATTGTGGGAGAACCAGCCCCTCTCCCGCTCCCTCTGTAGCCTGCACCCTTACTCTTCCTGAGACCGTTTGGTGCTACGTAAGAATCTTCCACATGGAGCAGACGTGACCGGGTGCCACGGGGGTCAGGGAGACCCGGTGAAACGGTTATCCGCTGGCCGCCCGTGAGCCAGAACGGGGACCCGAACCCGAGGATCACCTTATAAACTCCGCCTCGGGAGGCTGTTCCGCCAGTTCACGCATAATCCTGCGCAGTGACTGTTGTGCCGGAGTAGGAGACCGGAGTGGAACCCGGCAGTTGCTAGCAGGGGGGACCGGGGGCCCTTCCGTACCCTGTGACAGCCAGTCACTCATCTGCCCTATTGGTCGATTTGAGTCGCCATACTTTGTCTTTGGAACAGTGGCGGTGCATGCTACATTCTCCCCAATTTCCTCCTCACTTCTTCAAATCATGGCCAGTACAAAAAAGAGTAAACGTTACTCAGCGGCTGCACCTTCCACACTACAAATGGACTTTTGCAATATTAGAGGACTTCATGCCAACCTCGACGCCGTTCACTACCATCTTGAAACGGCGAAGCCTGCCATGCTCTTTTTGACCGAGACTCAAATATCCTCGCCCGCGGACACATCCTACCTCATGTACCCTGGCTACTCGTTGGAACATGTGTTCCTTCCACGTGCTGGAGTATGCTTGTATGTGCGAGAGGATATTTGCTGTCGACGTCTTCACGCCCTGGAGGACAAAGATCTGTCTATTTTATGGACTCGTGTAGACTATGGTGGACTAACACGGATCTACGCCTGTCTTTACAGGTCTCATAGCGGAGACCAGGAGACCACTCGCCTGTTTGAACATGTCGCTTCGGGAGCTGACAAAGTGATGGAGCAACATGTTTCTGCGGAGTTGATCGTTCTTGGCGACTTTAATTGCCACCACTCTGAGTGGTTGGGTTCGACCAAGACTGATCAAGCAGGGCGTTCTGCTCGGAACTTTGCCTTGGCTTACGGACTCACTCAATTAGTTACCGATGCAACCAGAATTCCCGATATCGAATGCCATACTCCTTCTCTGCTGGACCTGCTGCTGACCTCCAACCCGGAACTGTATCGGGTATCCGTCGAGGCCCCTTTGGGCAGATCCGACCATTGCCTAATCCGTTCCGAGGTGCCAATCACTATTCGCGACTGCCCCAAACCTCCTGGGAAGCGCACCGTTTGGCACTATGGAGCAGCTGACTGGGATGGACTACGAGAGTTCTATTCCTCGTATCCTTGGGGGCAGCTTTGTTTCGCACAGCATGGTCTGGATGCGTGTGCTGATTCCGTAACTGACGTTGTGCTGCAAGGAATGGAATGTTTTATTCCTAGCTCTTCGGTTCGCGTTGGTGGTCGGAGTCGCCCATGGTTTAATAAGTCTTGTGCCATCGCTTCAAAGTCCAAGCTTGAAGCTTATGGGGCATGGGCCAAAGCGCGTGCGTCTGAGGATCCTGCGTGTCATGCTCTAAAAAAAAAGCTCAATGCTGCTCTAAGGTCCTGTAAGAAGGTAGCTTCCGAGGCCAAGAAACAACATGTGAGCAGGATCGGCGATCGGTTAGCAGGGTTCCCATCTGGTAGTAGAGCGTTTTGGTCACTTGCCAAAGCTGCAGAGGGGAATTTTTGCCGGTCAACTTTACCAGCACTCCGTAAGCCGGATAACAGCCTAGCCCATAGCGCGAAGGATAAAGCCGATCTTCTTGGCTCTCTCTTTTCCTCAAACTCGACTCTCGACGACGGGGGTGCGCTACCGCCAGTTATACCTCGGTGCGAAAGTTCCATGCCAGAAGTACGCTTCTCGCAGAAAGCAGTACGGAAGGAACTCTTATCCCTTGATGTGCGAAAGTCGAGCGGGCCGGATGGCGTTCCGGCTATCGTTCTTAAAATGTGCGCGCCAGAGTTGACTCCTGTCTTAAAGCGCCTGTTTCTGTTATCATACACCTCGGGATGTGTGCCGTCTGCATGGAAAGTCGCCCTTGTCCATCCGATCCCCAAAAAAGGTGATCGTACAGACCCATCGAACTACCGCCCTATTGCCATCACCTCATTACTCTCCAAAGTAATGGAACGTGTGGTTAACGCCCAGCTCCTTGGATACCTGGAGGAACACCAGCTGATTAGCGACCGTCAATACGGGTTTCGTCATGGTCGTTCAGCTGGCGATCTTCTAGCATACCTAACGCATCGCTGGGCAGCAGCCATCGAGAGTGGGGGTGAAGCTCTGGCAGTGAGTCTTGACATTGCCAAGGCATTTGATAGGGTCTGGCATAGAGCACTCCTATCTAAACTACCATCATATGGCATACCGTCGGCGCTGTGCACCTGGGTCTCCAGCTTCCTCTCTGGGCGATCGATTAAGGTCGTCGTTGACGGCTCTTATTCTGATGCTATGCCCATTAATGCTGGAGTACCCCAAGGCTCAGTGTTGTCGCCTACACTTTTCATCCTGCATATCAACGACATGTTGCAATTGAACAACAACATTCATTGCTATGCAGATGATAGTACTGGCGACGCACAGTACACTGGCCGTGTTGGCGCTCGAAGTGTCGAGGTGGAGGAAAACAGAGGCAGACTTGTGTCTTGTATTGAGAACTCTCTCGAGAGAATCTCGGAGTGGGGTGATCTAAATCTTGTAAGATTTAACCCTACCAAGACACAAGTTTGCGCGTTCTCTGCGAAGAAAACTCCGTTTGTTGCCGCTCCGCGGTTTCAGGGCATCCCGATCAAGATCTCCAAGAGCTTGGAGATCCTGGGTGTTAGCATTTCTGGTGAAGTCCAGTTTCGGGGTCACTTAGAGGCTAAGGCGAAACTCGCCTCAAAGAAGCTTGGTGTGCTTAACAGAGCAAAGCGATACTTCACGCCGGATCAGCGGTTTCTGCTTTATAAAGCACAAGTGCGGCCCCACATGGAGTATTGCTCCCACCTCTGGAATGGCGCGCCGGAATACCAGCTTCAGCCTCTTGACTCCCTACAGCGACGCGCTACTAGAATTGTCGACAATCCTAAGCTCACCAACAAGCTGGACCCACTCAGCCTCCGTAGGGACGTGGGTTCCCTCTGCATCTTCTACCGCTTGTTTTTTGGGGAATGCTCTGATGAGCTCTTTGACCTTATTCCCGCATCGGAGTTCCACTACCGCACATCCCGCCATCGTCTAAAGGCTCACCCCCACATTTTGCAAATCTGGAAATCCCACACCGTTCGTTTCTGGCGCTCATTTCTTCCGCGCACTTGCAAAATGTGGAATGTCCTCCCCGCGAAGGTCTTTCCGAGGAATTACAATATGGAGCGTTTTAAAAAAGGCATCTACTCATATCTCTCTGGGTTGGCAACGCATCGACAACATTTCTAATGTTGCAGGTGTCCATAGGCGGCGGTGAGCTTACCATCAGGCAAGCCGCATGCTTGTTTGCCTCTCTATTATATAAAAAAAAAAAAAAAAAAAAAAAAAAAAAAAGACACCATAAAACCGATTCCTACCCGCCCATAGTTACACCCATCAACACACTACTAAGTAGCCGCTTCAAAAAACAAGAAAAAATAGCACAGAGTAACCGAATATGAATCAGCGGCACCTACCATCGGCTATCTAAAGTTACAGCACTACAAAGACGCTACCGTGTAATTTGAGAGTCTATAGGAAACGCGACAGTCAACAGACTGGGGCACTAAAAAAACACTTTCAATCGAGCGAAAAGGAAACTCAATATGCCATTGCAACGCGGATTAAATTTTGCACAATCTTGAGCCGCAATCGACAGATGTTGCCAGAAATTTAGCTAACCATTTATGTGATGAGATTTCTTAGAAGGCTTTGAACTTCTACAATTCTGGCTGAAGTAATTAGAGTTCAAGCTGGGGGAAATGATAGCACGTAAAACTTTGTAAGAACAATATTAATCAAAGCCAGCGAAAGATGGAAATGTATCACAGAAAGTAATTTCTTCTTGTAAACTTTACTTGATTTTCTTTTCAGCAGGTCGCCGTGGTATGCACCACCGTAGTATCAGATAAGCTGCCGCCAAGATATAGTGCGTAACCATTACTGTTAGCTAGCACAATTACAGGGCTAATGAGACTTACCGAAGGTCTCAAAGCTATATCGCTGAATCCGTGATGCCTTAAAAAGTTCTGATTACCGCTGCAATGATCCTAATTACCATGACGAAGACATATCTTACTCGTCTCATTAAATAAGTACTATTTTATAGTAGACTACTCACCTAGGGAGCAAATATCATGTTTCATTTCAAAAAAACTCTTGTCACCGTCGGCTTCGCCTCGGGAGACAATATTATACGAGTATACGTGGGATTTGAGGCTTCTTTACTTGCTCCCGTGGTGTGTATACTATTTTACGTGCCGCTGCGGGGAGGAAGTAAAAACTATTCCTAATCAATGGCTCAGGTTGGTTGGTGTATTCCGTTCCGATCCCACGAAAAGATACTGTTTTGTATATTTGTAATTTATCATTTAATTGTTTTTTGGTTTGATTCATGACAAAATAACAATTTTACAACTTTTTATTTAATTGTTTTTTGTGTTTTATTTATGATATTCTATAGATAAATAAACATTCTAAAATAACAACAGAATAATAACAAGAAAATTGGTCTATAAAATATCCATTACCCCAAAAGCATCGTATGTTTCTGTGTTTATCTTGGCCGTCGAGGATGCCAGGTTTTATGGTCGCCATAACATCAGTTTTCTATAAAATCACGACGTCAAACTCTTATACGGAAACAAGGAGTTAAAAATTACCATATAACAATAGTAAATGTAGGTGATTCATAGGGCAATTCTAAAATTTATAACAGTTTTATGTTTAGTCTAAAACTTTTTACATTTATTTGAAATAAGTCTTGTAAGGATAATAAAAGCAAACAAATCATGTTCTTTCCGTCCGCGCATAGATGTAGACCTGAAAATGGTGCTTTATCTGCAACCATAGAGTGTCAGCTTGGTCGTGGAATATTAAGATAATTATTAATGTTGTTGGTATAAGCAAATAATTAATAGTAAATGCGAAAGTTTGTGTGAGTAATATTTATAATTATCTATTAATTTTTCACACGCAGTAAAAGCTTCATTTAACGAATTTGAACGAAAATCATAATCGAGATAAGTTGTACCCTGAATTAGAATAATGTAGACTACTTATTATCTTGGAGAAATATTTTATTCGCATAGAATACCGAGTGAAACCGTAGAATACTGATAGCGAGCAATAAAGTTGCTTATCAAAAACTTATTAAGTATACCTATACCCTATAAAAATGTAGAGTTTAATATACTTTATAATAGTCGACTGGCTCGCTACCACCCTCAAATTGTCAATCTGCCACTAAGCTGACCTAATCTAATCTACCTTGATGATGTGGTTTGGTAGCTCCCGCCAGTTATCATTCCAGGCTAGATATGTTTAATTTTCGACCACACCGTCACTTAACATCAGGTGCATAGAAAAAGAATAATCAGCCTTTTTTAATTGTCCACTGGACTTAGGCTTGCCCTCGAAAGGCGAATAGGCCATATCCACCACGCTGTCCCAGTTGCGGGTTGGTGAATTCACAAACGCCATTGAATTTCTTCTCCGGACGTATGCAGAATTCCTCACGATCATTCCTTAATCGAAAAGCCGGTGGTACGAGTATCTGTACATAAACTCTAAAGAACTCAGGTTCAGATTCACGGTTAAACTAGTCTTTACAACAAAAAAGAAATGTATGAAAAAAGAGAGACAAATTGTTTTGTTCTGAAAGTTACGCAGTAAATTCATTCATGTACAAAACCTTGGCTCACTTTGTCCAGTAATTTGAGATGTCTCCGAGCCACTAAGGGGGATAACATCGACTGAGTAAATAAAGCCAGGAAAACGGTACGGCAAACAATCAACCAGTCTTTGCAGACGTGTAATCGGATACAAAATGGTCCTTGCTACCACTCAGGACTGCGGCGACTCGACAAACAGTAGCCTCTCTAAAGGAAATTACATGGGATTACAACTTTTCTCCCAGTGGAGAGATATAAGTGAACGTGTATTCGGAATATCGGGAATTTCTTTAGTTTCTATCATTGGAAATACAAGACTCTGAGTACTTCTTGAATTTTATATGAGCTCGTTTTCAGTTACGAGTACGTTGCTTTTTAAATGTAGACTTTTCTGTTTATATACTTTATTGATTGAAATGAACTTAATAAATACGAAAAAGAAAACAAACACAAATAACAAGACAAATAACAATAACATAAATAAGAACTACAACCTATTCTGGAGGCTTTAGTTGACAGAATTAAACTTACAAAAAATATAGCTGTCTTTTACATTGCACCGTCTATTAGATAGGGACTACAATATTTTTAGTAAGTTTAGACCTGTCAACAAAACCCATGAAAATTGGCTATTATGCTTGGATGATTTAGCTCCATTCTATTATGCAGACAAACAAAAAAAAAATTTGCTTATGAAGTGTGCGATTGATGACCTAATGGACTTGAGGGTTTTGTTTGGGCCAACCATAATGAGTTGGCGACTAGTGAGAGAAAAAAATACAATGATAATGACAAAGTTTTTATAATAAAGTATTTTAAAGTTCTGTGATAAAACTTTTTCTCTCTCATTGGTCAAAATAAAGTCAAGAAAGTAACAGGTAGGTTAAATATTAGTTATAAATATCTTTAAAACTGACTTATTTTTGACATATATTTGAACTTTGTAGTCACTCCTTGATAAAGGTCACCGGATGTAATTGAAACAAAAAAGTTTGTAGTAGGTATGCGGGTCATATAACGTGAGTGATCCGTTTAAATAAATGTAAATTTATCTACTTAATAACAAAGTTCAGAAACTCAGTTGTACAAATAAATACCGTTCTCCCCAACCCAATGTACCTTCTAACGAGTCAGCGATTTTTGATATCTTTCAAATAAGAAATGTCAGAAAGACTGTAGTCAGTAGTCGGAGACCGTCGTCGGTTGCCTTTATTATTTTTCTCTCGAAAGCTTTTTACTGCAAACGCTCTCTTCGTAACGACATTGAGTATCCTTTGTCTTGAATATAAGAGCAATTTTTATTCGAAGTTGAATTTTTTTTCGAATATGGGTAAATGATTCAGCGGTACGAAAGTTTCTGCGCTTCGTATTTTGTCTCTATCTTCGGTCGGCGCTGAATATGCAATTTTATGGTTATTCGTCTGAACGGTTCGATTTGTGGCGTAATCTGCGATGATGGATGGCCAATGAGGCTCGAGAGATACCGACTGAGTGACTCTTCAAAAGGATGTCAATTTGCTGAGAAACGACATTTATCCTATTTGATAACATTTCGCATAGAAGTAATTTTTGCATTTGAGAAAAATATTAATAATCTGTCTTGAAAAAAAATTGTTTCCAACGCGTGGGCGATTGATCTTTAGATGTTTCTCACGAAACGTTTTTGTAATCAACTAAAAAGGTTACTCCTTTTGTTACGTAAAAAACCAGTAGACTTTGGTGACATATCAGAGATCTTATCCGTACTAAACCTTCGCACAATGCCCGTTAATAATGGCTGCACAAAAAATGATCGGTATCAAAAAGCTCCAGTAAATGGGGACAAAAATATCCACAATGCACACATCCAGTCACATCTGGTGACAAAAAACTAAAAGTCGTCTTCATGTGTGCGTGCCGCTAAAGGGTTTGGACCTATAGATCTTTTAGATTGAATGAGACCCGTTAAAAAACGGGCGCACAACAGAGAACATATATTTTATTTAAAATGTTTAATAACAGAGCGGCTCGTAAAACTAGCTCTATTTTTCTTTTGCGTTGTCAATCTGATCTTTAGATGTGATATCGGCCTCTCCTCTCGGCCACTCTCGTTAATGGGGTACCTATGAGGCTCAACCCGCATTGTATGTACACAGGAGATTTCTATACCGGCGACCCTACGTGACAAAACTTTGTCCCTCCCTACATTCAAATATCTGAAGGAGCAATTGAAATCGGAGATGTTAAAGAGAATTAGAGCGGGGGACTTTTTCGAACGTTCGTTTTGTTTCGCGCGCGTTTCAAAGCGGGGCTTCTTTTGAATCTCGATCAACCATCGAACTGGAAGTGGGGGGACGTTTATTAGGATTCCCTATGGTCTACCAATCGGTCGATGCGACATCGTAATCTAATAGCTTATTAATGAAGGGGAAGTTTTTTGGGCCCCTATTTTCTATCGTAGTCAAGTTTTAAAATAATGGATTTTGTCTCGCTCGTTTTTATTATCGACTCATTGAACGGTATCGCTGTCTTGTTCCTGCGTACACGTCGCGTAGTGGGAAGGTGGTCGATAGCTCCTCCCACTAAATTTATAATGCAATAAATGAGCGAAGCCGCGGTGCGGAACCGGCCACTTGGATAACACGTAATGCGAGGTTACTGCGTAAAAACAAACGGAACGCAAAAAGCCGCCAGTGTGAAAGATATTGTTTCGCTTACAGAACAGACCTCTGTGATACAGCCGGAGCGAAATATACGAGAGGTAGATTCATGCCATGGATTACATGTGCAATAAAGAGGATAATTTAAAATTACATTCACCACAATCTTGCTATTAACCGTAACCTGGTAACATACGAGTTACGGGATAGCTAACATCGTTAGATATTGCGTTATTACGATACGGATATGAAACATTATTTCTGATAATCTGGATAAATATTTACAGGGAAATAGCATAGAGCTAGTAAAAAAAGGGAGTTGAGGTACGCTCTAATGTCAAGTGAACATAATTGGACTAAAACAACTACATTAATTAATCGGATGATTTTTAAAGAAAAAAAATAGTTTTAATGTATTTTCGAGTGAGAAATAATTTAGCTATTTAATGGAGCTTATTTTTGATTTTTGGCCTATTTGCGTGCGTCTTTTCATAATACAGGAAGGTACCTATTGTTTTTGTTTATTTAGATAGATTTACGATAATTGAACCTAACGATACACAAGCGCCTGTTTGATTGTGACTAAGGTCAATTAGGGCCATGAATCTAATTTGTGCGGTCCACGTCAAGCGCGTTGCTTACTTATTGACACATCACAATTCACGTTATTAATATTAAAATAAATCTATAAATACAAATAAATATAGTGTGTTGACCTGGGTATGTCCTAAAACTGTATTCAGAACTACCATACATGCTGGAGGACGAGCAGCAGCGTTCTCTCAGTTTACGGTGGTAAGCATTCTACGATTCCCAAGCCTGGCAACCATAATAACCATAGCCCTACGCCATAATCTCAACGCTTGGCATGGGGACGCCCTCGTCCAGCAGTGGACGTCTTTCGGACTTATCATGATGTATGTAAGGGTGTGTTCATATGACCGATTGAGAATCGACTCACGGCTAAGTACATAGGCAGCAGCACTGAGCCACAGAAGTTCAGCGATACAATTGAGGGAGGGACAAACGTCTTCAAGATATCATATTTAACTTGTTCATTTACTAGACGACATTATCTGTATCTTAAATATCACCATCTGTAAAACTAAAAGTACCACAACTCCCGTATCTAGAACTAATCGCATTATAAGCGGTTGAACATTAATTTAAGAAAGGAAATGATTCGTATTTTGTATCGCAACCGTTAAATCTTGACCCGATTTCTTGTTGTTTTCACTGGTTAAAATTTTTTTGTAGTTAATTTACCATTTATATATGGACCATCCTTTAGTTTAGCCAAAATCCGTTAAATATTTAATGATTTAGATATTTCTCTGCGCTTCAAATTTTACTATAATAAGTAAGTAATATTTTCCGACATAAAATAGTTATTCGTCAGGCCATAAGTGCTTTTCTTTGTAACCTCTATCATAAAAATTATAAGTCATGAAATAACTTAATTAACAATGACGTAGCAATTGCAGTCAGTACGAATAGACTCCAAAATAAAATCATAGATAAGAAATAGGGCTGACCCCACACGTTGGCTGAAACTTTGGCTCCAACACTGTTTTCCCAACGCTTCACATCAACAGCCGGAAGACGTCCACTGCTGGACGAAGGCCTCTCCCTTAAAGGGAGGTATTGCCATAATCCCCGCGCTTGGCAGGCGGCTTGGGGATCGCAAAAATAGGGCTGGCTTCACACGTTGGTTGGCACTCCAACTTTGGTTCCAACACTGCTCGCTTGGCTTAGCTTGGCTTGACAAAATAGTTATAATTAGGTCCAATACTTGAGCTTACGTTGAAATTGTCTAATCTGTGTTACGGTTACTTTAAAACGAATTACGCATTAATATCAATGATACATTGACACGTGACGCGTAGGGGTTCTGTCAGCCTTTCAGTGTTTTTATAATTCTTGAGATGAGCAAGACCCTCTCCTGACGTTAAGAGATAATGCCACATAATAAATAATAGTACTACGGTAATGCCTGCTCAAGACCATTGCAATGGTCAGCAGTTGGGACGGAAACCCATAGAGACTGTTCGTATGCAGGTTCGAGTCCTGCCGGAGGTCATAATTGTTCTTCCTGTTTAAGCTTTAAAAACATTGTAATGGTATCTGAAACTTGGAGAGACAACAAGTCTAGTAAGAACTTCACTGCTTTAGGGCTCATTACTTTGAGACATCCAATGCGATGCTCATTGGCCCCGTGCACAGTTTGTCACGTGCTGTAGGTATGCAAGATGTCATTGTTAGATTGAACTTTTTTCAGAAACCAAAGATAAAGGTATGCTTTTAGTATTTAGGGGGAGACCTTCGTCGTCCTGCAGTGGACGTCTTCTGGCCGATGATGATGAGGATGATTTTAAAAGCACTAATTCATTTACAAATAAGACAACTTTCTCTGCCTAGACTAACCTAAAAAAAAACTTCATACTTCGAGCATGTATCAATAGATGAGGCAAGCCAAGGCCTTTGTGTGTGTTGCGAGTTTTTATTAGTTTGCGTTCATACGAACAGGAATTTGTTTGTTTTAATAGTGCGAAAGTTTTCTTGAAAAGTGTGCCATATGTGTTTGGGTCAACAAAAGTAGCAGACAATTATGAAGGCAGGTTATCGCCATTAGCTTTTCTTTGGTATATCTAATGCTCTCTATCACGTGGATGCCAAGAAATGCCAAACAACATTGGTACCAATGACAGGACCAACATGTAGAGCCCTGGCAAAGAAATAAACCTTGCGTGTCGAGATTAAGAAATAGTAAAGTATGAATAAGTTACCATACCATTAGGTACACTTGTTTACGTATTTTCGTTCAACCACTAATCCTTAATGGAGTTGTCATGTTATGGTAATGAGATACGAGACGATAACGTCATGGATCATAATAATGGTGCAAGAAATGCCACCTAAGCACAAATCTAGTAGGTCCTTTTTATCAAGCTTTGATTAATGTAAAGAAGATAAGTTATTTTTTTGGAACTGATAGAATACATTAAGAAAATATTGTTCATGTAATTTGGTTTGACGGTTTTTCCTCAACTTCGTCCTTCATTGTAGGAACTTTTGACAATGTGTAGAGATTAATATTTTTCAGATACATGTAGGTAGGTACGTTAGTTTAATTATGTTACTTTCTCCATAATAGTGTGCAGTGAAAATCAAAATTATATTCCTAAACGAAATGTTTTATTTTAATGTAATTGTCACAATCCGATTTGCATATTTTACTATCGATGTACAAATAATTTGCGGCCGTTTTTTGATTTCGGTGTCAATTTAAAACTTCAGGTAATATATCATTATCAATCTATTATTATTATTTATTGGCTTCGCACTTTGTGCATTCAGCCAGTGTCAAGTATTATGCGTTTTCAAGTTTTTATAGTATGAAGTTATATAAATGAATCATCAAATCACAGTCACACGAAATTTTTCACATTCAAGTCTAAGTAATGCCCTAGTAAAGTTGTGGCGACTTTACTATGAGCTTTTTGATAACAACACGACACGTTTCACCACATTATATCACTTGGTCACACTCGTGCATGTAATTCAACACTCAATGAATAAAACGCCATCATTTTTAATAATTAATTCGCGAAAAACATAAGTTTAAGAAAACAATAGAATGCAACGACATGATTTATCCGTGTTCCCGCCAAAAGCTATTGTAGGCTATTGAATTTTCTTCCGTATTTCAACGTCAGAAATTTTTCACAGTACAAAGCAATAGGAAAAAAAATAAAGTTGCCTGAAAATTGGTTTTGGAAATTAAAATAATAATGTATACCAAATGAATGGATGGAATTTAGGTCGCCTTTAGTACATTTATATCTACCTCTTATCACTGTTATTATCAGTAGAATTAATTAAATTTTATACTGACCTAAAACTGATTATTCTGTGAACTAAGCCAACAAATAATTCTGAGAAATTGGTAGCCGACGTCTTATCACAAAAATGGTGCTAGTGACCTGAAACGTTTCGATGTTATCAGATGAGCTATGGGGCAATAAACAGGTCAGTTTTATTGTTTTTGGGGCTTTAATGACGTGTCAGCTATCGCTAGAAAAACACAGTATGATAAACTTCGATGCTGGACTTTTCGATAACGAAGCTTAAAAATTACGTTACGTGGTTTTTTAATATTAGGATTAAAAAAACCACTTTCATATTGGACTACATTGGGTGTTAGGTACTGCTCTCGGAAACGAAGATAGGTGATAGGATCTAAGCTGTGATACCTAAAACCATACAGCACAAAAATACTGCTGTCTTTTTGTATAGTGTAGGTATTAAATACGCAGTATATTGAAAACCCTTGAAAAAATTTCCTTAAATAAATTGTTTTAAGCAACGACAGTAATTTCATTTAAGTATTCTATAATCTATAATATTCGATAGTCTCTGGTGTTTGTGATAAGGAGAAGAACACAGTTGTAATTTTTGTCGTATGTGTCTCCCACCCATTAGCCAGAAACTGTCCACTTTCTGTACGAAAGCCGACACCTTAATAGGGAGGTTGCAGAAGTCTATTTGATGTCTATTACCAGTCTCTGTTTTCAAAAGTGGTCCCCTTCGTCACCAGCCAGAAGACGTCCAGTGCTGGAGGAAGGCCTCCCCCTGTTGCCGCAATCTCCACGCTTGGCAGGCGGCTTGAAGATCTCAGAATGCTCACCACCGATAACAGAGAGGTGCTATCCTTATATCCTATCCTTCCTCCAGTGGTTCTGGGGGTCTGTTCCCACTAGTTCTATTAATTGTTCCACTGATAGAACTAGTTGGACTATTTTGTATACCTAGATCCCTTGCACTCGGTTTCTTTACGCAAGAGGATCAACAGCAATGTCTTTTAGTGGTTTAAAATTCAAAACAAGAATGCAAGCTCAAACAGGTATTGTGATGCAAATAGACTAAACCCTATATATTTTTTCATTTCCAAAACGGTCACGTACTCTTCTGATGACGAATAATTTAGTCACATGTGTAACGAAACTCGAACAGAACTCAGGTTTACCTTACATGTAAAACAGTACCTGTTTCAATGTGCTTTAAGTGCTCACGAGTACACTCTGACAAATATACAAGCTTTGTTGGATAACTAAAGAAGTACAAAAGACAAAAGACTCGCGTTTCGTGAAAGGGGTCTTGCCTCCTGTGAAATAACAACTAACTACTCACAAAATGTACGTGGAATTTAATGTGCTCCAGTTTAGATTTTGAGGTTAGAAAAATCCGACCTTGGTTTTATTTTACCGGAGAAAACCATGATTGTAGAATGTAGACATAACTTAAGTAAGTTCTTATTTATATATCCTATTAATATTATAAATACGAAAATTTGTCGGTGTGTCTTTGTGTGTGTGTGGCTGTGTGTGTGTGTGTGTGTGTGTGTGTGTGTGTGTGTATGTTTGTTACTCCTTCACACAGCTCCTACAGCTTTGAAATAAATTATAGGTAACTGTTTATCCCAAAGATCGTGGGTAAAACCGTGGGGCGCAGCTAGCACTTACATCAAAAGGGGTTATTATTTTACTGCCTCTAGCATTGAAATGCTCTACAACTAGACCCGCGAATTTAGTACTTATTGCTCGACCAGGTAAAAGCAATGTTAAATTTTAGTTTTTACTAAAAATATCCAATACTTACGGTACATCTAACAAATGAAAATCGACCAATAAGTACGTAGAATCTGCAAAGATTCTACGTACGGGACCTTCATCTTTTAGTACCTTAGCCTTATAACCGGTTATTGCAAATTGAACACTTAACAGTCACATGTACAAACGTGGGAGCTAGGAATAGTACGCTGTACCGTGGCTGGATGCAGGATAATGAAACTGTAGAGCATCTACTGTATCATTACAAAGCCAGAGAAGTAACAAGAATCGCTACGATTAGCTTCAGTCAGTGTCATCTCAAACCATGTCACCGCAACAGTTTGACCCCTGTCCACATAACCCACACTTGCTCCATATAACACTCTGAAGCAAGTATGCTATCGGCCCAGAGCCTCGCTCCGTTACTTCAAGCAGCTGGGTTGGCTCGAGTAGACGCTGGCCAGGGCCCGTACCATGAGCGCTTGTTCCGGGACCGAATACGCTCAGCTGCCGACGCTGTGCGACTGTGAATGTTATTGCCTCGCAATAAGGTTCGCGGTCGCGCAGTGTCGGCAGCTGAACCTATTCAGCCCCGCTATAAGCAGTTCACAGTACGGCCCCTGGTGGGGGAAATGCACGATACCCCAAGCGGGACGTCAGTGCAGGACTTATAGCTCACACATTGAATAAGAATAGTGCGTAAACGATAGATAATTTAGTATGTGAAAAAAGCCCGATATTATGTCCCAGATATCACACATATTTCTATCGTTTACGTATTTTTCGTATTTTTTTCTGTGTTGGGGGTAATAATTAAGTACAGATTTTGTTTAAGCTAAAGTCTACTTACCAACTTTTGAATCATGCAAGCGAGTTCGAAATGTTATCCGGAGAATTTAAAAAATGTTTAACTTTTTGAAATGTGTATAACTTGCAATGTTTAGACAAATCTTGTATGTGACTTGAGCTAGCGGCTGGTTAGTAAAGCTGTGTTACTTGTGTGAAATTGTGGTATATCACATCACATAAACAGCCGGAAGACGTCCACTGCTGGACGAAGGCCTCTCCCTTAAAGGGAGGTGTTGCCATAATCCCCACGCTTGGCAGGCGGCTTGGGAATCGCAGAATGGTTACCACCGTTAACTGAGAGGACGCTGCTGCCCGTCCTCCGGTGGTTCTGGATGCAGTTTTAGGACATACCCAGGTTGTGGTATATAATCAGCTATAAATAGCCAATATACATACGATATCAAATAAAAATACCAATGTATAATTACTAGCCGCCGCTGTTTTACATTTTTTATGTAGAATAGGCCGAGGAACTGATGACACTGACTTTGGCACACAATAGGTCTGTAGGTATCATGTCACATAAGCTCACTCATTCATACCTACACGTGCCACACCGTAAGATAAATTGCCGCTCTACACAAATAACTTCTAACAAAAACTCTCTTATACCAGACTATCTATACTCATCTCGAACTTTGAAGCTATTTATTATGTTTAGTTCGCTTCGATTCATTGACTTTTGTGGCTATCCGCAGCATCTTTTGTCATCGAGACGAGAGCAAGCGTCCGTGTAATATGAATTAATAAGCACGAATAATGATTATTATTCGTTTATTTGTCGTGAGATTCCTGGACGCTTTGGCTGTATTGTGTTCAAAGACGCAAGCTGGAAATCCGGAACGAATTTGGGAGTATCGCGTGCTCAAGAGCGTTGTCGATTTGACAATGAAGATGAGGTATGACAGAAGGTCAGACGTTGGACACCTACTTATGCATCTTACCTATGTCTGATATAAGCACAGATCACATACCCTGTTGATGGCTCGTGAACATAATTTCTCCTATAAACACGACTCACCGTTGCGGGCAGGGGGCGAGGTAACGTTCTATGCTTGCGACCAATCACTGTGATGACGCAATCTGAGTTATGAAATTCAATGAAATTCTAACGTACTCTCAGTGGCTAGCAGTGGTTTTTAAACTACTTATTTTCGTATGAGGGGATGTCGTACGATCAGTCAACAGGGTTTATTGTCTTTGGATAACCCAACCAAAAAGATACAATTACACACTTATTTTATTTAATAAAATTGCTATAAAGGCTTGCCCTTTATAGCAATAAGATAAACTAACGCATGAACCAATTTTGAAATAACGGAAAACACTGACTATATTCCACACTAAACTATATTTTATACACAACGAAAGAAAAAACATATAACTTTACGAAATGTATGGAATCGTTTCGTGATATTAGATTTGGTCCGACAGTAAAAGTTCTATGATTATAAACTTTAAGTTTGCGTGACTACCTTAAACCAAGTTGCTTAGAAAGCAACGATGGGGTCGAAGATGATACACGCTGACTCAGAAGGTCAGGAAGAAATCACACAATGATGAGGACAATGAACTACTAACTTTCAACTATATATTATAATATTATATAGTATGTACTTTTTTCGCATATGACTCTATGTATACAAATGCACCCAAGTCGTAAAAGTAGAATTCCAGTAATAATACAAATTCCTGTGCACATCAGGCTTGCAGTATTGCAACTGCTTTACAAAAGGCTTTGCTAAACTACTTCGGCATTCAGATGGAAAGTAAGTTGTGCTCACTCGCATGCGTACTTGTGCTGTACACTACACAACTGCGGAACTTCGTTGCCAGCTGATAAGAGAAGCTTGGAAACTTGCCGTTAAACATCGCTATTACAATTTATTCTTCGAGCATTTAAAACATTGATGATGCCAATGGAAACAATCTCCCTAAATCATTTTCAGACACTTACGGCCTTACTTAAAAAAAACTTCTCAACCGTTAGTCACTGCTTAAGATGCTTTGCCATCTTCTCTCTGACGTGAAGTGTAACATGCAAGAACAAGACAGAGAAGATTAAGCAGTCACTAAGAGAATCGAGGTTATTTTAGGTAAGGCTGTTATTGCGTGGGATGAAGTTAACACGCATGGCAGACATTTTCAAATACTTTAACAATAATATAAGACATTTCTAATTGTATGAACGCACACTAAAACCACAGATAATATATTAGTATAATAGTACTAAAACGTACTTGCAATACTACCCAAAGGTATAGGTCGGTGGCTACATATGTTTTGGTAGAAGGGTACGCCAGTACGCCTTGACTTGCCACCTCCAGTAGTATATTCTCGAAGATTTAATAGATGTGTCCTTTTATTATGCTTTACTGGCTATTTATTTGTCCACAGCCCATCTGATCCTAAGGCTTAATAAATAATTGGGTTTTATGAATAATTCGTAATTGGTTTTTGGACCTTATTGAATAATTCAACACAGAAAACAAAGTGGTTGGCGCATGTTAAAAAACTATAAATACGAGAATGATTTTAGATTTTTATTAGACAAAGAATAATTTAGATAATTGATAGTCTAGGGTTCCCACCCCTCCAAAAGGCCTGTAAAAATAATGATGTGCGACAAATATGATGACATGTTATACAAAATTTATTTTGAAAAATATGTGTTGTCTCTCCGAATTTATTAGAAGATTAGAAAGAAGCAATAAAAAACTAATTTAAAACTGGCTTAGCGTCACATGTGTTGAAAGACCGAAATAAGTTGATGTCTTTTTATGATGAAGACGTCATTGTAACTTAGGGAGGTCTGAGTGTACAAATCGTATATTAAACCTCTCTATAGTTAGCAGGATAGTGATTATATTATCGATCCCCAAGCCGCCTGTCGAGCGTGGGGATTATGGCAACCCCTCCCATTAAGGGAGTGGCCTTCGTTCAGTAGTGGACGTGCTTTGGCTGACGATGATGATGATTATATTATTACTATAACTATGGGATTAACAACACTACAAAATATAGCCTGCGAATTTTTAAAGTTTCATAGCAAGATAATTTGAGATATTACGTTTTTTTAAACAATCAAGTGACGAGACGCACAAGACGTTCGCCTGGTGGTAAGCGTCACGCCTGCCACGAAAAGTAGCAGTGCCAGAATTGTGAACTTGTGAACACAATCCTGTGCCGCACTGCTCTGCGCGCGTCACACTGAGATATTAGATGTTAAATCTCTTCATACCCAGTAATATCTCTGGTAACATTACCCTTCAAACCAGAACACAGTAATGCTTCTACTGCTTGGCGGTTGAATAACTGGTAAAGGTGTGGTACTTCCCCAGGCGGACTCTGCAGTAGAGTCCTACCACTTAAAAAAAAAATTATATTTAAGATTTTGAGCATTTGGATTGTCTCATTGGTCTGGTTATGTAGATCTAGATACGATATTTTTGTTTTTGTGTATAGTATACTAGTAGTAGTATACGCAGTCTATGTAGTTTATTGAAGTTAATAAAGACTTTAGCACAAAAAATAGATAATAAATATACTGCAAGATAATGTTATATTTGTCCTCCTGAAAGATTATAAGAGCTGAAAGACACAAGCATAAATATTTCTTTAAATTAAAAAAATGCAATCATTTTATAAACTTTTCTTCGTCATTACGTCGACCTATTTCAGTTGCATATTCGTACCTAAAGCATGTTAGTTATTCAAGCTTTAATCAGCTAAGTAGATAGGTGTTTGCGATGAAACTGTTCTCAAAGTGAATCAAACCCAGGTGCCTCTCTATCAAGCCGTCAATTAGCTTAATAGGAGCACAGAGGAATCTAACTGGAGCAACAGAGGTTTGTCGCTTAATTTGTCTACAAGTATATTTTTATCGTGTAGCTTTTATTGTTTACTTCCTTTTAGTAATAGCAGCCCTAAGACAAACATCTACGAGGTTTAGTAGGTGCTAGTTACCAAAAACTATAATGTAATAAACGTATCTGAGAATAAATAAATAAAAAAAGAATTTAAAAAATCAACACTAAACTTATAAACACTTGTAATTTTTCAGCGAATCTTTAGAGAATTGACGGGAATTTTTAGTGCCACCAAACTCTTCAACCTCAGCCACTACAAGAGAAAACATGCAAAGATGACTGGAAACCATCACTAGTTGGAGATGCATCCTAAGAAGAAGAAGAATAATAAACATTTTGGTATTTTTAGGGTTCCGTACCTTAAAATGAAAAAAGGAACCCTTACAGGATCACTTCGTTGTCCGTCTGTCTGTCTGTCAAGGCCCTTTATCTCTAAAATGTGTGGAGGTATCAAGTCGAAATTAATATCGAATGCGTAAGTCTACGGTCCTTAAGTCCCTTAGAGCTGTAAAAAATCAAGCTTCTAAGTCAACGCAATCAAAAATTACAGCCATTTTTCTAGTGTTTTTTAGAATCGCTCGTAAATAAATCAAAATTTATAGGCAGGGGACTTGCCGTTAACCTAGATTCACGAAATTTGGCAAGAACCAAGGTCACATAGCACTGGTTATTTGAAAACTCTCAAAATTGATAATTTATAGATATACCGTCTTTTCTTAAGCCGAAACTTGAATGATTATTCCGTCCTGATGGCTTCCGATCTTTAGTTCAAAAAAACTGAACTAGATGGCGCCACAGAGAATATTAGCCCATTAGCCCACGCTTTTATCGCAACTGTTTCGTTCGTGCTTGTGGTAGCACATGCTGCGTCCATAAATATTGTACACCCTAAGACTGAAACGTAGTTTCTCTTACCTGAGGACTGGCATCTATAAGTAACCCTAGCATAGCACCTAAACGATAGAAAAAATGTGAGAACTGGAATATCTTGTCGAACGTAAATTGAAACTCGTTTTTAGGGTTCCTTACGCAAAAGGTGTTCAACTGTACCCTATGACTAAGCGATCCGTCTCTGTTTGTCTATATATATGTTACTTTGTCTGTTTTTGATCTGTAACGACGTACATCTCGTAAATCGTAATAAGTAGCCGGTTGTTTTCATAGAATATTCGTTAGATAGGTATACTGTCGCGGATTTCCTTTGTACTTGTGGTGGTACGGAACCCTCGTTTTCCGAGTCGCAAGTATTCGTATTGACGTCTTTATTTTTTATCACTGGATATACTTACATTTTGCATCGAGCTCCAGTTCAATAACTCAAGCTCTAAATCATTGTAATCCTGCAAAAAGTTATTTAGGAAAAAAGAAACAGCAACGTAACGTCAAATCAAAATACTGTACTTAATTTTGAAAGGGTCAATGCAAGGCATAGGCCTTCTCGCTTTTTCGCCAATCTTTCCGGTTTAGTGCTAATATTGTTCAAGTACGCTTTTAAAAGCAATGTTACTTATTACTTACCACAGTTTTCGTAAAACATTTTGAAATCAGTATTGAAAACCACTGAAAAAAGTAGAATTGGAATCAAGCTTCTCCATATACGAGTACCAAGGTCACCGACATAGCTCGCAGGGTTTGCAAGTTAAAGTGGCAATGGGCAGGCCACAACGCTCGACGAACTGATAATCTATGGGAAAAAAAGGTTCTCGAGTGGCGACCGCGAACCGGAAGACGCAGCGTAGGAAGGCCTCCCACTAGGTGGACCGATGACATTGTAAAAGTCGCGGGCAACCGGTGGATGCAAATGGCAAGTGGTTGTACAGTGTGGCGGTCTAAGGAGGAGGCCTTCGTTCAGCAGTGGACGTCTCCGGGCTGATGATGATATACGAGTAAGTAGGTATGTAAATAACTACACAACTCTTACGAATAGCTTCCGTAACGACTATTTCGTTAAAAAATCAGTAGTTTATATTATTATGAAAACAGCAATCAAATCTATGAGAAGACTGCAATAAAAGTAACTGGGATTTAATTAAAAAACATAATGATCAGAACACGACGTTAACCGATTGAAATTTACGATGCCGCTAAAACAGAGAGAGGTAATAATTCAAATAATTTCTAATAAGAATATTGTGTAAAATGGGCCTATTATAATTAATAATTCAGGTTGAAATGAGAAACACATTAATACAAGACATTAACGGGCGAAGATGCGGTATTTTCGAACAAATTAAATGTGATCTGACTTTAAAGTCTTACATTTGTCGCTTATAATAATGGACAAAGGAATACCGAACAGTCTGTCAAAATAATAGTTGACAAAAAATACCAAGTGCAAGTCGGAAAAGAACCTATTAAAAAGTGGTACTCTGTATCACTGTTTTTAGTTAGTTACCTGTCCGACTTTCTTTATATATTTTTTATATCATGGGGGTAAAAAACGTGGTGAATTTTGGGAACAGGCCGAATTTCTTCCATACGCGGACAAAGTCGCGGGCGAGCTCTAGTATAAAATAGCTATTTATGATACTAGTGCGGTAAGTTGGTTTTTACAAACGAGTAGACGAGTAGACTTACCATAGTCTATAGTTTGTAAAAACCAATTCCGCACGAGTGCCATACAACGTTATCCAACACATTTACGAGAAAACAGATAGCAGGTTGTACTTCTGTTATATATAATAAAACAAACTTTATTATTTTGTTTATAAATATTGGTCGGAAAGTCACAACTAAATCTTGACACTGGCAAATGCACAAAGTGCGATGCCATAATCTTACTAGGAGGTTAGAAGAAAAAAAAACTTCGTTCTAAAGTTCGTTTTCGTTAATGTGTTTCTTAAATTTCTTCGTGTTAAATTGTCTTTTCATGTTGTTTCTAAAACTCCGAAGAAGCTTGTAGCTTGAAAAAGTTGCCACAACTTTACTAGGGCATGACTGGACTTGACAGTGACTTTGACTCATTTGACTTGAAAATTATCAAAAACTTGATACAAATAAATACTTGACATCGGCAAATGCACAAAGTGCGACGCCATAATCCTCGTAGGAGAAAAGATGAAATGACGCGAATTAACAAATGGCGCTACGTGCGGGTGTTGAAAATTAGAACTACATATTTCGTCTCATTTTAATATTAATATAATGTAATATTTATTTTCTATTTAGTATTAAAGTGAGACAAACGTATTGAGCAAAAGCTCAATAAGCTTCCAAGGAGGTTCGACCATTTAGCTTATTTATTCTCGTAATGTGAAACACCTTAGTGGAATTCTTATATATTTATATGTAAATTAAAAAAATACCGTAAAGTTTACGCACCGCGCTATACAACTGAGCGTGCGGTAAAGGCTTTACCGCACGCTCCGTTGTATGGTGCTTAATGTTTAACTTTCAAACGATGTATACTGGCTTCGTAAATGCACTTTTTGAGTGATCAAATGTGTTGTAAAATAAATATGTTCTATAGAACAGTAGATAAGTGCGCTGTTAGTTATAATAAAATGAATATTATATCTCTACAGGCAAATGTAATTTATGTGGGACATATTTTCTATTTAGAAAGCAGAAGTAACTGTGTTAAAATAAAATCAAACAACATTAACAAGATAACATAACCACGACAGTAAACTTTATTTTAACCATAAAGTGAATGGTAATAAAATAAATCTCAAAATTAAGTCTTGATAATGTATGTAGAAGCGACACGAGATTAATTGGGTAATAGATTAATGGGAATAAAATTAAATGTGCGGTATAAGTCGAAAGCTAATAATGCCAGTTACTAATGTGACGGGTGTCCTGTGATACAATATAACTTTAATATTTTTTACTCGTATTGTCAAACTAGTATAATACGATGACATAAGTATAAGACTTGATTGTAAGTTGGAACCATATTAAATGTAAGTAGTAAGTAGGTAGTATCTATGTTTTCCCGTCTAACGCAAAAAGGATTATAGCATTAGTAGTCTATTCTGTGATTAACTATTGAGTATCTATGTACGTTCCATAAATGTTCATCTGTTCCCTGAGGTCTTCCAAGATGCCCTCATATATCGTAAACTACTCATTTTGTTAAATGAGGTGTTTGTGTTTTATATTGCACTCTCTGTATTCAATGAATTCTCTTTCACTTGAGCCATCTAGATCTAGAAGAGATTGATCGGTAGCGCTCAGCAATGAGGACAATTTTACACTAGTCTTTAAACCACTTTATTACAATAAGATTTCAATAGCCTATCCGAAGTAAAATGAGATGTTCTAAGTCAGCATTCAATGTGATTTTAATAAATAGGTTTATTTTAATAAAAAGAAAGAAAGTAGAAAATAACTAACACTAGCTGCGCCCCACGGTTTCACACGCGTGATGATGAAAAACGGTGATGAATATGATGATAAAAGTAAATGAGCTACCTCCATTCCGGGTTTCAACCAAATTTGTTCAGCCGGCGTTTGGCGTGAAGATCTAATAAACACACACATATACCGACAAATTTTCGCATTTATAGCTGTTGTAGACTTATTCGGGTTTAAGATTATTTATTTCTCAAAAAGAATTACAATTCCCTTATATGAGACATATTTAGTATACAAAAATATTGTTGAGTGCCGTACTTATTACTTGATGCAACAGCAATTCAGGAGCTCCTATAACTTGATAAATAGGTACAGCAATCGAAATAAACAAAATTGTGTCGCCATGCCGTATAAATCAAATTCCCATAATGCAAGGTAATAATTCAAAAAATTACTCTTTAATTTCATGCTCGAGGCACAATAAAAAGCCGGGAACATAAAAACACTCCTGCCGCCGCCATCTTGATTCGGCAGCGGCGGTTGCGCGCGCGCATTTTGCTCGCATCCAGGTGTTTCTGACAAAACAATCGACTCTCAAGCGAGAAAGGGGCGGAGGGCCCATTCATAAAACTTTTACGAATTCCACCAAAAATAAAAGTGAGAACGCACAAAAAGTCGAAAGATTATTTTGATACCCAGCAATATTTCATTGTATTAACTACTTAGGGTTGTGAAGAATGGGAGTGTTATGAAATTATGAAATTGGTCTTATTGTATAGCAGTCTCTATTTCGTAATGGGACCACCTTGTTAATCGATGAGATAATATCTTTGACTTATTTTCTATTCCTAGATTTTTTTCTAAGAGATTTCAATATATTTTTGTAGATATAATACCTAGATTGTGTTTTTTTTAATGAGTATTATATTAGTAATACATAATTATAATATTTTTTCACGCTTGTTCTACTTGCATCATCATCATCATCAACACCCGGAAGACGACCACTACTGGACGAAGGACTCCCCCTTAATAGGGAGATCTACTTGTATAACTGAAAGTAAAAAGTAATGAGTGCCAATGCAGCGATTCTATGGACTTGCGTTTTGTTATTTTTCTCATCATTCTGGATATCACTTGACTATATTAGTTATAAACAGACATTACGTCAATGATATTATATATATAAGGAGGCATTACGTCGTAAAAAAAATATATAAATAAAAAAGAAAGAAAGAAAGAAAGAAAAATGATTTATTTTGTAACACCATTAACGAACTAATAAATAAATGTATTTTTCTGACAATAATTTTACTAATTAAGTATTACTACAATTAATTACCTATAATTCCTAAAAGTAGAGCCTTTTATTTGCCTTATAACCTTGTTGCCGTAAAAAAACTTAGGTAACAATGAGTTCAACCAGAACAATGACTATTTATCTTAGCACAAAATTGACCCTACTATTATAAAAATTTGCCAGACCCTACATTCGATAAACCAACCGTAGAATCAGTCCACCTATCACAATAGACCGATCACAGATACTACCGTATTGTTACATGTTTTCATAAGCCTCAAGGACCGCCTTTACTACGGACCGAAGATCGTAACGCACCACCGATCTTCAATGCAAATAATTAGATGTACCTTACAATTTGCCAAAGATCTCCATTGTATACATTATACTCTAAGTGGATTCCTCGTACAAAGGATCCCGCTTGACTCAGCTAACCTCGCTACGTGTGTATATAATGTTATTATTCTCAGCCGCATCTGTCACAAAAGCCGTTGCGTTCTAATTTTACAGTTTAATCAGCGTTAAATGCTTTCAAAGTTACCGCTGGAAAAAATGGAACCCTCAGAAACGCTGAGGAATGTAGAGTCCATAAATCATAGGATGTCGATGACTGTTCATAAAGAGCACTCTACTTGAATTTGACAGAAACGGGTATGGCCAAAACGTGAGAGATTGGTGTAATAAAATTGCTAGATTTATTTGTGATCTATTACAAAATATTTTTTATTCATATTGGTAGGTACCCTTAGTGTCATCGGGTTGTATAAGCAGGCTACATGAATTAAAGCACTGGGTTTTTTTGCCAGATGTAAACATGCATGCGGAAAGTTACGCATATAAAATTTGCCGGATCCAATCTACGCAATGTCTCATTGTTTATATTTATGAATAGAAAGATATTGCATTTCATGAACCATGAATCAAAATTTGGTCTGATTATTTTTTACCTTTTCACAATAAAACTGATGGCCTGCTTTTAGCGAAAAAACGATACCACGATATATACTAAAACATAAAAAAATATGTCTATTATTAAATTCGGAAAAATGGCTGCAGGTGAGATAAACCACTTAACGCGACTAGTTCAGTCAAACGATATAAGTTTTATATAATACTGAAGATGCACAATGAAACAAACAAACAACATCCTTTGTCGTACCTTATATATATATACCTACTTGAATAATAAATAAACCAGCAAAACTGAAAATACATTAAACTAGCCGCAACAAGCTCCCTTTTACAATATCATTCGGTAGCGATTACAGTGATAGATCCAAATGCTTGCATCAAAGGGGCTCAGTTTATAGAAATAATAATATTATAGGACTAGACGTGAGTCCCTTCATAAAGAAAGGGATATGTCATCCATTATGTCTCATTGTGGACTGACCACTTAGCGTTGAGAGGAAATAATTTATTCAGAGCGCGCCGCGGTCTATCTTCATGTTCTGGGCCACTGAGAGATGCTGCTTTGAGGTATTTTACTTTTGTGCTCGTAAAAATAGAGTAATAAAGTATCTTGAGCAAAACTACTTTCATCTAGATAAAGTCTGCCCCATCTTATTATTACTCGTTCTTTTATTTAAACGGACCACCACTAATCTGCATACCAAAGAAAGTAAAGCTACTTAAATGAAACTGCAATTCGTTTTTTGAAACGGAACTATATTCTAACTGCATGCATATGCGAACTACATTCGTTTAGACTACATGGAAGTATTCTACCTCTTAATCAAATTAAATCCTGTTTGGCTTTGCTAATTTGTAACTAGAGGAGAGACTAAGATATTCATAACAGTTATAAAATAATCTAAGGGCACAAATATTATACCATTTAATCACAATCCTTCATAATTATAATACTCAGTATCAGTCAAATGCTAGGCAAAAGTTTCTCACAACCAAGCAACGCTTCACTTCTATTACAGCTACGCGACAACATTGAAAACAGCGAGGACACTGAGAGAGCTAGAACAGTTTCGAGAAAACTCGTTATGTTGTTTGACTGTTCCGAGTAACAGTTTAGATAGGTATCCTGTTTTCTGTAAGGCGATATACTCAATATTAGAAATATTGAAAATCGATCCTAATATACAAAACACCTCTTTTGTCACAAAAAGGCACGGACAGACATAGCGGTAAAAAGAGCCTAAGGAATAACTGTTCGCATTTACAATATTACGACGTGGTAACATGATAAATGGTCTACTACTAATTACTACATGTTTAGATGAAATAAATTATAATTTTATTCTACACTCTTTAAAATGTGTCAAACAAGAAATAAATGATTTATCAAGACTGGTTATATAGACTGTGTTAAGGCAATTAAAGGAAGTGGGTACCTATCGCCTATTAGCACGTGCCCTGCCAAATTCATTATTCTACCACGCCTTCCCCAAATTGATTTGTTATTACCAACAAATTGGTGTGAAGAATCAATTAACTTCTGGTAGCAAATATTAATTAGATTTGTCCGGTCTGGTTCACAAAAACAGCAGATGTAAGGTAGAGTACACAAGCTGCATTATTAGTTGCTCAGTTATGAACGTCTTTTTTCGATTTGCTAACCGGCCGCACTATAACATCTGTGTTTCACGGTACGGTATGAAATGATGTGACACACTGTATTCAAAATCACCGAACAAAAACACAACATAATAATATAAAGTATAATCAGCCTTTTTTAATTATCCACTGCTGGACTTAGGCCTACCCTCGAAGGGCGAATGGGCCATATTCACCACGCTGGCCTAGGTTGGTGAATTCACATACGCCATTGAATTTGTTCTCCGGTCGTAAGCAGGTTTCCTTACGACGTTTTTCCTTCGCCGAAAAGCCAGTGGTGTGAGTATCCGTACATAAACTCCAAAGAGCTCATTGGTACGGGCCTGGGGGTTTGACCCCGCGACCTAACGATTGCAAGGCTAGCGGTCTCCCGACTAGACTACCGCGGTTAAATGGTATGTTCGACTTATACGTCTTTATACTTACAGCTACTGTGATAAACGAGACGATTGGGTAATTAAGTACCTACTCGTATAAGGCATTGTCCAAAATAAACACAATAATTATAGGACCATTGCCATTGCGTGATCGTGAATTTTGGTCGTACGAATCTATGATCAAACTTAAAGTATTAACGTCAAATAGATATATTTATTTACGTTTTAGTCACGTGTTGACTGTCAATTAGAACTGTAAACCTTTTCGATATCACTAGTCAGGATCACTTTCCTTCTTCTTTTTTGCCCTTTTTCTCTTTTTTCTATTTTTCTGTAATTTAATTCTTGTAGTGTCTTGTTTTATTGTAGTGGTAAGACTCTACTGCGGAGTCCGCCTGGGGAAGTTCCACACCTATGCCAGTTATTCGACCGCCAAGTAGTAGTGTGCAAGCATTACTGTGTTCCGGTTTGACCGGCAATATTACCAGAGAAATTACAGGGTATGATGAGATTTACATCTAATATCTCAGGGTGACGAGCTCAGTGCGGTGCGGCGCAGGATTGTATTCACAAGCACATAATTCTGGGTTTCTGT
Source organism: Erannis defoliaria (assembly GCA_905404285.2). Taxonomy (NCBI): domain Eukaryota; kingdom Metazoa; phylum Arthropoda; class Insecta; order Lepidoptera; family Geometridae; genus Erannis; species Erannis defoliaria. Next base: position 11,459,374 of record FR990078.1, read on the forward strand.
TATGAGCACGCATGACGCTTACCACAAGGCGAAAGTATTAATAGTCTCGTCACTTAATAATACAAAAAAAAAAACTATGTTTAAAAAAAGTGTAAATATGAGAGTAACCCAAATGTAGATACCGCGAAGGGCTTTCAATGGTACAAATTAGCCTATGCTGTCTGACTATGTTCCGAACAGTATGTAGGTACCTACTATGACCGGAGCTTCTTAATTATAACACTTGTTATAACCCGCGTGATTGTATGACTGTACTGGATCAGAGATTTATGGCGCTCTTGCCGCTTGCTGTTGCTCGACTTTTTGCTCTGAGCGGTTAATCACTGGATGATCTTTGGTAATGTGTTTTGGTATCGTCTCGAGCTCGTGTAATTATTGTGCTAGAGTTATTTTCTTGTTTGGATTGATCTGTATTGAAGTAATAATTGTGGTTAGGCTTAGAATAAAATTGTTGTTTTTTTAAATAAAGTTTTTTGTGATTTTGCCTAGAAAAACAGACAGCCAACATAATAAAATTAAAGCCATAAGTATTGACATTATCATCATCATCATCAGCCCGGAGAAGTCCAATGCTGAACGAACCTCCCCCTTATATTGCCGTTTTTTTTTTCTAGTTACTACCACGAACACGACCACGAACTTCAAGTCCTACTTGCTCCGGGTTCCAGGCGAAGCACAAGGGCGCATTCCTCTCGCCAGATTTCTGGCCTAAGGGGCTGGTATTCCGACGCTACTGGGAAGCGACACTGTCAGGAAAATCTCAGCCCAAATTGTGATTATTTTTATAATAATATGTATGTTAGTCTGTAAGATATCTATTATATGGGCCCGTGTTTTTTAAGTAACTCATGTTTGCGTGAAGTAAGCGTGTTTTTATATTCTCGTACAAAATAGTAGATTACTCACCTAGGGAATAAAAGTAAAGAATGGCTCAGATCTCATTTATATTGTCTCTCGAGGCGAAGCCGAGGATGACAAACATGAGATCTGAGGCTTCTTTACTTGCTCTGGTTGTGTGTATACATACAGTTTTACGTGCTGCTGTGGGGAGGAAGCGGATCCTTTCGCTCCGCGCAGTGGGGCTAAAGTAGCCAGTTTAGACCGCCACACGTAAAAGTTATTATTTTAAGACAGTAACATCTTTCCAGTAATACCCAACAATCTAAGAAAACGGGCAAGATTACCCCATCCATAAAAATTATACCTATCGCTTCAACCAATGATCGAATGCCTATCACTAATATATTTTAACGCTAGTAAGTAATTAAGAGTTTGTTTCGTATAACTGGATCTATAACATAATATTTATCATGTAAACTATAACAAGCTCGAATTTTTTATTTTCTAACTTGTATTAACTCCGAACTATAAATCTGTTTTAAATTGATTACCATTAATTAACAAAGAAATGGACCGCCTATCTTTAATTACATTTATGGTCATTGCGGTTTGAATCTCTTCTCTCGATCTATGGGAAGCTGTTACATTAAGCTCCAAATTATTATGACTTAAGGCTCGGTACGCTGTAGAGATTTCGGATCATTTCAAGTTTCTATCTACCGAGCCATGAATGAAATAACTAGTCAAAATATATAAATCAAATCTCCTCATAAGCTCCGGAAGCAATTTAACAGGATAGCCGCTTTCTTTTCAAAACGTAATAAAACTTTGTAAATAGTTCTCTATAGCTCATCCCTCAGCCCCATAAATTATAACGACACATGACAAAATGATATTTAATGTCTCTGTTTCTATGTGTGTGTAACGTCATTAACTACACAAAACTCATTTAAGAAATGCCCTTGAAGAATTCATCCTTAATTTAAAGGACGTGTTTTTTCAACACCGCTGTACCATCAATCTGTTCTTGAACGTTTCTTTCGTCCTTGTTGCTCTATGGTATATATATTATTAGTTCTAAATAGATATTTGTGGCAGCATTGGAACTTAAATTTATGCTTTGCACTAAGATTACATAAAACTCGAAAGTTTTTTTATCCATGTCATTAACAAGAACGATAAAGCATGTAGATTTTGTTATATAATGGTACTTATTCAAATAAACGTATTCTACTAACATACAATTATCACAATCCCAACACCCAGAAAACGTCCACTGCTGGACGAAGGCCTTCCCCTTAATAGGGAGGTGTTGCCAAAATCCCCACGCTTGGCAGGCGGCTTGGGGATCGCAGAATGTTCACCACTGTTAACGGAGAGGACGCTGCTGCCTATCCTCCGGTGGTTCTGGTTGCAGTTTTAGGACATGCCCAGGTCTTCACAGTAAATAATTAGAACATCAGAATTATCACAGTAAAGAAAATTAACAAAACACCCCTTTAATAGGCTAGATGACTGTTTTTTTTATTGTCCTATTAAAATGTGGCCCATAAATACAGCTGATTAATAAAAAGAAAATGAAAATCTGATCAAAAATAAGCAACCTATAAGCATTTTAATATCATGCTAGACGGAGAGGCGAAACAGCAAATCGTGACGTCACTTCTCTGTACGCCATATAAATTCTATTCTGACAAGTAAGGCGTGACGTCTTTTTTTGTTTTGTGGGAAAGGGACAGAGTTGTCTCTAACAAAAAAATTAAACGCTCATATATTAACATAACTATATAACTATTACATTATTAACCGATTTAAATAATTTTTACAATAAAAATACTATATTTACTTAAATTTTTCATCAAAGCTATTGGTTTCAATGATATAAACATCAGTCATCTACCCTATTAATTTAACTGCGTATATAGACTTATATTCCATTATTATAACATTTATTTGTTTGTAGTAATTCCTTTATCGAAATTATTGGTAATCGTGCTACGTACGGTAAATACGGTAATACACATGGAATGCCATAATGTTTAGACATTATACTGTAATCTATAATTTGCCAAATGCACGGGAGAGTAGAATGCTACTACAATTAAATAAACTACGCCAGCATCACAGAGCTGAGGAGATTAAGCACTGAGTCCCTCTTTAACAACGGCTACTCACTCATGTGGCTTTTTACTCTTTAGTCGCATTCGAGGGCAACAAATAGAGAACGCATTATCTATTTTGTCTCTTGTGACAGTAATTAATGAGTGGATTTAAACGCTTCCTCACGCCCGTGACATTAACTTAAATAGAATGATTTTCGTTTGCTTGCCCCATCCCCTTTGATTCGTGTATTTTTAACTTTGCACTAACTACTCGTATATTAGTGTATCAATTTGTTTGTTGTGGCGTCACGGTTTCGAATGCTTTGATGTTCGGAGCTGTAAGGTGTCTGGTAATCTTCAGATTAACAGGTATTATAAGCTGGAGAGTTGGCCGTCTGAAGTAGACTGGGTCCTGTTCAGTTTAATCCTTACAAGACCTGACCGGTAGAATGTATTCCTGAACTAAGTTTAGAAACAACGTAGGTTTGCACCTTGTTTCTAAAAGAGAGAGAGAGAGAGAGACATAGTCTGAAATCTAATTGTATAGGTAATTAGTCTTTCATCGGTATTTAGGTAATCTAAGTAATTTTTATAATATATAATATAATATTCTGTCAAGCGTGGGGATTATGGCAACACCTCCAAGGGAGAGGCTTTCGTCCAGCAGTGGACGTCTTCCGGCTGTTGATGTGTGTGTGTGATATTCTGTTCTAGATAAAGGGTCGTACAGCTAATACAATTTTTATCACTATGGGATCCTTGCATTTTAAAGGCTAGTTTTATAACAAGTACCACGAAACTGATACAGCAATGAAAGTTATTTATCTTATTAATAGCTCACTTATGAATTATTAATAATACTTAGCACTATTACGGGGAAGGAAGTATTATTTTTCCGTCCCTGTGATACGAGATAAATGAACTAAATCGTCCAAGTGTGATACACAATACAGACTATAAATGCCCAATATTGTCATATAAATTCAGCAATTTAGTGATGTAAAGAGCAAAAGCAGCCTTATTTACGGTCCATAGTGTTTTATTTAGTGAGTTGCATTTGCATACAAGCGTGGTCAAAATAAACTACAACGCAATTATCGATGTTATTATTAGCATTACTTACCATCACACGACAAAGAGAAGATAGTTCTAAAAATTGATGGAGACAAAACCAAGCTTCGAAGTGAGGCCAAATTTATTATAGCAATCAGATGCTTTAATATATCACCTATGTTTATGTTAATTGCTTTATGTTCTTGATTTTTTACAAAAATCAACAGGCATTTGAACAGTGAGTAACATTTTATAAGCATGCAATGTATTTCTGCTCTAAGATTTATGTAAATATTACGCGTGGTAGCCTAATCGAGAGACCGCTCGACTAGAAATCGTGAGGTCGCGGGTTCAAACCCAGGCCCGTACCAACTAATTACTACTAATTAGTACTAATTTGTGAACGGATATTCATATCACTGGCTTTTCGGTGAGGGAAAACATCGCGAGCAAACCTGCATACGTCCGGAGAAAAAAAAAATATGTCTTACGTGAATCCACCAACCCGCAACTGGGCCAGCGTGGTGGATATAGCCCAATCGCCCTTTGATTGTAGTCCTAAGTCCAGCAGTGGACTATTAAAAAGGCTGATTAGGCTTTTATAAAGCATAAATAAATATTCACCGACATTGTCATTATGTTAGTTTGCTAAGCTATCGCTACCCTAAATTATCCAACAAAACAAAATAATCCCAAATTTGGAGTCGACGCATTCATATAAAATTCTACCCTTGGGCTATACTCAAAGATAATTCGTTTTTATCCCAACCGAACCTAAGGACAAAATTGTCCGATTATTAAATTCTATACGCCCGTCGTCTAGAACCAGACAATAGATGAAAAAGAAATATCAATAATGAAGGTGTATCTTTGATCGATATTGAAATACTTTTTCTCGATGTGAAGCCCACGCGATTCCACACGATTGTATGATTATTATTAATTAATAAAAACATAATTATGAATTATTTATGATCGAGCCCAGCTCGATAGGAATGCCGTGCATTGTTGAGTATGAATTTATTGAACGCTTTAGCCGTCGTAAATATTATTGGAATTGAATTAAGTGGGATCAAAAACGTTCTCAGCTTGATTTGTTGTGATCTTTGTATCATCATAAACATAATTAATTTCTTATGGTGTTTATTAAAACTCCATAATCATTTTATTATGAAAATTTACGTGGTTAATAATACATTTTTGTTTTATCTATACGGGAATACTCACGTTTAATTAAATCGGATACTCCGACTATAGTTTAGATCACATCGGGTGACTCTTTGAAAAAGGTATAATCATTATTGATTTGACAAGATATTGTTATGATTTGTTAATAATGTGTTTTGTAAGAGCTTTGAGCTGCAAAAATACTGTGCTTTTTCCTATAATAATTCGCATTTGTGATGATAATAAGCAAAATATAACATAATTATGCAACATGTTTATATCCAGATACGGTTTTAGATTTAGGGATCCTAATAATAGATAGATAGATTAACTCTTTATTGCTTACACCAAAGTAACATACACACAAAGGATTAAATAAATTAAATACTAGTGCACAAATAGCGGCCTTATCGCTAAAAGCGATCTCTTCCAGGCAACCTTACGATGGAGAAAAATTATGAACACGAAAAAACGGGGTGTGCTGTAAAGACGAAATTCCTACAAATCATAAACATACAATATAATACATAATATTATAATAAATTATAATAAACTACTAGGTATACAAATAACATAATAAATATAATATTATATCTAATATGATAAATTGAATAAATACAAATTAAAGTAGGGAAAATAAAAAACAACAAACAACATCAACGAGATGGCACCTGTGACAAATAAAATTTATTAACTTGCTCCTTGAACACGGCATGTGATAGCATGTTTAATAGACACGGGCAGAAATAATAAAGAAATGTTCTAGAACAAATTATAGAATACAGCCACATAAGTTTTTTGCCAATATGATGAATCACTGGGAACAACTCGTCTTCCACTGAATGCAAATCATTGGAAGTGGGTCACGTCGCAAGTTTTTTTTTCAAATCAAACTACTGCAGAAGGCCTCTTCCAAAATGATTGATTGTTCATTGTAGAGTGACATTTTTACGAGTGAGGATGTAATAGAAATTTTTAGTATCTCGAGTGGTCTTTGTGTGTGGCTCTGAATAAGATTGTTGTGGATGAATGGTGTTTTTTTTTTGCAGTTCCGGGCATTGATGAATTAGTTAAGGTAAGGTTAAGAATAAATATTCAATGTGATGCAACTTTGTTATTGGACACATATAACTAAAAGACGATCCATTTAAAAATATACGTAAACTTTTTGGGAGTAATAGGTGTATATAAAATATGCCATGGTTAATATACCAAAATTACTAGGCAAATAAGATTTGACTAATATCTCAAGGTGACGAGCGCAGTGCAGTGCGGTGCAGGATTTTGTTCGCAAGTTCACAACTGGCACTGCTAGATTGCTACGTGATGCTTACCACCAGGTGGACGCGTCGTTCGTCTCGATAACAAAAAAAAAGAAACTTGAACGATACGGTTTGATTCCATTTTCATAGCGCGTAATGCTAAACACTAAACAGTCGCATGCGCTGCCCGAGTCGGTGTTATCCGATAGTTACAATCTGTACAATGTGTATCAAGTGAATCGATTTCTTTTAAACGAAAGTGTGCTTCATCGAAGACTGGATCTTCATTTAATCTCAGGCGAGATGGGAGTCAAAGGCTGATTTATTTATATATACTTGCGATAAAAACATTAAATATTATGTAAAAATAGCGATGCCATTGTCTCTATGAAGTATTTTACTTCAGAGTATTTCCACAAACTTTAAAAAAACTCATGATAAAACTTAAGACTAGTTGCTGTAAGATTGCAAACTCATCTTTAATTTTGAGAAGATATTCTCAAAATATATTTACCAACAGTCAAAATACAGGCTTAAATAAAGCTCTTACCATAATTGTTATTGAAGTTTAAAACCGCACAGATCCATGTAGCCTTGTACCAATCGCGCCATCAAGTTGGTAAATTGTTAGCTATAAAACGCAAAAAGGTCGAATCCAGAGCTTTCGATGTAAAAACTGAACATAATCAAGCCGATGTCGGTTTCAAAGAAACTTTATGTATTAATACGGGCTAATGCATACCCTGAGGTTGTTTTGGAGCAATTTAAGAAAGATATTATAAAAGAATAAAAAATTGGGAATTCGGTAAGTGGTCCAAATGTTTCAAAGATTTTTGCAAAACGTTTTGATCTGCATCTCATTCGTATAATTTTATTTCAAAACGTCTCTTAACTGATGATGCATTTAGAAGAGATAACCAAAATATCCTTAGTTCTGTTTCTGATGAAATTAATGTTAATTTGAGTTACATTTAGACAATGTTGGCGAGGTTAAACCAGCTAACAGGTTCAACCAGCTAACAAGCAATGATAAGATTGGTATTTAAAGAGTTTTTGGGCTCGAGTGATTATAAAATTTAAAAAAAAAATCTTCATACAAATTTAACAAGTTACAAATGAGACATAATTTATTATTTCGTTATGTTTATTTTGCAAAATCTCAACTATGTAAATTCTCATAAAACGATATAGATAATATTCTAATTTGTAAACTAAGCAGGTAAAGTAGGCAAATTGTTTTTCTAGTTTAGCTCGAAATAGAATACATTTATTTTCATAAGCTAGATCTACTAGTGATCCTGATTCTAAAGTCATTCCGTAAGTATGTACTATACTTACGGAATGAAACCTCATTGATGTCTGATTGCCTAAATGTTGTCTTCATGTATAGACTCCTGAAGGCTTTACGCCAAACAAATATATCAAATTAGACGTTCGTGACTTTGTTTGATTCGCGCTTGACAAGCGAAATTTCGACACCAAGCAATTCATCTTTTTTATCATCCATTTACTGCACAGCACAGCAGAACATTAGAACTATACCTACTACATTTTTCACGTTGCGGAACATTACAGTACATCAGTTAAAATTATGTGCTACGGCAATTTTCTTATAAAGAGATAGAACAAGATACGAGATAGAAAAATGTTGAGAAAGATTTATAATTACCGAAACGCATAAAACTTTAATCATAGTACTGTATTTTGTACTAGTTTTTATTTTCTATCGAGCCACTATGTCGTTTTCGATCAGGAGACGTTGATCAATTCTCCAAAGTTTAAAAAGCGTGTCTAAGGATGTTTATGTGAGCCTGTGACTCACATAAAAATAATTCCTCATTAAGCATCCTCCGAGCCAGAATTCTAATTTTTCCTACATTATCATGCTCTCGTCGCTATGGTACATCAATCACACCTCGGTTTGTAGCCGAGAGACAAGCGGGACGTCGTCTATTTTTGTTAGATTCCGTGGTTCCGTGCTTCACGCAGTTCACTCATATTTTACGAAAATGATGTTTCTGGGACGTTGAAAACGCATTTATTTAAGATGGCTATAGAATATACTGTAATTTTATTCATATAAAATTAATATGAATATTATGCCTTGACCTGCCTCTGTAAATTATAGAATAAATAAGAAGTAAGAAAATGCAACCTGCAAAAATGGAACCTGCTGGGTGTGTCCTTAAACTGCATCCAGAACTACCGGAGGACGGGCAGCAGCGTCCTCTCCTCTAACGGTAGTGAGTATTCTGCGATCCCCAAGCCGCCTGCCAAGCGAGAGGATTATGGCATCCCCTCCCTATTAAGTGAGCCAGCAATGGACGTCCTCTGGCTGTTGATGAAGAAAACGCAAAAGTGTATCAGTGTTATCTCTATTTACCTATAATTTTGTCATCTCTAACTTTTTAACGATTAAAAGCTCTAAGCTTTGTATTAGAATTTCAACGATGTATTTTTTATTATGAAACCTTTCCTGTAGGCTAGTAGGTAATGCTATGGGATATTTCCAGTAATAACTAAGTGATAATTAATTAGGTGATTCAATTCCAACAACATTATCGCTTATTCACGACATTCACGATAAAAAACTTGAATAATTCCGGATTTTAGGGACTTCATAATTTAGCGGCCTAACTGTATTTTTAAGCACACAATTTTGTGGTCCTTTTGCTTTCGTTTTAAACTAGATAATAACACATTCACATGGAACCCTAACAACATAGTTCCTTTACGAGAACGGATTCACAAAATATGATGATGATGAGTTATGTAACGTAATCATCTGTAACATTTGACGCGGCCATTGCCCAGTACTGTACAGACAGCAAAAAGGTATTTCATTATAACATATATAATTATAATCTATAATAGTACATTATGATACGAGTGTGCTATGTTGGTCATTACACTAGAGGCGGTATTATGCGCGCGAGCCGCAGGCGAGCGCGATAAGGAAGAGAGAAACATAGCACAAGAGTTTCATACGACTGTTTTCGTCACACTTGCGAGGAAAAAACATTTTTTTTTTTGATAATAATCAACCACACAGCGAAAACGTCAGCGGAAACAAACATTTGTGGAAAATGGCGCCCAAACCAGTAATGCGTGCGCAGGTTGACATTTAGCGGCATAAGAACTCTTTGTTGGTATTACAAAAAAACTGTAAGTATTACCCGGCTATATTAAGAGTGCTTCGTATACGTACGTCTAATTGCAGTCATGTGATGAAAACATATATTATAATATATATTCATTCATGACATTAAATAAGATTGAAATAAAACTTAAACGATAACAACAAAGAGCATAAAATTATATTTCTATGTTGCTTGCTTCAGATAGCAATATAATGCTATTATCTATCTATGCTATTTTATAATTCGTGTAATACATTATTTGGGAAACCATCACATTAATCACACTAACATTATCAATGCGAAAGTTTGTCGGTTTCGTGTGTGTGTGTGTGTGTGTGTGTGTGTTTGTTAAACCTTCACGCCAAACCACTAAATGTGAATACTCGGAAAGGTGATAGCTTATTTTGCGGAATACCAGAATTATGGACTACTTTTTACCATCATCATCATCATTATCGTTATTCAGTACCACGCGAATGGAAGAAAGAAATAAAATTAAGATTAAAGCTTTTTTATGTTTCTTATATCCACGGACTGCAGGTTCGTGCCTTTTGTCAACTTTTTCAATTTTTATTAACTAAATAAATAAATAATAAAATTAATAACTTTAAAGCTTTGAGGTATGAATTAGTTCATGAAATTTAATCCATTGACGTATGAGCTATAATAGTGAACTATATAGTATAGTTGAACTAGTTCATACTTCAATGGATATACTAAAAAAAAACACTTAATAACTTTAAAGCTTTGAGGTATGATTTAGTTCATGAACTTTAATCCATTGACGTATGAACTATGTAATACTGAACTATATAGTATAGTTGAACTATGAAGTATAGTTAGTTCATACATAAATGGATATACTAAAAAAAAAGTTTAAGAAACTGGTTGTTAATCTCATCCAATTTTTACTCTGACGCTACAATGTGTTGATGACGATTAAAATAATATACTCGTAGCGTAGCATCAGAACCGTTATTATTTCGTCCCATACAAACCTGTGACCTTACACGCGGTTGCAGGTAGCTGTAGATATTTTCAACAACGTGGTTAGATCGCGTACAAAGTCACGTTAAGCTTATTGTTACATTTGATTTTTAACACAAAAAGTACATAAATGAGTAAAAAGATAACAGACTTATTACAGTATTTATTTTATGCTTAAAAAACTCACGTCTGCCTAAACGACTCTTTTCAATAAGTACATTTTTTTTTCGCGAAATATATCACTATTCTAAAAGTAGCTGTACCTATTTTTTAGAAATTGAGCGCCATGGTTAATCTACGATTTTTTTCTCCAACGTAATTAGATAATGAATATTTTCTTGTATCTTTTCCAACTACTCTATAATGAGGGCAGTAATGTTTATTAATCATTTAATATTCGATTTATTTATCATTTTATTTGGGTCTGACATAACTAAATTGGTATACACTATTGACCGTGAGATTAGCTAACTTAAAGCATCCTTTTAAGGTGGTTTGTTGGATGTTTTTTCGTATGTATCTGTATGTTTTTTTTAGATAAAGTAGTAACAAGCGCCACACAGTTTACTTAATGGTAAGTGAACCGCTTACTATGGATACCTGTATGTATTTATGTTTGTTAGTTCATAAGACCTAAGAGTCTGAGCGACTTCATTATGGGCCATCTTGTACATAATTATACAGGGTATTGTTTTTTTTTTAATGAATGACTGAACCTGTTGGCCTCACATGGCCTCTACAGCGTCACCGGACTTTAGGCAAGCGCAAATGGCGCTCGGCCTAGTTTAAGTTAAAGGCGACTAGCTTAAGGGCACCTCAGACGATTCAGGGTATTGGTTTAGTTGTTCTATATTTATACATTATTTTAGTTATAGCATGGCACAGCAAAATCAGCCCTCGTAATAGTACACTTCTGAGCTTAGAACGACACTTGAAAAGCGATTGGGCTATATCCACCACGCTTACCCAGTTGCGACCAACTCGCATACGCTATTGATTCACATACGCTATTGAATTTCTTCCATAGACGTACGAAGGTTTTCTCACAATTTTCTCCTTCACAGAAACGCAAGTGGTACGAAAATTCGTACATAAACTTCAAATAGCTAACTGGTACGGGCCTGGGCTTGAACCCGCGACCTCACTATTTCAAGTCGAGCGGTCTCCTGATAAAGCTATCATGGCTTTAAATCACGGCTTAATTTTTGCCAAGTTAAAGTTTGTATAAGTACATTATTTAACTTGTTTTAATTAAATGAAATGATAAAAAGAGGTGAATCATAAGTTCTAGTATCAAACTTGGATAGAGTCACCTATTTCGAGATAAAAAGTTCAAGTACAAAAGTGACTTTTCAACGACGTAGTCCCAAAGTGCGGTCAGACCAACAACCGTATGATCATTACTTCTTCCCATCAGCCTTGAAACATGCTTTATTGTCTTGATTCGGCTTGTTCTCAACTTGTTACTACACAAAAAGTAAAAAGATATCATCAAACTCGTATTAAAAAAGCTCACGCAACCGAGCGGTGAAATGTACGTAATGATTTGTTGAAACTTTGTTGGACAGCATTATTTAATAGCATTGTAATGATTGTATCGTAGAGTAGACTTTTGTGCCTATTAGTTCTGTTTAAAAAATATGCCTTCTTGGCAAAAATTTTAGACAATAGACTTGTACCTAAATAATAAATTTAAGTTTATTCATCATCAGCCCGGATTCGTCAACTGCTGAACGAAAGCCTAAACTACACTGCTACACTGTACGACAACCTGCCATTTGCATCCACCGGTTGCCCGCGAATTTCGCAATGTCGCCGGTCCACCCAGTTAGAGGCTTAAGTGCCTACGCTGCGTCTTCCGGTACGTTTTCGCCACTCAAGAACCTTTCCATTCCATCGGTTATCAGTCCTTCGAGCGATGTGGCCAGCCCATTTCTACTTTAACTTGCAAACCCTGAGAGCTATGTCAGTGACTTTGGTTCTTTGGCAAATATCCTCGTCCAGATTTTAACGCGCAAATTAACTCCAAACTCCAAGTTCCCAAGTAGTCCAAGTAGTCAAAAATTCTGAATCGAGATCTGGGTGTCGTCAAGTGGCGAGCGAATCGGCTTCTTCTATGCAAGCTTGATCCATCGTATATAGAGTGCATCTTTATTTAAAATCAGACGAGATGGCAGTCAAACGCAAGCCTATAAATTAATTTAAAAAAAACAACGTTCGCCTGGTGGTAAGCATCACGCCTGCCCATAACAGTAGCAACAATGCTAGAATGGTGTCCTTGCAAATAAAACGCTGTGGCAACTTTCTTACTTTTATACAAAGTTTTATTAAATTTTGGTTTTCAAGCCATGTAAAATTGAGTTTCTTATAATTTTTTGCTAAACTACGACTCGAGTGATGCTCTGTATTATTATTCCGTCATTCCGATTCCGAATCCTCAATACGAATCGAATGAGCGTCGGATAAAGTCCGTCGAAGTATATTTTCCAACGAAAACGGCAATAACTTTTTAGGGCCACCATGAAAATAACTTTTACGATTGTTAGAAATTAATATCTGAAAAATGGTTTGGAACCCTCATATCTTACCGATAAGGTTCCAATATCGAGGAAATATGTTTCAATATTCTTTTTTGATACTTTGTAGCGCGAATTTTCCTTTTTTGCTCGGGTGTTAATTAAAATTTAGTACTTGGTAGTCAATTTACGTAAGTCACTTTTGTAGAACTTTATTTGGGATAAAAACTGAAAGTCTTGATCAATTTGTCAAATTGTCTACTACAACAGCATTTAAAAAAGTTTACCGTTGTGGCTGTCGGTTATAACATTTTATTGTAGTTTAATAGAAATTACTACTAATTAGAGGAGACTTTAAGAGACTGAATCTAATTAGTTACCTCACAAATTGCGCTAGAAATTGTTACTTGAATTAGCCAGAACCAAAAGTTTTTTTCGAAAAATTAAAATAAGGTTTTTATTATTTCGGGCTTGTCACCAACTAGACACTTTTTTCTTTATATTTCTAAGTAGGCACCTAGGTATTTTTTATTACAAGTAATTAAAGTCATTTCTTTTTTTTTTTGGTTCTTTGGAGGAATGATTATATTAAACAATTCGAATTGTTCTCATTGGGGATTGTTTTTTTGCTAATATTTATTTCCAGCAAATTATTAATATAAAAAAACTAGTCACTTCAAATCAAGTGAGAAGGTTACACACCTATTCAGCTAATAGTCAGTCAGTCAAACTCGTAATAAGTATTTGCGATTTGGTAAACCAGATACAATCTAGATGTTTTCAAACCGCGAGTAAATATTTTTTTCTAGGCAAGCGTGCGCCATTGTAGACGACATTGTTGCAGGTTAGCGGTCAAAGTCCAGCCTAAAACAAAAAAAACTAGCTTGAGATTTTTGCGTGTGTCCAGAGAGTTAATAAGTAAAATGAATCGCTTTTTGTTTTCACCAACTTTCCAGTTGGTGAAAGCTTTAGAGAACAAACTTTAAAGCCCTCTCATATATTCAACGTAGGCCAAATCTATGTAAAGCTAAAGGTTGCAAACATTAAACGTTGGCAGCCAACATTTCATTGCAGTTAACTTTGAACACGGCAGAAATAACATTCTTTTTGTTATTACAAGCGGCTCGCTATGGCCGAAAAAGGTCGCCTAATTTGTCTGCCGGAATTCGACATTATTCCCCTCTCCTATTGTTTGTGTTGCGATTACCACAAGGGTTAAATAGCCCATTTAAACGTCGACTTTTTCGTCCAATTCCGTTGTTTAGGAGAGTGAACTTAAAAGGGTTAAGCTGCTTTAATTGTATACTGCTTGTGCTTCTTTTTTCTAGAATTTTACAGCTAACTATTTAGAAGATTATGTATAAGAAGAAAATAAGATTTACTTAGGTTAACGAAAGCTCAAGATATAGGTAGTCCTAAACATTTTTAGTCTCATGTCTCGTCTCTTCTTTTAGTTTTAAAATAAATCAAAGTATCTGAATTCAAAATATGCAGTTTTGATCGAAGTTATAAGAAAGTGGATTTTGGACATCAAAACATAGGAATTAGAAGCACTTTAACCAAATCTATAGAAAATACCTATTTAGTAATAACGTGTATTCGAACTATCAGTATTGCAAGCTACGAGTAAATTCGGTATTGTACGAAAAATATACACTTTTAGATATAATAAATAAATTAATAAGTTAGGAGTATTGTAGGTCTAAATCCAATGGTGCTAAGGAGATTATTCAATCCATTTCAAAGATAAATGCCTTTCTAGTGTACAGTGCCAAGTCTCATCGCAACTAATACAAATCAAGGCTACTAAGCTTAAACAGCCCATCGCAGTCGATTTAATCTCAACATACTAGCAGTCCTCTTTATATAGCAGCACCTGGATCTCAAAAGTAATATATATCAACGGAAACCCTAAAATAAAATTATTTTACTTGTATAGTGGCATTGTTACGCTCTATGTTATTTAATTTAAACTACCGACAATGTAATAAACTTATCTGCATGCTGCTTACCTGCATGTAAACTTATCATCACACACAGCCAGTAATTCATTGCTATTATAGGTAATAAATCACTGAAATAATAAAACATAGCAGGTCACATCGCTCGAAGAACTGACAATCGATGGGGAAGAAAGATTCTTGAGTGGCGACCGCGAACCGGAAAACGCAGCGTAGGAAAGGCTCCCACTACTAGCATAGGTGGCCGACGACATTGTCAAAGACGCGGGCTACTGGTGGATGCAAATGGCAGGTTGTAAGTACAGGGTGGCGGTCTAAAGGGCAGGCCTTCGTTCAGCAGTGGACGTCTCCGGGCTGATGATGATGATGACGATGAATAAAACATAGATCAAAATATATTTACTTCTTCGAAAATAATAAAAGCGCATTACTTTCATAGATCCTTACTAGAGTATAATAAAAGGTCTTTACCTATGAAATTGCCGTTCTTCAGTACTGGTCATTTCAAATAGAAAAAAAGTTTAGAATGGCTCTGTATTCTGATATCAAATTAATTTTGTCTTAAAAACATGACATTCTTTTTACAAACTCAGTCTTTTGTTTATTGATTAACGTTGTATTTTCATTACATTTGAACATTTTTCGTCATAGTGGATACTTTAAAAATTCTGGATATGGAATATGAGTTCCGTCGTGGCACCAATGCGAGACAAACGGCACGTAACGTCAAAAACGTTTACGGAGAGAACTGTACAAACGAACGCACAATCCGTTATTGGTTTTCCCGGTTCCGTTCTGGAAATTTTGACTTGAAAAATGAAGCTCGTGGTCGTCCGGAGACTTTGGTCAACAATGATGAATTAAAGGCGATTGTGGAAGCTGACGAAACTCAATCTACAGCTGAGCTAGCAGCAGCTTTTGATGTTAGCATCAAAACAATTTTGATCCATTTGCGACAAATAGGCAAGGTAAAAAATCTTGATAGATGGGTGCCCCACGAACTTAACGATCGCCAGCGCAACGTACGCGTCGAGACCTGCCTCGCGCTGCAGCTGCAGACAGTCTCCAAGCTGCAAGAGCTGGGGTTGGAAGCTCTCCCTCATCCGCCATACTCACCAGACCTTACACTTACCGACTATAACTTTTTCCAAAATTTAGACAACTTTTTAGTGGGTAAAAAATTCAATTCCCGAGTGGCAGTACAAAATGCCTTTGAAGAGTTTGTTGCCTCCCGTCCAGCTGATTTTTACAAGAAGGGCATTAATAAACTGCCAATTCGTTGGCAAAGATGCGTCGATTGCATGGGTGATTACTTTGAATAACAGAAATGAAAAAGTTTAAAAAAATAAGTACTTTCACTTATTCCATACAAAACGGCAATTTCATAGGTAAAGACCTAATATTATAAGCCTACCTCAAAAATGGCACTAAAATCACTTGTATTCCATGCAAATAACATTCAGACCCAAAATGATTATTCAAAAAATTTAATTAAGGCTTGTATTTTCAAAATTGCCCCTCACAAAATCAAATTTATTTAGTCAAATTACTTTATTTAAAGCCCAAAATAAAAAATATTAAAGAAGAACATCCATCCAACTTTAACGGATGAAAACACGATTGATTATACTTTCCTCGATAGAAACAAATACCGAAACAGTGTCTATTCTTAAACCTTTTTTAGTTGGATGTCCTAATTACAGCACACAGTCACATAAAAAAAATCGTATTAAAAGAATAGTATTTTGGAGAGCATTCTACGGTTGAAACGTTATTAATTTCTATACTTTTCGAGTAATCTTCAAAAATCGAAGCTTGACACGCACGAATCTGTGTAACCGCCATATTTTTGCTCCGCTAAATGTGGTACCTGATACAGCTTTAGACATGATCGATCTCATTAAAAATGTGCTTGAAACGTGGAATACCTGGCTTTAATAAGGATAATTTCCAGCAAATATATACGGTTCCCGTAGTATTGCGGAGAATAAAATCACATTTTTAATATGATTATATGTAGTTATATTGTAGGAAGACGTGTGACTTATACAAGCTATCTTTCTTTATGTTTGATTAACAACTGATTATTGACGACTTTTACTCTCCAAGAAACTATTAAATTAAGTAACGAAGTTAGTGTCACTATTATTTATTATTGTAAACACCTTAGGCATTCAATTACATCTTGTATTGGTTTACAAGCGCCAGGGAAACTTGATTCTCAGTAATAGTAAACTTAAATATGATGGCGTTGATGTAATGTCATAAGTTTCTGATATCGCGGTAGCTGATGTGTGTGAGCGATTAATCATATTTATTAAATAAGTTTCCAAAGATATATTCATATTCATATTTTTATTGGTAATAATTTACACGTTACGTACTGATATTTTATAAAAAAAAAGATAGTCAAACTACCTACAAAATTAAAATATTACAAATTCACAAAATATACAATTAAATGTCGATTAAATAAATATTAAATCTCAAATTTATAAAATTCGTCAAATTTGTTATAAGATTGCTCGATACGCCATTTATTGCCATTGATATATTAAATATCATAGCTATCGACTTACCAACAAACAGAGTGCTGGATCTAAAGTCCGGCTACTGAGAGAATGCGTTTGACAGCTACGTTTTATGCGTTTGACTCAGCCTTCGTTACGCTACGGAGGTCGCCGGCTCGCTTCGCTCGCCATCAAACACACATACACAGTACACACACTCACTCTCAATTATTTACACTCTAGAGGTAGGGACCACAAGCGTAGGTGGAGTCGGGGTGCTCTGATTCGGATCTGTCAGCCATTTCGAACCTAACCAACTCAAGTCGGGTATATGAAATAAGAAGATTACATATTTATTTAGATATTAGATAGCAATAATACGCTTTTTTTTTAAACCACCGACTTCAATTTCTAATACCTGAATGACATCTTCATATTTTCTAGTAACTTTAATTTAAAAATCAAACTACTGAACCGATTTCGATAAAATTTATATGGGACCACCAATAAAGTGTTATCTACCAAAAAAAAAGAATCATCAAAATCAGTTCATAGTTGGCGAAGCAATCGCGTAACATACATACAAAAAAACATAAAGTCGAATTGAGAACCTCGTTTTTTGAAGTCGTATTAATATCCATCAAAGGAATATTAATATATTAAATGAACATTATACCATTTGAAGATTAGCGTAACCGTTAGTAAATCAAACAAATTTTATTTGTAACAAAAATTATGTAAACTAAAAATATGCTAAACGATTAATATACGAAACGATGTTCGTTGAAGTAAAATTATATGAAACGTAGTTATAAGAAAAACAGAACTGTGATTAACAGAACCTAAAGTGAGGTAACTAAACTATCATTAAGTACAAAGTAAGTACACAATCAGAGAGTACCGAACAAAGTCTTAATAAGGTGTGAAACTCACAGATCTCGGTATCTCAAGACCTGACTATCAATTCAAGCTGCCTTATCAACAATCAGGTCCTTTAATTGTTGCACTGCGCATGTTGGAGCTTAATTAGCGAAAATACTTACTCCTATCGAAGCGGCCATCTTTGATTTTGAATGCAATTATTGTTCTTTGATAAAGAGACGATGTTCAACTTGATGGAGGCAGTACATTTTATTTACTGCTATTTTTGGTATGCAGAAAGAGGTTAGGCAGAATATATATTATGTTTTTTTAAATTATTTATCTAATGGTCAGGAAAACGTGGGCACCTGGGTATGTCTAAAAACTTCATCCAGACCCACCGGAGGACGGGCAGCAGCATCTTTTCAGTTAGTGGTGATGAACATTCTGCGATCCCCAACCACCTGCCAAGCGTGGGGATTATTGCTGCTCCTTATGTGTAATAGGGATATTAAGGGAAAGCCTTCGTTCAGCAGTGGACGTCTTCTGGCTGATGATGAGGTGAACGTGAATTATGTTATCCGGATAAAAAGAGAATACATACTGCACAGAAAAAGGTAATAGGATTAAAGAAAAAACTACTAATCACATTTCCGTTAGGTCACGGCGTGTGTCGTGTAATTGGCTCAAACCAGCAATCTTTTTCTTCTATCTTTTTTCTTCTGAAAACTTTTCCGATTGCAACGTTTTTATTTGTTTAAATATAATATGAAATTACCCATTATTAGTATTTCATTTGTTGACTTACGTAGGGTAGCTCCAGCTATATATGTTATACAAAAATAAATATTAACAATTATTATTTGTACAGTAAAATATTTACATGAAAGTGTGATGATGGTATCTATAGATGGAATTCATTGTTACACTCAATAGAAGTGCACTCAGCCAGGTTAACTTCAAAGAGAAATTCCGCGAATAGAATATCTGGGTATAATATAAGTTGCAAAATGTTTCCCACTTTAAACTGGCACCATTACATTCAATTTTATAGACGACTGAAAAATGCATCCGACGGCGTTTCTACGTAGAAAAGTTTTGTTTCGATTATACCAAAACTGAATAAATGATATTTTATATAATGCACATACATATTGGGTATTCTGTGATGAAAACGTCTGAACTGCATACAGTGTCGATAAAGAAACATGTTCTTATGTTAGAATAATTATACAGTTTTAGAAAAAAAACGTTTTATCAGTATATTATAGTAATTGTCTTTGTCAAAATTCCTTTTTAACCTAAAATATATCTGTAATAAGAGTATCTGATCCACAACATGACTTAGCGTGCATAGTAGATATTAGTTTTAGTACTAGCTGCGCCCCGCGGTTTTACCCGCGATTCTTGGGATAAAAAGTAGTTCCAATGTATAAGCTACCTCTATACCAAATTTCATCTAAATCCGTTCAGCCCTTTCAGCGTGAAAGAGTAACAAACATCCATATATAACATACATACAAACTTTCGCATTTATAATATTAGTAGGATATAGCATCATAGTTACTTTGCGCGATAGAATCCGGAACGAGGATATTCGCCAAAGAACCAAAGTTACCGACATAGCTCGCAAGGTTTGCGAGTTGAAGTGGCAATGGGCAGGCCACATCGACGAAGAACTGACAACCGATGGGGAAGAAAGGTTCTTGAGTGGCGACCGCGAACCGGAAGACACAGCGTAGGAAGGCCTCCCACTAGGTGGACCGACGACATTGTAAAAGTCGCGGGCAACCGGTGGATGCAAATGGCAGGTTGTCGTACAGTGTGGAGGTCTGATGATGATGATAGCATTATAAAACTGACATCTTTGTGCATCATACAAAAAATTACAAAGGGTTAGTTACTGTTTAATCAATACGTAGATTTTAATAATAAATACATGAGTACGCATATACAATCACAAAATCCATGGGGATTAGTTAATCCAATTTTAATATCGCATTGTTTTATTGTGAATAGTAATTCACAAAAAAACAAGTACCTACTTAAATTAAAATTTAATCTTGTGTGTATATCGCATAAACTCATCCGAAATTATCTAACGTGGTTGATCTGTAGTTGCTCACTGAAATGTGTGCCTGCTTCCCTTTTATTCTCTGCCACTGCCGCGTAGAAAGCTGATGGGCTTAAATTTTAATTAATTTTTTACTCCACGGACTTTCTTTAATAAAACCGGAGGCTTAATTGCCAAAATATTTCACAATCCTTTTAGAAATGCGCACCTTGAGACGAATTTAATTAGGAACGTGGAATACATTTATGCAACGTTTCTGGCACCATGGAATACGTCATAATTATTAAGAGTCATGCTTGCTGGTTCATAATAATAGGTACGCTATACGGGACAGAATGATGCACTCACGCTCGCGCATAAGTATTTTCTTTTTTGAAGATTTATTATTTATAATAATATTTATTTAATTTGAAAATGCAAAATCTCTGTCGGTGAAATTATATATAATTATAAGAATAATAATTATGACAATCACTAAGGGTTTAGAAAAAAAAACGATTCAAGCAAGTTTTCATTCATAAAACTGGGCATAATCTATAGCCAAATTTTTAGATACCTACTAAAGTTTAAAAAATCCTTTTTTTGTTTATATTCTCAAAGCCTAAAATGTAACCTCCTATAACACGTACCGAGATCGATACATGACTCGCACTTGACTTATTTTTCTTGAGTCCTACTTATCGTAGTATCTACCAAAACGTATACCAAAATCGACAATTGAAAAAAATAACAACATTCACAGATTTTAAGCTATTAAATTTGAAGCTTTAACATAAATTACGAATTAAACCTGTTTCAAAACATTATATCCACGTTAAAACTCGAACAAAACTCTTCCAATTCATTTGGTTATCTGTTCGTAAGAGCGACACATTGAGAACCAATGGAGCCTAATGTCACAAAATGGCGCTAACCCATCCATCCATCCAGGCTGTCAGGTTTTACTTTACATTAATCTACTTCTCCGATATAAAGGTCTCTTTATAGCACGCTTACTTCACTTGTAACGAATACGTAGGTATCTAAATACAACGTGTAAAGAAAGGTTCAACAAAGGTTATGTATGTACTCATCATTATGAACAACTTTTACTATGGGGCCAACCCTCAAATCGCGGCAAAAATCAGCTGATCCATACAGAAAGTTCATTGACTTTGGACAAAATGTATGGAATAGCAGTTTTTTTTTTTCGCGCTTTCTTGGTTGGCCCCATAGTAAAACTTGTGATGAGTACATACATACCCTTCTGTATTGTTGAACCTTTTTGTTACACATTGTATAATCATGCATGTCGATTTTAATCTAATGGTCGTATCGATTTAAAACTTCACATTCACAAATTTGGACGACATAATAATTTGATAGCATCGACCTGATCCGATGATGATGAGGAGGTGGATAGTGGAACTCTTTAAATGTTCCTAATAAAACCCTCAAGTTTGGGTTCAATTAAATTATATTTGTTGGAATGAGTACTATAAAATTGCACTTGACGAGTGTACCGGAAGGTAGACATAACAGTGTAACTCGCTTTGATAGCTTCTGCTAGGCCCTTCAAGTTCGGGCTATATTTTGTTTTCACAAATTAGTATGGATAATTATATTAAACAATACATTAACGTTTGGGCGAGGGGCTATAATTTGACATGATCTTTTAGATTTAATTTAAACTGACTTTTATTTATACATTAACGAATAGAAAGGTAAGTATATTTTTTTAAATATAAATAATTCAAGACTGCTAACAAAAAAATAACAAAAAATATGCATATTTTTTGTAAATTAAGAATGCCTTTTTGTTTTTTATGGTCAAAAGTATCCGAATTTCTTACGTTAGTTTCGAAACGTAACGTTAAACCGAGACACACTAAAACTTCTGTACACACATGCGGGAACTTCCAAAGACCCCACGAAAAGAAGAATAAACTTTATTATGCAGAACTGTACTGAAAAGTTAGGCTTTAAACTCAGCGATAGTTACAGACGTATTCAAATTGTCGGTTTAAATTCATGTCAGTCCGTGTTAGTGTGTTTTTATCACTTTAGTAGCGGACTTGCTTAGGAGCGTTGAAGTACGCTTGCACTTTAAATAACACAGACTTATAAATCATTTGTAAATAGAATCAAATCGAATAGATTTCTGTAAAATTTTATTTTTTTGGCATATTATTACAATATATTACAGCTACAAAAGTTTTGTAAATTTTGATAATTTTAAAGTCAAGGACCCGATTTTAAGAACTTAGTGAACTATCATTAAAAAATCTAACAAATTTTTGCACTAATAATAATGTGCCTTATGTAAATTAAATTATTTAAAAATGTTAAATTATGTGGCATTCTGGGCATCTTTCCATCATCTACGGGACTTTTAGTAAAAAATTTAAGTTTTGTATTTTTTATTATGTAGGGTTTGTTTAGTGTTAGTTAGTTTTAATTTAAATTAAATAATTTAATAATTTAACTCTTTCTTGTTTTATGTAATAAACAAAGTGTCAATAGGTACGATATAATATCTTATTAGTATTGGCAGGCCGAGAGCAGGAGAGCTATGCTCGGAGTTACTTTGCGCGATAAATTCCAGAACGAGGATATTCGCCAAAGAACCAAAGTCACCGACATAGCTCGCAGGGTTTGCAAGTTGAAGTGGCAATGGGCAAGCCACATCGCTCAAAGAACAGATAATCGATGGGGAAGAAAGGTTCTTGAGTGGCGACCGCGAACCGGAAAACGCAGCGTAGGAAGGCCTCCACTAGGTGGACCGACGACATTGTAAAAGTCGCGGGCAACCGAATGCAAAAGGCATTTTTGTTTTTCCGTCTATACTTCCTCCGCCACAGGTCGGAGACATTGTTAGACCAAACATGTTGCTTACGTTGTTTAATGTGGTTTTAAACTGATCGGCAAACAAATCACCTTCCATCCATACGCAAAAGGACCTGCCTTTTGCGTATGGATAATTTACTGTATACTTTTATAGATTTGTGTACTTATATTACAAAAAAAAAAAAAGGTGATGTCGTACAGTGTGGCGGTCAAAGGGGGAGGCCTTCATTCAGCAGTGGACGTCTCCGGGCTGATGATGGTTGCCAGGCCTGGCGCACTCCGCACTTTAGGTATGAAGCTACAAGTACGTGGCGGGCCCGACTAGACGGACCAATTCAGTAGGAAGAATTCAGTCAGAAGAGATAAGAGTTACGCGCTAGACAGAGAGGCAACTTCTAGGTTAAAATAACTGTAGGTAGTTAGCGCTCGCACGTCCTGAATTGCACTTTATTGTGTCGTAGCAAGAGCACTTGACTTTGAGGTTGACAATGATTTTGCAAAGTGAATCTTCTGTAGGTACTCGTATTAATATGTATTCTGTGGTATTGCGAACTAAAAAGTCCGTAGTACTATTATTACTTCTGTGAAAAAAGCAAGCTAAGTATACTATTTCATATGTAAATATTAAATCCGCATGCTCGCACTAGGTTTCCCATTCCCAGAGATCCACAAGCGAATGTTGGTCCTGTAAAATTTTATAGGACGTCAGTGACGGTTGCCAAATGGTGTGCTCTGGCAACTAACCATTGGGATCCCGGCTAAAGTTGAAGGCTTCGTTGGTCTAGCGGAAACATAAACGAACTACGAGTATCCATGTATAGAAAGTATTTTAATAAAAAAAAATTTAAACTCTGGAGATATGGTGGATATTTTAATATTTTTTTATACGTTCTTACTACCCTCGCGACGTTTAGTTATTAATTAAGAACCTATTTAAAAAAAAACTCCTACTTCAACAATGGGACCTTTATAAACACCACTGATAAGTAACTGGAAAGCAAAATTCGCAATTTCGTTTACTTGGATAATACTTATATATTTTTCAGTTATTGGTATAGTAAATTTAAGTAACTAAATATACGAGTAGAATGCCTAGAAAAAGAGTAGAAATTAATAAGGGCGGCACTATCGCAAGTAATTATATTCTAAGAAATATAGCAACCACCCTATACACCTATATACCCTATACAACTGTACAGCCTGTACACTGTTTTTGTAGTGGTAGGACTCTACTGCAGAGTCCACCTGGGGAAGTACCACACCTTTGCCAGTTATTCAACCGCCAAGCAGTAGTGTGCAAGCATTACTGTGGTCCGTGGTCAGATTGTGTTCGCAAGGTCACAATTCTAGCACTGTTACTGTTAGTGGCAGGCGTGACGCTTACCAGCAGGTCAAAGTCTTACTCGTTTAGTCAGATGAGAGTATAAAAAAAAACAACGTATACACGTCGAAGAAGGTGACATTCTACGATGAAGGAGGGGGTATTCACCCACTACTAAGGTATACTGACTTAAATTAAAGCTAATAAAAAGCTTTACGAAGAAACTATGAGAGTAGTGTACTTGAATTATTCTCTCTACTTTCCGTAGAGAGAGAGTCACAATAGTGACTTGCACAGTGAATACTGGTAACATTTCGTTATCTAAATTATCTGCTATCTCGTAAGGTATCCGAACTCAGCTATTGATGGCTGAATATGGGGAAAATATTTTTGCAGAGGCTTTTGCGTTTGTCTCGGTCGCGATAAAGAAAATAACATATTTCACACTTGACTTAGATAAGCCTTATTCCCTCTATTTACGAACGTTGTGGAACTTCCTTCTTTCGAAAATACGATGGTAGTAGTTTTATTTTTGCGAGGTATTTGTTTTAGGTATATCTAAACAAATTAAGTATTAATATCTTGGTAATTATTAACGCCGTAGTAGTTAGTTTGGGAGTTTTCAAATCTATAGTACTCTATTCACTCTGGCATAGTAAAGATCTAGAATACATCCCTCAGGAAAAAAAAGAAAGAAAAAAAGCTGGCTGTTTGTTGCATTCCTTGGCTGATCTTACGAATTAGAAAGGTAGAGTGAAAACATTTGGTGGTACTCATCAGCCAGGAGACGTTTACTGCTGAACGAAGACCTACCCCTTAACAGGGAGGGGCTGCCATAATCCTCACGCTTGGCAGGCGGCTTGGGATCGCAGAATGCTCACCACCATTAACATTTGGTGGTACCTAAGAATCCATATAATCCATAATGTGTTTCTAGATTCTCTCTAGTTAAATCTGATCCATCCTAGATCGCCTACATAACAATAGGCAGGCTGTGACCGAATGTCAACCCATTTAAAATGAAAAAATCTAACATTATTTTGAGATAGTAACTACAAGTTAACATAGTAGTCATACGATTCAGAACACTAATCACTGGATAATGAGCTTTGTGTCACATTAATTCATCGGACCATTTATGTTTGCACGCATTAGACAATATTTACAGTGCTGTAAATCATTATAATAATCTATAAGTGTAAAGCTTGTGCAACAGAGACTAAATTCCCAAATGTCGTATCAAATTAGTAAATTAACCGAACCGAAATAACGGAATTAAGATGGTGGTAGGATAATTTCTAGTACTGAGCTGGCTGGCTACCACCCTCAATTTCAAAATCTGCCCCCAACACATAACATTGTGTTCAGCTAGCCTCATTTAAGAGCCAGTTCCCATTCTAGGCTAGGTACTATTTTAACCGCACCGCAGCCGTTTAACGTTAGATAAGTTGTGGCCAACCACGAAGACGGACTCATCTGATGAAATCTGTCAAGAACCTCTTTCATCAAAATCGATCCAGCCAGTTTAGCTGTGAAAAGTGTTAACATAATATAATTACATGCAGGCTCCGGATTTATTATATCAGCGTGAAGAGTAATAGCTATTAGTAACTATATTAGTATTTCTCTTAGTACTTACACATCATGTTGTCTAGTATTAAAACATTCACAAACATATAAGTTCTTAGATTATAAAATATCGATGACAAAAAGTACTGATATTCGGTAGCTGTTGCAAGTGTCAAACAGACAGAAGTTCATCTTATCAGCACGTCAAGAGTCGAGTCCCAACTGAAGACCTGACCAGCCAGTTTTGCTTGACACCGGAACTACTATAGACGATTGCTCTAATATAAGAGTTTCTCGAAACAGAAAACGACAAGAAAGGTCTATAAAAAGTGGCGGCATCACTCACGCGCTTACGTGGGAGGCAACGATGGAATGAAATCAAGATGCTTGCAACGGAAGCCAGGTGATGCATTATCGAGCTCCCTCAACTGCTCGATTCAAGAATCAAGATTACATCAAGTTGGCTTTGAATAAACCTTCGTACGTAAAGATTTGTTTGCTTTTTCGCGATCCATCTTATCGGTGAGTTTTGTAGGATAAAAGTAAATTGCGCTTAAAATAAACAAAACTACACTAGGTATCTACAGGTTTTGGATAGAAGAGATTTTCAGATTTTGGAGAGATAAACGTAGGACAGCTTCCAGTGGTTGGAAACGGAAAATTGAAGATTGGGTTAAGTGGTGTGCCTTGGTAGAGGCCTTTTATCAGCCTGGCAGAGTGATCAGCTGAAAATAATGATGATGAGGTACGCCAAGGACACACAATAGACCAGCGACAGTTATAATGGAACGGACGGGCCTAGCGCTTGCAAATCGTTCAAAATTAACAAGTCAACACAATCAAGCATACCTAGCTAAAAGTATGCATATTACATTTGCCAGTAAATAGAAATAGCGTGCAATTACTTAAGTAAAATTACTGCATGACAAAAAGAGAACACATGTTCCTACATATTTTAGAAGTTTGTAATGTCATATCTAGAAGAGAGCTGGCGCTCAACATATAGTCTTCAAAATCCGTGCGCTTATTTCCCGTCCATTCATTTTATCATTGTCGCTGCAATAGACCGTTTCTTCCCCGTGGTCCACCTACGTGTTCACCTCGGTGTTCTATGGGTCATCAAATATCCCCATGGAACACCCAGGTGTACTATAGGTAATTCTATGTACCCTTGGATCACCCAGGTGTACTATGCATAATTCAATGTACCCGTATAATACCCATTGTTCACCCCAAGTCCCAAGTCCTTCCTTTTTAACCGAGTTTAAAAAAGAAGGAGGCTTTCTAATGGGCTATTTTCGAATGCTTATTCACAGCCTTTCTGCGAGCCAATTTCGAGTAATATTATATTTTTTGTCACACCAAAGAGTATTTTGAAGAGGAAGCAATTTTAATATGCTTACAGAAAAATATACGTCATAACGTTTACGTAAACAACAAGCAATAAGCAAACAATATCCGATCTAAACAGAACACACTTCCTCGAATATATTTCCAGTATTTCCTTCCTACCCAATTAAACTTTACCAAACTTGAGATCATTAAAGTATCAAAATGTTTCAACAGTAAACGTGATCAATATTTTCAACCGCTACTTAATGCAGGAAGCGTCAGATACCATCTTGATTAACGTTTGTAATACAACAATCCATTTATTTGAACAGCTAGAACTTTAGATAGATGAGTTTAATTTCAATTAGTTGGTGACTATATTAACAATATTTTTTGTTAAAAAGTAGTTGCAATGCTACTAGTTTTTAATAAAATGTTTGCTAAAAGATATACAGATGCTCAATAAATTGATCCATTTGACACGACAATTAGTATGGCTTAGTGATAGAGCCCTTATCTTCAGTGATAGAGCTCCCGGGTTCGACCAGGCAGACATTATTTGAATATTTGCCCTGAGCTTAGGTGTTTATGGTCTATTTTTGCGTATTTAAAGAAATGATTGATGCTTGGAATCCTAATAGAAAACTACGAGTAAACTTTTAGTGCGGCTAAAAATAAGCCTAGCAGAAAACGATTCATAAAATAGATTGGCTTCATTAATTAGAATAGATTTAAATTCGAATTAGCGTAATTAATAACTTTTAACTGGTATAAATTGTTTATTTCGAGAACTGATTAGCGTGATTTACGAACAATTATTATTAGGCTTTTTCGATGAAATAAAATGAAACTTTAGAGGATGAACGATGTCATCGTGTTAACAACAACATCACAGCACATCCTCAATGATGTGATGGTATCGTGTCAATACAATCAAGCTAACAAGAAATAAAAAAATATCTTATTAAAATATTCCCTATAATAGTATCATTAAGCGAACTACGATTAATATAAAACGCTTTAAAAAAAATACAAGCGACTTCAACTTTGAATACCTGGATGACATCTTCATATTTTCTAGTAATTTTGATTTAAAAACTGCTAGAGTATAAACAAACCAAAATAATAATCATAAAAATCAGTTCATAAGTGGCGGAGTCATCGCGTAACATACATACAAAAAAACCATACAGTCGAATTGAGAACCTCCTTTTTTGAAGTCAATTGATGAAGTCGGTTGAAAATCATATGAGATTTTTAATTTATGCAAACCTCAATCTTTAAATTATATAATACTACTTTGTATAACTATGGTAAGAAAATGCATATATAGACATACGATAATAGATCTAGTTCCGATGATTCGAAACCTAAATTGGCTCAGTATGTAGACTGGAGCCAATGTTGCAATCAGAGGAATGATTAGGTTTATTTACCTGTCCGCCAACGCGATTCATTAACAACTAAGATTTGTTTGACGTATCCGTGTACTATGCGTGTGCTGAGAACACAACGTACTTCCGATGGATTTGCTTGAGAGGCCTTGGTAAGTTTTCGTGGAATCAAATTGTTTGAGTCTGCAAAATAATATCTATAATCTACCGGGTTGTAACGATAACTGCCACTTTCAGATATCAACATAGTGCGCGCAAGAGAGAGGGCTGACGCAATAGCGATAGCACAATATCGATAGCGAACTGCACACGTAATACTATCAAGGGCTATGCTCAAGAAATATAAAAAAACATCTCGAAAAATTAGAGACGTAAACATAGTAAATTTGCAGTATTTTAGTTTGCTTTCGTGCCTAATTTTCTGCTTTATTTATTTGTGTAATCTTTGATGAAATTAATAAGCATTTTGGATTTTAGTTTTTACATGCGGCAATCAAGTTTATCAAGTAAATAAAATGTCTAAATTATACTACAATAGAGGTCGCCCGCGACTTCGTCTGCGTACGGAAGAAATTCGGCCCGCTTCCAATGCCCGTCAGTCAGTCAGTCATTCAGTTAGCCAGTCAATCAGTCAGGACAGAGCCTTTTATATATATAGATAGATAGATGCTACTTACTCAGTCTTTGACTCAATAGTTGATCACTTACGGCCTTACCTAAAATAATCTCGATTCACTTAGTCACTGCTTAAACTTCTCTGTCTTTTCTAGCACGTGCAACTTCACGTCAGAGAGAAGATGGCAGAGCATCTTAAGCAGTGACTACCGGTTGAAAAGTTTTTTTAAGTAAGGCCGTTAGTTCTTTATTAACCAACAGTCAAGTCCTATACTAACCAAATGTATGATTGTAGTCTTAACTAGCATATTTTATGACGTGGGTGTCCGTTACTTTAAGGAACAAGACGGTTCATCACGATCGGTTACAGTTCTCTGTTAAATTGAAAATGCTTTATGACTAGGCCTGTGGCGTTGATTGATAATGCGTTTTCCAAGCGTTTTGTACTTGTTAGTTTAATTGTTTGTTTTTAAAGGACCAGCGATGGCATGACGAAATGAGTAGGAATTGATTTAGATGCGGCTAATGAATGAAAGGTTCTTTTGTCAATTACTTGTTTAATATTATTGAATATTTATTTTAACGAACTTAATAAATTATATTGACCGTAAGATTATTAAGGTCACGATTTTAAATCTGTTTAAAGTTTGATATTTTCACAAGAGTTATCTAAACACAATTAAAAGTTCATATTGGAATTACGAATTGAAACTTGAATAACAGGAAAACCGTTTTCAAAATTAACCCATTCAACTTCCAAAACATAATTTCTTGATGAACACTTTAAAGTTAATCCACTGTTTGACCTTTAACAATTTCCAACAGTGTATAACAAAGTAACAACAGATAAATCTTCTGTTTTAAAGTTCGTACCGCCGTATAAATAAAGTACCTTAAATGTCCCTTGCTGCGTTAAAATAAGCAGTTATTTGAGATAAGGAGACACTGCCGCACAAAGGCTCTACGCAACTTAACGCAACGTCTTTCTTAGGCTGTGTGCAAACTCATTATCTTTAACACGCTGCAGAACTTATGCACCATGCTTTACGTATCGCGGCTTTTAGACACTATTTTCCTGGTTTACGCGGCAAATACAGTGCGAGCAGTAGCGCAAGTTGAATTCATTTCGCAAATCATCGCAATTAATGGCTTCAATATCAAGCATCAGCCAAATAGCAACTTGTTAAACAAGTTATACTATTGATTTGTAAAAAGTTAATGATTAAATTGAAAATTTTTTTGAATGGAAAAGCAACAGAAATTAGTACACCGACCGTGGCGATAGTATTCGTTTTAATCATCAACTACACTCCACCACTCCACCACTATCACTATCTATCATCCACTGCTGAACATAGGTCTCCTCTTCAGCGTAGATTTTGTTCTTCTCTTATGCCATGGCTATCCTATGTAGTCCAATCAGCGAGTTGTCCGGTAAGTAATCGTTTTTCGTTACGCATCCACCATTCTGTGACTAACTCTAGTCTACCGTCTGTGCGTTCTGATCAATTAGTATCGTCATGCCCATCTACACTCTGGCCTTGTAATCCATTTAACTACATTCCGCGATATTTTCATTTCGAGATGTTGAACTAATGTTAATGTAACTGGGTATGGGCAATTATCTGACACACGAATTTACTAACCAGGAACTGTTGTTAAAGTTTACCAGGCATCAAACATTGTCATGTAACATGGGTTAAAATATTTATTAAAAAACCTGTGAAAGCAATTATTTAAACTTAATGCTCTGTCACCTCCTTCTTAACTCACAACATTCTCGGTCTGCATCAGATAGCGAAGTCCATACGTTTATTTATTTACCATTATTTACGGTGTACTGTGTAATGGTTCGTGGTATCTCGTTTTTCTCCTCACATGCATCATTTGTGGTGAGATTCGAAGATCTAAACGCGTATGTAGGCTTTAGAGAAATCTTTTACATTCGCAACAGGGAGCTGCTTAGCATAGAAAGGCGATTTAAACAAATTGCTTTACATTTTTTTTGTCTTCTGTTTAGATGTATTGGCAATTGAAGGATAACATGAATGACGGTACGATAAATAATAAGACCCCAAAAAAAAAAACTACTTCTAATTTCTACAGGTTAGATAATATTATGCCTTTTTTCCTTCCGAAAATATCAAAATAAATTATAGGTGACATCAGAAACTTTAATAATACATCCATAACATTGGCAGAATTTCCGTGATACGGAAATAATAAACAGATATCCAAGGATGTGAGAGTGACCCAAGGTTTTCCTCGTATTGGTTTTTGTTCAATATAATTCTACGTAACAAAAACACGTCACAAAGTTTTTAATATAATATAAGTTTCGTCATACTACGAGCGTCACTTTTCCTAAAGAAATTACATAATTTTTATTAAAAAAATATCCTAAAACTTTGGAAACATGTAGAGTATTTCAGTGATGTGAAATTACAGTGTATGTTATCATTACTTTCTGCTTATAAAAATTAGAGGGTCAAACTAGACAGGAAGTTCGCTCTGTTGTAAGTATGCAGTCTGTGTATTTTTTTACCTACTCTTCCGAAGTTCCTGATAACCCTAGATGATCAACATCATTCAACAAATAAGTGTGGCTCAACAGTTGGAGAGAGTGTAGATGTGATAGGTGAAGAAAATAATTTATTGTTGTCATCATTCATCATCATCTTCATCACTGTTGCTCGTTCAACCCATTGCAGAGCATCCCTCTCACCCCTCTCCCCTCCCTCCCTCTCATTGGGCTTCTCTTCCATCAATCTTCCCTGTTCAGTAGGTACAAGTTTTGCCTTGAGGTTCTTTAGCTATATTTTTTTCACAACTGTTTTTATTAGGATTTCGCAAAACTGGTTATCTCAAAATTGTTCACTTTGATGGTTATATAACCGTCCTACAGTACTGATATACCTTTATATAACACGATGTACAATAATTGTACATGCGTACGTGAAAAATTCAGCTAGTAAATTCTACTCGATTTCGTGCAAAAACCATTTTCGGATAATGTTGTGCCATTAGAGGTTCGGGAAATGCTTTTGGCAAGCTTTTTCAAATAAATTGCATTTAACTCACCGTTTTTTTGTCATTTTCGATAATGATGATAATTTTACCGCTTAAAATGGTCGATAAATGATTTGATATTGCCGGATCGTGTTTTTCCGTGGTTTTCAACAACGCAATTTAGAAAATAAATGGTTTTGTTGGGGTTTGGGTATGTTGCTATTTTTTAAAGGTAAACTTTTCCTTGTCGTCTTGTTGCCATCAATATATCTCTTTCTTGTCTCATAGTTATTGTTATTTTGCATGTAATTTTTTTAACTTGTAGTAAAAAAAATTGGATTAGCTATTCATAATATATAGAACTGCAGACAAAATCAATAAATATCGGTGGCAATTTTTCACACAGCGCCATCTAGCCCCAAACGAAGCAAAGCTATAAATGGAATTATAATGTAATATGGAAACTAGATAGCTGATGAAATACTTTTTTTTTGTAATTACATACATAAATACATACTACACCCAGACACAGAACAAACATCTATGTTCGTCACATATATGTTTGTCAGGGTGGGGATTGAACCCACGCCTTACTGCTCTGATGGCAGACATGCTACCAACTGAGCTAAGGCAGTCAAGACCACTGGAAGAGAATACACAACTAGTGGAAGAGCATATAATATCGGCTTCCAATAAACCAATCCAGTTCCTACAACATGGCGTCTTTGGTACACAGTTTACATCGTAAACTCTTTTTTATCTTTTGTTTTTGTGTTTGACGGGTGGCCAGCGTAAAATAAAAGCTATTTATAGCAAAAAAGTGTTTCATATAACATTAGAGGTAATAAATATTAATAACTGGCCTAAACTTTCGTTTATTGACTTTATAACCATCGATGTTCGAAACAATAGATGAGATCCTTGCTTTTAAAAATGCATCAACTTTCTCAGGTTTTATGACTTTGTTTTATGTCACTTTGAAGGAAACTTTCACTTATTTTATGATTTAACAATGTGGGCTGGCAAAGTTGTTTGAAATAACTTAGCCCTCAAACAGATACACGCAGAATGCGTGGGACTACATTTTCTATTTTTCTTGTGATTTTATCATTTTATCTTTTTTATAGATACTAAGGGCCTTACTTCAAAAAAAAAATTCAACCGTTAGTCACTGCTTAAGATGCTCTGCCATCTTCACTCTGACGTGAAGTGTAACATGCAAGAACAAGACAGAAAAGTTTAAGCAGTGACTAAGAGAATCGAGATTATTTTAGGTAAGGCTGTAAAAGTAGAACACTGTTTTAAACTAACTGACTGACTTTTGACTAACTACTAACTGCTTTTTTTGTAAAAGTAGAGCCCAGTCTCTTAAAACAATTATTATTATACCATGATAGAGGTCGTCATAAAGTATGAAACATTGTTATGTTCATATAGACAGAACACAAGTTTCGATCATTAAAATTCAAGAGATACCGTTATTTCTCTTCCTTTGTCTGCCAAAACCCTGGAATACACAGCTACACAAAAATCAACCAACAAAAGTTTACTAAGAAGTAACACAAAAAGTTAAAAGGATTGTGCACAAAAAAACTAAAAAATATATTTTAGTTTCATCATCAGACAGAAGACGTCCACTGATGAACGAAGATCTCCCCCACAAAAGGGAGGGGTGGGGGCGAATTTTAGTTTATTCCGGGTGAATGCTATATAAATAAAATTTAGCTCACAAAGTAATACCTGATAATGTATTCTCAATTTTTGATAGTTAACCACTGAAATTACTCACTGTACTGGACACTAACGGCCTTACCTAAAATAATCTCGATTCTCTTAGTCACTGCTTAAACTTCTCTGTCCTTTTCTAGCACGTGCAACTTCACGTCAGAGAGAAGATGGCAGAGCATCGTAAGCAGTGACTAACGGTTGAAAAGTTTTTTTAGGTAAGGCCGACAATGTTTATGCAGAAAATTACAAACAAATAATAAAATTGAGATTATATTCGACGTGTATTTAATTCTGTTCATTTTGTGAAATTTTTGTGTTAATATAAACATTCGACAACGTTTAGTAATAAAATCTTGAAACAATCAAGCTCCATTAAACTTAATTACTCAGCAGAACGATAAAACTGAAGACAAAAACCTCGACAAGAAATCTAGACAATCCAATCCCAATTCATCACAGAACAATAAAACAAAAGGAACGTATGGATATAAATAAAATTAGATTAGCTTTCCTTTCCTCGCCTATAAATCGCTGCACGCAGCCCACAAATAAATCCTATAAGAAAAGTTCCACACCCAGCCAATATTCTTTGTGGGTATTCATTTGAAATTTGCTTGCCGATTGAGACTGACTCAGCTGGAGAAACGTCATTTGTGACCTTTGAAGGTTTGATTCATGAAGTGAGAAGACTGTTCTGGCATACTCCTAGGTATTTTAGTCTAGATGAACGCAAACCGGAAGACGCAGCGTAGGAAGGCCTCCCACTAGGTGGACCGACGACATTGTAAAAGTCGCGGGCAACCGGTGGATGTAAATGGCAGGCCTTCGTTCAGCAGTGGACGTCTCCGGGCTGATGATGATGATGATGACTCGATTTATTTTTACGCAAAAAGATTTTTAAGATAAAAACGTCTTGTCTGTACTAATAAGGACTGCCTTATAGCTCAGTTGGTGGTTAGTATGTCTGCTTGCAGAGCTGTAAGGCATGGGTTCGATCCCAACCATGACAGGCATTTTGTGACTAACATAGATGTTTGTTCTACGTCTGTGTTATAAGTAGAGTATGTATTTACAAAAAATAGAAGTATTCTACCAGCTGCCTAGTTCCCATAGTTCAAGCTATGCTTAGTTTGAAGCTAGATGGCGCTTTGTAAATATGTCCACCCAATATTTATTTATTATATTTAATATTAAATATGTTTATCTGACGGTATGAGTTATATTTATATTTGTATATTTTGTTCAGCATCCAAGGATTATAATAGCCATGGATTAATAATTATTACAAAATATAAAACGATACTAAAATAATAATTCTAATAACCATTCACAAATAAACACCACAAACACCACACATTATATAATTACTTACGCACGTAAGTAGTCTGTGCCGAAATAAATAGCAAACTTATTTTTCAAATGTGCAATTGTAAGCAATGACGTGATTCTTGTGTCTGTGAGCACTTCATTTTGTTGCCATATTTTAATATCTTTACCCCAATCACACAAAATAGCAGCTATGAGTTATGTAAAGAATTAGAAAATTACCTCCAATAAAACAAAAAAGTAATTATTACATTCTACTTTCAAATAACAGACGAATGAAACAGGAAAATATTTTAACAAAACAAAAGCCTACAAAAAGTACTAAAACTTTTTTACCCGCAATTCGTTTCGGTAGGCCAAACCTTGCTTACGATGTGGCTGAGAAAACAATCCCCAATCCCCTGACTTTCCTTTAAGCAAATTCGCATGAATTCCTAATCCTTATACGACTGAAGGCTCAAAACCTTCTAAGGAATCAAAGTTTCTAGATATGCCTTGATCTTTATGATTTTAGTTTTTTTTTTTGTTATTTCCTACTCTCTAGTCTTGTGTTTAAGGTTTCATAATTATGAAACTAAAGTTCTATAAAAATAATAAATTTCATTTTAATCTTTTAAACAATTTTGGTAAAAAATTGGTTCCAATTCAAATTCACTAATGCTGTTTTATTTATTTATTTATTAAGGAACAGCAAACAGTTGTATTATAATTTTTTTTCATCTCCTTTACGAGTATATGTCCGGAACGAATTTGAAGTTCAGAGTGATATAGTTTATGAGTGAGCATAGACAATCGTACATTAATTTAAAGGCATTAACTAAGAAATGATTTTTCTTGCTAATAAAAAATATATCCAGTACCTATTTGATTTTCTTTATGTGCGAGGGTTGGCCTTCTAGGACATTTCTAGATAAAAAAATATAATGTCTACAAAACGAACGATCCTTGTTTTAGGCCAATGTCTACGTATCTACAATTAGGCGGGGTAACAACAGTTCCTTTCTTAATTCCCCATGCCTTATAAGACAAAATAAAAGGCTTGATTATAAATCGTCTCTTATTAGTTTATAAATAATTGTTAACACTCTTATCATCCGATCAACCAAATGAAGCTGGTTGTCCAGTTGCTATCGCAACCGGAGTGATTTCATGTAGGTTTAACCTTTTGACCGCTAGTCATCTATTACGTGACAAGCGTTAGGGGGCCCTATGCTCCAACGACATCGATGACAAAAAATATAGCATTCGTTAACTGATTATAAAAAATATATATTTATTCGTCAATTTTTGGATGCCTTGGCGTACAGGACACGGCGATACAAATATGCCGTGGTGGTCAAAAGGAAACAAAATCTCCTAATATGTGTTAAAGAAATAATCAAAAAATTTCACTGTTGTCGATCACGATTTCTACATGATGTTCTGTGATACCGGTAACCATTGTTTAGATTGTATGAAAGGTGGTGTTTTTCATCTTATTTTAGAGTAATTAGCTCGTTATAATTACCGATCTAGTGAAATCTTAAATAAATATCTAAATAATCTCTCCGACAAAATTTAAAGCTCAAAACGCAATTTGTTGTTAACGGATGACCTGCCACCTAAATCAAGTGTTATAGCAGCCTCTAATTTATTCATTGATTTATTTTAAACGATACTAAATAATTGTTGAGCTTCGACACCATTATTTTTAACCATTGTTTAAGTTAACCATTGAAATATGAACTATCCGTTGATTTATTGGAATCTGTGGGCGTAATAGAGTTGGGCTAGCATTAGCATTTCAGGTGTTATAAATATCGAAAAAAAAAAAATATTTGTGTCGGCTGTCATAGGTAAAAAGTGTAAAAGTCGAACTAACCTACTTAAAATAGTATAATCTAGTTACAAGTCTCAATAGCTTTATGAGTTATATAATTCATCCTATAAATATTCGTTTCTATGGTTATCATTCTAAGTTATAAGTTCGTTTTTCTAATTATTATCTCTTGTCACATAATAATAATATTTTATTTGATATTCTGATTTGTGACCATGAATACTATATAATGTGTTTGTGTTATTTTATAAACCGATGAAATTATTTTTAGGTACCTACATAGTAAAGAGATGCATAACATTCATATTTAATATTTCACATCTCGTTAGTTTGCGACTCTTATTTAAATTGAAATGGTCGATTTTAATACAATTGCTCTAGACAAGAAAATTATTCCACCACCCTGATGGCCTATTTCTCGTGTGGATGGGATTATGTCTTACTTGTGTGTTTCACTTGTCACTTTTTAAGCGTATTTTATCGATATTTTTGTCTACTAAATCTACATCTCTAGTAGTCACGCATGTACACAATTTTTACTGTTCACCGTCCATATGATAATTAAATTTTGACCGCGAGCGTTAAGCAAAGCTTTTGTATTTACGATGGAGAAACTTGACACATCGAGGTCCAGGTGTTAACAGTTACTAGCTTTAGCAGTCAATATGTTTAACACTACATTAGAAATACAAGAAGAGTAGACAGAAAAAATGTAAATACATGGGCGTTCTAATGCTTGACTTCTTTATATAATTTACAAATAATTCTTCTTATAATTTTAATTTTTTGTAATTTTTCCTTCTTTCTTATATTTTTTGTGTGTATGTCACTGAACTCCTCCAAAACAATTGGGCCGATTTTATGGTATATTTTTAGTGTGTTTGATTGGAGGCTTTAGATTCACAATTAGATCTGGTGACCCACAGGTGAGCCTTGCATACAGATTCCAGCATGGTAGGAAAACGTCAGCCGGGCCTGCTAGTCATAGGTAAAAATGTAAGTATTCTTTAATAAGGCATGTCAATTCATGTAGAAAAGTCAACCATTAGTGCTCGATGTTAAAATTAGAATTATTGGTTTCAGTTAAACGGGCTTTCAATAATATTAAAACTTGGAGGATTTAGCTTAAAGTATTGAAACGATATATGAATTCTTCGTACTGGCTAAGTGTAACTTTAATTTAAACAAAGTTATTACTAAAATATGATACTATATAATAATATTTTCTTATAAGTAAATAAAAAAAAAAAATTTTTTTTTTTTTTTTTTTATAAGTAAATAAATAATTATAATAATAAATAAGTCTTTATTCGAAACTTTATTGTCCGTTTTAGAGAAATCGATTAATGAAACCATATATTTTGATTTGAGCTTAATCAGATTGCATCCTACTAAAGTTACTGATTCTAACGCCATAAATCGTTTATTCATTAAAGATTATGATTCCAACGATGATCTCAATAGTAAAACAGGCAATAAATAATATCGAAACAAGAAATCAGCTGTTAATAAGACCACACCCACAGTGCCACACACTAGCACCAATAAACAATAATAAAAAACTTAACGCGGTTTTGATTGGCCTCCTAACCATTACTAGTGTTAACTGTCACATAAATACTTTCACAGATTCTTTTATAAAGGAAAAAACAAAAAGAATCTTTGATATTTGTGAGATACGTTACCGGATACAGAGCTATTAGAACGGCGCAGTAAATTTTACAAATTAGTAGCGTATGACAAACTGAAATTAATGAATTTTGTCGGCTGGAAGCGCTTTTTTAATTTTACTCGGTTTGTAGGTGTCCTAATGATGAAGCAGATGTCATCGTCGCAACTGAAAAATGAGCTAAATTCATATTTTTGGAGGCATGAGTGTGAGTTCGTTGCTCTCCAATTTTTTTTATTTAAGTGTTCTTTTATTTATACTGTTTATAAACATTTAGCTCTATATCTGTCATTTATAAGGATTGCTTTTGTTTACCATATTTTCTAGATTTTGTATTAAGTATTTGGTATTATTGTTTTTGTTTAATTATGTGTGTTTTTTTTAAAATAAATATTACAATAAAAAAACTGAAGACACTGATAAGTGCGACTGTTAAGGGGTCGCAGAAACATTAATCAGATAAGAAATAGGAAAACGAATCAAGTGTAATAAGTAATCTTGTAGCTTTGTTTACGCTTCTGCTAGGCACAAACATAAAAGATCGGATTTAAACAAAAAACAGTGTGTTTTTTCACATTTAGCTAATATCTATAGAGTCACAAACGTGCAAAAAAAAATGTCCGCGCCAATACTCGGCGCACGCTACGCTACGCCGACTTTTTGAACGACTTGAAATACGATAACACACAAGCGCCCAAGCATACATTGAACACTATACAAGCGAGATAGCGTCTAAATTCGAACAATTGTGAACTATATAATGCAAGTATAGGTATGTACAACGGCACTCAGACGTTTTTTGACTGTTTTCACATAGAGTTTGTGACTCTTTAGATATTAGCGCAATGGTTTTTGAGCGCCAATTATACCGATGATGATGATTTTTGTAAAACATAACAAATAGAGTCAAACCAGAGAAATCGTTTTACTGTTTCCACATTAATTACTGCGAAATATACAGAAATAAACTTCTAGTCTAGTCATTTACATGAGTCAGTATTTAGTCTGCCTGTTATGAAATTGCAATCAAAGTTTGGTGGCCCCAAGCGAATCACCGGATACAGTTTTAATGGTATCGATACAGTTCCTCTGTAAGCAGTTCGCGATTCAAACTTGTTTTGATAACAAAACTTTGTTGTTTGATTCGATATTACAATTTTATAGCAGTTTTTTAAAGTTATCGAGTTGTTTGCAATTCGTAATGGCTTTTGTTTAGTTAGGGTATCGAAACTTTCTAATTGATAATTTAATACATGTATGTTTTATTTAAATACCTTTGAGCACTCTTTATCATTGTTACACCTATAATATGTATTATCTATACTAGATATCCATAGTAAATATTGTTTTTTTCTGATTTGATTTGTTCTATCAAGATAAATAAAATTAACGACTCAAAAAAAATGTGTACTGAATTTTATAGGGTTTAAATTAAAAGTTAAATTGTGCAATTTACAATTGAGCAAATTCAACAATTTACAGTTTAAAGTACCTAGCAAAGTCCAACTCCACGTACTTTTTCAGCGGCATTCATCCCAATTCCAAACTTCCCACAAATACCAATCTCTATTGCCAAATATAATTTAGCATTCAGTCCAATCAGGTCAAGTTTTACGTAACTTAACTTTAACAAATCGTTTCGAATTCCCAAGAGGCTATAACTCATCAACCGTCGCCGGGACTGGAAAACTATACATCAAGTTTGATAGTCAATTATTGGTCGGCGGTGCTGGAAACTGTCTGCTCTGGTTTATCTACGCTGTGTAACTACTCGTTGAGTATATTGGAGCTGTGAAACAGACGAGGTAATGGATGGCACCGCAAAGTAAGTACTAGGTAGGACGATTAGAAGAGTATTTCATGTGTTTTATTTTTTAAAGTGATACACGTTATATCATCAGCGATAAGACCTCCCCCTTAATCGAGGGGTGTAGCCATAATCCCCACGCTTGGTAGGCGGCTTAAGGATCGCTGAATGCTCACTACCTTTAACCGAGAGGACGCTGCTGCCCGCTCCCGGTGGTTCTGGTTGCAGTTTAAGGACGTGCTCAGGTCCTAAACTGTTACAAATGGGAAAGAACCCTATCGTATTTTGAGTCTAATCGAGTATATTTTCCTAAGTCCAGCAGTATACTTTTAAATGTCTGAATATGCTATGCTAATAATAGAAAGTGATGTAACAGAACAGTCACCTTTAAAAGTTTTTTATATTAACAAGTAAATAGTGTAGAGTGGTAAGAAATAACGCCTGCTCATGACGATCGAAGCGGTATCCAGAACTTAGAGTCCAGTAAAGACCAGGTTATCAAAATTTGCGCTAGTTGCTATCTATGGTTAGTCTTAACACCATTGTAATTTTACTAGATACAGTATTTTTAAACAGTGCTGCAGACATTTAATCGCTTGATGGTAGAATACCAGTCTCATACTGTGGTGGTACCTACTTGCCCACCAAGGCATCTTACTGGAAAAGAAACCAAAAAAACTTGTATGTATTTTAGTAAGTGTTGACGCATTATACTAACAAAATAACAAAAGCAAAAATTTTATATATGCGTTGTGATTTTATGAATCAATCTACATATTTACAGACAAATAAAATTATACAATTTGACCAAACATACCTTAGTTAAAAATTTACTAACAACAAAAATATTTAAGTTTAAAAGCAATTTGAATTCCAATTTCAACCTTTCACAACCCACTGGATTTACTGACAAACTAAAAACATATTCACGAAAACTCAATCAAAACTAAAATAAGTTAAACTTTAATTTCGTGGCCCTCGATTTATGGATAGGCCTTACATAATAGTGTATTCATAAGGCAACTATCAGCCAAATAAAGGTCCTCTCAAGGGAGGTTTTGATTCATAGACTAATTTGATAATACAAAATGTGGTATGAATTTAATATGATTAGGGTATCGAAATATAGAATGTGTATAGAACTATCTTTCTAGTATGTATACTAGTATACTATATTACATAATATAAATAGTATAATAATACTAGCTATGTAACAGTGAACTGTTTCCTGGTGGCTTTTCCCAAAGTAGCCGTTCAAACTTAAAGTTTTTATCAGGGTTCCGTACCCAAGGGATACATACGTCATAGATTTGTAGAGCTGAAGCACAAGTGAGCAGTTCGTATTTTCAAAAGAACTGGTAATCGCAGGTAGCCAACTTCTAAGTGTTGACAGATAGACGTAGTGTAAGATATCTTGCGGCCAAGTGAACCCTTCATATGGGCTAAAATATATGAACACGATACGACGACGTCGGGTCGAAGCACGTTGCGATGTCGTTGTACGCACGATGTCGTAACCTGGTACGATATGGCACGCTGTGTGGTAAAGAAGGACGATGCAACCCTGTGCCGGTGCTATAATTGATTTCCATTCTTTCATGAAGGACCTCGTATTTTTGTGTTTCTGTTTTCTTTAAGCGTATCACACTAGGATACGACATCGACACATCGTATCGCGAATGTTTACTAGGCACGTCGTAGATTGCCACGACACGACACTACACCGTGAAACAATATCGCAACGTGGGACAAAGTGACGTCACATCGTGTTTATAACCTATAAACATTAGCAGCCCTTTCATTTCTGCTGAAGTATTTTTCAGTAACAGCTAGTTATTATTGAAATTACATTAAATTAATTTTCTCTAGGCGCCGTAAAATTACAGGCGTATCATTGGTCTTGAAAGAAAATTCACTCATAACTTTGACTTCCTGAAATTGTATTAAAAGGACTGTGAACCGACGTTATTGAATTTCTCCCCTAGAAAACCTGTTATTCAATTTTATCGATAATTAAATAAAATTATTTTATCTAAGTTTTTATGAGCATTTTTGTTTTAATTGCACGGACAGAGCGCGGTACTGTGAGATTTATTAGGTGGATACTTTAGAGACATCCAGTAATGTTGGGAAACTCAAATGAACTCCCCATAATGACTGTCTCTACAGAGCTATTTACTGAACTCCGAAATTTCTCATGCCCGACACTATCCACATTCTTCTCCTCCGAAATTGAATTAATGACACTAAAAGTGCACGGAGTCACGGAATTCAAGCTGGAAATTAACTGTACTGAAATCTATTGTACCGTAGATGTCGTCGTCCTAAACGGCATTCTTCAAGAGTATTCAAATTTAGACTGCGTCGTTCGAAGTTTTAACATTTTGACAACAAATTCGAGACGTGAACATGAACATGTTGTAAGACTGTTGTAAATGCACAAATAGATGTTTACTAAAATAGATTTGTGAACAAACGTATGCTTTGGACTAACAAACATTTTTTCGAGGGCACCGGTGCATGTGATTAAGGGATGGGACATTATCTGTGGCGCTTTTGTCCCCGTTTGCCTCGTTTTGCGGTCTGCGGTCTGTCAGTCCAGCAGCCAATTTGATTCTTATACACATAGAAATAAAACAGTAGGTTTGGTACCACGACTACAAAATGTATTGAGTTACGCAAACTTAATACCGTTGGCTAGACGAAAGCTGATCTCTGACGATGACATCTCTAGAGTACGTAAAGGATTATCGAATGTCAATGTGGATTTTTTCCATACGCATTTTAGAAGATATTCAAAGGGACCCGGTGCTTTTAAACTCGGATGCTATTAAATTGCGCATGCGTCTTTTGTCATGCCACATGGCATTTTCCAGCAAATAGTTCTTTTGTCAAGCCAACATGCACGAGTAAACCAATATTTATAAAATGGTTTAGATTAGAACATAAGAAACAAGTTTACTGGTTTATTTGTATTTCCATTACTATTCTTTTTAACATACCGTCAGAGAATTTATTATCTTTATTCTATTTACTCTATACCTGCATATTATAACCTACCTATAGGACCTGGGTATGTCTTAAAACTGCATCCAGAACCACCGGAGGACGGGCAGCAGCGTCCTCTTAGTTAACGGTGGTAACACTCTGCGATCCCCAAGCCGCCTGCCAAGCGTGGGGATTATGGCAACCCCTCCCTATTAAGGGAGAGGCCATCGTCCAGCAGTGTACGTCTTCTGGCTGATGAGTGAGTGAGTACATATTGAAAAGAACTAACTTTTACCGTCGTTTTATTACGAGTAACCCATCAATTTTATTTGAAATACCTACTAGTGCTTTAACATTTTAGAAGAAAACAGTGGGCTAGTGTTTGAGATGTCTCGAAACCTAGACTTTCTCTCTCGCTGTATCCTTTGAAGCTGG
Organism: Erannis defoliaria; assembly: GCA_905404285.2. Classification (NCBI taxonomy): domain Eukaryota; kingdom Metazoa; phylum Arthropoda; class Insecta; order Lepidoptera; family Geometridae; genus Erannis; species Erannis defoliaria. The sequence continues at coordinate 11,503,685 of FR990078.1, forward strand.
CCAAGTGAATAAATGAGACCCAATATTCGACACCATGGACACTTGACCGAGGCAGAAATCATAAATAAGCTTCAAGAGCGAGCACAACTTAATACTATCATTATCTAATACTATAAAAGGCTCTGTCCTGACTGACTGACTGACTGACTGACAGACAGACAACGCACAGCCCAAACTGCTAGTCGTACAGACTTGAAATTTGGAGGGTGTATTCGTCTCGATGCGGAGGGGTGTACTTAGAGTCGATAGAGTCGATAGAGAAGATAGAGTCGGTAGAGTCGGAAGAGTCGGCAGAGTCGGAAGAGTCGGTACAGACGGTAGAGTTTGGGGGGGCTAAAAAATTGCTCGGGATGATTTAAAGTGGTGAATTTTGGGAGCGGGCCGAATTTCTTCCGTACGCGGACGAAGTCGCGGGCGACTTCTAGTATTATATATATATATATATATATTTTTATACTGTCAAGTGACGAGACGAGCAAGACTTTCGCCTGGTGGTAAGGGTCACGCCTGCCACTAACAGTAGCAGGGCCAGAATTGTGAACTTGCGAACACAATCCTGCGCCGCACTGCACTGCGCTCGTCACCCTGGGATATTAGACGTTAAATCTCTTCATACCCAGTAATTTCTCTGGTAACATTGCCCTTCAAACCGGAACACAGTAATGCTTGCACACTACTGCTTGGCAGTCGAATAACTGGCAAAGGTGTGGTATTTCCCCAGGCGGACTCTGCAGTAGAGTCCTACCACTTCAAAAATGTGCCATTAATATACTATGGGCTTATAATGTAAACACGCGCTCTTTATAGTTGATACGCTAGTTGTTTGAAAATAAGGCGGATGCCTTGGTCCAGCAATGGACGTCTTCTGTCTGATAATGCGTGTGTACGCTAGTTGTTTGGCCACAGCTTGAGTGATGTATTATATACTGTAAACACACCTAGCCTGGAGTGGGAATATGGGAAAACTCACATTTAATTTCAGATGCTCCAGCTATAGTACGATTCGATTGTCTTTTAGCTCTGTTGGTAGCATGTCTGACTTCAGAGCTGCTGCTGCAGGGCGTGGGTTCGATCCCCACCCAGGACAAAAAAAAACGATCATAGATGTTTGTTCTGTCTGGGTGTAATATGTATTATAAGTACGTATTTACAAAAAGATATTGTGTTTATGTATATTATTCTATCAGTTATCTGGTTTCCATAACACAAGCTTTGCTTAGTATGGGCAGTATGGGACTAGATGGCGCTGTGTTAAGAATGTCCACCAATATTTATTCATTTATAGTTTCGATCCCATCCAGTAACCTTTTCAAGGAGTGAAAACAAAGCCCGACGCGGATTTCACGCTCTAATCAGCTTTAACACGCATTAAAACTGACATCAAAGCCGACCTAATTAAATACGAATAATCCCGTACCTATGAGTAAAACAAAAACGTTTGGTAGATTTATGTTTTACCCAGATATCATCGCATCCACCCCAATTGACACTCTAAAAATGCGTAATTAGATATCTACGCATTTGAACATTAGAGTTTGGTCGGGTTCCGTGAACAACCTCTGACTTTTCCCAGAATAGCCTTGAAACGCAATGCGGATACGATCTCTGAGAATCAGAAATGGTTCGTCTAAATTAAAATTAGACGGATAAGTTAGTTTCAGATTAATATCTATCATTTGCTTAGCAAAGTTCTTTACTTGATATTAAAATAAAAATGATTAGTCAGATATTTTACTCAATTCTCATCTCAACTCGTTCAGCCTGCTGTTTACGGACTCGGGAATAATATACAGATTCCCACACTGAAATGTACAAATATATATTAATACTTAATATATATTTGTATATATATATATTAATACTTAATATATATTTGTTTGTATTTATACGAATTACTTAAGACGATGAGTAGAGAGAGCTAGATTCTCCAAGCGTTGAGTTCCTACCTACACCCAAATTGGCTTCATTCGGGTTAATGTTTTGCCAAATATACAAATTGGACAGCACTGTTTTTTTTAAGTTAATCTAGATCATATTTCTTATATTGTGGTTATTGTATCAAATTCAAATTCGAAAATTGTATCGAAAACACGTAAGCGAATAATTTTTTCGATAGTTTTTTTTTTGTAAAATAACCTCTAACCTTCTTTGTATTTTTGTATGCAGACACAAGGATAAAATGAGTAAGGTTACGAGTAATGATTTAATCTATCTTCCTATTGAACTAGTTTTTTTACGTAATAAATTTATTGCAAATAATTATTTTCCAAAAAAAAAACTGTACGAAACGTGGTGCAAGCGCGCCGCTTCTCTTTTTTATCTATGTCATTACCACCTATAGACTGAGACCACAGACGCGCGGAGCGTCAGCCTCTTAAGTATAAGTAATTACATACAAACCGTAGTAAGACTAACTTAATTGGGAGATAGCTCGTCTTGAAATTGTGATGTCACGAGTTCAAATCCCGAGCCCATACCAATTCGCTATTTGGAGTTTATGTAAGGATTTTCACTAGCTTTTTGAAGTTAGTAAATACATTGTGAGGAATCCTGAGAAGAAGAAATTCAATGGTGTACGTGAATCCATCAACCCGCAACTGAGACTGTGTGGTGGAAATACCTTTCGAGCGTAGTCCTAAGCCTAGCCTAGATTACACGGGCTTCGTACTTCTCATTTGTACTAATCGGTTCGTATAAATATGACACTTGTCGCTTAGTAAATGAATCGGGTTCTGTTCACTTGCACTGTCGCTTACTAATACTAAGCACTAATAAGTAAATTTACATGAAGGGTATTAGTTATAACGCGTGTATTTGAATGTTTTGTTAAATTCTTGAACTACCATGGACTTATAATATTTCCGAAATAAATGATATAATAATAATTATTATTATTATTAGTTCGAAGCATTCGCTACGAAGCTCATTGTAATCTAGTTTTAAGGCTGATTATACTAGTCGAACTAAGTAAGAATTAATAAGAAAGGTAATAGTAACTAAGTAAAGGTATCCAGTATTAGTTTTCATCGTCATGTTTACCATATTTACTCGTACCTAAACATCCATTGCTGAGTAAGTCTGGTTTTTGTATTCCACTGACCCAGGGCCTGAGCCAATTTACATAATCAGCCCGGAGTTGTTCACTGCTGAACGAAGGCTTCCCCCTTAGACCGCCACACTGTACGACAACCTACCATATGCATCTACCGGTTGCCCGCGACTTTCACAATGTCGTCGGTCCACCTAGTGGGAGGCCTTCCTACGCTGCATCTTCTGGTACGTGCTCGCCACTCAAGAACTTTTCTTCCCCATCGGTTATCAGTTCTTCGAACAACGTGGCCTGCCCATTGCTACTTCAACTTGCAAACCCTGCGAGCTAATGTCAGTGACTTTGGTTCTTTGATGAATATCCTTGTTCCGGATTTAATCGCGTAAAGTAACTCCGAGCAAAGCTCTCTTCATTGTCCGTTGTGTGACTCTGAGTTTATCCAAAAGGCCAGCAGTTGAAGACCACGTTTCAGTTCGATATGTCATCACTGGCAACACACACCAATCAAGCCAATCTTATCAAGGTTCAACCCACAATTTTATACGATCCTATTTAAACTAGATTATTATAACGTATATAAAAACTAAAACTACTCCAACCTAAAGCATAATCAACTTATCTTTCAATGGCCTCCCTTCAAACACAAAACTAAAATTTTATATGTACTAACCCTTTCTGACCATAAAACTAAGTTAATTACTAAACTAATTCCATTATGTGATCCTTGTCCGCTAACATTCGGACTCGGAACGTGGGTCACTATTCACTAATCGTTATAATATTTGTTTAAAGTTTGGTTAAGCCCATCTCTTTGTATGTGACTCTTCAGTTTAGCTAGACAAATTTTCCTGTAAAATATGATATTATATTGTATACTCAGTAAGAAGTAAAGAAGAGAGAGAAGGAAAATCTGATTACCTTTTTTCAACAATATAAGTAGTTGACTATTCGTCGAGTCGAAGATCCATCGTAATCAGCGACGATAATAAAGGAATGGACTGGCCCAGCGCTTGCAAATCGATCAAAGTTAACAGGACACCACAATCAAGCATATCTAGCTAAAAGTATGCATATTACATTTGCCGGAAAATAGAGATAGCGAATCCAATTACTGCATGACAAAAAGAGAACACATGTACATGTATTAGATGTTTGTATTGTCGTATCGTACGGCTCGCATTTCGCAAAGGCAGAGTATGACTGAAGCAAGTGGAGAGCCGGCGCTCAACATATAGTCTTCAAAATCCGTGCGCTTATTTCCCGTCTATTCATCTTATCATTGTCGCTGGTCGTAATCTATCTATATTTATAAAATAGAAGCGCAAACTTTTCGGGCAATAAATTTATAAAACTACCAAAGCTACGACTCTGAAATTTTGCATGTGGTCTGTTGTTAAGACAAGGGGTAAAATAGAGGGTGCAAGTTTGTATGGGAAAATAACTTTTTTCGATGTTTCAAGTACTCTATACGAGTATAAAAAAAGAGAAGCGAAAACCTGATCGACAGGTAGTGGACGTATCTTGGCTGCTGATGATCTACAACATTAACAATAATTTTAACATCTCGATTTACAGTTCATCTATCTTTAGTTCAAACTTATGGAAAAATATTGCAGGTCCAGTCATATTACATACAATTACGATTGTGTCGAATTGATATCCTCCTTTTTTATCGAAGTCGGTTAAAAATACAAAGTCGGTTAAAAGTGCAAAGCTGGGGCGGGTCAGCTAGTTAGATATAATTGAGTTCTTCTAGTATTTGGCTACTGGGACTGCTGGGTTAGGCGTACCAGTATTACTGACTCGAAAGGAGGTAATTTCACTCATCATAATGAACTAACTACCTTTACTAGGGGGCCAACCCTTAAATTGCGAAATAAAATCTCGTGTTGTAAATGCTGGTAACCATTAACATTTTATAAATACTCCCTTATATTATACCATCCATTAATTTTTGAAGAAAATAGCTACTCTCTAGGTTTAACGCATTTGTACTCGTAATTAAGGTTATATACAACATTTATAAGAACAATATTGAAAAGTCTGTGTAAGTAATAGAAACTTGGATGTCGACAACGTATTCAGAGCTATCTTTAATTAAGATAATAGGTACAATCTGAATCAGTATTGTTGGTATATACTTTTTGACTTAGGTACGTAATAAGTAAGTAGGAGTAAGTAATAAGTACGTAAGGGACGTCCGAGCATACCTAATAACCTAGTCAGTAAGAACAAGACTTAGCTTATAATTTTCGAAGTTTTCCCATCACTCTAACATAAGACCATTTGCGTCTCTCATGATGAGGGTGCGAACGTCAGTTATAACTAATGTTGATTCGCTTTTGATTCACCCGCAAGACGATAATAGCAGTTTCATGACTCGATAGCTAGATGGCGCCAATAGTTGCGCCGGCTATAACTAGTTATAAGAGGATAAAAGTTGATATTACTGGATACAGGGTGGAAAATATGAGAATTTATTGCGAACAGTGTGTTTGTAATGGAAAAAGAATGGTGTGAAGAAGTCGAGGGGCGGAGTACTGATAAGGTTTCGTCGAGATTTATGTTTTTTATTACAGTTCGAAAGCGGCCCCTTTAACGTGATACGTGTAGCGCCTAATTATAAACTAACGGCTTTTATAAACATGGGCGTTTACAAACATTTGTGAAATTATAGGGATATTTGTAAGGTAAATAATTGTGTTATTTAAGTGCTAGCTGTTAGTTGTCCTAAAATATTAAAATAAAATAAGTAATAATATAATAATAAGTAGGTACCAAAATGGAATGAAAAAGGTAATAAAATGGAAGATATTCATTTTATTTATGAATAGGGGTAGGTATTTTTGGTGGCTTTTTATAGATAGTAACTAGAAATGCCTCGCGATTTTCCTAATGCCTAAATCCTGAAGAAACCTTTTCTATTTTTTGGATAGTAAATATGCCGTACTGAAGCAGCGTATAAATAAGTAATCGCTAATAAAATTTGATTCAATTCCGATCTGCCATTAAAAATATGAGTCATGTGAAACATACAAACAAAACTTTTGCATTTATAATAATACCTTTAAAACGATTTGTTGATGAAATCTGGCCTAGAATAAAATGTATCAGCAATAATTGTTTTGTGACCGTATGTAACTTACCCAACCCCAAAGCAACTATAGCGCATATACTTAAACCTAAGTAAGTTAAGCGTGGCATTAGTCTCCTTGATCGATCACCGGTTAAATTGATGTCGAAGGAAACTTACCTCGTCTTTACTTTGCTCTGCTCTAATCCAATTTTGCTGGTCCCTGAGACATTACCGTGACAAACAGTACTGTGTGCGGTGAGGCTTAGGTGAATGCGTGTGTGGAACTAAATTAAAGGTGTTATATTTACCAGCTGCCGAGGGTTTAGAAGAAATCTGTCTTAAAGATTTTCGTTTCTGTAGAGTTTGGTGCAAATGACGCTAAGATCGATGTCTAAAGGAGAGGTATGTATTTCGCAGCCAAATTACATACACAGTATATTACCTAACCTATTATTACCTATTACCTAACGGCTAGCCATTTTAAAAAACAGGGCCGTTTTATAAAGCGGCGTATTAAAGTTTAGCCAAATGTATTACGGCTGAAAGTAAGGCCGCCGCATTGTATGCGTACTTTGCGTTGTACAACACGGGTAGGCATATTGTAATTGAGCGGGTCATGATCCGCCGCTTGGACAATCTTTTGTTCAAATTTTGGACACTCGCGGCGATTTGGCGCTTTGATAACTTAAGTGATCTCTTCATTTGGTTAAAACAATTGTTTGCCTGCAAGTGTCCTTTATTGTAATAAAATTTTATTTTTTACTATACAATACATACACACTGTAGAGAAAATACTGTTTTGTTAGTATGATAACCATTTTACATTAAAGGCAACATAGGCTGCCGTATTGTAGAACGTATCGCAATGACAATCCGGCTGAACGTTGACCCGCCGTTTTATAAAACAGCTCTGTTTTGTATAATGGCTAATTCTAAAATTGGGCTGCGACATGTATACAAATAGGTTATTAATGTACACGAGACGTTTAAGTAATAAAACCTCTATAAATTATATTACTTTAGTTTTACTAATAGGAATAAGAATAATGGGGTTAATATTAAATAGTTATTTGATTATTACCAGATATTGTATATGTAAAAGTGCGTTAACTACTTTGTTTATCCTTATTTCACGCAAGGGACTGACGTGATTTTGCCATGGATACATAGAAAGGACAAGGTTTCTTTAAATCCTTTTAAATCATAGGTTTCATAATAGGACTGCTGCAGCGTGTAAAACTTCGTAACGCAATTAGTTTGATGTCGGACTATGCTACAGTGATTCTCATAAAATTGTATATCTTCTTAAATTGACTGCCTTATAGCTCAGTTGGTAGCATGTCTGCCTTCAGAGCTGTAGGGCGTGGGTTCGATACCCACCCAGGGCAAACATTTATGTGACGAACATAGTTGTTTTGTCTGTATCTGGGTTTAGTATATAATTATAAGAATGTATTTACAAAAAAAAAAAGTATTTAAGTATTCTATCAGCTATGTGGTTTTCATATTACAAGCTTTGCTTAGTTTGGGGCTAGATGGCGCTGTGTGAAAATGGTGCACCAATATATAGATAGGTATATATTTTTTAATTTTATAAAATCTTATGATATATCTTAGCTCTATTATACACTAAAAATATAAAACCTTTTTTCTTTATTTACTTTAACTAAGATCCCTTTTACTTTTATTTTTATTACCATGACTCTACCTTTTATCTTTCCCATTGATTTAAATAATTGTTATTTAATTACTGAATGATTACCTAATAATTATTAATAATTGCAATGAAAGATACAAGGTAATAATAATTACTCGTAATAAAAGTTTTATTTAATTATTATTCAGATAGGAAAAATAGGAATGGTAAAAGTTTATAGGTCGAATGTACATGTAACATTGTACAATGCATATGTGTACAGTGTCATGTAATCCGTGGCAGTAGTAAAAAAAATATGTTTTCAAATATTAATGTATGAAAGTGCTGGTTACTTTCAAGTCTGAAACATGCTTTGAAATGTGAAACCAAAAATACTTTTCAATTTTAAAACTGCCCAGAGGCCATTTTACCAACTTTTAATATCGCAAGTTTACTTCAAAACTTCCTCCACCGGTCTATAACTGCTTTCCTTTTAGCCATGCCTAACTTCGGCGGAGTGACTTTCAATTTCCAATATGTTTGCATATTGGCTAAAAGCGTTAGACCCTACTTCCAATTTACCGATGGGTACATAAACTTCTTAAGTGCGGTAACTATGCATGCTAGGACTTGTGAAAACTGTTTTCATTCGTTACCTAAGAGAGTTCAAATATTGTTTCTTTTTTTTTCAGGCAAAAGGCTTTAATAACTACAAACATTCTACATATAATATCTAACTTCTTAAACTACCTAACCTACTTCACAAAAACAAAAAAGATTGTATCCAGGCCTATGAAAGTCTAGAGATAATCCAAATGCTCATACGGACTATCCGGCAGCGTACTCAGCATGCTGGTGGCATTGTCACGTTGAATGCAGGGTTGCTGCTCGAGATTTCTCGAGTTCGATAAAACTAGACTTTCATAGGCCTGAATCTTTTATGGTTTTGTGTAGTAGGTTAGGTAGTTTAAGTAGTTAGATATTATGTAGGTTTTTGTAGTTATTACAGGATTTTATCCGAAAAAAGTGTTTTATCTTCTCAAAGGTTTAGCTTATTTATCTAAGGTCAGTAAGTAAATGTAAAAATAAAGGAAATAAAACAAAACAAAATAAAATTTTGAAAATGTGTATTTCGTATCTTTTCAAATGTCTCCTCCCAATATTTACATGTATATACAAAAATCATAATTATTTACAGTCTCTTCTTATGACAATTACTTGCTGAATATAAAATTAAAATAAATGCATCTGTACATAGATTTAACTTTGGCATTATTATAATTGTTTATGCGAATGAAATATCGTAATCAGTGTTGTAGATTAAAATGTTTTAAAGTTTTTTACGTTTATTTTATATTCACATATCGTTTACCTATCTATCTACACGTATAAATTACTATCGCAGAAATTAGGAAGTGAATCCGTAACAACTCAATTAAAAACTAGCTGCCTAATACTATACAAGTAAATGCGTTATCGTAGGCACGATATCTTAATCTAGACAATAAATATATGGAACAACCTTATGAAATAATTATCACTTTTTATTGGACTAATACGCTTAAGCGTTGCAAGTATCAGTGTCTGTTTACCTGCGTTGAAGCATACGCTACGCCCAGAGAGGCGCTTGTGGCGGCATTCGGTGTGCGTGCGGGTCCCGTGCGTGCACGCCAGGAGTCAGGGCCAGCCCGTCGCCCAGCAAGGGGGGCAGTTTCCCCGGCGGGGGTGGAGGAGGTGGCGCCGGGGCCCGCCCTGCCCCCACAGGTGACACCGACGCGTAAATATTCACTGTCGACCGGTGATATTGACACTTCCGCAAGTCCGGCATCGCGAATCTCAACTTTTGCCAAAACTGTTTATCACCCCAATCTATACACGTGTTCGCTTTCAAACACAACCTCAACTCCGGATCAATGTCTCTATTCGGAATGTCGCCTAGTAATATGATAATCAGTCTTCTTCGTCTCTCTTTCAGTACTTCGTGCAATGCCGTTTTGAATTCGAAACGGCACCATTCGTTGTTGATGAAATTTTTCGATAGGACTATTATCGTCCTTTTGGACGATTCTACCGCTTCTATAATCGTATCCGCCACGTATGCCGACGCGTTAAAGTCGCGGTAATGTAGGCAGAGCCGGAAACTTGGGTCGGTGGATTCTAGGCCGGGTGCTAACATTTGAGCGACGAACGCCTCGTCTTTCACGCTATAACTTATGTAGGCGTCGAATAGGCGGTCTTTATCGGCCTCCTCGTCGAAAGCTGTGCTTTTGTAGCACATTCTGAAGCCGCAGTGGTAGTAAACCCACACTCGGAGCTCTCGCCGCCAATAAAACACGCCGCATATGAGTGCGGAGCTCACAGCGAACACGCACAGAGATATCAGTAACAGCGGGAGGTAATCATTGATTACTTGATTTTCAATTATTGAGGATACCCCACCGACGTGGCTCGTACAAATCGTGGAATTAAAATCAGACATGAGTGGCCCCACTGCGTTGGTAATGTTGTCAAAAACGCACGTGATCTTATTAGCGTCTTCTACTTTCCCCAGGTTGTTCTTGAACCAATTTCTAAATTTATGCATGTACTGACAGTCGCACGACCAATGATTCCGCGAGAGACTTATTTCCACCAAATATGGATTCATCGTGAATTGCCACACCGCAAAGCCGTAAATGTTATTTCCTTCCAGGCGCAGCACCTCTAAATGCCGTAACTCCATGAAAGTTCGATTGTCGATATAGTGTATTTTATTGTCTTGCAGATGCAATTCGCGTAAATTTTCCAAAGGCGACAGTTCAAAACCGAGTAACTCTTTTATATTGTTCTTTTCTAAATGCAACACGGTTAAGCGTTTTAGTCCACTAAACGTGTTATTATATAAAGCGTCTATATTAGAATTATTCGCGTACAATATTTTCAAGTTCTTACGTCCGATAAAAGCGTGACTCGTTAAACCTCCAAAGTTGTTACCGTCTAAATAAAGTTCAGTAGCGTCCATAGGTATGCTGCTAGGTATTTCGGAATACCCAGCGGCGGAACAGTCCACAATGTTCGCTGACCACGGCTGGTCATGATAACACGTACAGTTCGATGGGCACGTCATTTCACAATCACAAGCGTCAAAATCACAACAATGACACAACGTAAAACAGTGAGTTTTATATGTACACAAAAACTGCGAAGATTCCGCTTCAATGAGCGGAATGTAAGTCCTTTCACGATTATACAGCAACTTGCAGTATATGCTTTCTAAGTCCATCACACGCGGGTGTTGCCTCAGATGATCTAGTTTGTTTATGCGTTGTAGCCACTCCATAGTACAATCGCACTGAAACGGGTTTCCTCCGATATAAAATTCTGGCAACGGTCGTCCCGGATCAACTGGAGTCAGCCGGAGAGCGTTGAGATCCATACTAGTAATCTGATTTGCATACAAATCGACTCTCGTTAAATTGGTTTTTCCAACAAAAGTTTGAGCTTCAACTTGTGTAATTTGATTATCATTCAGGAACAGAAGCTCCACACTGCTCGGTATTGAGTAAGCGGATATTTTCGTCATTTTATTAAAACTTGCGTCTAACGTTTGGAGCCGAAGTTCTTTATCCAACCGGTAGCTATTTTCTAGTTCTTTGATGTTGTTGCTGTGTAGATCCAACCACTGCAGTCCCGGAGGAATGACGGTGTAATCAAACCATCCTATTTGGTTATCTGACACGTTTAACCACAACAGAGAGGGAATGTTTACAAATAAACCTTGTATGTCTGTCAGCTGATTAGCGTCCAGTCGAATGGCTTGCAAAGTAGTAAGCGTTTCAAATGCATTCATATTGATGTGTTTCAATTTATTTCGGGCCAAGTTCAAAATCTGCAAAGATGGCAAATCTGAAAATACATCCTTGCTTATGTTTTCTATTTTATTTCCGATGAGGCGTAATCCGTAGACATTATGCAAACCAACAAAGCCCGGCTCTTCGAGTGATGTTATCTGATTTTCTCCCAGATCAAGAGTTCTAAGTAATCGCATATTCTTTAGTGCTATGGGTACCTTCTTCAAGCGATTTCCATTTAAATTTAAATCTTGGAGAGAAGACGTATTTCTGAATGCTTCGGGATGAAGTTCATCGAGACGGTTATTGTCTATAGATAGCAGAGACAATACGTACAGGCCATTTAGGGCGTATGCATCGATATGTGAGATTTTGTTGTATGATAGAATCAAAGTATGTAGATTATTCATGGGCGCAAATGTATCAGCGGCGATGCTCTCTAAGCTATTGTGCTGAACGTTTAGAATTTGTAGTGTATACAGATCTTTGAAAATCTTCGGATCGAGCTTCGTTAATCTATTGTTAGATAAATTCAACAACACCATTCTTATAAGACCGGTGAAAGTATTCTCATTTATCCAGGTGCTCGTTAAATGATTATTAGATAAGTCCAGCGCTAACAGCTGATCTAAGTTGGCAAAAAGAGTCGGTGAAAGAACACTGATCGAGTTGTTTTGTAAGTATATTTCTTTTATCACCGGCCTGCAATCTTTAAATAGATCTTGGGGAAGAGCAACGATTTTGTTATTTGAGAGATCAATTATCTGTAACTGCTTTAGTCCAGATAATGCTTTGTCTGCCACCATTGAAATTTCGTTGTCGTGAATGTGTAGTTCTTTAAGTCTTCGTAGAGCCATAAAACCATTTTCCGGCATTAGCACAAAGTGGTTACTCGACGCGTCTAGCACTTCTATGTCTAAAGAGCATGACGAATGCGAAATGGGAGACGTCGGTGCCGGTCCATCTTGCTCACTTATAAGAGCTTGATGCATCGCTCGCTCTCTGAATCCTAGATCACTAACATCTTGGAGTCGGTTTGAAGAAACGTTCAAATACACTAAATTGGTCAACGGGCAAAACAGGTTTTCGGGAAATGACCAAATGTTATTAAAACTGAGATCCAATTTTTCCAACTGCCTCACAGCCGTAAAGCTTTCCGATGCTATCTCTAAGCTCATAGCAGCCCATTCCGTGTTTTTCGTTCGGATCGTTAAATTTCGTAGATCTCTCAGACCGGAGAGAACACCAGGCGGCCATCTTCCAATTTTACAGTTATCTAAAACAAGCTCACGCAGTTTCATTAAATGCGCAAAACTCCGATCATCTAGTGAACTTTTGTACATCATTTCTTCATTGCATTCTATTCTAAGCGATGTCGTGTGTTCCGAAGGAATGACACTGAAATTAGTGGTGTCAAACTCACTATTTATCGTACGAAGTTTACATGTGAGCGAAACTTCATGAGCATCATTTGGGCCTCTGAGCCACCACTGACAATCATCAGGAGCTTCATATTTCAGTGGTAGTGAGCTTTGGTCAGCCACATTGATTCCCACGATGAACCAAAATACTATCTGGCTGAATAAACAGTTTCTTGAAGAAGAGTGCTGTAGAGCCATTATGGGGAAAATCAAATATCAAGGAAGAAAGAAAACAGGACACGGTAGGTTCAGTGTCATGTTTTTTCCGTCGGCGTTAGTATGCTTCGTCCCCTTGCCGGATGTTGATTATCCATCAATTTATAAAGTGTATTTCGGCGTCAATTTAACAAATGGTCCTTGTTACGTTGATCCACATCATTATTTCACGATTCACAATCCGATAATCGGGTGCTTAAAACGTAAACAACTTTTTCACAATAACAGTCCAATTTGGCTGTAACGTCCAACACACAGTCATAATCGTCTTTATAACAGCCAAAGATGAAACTATATGCTATTTAAATTCACAGTTTCTTGTTTCTAGAGGTTGTGATAAGCGTGTTTTTACAGTCACGTAAGTTCCGATCAAAGCGTCGAGTGGCGCGACGGTTCACCGACGCTGCTTCGGGTCGACTGAATGCTTGTAGAGCATTGCAGTCGAGTAGTGTATACGTTCCAGAGGGGTGAAGGGCGCGGGACGAGATGAGCCGAGCGGTGGCGAATGTTCACGACGACTTATTACAATAAATTATTTTTTTCCGGAGCTTTAAGCGATTGGCTATAGTATACGTATCCTAACCGCAGAACTTTGGATGAAAGGCAGGCATCAGCTGTTTTCAGAAGTTCTGAATTATGAGTTCGTGTTTGTAAACTGACTTATTTTTTGTGTTTTGATAAAAATGTTACGTAGTTATACTTTTTTAAATCGTCAAAATAGCGGAGATTACCAGCTCTTTCTAATTTTGGAACACATAGAGATCAATCAGTAAGGTAGCCAAATCCTTCTAAGTTAAATAATGTTTTACCTGCTATGGCAGTATTGATCTGGGGCATTACAATGACTTTACAGAAACGCAAAAATGAAACCTCTCGATTTTAGGATATTGCGGCTTGAGCGGATTGTGCTCACGAGATTCGGTTTCAAAAGGGAAAAATGTGGTTGAAATTGTTATGCATGAAAGATTTTTTAATGGAATAAATAGGCTGAAAAGTTAAAAGCTCTTTCAAAGTTTTTTGTATTACTTGGTTTAAGTAAGTAATCTATTGTGTTCGACCTTTTCTACGAATTGTTTTTATTTTTTAACGTCACTTTAAAGTTTGTAACAATTTAAAAACTCAATACTATTTATAAGTTGTGTTGGAAAATAAAGTAAATGCATACATTAATGGATTTTTGAACTTTTACACATACATTTAAGTATTGTATTAAGTACAGAAAAATATTTTTCTTTGAAATCTCTTTAAATGTGAGACTATAATTATTATTGTAGTCTCACAGTTAAAAACGTTTTTTTTAATTATATTTATTATAATTTTATTATAATAAACAAATCTAAGTTTATATTATGTATTGAAAATTCTTATATATTGTTCACTATTCCCGTATGTTCTAGACTACGATTGAGTCACTAAATTCAACACAAAAGCTGACCCGGGCGCTTCTTCTTCATTAATCAAATACCTGATATTTTAAGCCTAAAACACGATTAAGAAACCTCCAAAAGAAAGAAAATATTATTTCAAAGGCGCTCAATAGGATAAAGTAAATCTTAATAAATCTATTTCAAATACCATTATAAATAAAAAATCCCTTTCATGAATCGAAACCACAAGAAGAATTGCGACAAAAGAAAGTCTTAATCGTGTTGCCTCTACGTAATCGGGTTTAAAAATCAACCCTTTGGACGTAAATGCTAAAATTAAAAAGTGATGGCATAAAGGTATTAAAAGCTTAAGGTAACAAAATTCTTGAACGATCCAACAAAAGATTTTTCTGTTAACGCTTGGCGGACCACACTGGCTGTCAGACGACGGAAGATATCATTTTAATCCTTTTAGTTAAGTTGACTATGAAAAGACAGATGCCTTGCCGGCATCCGTGTTTTTCTTTTGTCACTTTGCTGACGGTTCACGCTTGGCTGGATATAAATTAATTTAAACTTTTAGTTTTAGCTAGAGCTTGTCATCACGTCTTTGTCTAACCTTCTTCTTCCTTATTACATCTTCTATAATATAATTCTTCTGTAAGTGTGTTTGTGACTGAACTCCTAAACGGCTGGACATATTCTAATGTTTTTTTTTGTACTTATGCGTTCGAGACCTAGATAGCTTGGATTCACATTTGGATCCGTGAGTTGCGCTGCAATCGGGTTCCAGGATTTTATTCTGGGCAGGATGATGTCTCTCTTGTCCGCTAGTATTAATACAAAAATGCAGTTATTCGGCTTTAGTAATACCTACTACTCCTAAAACCGAATAACTGCATTTTTGTATTTATTTTATGTTTTCCCACTAAATGGATCAATCTTCAGTGTACAGCTCGTAGGAATCCATGCACTAGTTATATTCATTTGGTATTAATTTGTCTAGATACAGTCAACTACCTATATGTCAACAGCTTATGAATGTGAAGTGTTGTTATTTGTTGACACATGTTTTTTTTTCGGAAAGATGGCGAGTTATCCAAATTAATAAATTATGTGACGCATATGAAACCTGAAACCTTCCGTAATTACTAATTAAAAGTTACTAGATAAACAAGTTAATTTTGATGATATTGACAATTACCTGATAAACGTTTCAAGTACTTAAAATAGTTGTCTGTATTTCGAATATTTTATGAGCAGTTTTATATTTTTTGTATTCCCCCAGCGCAGTTGGTTCGAATCAAATTTTACTTTACGTTATTTTTCTTAATTAAGCAAAGTTTTTATGTTACAATAAGGCAGTGAACGCTATACACTATTGCAAGTATGCAAAAAGGAGGTTCTCAATTCGACTGTGTTTTTTTTTAATGCTTATGTTACGCGATTACTCCGCCAATAAAATAAAGAACTGAATTTGATTATTTTAATTTTTGTTTGGTAGGTAATACTTTAGAGGTGGTCTCATATAAATTTTATCGAAATCGGTTCAGTATTTTTGTTTTTAAATCAAAATTACTAGAAAATATGAAGATGTCATCCCCGTATTCGAAGTTGAAGTCAGTGGTATTTTTTTAAGTCATAAAGTCACAGCTTATCTTTCATCAAGATATCTAAATTTATTTCTATCACAACAAACCTACACACAGCTCCGACGACGTAATTATCTTCCTAATTCATTATCCAAAAGAAACGCGTTAACATTCATGTTGTTTCAGACATCTATCAAACCGTAGAGTGTTAAAGTTACGCTGAAGTGTTTCACATCCGAATCTGTCAGTGAATGAGTAATGATTGATTAAGCTCGCGGTATCTCTTTGAGTGCAGAGAATCGATAATGCAAAGTGTTTAAGTTTTCGATATCTATGTTGACGGTGTAAGCAAGATGAACGATGATTGTGATATCAACGTTTTATGATAGAATATAGAATACAAAATAAACATTGACAAACATTACAAAAAAAGTGAAATACCCTATCGATACACTTTTGTTATAAATAAAAGAAAATCAGGCTGAAGCTATATATGCCCAGAAGTGATACGCTGATTATGATGGTGATGATGATTTCCAAAGATCGTTTTATATATACATATACACCCCGAAACATTTGAATCGCAATATTAATATTTTCCGTAAGAAGCTGAAATCTATAACATCCTACGCCTAAAGATAATATTATATTGTAATCATAATATCCTTCGTACTATGTAACGTTCGAAATCAGAATAATAAATTTGTTTATCTTGAATATAATGTTTCGGGATAAGATAAACCCGGGTTATGTTATTAGAGATAGTACTTAACAAGGGTTGGACAAGGTAACAGCAGGATGCCCTGTGTGAAACAATATTTCTTACCAAAGTTATTACTGTTTTATAATTAATGTTGTTTTTATTTAAATATTGACGTTTTGTTTATGAACGTTTGTAGGTTAATTAAAAGAGTAATCAGGAAAGT
The DNA here is from genome assembly GCA_905404285.2 of Erannis defoliaria. Classification (NCBI taxonomy): domain Eukaryota; kingdom Metazoa; phylum Arthropoda; class Insecta; order Lepidoptera; family Geometridae; genus Erannis; species Erannis defoliaria. Next base: position 11,520,798 of record FR990078.1, read on the forward strand.
AAAGAATTTAACATGAACTACATTTTTATGTGAGTAGTTTTATAAAAGATGTTCCTTTGTTTATTACGCCTGAAAATAACTAAATACCAATGGTATTTTTAAAATAAATATTGTTTTTATAACATTGTAATTTGCTTTGCTCACTTAAACTCTATACTTCCCTTGTTCTGTTTATGTTTATCCTAGATATTTAGATCATAATGAAAATGATCTAATGCTACTTCTTTAAATTTCAAAATAAAAAGTATAATTAAATATAAATAAATAAATAATATAAATATTGGGGGGACATTTATTATACACAGCGCCATCTAGCCCCATACTAAGCAAACCTTGTATTATGGAAACCAGATAGCTGATAGAATACTTATATACATATTTTTTTTGTAAATACATACTTATAATACATACTACACCCAGACACAGAACAAACATCGATGTACGTCACAAACATTTTTGTCCTGGGTGGGGATCGAACCCACGCCCCACAGCTCTGAAGGCAGACATACTACCAACTGAGCTATCAGGCTGTCAATTGGCAAAGCATTTAAGATCAAAAATTCATGTCAATGAATTCAAAATGATCGAGCATTCAAACAGACTTGCCGCAAGCTTTGAAAAACTTGTACTTTTATATTTTTAACGAAACCGTATCAACTTATCCTAACTTATGTCACTCGCAATCTTGAATTTATAAAAGAGCCTTTGTGAATCATTGCTTTTTTGCTCACAGCGCCATTATATTTTTATTCTTTAAAAAAAACTGAAATTATGTTAACTATCTCTTCGTTATCCTTTCACAACGAGCCTGTGCCGACATCAATAAAAATTTACAAGTACTGACTTTTTTTACTCTGCTCAGCTTATATTATATGCTTTTTGTTTACTAGCAGAGGGCCTAGCCCTAAGACAAACCTTTGCGAGGTTTAGTAGGTGCTAGTTACCGAAACCTTAATTGTAATGTAACAGAGAATAAAAAAAAAAAAAAATAGTCTTAGATGCCAGAAATAACTTGTAAAACAAGACATTTAATTATAAAAAATATAAAACTCGACTGCCATGCCAAAATAAAATAGCCAGTGTCACTGGGGACGATGTAAAGATTCTAACGATACTCCATACATCCGAATCTGATCAAGCATTTAGAAAATAAGGTGGAATAAAGAAAATCACATACATAGATGCACATGCCCCCTGAAAACATAACACTCCTCTTTGGGGTGTAATAAGTGGTATTAATATAAATGTGTGTGTTTTTATTATTATTGTATTTTGTTTCATTAATAGGAAAGAAATCCTATGTCACACCTCATAATTAAAGCTAAGGAGATTATGAATTATTAGTTTGTCGAGTTTGTCATAACAAATTTAATTTTATGATCAGTAAAAATGACATAGATACACAGATACACACACACACAAAAACACACATGCACACAGATACATAGCACGTAAATTAATGTAAATTAATCTAAAACAAGTATAAACCATTACTTTCCTTCCTCTTTTGACTTCCCAGTCAGGTAAAAAGTGTCAAAGTAAACTTATGTAAAAAATATAATGACTGAATTTATTGCAATACTAACACTTCCTTCTTACTTCCTGCTTAATTTTTTCTCTGTGTTGACAGTTACGGCCACCAATAATGCTATAAAGCTTCCACACAATGGTCCAAACCTGAGAATAGTAAACATTCTTTTCACATCATACACCATATTTCATACCGTATAAAATCACAAAATATGAACCTTGACAGAATGCGTGAATCACTAAATTAATATCCTTGAAATCTAATCAAAGCAATTAAGGACGCTTCTTTGAGATTCCGCGGCATATGTGCGTCTTTTTCTCTCTAGTAAGTTTTATGCAGTCTATTTCATTAAGATAAAGTTTTTTTAGCTGATGTGTGACAAGGGTTGGCCTGCAATATTTCACGAGGACCCGAAAGGCATCCAAGCTCAGGTAGCGCTTATTATCACTAGTGTTGTTCGTAACTAAAAAAGTCCACGTAGAAAATTAGCTAAACAGAAAAGTAATGGAGCGGCTTATTTATATCAAAATGTTATTGAAGTTTGTCGCTCTGGTGGGATAAAATTATAAATACATAATTATAATGGCTGTTAGTTTTTAGAGGTGGTCGGTCAAGTGACTTAATTAATTACAACAAAATAATTATGTACACAGTCCAACTATTTAAACTACTTAACCTACTACACACAAAAACAGGTTTTTTCCAGAACGATAAAATTCCAAACAGCTATCAAGTTCATCGTAGATTTATTAATACATAAATAAGAAAAAAGAAAAGAAAATATATTAAAAGACGAAATGGAAGACCTGGACCACACTGGTGCTAAACATGGAAGATTAGAGGAAGATTATTGTGCGCCGAAGTGGGATTATTAAGAGATTCTCTACGTTAGAGATAACGAGTGAACACGGGTTGCAATTAAAACATACATTATTTTACGGATATCCTTTTTGATAAAACAAAAACAAAGGAACAGTAAAGCTTGAAATATAAACAACAAAAAAATAAAATTAGTTATCATAACAAGTTATGGTGTAATAGTCATTTGGTGTTAGTTACTAGTTATAGTTTAATATTGAAAATTAAATATTCTCATAACATGATTAATCAAATGCACACTAAACAGCTAAACAAAAATTGTTTATCTCAATTTATGTTTATACATATAAGTTTTCGTTTTTTAAAAATAATGTCTTATCGGTTTTTTAATCAATATTTAACAAGATTATAAACCAGTTTATTTTGCTAATTTATGATTCTAATGAAGTCTCTACGTCTTTTTTTCGTCCGCGTTCCTGACACAAAACTATGGAACTAAATAGAAGTAAAGAAGACCAAGTTTAAAATCGGCTCAAAAAATATTATTATAAAAAATACTATTTACGAAGGCACCTTTCTGCGTTGCTATCTTTTGTGCCAATTATTATATCTATTTTTATTTATTTTTAAAAATTATACAGTGGGTGGGAATTTGTGGACAAATCTTTACTTTGCTGAGCTTTTTTATTCTTTAAGATTTATAGTTTCTTTCCTTGTTTTGGGATTAGATGGAAAGTAGAGACACAAACAACAAAGACATGGCAACTCATACCTAGATCAAGAACTGATATTAAAAAAATATCAATAGAACAGATACTAAAATCAATTCAGAGTTGGGAATCACAACTAGGACACCTGGCTAAATAAAATTACCTACTATAACTTGACTTTCCAGTCTCATGCGATTAGGCCCCGACCCGACTGACAGACATCCTCTGAGTAAGACCGTGGTAAACTAGAAGCACTTAGGCGATGCCCTGAAAGCTTGTAGTTCCCCTGACTTGGACAGAATCCCTGACGACATTGTGACCACTGACGACATCTATATCTCCATTGACGCTCTCACTAGCCACCTCCGCACCGCAATGGGAGAGGCCTCTAAGCAGGTCCCAGCCGAGGAAGGCCAACGCTGGGCCCTGCCTGAGGACGCGAGGGACCTACTGAGAGCGAAACACGCTGCCACTAGGGCATTCGACCGAGCTCGCACCGAGGATAACCTAGCCACTCTGCGGTATTACGAACGTGCCGTAAAATACCGCATGAGTGAACTCCGTAATCAACGATGGAATGACTTACTTTCGGGGATCGAGCCAAGTGGGAACCTGGCATTCTGGCGGCTGACTAGGATCCCTGAAATCAGACACTGTGACGACTATGCCCCCCTCACCCGACCTGACCTCCCCCTGCATTTGACGACAAGGAAAAGGCCAAATGCCTGGCCGACAGCCTCGAAAAGTCAGAAAACCAGTGCAGCGTCAGCTTAGAACATGTCGACCCTGCTCACCTCGATGCGGTGAACAGTGAAGTCGAACACAGATCCTCGATCCCTTTTGATGAACTCGAGCCTGTCAGGGCTTCCGATGTTGAGTCGATTATCAAGGGCCTCCACACCAGGAAAGCTCCAGGTGCGGAGGACGGCATCAGTAACAAAGTCCTCAAGCACTTCTCCGTTACGCTAGTTCACCTTCTAGTTAGTATCTTCAATGCAGCTATCACCAACTCCATATTCCCCAACGCCTGGAAATCCGCCGACGTCATCGGCATCCACAATCCCGGCAAGAAAGCCTCTGAGCCCTCTAGCTACCGTCCCATCAGTCTCCTCAGTACCCTGGGAAAGATCTACGAGCGCGTCCTTCTGTAGCGCATCTGGTCCTTTGTCAAAGACAAAAACCTCCTTCCTGATGAGCAGTTCGGCTTTAGAGCCAGACACTCTTGCGTCCATCAAGTACACCGCAACACTGAGTACGTCCTAGAAGGTTTCAACAAGAAATCCGGCCATGGTTACACTCACAAGCCGTTCCCCCAGTCATTCATATAAAAATGACTTGCCAGTCATGAAATTTGATGCTACAGCTACTTTATTGCCAAATTAGATTAAACTACCTACTTACTTCTACTGTTAAATATTTTATAAATTAGGCATATTGTTGCAATAATGGCGTACAATTTATGTAAGAGTGGATTTAATGTGTTGTTTTATGACTTATTAATTTAAAATTAGATTAGAATGTTAAAAGACTAAATTTTTACTCCCATCTGTATGTCGAAATTGGCAAAACAGGTTCACCAACCGCATAAATATCACTTAATTTGACATTTTTATCTCAAACGACAAAGTATAAAATGTCACTGCGATTTTGCTTAAAATATAAGTCTAGTATCCGCCTACGCAAAATTTATAACTATTTGATAAAACAAGCAATAAAAACTTACATTACCCATAATTTACATACGGCGAGTAACTAATAACGTCCATTTAAGTATAATGTTTTCTTCGCAAGTTTACATATTTTTCTATTTACATTCGATATTTTTTCAGTATCCAAAATACTACATGCGGGGGAATGCTTAGATAGAAATAAAGTGTTTGAATATAAATCGTTAGTGTAGTAATTTAAACTGTTGTCAGGCGTCACGGTCATTCATTACAGTTCTACATAATATGATTACTGGATATTTACCGTGATTATGTTGTGAAACGAGCTCCCTATTTTTCAACCTACTTCTGTTATACATGCACCAAGCTCATGGGCAGACTGAAAAATGCAGATGCTTGTCAAAACTACGTGGAATGAACACAAATGGAACAATCGCGGTAAATATTCTATAAATTACAGATATTTAGATTCTAAGTATGCTTAAGTGATTCTATAACTTTACAAACATTATTTTGCAATTTATAATATCAACAAACTGATCTGAATACAATGTAATTACGTTCCATAGTGTGGAACGCGTAATATAGCTTCGTCGTTCCACAAGAAATAACTAAAGTCTGTAAATACATTACATGCTTACATACTACATAAATATATTTTGCCCAAGGCCGATGAAGTTTTTGTATGGAACATCTGATATTTTTTTCGCGATTTTAATATTGGCCCCATAGTAAAAGTTGTATGTTTTGATATACAGAATATGCTCTTAAAAGGATGCTAACTGATTAGAACTAACCTTGTATATATGTACCTAGTTAAATTCATCTTTTTTGTAACAGTCCGACCACGCCTTGTAGACAAGGTCTTCGGTCCACATCACAAACCTCAATCTCGGCTCATAACAAAGCCAGTAAAATTTGCAACATTCGTTACATCCTTAAACCTAATTTTTGCGATCTTTTGTTCGTACAAACTCGTTAAATTTTACAAAAGGTAAACCGGTAAAGTACAGGACCGATCTTGCGAAACATAGATTATCTGAGTTAAAGATAAAGAAGACAACACTGAGGGCCGACAAACATTGAATTAGCATTACAAGATTACAAATGGAATTTGAATAAGAGGCTTAAAAAGGATTTTTATGTAAGAGAAAATCAATTCAACCGCGCACGTCTTCCACTTTACTCTTGATTTGTGCCTATTTAATTTTATAAAAATTCAAGCGTTTTCTCTGACAAAGAGAATTTGAAAGTTTCTTACGACTTACGCTGTAGGACGTACCTACGTAACTAAACGTGTTTAAGGTACCGTATCTAAAAAATACATTTAGATAAAAAATATATTTGGAACTTAAAATAAAATTCAAATAATTCACTGCCATAAAAACGCGCTTAAACATAATTTAATATGTTATGTAAATATGTTGTTGTTGATATATCGGTCACTGCCGAATAATAGAATACACCGTAATACATGTTGTAAGGGTAAAAAAATAATTATAGGTACATATGTACAAAACTTAAAATAAATATTGAAACTATATAACTGCAACATTTTTAGCAAGTATAGACTTCAAAATTTGGTGTCAATACTCTTCTGTTATAAATATACGGAATTATTACCCACATTTAATTAAATCAAATACTACGACTATATAGTTTCAATCACAATAACTATATAACTTACTTACAATAAAATATATATAAATATATATATATATATATATTTTTAAAACCCTAGTACATATAAAACAAAAACGCCGTCTAGATCGCCACCATGCGGTAGGGTTCCCAGGATGCTGGCTGCATTTCCCCGTTGAATGGCAATACTTATCTTTAGGTTATATAGATACTGTTTATTATAGTTAATATTTTCTGATCCGAGCACTATTCTGTTTTTACCATCTTCCACACGAAAACAAGTCTAACCATTGTAATATAAATTTAATTTTACTCTACAACTTTAACTTACTCTATCAAGGCTCTTTCATTACTCGAACTGCGAACAAACTAAGCTCTATTAGACTCTAGATGTGACCGCAGCTCAGACCGGTTATATTTGCTCCACTGTGTTACAGTTGTCCGTAATTACGGAACTCTATGTTTGCTAAGGAAGTCACTGTTTGAGCATTATTACGTTCAGATATTATCTTTGCACAGATAAGTATGTAATGTAACAAGAATTTCATGGAAGTAAAACATTAAACGTTAAGTTAAAAACGCTTATTCAGTTAGTCTAATTTACGTGGAACACACATAAACAAAAACTAAAACTTGTTCAGGACATTTTACGATTGCGTTTGATAGAAAATAACAAACCTTCTGCAAAACCCAAATTCAAAGAATATAATTTATACCACCCGGGACCTGGGTTTGTCCTAAAATTGCCCACCCACCGGAGGATGGGCAGCAGCGTTGTCTTAGTTAACAGTGGTAACACTCTGCGATCCCAAAGCCGCCTGCCAAGCGTGGGGATTATGGCAACCCCTCCCTATTAAGGGAGAGGCCTTCGTCCAGTAGTGGACGTCTTCTGGCTGATAACGATGAATGTATAGCACTATCTATATTCTCTAGCACAAACTAGGTCCGACTGGGTCGATAATAGGCTCGACAGTAGGACTCGTAACAAATTATTGTATTGTGCGGATTACATTATTTTTATTGTTTTGTTTGTATTTCTAAGTATTCGTATTTATTAACGTTTCACAACTAATCAGATGAACTGAAATTTTGCGTGGAGGTTCTATTAATCAGGAAAATTGACATAAAGTACTTTTATCCCGGAAAATCGTGAACCGTAGCTAATGATTTTAATACCATAGGTAACAATGCTATTGATAAAACGTGGCAGGTAAGTAAAAACGTAGCATCATTATCTAAGAGATTATTCGCAACCGCCACGTATTTCTTTATGCTAGGGCTTCACCTGCATCACGTAAAGCAACGTCCAGTTATCGAAATAATTAACGTGCAATAAATGATGCAACAAACAATGCGTTACATGGGTGGCCACACTATCATTTGACTTTGAATATCGACTAACGTCTAACGACGTTAATCATGCCACTAGCCTATTAGCGTGCTAACACCCGGCTATATCTGCGTACAGGGGCCGTACCGTGAACTGCTTATAGCGGGACCGAATAGGTTCAGCTGCCGACACTGCGCGACCGTGAATCTTATTGCGAGGCGATAAAATTCACAGTCGCGTAGCGTCGGCAGCTGAGCGTATTCGGTCCCGCTATAAGCAGTTCACGGTACGGCCCCAGGTATCAAATACCGCGCTAAATAATGGCATTACACGCAAGTGAAGCCCTAGCATTAGACGTCTGTTAATTATATTACAAAATGTTGTACGTGTGTCTGTCCTAAAGCACTTCATTAGTCTGTACCAAACTTTAGCTATCGAAAGCGGTTTTGAAATTTTTAAATACCACTAGTACTTAGCAATCCACGTAATGCTAGGGAGCATTACGTGGGATATAAAAGTAAGTTCGTATAGGCTGAGTGGCCAGCCCTAGTGTCAGAATTAATGAGCCGCCCGAAGGCCTCTGACCTGGCTGACGGTTGTTGTTATAGAAACTAGAAAAAACAACCGGGACCCACAATTTAGCGTGTCATCCGACCCACTGTATATGATAATATATTGACGACTTAGTTTTAGCAGCTAAAATATTTTTATTTTTAATGAGAAGCGATTAATATAGAAAAAAATATTTATATTGAATGCTCTGACACATTTGCTACTAAAATATTTATCAAGATAATTTGTTAAATCAAATGCAATTTTCAAACGAAGTCTGCCATTACCTAAGTAAACGAAGTCTGCCATTGTCTGTATTGGTAGGACTCTACTGCAGAGTTCGTCTGGGGAAGTACCACACCTTTGCCAGTTATTCAAAGCAGTCATCATCATCAGCCCGGAGACGTCCACTGCTGAACAAAGGCCTCCCCCTTAGACCGCCACACTGTACGACAACCTGCCATTTGCATCCTCCGGTTGCCCGCGACTTTTACAATGTCGTCGGTCCACCTAGTGGGAGGCCTTCCTACACTGCGTCTTCCGGTTCGCGGTCGCCACTCAAGAACCTTTCTTCCCCATCGGTTATCAGTTCTTCGAGCGATGAGGCCTGCCCATTGCAACTTTAACTTGTAAACCCTGCGAGCTATGTCGGTGACTTTGGTTCTTTGGCAAATATCCTCGTTCCGGATTTTATCGCGCAAAGTAACTCCGAGCATAGCTCTCTCCATTGCCCGTTGTGCGACTCTGAGCCTCTCCAAAAGGCCATCAGCAGCAGTATTCAAAGCAGTAGTGTGCAAGTATTACTGTGTTCCGGTTTGAACGCTACCTTACCAGATAAATTATTGGATTTAAAACATTGTTTTAAACTATATATAATAAACTATATATATAAGTCGTTTACTAAAGTTCTATTATTTTAACGGAATGCATGCAACTGCGCCGAAATATCGGGAGCTCATTTCACAACATAATCACGGTAAATATCCCGTTAATAATAATAGAACTTTATTGGATTTAACATCTAATATCTCAGGGTGACGAGCGCAGTACAGTGTGGCGCAGGATTGTATACGCCAGTTTACAATTCTGGCTCTGCTACTGTTATGGGCGGGAGTGACGCTTATCACCAGGCGAACATCTCTAGTATCTTGAATGTATAAAAAATAAATAAAAAATACCCCATATATGAGAGGGCTTACCAAGACGTAAGCAATTAGTTAAGCCTTCATAAAAAAGGCCAGGTATAAAACAAATGACTGTTGAATGATAAGCAACAAATCGAAGGAATTTCTCTTGAAGCCAAAGAAGCAGGTACAAAAGAAAAACTCCGTTCAAATAGTGAGGAGACAGCGTTAGAAAGTTTTACACGAGGCGATATCGATTTTTGAGTTACGCCTACTTTTCTTCATGATTAAGGTAAACAACATTTGGTTTCCTGCAAGATGGTCGAAGATGTTTTTACATTACAGGTAAAAACTGTAACAGACTAGCACAAGACCGATGCAAATAGTATATAGCAAGAGAGAGGCATTTAACCAGCAGTGGGATAACAAAGGCTGTGGGCGATAATGAAAACGGTCAACAATTAGCTATTTTCACTTAGGAATTTTAGTACAGCAAAGTTATAGACAAGAAAATCTAAATATAAATACTAGCTGACCCGCCCAGGCTTCGCGCGGGGGTAAATACCTATTTTAAATCAACTTCAAAAAAAAAAGGGTAATGGAGCTGTACCCGCCGTTCCACCCACGTGATAATTAAAAACGACGAAGATAATAATAAAAAAATGCCTATCTGTTATTCCGGGATATAAGCTATCTCCATTCCGAGTTTCATTAAAATACGTTCAGCCATTTTGGCACGAAGAGGTAACAAACATACACACACACCGACAAAGTTTCGCATTTATAATATTAGTTTGATAGCCTGACCTTCAGATATCGTCACTCCATCGAGACTCGGTGCGTCCTGTACTAAGTTTTCGTATTTATAATATTGGTGTGGATAAATCTTCAAATAGGTACTTACCAATTTTCATCACTATACCTTAAAAACAAAGATCTTTCCGTATAAAATTTCATCCCCCGTTTCTCGCCCTTAAATCATCCCTGTCAAAAAATATATAAAAATCATATTTAATTTGGAATGAACTACCCAAACACCAACTTTCATCACTATAACTTCAAAAACAAAGAACTTTCCATATAAAGTTTCATCCCCCGTTTCACCCCCTTAATTCAGCTCTGTTGGAAAATCCGTTCTTAGCTGATGTCTCCTACCTATACACTACCTACCTGTCAAATTTCAGCTTCAGAGATCAAGTAGTTTTCGAGATATCGTGTTTAGTCAGTGAGTGAGTGAGTGATTTTCGCTTTAATATATCATACAGATTATTAAAATGAAGCCAGTTTGATCTAGATTCAAAGACACAAAAAGCAAATGCTGTGTTAGACAAAAGCGAAACAAGTATTTTTTCTTTTACAGAATTATGAATTATTATAATAGAACATTTCTTTAATTGATTGATAATTTCCAATTATCAATCAATGTTTTAATGTTAATGTTATTTAAACATCACAAAAAAAAACTAATCACCTTAAGAAAAAGTATAAGATGGAAAAATAATTCTCTTTCAAGTTGTGAGTTGGTACGCCAGTACCTACCAGGCGAGATGGGGGCCATAATGTAAATCAATAGTAATAAAAAAATTACCAAATGTCGGGTCAATATCGGATAGTGTAAAACTCACAATGAAGTACAATAGTTACTTCAAATCGGACCGAATCGAATCTTTTGTGCAGACACAGATAGAGCGCGGAGAACTCATCCGGATTCTACCTATTAGTAAAGTAAGGTTTTTATAGGTATTTCTCTCATTCTAACCAGCCAAAACTAATTTGGAATTTTATCGTTAGTTAATTATAATGGTAAAGTAGGCTATAGAAACTGTCTTTGTCGTGAATCTTGTTGTAGAGTTGTTTATAATAGACAAAACTCAATTATGCGTATTTAAATGCGAATAATGATGTTTTGAATTTTTTAGGTTTTTTTCTGTACATTCTATAAACATTGTTTTTTTTAAAAAAAAAACGAGTTTTTGGGTTAAGTATTATGTAGGATGTATCAAATGGCTGCTTTGATTACGGGGTATGGGGGTAAATATACCACATATTTTTAAGTAATTTCACACTTATGAAACATAGTTCTGTTCGGATGAACGCACACCTAAACAAACTCACAACACTACCGAAATGTATGTGGTTAGTGCCCGAATACATTTCAAATTGATATTTTTTTAACTCATTCTGTTCTGGCAGACAGATGCTCTATCAAAGTTTAAAACAATAATAAATACGCGAATAACACTAAAGCTGCTAAAGAACACATAAAAATCTATGATCCGAATAAATATGTTTTTTAATTAGCGGCAACATTTCTATGAATATTCACGTATTTAACATCTCCAAATTTATGACAATGATACTTATCTACGGTAAAAATATCTTTAATTTTTCTAATTCGCGTTGTAATCTAACATCGCAATAAAATTAAAACGACTTGAATCTCGGCCATGGAACTTTTAACTTTTGAGATACAATCTTTAAGCACGTATGTACAAACATAATAGGGAAGAATGTTGTACTGGATCTTTTACACAGATTAAAGTAAAGTTATAGGTATGCTAGGTCTATACAATATAGTTTAATTATTGAGGATTAATATACAAACATACAATGATTTTACTCTACGCTCGGCCAGTTACAAAATAAGTCGTGATTCGATGAGTTTCTATTTACTACCGTAGTTGAATAATAAAATACCTAGCTATTATAAAAACTAGTTACTGTTACAGTTTAGGACATAACTCTTATTGTCTACACAGAATAAACAAGAGGCACTACGTATGTGGAAGTCTTAATTAAACACAAAGAAGACAAGTTATCCAGCTACCGATGAAAATATTCCATCCATCATGGCATGGTTGATTGATAATAGAAGGTGAATTACTGATAGATAGTGCTGCCGGCCGCGGGAACTATCGTCTCAATTTATTTACATGTGTTGGTATCACTTGTTGATGTTAGCAACGGTAAAACTATGGTTTTGTTGAGATAGGAACACTTGGAGAAGGTATTGCTGAATATGCTAGATAAGCACGGCGAGCGGCAGTGGCCGGCCGCGCGCTCAGTTCATGTTGCTAAAATAATCATTGTAATCATTCATGCAATGTGGTCGATTCTCGCGGTTTTAGTTGACAGTTCTAAACTAACTAAAGTATTGCTGTCCTTAGCTAATATGCCTAGTAAAAAAGTGACAGCAATACTTTATTTAGTTTAGAACTGTCAACTAAAACCGCCAGAATCTACCACAGTAAGTAGTTATAAGTGTGTTTACTTGATAATAAGCTTTAAAAAAAAAATACAATCGACTTCAACTTCGAATACCTGGATGACATCTTCATATTTCTAGTAATTTTGATTTAAAAACCGATTTCGAAAAAATGTATATGGGACCACCTCTGAAGTATTACCTACCAAACAAAAAAAGTGTCATCACAATCAATTCATAATTGGCAAAGTAATCGCGTAACATACTTGAGGTTGTCTTAGGGCTAGGCCCTAAGACAACCTTTTGTTGCTAGCAAACAAAAGCAATATAATTTTCAACCGACTTCAAAAAACGAGGTTCTCAATTCGACTATATGTTTTTTTTTCAGGTTCAGTAGGTGCTAGTTACCAAAACCTATACTATAATAAATGGGTTTCAGAAAAATAAATAAATAAATATTAAAATTGCAGGCTTTATATTTATAAGCTTTGGGTGTCCTAAACCGAAAGGAGACTACTTTACTCATCATTGTAAGCAACATTTACGACTTCAACACTGAAATCACGAAATCAGTTTGATTTTCAATAACCTTTTGGTTTAGTATACTCCATAATATAGTTAAGAAACCAAGAAATAAACATCACATAAAGATTTAAAAGCATTATGCTGCTACCAACGCGCAAATTTTTACAATCGGTTACTCGTTAATGAAATGGCAATCCAAGTATTCAAAAAATTATATTATTTGACAGTTGTTATTGTAAAGATTAAATAAATTAATTTATTTTATTGACTTTGAATTGTTAACTGACTAATTTCTAATTATTATTATTGTTATTATTCTGAAAATGTGTACTTGTGAAATATTGACTAATTTCTAATTATAATTATTGTTATTATTCTTAAAATGTTGACTTGTGAAATATTGACTAATTATTCTTATTATTGTTATTATTCTTAAAATGTTGGCTTGTGAAATATTGACTAATTTCTAATTATTATTATTGTTCTTATTCTTAAATTGTTGACTTGCACTATTGAATTGGGTATATCCTGTAATAATAGTTGTAAATTGAATAAATAAATAAGTTGTAATCAAATTTATTTAGTAAATTAATTAGGACTAAACATTTCTCGATTCTCATTTTTCGACGACATTGTAAAAGTCGCGGTCAACCGGTGGATGCAAATGGCAGGTTGTCGTACAGTGTGGCGGTCTAAGGGGGAGGCCTTCGTTCAGCAGTGGACGTCTCCGGGCTGATGATGAAACATTTCTATTGTACATGTTGTACATCTCATCAGCCAAAAGACGACTGCTGGACGATTGTGGCAACCCACCCTGGGCTGCCATAATCCCCTCGCTTGGCAGGCGGCTTTAGGATCACTGAAAGCTCACCACCGTTAAGCAAGAAGATGCTGCTGCCCGTCCTCCGGTGGTTCTGGTAATGAAAATGTTTTACACATTTGTCTTAAAATCTTTGATATCTGCTGTAAAACTTTTTTACTGACAACTGTATATTAGGTACTACATTAAACATGTCAAAAAAAAGTGACAACAAGTCGAACAATGGAAAGCTATAATAAATGTACACTAAAAATGAAACACAAGTTATAGTACCGCCTCCAAATCTACCTACCTACATCACTTCACGAATCAGATATACGCGCGCTAACGAACCGTCAGATGTGATTGAAAATCATCGCATAGGTATGTCCTAGACGGAAGCATTATAAATCATGGCCCGACGGTAGCTCATACATCAATAAGGTCGATTATTTGATAACTTCGAAGAAAACACGGTCACCTCTTGTTTCAAATAAGTGAGCAATGCGTAGGTAAAATATACTGAATAAGGGTTCTGTATTAATAAAATTGTAAAATAAGACATATTTGTAAATAACAAGAACTGTGAAAAATATTAGTTTGAAGCAGTTTTCGCTTCACGCCAGCTGAAACTACGGCAAAACGGTGAAAAAAATAATTATGGGTATTCAGATCTTCATGGTGTTATTGAAGATTGAAGAACGATTTTTTTGTACTACAAACTGTTAAAGAGAGACATTATTGATTTCGTACACAAGTAATAAAGACGTCTAAAATGACGAATCTCTAATGCTTCCAGAAACCTAACATTATTTTAAAGACTTGGGTAGAATAAAATTTATAAAAATAGAGCCTAAGGCAGGGCAAATGTTTAAGATTCTTACTTTACCCAGAGAACCCCAATAAAAACCGGTTGCATGCAGTGCTAGTAAGATGTAATTAAAATAAAAAGTTTGTAATAAATATTTCTATTAAGCAATGCGTAAGGTAATGGCGGGCCGAATCGTTATTTTAGAAATGTGTTTAATTAGAAATAACGTTATTGGAAAGGTTTGTGCACAGAAACTTATTAAAACGGTACAAAATTAAAGTTTCGGTAGGCATGCCATTACTTAGATTAAAATTTTGACTATAAGTCAAAAGGTAAGTTTTTGTTTTAATATGTGTTACTGTTTTTGTTTTGTTTTGTCGATTCAATGTGTATTCTAATCTAATTTTAATTTATAATGACATTCTTCAATTAATATTTTTTCTTGCTATATTGGATTTATGTAATCTGAAATAAATGATATTTGATTTTGATTTTGATAAATGCTTGTGGGTAAATTATTTCATATATAATTATTATTATGGATATTTTAAGATCTGTTTGGAAATAAAAAAAAAACAACCGAGTATAGTTGTAATCATTATTCAAATTAATTTTATGTATCTAAAACATCTTTCACTTCTGTGGTAGACTCTGCGTTACTTACGTTTAGGATTGATTAAGTTTTTTCAAAAAATTAAGCTCTTGACTTTGACCTAAGAAATAATGGCTGCAATGATTAAGTTTTTGAGCATATCAGTGGCAACAAAATTTGTAGGTAAGCAGGAAGCAGTGATGAAGCAAACCTACAGATTTATCGGAATTTCTACCGATTTTGTACCAATATACCGAAATGGACCAATTTTCGGCCAATTTTTGATACTACATAAATAGGAAAAAAATACGGATTTTTAGTTGGAAAAAGTACCAATCTACCGATTTTAGAGGGCAAATCTACTGATCTCGAATTTTCTCGTTCGAGACACTAGCAGGAAGTATACTAATGAGAATGTAAACCACACGCTACCTGCAACATAAAATTATGTATAATTCTCATGATCTCTAACGTTTCTCTTCCCTCATTCACAATACGAAGTTCGAAATAACGGTTCTCAACGCAACTTGCGAAGGTATTTTGATTGGCAGCCGTGACCCCCAACTGATTTATTGAGTCTCGAATTTGTGAATTGATATTGTGGTATCATAATAACGTTTCACGCCCTTAATTTTTGGTGTCGCTGTTCTCGAGATTGTGACCTTTTCGATGTAATAAACGCGCTAAACTTTCATCTTTATGGTGTGATTTCCTTTTGGAATCTATTTGGTGATATATTGATCAAACGACCGTGATTTTTTATAGTTTAACGTTTGTTATTTAGTTGTTCTAGAATAAATATCACTAGGTTATCAAAAGCGATTTTTCAGTTAAAAAACGTCATTTAACATCTGCGCAATATTCAAAAAAATAACAGTACTAACGTCATTTAACATAGGGCGGTTTTTTAAGCTAGACTGTAGTAGCGTCATAATTTAGTAGTCAATTACAAAATAGGGATTTAGCCACGTTTATTCTATCATTTTTAGATTTTACTCTTACTTAAAAACGTGACGTAATTTAGTGATACTTACTTTAAGTTGAGTGATAATAAAATGAAGTAGCTTTTTAAGGTTAGTCCGTCAACCCCTTAAGGTTAGTTCTTTATCCCCTCATTAATAAACGAGGAGTAACATCGAAATAGTAAATCCGTCTTTTGTTATTTTTCCTTTCCTTAAAATTTTGTGACTCGATGGATAAAAATAATAGAAGGATTAACTATATTCTGAGCTTACACGTACTCCACGTTTATTAAAACGGAGGTAAAACTGTACTAAAAGGACGGGTTATGCTCTACCTATAGGCATGTTGCGTTAAAATTACACTTGATAGGTTTCCAAAATGTATCTAATTTAGATCAACAAAATTAGATTGTGTCATACGCTTGTGATATTTCAAGATCTTATTAGGTACTATTTCAATTCTTATTTTTTTTAACTAAATACTCTAGAGCCATCGTTTCAACTTGAATAATGCTTAAGGGAAAACCAAGCCCCATGCAAAACAAAACTGTAAAGATACAATAAGGATGTACTTTATGATACCCATACTCGTATTTATGCCGTTTATAACTCCAAAAGCTTTTATACTCGGACAACAATTACTTAATTAGAGATCTAAACGATAACCAGGGCAGGTGTAGCCTCCAAAGATCAAGACGAGCTACGGGCGGACATCAATTCGTTACAAATTCGACCATTTAGTTACACCTCGTTGATTCAAGGACTCTCAAACTCATTCCATTTACAATAAGAAGAAAAAATGTAACAAATTAAACGATTGAACCTGTTCTCAAGGACCCCTAAAGAGCGGTGCGCTGTTAAGTGAACTAATTTATACTCGTTTGGGCCATAAACAATATGTAAAGGCGTTTCTGGACGGCTTTTGATGTTGGCTCCGATGATTCCAGTTACTATACATACGTGTAATTTTGAACTTTATTTCTATTGATGAAGACGAGCTTAATGGTTCATTGCAAAATTTTCTTGTTCATTTTTATTTAACTTCCTCACCAATAGTTGACCGATTTTATATCCAAATTTAAATATTATCACCATACTTATAAAAAAGGTAAATTTTTCCGTTGGTAGAGACATGCATCTTTATAAACTCAAAATAAGTGTCGGTGAGACTTTAATAAAGTACACATGACCAAAATGCTGGGCGTAAATAACTGGAAGTAAATTCATACACAAAATTAGCATCGCAATCCAGCAAGGGCACCTTGGCTAGCATTGGTACATTATTCGTTCAACTATCTATAATGCGTTTGTTGCCTTATATACTTTAAAGTAAACGATATACGTTTAATTTTCAGTAGCTTAAATTTATGTCGTTGTTATTATGGGTTAGTTATTAGAATTATTTTTAGATTGTTCATTTGAATGCTAAATTTATTAAATATCATAAAAAAATAGTTAAAAAGGTAGAAAAACTGATAGGCTATAAAATTGTATTTCAATTTGTAAAGACTTGTTTGTGTGAACATACCTAATCATCATTATTGAGAGCTTTTTCAGTCCACTGCAGTCTCGGAGGAGTCAAGCTGGGATACTTAATCAAAGACTGCAGAGCATGAACCTCGTGCTAATTTCTCCTCTTATCAACCGACTTTAATAAAACAGGAGGTTCTCAATTTGACTGTAAGTATGTTTTTTTTTGTATGTATATTACGCGATTACTCCGCCAATTATTAACTGATTTTGATGATATGTTTGGTAGGTAATACTTCAGAGGTGGTCCCATATAAATTTTATCGAAATCAGTTCAGTAGTTTGGTTTTTAAATCAAAATTACTAGAAAATATGAAGATGTCATCCAGGTATTCGAAGAGGAAGGCGGTTTTATTTTAAAAAAATACGTTTATCTACAATAATATTGTTTTTCCAATTGACATAATTATAAAGAAATAAAAGTGATTCAATACCTAAAATGTACCGCTGTTGTTTTAAATAAGCTTTTTACATTTTTAAACTCTGGAACACTGCTTTAGTTGAATTTAAAAACATGTTAACAAGTCAAACAAAACTTGCAAATTTTTGTCATGTTTATTTGACTACCCGCCGCGTTCGTAAGAGCATGTCGCACTTACACGTCGTTTCAACTTTGGAACGACGTTTTTATATTTTCATTTGCGTATTTTATAAGTAAAACTTTACTACCAATGTTATTAGACGTTTTAATGCAATAAAATTGCAAGGTTTTGTCGCTTTTTTCATTGAATACTAGCAGGGGGTACAATTCTGACGCAAATGAAGGTTTGCGGTGTGATTATGTTCCATAAAATTTTAAAATGTAAAGAGATTTGTCACATTGGGTATAATGTTCAATACTAACTTAAAAAGGTACCTATTTACCTTTTAAAAAACCCTATAATGTTTGAGTTAACGTCCAACAGATTTAATCAAAATCTTTATTGTATTTTTTTCAGTTTTATTACATTTATATTATAAATACAAAAGTTTGTGAGTGTGTGTGCGTTTGTAACTTTTCGACCCTAAGTACTTAAAGCTTACACTATGAGAACCAGATAGCTGATAGAACATTAATTATGTAATGTATTTTTCTGTAAATACTCATTTGTAATACACGCAACACCCTGACACTGAACAAACACATACTACGAGTATGTTCGTCATATAAACGTTTGTCCTTGGTGGAAATCGAACACAGGACCTCAAAACAAGGCAGCAGATATACTATTATCTGAGCTATAAGGCAATCAATTAGTGAAGCTGTATATCTGGAGCAAAATCTCAAAATTGTGGCAATTGTTTTAGCACTATTGTTTCTATTTTTTTTAAATTCCGTATTCGTCAATATTGCCGCTATGATCTACCTAATAGCAAGGATTGCCAGGCTAAAAATAGTTTTTATAAATTACCATGTAACTGCGTCATAGCGATCATTTCCTGAAAAATGACACTAACAGTCTTACCTAAAATAATCTCGATTCTCTTAGTCACTGCTTAAATTTATCTGTCCTTTTCTAGCACGTGCAACTTCACGTCAGAGAGAAGATGGCAGAGCATCTTAAGTAGTGAGTAATGGTTGAGAAGTTTTTTAAGTAAGGCTGTAAGATAGTACCTACAACTTAAAATCTAAAATTTAAAAAAAACCCAAAAAAAAAGTTTAATATCTCTTTGACTTCAGTGCCCGACCATCTCTTTTTAATCGACTTCAAAAAAGGAGGTTCTCTATTCGACTCACATATGTATATGTGTAGGTTTTTTTTTGTTATGCGTTTTCTCCGCCAATTATGAACTTTTTGATTTTGATGGTTCTGTTTGTTTGGTAGGTAATACTTCAGAGGTGGTCCCACATACATTTTATCGAAATCAGTCCAGTAGTTTGGTTTTTAAACCAAAATTACTAGAAAATATGAAGATGTCATCCAGGTATTCGAAGTTGAATTCGGTTGTATTTTTTTTTAAAGCGTATTATCATATAACAAGCCTACATAATTACTATATAAGTCACGCAACAATCATCTGACAGTGTTACACAAATTAGTATCCGTTGGCGCCCGTTATTAAAAAAGTCCTATTTGGCCGTCCAAAATATTCCATTTTGCTGCCAGTGGGGGTTCGGCCTTTTCAATCGGTGGTACAATTAATCAAAGTAGAGCTCTGTCATCTACCATCGGTCAGTTGTTGTGTGGCTTTTTATACGTTTTCTTGTTAGGTGAGGAAATAAATAATGGGTTACATAATAATTGGAATAGCAAAGTTATTGGATGGTGAAAGACTTTTTGTACTTTTGTATACTTATTTGTTTGCATAATATATTATTATATTGTAGAGACAGACCGTTTTTATTTACTTCTCAATACATAAAATACAACCACACATTCTCTATTCCGTGCATCTATTTAAATATGTTAACTAAGAAATAAAGTTGAGGCAATGACCTGCTATTAGAGTTAACCTTCCGTAACCTATTTATGTTTTTTTTTCTCTTATAAAGATAAAAACTAAACATTCCTAAACTTCAATGACGTTAAAAAATAAATGAATAGATAACGAATTAAAAGCCCATGAGAACTATAAAGCAGAATTGCTAATAGCTAAAATATTAATCTGCGATATTTTGTTTCTATTCTTGTCTTATATTTCGTTTTTAATCTTCTAGGATTAATTTGACTTCTAATCCTAATATCTAACTTAGGCTCGCTTGCCTGAATCTGAAATTCCAATTAACGAACGAAATTCTACAAAAAAATAAATTAAAAGTATTGCCTTAATCGAATAATTACGATTGCGAGTCGAAAATTAAAGCCATTACTTTATTGTCGACCATAAAAAACAGACATAAAGAAATTGTCTTTATAAGGATTGGCTTAAATAATGATCGTATTAAAGCTTGCCAAATTGATAATAATGTTTAATTTAAAAGGCGGTGTAGATACAAGAGTATTTTTGGATCATTTGTTAAAGTCAGAGCTTCTTGTGGTGAGAGTAATTTCGGGATATTACTCTGTCTATGTCAATAATTTGGGAAAAGCTAGTTTATGAACTAGTATTTTTTTGGTTTTAGGTTTCTGTGCCAAGATGGCATACCTACTTATACTACTAATACTGTACTACGTTTTTTGTTATAGGTACCTATCTGTGATAACACAGATGTTTTATTGAAAGGTTTTGTTGTCATCTGTCCGATTGTTAGTCATAGTTTTTTTTTGTGGAACTGTAAATGCTTGGAAATTGAGGTTCAACATACGTTTATAACACAATGTTAGACCACACATTTTTGCCGTATTTTTTCTACAATCTTTTTACTATTGCTGTTCATAAACGTTATAAATAGGTAATAGACCAGTAAGTTAGTTTTGCTTCAATTTTTTTAGATAAATCTTCGAAGGCCAGTTACTATTATAATTGGGTCGCTCGAGACTTAGAGGCCTATTTTGCTCTGATAAATAATCATGATATTAACATGCCATCAGAAGCAAGCAAGTAACAGAATAGCAGTTATTTATATAACTTCTATTTATACTGTAGCATACGTATTCTAGAAATTATCTCCTCTCCAAGGCTGCACCATGAGCACTGATTTACTGAGCAGGCGAAAGTTTGAAGAATACGGGTTCTACATTTTCATAGAATTTTTTATTGTTGGAAATGGTGCGGCGCCATTTTATCGGCCGATTTTGTTAAGATATAACAGAAACATTTGGTACTCTTAAAAATGTTTTTAAATTAATACAGTATCTGCTAGAAATTTTGCGTCCATAGCGGAATCAGGGGTAACACGAGAGCTTGTTAATCAGAGACGCAAAACAGGAATTTATTGTTTGCAATGTACCGTGGTCGGTCCATTGTGCGATGCAGTGACGGAACCAATTACTTTGTTTTTGAAGTTTTTGAACTTTTACTGGCTGTAAGCGTCATAAAACTTTGTCATATTAATTTTACCTTACTTTCTCTACTATATAAATGCATTTATACGTTTATAATCTATTTTTATTACGCCATGGTACTTCAAACTACATTCGGTTGTAAGTATGTTTATCTAAGTATTTTTACCATCGGGAACTCTACGGTCGATGAATTTTTGTTATTTGGGTTGTACTTATTTTAGTTTAAGTATCTTGGTATGTTTCTGTTATGCTAGAATGGCTTTGTTGGAAGAAATTAAAAACATGCACTTGGTTTTGCCAGACCTTTTCTCACGTTGAGGAAAATACATAAAAGTGTTTTAGAGCCAATTAAAGTTTTACCCCGCTACACTAGTATTAAATTACGCATTATGTATACATATTTAGTTGATATCCCTGATAACTGATACAAACCACCTCGCCAATTCGGAAAGCTTAGTAGGTAAGTATACGTATTGGAGCCCGCGGTCTTTCCCAGCTAAATAATGAATTCAAAAGCGTGTGTGTGACTGTGTGTATGTGTGTGTTACTCTTTCACGCTGAAACGGCTGAATGAATTTAGATGATTTTCGGTATAGAGGTAGCTTATAGGTACTTTGGAATAAAACAAAGGCTACTTTTTATTCCAAGAATCCCGGGTAAAACCGCGGGGCACAGAAAAAAGAATAAGAATTAGAAGTTTTTTATTTTTATGTACCAACATGTACAATATAAGTATTTAAAATATGTATATTTATATTTTATAAATAAATAAATATATAATAAATATCGGTGGACATTTTTCACACAGCGCCATCTAGCCCCAAACTAAGCAAAGCTTGTAATACGGAAACTAGATAGCTGATAGAATACTTATACACATGTTTTATAAATACATACTACACCCAGACACGGAACAAACATCTATATTCGTCACATAAATGTTTGCCCTGGGCGGGGAGCGAACCCACACCCTACAGGGAAGGCAGACACGCTACCAACTGAGCTATAAGGCAGTTTATAGTTATACATACTTATTTACTAGACTTCTAATGTTTCAGAAATTCTAGATTTTTGCGTCCATTGACTCCTAAGTTAAACCTTAATAGAAACCTTTTGCATACCACCTCCAAGATAAAAAGTAAAAATATAACTCAAAACAAAAGCACAAAGGGTTACCAAAGCTCAGATTACGGCCGCCAAGATAACCGCAGAAAGGTGAAATTCGTCAAGAAACACCGAGATAAAAGTACCTACATTTTTAATTTTAAAGTTTTCCGTTTTGCGTCTGCTTGCTTCGTTTAATTTCCGGCGAGATTATCAGAACTAAGCCTGACTTTGGCTGCAGTCTTCATGAGTGCGTCAACAGCTTTTTTCTTGCAATCGAGATATTTATTACTAAGACTAAAACGAAACGAAAGAACCAAACAAAAAAAAAAGGATTGTATCCAGACCGATGAAAGTCTAGAGACAATCCAAATGCTTAAACCCACTACCAGTCGGCAACGTACCCAGCTTGCTGGCGGCATTGCCACGCTGAATGGCAATGCTTATGCGTTGGGCCATTAAACGCCAGCATTTTGATCACGTGGCTCGTTGACCAGAGCGCCTAACATGCGCACCGCGAGAAAATTTTCTCGATTCTACAAAACAGGACAAGGCTACGAATCTGTATAAGTTTGTCTCGTTTTCGTACGACATAAAGACACGACAAAATTTTCTCGCAGTGCGCATGTAGCGCATGTAGCATGTGCGCCCTGCAGGTGCTCGGATAAATATTTGAAAAGTAAAATTTGCATGATTTTAAAAACACTGTTTTATACTAACTCGGAAAGGCAGTTTTTTTTTTTTTTTTTTAGTCTTTTTTTTTGGGACTTTTGTACATGTACATGTCAGTCCCATCGTATCTTCTTAACCTAGTGCTAAAAACTAATACAAACACATCTACTGGAAAAATTGGCGGTGCGGGTCACTTAAGGCGACTCACACAACTGAACAACTCACGAGCTGCGTCAGAGCCGGGTTCTGACAGCAGTCTATTAAACCTCCCAACATCCAGTCTGTTCAGTTGGTACGCCACCTCAAGCGCCCGTCTCTTACGCTGGAGGCGGGTGCATTCCACCAGAAGGTGGTATACATCCTCCTCCACTCCGCATGTGTCGCAATTCGGTGAATCCGCTTTCCCATCAAATACATACATTTTTTTAGAGGCATGTGACCAGTTCTTAATCTATGCGCTGTGACAATAAGGCTTCGAGATAGATTTACATTGCTGAACCACGGTATATGAGGAGGCTCACACACCAGAGGATAAGGGAAGGAAGGAAAGGGAGTTCGTTACACAACATAATCATGTGACGGTAAGTATGTCGTATGTCATGTTGACTCTGCGTCATTTTATACTTTTAAGATCATCTATCAGGTCTATGTTTATTTACACGTGACGGTAAGTATGTCGTAATTTTTTTTTTATATATATTTTTTATATGCCATCGACTAGTACCAGTCATAATCAGATTGGTTTTGTTTACGACATACTTACCGTATGTCATAAATAAAACCAATCAGATAAAAGAAGCAAAAAAATACAAATTTTTATTTACGAAATACTTACCGACACGTGTAAATAAACATTGAACTGATAGATGATCTTAAAAGTATAAAATGAAGCAAAGTCAACATAACCTTAAAAGTGTGTAGACTCAACTTACTGTGATTTCGTGTAGATTGTTCAATAGTTTCTTCATTATAAGAAACTAATGTAACAATATTCCCTTATACTCCAATCGTGATCTCTAAACCGCGAATTCACATAGGTATTCAGATATCTGCCTGTTAGAATAAAAAAAACAAAATTGCAGTCGATTTGCGCGATATCCTTATGTAGGGGTAATTTTATGTGTAGAGTTATGGAAGGCTCTAGACTGATCGCACCTACGGGCATTACCGGTCCAGTAATAACTAGCAACCACGTAAGATGAACATTTTCGCTCGTATTTTAACTGCCTTTAGCCTAAGGATCAAAACTGGGAATAAAATATGCTTTGGCATAACTACTAAGAAGATACATACCATTCAGAAGATGTATGTAGTTTAGAACTGTGGAGACAGGAGTATTTTGACAGCATTTAGAAAAATATAGTAATCTTGTTACATTTATTTCTACTGTGTACGTATGCACGGTAAAAAGTCTTAAGAGTAAACAAGCCGGTCACTTCTCCATAGCAACGCGGAAGTAATATTACTCCACTATGTAATATTGTAGGTCCAAGACTAAGTATTATACTGATTTGTCTCTTCATTATCTAGAATTGTAAATTGATAAGAAAGAAAAAAGTTAATAAATATGAATGAGCCAGGAAACATCTAGTATTATAGCTCAATTTTAACACCACTTTGGACGTAATTAAATAACATCAGAGTTCGTAAACTCTAAAATAATGTATTAAGGCGCATAGTTTAGTCCATTAAAACTTTAAATAACTTTCGTTGGAATAAATTAGTTCACTAGTTTGTTCATCACAATCCTGCAGCCAAAGGTCGGCATGAAAAAACTTGCGCGCTCATTTCTCTTTCTTTCTCCCTTTCCCACACTTTGTTTGATAAAGAGAGCATGCTTTTTAGCCACGCTCACCGATGAGTTCGAGCCGTCGGGCAGTGCATCCTTAAAGCTATAGCTGAGAAATTTAGCTAAAAGCTATAACTAAAATAGCCGAGTCCATTACATATGCATTAAAATTTCACTATTAGGGCCTGGTTTATAACGCAACAAAAAATATTAATGACGATAGTTAATATTGCGCAATTTGGTTTTGTATTGCGCAGGTTTAATTTAAGCAAACTTTTTAAGCAAGACCCTAGATGTGATAGCCAATTATAAGAGCACCTTTTTATGAAATACCCAAATCTACGATTGGTTAATATATGACATACATGCCAAACGTAGATAATAATAATAAGACCTACTTATCATAATAAGTAGGTCAGTAGGTAATGGCTGGGTTAATTAATTGAATTGAATTTTAAATGTTTTAGTTCTAACGATGTATTTATGGACTAGATGTGTCTGAAATAAATTAATACTTAATTAAATTGCGATTTTAGTATAAAAACTGATGTGATTTCGAAAAAAAATTGTTTGAAGCAGGACGCGGCCACGCGCGCGTCTTCCTCTGTTTCCATTCCTTGAAAAAGATCACCAGATGTGATCTAAACTTACCCACTTAATTAAGCGTGAGTAATCCCGAATCACCACCGGAGGACGGGCAGCAGCGTCCTCTTGGTTAACGGTGGTAACACTCGCGATCCCCAAGCCGCTTGCCAAGCGTGGGGATTATGGCAACCCCTCCCTATTAAGGGAGAGGCCTTCGTCCAGTAGTGGCCGTCTTATGGCTGGCAATTAATCCCGAATAAATAAAACAAAAATAATAGCAATTGTTGATCGCTCAACACTTAATCACTATCCGCTCTGCGATAAAAATAGCGATCCATCAATTCACTTTGTTACACTGGTATTGCGACTAAAATGGTCTTATTATAAAACGCTACTTCAAATTAAAAACTTCGTTTCACTTTTGCACAATACTAAAATTAATTCCGCAGTACTAAATAGCAGGGATTTAAGGGAGGCCCTAAAGCGTCCAGAATTATCTTCCACGAATAGAGACAGATGATATAGAAGGATTTCCTAATTTAAACTTCACCTATTAACTAGGTAATTAATCTTGACCGCATTTCTTTACTCATACAACCATCACGGATGGTTACGTCATATGCAACTGCTTCTTAATTGTACAATTAGCTTTATTGCAGTTGACAGCGGCTTCAATTAAAATTCGCTTTTGTTACTTTGGTTTGATGCTTGGAAGATCTAGCTAAGGTTTGATGTCAATTGAGGGTGATTGCTATGGTGGATATTAATAAGGTTATTTTTAAAAGTTAGCATTGAAGGAGCGTATAATACTTATTACACCACGCCAGCGCAACCGCCATAAAACGCATAATGACTTTAATATTTATTTTAAAAAAACGTAGAATACGTACTGAGTTGCATGCTGGTGTTGGTTTGCAATTTTTTTTCTTATAATCTTAAATATTAAATAACGTTCCCATCTCGTAGTACGACGATATTAATGTCTTGTAACTTTACACCATAAAAGTGTGCTATTTTACTCGGTACGCTTCGAAACCCCTATAAATCGTGGTAGGTCTCCAAATAGGTCTGAAAAGAGTAGCATAGTCCATAGCCTGGGCTAGAATATGGAGTGTGTAAAGCATGAATGCTGGTAACTTGAGAGCTTCTATACTGCTTGGGCAGTACATAAACTTACCCCTAACATTACTACATTGTTTTCGAAGTCTGCTTAATTCACGCTAGCTTATTTTATTATCGTGTATGAATATCGCATGTTTGTAAGCGACGATGTGGTTGAAATTGAAGCACGCAGAATGAAAAGATACCTACGAGGGCGGCACTGAAAATTTCGGGAATCAAGGAAGTGACACAACATTACTATTTAAAAATATATTTATTGCTTTTCGAAGTATTCTCCGCGAAATTTGACACATTTTGCCATACGATGGAACCAATCATTGAAGCAACCATTCCATTCGGAAGTTGGGGTCTCCAAAATGGCCGTTTTGTAGGCGTCCACAGCTTCTTCAGGTGATGAAAATCTCTGTCCAAGCAATTTATTCTTTATTTTAGGGAAAGTATAGAAATCATTAGGGCTTAGGTCGGGGCTGTACGGCGGATGGTCTAATAATTCTATGTTTTCTTGCTCTAAAAACTCTTTTGTTCTGTGCGCGGTGTGAGAACTCGCATTATCGTGATGGAGGATGATGCGGCGGTTGCAGTTCTCTTTACGGAGTTCAGAAACGACCTGTGGCAAACAAATGCTAGCATACCATTCTGCATTAACCGTTCTTTGTCCCTCAAGAGGAATAGTCGTAACATGGCCGGTTTTGGAGACAAACGTGGCCACCATTTTTTTTGCAACACTCCGTGAACGAACAATTTTTGTTGGCTTTAACTAATTTTCGAACACCCAAACTCGTGACTGGTTTTTTGTTTCGGGTTCGTACGCGTATATCCAGGATTCGTCACCTGATACGATGTTGTATACAGCATTTGAAGATCCTGCGTGGAATCTTTCGAGAGTTCTGACGCACCAAGTAACGCGAGCCGCTTTTTGCTCTTCACAGAGCGAATGCGGTATCCATCGGGAAAACAACTTTTTTACACCTAATTGTTCATGCAAGATTATTTGTATTTGACTCATGCCAATGTCTAAAGTTGCCTGAATTTCGCGGTATGTCACATGTCGATCTTCCTCAATCAGCTTACGCACAGCATCAACGTTTTCTTGGGTGACTGCAGTTTTTGGACGACCTTGACGGGGATCATCACTGAGCTTGACACGTCCACGTTGAAATTCAGCAAACCAGCGATAAATTGTGGTTTTGGATGGGGTTTCATCACCAAATGCAGAAATCATCCGGTCAACACACTGTTTTTGTGTTAAACCACTTCGAAAGTCATAATAAATCATCGCTCTTGAAATTTCTCGAGTCAATTCCATTTTCTCAACGACTAAACAAGTTTGACAAAACCTTGTGACAAGACCGAGAATCTTTTTTTATATAAATAAATGGTATTCGATTTTTAAAACCAAGGAATTTTCAATTAAAAAGATTTTAATATAACAGAAACAGTGGAAATATTCCATTCCCGATACTTTTAGTGCAGCCCTCGTATTCACTCAAACCTTGAAAATATAGCTATAATATATATAAGACTATTTCTATAGAGAAAAGAGTTTCACATTGTAATAAACCTTTTCCCAAGTAGGTATCAGTGTCCTTCTTTTTCTTTCTTCATTTTTGGCATCGCACTTTGTTCATTCTGCCAGTCTAACAAGCATTATAACTTTTCAGGTTCTTGATAGCATATCAAAAATAAATAACTAAAAACAGTCACGGTCAAGTACAAGTCATGCCCCACTGCATAGTCACAGCCCCTAGTGTTCGTTTGTGGCGACTTTTCTATGAGCTTTTACCGAGTTTTGATAGGTCCTGTGAGTTTTTTTTCTTATAACATTTTGACATATAGTACAAATTTGTAGGGCTATACAATTCAAAAATCTTATGGAGAAAGGAGTTTTGTACGATACTTAAATTAATTATACCATTTTTGGCCAATTTGATGGCTTGTGTACAACTCAATTTTTACTCTTTAATATGGAGAAATTAGTTTCCACTGGCATCACACTTTGTACATTCTGCCATTGGCATTTAAAAAAAATGTTGATAGTATAAGTAACCAAGATAAGTCCAAATATCAAAGCCGTTCACAAAAAACAGTCACGTCCAAGTCCAAGTCATGCCTAAGTCAACTTGTGGCGGCTTTGTTAAGAGCTTTACGGAGTTTTGAAAACAACAAGAAAAGATATGTCTCAGTTATCACCACACTTTTATTTATTTATTTGCAGTTGGCGTATTGAACGAAAGTGGAAATTA
Source organism: Erannis defoliaria (assembly GCA_905404285.2). Lineage (NCBI taxonomy): Eukaryota > Metazoa > Arthropoda > Insecta > Lepidoptera > Geometridae > Erannis > Erannis defoliaria. The sequence goes on from FR990078.1 coordinate 11,549,977, forward strand.
TTTTGGGGTTTCGTTCTCAAAGAGAATCCAACTGTACCCTATTATTAAGCCGCCTACTGTGTCTGTTTGTCTGTCCATCTGTCTTTCCGATCTTTACTGACCTATAATATCTTGAATCGTAAAAGAAAGCCGGTACAAAACTGAAAAAAAATCACAAAATATTCGTTACTATCGCGGATTACCTAGTATATGTGGTGGTACGGAACCCTCGTTGTCCGAGTCGCAAGATGACTCGTACCTTGACTGCTTTATTATTCAATGAGGTGACGAGCCGAGCGATACGTTTACTTGGTGGTGTACGCCTGTCTATAATAGCAGCAGCGTACTTGCGAACGAAATTCTGCGCCGCGCCGCACTGCACTGTGCTCGTCACCGTAAGAATAAGATGTCATAGTTCTCCATGCCCAGTACGCCAAATCTCGCAAAATCTGAGAAACAATAGAAGTATTGGAGACATCAACATTTCGTTTTGTTTACTCCTCTCCTAATTTTAACAGGTCGAAAAGAAACAAGCCATAATTTAAAAAAACAAGACAACTATGCCAAAAAATACTTGACACTGGCAAATGCACAAAGTGCGAAGCCAAAATCTTCCTAGGAGGAAAGAAGACAGAAAAAGTATTACCTATAGCCAGTGTCATTCACTTAGAAAATGACATTAAGGAATGTAAGGATTCTAACGTCACTCCCGGAGTTTTGGCGGGAACACGGAAAAATCATGGCGTTGCATTCGATTATTTTCTTAAACTTGTGTTTTTTCGCGAATTAATGATTTAAAATGGTGGTGTTTTATTCATTGAGTGTTGAATTACATGCACGAGTGTGGGCAAGTGATACAATGTGGTGAAACGTGTCTTTTCGTGTTGTTTTCAAAACTCCGTAGAAGCTCATAGTAAAGTCGCCACAACTTTACTAGGGCATGACTTGGACTCGACTATGACTAATTTCGTGTGACTGACTGTGATTCAAGACATATTAGACTTGATTTGAATTAAAAAACTTGCAAATTCAGAAACTTGACTCTGGCAGAATGCACAACGTGCGATGCCAATAATTAAGAAAAAAAAAGAAAAAAACGTCACTCCCTACATCCACGATCCACGACACAACATGCATGAACCCTGAAAACGATACACTTCTTTTTTGGGAAATCGCACAGAATATTATAGAAAAAATACAATTCGAATAGTGACTATGTAGTTACGTAGTTATTATAGTATTAGGTACTACGTGTCAATATATTTGCCTGCGTAAGTGACTAGAAGAACTAAAAAACTTGTATACTAATACTCGGATTCTTAATTAAATGGACTAAACTGACATTTCGAGTGTTGCTAGTTTTTGGCATAATTTAAATAGTGCTGGGATAAAAATATTAAGTTTATTCACATATGTTAAGAAACTTAATATTTTTATTAACTTATGAAGTTATGTTAACAAACTTAATGTTTTCACACCAATTAACTATTTAGATATATTTATATTAGTCTTTGTAAAAGGTGTAATTCCTGATAATGTACGATATCAATCTTTCCAAGGGTATAAATAATGTTACATTTCTGCGTAGCAATTTACAAAACAATTTTTTAACGCAATATGTTTTCCCTTTTCTACCTGCACTTACACTGGCAGCACTTTAACGGCCTTACTTAAAAAAACTTTTCAACCGTTAGTCACTGCTTAAGATGCTCTGCCATCTTCTCTCTGACGTGAAGTTGCACGTGCTAGAAAAATACAGAGAAGTTTAAGCAGTGACTAAGAGAATCGAGATTATTTTAGGTAAGGCTGTAAATGTTTAACGGCATTTAATAATTATTGAATAATTTTTTTGCACGATATGAACTTAACAATATCCATCACTACGTTTTTTGAGCAGGCAGTATTATTTTGAAAAGTGACATTTCAATCTGTCAGTTTAGTCCGTTTGATTATGAATACGAGTATAGGTACTGGAATAAACGCTACACGGCCTTACACCGAGATAGTGGTCCCCTTATTGCGCCGACCCTAAATTGTGGTTTGAATGCAATGCCTTTGACGTTAAATTATTGTCGCCATGCAACGTTACACCGTACTGGAACACGTGTGCAATGGTCTTATAGCCTGTTTGCTTGCTTAAGTTGGATTTCCACTATATCTGCTGTAACTGAGACTATTAGACGGCTTGTGGTAGTGTTTTGTGTGGCCGAAGATCTGAATGAGGCAGAATTGCAGAAGGTTTTATCCTACTAATATTATAAATGCGAAAATTTGTGTGTGTGAATGTTTTGTTACCACGTACCTCCGTAACTACTAATCCTAAGTTTATGAAATTTTAAATGTGGATAGTTTAGTTTCTGAAATAAGACATAGCGTAGCCTAATTTTCGAAAATCCTCCCCTAAGGAGGTTAAACAGGGTGGTAAATTTTCTATGGATGTTTTTTATTCCTAACTAAACTAAAATTTTAACATGTGCATTGTGCACAAATAACGAAGTTATAAACATTTTAGTTTCATGTTAGACACTATACTAAGTTTATGACGTCAAAGTTCACGAATCCAAACAAATTATATACTATACAAGTGTTTTGCTAGAAAAGGACAGATTATGGCTCTCTCTCAAATACTTTGAACGCTTATATTTCAGAACTTTACCAGCCGATTTCAATAATTGTTTGACGTAAGTATCAGATTCAGTTAAACCCTCTATTTATCCTATTATTTTTAATAATTGAAACACATGCATATTCCCTATTCTAATAGACAGAGATTGATTTATATAAATGAAAAAATCTTAGTATTATCTCTGTAATGTGTACGAATTTACTTTGTGGCAAATTCACAAAGACCCCACTAATTAAAGGCAATTAGTTTTTGCACTTCCAACTCATTTCAAAGATAAATGTCTACTCATAATCGATACTCCAAACTCGTTCCGCAAACGAATTAAACAATCGATTTTAATTGTTCACTTAATTACGTAATTAATGTCGGAGCGAACACAACCGATGTTTATGCGATGGTACTCGCCGCAGAATGCAGTGCACATTAAACAGGCTGTATAGCTATATATAGCACCAAAGCTTGCAATGTATGCTTAGATACATAAATCTGGCACCTATGTTATTAATGAGATAATTACCAATTAAAGTCCAACTGGGCTTAATTTGACATTTAAACCAACAATCTAATAATAGTTTATACTGAATGTAGATTATAATTGGCGATACAACGTGGTATTGCCTCGGTTTGCTTTGCCATGCTAGTCAGATTTTGATTTCGCAGCTAGTAGTTGCTGGTTTTTTCATAGGCCCCGAATAGCAATGTAGTGCCATGGTAGAGGCTCAGCCTAGGGCTTACCAGAGCTGACCACGTAATATCTTCTTTTAAACATATTTTTATTTAATAGACTGGTAATAAATCAAGAATACACCACAACGCGTCGAAAAAAATCGAAAAATACCTCATAATTATATTGCTGGTCAAAATGTTAAATACCACGTTCATAGAAATAAATTCATATTTAATGTATTAATACTCAATTACTTTAAGTATTTTGATCTCACATCAACAGCCGGAAGACGTCCACTGCTGGACGAAGGCCTCTACCTTAAAGGGAGGTGTTGCCATAATCCCCACGCTTGGCAGGCGGCTTGGGGATCGCAGAATGGTTACCACCGTTAACTGAGAGGTCGCTGCTGCCCGTCCTCCGGTGGTTCTGGATGCAGTTTTAGGACATACCCAGGTCCCAGGTATTTTGATCTAAATATTGGAAAATTAAATTTTCATAATCCACGTATAATTTTGCACTAACGAACATCTGACATAAAATTAACCTGTCAAAACAAAATGGATCAAATCGCCAACCAATAATTATACATCGATCTTAAAACGAAAGGCGTTACGTAATTAAGTCAAAACTAATTACATAAACGTTCACAGCAACGTTAATTAACTTTATTACCATTCGGACACATTTCATTTCGCTGAGACGTCGTAAATACAAAAATGGCGAACGCGTACAAACTAAATAAAATTAATTGTTGCCTGCTTTCAAAGGCGAGGCCTTAAACGCAACAAATTAAGGCAGACGTTTCAATTAAATTCTTGTGCAATGTTGTCCTTGCTCCTTGACATGCTTTCATCATTTAGCTAGATATTAAAACATTAAAAAGGGCAAGAAACATATATCCATAGTAATAGGTTACTGTGGTTACCTACATCAAAAATATTATTACTGGTAACTTAGTGGTACTCACAGTGTCAGAAATACAGATTCTCTTAGTATGAGCATGAGATAATGATATTATATATATATGTATAAGGAGGGAGATATGACATATCGCGCCCTAAAATAACCCCGTGAAAACGGCCCTAAGGACTGTCTCGCCTGTCTGCGATCACTAAGCGAGACACGCGCTATCCCTTTTGCTCTCATAAAGTGCTATCTTCTTTCGCACTCCGGCGCAACTCGTAAACATGACGGCACGGGGGTTTTTTCAAACGTAGTTTTATTACGCGATGACGCATCTTTCGTAATCTTTGGCATGAGATGATATTTTATGTTAGAACGTTCTTTATATCATTAATTTTTGTAGTGATAGGATTCTACTTTAGTCCGCCTGGAGAAGTACCACACCTTTTCCAGTTTACTCTAGCAGTAGTGTGCAAGCATTATTGTGTTCCGGTGTGAAGGGTAATTTTACCAGAGAAATTATGTATGTAGTATGAAGAGATTTAGCATCTAATATCTCAGGGTGACTAGCGCAGTGCAGTGCAGCGCAAGATTCTGTTCGCAAGTTCACAATTCTGGCTATACTGTTAGTGGCAGGCGTGACGCTTACCATCAGGCGAACGTCTTGCACGTCTCGTCACTTAATTGTACAAAAAAAAACACGATAAGCCTGTTGTATTGTAGCCTACTTTAAGGTCATGCTTGTAAGCCTGTCACAAAACATTATATGGATCCTGTTAAGGCTTGGGTCTTCTTGTCTGCTCTCTCTTGCTCAGTTACTTATTTATTTTCAGCCATAACTGTCCATCTATAAAGCAAAGGCCTCCCTTCCCTCTTTCCATTCTTCACGGTCGGGAGCTTTGCTAGTCCAGTCTCGCTGCAGTGGGAGTGAAGCTCGACTTTTTAGGCCTGCCGAGAGACCTTTTGGTATTATTATAGGAGTCCACAGCGTTGTGGTCTTGGCCCACAGGTCATCGAACATGCGGGCGGTGTGTCCAGCCCTTCATTCAGTTCTTATGTATTTTTATGTTTTCTTTAACTTAACCAGAAAATGTGCCGGTAGCACACCATTAGAGAACATCAAATTAAACACTTGATCTAAATACTTCTCGTAACATTCGCAGTGAGTATTGCTGGCATTACAGCATTGCTGGCGGTTGCTGTTTACTGATTTGCTCGGCTCGCTGTACTCGAAAGCTCTCATCGTAACGTTTTACAAAGTACTATTACGTTTTATATGATGAGATGATGTTTAAGATGTTGCAAAATCTCAGTTTTCAGTTCATCCTCGACGTCAATTATATCCCCAATTGTTCCCTGCTGAATCATCTTAGCCACAATCAGAATAACTTTTTTACATAATTAGTTAGATTATTGTTAAAATTGTAACACGTTTCACTAAGGTTCCTCTGTATAACCGGCAATGGGTTACAGTATATATTTTTTACAATAGCAATGTGAGTACTCGTAAGTAGGTATAACAGTATTATATTATCTTTGGTATAACAAAAAGTATAATCAAGACCAGCGACGGTGATAATGGAATGGACGGGCCTAGCGCTTGCAAATCGGTCAAAAATAACAAGTCAACACAATCAAGCATAACTAGCTAAAAGTATGGATATTACATTTGCCGGAAAATAGAGATAGCGATTCTAATTACTGCATGACAGAAAGAGAACACATATACATGTATTAGAAGTTTGTATTATCGTATCGTACGGCTCGCATGTTGCAAAGACAGAATATGAGTGAAGCGAGTGGAGAGCCGGCGCTCAACATATACTCTTCAAAATCCGTGCGCTTATTTCCCGTCCATTCATCTTATCATTGTCGCTGATCAAGACCATCACAACTTCTAGAAGGTGATGGTTGAATAAAACAAAATAACTCGATTGGTAAAAAGAAGAACAATTCTTTACATCGAAATTCACCTCTAAGGCAGCGTAAGTATTTTAGTAAATACACACCTACCAAAAAATAATTAAGTCAAGATGTACATGCCGAGCCATAAGAAAACGGATCGCGTCTCGTAAATAAATACCAACCGTCACAATAGTAACACAGAAAACGGTGTTCGGATACGTTTCAGTAATTAAGATCGAAGTTGCCTTCCTCCAATAAAGGTCTGGAGCGTAAAACGTTTTAGGTCCTTTGGTCTCAGCGTCGTAACTCTTGCAATTAAGTCGAATTAAAAATAAAGTCGAAAGAAACCCTAACAATGAAGGTTACAGTCGCCAGAGCTTTCTGCCGCTTTTAGAGGACAAAGTGTAGTGTGACTATATTTTGTAAATATTATTGTACTCATATATTTTTTGCGAATAATGATATAAACTAACGACAATTTATTTTTTTATTCAATTTTATTTAACATTATAGGTTATTTTTGTATTTAAAAAAAAAACTAAACTTAACTGTCGTGGTAGCGTTGTATTATGTGTTTCGGTTTCAATTGCACACGCTTTGTTATTCAGTAAGTTATTGTCAAGCTGACTAAATAAATGAATCAAGCCACGGTAATTATTCAAGGAAACTAATTAAAGTAAAACACTATAATCTAATTACAGCTAGCTCTAAAGTTTAGCATGTGAAAGTTTTTGTTTAGGAGCTTTTTTTTTAACCTCAAAACCACTTGTGTTAGAATAGATGGCGTCTATAGATAACTGTACATAATTATATGCATCTGTTTATAAATTATTTAAATCTAATTTATTTTGGTAAACTGACAATAAATTATTAATGAGAAAAAATGTGAGTACAGTATGTATGTATGTGTATGTGTATGTCATGTGTGTGTGTGTGTGTGTAGTTTTAGTACAATCGTACTAAAACTGTCCATTCATTACGTTATTGATCGCTTTTTTACTGCTCTTGCAAAATTCACGACATAACTTTGTAAAGCATCAAGCAAAATAAATCCCATAGAACTATATGCGTTTAATCTAGAACAATCAATACCTCTTAAAAAGGTTACGTTGACAGCTGATATGAACTTGTAAAGACATAATGTTAGATCAAATGAATTTATTTCTATGGGATATAATTTGCGAGACGCTTAACAATGTTATGTCGTCAACTTTTCATGAGCTGTCAAATAGCAATCAACACAATGGACAGAGTATAGTAATATCTCAATGATTGTCACCCTGGCAAAGCTGTTGATTAAACGCCATCTCGCGGGCTTCCCATCAATAACAACAGTTTAATTAAACACTTTTATTTGCTCCCGAATGGGTCCCGACTTGTACCGAGCTTTAATTTCCTTTTTTATTTTTCATATTTCAGTTTTTTTTAAGTACTTTTGACGGTGAACGTTGCAAAGTAATGAACGCTGGGCAAAGAAAGTTCTGTGGCTTTTGTATCTCTGATATCTGAAAGTAAGGAAAATAACATACAATTTTATAAACATTATAAACATCACAAAATCTTAACATGCACAAACGTAATGAATGATTGATTGATGATTTTGTTCCCATTGCTCTTATTATCTTATGTCTATCAGAATGAGAGTGACCGGTAAAATATATATCGTAGGTTCTAGAATAGCTCCCAGCAAATATTTTGTTTGACATGTAATATATGAGAGCCATATTTAAATCGGAGGTGAGACCTCCAAATTAACAATTAACAAAATGTACACCCAGAGCAAAGAAATGCAAACGTACCACCCATTATTTCTAAAAATAGGTACATACATTTGTTACTAATTAACAACAAAAATTTACGATTAAGTACGCCTGAATTCATTATAACAGGAACAATAAAACTCAAAGTTAATTAGCCAGGTCCTAATCATGGAGGAATATCGTTCTGAATTATCATAAAAAAAACATTTCAAACATTTTGATAAGGTTAATACTATGTGGTGCATAGATACCAGAGAATGTTATGTGGTTTCACACTTCATTATTTGTAATAATAAAGTTGGTAAAATGCAATAATGAGATGCCAGCCCCACAATGACGTGACTGCGACACTATTTAGCCGCTATCTACACTATTGGCCATGCTCCTTACTAAGTTAAAACAATTTCTATATTGGTTACAAGTAGTGGCGGATTTACACATTTGCCGCCACTAGGCTATTCAAATTTTGCCGCACCTCGTGACTTAAAAAAAATGTATTTAAAAAAAATATACAATTCGGTACCCTGTCAACTATCACAATCAAAATATATACATTTTTTTGGTGAAAAATTAAAAAGAATGAATGAAATGAAATGAAATTGTGCACTAATTGTAAATCCTAATTACAAACCCTTTTCTCGTAATTAGTATTATTGTGAACCAGGGTATCGATGTGTCAGTTTCTACCCAAGTGTATTTTTGCAACCCAACTATTTAGTTAAGAGTGCACAAGAAACAATTAGATAATGTTTAACAAAAAAAAAATGCTCCAAATTCGCCACCCCTAAAATCTGCCGCCCTAAGCTGCAGCCTACTCAGCCTGCTGGTAAATCCGCCCTGGTTACAAGATGAACTATGTGCGAAATCTACCACTGATTCTGAGGACCACACTTTAACCTATTATCATACACGGGTGTGGTTAAACTCGCACACACACACTCATTTTAAAATCATTAATGATAAGCAACCTTGAAGAGAACGTTGTATTAACCAATGACGAGTCTAATGCCTAGCGTTGAATTTCATGGCTGGTTATGAATTGATGATGACAATAAAATTATGAATACCAAAAATACAGAGTTAAGGTAAGAGACCCAGTAGTCGACAGTTTCTGAACCTAGCTGTCTTTACAGCTTCGTTACGCCTCTGTTTGTTAACTTAGGAAAATGAAATTTCGTGACGTGGTTGCTGATTTATCATTCTTTTCATTTAATTTATTTTTAGAGTGATAGAAAAACAATAAAGTATTAAAATAATTGAAAAACCGTACAAGAGGCGATTTGTACCAGTACTCGACAGATTTGTACCAGTACTCGACAGATTTGTCCCAGTACTCGACAATTATTAACACCGATTTGAACTTTAGTACTTCAGCTTTAAGGTTCACATTAATTACATTTTCATATTGTTTTTTTGCAATGTGACCCAATAAACTGAAAATACAGAGAATAAATAGAACGAAAATAACCAAAGTAAAAGCTAAATGTCAGTGACAAAAGTAAAATTATAATTGCAAAATCCAGTACTATCAGAATCAATGTCCTACTTACTGACTGACTGACTGACAACGCACAGCGTAAGGTACTGGTCAAACAGAATTAAACTATTAAGGGTGTATTTGCTTGCATGCGTAGATATGTATTAAGAAAGCCCGGAGACGTCCACTACTGAACGATGGCCTCCCACTTAGACCGCTACACTATACGACGACGTGCCATTTGGTTCCATCGGTTGCCCGCGAATTTCACAATATCGTCGGTCCACCTAGCGGGAGGCCTGCCTACGCTGCGTCTTCCGGTTCGTGGTCATCACTCAAGAAGCTTTCATCCCCATCGGTTATCAGTTATTTGAGCAATTGGCCTGCACATTGCCACTCCGACTTGCAAACTCTGAGAGCTATGTCGGTGACTTTGGTTCTTTGGTGAATATCCAAACCCTCGTCGTTTGGTCCCTCGTCCCAGATTTTATCGCGCAAAGTAACTCTCTTTCCATTGCACGTTGTGTGACTCTGAGTTTCTGCAAAAGGCCAACAGCCATGACTGGCAATACACTGGTTGAAGATTCTTGTCTTCAGGCACTGTGGGATTTTGGACGAGAAGATATTACGCAATTTCCCGAACGCTGCGCCCATCCGAGTTAGATTCGGGCGACGTCTTTGTCGCAGTTGGACCTACCTATCTGAACCATCTGTCCGAGGTAGATAGATAGATAAACCATCAGCACGGGAACAATGTGGACATTGGACATGATTTTCGTCTTGTCCGTGTTCATTTTGAGACCCTCCTATTGGGAAACGTTACTGAGGTCGCTGAGCATTGTATTGAGGTCCTCCAGCAACTCTGCCATGATGACCCTTATCATCGACAAATCGAAGGTGAGTGATGTCTATTAATGTTAGTGCCAAATCCGTTTCAGTCCAACAGCTTGAAAACGTCCAACAACGCGTTCGTGAACAGTTTCGGTGAAATAACGTCTCCTCATCTCTCCCCTTTCTGCAATTGGATTGGTTTTGTGGTCTTGTCCTGCAATCGGATTGACATGGTAGCTTTTTTATACATGATAGCAGTTTTATACACTTCAACATTTCGATATACCTATAGTCAATATGACATCGCTGAAGGGACTGCAATACTGCCCAGATCTTGATTCGGGTCTCGACCCACTAACACCCTAGATATGTTAAATACCCTGGACTGGAAAGGAAAAGGCATAATTGTCAACGGCGCGCACTTCTCTCACCTACGGTTCGCCGATGATATCGTGGTCCTGGTCATGGCAGAATCGCTGCAAGACTTGCAAGAAATGCTGACTTAGCTGAGCCGATGACTTTTATGTTATTAAAAAAACGGTGACACACTCTTGTGTTCCGCAACATTTGAGACATAACACGTTTTTTAACCACGCTAGCAACCTGCACCAACCTGTTTGCGGTTGGAGATAAGAAAAATTCATTTTCATCACAGTTGAAAAAATTTCGTGAATCTACAGAGGGATCATGCGGTGTATAGTACTCCTAGATTTCTCTGAACCACGTGCGGATATCTTATTCTCTGACTAGGGCACTTGTCTGTGACAAGTTTTGGGAAACCCTCTGCCCAAGTTTTGCGTGCCGTTTAACAAATACTTCCAACCATTGGTAATCAGGGTTGTCAGTTTGTTTGTTTCCTATTTTGTTTTTGTAATATGCTGACACTGTCCTGTGACTGATCTTTGATGACAGGAAACCCACTGGTTGCCTCTTTTTCTGTCTAAACAGTGAGTGAGCCCTTTGTTCAGGCTATTGAGCCGTGGCACATCATATCCTTTTGCAGCTGAGGAAGCTGAAGTTCCTCTTGATACTGTCTCAATAGCTTTTGCTATTTCTTTCATCCATTTTTTTCAGCCATGATCTCCTCTAAGGATATAAATGATGTAGACAGAAAACTATTTATTCTATATAAAAATATAATTGGAGTATATTCAAATCATCAATCGAGATCATTGAGAGCACGAAACTAGTCCAATCGCAGAAAGGCGTGAGACATGGAGACGTTATTTCTTCGAAACTGTGCACAAACGCATTGGAAGACGTTTTCAAGCTCTTGGACTGGAACGGATTCGGCATCAACATTAATTGCGAATACATCACTCACCTTCGCTTTGCTGATGATATAGTCATTACAGCAGAGTCGCTGAAAGACCTTAATACTAAGATCAGCTATCTCAGTAAATTTTCTCAACAGGTGGGTCTTAAAAGGAACACGGATAAGTAAAAGTCATCTCCAATGTCCATGTTGTGCCCGTACCATTAGTCGTTGGGAACAATTCTCTCAAAGTTGTTGTTAGGTAGGTCCAACTTTAATCCGAGGTCGTCCGAAGAATCCAACTGGGATGGGCAGGGTTCGGGAGATTGCGTAATATCTTCTCGTCCAAAATCCCGCTATGCCTGAAGACAAGGGTGTATGTGTTGCCAGTGATTACATATGGAACTGAAACGTGATCTTTAACTGCGGGCCTTTTGGAAAAACACAGAGTCACACAACGGGCAATGAAGAGAGCTATGCTCCGAGTAGCATTGCGCAATAAAATTCGGAACGAGGATACTCGCCAAAGAACCAAAGTCAGCAACATAGCTCGCAGGGTTTGCAAGTGGCAATGGACACATCGCTCGAAAAACTAATAACCGATGAGAAAGAAAGGTTCTTGAATAGCGACCACGTACCGGAAGACGCATTTAAGGAAGGTCTCCCACTAGGTGGACCGACGATATTGTAAAATTTACGGGCAACCGGTGGATGCAAATGGCAGGTTGTAGTACAGAGTGGCGGTCTATCTACCTGTTAGACCGCCCCACTGTACTATCGTTCAGCAGTGGACATCTCCGGGCTGACGATAATGATGATAACCTTCAAATCATCAGTGAACCGCAAAGTTCTAGGCAAGCGTGCTCTTTTTCAAACAACATCGTCGCTTGACATCTGCATGTGTGATGGCGGTCAAATGCTAGCCTATTATTAAATTGAAAACAAAAATTGCATGAATAAACACAAGGAGGTATCTTACACAAAAATATAGCGACTAGTGCAATGAGCGATCAATGTCCTTATCGCCAACCACCGATATCTTCCAGACTTTAAAATACATATGGTACCCTCATTATTTTTTATTCACGTGAAAATCAAGGCACGTGAAAGAAAGCTACCGCCTCTGTTACAACCGTAAACCGTATCACGACGCAATAGGGTTTAAAATATACTCTATGTCGACATTACCTGCAATTAGTCAAACATGTCCCAGTACCCGTCAAGTTTAATTTTAATATTGACGAGTATTGGGTCAATTAGGGATATGATGTACCAGTAGATGTCACATGCAAAAAAAGATGCTAGTAATAAAAAGAAAACAATTATATAGGTTTTGATCGTTAGGTAACTAACTTAAGTGTTACACAAAATAATTACATTTACCAAAGCGGCCCACTGAACATTCGAAACTTAGAAACAACTGTGGTGCGCAGTACTACAATTCAGTAACTAAACCTCACAAAAAGCACAAATTTCGGAATCGCTAACTTTGAAAGATCTTTTCTCCAGCGCTATTGTATTTAATGGCTTTATGTTTCTATTCTAATTATTTAGCATATTACCAAAAATGTGTTGGCATAAAAAGTTTTTATTTAGTTCGCGGTAGAAATAAATAGCAGGCCATTTTTTTAAATCTGTCGAGTACTGGGACACTGTCGGAATTAGGGGCTCTTACCTTATTTCACAAAACCTAAATCATTCACCTAAATAAATTATTATTTTTGATGCTAAAAACAGCAATTTCAAGGCTTGTTCCAACAGAATTTAACTCGCGTTTAAATTAAAAGGCAATAAATTGTGTGAAGTGCAGTCTAAAGGTATTGTCGGACACATAATGCGTCAGCAGAGATAACGATTCCACGCTCACTTTATTGTTATTGACAGCAAGATAGATAAAATGAAATTTAACCAAGTGCTACCACAACTAATACAGCGTGGGTTCTGTAGCTAATACCAACAAAATAAAATTATCCCTACCTTTGTCTCGGCTAATGCCATGATTCACTTGGGTCATTTTCAAATTGTATTAAAAAGTATGACAATATCTCTAACAATCTTCGAGCACAAACCATAGGCCGTGGCAATCTAATGCGTACACCTCTGCCAGAAAGTATGTTGTCACTGATCATAATTAATTATATACCCTTGTTGTAAGTTTGTTTTAGTTGTTTTATTATTGTGGAAGTTTACATATTGCGTGCATTGCGTGTTAATCTTGTCCCCCGCAAAAAGTGGCAAAAATGATGTGCGCGGATTATCGCCATTGTCGTCTTCAATGGTATTTTCCCGAAGCGATCAATTGTTCGTCTATTTATCTACTATTTAAACATCATTAAAATGTCCCTCGATATCCTGACATCACAAAATCTGTCAATTCAGTAAACTTCAATGCGTGAAAAGTGCAATGAAATTGAAATAATATATATTTTAAGCTAAGATCCTATTAAAAAGCAATAAAACATCTAATAATGAGAGATGAGATGAGATGAGCTGAGAGGACACGCTAAAATCTAGATTAACTACATTTAAAAAAAACGAAAGACAATCCTAGTTCATTTTTAGAGTTGCATATTTTTATTATGTTTTAAATTTTACTACCAAAGTTTATGAACGTTTCTTGTTCACTTTTTAGTGAACGGAACCCAAAAATTGAACACCCTCCTTTACACTGTCTTCAGGGTATAAAATTGATAAGAACAATATAAAAGTCGTTTTATCCGAGGAGGACGCCGTCCCCAGTGTTATTTCAGTAAAAGTAAAATAACCATTTGGGCTTGTTATAGAACCTTTATAGAACCTTAAAATTTTACGCCATATTTTACTCAAGGCTTTATTTTGTTTTATTGTATACTATTTAGAGACGTGGCTGTATTAAAATCGTTAAAATAAAGTTAGTTTGTGGTGCCATAGTACAAAATTGTGTTAATAAACTTACTAAACTTTAAGTCCTAATGGCCTAAACATAAAACGATTTTGTAATAGCGAGTAAAGTTCTAAGTGAAATACAAATTACAATACCTACTAAATAATTGAGATGGTAGTAAAGGTTTTAGTATCATAACAGTTTTTTTGAATTTTTATTTTTCTTTAAGGAATATTTTTTTTAGTTATTTTAATATGCAATTCATATTTACCTACTTACCGTGACTTTACTGAATCCGCTTCAACGGTAGATGAGCGATGTTTGGTAAACAAGTGAGAGCAGAATCCTCGGGTTCCTCCTCGTGGTCAAACTAGATAGTGTAATCCTCCAAGGGTAAACAGCATTAGACTACATTATTTTTGTATTTTTTTATTTAGTCAATTTATTCTTTTCCTATATTTTTACCTAAATCTGTCCACTTTCACCGCATCCTCGGAAGCCAGATTTAGGTCTTTTTGTGTACAATTTTTGGTACACAACGGGCAAGCCAAAAGGTCTGCCACTGATTGGATAGCAGCACCACAGTCACACTACTCCTGAGAAGCCCCATCTGAACTGGTTTTCTCTACAACGGCCAACACTAGCACGGAGCCGATTAAGGGACTTCCAGACTGGCCATTGAAACTCATGTCATGGAGGGAGGCTCTCGGGTGGAGGTATGTAGTCTGTCAGGACAAGCGCCTAGCTTGCCATAATTCGCACCTTCTCTCGGTTGGATTTGATTGCAACGATGTAGTGCAGAGAAGGAAACTATGGCAAGTTTCAGGTTTCAGGTATAGTCGATGTCAGCAGTCGGTTTCCTATTACAATACGGATGTTATAAAAAAATTAAAAAATACTTGTTTTTGTTTCTTTACCAATACCGTACAGGTACAGGTACAGGTATAGGTAGTAATTGCGTTTATCATATTTATTATGCAAACGATGTTAGAAAATGAAGCACGGAGATCTAAAATATTTCTAATATGAAAATTAGTGTACTGCGTTGGTACAAAATTCTCGGTGCGTGACTCCGACTCACCAATGGCCGATTATTATGTTTAATAATTTATCGATGCGGTGTTTTTGATAAATAGCTTCGCTGACATTTCCTTATGATAGTCACAATACACCCAGGGTAATTGAGTTCAAGACCGTGACCTTTCAGGACATGCCTCGAGCTACGTCTTAAGCGTCTATTTTAGACTATTTTGCAGAACTTTATCGCTTAAAAGATGGGCTGGTTCAAGCTTAAGGTAGTCAGTCACCTTGTAGAAAGTTAGGATCTTTACGCCAAACTACATGCTTGAAAAGTACGACCAAGCAAACACGAGTCCTGTGAGTTGGTGTTTCTCACGAACCTAATCATTTTATGAATGTTTTGAGTTATACACGAGATAGGGACAGAGTGCGAGGAGACATGTTTTATGTTTCTAGTTTTGTTGCAAACATATGGATACGACGTTGGTTTTTAGATTAAACTCTCTGGAACAAGATTACCCGTCTTAGAAAAACTAGATAAGGTGCATTACAAAAGAGTAATTTTTTTTTTTTTTTTTTTTTTTTTTTTGAATGACTATGCTGTTGGCCTCAGATGGCCTCTACAGCGTCACCGGACTTTAGGCAAGCGCAAACGGCGCTCGGCCTAGGTTTAGGTTAAAGGCGACTAGCTCAAGGGCACCTCAGACGGTACGAACCTCGGCTTGGCCGTCGCCGGGAGTGGGGTCAGACTTGCCCTGGCACCCCAGAAGGGGTATGCCCTGGGGCCCTAGTAGATTGATCTGGTTGACTACTTGGAGAGAATCTAACAGATCTTCTGACAGATCTGGGGAGTCCTCGACCTCGCCGGCGAGGTCGGTGCGTGTTTGTGTGCCTTTGGTAACCGGCGCCTATACCAAAGACGGAATACTTCTTGTTGCTAGGAGTGGTCGGATCAGGCGAGCCCAGCGCCGCCGAGGTGATGACGGCTATGGGGTCGTCCGGGTCGCCCAAGACGTGTCTGGGGCGTCTACGGAAGGGGGGTGGGTCTGTCGTGTCTGTCGTATAGTTCGAGGCTTGGACTATGAGTGGATTGGGATGGTGGGGGGTCGCATCGAAATAGCGGCGCGAAGCGTACTTAATGTACTGACGGATGGAGGGGAGTTCGAGATCGCAGTGCAGGTCGGAGTTTCGCATGAACCAGCTAGCACCGACTGCTCTGCGGATGAATCTATTTTGTATGACTTGGAGTTTCTCTAGATCTATGCTGGAGGCATGAGCGATCGCCACGGAGGCGTACGTCATGACGGGGCGAATACAAGTTTTGTAAATTGTAACCTTATTTCTAAGGGACAATTTACTACGCTCGTTGAGAAGGGGAGTGAGCCGGCCTAAGAAGAAGGCTGCTCGGTTGCGAACTAACTGGATATGCTTAGAGAACGTGAGTCGACGATCAAGGGTCACACCGAGATACTTGGTCTCGGTAGCCCATGGGATGGGCTGGCCGTTGAGCGTGATATGCTTAGAAGGAGGTCTTTTGAACGGATGAAAGTACACGGCTGCACTTTTATCGGGGTTAACGGTGATAGCCCACTTCTTGAACCAGTCTCCGAGGAGATTGAGGGCTCGTTGAAGGTGGGCTAGCTGAATGACCTTGTTCCACCCTCTGGTGTAGAGGGCGGTGTCATCTGCAAAGAGAGCAAGCTCCACTTTGGGGGTGCGGGGGATGTCACAGGTGAAAAGCGAGAAGAGAATCGGGGCCACAGCGGAGCCCTGAGGGACTCCGGAGCCGATGTCGTGGGGGGAGGAGCGTTGTCCCTCGACGCGGTATCGAAAGCTTCGAGCCCTGAGAAAGTCTTGTATTATGAGTACAAGACGGTCTGGCAGCCCGAGCTGATACAGCTTGTATATCAGCCCGTTGTGCCAGACTGTATCGAAAGCTTTCGCGACGTCGAGGAACACCGCTACAGTCCCTTGGGGGAACGGCTTGTGGGTGTAACCATGGCCGGGTTTCTTGTTGAAACCTTCTAGGACGTACTCCGTGATGCGGTGTACTTGTTGGACGCAAGAGTGTCTGGCTCTAAAGCCGAACTGTTCATCAGGGAGGAGGTTGTTGTCTTTGACACAGGACCAGATGCGCTTCAGAAGGACGCGCTCGTAGACCTTGCCCAGGGTACTGAGGAGACTAATGGGACGGTAGCTAGAGGGCTCGGAAGCCTTCTTGCCGGGTTTGTGGATGCCGATGACGTCGGCGTATTTCCACGCGTCGGGGAAAATGCAATTGGCGATGGCCGCATTGAAGATGCTAACTAGAAGGTGAACTAGCGTAATGGAGAAGTGCTTGAGCACTTTGTTACTGATGCCGTCCGCACCTGGAGCTTTCCTGGTGTGGAGGCCTTTAATAATCGACTCAACCTCGGAAGCTGTGACAGGCTCGAGTTCATCAAAGGGGGGAAGTGAGGATCTGTATTCGACTTCACTGTTCACCTTGTTGCATTGCAAAAACCTTATCATGTTTTTTGTTGCAAACCTTTGTTTTGTGTTCTTCGACGCTCAGACGTATCCTGTGGGTTTTCTCCCATCAGTCGAAGGGGTTCTTCAGGTAAAGAAGTAAGAGAATCTAGAAACATTTTTGTTGTCATTTGCTTCGTATCTTCAGGGGTCCTTCCTCACTGAAGAACGCCGGTGGAACATAATAACTTGTTAAATATGATGTGGCTTATCATTTTGTGTGGGATATCACAATATTTTACACATCTTTTTATAAAACTTTCGTTTTAGAAACCCTTATGATTTTGTTTACATATCGCTTGACAGTATGACGTTTGAGATGTTGACCATAGAGTAAGTAACGTAATAACGTTGACATTGACATTTCGTAGATTCCTGTAATTTTTTCATTGAGAACAGAATTCATTAGGTCTTTCCACACGTTGCCAACGCGGACAGCGTGTAAACAGCCCTTTATTGATTTATCGATTCAGAAAGAAAAGGTTTGTTTGTTTTTACGCCGGCAAGTCCTGGCAACATCCTTTTTAACTTTGGTTTTTGATGGAGTAAGCGGGCGAATAATCCGCTCCTGTGAATTAAATACCACACCGCAGAATATACTTGGGATGGTTGCAGTGCAGATGATGATCGCATGGCGGCCAACAATTCCATGAGGTCCAAAGCGGTGGATTGATTCCGCCGCTCTTTTGTTTTGGTTTAGTGTTTGTGCTTGTAAAGCGTCCATGTCTGCGAAATGACTCGTAGCCTACCATTTTGATTTCGACGTGAATACGTCGCAATAACATTTAGAAGCAGAAATATGTCTTGGTGAAGCTCAATTAATCAATATTAATGCCACGCGCATTTGGTATGTCAATTTTCTCTTAATTTTCTCACATCAGTCAAGTGTCTACAACGAAGAAAGAACCTAGAATGTTTTTGGACTATAACTAGAAATTATGTGATCAAGAATTGTAAATTTAACTTCAACGAGCAGAACTGGCCCTTCTGTCTCAATCCTTTGGTGTAACTTTAAAACTTAGAACTGCAATATTAAAGGTTTAACTTATCTATACTTAACCTAGTACCTAAGTACTTGATTTTACATTGTTTAACAAATGTACTAACATAATAGAAATATCTTAAAGAATGTACCTATAACTAACAGAACCGTCATTGATGTACAATGGTAAGAAATTGAAGAACATATTTTACAATACATAAGATTTGGACGCTAATTCCTTGTCTCATTTCCCAGCATTATCGTGCTGGTGGCGCCCTTGTTAGAATTAGTTATCTCGGATAGGTAGGTCTAACCCCATCTCACCCGCCAGAGGCAGGCCCGCAGAGCGCACACAGAACCCACTACCCCTCGAGCTAGCCGTTCACCACACCGGTGACCCGGTAAGGTAGCAACCTTATCGAGGTGAGCAGGGTCGACATGTTCTAAACTGGGGCTGCACTGCGTTTCGAGGCTGTCGGCCAGGCATTCGGCCTTTTCCTCGTCGTCAAACGCGGGGGGGAGGTCAGGTCGGGTGAGAGGGGGCATAGTCGTAACAGAGTCTGATTTCAGGGATCTAGTCAGCCGCCAGAATGCCAGGTGGGATGGCTCGATCCCCGAGAGTAAGTCATCCCACCGTTGATTACGGAGTTCACTCATGCGGTTTTTTACGGCACGTTCGTAATACCGCAGAGTGGCTCTGTTATCCTCGGTGCGAGCTCGATCGAATGCCCTAGTGGCAGCGTGTTTCGCTCTCAGTAGGTTCCTCGCGTCCTCAGGCAGGGCCCAGCGTTGGTCTCCCTCGGCTGGAACCTGCTTTGAAGCCTCACCAACGGTGGTGCGGAGGTGGCTAGTGAGAGCGTCAATGGAGGTAGAGATGTCGTCAGGGGTAACAATGTCGTCAGGGATTCTGTCCAAGTCAGGGGAACTACAAGCTTTCAGGGCATCGCCTAAGTGCTTCCAGTTGACCACGGTCTTAGTCAGAGGAGGTCTGTCAGTCGGATCGGGGCCTAAATGCATGAGGACGGGTCGGTGGTCAGAGTCGAGTTCGTGTAGTACTTCCAATGAGCGTAACTGGAGGGTCACGCCCTTTAGAAGCGCTAAGTCGAGTACGTCAGGTCTGTAGTTCAAGTTCAGGGGAAAATGGGTCGGATTACTGGGAGGAACTATGTCAAAGTTGAGGTCGTCAGAGAGGGAGTTCAGAAGGTTTCCCTTCGTATTGGTTGTGTTGCAGCCCCATAAAATGTGCTTGCTGTTGAAGTCGCCAGCCAGAATGACTGCGCTTCCGAGAGAGAGAAGAGCCTCGAGGTCACTCCTGAGGAGAGTCTTATTACCGGAGAGGTAGCAGGATACTAGGGTAATGGGTTGATGACCGGTCATCGAAAGGCGGCAACAGGAAGCTTCCATTGCTGAGAGAGAAGGGGTGTCGATGGGAATGCAGTGAAGGGACCTTTTGTAATAGATGAGAGTACCGCCTTTTATGGTGGTAGTCCTATCATTACGAACGAGCGAGTAGTTTGCGATCCTGGGATCCCTCTTGCTAGGTTTTAGAAAGGTCTCGTTCACTAGCATAACATCGGCCTGGTGGGTTGAGATGAAGTGCCGAATCAAGGGACGCTGGTCCCTTGATTCGGTGGTGATGCCGTTGGCATTAAACCATGCCAACGAAAGGGAGCGGGGTCTAACACGTTTGGGTGTACTATGCATGTTGGTTCCTAAGGACGTTGGGGGCGAAGCGCTGTAGTGCACCGAAGAGCCTATAATGCTCATCGAGGATGTCGATGAGATTATGGTTCTCCCGGACCTTCTGGGCTACATGTCGAACCTCGTCGAGGTTAACCGACATCGCAATTTCAGCGTGGAGGAGTAGATCCGCTTTCGGGCTGGAGGAGCCAGGGGCGGATCGTTTGGGGGTGGAGGGCTTGGGCGGAAGGGCAGGGCGGGCCTGGGTCTTGGCATGAGCGGGAGATGGCGCAGGGGCGGGTGGAAGCGGTTGAGTCGCCTGAGGAGTGCTGGGCGGATTTGACCATGCATTGGTCAGTGGGACAGGGGCGTCAACGAATTTTGACACCTGGCGGGGTTGGGCAGGTTTTGGCTTAGGGCCAGCTGCTTTTGAGCGAGACGGTAAGGGTTTTTTGGCCTTAGGGGCCTTGGGACAGCCGCGATAATTCGCGGTATGGCCCTGAGTGCCACAGAGGACACAACTGGGGAGAGTAGGGTCGTCCTTCTTACGAAGGCACTCCGCGGTGCTATGATCGCCCGCGCACTTCACGCACCTGAAGGGTGCGTAGCAGTAGCGGGCAGAGTGTCCGTATAGCTGGCAACGATGACACTGTCCTGGAATGGACTTTTTGTGAGGGACTTGGAAGTCGAGGCCGGAGAGATGGAGAATAGATTTGGTAGTCCAAATTTTCTTCCCTTCCTGGGTATTCGTAAGGGTGACCAGCACCATGTCGTAGGGTTCTTTGGTCCTGCCGTTGTACATCCGGCTGACCGAAAGAACAGGGAGGTCTTGGGTGAGGAGGTCGTTATGGATTGCCAGGAAGGGAATCTCCTTGGGGATGCCCTTTACGACAACTCGGATGTCTTTCTCCTCATCGAGAGCGTATCTATGGAAGTGAATATTCGCGTCGCGGAGGTAGGTAGTGGCTTTGCGGTAGTCGTCGGGGGAGGCTAGACGGACCATAATGCCGTCTTTGTTTGGTTTGGCGGAAAACTGGATCTGTAGATCCGAGAGGTTACGCGAGACGAGTTCCCATAGTTCCCGGTTGCGGACAACTATGGTACCGGTCTTAGGATGGGGAGCAGGGTCGACAATCGGAGCGTCCGATTCCGAACGGAGCGGAGAGTCCGATTGGGCGGAGTCGGAGGCAGGTTTAGTCCCTGAAGTGGGGCAAGGGGCCTTGGGGGGAGGAGGGAGGGAAGCAGTGGTAGCGGGACGCTTTTTACCCTTCTTGGAGGCGACGACTGTGAAGCCGTCGTCCTGGGTAGAAGTGTCAATTTCTGGAGAATCGGGGCTGTCCGAAATGGACGGACGGAGTGGACGGGGGGTAGGTGAGCACGAGCGGCGTCCGTGGCGGGAGCGACTTCGCGACCGGGATCGGCTCCTTGCTGGAGCGCGACCCCTAGGCCGAGAGTGGCTCCCGTCACGGGCGGAGGCTTTCGGAGGAGGTGGAGGCTTGGGAACTGAGGGGCCTGGCGCCGAAAAATTCGGCGTCAGTTTGCAGGCAGAAGCTGCCTGCCCTCGTGGAGTCTTGGGACGGGCGAGAGACTTTTGAGCGTATGTCTGGGGAGCGCGAACGAATTCCTCCATTTCGGAGGGGTTGGCCTTCAGGTGGTCCAACAAAGTTTTCGCGACGAAGCTGATGGCTTCGTCGAGATCCTTTTGGGAGACCATCCTAAGGCGGGAGAGTTGCGGGGGTTGGGGGAGGAGGTCCCCAACAGGAGAAGAAAGTGTGTGGTCCCTCTGCCGGGGGTAGACAGGGGGCTGCGTACCTAGTGTATTACCTAGAGGGTGTACCAGCTGCCAGTGTTATTTTATTGTGCAGCTGGTTGTGTGCCTGCGATATCTGGTGTCGACTAGGGGTGACCCCAAGGCCGGTGGTTCCAGACCCAGCCGGATTCTGTTGTTCCCCAGACGGGGGAAAAACAGGCGCTCCGGGGCAACGCCCGATCGGTTTCGTTGTCACCGTTAGAAGTGTCAGCCGATCGACCACCCACGTGGATTTTATGAAAAACACTAAGAGTGGTTCGCTCTGAAAAGAGCGGTTTGGACGAAGGCAGCAGGCCCGGAAGCCCGGCTGCGAAGCGGTGAGAGCCCTGCACTCACAATCACACTCGACTCGTTAGAGTTTACGCTAATAAATTAACGCAAACACCACGTGGCCGAGGTAACGGGTGCTAGGACTCGAAGCTGCGCGGCGGCGGCTTCGGAGGCGGAGGCGTCCGAGCGGCGCGGTTGCGCCGAGCGGAGTGAGTCCGGTGGCGGGGCAGAGCCTCCGGCGGACAGGAGCGGACAGCGAGCAGCGAGTAGCGGGCGGAAACGTCCGTACAGCGCGGCGATGCGGAGCTTAATTGTAGACAAACAAAAGAGTAAATCAAATTTTACCAAATATATACTAGGATTGAAATAATTTATCAAACAACAATATTATAGTTTTATTTTATTTTATTTTACCAATATATTTTTTAAATAATTAGTAAAAACCAGAAAAAAATGTAGATGGGAAAGAAGATAAATTTATAGTGATTATCACCAGTACGATTTGTAGATAATGTCTGAGTATTTCTTTATTTCTATAATATACAACGTGTAACAAAAAGGTTCAACAATACTGAAGGTTATGTATGTACGCATTATTATGAACAACCTTTACTATGGGGTAAGCCCTGAAATCGACAAAAAAAAATCTGCTGTTCCATACGTTTTGTCCAAGGTCAATGAACGTTTTGTCTCGAACAGCTGATTTTTTTAGCGAGTTCAGGTTTGGCCCCATAGTAAAAGTTGTTCATAATGATGAGTACATATATACCCTTCAGTATTGTTGAACCTTACAAAAAGGTACATGTTGTATATTATTTATTTATAACTCTTAGGATAAGGCTGTAAAGTTTAATAACACTATTTACAGATCCATAACCTTTTACCTGGACGCAAAGTCCAGGATCAGTACAAGTGCAGGAGTTTATGGATCAAAGCATTTTACTTATAATTTTACTCTTTCCAATAAATTCCTTGTCTTATCCTCACAATTCTATAAAAATATTGTAACGCTCACGCAAAACTCCGCAACTACTTTAAAATTTTACAGAATACTTTTTTAAAGTGGCTCTTCGAACACTCACAAATATTTACTTTGGAATAGTTTTTAAACCTCTTGCAATTTTAATATTCTCTAGTCGTCTTTCTCTCGAGACTGTAAACGATTTTATAACCATTAGCAGTAGAATTACTTTGTGGGGTAAACAAGTAAACATTTTTGCGTCACGTTTAATTTGTAAGTTGCTGGCTTTTTTATTATGCCGTTTTTTTTTAGTTTGGTCTCCCACGATTTGTAGTGTCTAATATTTGAAATATATTAATAAAAGTCGCGGGTTACCGGTAGATGCAAATGGCAGGTTGTCGAACAGTGTGATGGTCTAACGTCTCCGGGCTGATCATGATGATAATGATTTTGTTTTATCCAATTCTGGCATGATGATTAGGCTTATTATTTGCATCAGCTTTTTACATCTTCCGTAAAGGATAGGTAAGCCTATTCTGAAAGAATGATTCCTAAAGTGCGTTGGTTTTTTCCTAACCTAAAAAGTGTCATTTGGGTTTGTGAAATGCGTAATATTAACGCAACTTTTAAAAACAAACTTGTTACTTCTTTATACTTTGAAACCCCTTTTAAGGTTAAAAAGACATTTGCCAATCTATGTTAATCAAGGCATGTGGCATCGTGATTCAAAACACTTCTGTCTACCCAACAGCATCAACTTTTATTCAGAAATAATTGGGTGATAAATTATCTACTGTTACATACACTTTATACGCAATCAAATACTTCTGTGTAGCTATGTTATATTGTATTCGAGTAACAAGCGGTTACTCCCACACTTTAATAAAGAATCCATTTTAATAATGATATAACAAGATAATAAAATTGGTTGCTATAAAATATGAAAAATGGTAAGTTGAGTTCGCACTTGTATTGTGACAAAGTCTTTGTTATAACACATTAAAAAGGTTTCAACTAACTAGGATAATCATTATAAAACGACAATATAACATTTTGGTTTTATTTTTATATGGGATTACTCCCGTTTAATTAGGGCGGATACTCCAACTATAGGTTCGGTCACAATTATGTCGTCTAAGATTATTATTATTATGCATTTTCCTTTTTCAAGAATATCTAGGGAATATGCATGTGACTCACAAAAAAGCTGACTGGCAACAAAACAAATCATCGAAACTAAAATTTTAATATGAGCACAAATAACGAAGTTATAAAAATTTTAGTTTCGGGTTAGGAGCGTACTATACTAGCTTTATGACGTCAAAGTTCACGATTCCAAACAAATTCTATACCATGCACGTGTTTTGCTAGAAAGGGACAGATGACTCCCTCCCAAATACTTTGAATGCTTATTATTTATTTCAAAACTTTACCAACCGATTTCATGTATTTTTTCGACGTAAGCATTAGATTCAGTTAAACTCTCTATTTATCTTATTATTTTTAATATTTGAAAGTGTTCCCTATTGAAAACAGAGACTTTACTTCGCACTAAATATGTCAAAATCAACTCATTTTTAGAGTAAAATAAGCAATTTATATGTAAAAACCTCTTGTTAGACTTAACCTTGATATTGATTAATCAACAAAAAAAAATGTATTGTAACCACACAGTTAAAGACAACAGATACAGTAAGCAGTAAGCAGTCAGGCAATTAGGTTCAAAAGGTTTAACCGCATGTCACAGTGTAAGTTATAAATACTTACTATACTTATTCATATTTTATAATGCGTACGATAGGTACGCGTTTGACCACCCCGTGGCCTCTTGAAACACGTGGACACAAACTTACGTTGTATTCAAACTAATAATTTCATTAACCTTAAAAAAATATACTAATCCTGTCTCTCTGCTATGTTTCCAGGAATTTTTGTCAGTAACTGAAAAACCAGTGAAGTGCTAGTAAAACCCGTCACACATGATGAAGATGCTATAATATTTCATGTTATCTTAGAACTTATTTCAATATCGCTAATCATACAAAACAAATACACGACAAACAAGTGACTAAGATAACATTTTTGTTTTATTTATACGGGAATACTCACGTTTAATTAAATCGGATACTCCGATTATAGTTTCGATCACATCCGGTGACCTTTTTCAAAGAGTGAAAACAGAGCCCGACGCGCGTGCAGCTGCGTCCTGCTTAGCGCTGCGGGCCGCTGCGCGTCGCGCGCGCCATGACAGCGGTTGCTCTGCGGGCGAGGGGGTAGGGGCGGGTAGAGTGTCGTGCTGCGCCGGCGCTCTCTGGAGCTCTTCATCACTGGAATCGTCTCGTGCGGTGTCGGGAATATTCCAGCACGCGGAGCTCACCACGTCGCCTTCAGATACGCGTCCACCCTCGCGGGCCCCATGAAGACAGGGTCTCCAAGTCGGTGGCAGATTCCATCCCCCGTCTCTATTGAAGTTAGGGCGCTTGCTAATCTCTATGGCCTCCCTAACTTTACGAGGCACATAAAACTTTTCGCGCGCCAGCACTTTTGCCTTGTCAAACCGGATATAGTGCTGCGCGTCTGACCCGAGAGAATGTTCCGCCACCGCCGACCCGTCGCTGTCCAGGTTCTTCGTGGAGCGTATGTGTTATGCGAGTCTAGTGGACACGTTCCTTCTTGTTTCGCCCACGTAACACTGGCCGCAATCGCATGGGATCATGTAGACACCGGGGACACCCAAAGGGTCTTTATCCTCAAGACAATCTTCCGTCCTCACGAAAAACTCCGACAGCTGCTTCGCTCTCCCAAGGATAAAGACCCTTTGGGTGTCCCTGGTTTGGGTGTACATGATCCCATGCGATTGCGGCCAGTGTTACGTGGGCGAAAACTATACAGGAGAAGCCACTGGTTCCCGACACACAGTCTTTGACTAGTTTGGGAGCCTATGGGTCATAAATTTGTGAAATGATTTGTGTCAAAATAAATAATTTTGTATTTGTATTTTGTATAAATACCAAAATTTGCGCAATATAACTTTGCCCTTTGCAGTCAAACATTAAGCCCGTTACTCTCGTAGCTATAATTATTTATATCTATTTTTGTATAGAAAATATATCATAAAATGCCATGCTATGATATACTAATATTATTAGCCATGTGTGTGACGGGCTAAACACCTTTATACAGAGCTACTACAAAACTTCTCGGAACCTTGCATTCAAAATGTATAATTATTCGAATGTTGCGCAAATAAACGTTCATATAAGTCATAAGCCCGTGAAACTTTGAACCAACTAAATTAAACATAGGTACTTGTACGCAATTCATAATAATATGCACTCGTAACGGGTGCTAGTAGACTCGAATCTAGAGCAGCCCCTACTATGAACAAAATGTCGGTTACGATTTGAAAATCAAACCTCTAACCGGGTTTGTAAGGAAATACGTACGTTTGCTTTTGCTATATACCTACCTATGCTTCTGTAAAGCTGGATGTTTGTCTACAGCAGCTTATTTTCACTCATTACACTACACTACATTTCGCTTATTTTTATTTTTGTTACACCAAGCATTCCCCTTTTAGAATGCTATCATTCGTCAGTCATAGAAGATGTCCACTGTTGGACGAAGACAACACCATGTACTCCACCATGTCATAATAGAGGAGATATGCCACACGCTTGGCAGGCAGCTTGGGGATCGCAGAATGATCACCACCGTAAACTGAGTGTTCGCTGCTGCCCATTCTCCTGTGGTTCTGTATGCAGTTTTAGGACATACCCAGGTCATTTTTGGTTAGGTAGGTTTTAGAATGCTATAAATATAGCAAATAAATTAAGCTCATCTCGTCTCATTGGCGGGCAAAGGCCATTTCTCCCTCTTTCCATATTTCTCTGTTGACTACTATGCTATGTGGGTTCACATTAGAGAAACACGTATGTATGTCTATGGAAACACGACTGCTTCTTTGATTGACATGGCCTGGTTGGACGGGCGGCTGTTTAGCCTCAGGGACTTAGTCAGTGGCAGTTTTAGTGAGAGCTCCTCTGGTATTCGGGAAAGGTGTCTAGCCCAAATACCAGCAAAACAATTTGACTGATCGAACCTTACTTGGATTCGGCCTCTATGTGTATAACAACTTGCTCATTTTTACTTTTAAAACACGAAGTTTTAATTTCAAATAAAAACTGCTCTGTAACCTTATCAAGATAAAGCATATGTTTTTAAAGCTTAAACAGGAAGAAAAATTATAGTAAAATTATAGTCATGTAGCACATGCTTTATCTTAATTATAAATAAGATAAAGCATGTGCTACATGAGTTAAAAATCTTGAGCTTCTTTAACTAAAACCCCTTGGTGATTCACCCACGGTATACATGTCACCAATGTTACTTTGTTAAGGATTATCGTAATCTCACCTTTAACCATAAAACTCACATGCAAGTAAATGTATCTACTAACCAACATATTTAAATGTTATATTGACAAAATCTAAAGAAAAAAACACAAGCACAGAACTTGCGCAAAAAAATAACATTCATTCGCTCATCATTCATTCGTTTCACAAAGCGTATACATTTTGGTCGTGAACTCGTAGTAGGTTTTCCACGTAGGTATAAGATTATGTAGGTATACCATAATAATTTCTAACAAGGTGTAGTACTTTCTCTTAATTGCCTTCTCGACATACATCATAAATGGAAAAGTTAAGGTACGAAAGCGTTTGAATAAAATTAAGTTCTAAATATAACTGTCTGAAGCACGTCTACTTGCGCCTAATGTTAAGGTATAATAAGATCCTTAATGTTTTCTGTGAGTAAAAAGGTAAGCGAAAAGGCTGCGTAAAATGCGCAAAAGAAAATTATCCAGAGATGTTATTTGAGTCACAGTTTGTATTTTTGTTCTAAGAATTACTTATTCGTGATAAATTATTGGAGTTCTGCAGATATTCGTTTTAATTTTAACTGGCATTTTCACCTTAATAGCTCATGGACTAAAATTACTGGCCGTACTTAGGTATTTAAAAAAAAAAAATTACGCATCTTTTTATCATTTTAATCTTCTTTTTTTATTATTTTCTTACCAGCTGTCTACACCTGCAGCATTCGACGAATAGTTCGCCACACCGCGCAGGTGTAGACAAGAAGTTCGCCATTTTACAATGCATTCGGCCTAACTTTTTGAAGGCAGTCTAGTAAGGTTTGGCGAAGTTTTGCTATTCCACGCAGGCGTGGTCAGACAGTTAAGTAAACCAGTAGCGTTTCGAGGCGTTTTAGCATCTGATGCAATCTTTTTTAACATACATTGACATGGAACCAACATAATTCACTAAGTTTGTATGTTTTTTTATTCCCGACCAAAAGAGAGCATATATATTATAATGTCTATCTATGGCATCGTGGCTCCCAAACGGCTGAAACAATTTTAATTATTATTATTTTGTTTGTAGGTGACTTGATCGAGAATGTACTTAGTTAAACGGCTGAACCGATTTTGGTGTAGTTTTTTTATTTAATGTATCAAGAAAATCTGTCGGGGATGTTACAAACTTTTCGTTTTATAATTATATCCTAATACCCTGATATCTCATTGATTACAGTAAAAAAAATAAAGCAATTAAGGTAAAAGTTATTAAGGAAACGACAATTCATTGTGTTCTATTCTAACATTACCTAAGTATATAGCTACTTTGTATGCGTGTATAATAAAATACGTTCTAACTAAGAAACGAATCGTGTATCTAGAATGCATTATGTTAGCTTATCATTACAGTTAGGATTACTGTAGATAGGTAAACAAAAACAGGTTGATTTATCAGTAACATCTATCACGAATACTATTAACTTTGCTCACGTAGTAATTCTAAGTAACGTCTTAAACAAAAATTATGTCTATGTGAACGCCCCTGCACGCTTGGTAATTATCGACAAGAAATATTTTTTACAACACAGTACTCTAGCTCTCATGGTTGTGAACTAGAGCAAATAATATTTTATTTAACCTTCAAATGCAAAAGCAGAACAGTGTGCTTTACAACGATTGATAGTCTTTCTATCTGTTGTTACATGTCAATACTAAGTAGGCCTTACAATATTGATTATTTATCTCATTAGTAGGTAACTTATTAGTTTTTACCATTCTGAGTTCTCCTTCACGATGCCTTTTTTCGTCCATTTCGTCCGGGTATGTGAATAATATTTATTGAAATGCTTTCGTCTGTACAATCATACTTTTTAATTTGTGATACCTAGTCAATTGTAAAAAAACGACAAGCATAATTTAAAATTTATCATGTGCAATTGCAGGACGGGTAAACGCTTTTAATAGTTATCCTATTAAAGTACCCTCAACTAAGTAATTGTATGTTACTTAAATTATTGTAGTTTTGAAGATCGTCAAGTATTTGCAAACATAATTTTGTCGTCGAATTTACGTAGATATCTATTTATACTTTATCACTCCAGTGCAGTGCTCGTGAAAGTGAAACCAATTTTTTTTAAAAACGCAGAATTACCTTTATTCCATTTGCGTGAAGATTAAATACTGTCTCACGCTCAAACTGCTATGTTAATGTGATAATCTCTAAATGTTATGCTTTGATGAGTTCATCGAAACGAAAGCCAAAGAATTCCTCTTCCAGGTCATTAATTATGTTTTTTCTCGTAATTTGTCAGTTTTGAAGTGTATGTGAAGTTAGTCTGTACATGGTGTTACATCAACAGCCGGAAGACGTCCACTGCTGGACTAAAGCCTCTCCCTTAATAGGGAGGGGTTGCCATAGTCTCCACGCTTGGCACGCGGCTTGGGGATCGCAGAATTCTTACCAACGTTAACTAAGAGGACGCGGCTGCCCGTCCCCCGGCGGTTCTGGGTGCAGTTTTAGGACATACCCAGGTCCACTGTAGGTACATGGTGTTGTAAGTAGTGTCTTTATTACTAACTCACTCGAACTCTCCTGTAAGAAATCTATTATATTTTATACCAACACTTTAAAAAAAAACCAATCTCTGAATACCTAATCTTACATTATTACCTACAATAAACACTATAAGTAACTCTGTACGCTTTAAGTATAAGGAGGTTGATTTTGATGAAGGTTGTTCGCTAGTTACCAATTACAGGGTCATTGGTAAAGAGATAATTAATATTTACTTACTTTGAAACTGCTGTTTTTTTCTTTCACGTAAATTGTAGCCATAGAACAAGCATTGTTGATTTTTATACTATTGTATACAAAAGTAACCTGGACCTGGGTATGTCCTAAAACTGCATTCAGAACCATCGGAGGACGGGCAGCAGCGTCCTCTCGGTTAACGGTGGTGAGCATTTGCGATCCCCAAGCCGCCGCCTGCCAAGCGTGGGGATTATGGCAACACATCCCTTTTTAGGGGGAGGTTTTGATCCAGCAGTAGACGTCTTCGGCTGATGGTGGTGATGATGTACAAAAGTAAATCTTAAGGTTTAAAAAGTTCACATTGTCCGGTTGATCAAACCACGCGGTCGAACCACATATCCGCAGCCATAGGGAAATACATGTATTAAAGTTTGTCTTAATGAGAATTTTAATTTAACAATCTTTAGAACATAACTAGGTAGGTACACGTTAGAAAAATAAATGATAAGAGCAATTAATTTCAAATAAATTGAGTAAAACCTCGTAAACAGGGTTACACGTAACGGTATTACGGCTAAATAATTATGGTAAACGTACTCATTATCGTGAACAACTTTTACTACGGAGCCAAACCTGAAACAAAAAATAATATTGCTGTTCCATATATTTTGTCGAGGGCAAATTATATTTTTCTTTAAAACAACCGATATAAAAAGATGTAAATGGAGAATAATGACCTTCGTTCGGCTTAGTAATTTATTAACGCGTAACCTAGTATACTCTAACTGATTATTGCTTAGATTTAAAGTTCCATCTCAATACTCCTGTAAACAACCGCTAGACAATCATGGGAGGTTCTCAAAGGGAACGCTATTAGCACACAAAGTAATTACTGGTCTCAACGCGCACGGTCGGGATGCGCAAGAGTCAGTAACAAGACAACATAATGATCTGAACCGCCTTTTGTGTGTGTGTTTCGCCACCTGCCCAAACAGCGAAGTGATGGGGCACTATCGATATCCGAAAACAATGGAGATCCTTTGATATTAAAAGATGAGTCGATATTCGTTAAAGCGTTTTGATAACGTCAATAGAATTGTATTTTAGGATAACAGTGACTCTAATTTTTGCACCAAAATAATAAGCAATGTAATATCTTTCAGTTAGCATTTAGGTAACGGTCAAACGCTTCGTGATACAATGACACAGTCTTAAAATAAAAAAACAACCGACTTCAAACAAATAAGGGACCACCTCGAGAACATGACCTTTCAAAATAATAAAAAAATAAAAAACGGTCCACAATCGACGCAGAAATTGGAGAAAAAATATATTTAAAAAAACATACAGCCAAACATAGAACCAGAAGGCGGTGGAAAATGGTTTCAATAGAATTTTACACACTTAATAAATTAAGATCATCAATGAGACCATGTCAATCAGTCACTATTATTCAAAAGTTTTTAATTATTTGCTAGATAGTCGACTTGACACTACGACTTGAAACTATAGCCAATATCTGATTAAAATAAAGAATCATGAAACTTACTATTAAAGATTATATTTTTATTAGCAGTCGACCGATTGCATTTAAATCACGATGATTTGGCAATAACCAAAGCTTACGTCAACGTCATAATGAAACCACGATAGCAATCTATAATCGAAGTGCTATCGTATTAGGCTTTACAAATCACATTTAACACGTCTTATAACAGTGTTCATATCATCGCAAAAAATAATGAGCAAAAAAGTATCGATAAAAAGACAGCGGGGTCGACATCCTTATAATGACCGCTTGTTAGCAACTGCCATTCCTTCCCGCAGAGAGGCATCGGCATTACCACCACCCTATAAGGCAGTACAAAAGCTTAAATTTTCACACGTCTTATCTTATTATAGATTGCGTCTTGTAATTTAAAGCACTGGTAGTACTATGAACAATTTTTTTTAGACGAATGAAAAGATGGTGTAGGTATTACATTGACTTTTCATAATTTAGCAGTAATATAACACTTTACCCCCCACGTTTACCACGGGTTACCGTGGTAACCCTACCACGGTGCACCTTTCGCCAATCAGTAATATTAAAAATGATTGTATTTCAGATTTAGATTGAAGCGCATTTTTTATAGCAAAAACTGTGCATAAAATGATTTAGCAGCTAAGGGTGGAGTGTAATGCATTGAATCATTATTCAAATACAAGAAAAAAAACTGATAACAATCGTTGAAGTATCAACAACCACGGATCACGATTGACGGATTGACGTTGCCATACCCTTACAGGGTAGTTATAAAGTACCTACTTTAAATAACATGTGTTATCTAAGACCTGCATGATAAAACCTACAAACAAATTGAGTATTGAGTATCAATACTACGAATTCAGTAAAAAAAACATGTTTGGAGGAGATGGTAGGTACGATTACCTTTCTATATTAATATTGGTTGTTTCTAATAATATTCTCAATTTGAAAATAGTGTAGACAATACTTTTTGGCTATTATAACCAAAGAGGTGAAGAACTCACCAAAAATCACCGTACTTTATAATTTCAGGAACAACTTAGTTTTGCTTCTGCGCAGTTTAATATACTGTGACGACGTAAGGAAAATTGAACCGATTTTTAACTCAAAGGTGTGATTTTGGTGCCTCGAGGAAGTGTTAAATATTTAAAATTGGGTTTAAACCTATTAAGGTGATTATTTTGTCGGAAAAGTTGTCGCTCAAACTAAATGACGATGTAATGGGATCCCATCATACGAGATTTTAATGATGGTGATTGGACACTATACAAAATATCGGCCCATCTTGATATTATAACACGGGTTTGATTTTGATGTATAATTGATTGTCGAGCTCAGTATGGAAATTCGGTGTATATACACTAGGTATAAGAGTATTCGAGCTGTAGGCATTCATCTAGTTCTCTAGTTAAAGTTTTCTTTTAAGTGTCAACAAACAGTACAAAGCAAAATATAATGTTAAAGTAGTATTAATAAGAAGCTAGGTAGCTAGTGCACCAGCAACGTTGACCACAGATTAATCATAAACATTTTAAGTTTTAGAACATAACGTGAAATAAACTAACACTAACTAGTGCTTTAAAAGTTTATAAGTTTAGGTTTACAATTCGGTAGATCTTATTATATATCTTATTATAAACTTAATAAGCTATTCGAAGGATCAAGGGTAGTGATGAAGCTAACATAACTGCATGGTGAGGAAATAAGAATAAGATATGATACGTCAGTATCAAGTGCTTCCTGCCACCACCACCCAAAACCTCGAACACTGATCTCCGATCGTACATGATAAGTGTTCATGCTTATTAAGCGTTTTCGGCCATAAAGACTGATCCCGCTAAACAACACAAATGCAAAAACAATAATAAGGTATTATTCAATGTTTTGAAGTGTTTCCACAATTTGGGTATTTATAAATTTTACTAAGTTTTTAATGCATAGGCAGTAAGAAAAATTATGACGTCTGGCAGGAATTGAACCTGCATACGAGCATCTCTAGGTCATACATTTTCTTACTGTCTACCATTAAAACATAGTAAGTAACTGGCGTGATGCCTTCCACGAGACAAACGTCTTGATAATCTCTTCACTTCATTGCATAAAAAAACGAATTAATTAAGTTAATATTTAATTAGAAATCATCTGAAAAGGAAAATAAGTTTTCGACATAACACACCGTTGGGTTCTTCTTCTAAGTTTTAATAAGTACAGGGTTACGCGTAAAGGTATTTCATATTACGTAATTCAAGATTGTCCCTGTAGTAAATGTCGTTCACAATGTTAAGTACAATGACATCCTTTCGGCTTAGTACTACCGATCCGTGTAACCTTGTATAGACTCTGGCAATAAGTACCACTCGCTTACTTCTATCCGATTTTTTTCATAATAAAAATTATACCCTTTAATATATTACCATCATACGATGTATAAAAGTGAATAAAACGTCATAGGTCTTATTCTCAAAACTAAAAACAAATGTCTTGAAAGCCTTATTTTATCTACTTACATTATAGAGTTATTTACGAGTCTGCTTATAAAAAAATCCAACAAAAACTCGTAAAATCTTTCCATTTAAGCATCATTACTTATGTAACATTTAGCACTATCTCTTCAATCGTATATTAAACCTGTCTAAATACCGTATCACACAGCCTTTACGTCCCTATTTGGTTTTGCCTTTCTTTGTTAGCAATTTATAGCTTTCTCATGAGCTTTATTTACTTTTCTAGATGCCCTGCCTAGTACTTTGTAAAATGTAGAGATGAAAATAATGTTATTGTCTACTCGGTTAGTGATTATATTTGCATTAATTGATTATTTTTTATGTTTATGCCGGTTTTATTTTAATACTTTGCATGCTTTTAATGTTATTATACAAAAAATGCAGGGTCCGACCAGCCTTTGATTGCGTCACGTAATGTTGAAGATACGTACCCGCAAAACAACGATTCTAGTTTATGATTTTATACGATACTTCTAAATAACACTGTTTTATTTTATATTATAGACAATAGACAACATTTAAATATAAATACAACACAACAATACAACAACACAATATACAATACAACAATACAACAACACAATACAATACACGATACAACAACAACACAACAATATTATACAATTATTATTAGTTATTATTTATACAATCTTTTTTATTATTATGGCTTGATATGGTTGGCATGTGCGGCTAAGGCACAGCTAATGCAGCATTTTATTAAGTTTTTAAATTATAAAAGCCATGTATCAATTAAAATAATAATATCAAATCAAATTTCGCAGCGGGTCGCACCCTAGGCATGCGGGCCAGGTTTAGGATATCTAACCATGCTAATCTAATCAAGCTAAATTTTGTTTTGGTCCGATTTGGTAATTGAGTTTTGTAATCAGCTATGATAGAGAAATTTCAGTTCCCTGTTCGTAATCAATTATTAAACAAGAATTTTGCTGCCGTTTTGTTTTGACTGTACGTTAGGATAACTGTTAAAATCTTTTTCAATAATCATTTTAATTTCTATAAAGCTGATGTTCTATGACTTTTAAGTAATTCATACACCCGGACGGGCAACAGCGTCCTCTTGGTTAACGGTGGTGACCATTCTGCGATCCCCAAGCCGCCTTCCAAGCGTGGGGATTATGGCAACACTCCTCTATTAAGGTACAGGCCTTCGTACAGCAGTGGACGTTTTATGGCTGACGACGATACACCCAAAATAAGAAAGACCTTCTACACCTTATTCAAATAATACAGAAGAGACAACAAAGACACAACACAAGAGACACAAAGTAACCGGCAAGAACTTAAACTCATGTTCAATTCTCGAAATTGACCGGATCTATTTTATCAGTTCTACATTGGTCGGATGTCTACACAACTCTATTCTGAGCTATAAATTACTAGCAAACTATGGTTAGAAGACCGGATACTGACTTTTGTATGTGCTCCTCTTATTATGTTTTGGATATAAATTAGAAAGATTTATAAGTGGCGTTGTGGTAAGCAGTCCGTTTTGGTTTAACAATCAAAAGCAAACGGTAGGTCACAATTTAATGCATAATAAATTGTATTTAAGTCCATATAGTTTGGATTAAAAGCTTTTTACAGCTTCTAATTGTACCTAAATGCTTTGCAGTACGAGATACCGGTACAAAATTCAAAGGCAATATTTAGGTAGGTGTGAACGTATATTTTTTTTTATAAAACAGAGGATTGGCAGAACATGTAGAATTATGCTCTGCAGAAGACCGAGGAAACTGCCAATTATGATGATATGCTTGTCATAAAATGAATTGGAACCAAAGATAATTTTACTATAGCTTAACCGTCTGCATAAAACGCTAAAACTTATTTTAAACCTATTATTTAAAAGTGTTTAGTCAATATCTTTCGAAATTTTAATAAAACAAATTCTTCTTTTTTCAAATTCAATTCGTAGAGTTTGAAAAAGAAGACAAAACACTTTTTAACTAAAATAGGTTTTAGTATTTTATGCATAAGACCGAATGTTACTCGTATGTACATAATATATTTAGGTATGAACATTTTCAGCGCTGCCCTAGAATCTGTTCTGTACTTATCTTGTCTTCTGTATCCAGTAAGTTGAAATAAATACTACAGTTTTCTACCCCGAAGGGAGGAAAACTATTATTTCAGATCTTGCCGAGGCTTGACCTTTCGGAGATTAGCTATCATTCCTACAGCACACAAATCTTCTTACCTACGTAGTCTTGTCTATGTGTGAGTGGACCGTCGCGGGGTGGGGTCCCCGCGCGGCCGAGGCGGCAGCGAGCGGGCGGCGCATCGCGCGCGTCCCGCGTCTTCCGTTAGTACCTGCTTCCGAAAGAGTCGGCAAGACATTGCTCAGGTCAAGCCTCGGCAAGATCTGAAATAATAGTTTTCCTCCCTTCGGGGTAGAAAACTGTAGTATTTCAGCTCTGTGCCTTCGGCTTGACCTTTCGGAGAAGTGTTTATCATCTGCCGGCTCCAAGAAACCAGCGTACTGTGACCCTAATGTTTCTACTTATTGAAAATAAGTTATCTGGCTTTCTTTGGCAGTTTTACAATAGGAAACCAATAAAAATATTCTAATACAGCAGAATCAATTATTTATTTTCCCTTTTAGCATTCACATTTTGAATTAATTAAATAATAATTAATTAATAATTCTAAAGACTTATAATTACGTCTTTAATTAATGTGAGAAACAAATCTTTATAGCAAATGCACTAAATAGGTTCAAAAGTGGTACGTAGTGCATTTCCACTAGACCTCTTAGGCATCTCGACTTCTTTACAGTAGTGTTTGAAGAAGTTTGTAGATCCTCTCCAGTTCCCCCGCTTTAAAATGTCGTCCAACAGTGTGTCACTTGCGTAGTCGTATGAAGCAACCGCCGATCTTATTGACCCTGGTGCGCAATTGATGCCTATATCTTGAAAGGAAGTTTTTAACCAGCCCGCTATTACTGCTCTGGAAGCTGACTTCACCTTTCCCCGCGTAGTTATAAAAAGATTATTTAAGTTCTCTCCAGATTTACGTCTCTCCGATGTGACATCAATAAGGCACCTAACCCAGCTTACTAAATCAAAAGTTGAGTTATCTGATTTCTTTAATAACCATCCTGATTCCTGATTCCTGTCCTGACGACCCCTTGTACCATCTGTTTTTGAACCGAAGATGGGCCAAAGCGTTATCGACATGTCTGTACTAACGTAATTATCTGTACCAATACTTAGCAGAGTCAGGTCATGGATTCTTCGTCCTGATGCCAATAATAACAACAAAGACACGTATCGTGATACTTGGAAAATACTCTTTTTATCAGGTGGATGAGTCTCTAACCAGAATAAGAGGTCCTGAATATTCCATATTTGGTTTTTAGGAGTCATGGAGGCCTGCTTCTGTAAATTAATTGCCTTTAGCATTGATGTGATAAGCGGGTGTGAGGATAAGCTTTTGACTTGTTCAGGGTCTGAGAAAGTCGCTATTACCGATTTATGTACCAAAATGGTTGCGTATGCCAATTTTTTAACTCTGAATAGAAAGCCTAGGTATGACGCAACCTCCTGTGGACAAGGCCTGTCAGGTTTTGCCCCATATTGCTTACACCACGAAGCCCACTGTTTCCATGACGAACTGTAGGTCTTCCATGTTGAGTTTCGCCAAGCGGACTGGATAAGTGCGACATCTTCCGACTAAAGCCCTGCAGTTAGTTGGCTCCACCCCGTACCTTCCAGACCTCCAAAGATAGCCCTTTCATTCCCGGAATTCCCGGGGGACTGATTGGTTGACAGGTCTATCAAATGCCGGTCCAGGCTCGAGATTCGAAACGGTGCTTTCACTGACCTCCTTTTGAGGTCTCCTCTCCAGAAAACATTTTCCCATCGTGGTACCACCACTAGAAATAATCCCGAAGCCTTGTTCAGGTGCTGCAGGACCTTGGGGATTAGAGGTGGAGGGGGAAAAATCCATGCCAACTGGAAATGCCACTCTTTGCTGAACGCGTTCGCAAATAACGCTTGGGGATCCCTGGCATCTAAAGTCACATAACGGGGGACTACTTTGGACAGATTTGTCGGAAATAAATCTATTAGGGGTGTACCCATCCTTTGAAATATTGACGTCGTTATATCCTTGGAGAGATGCCAATCTGGGAGCTTCTTGCCTCGAGAGAGAGAGAGTCCGCTATGGTGTTGTACCGCCCGGGGATGTAAAACGGCAGAAGGTCCACCTTTAGGCGATGAGCCCGCAGAAGTAATTCTTTTGTTGATTCCAGAAGTGTCAATGATCTCGTTCCACCTTGATTCCTCAAGTATGCCACGACAGTCCTGCTGTCCGACTGGACCATTACTGCTTGTCCTTTTATTACTTCTGGGAATTTGATTAGCGCCATTGAAACTGCATACAGCTCTTTTTGGTTTGTATGCCAATCTAGTTGTTCTTTGGCCCATTTCTGTGAGAAGTGAAGATTCCCTACTTGCACGCCCCAGTCTAAGTCTGAGGCATCCGTGGTAATAAATATCTTTGGTTCGGGAACGAACATTCTTCCCGGTCGGGAGAGATTCTTTATCCACCAGCTTAAGTCGTCCATAGCCGCCTTTGGCAGCAAGTACATTATCTTGGGGTTCTTTTCTGGTAAAACACGAGACGCTCTCTGCAGGTTTCTTGTAAATAGTCGTCCCAGGGGAGTCACCAATGATGCGAAGCCCAGTTTTCCTATCAATGACGTGGCTTGACTCCAGCTCCAGCAACCGTCGTTTACTAGTCTCTTCAGATCCTTTGACAACTGGTCGCATTTCTGTTTCGGCAGACTCTTTTTGTTTGCAAACGTATTCCAAATTATGCCTAAGAACTCTATCTCCGGTGTAGCTTTCAGAATCGACTTTTCCAAGTTTAGAACCCAACCGACACTTTGGAGGAGAGAAACAACCTGTATCATTTGTGATTCCAGTACCTGGGGGTCCTGGTGGGCAAATAAGAAATCGTCCAGATAAACTAGGACGCGAATACCTCGCGCTCTTAACATGCTTGCCATCCATTTGCTTACTCGGGAAAAGGCTAACGGGGCACTTGAGAGACCGAACGGAAGGGAGAGGTCATTTGGTAAAGTTGGTTTTCGTAAGAGAAGGCGAGGTAGCGGCGATGACTCTCTCTTATTGGTATGTGGAAGTATGCTTGAGAGATGTCTATTTTTCCCATGAAGTCGTCCTTCTGGAGAAACTTGGGAACATAGTTCTGATTTACTAGACGAAACTTTCTTGAACCCAAGTAAAGGTTTAGTCGCCGAAGGTCGAAAATTTGTCGTACCTTGCCATTCTGTTTGGGTATTAAGAACATTCTTGATAAAAACCCAGTCTTGGCCGTTGATCTTTCGATGACGCCTAGATTCAACAGAGTCGATATTTCTTTGATCATTGGTTTTGAGGGTTTTGTGGCAAATTGTGCCATCAACTCTGGGCTTAATGGGATAGAAGGGGGTTTCCTTACAAAAGGCAACACGTAGCTGGTTATTATTTTTAAGATAGAAACTGGGGCTCCCAATTTTTGCCACTGATGCTTGTAATTCTTTAATTGCCCCCCTCTGAAGTCTTTGTCAATATTTACGGCGCTGTTGACGCTGCTCCTTCTTATCGACTCTATTTGGTTTGCCACTTGTTTGCTTTCGCTTCTGAGTAAATGTTTGGGATGGTCGCGTGTGCCAAACCGGGTTCTTGGGCCCCTGTTTACGGGACGCTGCTGGTTGGCTGCTTTTACTAGACTGGTGAAATGTCTGCCTTTCCTTATCCGGGGCCTTCCCGAAGCGAGAAGGTACAGGAAAAATACGCGACGCACCACCGTTGTCCCTTATAAAGCTAGAGAGCTTCTCTTCCTGAAACAAGTGTGTTTCCGATGGTGGTATCTTTTGAAGCATAGACGTTAGCGCGTCACTCTTTGTCTTAAAGTTCTTTCGTCTCATATCAATCGTCTCAGCCCGATGCGCACAAACATACTGCAACAGATCGTCTGACGTTGCCCTAAAATCAGAACCCTCTGACAATAACTTCTTCAAGTCTGCAGAAGCCGCTGGAAACTGTGCTGCAAGCTTTTTGAGCTCTTCGGCCAATGCCTTTCTCTGACAGAGGAGACCATGGACAATTGTGCCTAAAACTCCAGGACTTCTCAGCAAGAGAAGTCCTGACGATTGTATACCGAGGTCACTCAACTCGGCGTTCATTTTTAAAGTGCTAAAGACCGGAGATACGTGCAGTCTCTTTGCCACTTCCTTGTATCTTATGCGGTTCCATGCCTCCGTTCCGAATCTTTGACAGGCAATGCCTTCTGCTTTGATCTGCTCTGACGGTGTTGGAATCGCGGGTTCCGCCTCTTTTACTGCAGGAAGAAACTCCAATTCAGGCCAACTAGGTTGAACAGAATCTAGTTCTAACCCAGAGCCCAAAGGTGGTGCATGCCAATCGTTAGGCGATTCCAACCTCGTAGGAACAGGAGGGTCATCTTCCTCGTCCGATGAAGTCCTTTCTTCGAAAGAGATTTCCCGCGTTAGGTCATCTCGACCTGGAGCCAAGGAATCCATTCTCTCCATCAGCCTCGAAAACATATCATTCATGCGTTGCTCTAGGGTGTCTATTCTAGAACGTTTTGATCTAGAAGCCCATGCCTCACTTGGTTCCGGGTCTGAAAAGCTACGTCGTCTTTTCTTAGTCGTGGGCTCGTAATCCGTTTCAAGAGATAAGGCTCGATCGGCTTCCTTCCTGGACATGGGCCTTCCGGGTCTAA
This sequence comes from Erannis defoliaria, assembly GCA_905404285.2. Lineage (NCBI taxonomy): Eukaryota > Metazoa > Arthropoda > Insecta > Lepidoptera > Geometridae > Erannis > Erannis defoliaria. The sequence continues at coordinate 11,591,389 of FR990078.1, forward strand.
CTGCCTCATTGAACAGCTCAGTAGCGGCGGCTGACCCCCTGATCTTATTACCGATTGCAGGTGGGCTAGTAATTAAAGCTCTAGCGAATGCCCAGTCAAGCATCTTCATTTTGATGTCGCGGAACCCCTTCTCGGATAGGCGAGTAGCTTCCGGAACGAAAACCTTAGCCAGCTGATCTGTCGGTAAGGCAAATCTAAGTTTATTCAACACCTGAGGGTCGACGCTATCACCAAAGATATCATCCCTTGATAACCTAGTCACCTTCCAGTCAGTCCAACCATCAGGCAACTGCTCCTGTGCTAGAAGTTTAAGTCGTTCTAGGACTTCGTTATCGTCGTCACTCTCGCCCGTCTGCTCCAGCAGCTCCCCCAGTGAGACGAGAGACGCTTCCTGAACCATCTGAAGCAAGACGATGAAACTGCCATGAGATTAAGTTAATGATTATTTGCTAGATGAAGCAGTTGCAACTAACTAACGCCTGCGTTGGCTGTGATCAACTAGCTAAGCAAGACTGTGGCTGAGGCTCACGATTCGTACGGCTGAAACCCATGAGCCGAACGGCTGTGGTTCACGGGTCGTCCGGCTGCGGCTCACGGGCCGTACGACTGCGGCTCGCGGGTCGTATGACTGCGGCTCACGAGCTGATCGGCTGCGGCTCGCGGGCCGACCGGCTGCGGCTCACGAGCTGATCGGCTGCGGCTCGCGAGCCCACCGGCTGCAGCTCACGAGCCGTACGGCTGCGGTTTACGGGCCGTACGGCCACGACCCCTGAGTCGTAAGACTATAGATGGGCTAATAACTGCGGCCAAATTTAAATGAGGGCGCGTGAGCTACCTTATGTCTGCCACTAGTGAGCTGATAGACTGCGCCTAGTAACGACAAACCTTTCATCATCAGTACTTATAAAACTACAAAGTAAGACACAGGTAACGACGCGTCTTCGTCGTCGCTTTAAAGCTGCTAATAAAACACATTCTAAACCAAGGTATATACTATGTGGTCGAATTAATCGAAGTATTTGTAACATACGAATACCCGTTCACTGTTTATCTTTACGCAAATGAATACGTCCTTGCCACTCATAATTCTCATAGACAAAACTAAAAGATAAATTAACTTACCCCTTCCAGCGTTAAGATGCACTTATCACTTGAGGTAAAATTCACTTTTACAAACGTCACAACAACGTTAAGTAGGTTTCAAAGAAAATGGTGCGCACTGTATGGTAAATAACAGCGTACTAACGGAAGACGCGGGACGCGCGCGATGCGCCGCCCGCTCGCTGCCGCCTCGGCCGCGCGGGGACCCCACCCCGCGACGGTCCACTCACACATAAACAAGACTACGTAGGTAAGAAGATTTGTGTGATTTGTGTTCCGAAAGGTCAAGCCGAAGGCACAGAGCTGAAATAGAGTAGTTATAGTCGAACAAAACTGCTTTAAAAACTGACTAGAAGCTGCCTATATAAATATACTTACGCATGTGTCTATGCAGTTAGTGAAGAAAAGGAAAGAATATGACCTACTTTATACGCCAAACACCTGTTGTTAGAAAGAGACAAATATCTAATTTCTCTTACGGCGTAATAAGCTACACAAGTTGATTGGCCAGAGCGAGCGCTCTCGCCGCGCTGTTGTGACTCTCTTTCACTCTCTCACACAAGACGATCTATCTATCTCGGTCATCCATTTCAAAGTGACAACAGTTGCCTAAGATTAAATAAATTAATTTTTTTCCCATTGTAATAAAAATACAGTACTTACGCGTGAAATGTTTTTTTATGTCTCTCACAGTGCCTGTGTAGATTGTGCAGTGTCTAAATACACAGAAAGGCATTGTATCACCATCTTTTTGCTAGAAAACATGCGATTAGCGGCAGCGTATTACCGGACATTCAGAAGTGAAAGACTGGTAGCGATCACGGCAATTACCTTGATTTCGTCTAGTAAATATGGCGGGGGGGGGACAACTCATCTACAGGTAAAAACATCTTAGTCTGTATCTATACTTTTAAACTTTGATTTGAAATAGCAGATTCTTTGTGATGAAGCATAGTTATAGTCATATCAGAATCTTTATTCAGAATAACATAAAACAAATTGTACTTTGTAATATCAGAAAGCTCAGAGATTAAACTCATTCTAACATAGTTAATGATCAAAGCCAGCAACAATTATTGCTCACAAATAGCTCGTATATTTTAGAGTAACCGTATATGCATTTGATGACCAATAAACTTCTATAATCACATTGCCTTATAACGATCCCTAAAACTGGTGCACGTATACTAATAGGCTATACAGTAAGAGCTATTGTAGAATTTATTGTTTTACAGCGCATTCTGACCATAAATTCTTTAATTGAGGCCGTCTTTACGCTCTGCGGACCCTTAATTTACAAGGGCAGCCACGGATAGTATCATTTTTTTAATATACTTCGCGTTGAGTCCGTAGCAATTCGCTTCGACGCCGCTGTTAACAAGCTCACCGACCACCGTCATATAATTTGGAAAGGGAATGCCTACACATTGTTAAGCAGCTGCCTTGCGAAGACTAGCAACCTAACAATTTTCACATTTAAAATAACAGTTCCCAAAGGATAATCTTTTCGAGGTCGTATTTATAATTTATTGGAACGGCACCAAGCTTGTTAGCAGTGGAATAACGTATGTAAGCCGATCACTGTAATTTATAAATTAAAAAGCCGATCGAAGACCGAGTAAATGTTATGAAATGGGCCCTTCATTAGTTGTTATTAAATGTAGAGTATTTCTCTTAAAGAATGAGGCGCCGACTAGTGTAGACCGGATTTAAACGCATCAGCCATTTTACAGTTACTAAGATTACTGTTAATTAGCCAGAAGACTGTTCAGATTTTAATTAAATGGTATCGTTTCGGAAACGTTTATGAAGATCGTCTTATTTCAATTTGAAGCATTTTTATGGTTGCTAAGCTCGTTAACTACAAATGGATCGAAGAGTCCATCGATTTTATGGATATAAAATGAGTTTGAATTTACTGTTGAGGCATTTTTACTACTAGTCTTTTTGTAGAAATTCTCGTGTTAATTTTGTAAACACATGTTTTCTCATAGAAAATATTCAAAGTTACTCTATGTGTTATATATAGACGATTCGATTTTATTTAGATTAGACGATATTGAGATTCTGACTATGCTGGCTTCAATTTTTTTTTACATTTCTAGACCGTATGGCCAAAGAAACACACAATGGCTGAGTGTTATACGTGCATTGTATGAGTTGGCGCCGGCAGGCACACTCAGTAAAATATTCAGGGCAAAAGTCAGTCACGATGCCCGATGCTCCTCTGTCTGCTGTCTTCCTGGTACTTTTGTAGATGTTTGCGGCACAACACACAAAAATATTACTTCAGAAAATATAAAAAGTATTCTTACAAGAATATAGTATTCATATTCTTAAGGTTGTCATAGAATCATTAAAAGCAAAGCTTTGTTGTGAAAAAAGTATTTGAGACCCATAATTTCACTTTCAATTACGTGTCCTCGGTAGCTTTGTAAATATTTATTATCTTTAACATTGTTAAAGTAATAAACAAGTGAAACAAATGAGAGCAAAAGTATTTATGTCACCCAAACAATAAAAGCTGCCGTTCAAGGTACAGCCCTAAAAGTGAAACCCGTCATAATGTTAAACAAAACAAATTGCAGGAAACAAAAACTTAACAACAATAGTGTCGCAATGAAACGCTGAGATAAAACAAGTGTACCATAAAGTTACTGCTGTAAACATTGTTTATAAAACAATTCGGTTGACGGAAAACAAAAGTTTTCGGCGAAATTCCGCGCCACCCTTTTGGCATCCTTAAATTGTTATAGCGGTAATAAGACCAAAGTGAACATGTGACTTTTATGGCTAGCCAGTTCTGGAGTTTTTGGGAGCACATTTTGCCTCTGACAAAATTACGGGAGCTGTAATTGTATCCGGACTCCGGAGTGAAAATTAGGACAGTTGTTTGGTTTGATACAAAAGGACCATAGTGTAAAGACCTTTTGTTGACTTACAAAGCTTTTGACTGGGTTTTATCGTATGACTAAAGTGGTTTTGTAGAGAATACCATTCCTGTAAATTCTCTCTCTCAGAATGAAATAGAATCTGAGTAATTTTTTTACTTGCAATATTTAGGTTTTTTATAAACAGTCTGATGTAGTTCATAGATCTTGACACTTTCCCCGGCTCTTATCCACTGAATTTCAATTCAATTCTTTGAGCGATATGGCATGCCCATTGCCACTTCAACTTGCAAACCCTACGTAGCTCGTAAGCTATGTCGGTAATTTTGGTTCCCCATATAACCCCATTTTGTCATATTGCCTACCAGTGACCAAAATTGGCTTCAAGGTTTTCCAGGTGGGCCATCGCTCGTTATGGCCTGTGCGGAGTTCTTTAATTGGGACAATAAAGTTAGGAGGCGGGTGGTGCATTTCTTGCTAACTTCTTCATAAGTATGAGCAGAGGCATTATAATAATTCGAGGCATAATCCCTCTGCTTTCTAAGTCTTTATAAAAATCACATTGTATGTGTACTGCACTAACAAAAATATACCGTCGTTTGATACACATACCGAGTAGTAAAAGTTCGATACTTAATTTGTGGCCACATTCTCTTTCAGAAAGAACATTGGGACATGTTGACATATTGCGTGAAGATCATAATATATGCTCCGTGCGTTTATAGTCTTCTAATCCGTTTGTTGCCCGTGGTAATACCAATATTACTACCAGTAGTACTACGGGTAAATAATATCCCGTAGTATTACCAAGTGGTCCAGTAGTACCACGGGTAGTTTTTTTTACCCGTGTTTCACTCTTAGTCGACATTTCATAGTTTGACACCTGTCACATTGACACACATATTAGCTTATTCCAGAAATCACGTGATAAATATAAATAATTCGATTTGATATTGATTTGCTGGGTTACTAAACAAAAATAATTTTATAAAAATAAAAACATTTCGATTGGCTTGTATATAAATAATATTTTATCGTCCTAACATAACTTACATTTGTGTTTTAGAATTCTGCTGACGTTTGCTCACTGAATTATGTTATTTCGGAACCACATCACAAATTAAATACGTACAAGCTTACATAGCCGACAGAAAACAGACAAAGAGGCTTATTTCAAAATCGATGAGCTTTGTCTACTTAATTAATTACTCCTCCATTCGTATTCCACTGACAATAAAACCCTTGCGGATTATGATATAAAATCTATTTCAACTCGTAATAAATTTGTGACTTGTTAATTACCAGCCGTCGTCAGTTGTAAACGGCTTTTTGTTTTTAGTAACTTTATTTGGCTTCAAAAGCCTCCTGGCACCCTAGCATGCGCCGAGGGCTAATTGGTCTTTCCCCGCGCGGGAAAGTGATAAAGCTAGAATATGGATACGTTTGTCTCGTTTTCGCGGAGAAAAAAGACTGGATAGACGTTTATCATGGCTCGCGTGCTAGACGGGCTGGTTACTAAACTGTATGTCATTGAGGTAAGAAAGTTTTTATTCAAAGCTTAGTGACGAACTATGGCATAATGCTTAGAAGCTCTATAAGCAACAAGTACAATTTAAATAGATACTTATACTTATTATAATCAAACTGTATAATGACTGGATTACACGGAGCTTCGTAGCCAATGATTCGTACCTTTCGTGTCAACATACTAATTAGCGTTAAGTATTAGTAACTGGGACCAGCCCGCCTAGCACACGTGCCGTGATAAACGTCTATCCACTCTTTTTTTCCCGTAGAAACGAGACAGACGTATCCATAATCTAGCTTTAACAAGCTAGCTATCTAGCTTTATTTATCAATGGTTGTATGATTATTTTGTACTGATGTCACAGAATAAATTATTTTCTTTCTTTGTTTCTTTCTTTCTTTATCATGTTCCCGTGCGGGGAAAGACCAATTAGTCCTCGGCTCGTGCTACGGGGCCTAGGTATGTCCTAAAACTGCATCCAGCCGGACGACGGGCAGCAGCGTCCTTTCTGTTAAAGGTGGTGAGCATTCTGCGATCCCCGAGCCGCCTGCCAAGCGTGGGAATTATGGCAACCCCTCCCAGGGGGAGGCCTTCGTCCAGCAGTGGAAGTCTTCCGGCTGTTGATGTGATGTGATTAGTAACTGACAGTGCAAGAGAAAATAACACGATCCTATTTACTAAGCGACACGTGTCATAGTAATATTAACCGATTAGTACTAATGAGAAATTCGCAGCCCGTGTAACCTATGCATTTGTCTTCAACATTCTACTGCTTGAAATAGGTCTACCCTCAAAGGGTGAACGGGAAAAAATAGTCTACCACGCTGACCCTATGTGGGTTGGCAGTTTCACATAAGTATGCCATTGCTTTTTTTTAAAAAGGTATGCAGTTTTTCTTGCGATGTATTTCTTTACCGAGAAGCCCGTAGTATACGAATTCTTAAAATTCATATTTAATTTCATAGAACTGGTACGGGACCGGGACCATACCCACGATTTAACGATGTCAAGCCTTCTACCACTGGGCCCTACACCCAACCTACCGCTGGGCCCTACGCCTAACACCCAACGCTCAGCCGCGGGCAGCGCGTCGGACCCAACGCTCAGCCGCGGGCAGCGCGTTGGACCCAACGGGATATTTATAATTTTGGCACAGTCATTATTAGTATTTTTATCGACTTACAAAAAGGACGACCTGGGTATGTCCTTAAACTGCAACCAGACCCACCGGAGGACGGGCAGCAGCGTCCTCTTGGGTGTAGACCGTTCTGCGATCCCCAAGCTGCGTGCCAAGCATGGGGAGTGGGGATTATGGCATCACCCCTCTATTAAGGGGGAGGCCTTCGTCCAGTAGTGGACATTTTATGGCTGACAACGACCTCATAACTCCGTCGTTTATTAAAGATTTTTTTTTTGTTTGAAAGTTTATACTTCTAGAACTTTTGTATGGAAATTTCATCAGAATCGGTTCAATAGTTTAGTTTTCAAAAGATGTCATGCCATGTCATCGAAATTGAAGACGGTTTTTTAATGTTCTTGTATAATCTCTACTAATTAATAGAGTTCAACCTTTAATTTAACCTACTTTCATTCAACACACTTCATTGCATAAGTTTATAATTAAGTAGACTCAGTGAGATTTTTATCAAAGTAAAAGAACCAAGTGCGACATTGTTTCATATTTTAATTCCGTACCTACATTATTATGAACTTTTCACCGAATACGTAATTTACTTTCATCTTCTACTTATTTCATTATGTCCCAAAAGAGAACTTATGACAATTTCGTTGGAGAAAATTAAAAAGTTACCTGTTCTTAGATTAGCGTTAACAAGTTAAATTTTCTTCGCCTTGTCCGGCATTAGGAAGCGTTCCTTTTTGAAATATTCAAATTGAGTTTAGTTGGGTGTTCAGGATGGCTTTGGTGGCGATTCTGATGTACCAATCACGAAACTAAACTTTGTTTGACAGGATTAAAACTATTGTTTTTACATATTGAATAGAAATGAGACACAGATAATTTTAGACCTGCCAGATTAGTTTAGTGAGACGTGCAACATGATCGAGATATTTGGACTTGGGTAGGTAATTTTTTTTTATCACATCTATTCTAAAAGACTTACTTTGTTCCTTGCAAACAGGGCAGAAATGAGCTCTTTGCCGCCCTACGGAGGAAGAGAAGTTTTCCTCCCTCGGAGCGGTGATTTGAATTTGGAATGTGTATATTGTTAGTAAAAGTTCCAATCACTTAAGAGATCAACCACGGACATTGTATGAACAAGTAACAGGCAGTTTGCAAAGAAACACTCTCGCCTTAAAAATTGTTGTTTCCTCCCTTGGTAAAAAATCTACTATTACATCACACTTGCTTGTAAAGTAGATTTTACATCGGTTTTAGGCTCATTATCCAAGCTATTAACACGCGTACTTTCGTAACAGCACTAGTGTTATAATAGGTATAGCCTGGTTAAGTTAAGTTTGTACCTCACTGCAAGTTAGATGTATGTATACGAAGCATTTCTGACCTGGGTATATCCTAAAACTGCATCCAGAACCATCGGAGGACGGGCAGCAGCGTCCTCTCGGTTAACGGTGGTAACCATTCTGCTATACCCAAGCGAAGTGCCAAGCGTGAGGATTATGGCAACACCTCCTTCTAACTCTCTCTCCCTCCCTCTAGCCTCTCTAGGAGAGGCCTTCGTCCAGCAGTGGACTTCTTCCAGCGGTTGATGGTACGAAGCATTCATAATATTATAGCCGGGTAATACTTTCAGTTTTTTTTTTGTAATACACACAAAGAGTTCTTATGCGGCTGAAGAAAATGTCACCTGCGCGAGCATCGCTGGCTTGCGCAATTTTTTACGCAAATATTTGTTGACGTTTTTGCTGTGTGGCTGGTTATTAATTATTATCAATAAAATTTTGTTTTTCCTCGCAAGTGTAATGAAAACAGTTGTATGGAACGCGTGTGCTATTGGTCATTACACTCTCGGCTTCCTTATTGTGCCCATCTGCAGCTCGCGCGCATAATACCGCATCTAGTGTAAAGACCAACATAATACACTTTTATCGTAACTTACTATTTTATAATAGTCCTACAGATTTTTTAATTTATTTAGGTTCTGCACTTGTAGGAACATCACTACTCGTCGTCAGCCATAAGACGTCCACTGCTGGACGAAGGCCTCCCAATAGAGGGGTGTTGCCATTATCCCCACGCTTGGCAGGCAGCTTGGGGATCGCAGAATGCTCACCACCGTTAACTACCTCCTCCTCCAGTGGGTCTGGTTGCAGTTTAAGGACATACCCAGGGGGCGTACCGTGAACTGCTTATAGCGGGACCGAATAGGTTCAGCTGCCGACACTGCGCGACCGCGAACCTTATTGCGAGGCGATAAAATTCACAGTCGCGCAGCGTCGGCAGCTGACCGTATTCGGTCCCGCTATAAGCAGTTCACGGTACGGCCCCAGGTCCCACAACTACAACCACTGAACTACAAAACTGCTCTATACTGCAATGGACAACCATGATAGTTAAAACAGTGATTTAGACTGTGGTTTTAAAATTAAAAAACATTTTAAAAGCTATAAAACCAAATTTTTGGGGGATTTAGCTCTCTCTCAACCAAATCTAAATTGGTAAAATACGTTATTTCAAAAATCCAGCCTAGTAAAGGTACTAAGTTTTTTATTCGTTTTTATCACAGCCATAATAACATTTGTGTATATATACAAATACCAAATAAATTGTGGTGTCTGCTAGTTTTTTTTCCAAGTATAAAATGAGAGGAAATCCTCCTTATAATATCATCAGAGGAAATAGAAATATATCTAGCTTGAATATGTTAATCCAAAACAATCAGCAGCAAAAATACTCTCAACAATTCAACTGGAATTTGCCTCTCATTTACACGGCTTACATTAACGTTATTTAATCAACGCATAATAAATCTAAACTCAACTGACCGTGGAAGTTAAGTTATATCAGCCTATCTCCATATATATAACTGAATAGGCGTAGTCTATATTGAAGGGGCCGGCGTTAGCGAAGCATAACCTACGCTGTTTTTATTTTATAACGAGACTCCAACTATTATTATTGCGTCACCGTGTCAGTCCCACATCAAGTGTACATCCGCCCTATATCACATACTTACTCCCAATCTGATATCGTTTGTTGAAATCTCATAACTTCGACAAGGTTCTTTTGTCTTCCATCCTTTTTAGTCAATTACTGACTTTGTCTGAGTAGAAAACGTGTAGGTAAGTAGGATTATAAATGGTGGTTAAATGATTTCTTGACAATTTAATATCAATGTGTGCTATCGAATATAAGGATGCGTTAATAACAATTACTAAGGAATGGAGATAAGTTTTGATGAGAGCCACCTGTTGATATGATGTTAAAACAGTTTGTTTATTTTATCTAAGAGTTAATGCCTTTTTAAGTAGATATCCTTTGTTTTGATTGATGAATTGTTATCTGCTGTAGGTTATACATGGAAGAAGAACTAAGGCTATTTTGGGAACAAAAAGTGATTTAAATTTGTTTACCTTAATAGAGATTAATGTTCGGGTTTACGCAGGGGCCAACCCTAATGTCCTGTGAGTTGAGTCATTGATCTAAATTATGGTTAGAAAGAATTCTCATACTTCCTTGTTCCTCAGAAGTCGGTAATTATAGGTTTTCAACTAATATTAGGCCTACATTTAATTGTATTAGAGATGTTCATACTTTTCTGCTAGAGCAGTTCCATTAGGCTATCTTTCGCAGCAGCGCGGTCTGAATGGTGAAGTAGGATAATTTGAATCAACTTCTTTGAGCATAATCACAGAGACAAAGTTGTGTAGATAGTATCTCAGCTTGAAACGCTTTATAATTATATGCAGGAATTAATAACATAAAGAATATATATAATATTAAAGCTACATTTATTTGTATTAGAGATATTCATACTTTTCTTCTAGAGCAGTTCCATTAGGCTATCTTTCGCAGCAGCGCGGTCTGAATGGTGAAGTAGGATAATTTGAACCAACTTCTTTGAGCATAATCACAGAGACAAAGTTGTATAGACAGTATCTCAACTTGAAACGCTTTATAATTTTATTATATCCAAGAATTCATAACATAAAGAATATTAAAATCTTGTCTGATGTATCTAATACCATTTCGCAGACGAAAGTAAATTAAACTATACCTCGTATAATACAATTCCTGATCCTGATTCCTGTATTGTTGGACCTGGGTATGTTTTAATACTGCAACCAGAACTACCGGAGTACGGGCTGCGGCGTCCTCTCGGTTAAAGGTGGTGAGCATTCTGCGATCCCAAGTCATGCCAAGCGTGGAAATTATGGAAACACCGCCCTAATAAGATCATAAGTCCTTCATCCAGCAAAAAAAAAAAATTTAAAAAATACTACGATTTGAGATTGAAAAAAGAAGAAAAAACGCTTTTTAATATAAATAGGTATGAAATACTTTTTAGTGTTTTATGCATAAGGCGGTTAAGTTTTAGAAAGATGTAATACTGCATGTAGTAACACTGCCTCTTCAAGTAAAATATCATCTCATTATATTCTAACAGGATTATTGTAATCCGTATAGCTTTTGAATGGCCTTAAGTACTCTATATTTTTAGAAAGTTTTGAGCTGGGGATAGCCGCGTTCATACGATCTACGATCGAGATTATTCTGTTTCGCAACTATATAAGGAGTTTGAGAGTGTGGGTGGATTTTATAAAATAGTAAAAAGTAAGAAATATAAAATATTAATTTATAATATTTTAAAAGAATAAATTAATCAAAAAATATCATTTCGGACCTGGTCAAACCTTTGTAAGCGTCAGGACCGCTGGACCAACAAAGATATTTGTGATCGACGTCTCAGTCCACCAGTAATGGTACATACTAGCGAATAATCTGGCCTAAAACATCGCATTGCCATGTAACGTATTACTGTCGATGCTGCCATGCAGCATTCTCTACTTCCCTCGACTACCTTCATGCAAAATCGTTTGGTAAATTTACCCGATATAATCTTCTTCTATATAAAAGCGAAAATCACTCACTTATACACTGACTAAACGAGAAATCTCGAAAACTACTTGATCCCTGAAGCTGAAATTTGGCAGGTAGGTAGTTTATAGGTAGGAGATGTCAGCTAAAAAAAAAGCGGATTTTGCGACAGGGCTGAATTAAGGGGGCGAAATGGGGGATGGAACCATTCCATTCATGGATCGATTTCTATGGAAGTTCATTGTGTTTGAAGTTATAGTGATAAATATGTATGTTTTTTGACAGGGATGATTTAAGGGCAAGAAACGGGGGCTGAAACTTTATATGGAAAAATCTTTGTTTTTGAAGTTATAGTGATGGAAATTGACAGTTGGGTAGTTTATTCAAAATAAAATATGTTTTTTTAAATATATTTTGACAGGGATTATTAAAGGGGGTTAAACCGGGGGATAAATCTTTATAGAGTTCAAAACAAATGAAACTCGAAATAGAGGATATATCCTTATTATCTATATCCTTATATCCCGGAATAACATTCAAGCTATTTTTTTATTATAATTTTTCCATTTTTCTTTATCACGCGGGTGGAAACGCGGGGCACAGCTGATATTATATTCATAATTATGTATCAAACTAATAATCTCCTTTTTTGAAGTCAGTTAAAAATGGGTATTTATCCCCGTGCGAAGCCGGGGCGGGTCTGCTAGATTATAAATAAACTTAACTATCATTTCTTTGACAAGATTTTTCTAAACTATGGCGATCGTGTCTTTTAACTAACTTCAGTCTCACCAAAAACCCTTCAAAAAACGAGACTACCAGCAATGAAACAATTATCTAAATAAAACATAATCTAGGTATTAATAGGTCGTTTTAATTTAATTTTTTATCCTTGTTTGATGTAAGAAAAAAAAACATTATCAATCAATCAATTAATTTATTTATTGACACAAAGTCCACTGGTTCCCGAACTAGTGTTACACTGTATTTCGGAGACCAGAGTCTTCTCCCAATTTTAGTGCAAAATACACTGAGTCAGCAGGAATGAAACGAAAAAAAAATGTAGTTAACTACCCACATTTATCTATATCTTGAGTTTGAAGAAAAGTATTTAAACTGTATTGTGGGCAATATCTGGAAAAATGAAGTTATGATAGAATACATTCATAAAGTAAGTACGTACTTAAACTTATTAATAAAAATTACATAAATTTGGAACTACCTAGCATTTGACTACTATTAATTTAAAATAGGTAAGTGTGTGTTTGAATGGTTGTATGAGTATGTATGTATATCGTAATAATGTCTTCCCCAATATATAAATTAATCTGAAACATAATAAACAAACATTTAGACTGAATTGTTGACAAAGAAGTAATATATATTATTTTAAATAATAAATTTGTCAATTGGGGGAAGTGCATATAATTATGATTATGAAAAGTTGTACGCGTATCAATGTGTGTGTACATTATATTAATTAATTCAGGTGAATAGAATTTAATAGTGAAGTTAATAAAGTGTTTTTTTTTTGATAACATATTTTCAACATCATCATAGTCCCATTTCCTTGAGCCAAGAAATTATATGTTTTTTTATTTGGTTACCAGGTACTTAATTATAAGGTACCGGTACAGTAATACAAACTATGCACTTTTCTGCAATTTCTATGTTTGTATGCAGTTGCTTTTCAAAATAAACTTATAGATTAAGCCATAAATAAAATAATACGAAACCTCCCACGTTGTGATCTCTCCATGCGATGTATTCCTCAACAAATTAAATTTACTGGAAATGTCAATAAATTGGGTAGAGCAAATTAAAACAAGTAACAGCAATTACAGAGTTCAGTAAATACGAATAACACCTTTGCCATGTGTAATTAAGGTGCTAACGCTTCTAGTAATCAATTAATTGGTAAACTGAACGCCGAACCAAGAACGCGTTCATAAGACAACCCCCCCCCTGCCCCCAACCTTCCTTTTAAGGGAGTTTTCTGGCTGTTGATGATGATGAATATTATGTTTACCTAGTCTGTTCTAGAGTAACTCCTGAGTTTTTCTTTAAAAATTAACATGTCTTCGTGTTTCTCAGAAAACACAGCTGTTCTATTCTGCCTGTGTAACTTGTTGTTCGAACAAACGTACGTGAAATCAAACTTTTTGTGCTTACGTGAGTAGTATCTATCTAAGCTTTTCCAGTAACCAAAGATCTATAACCCACATAAATCACAAAATCTATATTCCGTGCACAGGACACCTGCAAACTCGACATAACGAAATCCAATTAAATACATCTCGATAGCAGAGATCATTACTGCACTACAGTACATGGCTAGTTAGGGCTCCTTAGTCGAGGTGTCAACGCGATATGGGACGGTTACACCAGAATTATTTTGAAGAACGTGTTTCTAGGAAAATTTTAACGAGGTCGGAGCGAATGCTTCGTTTTGGTTTAGAAGTTTTGTTCAATTTGAAAATGTAAAATTGTATTTCTTTGAAAGTAATAAAAGCATAAAAAAATATTATATTGTTAAAAATACATCATTACCAAAAGTTTTCTTTATACAGTGTTTGGAATTTGATAAAAAATAATTTAAGTTGATTTGATTGGGAATTGGTCTTCAGGAAAATAATAATTGTTGAGTTTTATAATATCCGCCTTAATGAAAAATTGTTGCCCTCTTATTATTCAATTTACAAAATAGCCGTATTTATTTTTAACATTATTTATTTGTTTATATAAATTGTACCCCTCACTAGATTTCTCAATGTCAGGGATTCACTGAAACACAAACGTATACAGTTACCAGGCCTAATAAGTAACACATACATTTAAATCGATCCACTGTATACACACCATTCTCAAAGTACCAGAATCGATTCATGGTTCTGTAGTGGTCACGTAAACGCCGCGATTGTCGTGTAGCAGCGATATATAAAAAGAACGATTCCGGCTTATTGCCTTATACGTCTAAAGGAGCCCCTTGTCACGACGAAAGGAACTTAAATCAGCTGCCGATGGTGGCAATGCACCTGTGGAAATGTCGATTATGCAAATGGTTAGGCCCTTTTAACTAAACACCGCGCTTTGGTGTTGCCTCCATTCAAAAATTCTTTCTGTTTTTTTTCTTTTATTATCTATAAGATCGGATCAGAAACGAAACAGTTGAATACTTTGTAAATAATAAAAACTTAATTTTGTTGGATATGAACATTTTAAGCTTTAGATTTTGCAGCAAGTATTTAAAAAGCTGAGAGGTGTGTCAAGCAGTATTCTTATTTTCTTTTTCATTATTAAAAATTTCTTCTTATGTTGAAAATCGTTTATCAATTAGATAAGTTCAAACATAAATACTCCATTACGCTATTAAACTATCATTACTACTCGTTGTGAAGTAACTTCTGTTCATTAATTAAACACTATTATGATCAACACCTGTTCCTGGAAAGCATTTAATAACGTCCTCGTCCAGGTTCTCTGCAAGGGTTGAAACTTTAAAGTAGAGAGTAAATAAATGAGAACAAATTTAGTTGTTACGTAGTAGTGTGTAGCATGAGTTTAATTGTAAGCAGTAATGGAAAGTGAAGACGAAAGGACGTTTCGTTCAAATATACACCAGTTCCCCGCACACTGCCTCACCTCACCAGAAGGTACTTACAAGTAAATCAAAATTTATAGGATTCTCGTTGACCTAGATTCAAATAAAGAGAAATCTCACAAAAAAATATAATTTGGTTTTTAATCACATTTAAAATATTTTTGCTATTACAATCTTACATCTGCATTTAGTAATTTGACCGCGCAGTATATTGATGTACTAGTATGTGCAAACAATTTTTCAACTACTATTTTAAGTTTTTAAAGCATTAAACAGTAAGAAAAATTATGACATCTGGCAGGACTTGAACCTGCATACGACCGACCTATCTCTGGGTTTCCGTCCCAACAACCCTTGGCAAAGCAGTTGGGACTCCCCACTGCTTTGCCAATTAAGCTACAGAAGTATCTGCTGTATCTCAAGTCCTGCCAGAGGTCATCATTTTTCTTACAGTTCATTCTTTAAAACCATAGAAATACCCTAAATAAGTGTGGAAACGTTTCATATAAAATATTCAATTTTAAGTTTGTCCCTCAACCTGACTTTTATCTTCGTTTGAGCAATTTTCAGTGGTTTCATTGTGGTAGTACAGAACCCTCGCTGCGCGAATCCGACTTGTACTTGTCGGTTTTACGTAAATAATAGTTACATTAAAAAAATCATCATCATCAGCCCGGAGACGTCCACTGCTGAACGAAGGCACAGTGTGGCGGTCTAAGGGCAACAACCTGCCATTTGCATCCACCGGTTGCCCGCGACTTTTACAATGTCGTCGGATGGTTGGTAAAAAAATCATACTGGTGGGTTTTTGATGAAGGCAAAATCAAACCTACTTTTAGTCCGGAGTAGAAATTCAATGTTATTTGTTAATTTGCCAACCCGCACCGGGTCAGCGTGGTGGAATATCGTCCAAGCGCCTTTCGAAGTAAAACTTATGCCCAGCAGTGGAATGTTGCAAAGATTTTTTTTAACAACTCTTAAATAACTCCCTGTCGTTGAGACTGCCGTCAAGTAACAGCTGCTGCGGTTGCCGGCGTCAGAACGTTAGTTTTCCGCGGGAAACGAAGAAAAATTAAAAGCTTTGTAACCGAGCTTTGAATAAAATTAATGATTTAATTAAATACTTAATAGGTAGTTTGTACGAACACAATTTAATAGTACGGTAGATTATTTAAAAATTGAAAAGTTTGGCATTAGGGCTGGCCACTCAGCCTATACGAACTTACCTTTTTTACTTGGGGATAGTGTAGCTTTCGCTAAAGTTTTACGCTAATCGGTACAATTACATCGAACAAACTGGCGACGTCACAAACTTATCCGCTTTATAATGTTAGTTAAATGTTGTATTACAATTAACAAGATAATTTTCACGTTGAAATATTGACCTAAAGTTTTTCCTGTTCGAGTTCAAAGATGCTCTTGGCCAATTAATGGTTATATCAGGTTCGTGACATAGTCTCTATTAATTTAGCAATTGTAATTTGAATTTTCAATTTTCCATCTTCCCATTCCTTTAACAGGTCAGCTCAATGGTATCATAATCGTTAATATTAACATTACACTAGAAACAATTCAATGTATTTTGTATACTATATAAAGATATTTCTAAGGAACAGGGCAGTACCGTGAACTGCTTATAGCGGGACCGAATAGGTTCAGCTGCCGACACTGTGTCGACCGCGACCCTTATTGCGAGGCGATAAAATTCACAGTCGCGCAGCGTCGGCAGCTGAGCGTATTCGGTCCCGGAATAAGCGTTCATGGTACGGCCCCAGTACTGGTAATGTAACGCAATAGACGCATGGTACCACAAAAAAGACAAGCAATAAAGAATTCCTTAGAAAAAGCGTGCTCTATTTTGTAGAAGCTAATTATAGTGGTTATCCGAATCGATCCATTTACACGATTGCGCAATCGATTTCTCGATTACAAAACGCAGTATCGAGAAACGAGAATCGAAACTTGGTTTGGTCTAAATGGGAATGTACACGAAACTTACCTAGTAGATTAGTTTAAGTATCAGGGAATAAAATAACTAACTAGGTTAACTTATTTAAATTTGTATGACTATGAAATCACACTTCTGCCGTATAAAGCCGTATCTGAACAAAACCTGTTTGCAGAAAACGGGCTTTACAGTTTATTTTAGATTCAGATATTTATTGCTTCCATAGTGTACACAGATATTGTCAAAATCTTCTTTTTGACAATATCTGTGTACAATTTTAATGTAATTTTAATTTCGGCTCGCTTAGAGCCGAACGGTATTTCACGTGACGATGGCAAGAGGCCTGATGGCTTGACGTTAGTTCCCTGGAGTCGTGGGAGGCCTTTAGTATGGGACGCAACTTGCGCAGACACGCTGGCTCCCTCTCACCTCCAGAGCACATCGAGGGCGGCTGGTGCAGCGGCGGAAGAGGCGGAAAGCCTCAAACGGAGGAAATATGAATCTCTCGGCGATGGATACATATTTCTTCCATTTGGAGTTGAAACCATGGGACCGTGGGGTCCGGCCGCTCGGGTTTTGGTTAAAGAGCTGTCCAGACGCCTCGCAGATGTAACGGGTGATCAGAGAGCTGGCGCTTACCTTGGCCAAAGAATAAGTTTGGCCATTCAGCGTGGTAATGTCGCTAGTTTTTTAGGTACCCTACCCGAAGACAGTGACTTTAATGTAGTTTTTTACCTATAATTTATAGTTTTGGTTAGTTCAGGATAGGTATTTAATTTTATTATTTTGTTTTGTATATAGTTCTTAATTTTATTGTTGGAATATTATTAGTAAAATCTACATTGTATATGCTTGTAATAAAAGACAAACATTATAACACAATCATAATACAACGAACACAAACATCGATTATAAACATAATAAATCGAATAAACGGGATTGTTTAGCTCTATTTTTTTTGACTAAATAACGAAAGGTTTCAACCAGTACTTTACTTACAGTAGGGTAGAGTAAAAAAATTTGAGCTTAATAATTGCACATACTACTGTACGCAGTAACTCTTTTGAACGTCTCTTTAATTATTGCGTTATCAAGATCGGTACAGGCGAGCGTAATCGATTTGATTCAATCGAATGCTAATGTAACGTTGGCTTTATCTCGATTATGTATTGAGATCGGCAACCATGCCTGCCGTTCTTTAACGTGGCATTTTTTTTCATAATTCTGTAATTGGTCGGATATTGCGTCAACAATTATTATTCAAACAAAAACAGTGTACTTGTGTAACAATGTACATTTAAAAACGATTGTGAAACCTTAGCACGTCTATAGGATTTTTTCTAGAGCCCCGCTGCAAGCAATCACCGTCAAAAATCTATTTCCGAGCACCTAATAGCAGCGACGGTGATAATGGAATGGACGGGCCCAGAGCTTGCAAATCGATCAAAATTAACAAGACAACACAATCAAGCATACCTAGCTAAAAGTATGCATATTACATTTGCCCGAAAATAGACATAGCGAATCTAAATACTGCATGACAAAAAGAGAGCAAATATACATGTATTAGAAGTTTGTTTTGCCGTATCGTACGGCTCGAATGTCGCAAAGGCAGAGTATGACTGAAGCGAGTGGAGAGCCGGCGCTCAACATATAGTCTTCAAAATCCGTGCGCTTATTTCCCGTCCATTAATCTTATCATTGTCGCTGCCTAATAGTATGTTTTAATAGCTCACTTGAGATAAAGTTTGGGTACTGTTTCAAGTGTCAGTCATATCTTCTACCACACTATTACCATAAACAAACAGTACTACTATAGCACGATAACTTACGGCCTTACCTAAAATAATCTCGATTCTCTTAGTCACTGCTTAAACTTCTCTGTCCTTTTCTAGCACGTGCAACTTCACGTCAGAGAGAAGATGGCAGAGCATCTTAAGCAGTGACTAACGGTTGAAAAGTTGTTTTAGGCCGCAAATCTGTACAAAGGAATTAAAAGATTCTAACTATATTATGCGTTACAAGCTGAAGTTTGACCGTTATTCTGTTTGTCTAAGATTAAGCATAAGCACGCCAGTCTGAAAGGAACCAATTCACTCACCAGTAAAGCACCCAGATTGAGTGTAGTCACCGAATGTACTATTCGATAAATTTCTAACTGTTCAGATTTCACGAAATAAACATTCCGCGATTCCTACGCTTTGCGACAGCCGTAGGTACATTTTGCGACAACAAAAAAACTCAAAGAATACAAAAAAACTCAGAAAAAACGCAAAATGTACCTACTACGGCTGTCGCAAAGCGTAGGAATCGCGGAATGTTTATTTTGTTGGGATATAAATCCCAAACTATCACTTTAATTGCGATTACCTGCCATACCGACAAAGACAATATATCTATATATATGTTCATACCAACCTTAAAAAAAATATGCCAGAAAAAATAACTTTTCTATGGTTCTCTATATTATACTAACCTCTCATTGTCTGCAATTTGCCCCATGTATCACATTATCATTATGTTGGGGCAACGAATTAAAAATACATATCCATTTCCCTTGTAACACCATCTCTCATTACCGGTTTGCCCTGATACGATCAAAGCCAGGGGCGGTCTGCTAGCAAAGTGTTATTTATCGTCAAGATTTATGTTTTAATTCGGGTGTTTTTTAAAACAATTTCCTATAATGTGATTTACTAAGTAGTAGACCACATCGTTTTAGAACTAGAGATACTTCATTAATTTTGATAATTTTCAGATGATGTTTAGAAAAATTGAATATTGATTAGATACTTATATAATATAGTTCACATAACTTTTATAATATATAAGTAATTTATTTCTTGGCCAGCGAATCATAGTGCAAAAGCATATTCCTCCGTAAAAACGTGGTGAATTTTGGGAGCGGGCCGAAATTCTTCCGTACGCAGACGAAGTCGCGGGCGAGCTCTAGTATAATATTATATTATAATAATAAAATAATAATAATAATATTATTTTATTGTTCTCTTGTTTGTCTAGCATTTACGTATATATATTTTTTTTTTTGGCAATAAAGTTCTTTTTATCTTTATCTTTATATACCGTGTAGTGGTAACTTCAGTGCGCGAGTCAAACTCGCATAGAATTGTTTTTTTTTTGAGTACCTACATAATTTTTCTGTATTTCTGGTTAAACTGACCTTTTTTGACCGGTTGACTGAGACCTTTCGGACCAGTATGGTGATGAGATTTATAAAAGCTACTAGTTTTTACAACTCTGATCACCACCTTTCCAAGGGCCTATCGTTTGTTGTTTATCACCTGTTTTGTTGTTGTTATACGCTAGATGAGTATGTCGTAAAACTGCATCCAGAAAAGATAGACAGTAGCGTCTTCTCGATTAACGGTGGTAACACTCTGCGATCCCCAAGCCGCCTGCCAAGCGTGGGGATTGCGGCAACCCCTATATTTGCACGTCTCTTCAGGAATAACATGAAGCGCACATAATTTAATGTCATCAAACGCATGTTTCTACTCGTGTTCAATGCAAATAAATGAATCTTTATCTTTATGTCCCTAGTTAGGGGGAGGCCTTTGACGAGTAGTGGACGTCTTATGGCTGGCGATGATGGTACGCAAATGCTACAAAATGAAGTAACAGCAGCAGCTAAGTTGTATTTTAATCACAAGTCTTACATCAATTCTGGATCGTAACACATTGATCGGTAACAATTTAAACAGCCGTTACCGTTTTACGATAGATTTACTTGACATTGTTTAGAGGCAATATTCCAGTTTTACGTCGATTCGTTCTGGTTACAATCCCATTAAATCTCCTTCGGGAGACAGCACAAGTGGCGGATATTGTTTTGCACTACTCTATTACGGTTTATAAATGGCACGTCTTATTTGACTCTTAAAGTGTCGGGATAAAGTTGCATTTAAATTTAATGTTTATAGGTGTTCTGTTTATTTTACTTGTCAATGAGGTGATAATGTAGTGGTAATGTTGGTTATTTTGACGAGATGGTGAATAATATATTGATCTTGGTCGAAATCTTCATCATCATCATCATCCGCCCGGAGACGTCCACTGCTGAGCGAAAGCCTCCCCCTTAGACCGCCACACTGTACGACAACCTGCCATATGCATCCACCGGTTGCCCGCGACTTTTACAACGTCGTCGGTCCACCTAGTGGGAGGCCTTCCTACGCTGCGTCTTCCGGTTCGCGGTCGCCACTCAAGAACCTTTCTTCCCCATCGGTTGTCAGTTCTTCGAGGGATGTGGCCTGCCCATTGCCACTTCAACTTGCAATCCTTGCGAGCTATGTCGGTAACTTTGGTTATTTGGCGAATATCCTCGTTCCGGATTCTATCGCGCAAAGTAACTCCGAGAATAGCTCTCTCCATTGCCCGTTGCGTGACTCTGAGTTTCTCCAAAAGGCCAGCAGTTAAAGACCACGTTTCAGTTCCATATGTCATCACTGGCAACACACACTGGTCGTAGACCCTTGTCTTCAGAACTTGAGGGATTTTGGACGAGAAGATATTACGCAATTTCCCGATCGCTGGTCGAAATCTTAGTTCAAGGCAAATAAAATCGCATTACAAAGCCGTCATGGAGATCTTGTACTCATCATGGTCACAACTTTTACTACGAATTAGGCTAACCCTGAATTCACGAAAAAATAAGCTGTAAATGTACCGTATAAAATGCAGTTAGGTAAACCTCGACAAAATGTATGGATTTTTTTCTTGAGCCATGGAGGAGTTAGTTCTTTTTGTCAGAGGATGTTCATAGAATTTTCCCACCGACGTATTTATGAATGGTATTGCCAGAAAATAAAATAGTTCCTATTTATACGGGAATACTCAAATTTTAATGAAATTAATGAAATCGGATACTACGAGTATATAGTCGACAAACAGACTTAGTTAGATAAGATAACATCCGGAGACCGTTAGAAAAAAAAAATACTATCATAATAAATTATAATGTTTGAAAAATGTATCAAATCCACGTCAGTTTTCATAATAAAATAGTTCCTCTTTCAAGACTTGTTTCTGGCCTTAATTAATGCCAATTTGGTCCGATGTACTCAGAAACTTCATATTGCTTTGTATATTTGCTTTTGACAATCATTTTGTTAGATACATAGACTTTTACGAAATATGTGGTTTATTTAAAAAGGATTTTAGTAATAGTAGAAATACCTAATCTTTATCGTATGCTTCACACTTGTCTTCACCATCGCGCCAATGAGACGCACATCATAGATGTTACTTTGAGCTATTTGATTTTATTATTATCTGGCGATAAAATTAAGATCGGTTTGCATACATCAGTCCAATATTAAGCCTGTCAATCATCTAAAGATAACTTTTGAGATACGCAAAGCAGTTTTACAGCAGACGACGCTTGTCAAAGATGCCGCGATGGGCCCACAGCATTTGATTACACACGACGTTTATTTAATGGAAACTGATTTCATTAATTACAAATATGGTTCCTAATCTTTATTATGTCAATGGAACTAACCCTGATACTCCGAGGCATGTGAGGCAAGTCCAAGCGGATGTCGTCTTTTATTATTTTTATCGCCGTATTTTTAAGGTTTTATTTCGTTTGTCGTTTGGAATTTTATAGTTTGTTATCATTATCAAAATCATCGTAGGCATTAATACGACTGTCATATTACTTTCCTGGTAGCCCAGACCGGTTCCGTGGGGTCACATAAGAAGCTTGAAAATAAAGTATAGAGTTGTGATCCTTTTGATACTGTCATCGTTTATTAATGAGTTTGACACCTAGGATTTAGTGACATCGCATTGGTGTACAGTTTACACTGAGATTATAGATTTAGAACGGGATATTATGTTTATTTATGCTTAAGGACATATAGCATGTAATTTTTTTTTAATTGTGATTATTATTTTGAAGAGTAACAACGCAAAGGCAATGCTTTTGTTTTTGCTGGTGTTTTAATTTGGCGGTGACCTTTTCCCATCAGCTCGCTTGCTGGTTTGATTTTTTGAGTCTTATACATATGGCAATCCTATGTATTTATTTTTTATTTTAGAACAAATGGAACTCCAAAAAAATCTGGTCTAGCGTTCAAACCCACGCGTGATCAACGTCATAAGTACTTTAATTTATTTGAAAATTATCTATACGTTTATCACATTATTTTCTAGTAATTTCTTTTAAATCAGATTTCCCTCAGATAAGTTGATTTAGAATATTTCTTCAGCATTCAATATTACGATGAAACAAATCGATAATTCTGCCAACTAGATGAAACATTTTTCTTTTGGGAATTCTCCTCAAAGAATCAAGCACTATCTTGGTCCTGAGAGACTCTAAGATAATGAAACCTGTCATATAATCTTTAAATTATATTATTACTTTATTTTATTAGCTCCCATTTTGCAAATTGGCGCACAGGATGGCTTGTGCTTTGCTCCATAAAATATATCAGGAACCAACATAAAATGTTGGTGTGAAATTAATTATCAAAATTGTATTTAAATAACAAATTAGGATTTTTTAAGCATTTATTTTGGAATTGTAAACTAGTAATAAAATTAGTTTCAAATTTAGAATCTATCGGATAGCTTTATACAAAATATTTGGTTATCTGTTGGAAGCCGTATTACGACATGACGTCATATACGCTGACTCGCTCGCACTCGAAGAATTCTTCCATAAGCGAGAAAGAGAAGCTAGATCGAGGAGACCATTTTGAAAAATAGACATTCACGTCGGAGCCGCCGTTGCGCGTGTTACGGGGTGAATCACCTTTTGGATTTTTTTACATCTTTTTGAGAAGAGAATGACCTGAGGGAGCCAACGCCGATCCCGCAGGGGACACCAGGTCCATATTTCCGTCTGAGATGACGTAAAACTCCAACTTTCAAGAATTATTTTGTGACGCGCCATGCGGTCACCAAACTAAGGAACTCGAGCGAAATTCTCATTTGAAGCTTTGAAGACAAGGCAATGTCATTTCACTGGAGGAGCTCCATGAAGCGTTCGAGAATCGGATGATCCTGCAGAAGACACCATCAGCAAAGGATCCATCAGATAACCTCCTTTCATTTATTTTATTTTCCCAATTTTTCTCGTTGCCGTCATCCATTGGACTATCGCCATCAGCGTTTTAATATTAATATTGTATTAGGACTTATCAAAATAGTAAACGCATTGTAACCTCAAATAATCTTTTGTTCTTTTTTCTCCCATATAACTTTAGCACAAGATAGATAGGTAAATTATAAATCATCAATTTCATTTTCAACAAGAGGCCCCCTGTACTCCAGAGGTCTGATGTTTCGTGACTGATACGTATCCAGGAACCCTAACTTTTTGTTTTATTTTTTTTGTTATTTGTTTTGTCTTTCTTTGTCAAATCACAATTTTCTTATGACAAATGGCGCCCGAACAATTATTTACTTAGAATTTAACTTAAAAACAAACCAATTTTATCTTGTGCAAAGGTGTATGTTGGAATTTATAAACAAAAGATTACAATTTAATCTACTGTAGAAGTAGGTATTTTCACAATTGT
Source organism: Erannis defoliaria (assembly GCA_905404285.2). NCBI lineage: Eukaryota > Metazoa > Arthropoda > Insecta > Lepidoptera > Geometridae > Erannis > Erannis defoliaria. The sequence continues at coordinate 11,616,027 of FR990078.1, forward strand.
GTTATTGAATTTGTGTAACAATTTTTCTTGTAAAGATGTATAGTACACCGTCTGTTGACCGTAAGTTAACAGCGGAGCAAACGTCAGATTCACCTCAACCAGAACTCCAAAATTCACAGAGCTTAATAGATATACCTGTTTCAGATTCAGAAGAAATGAATTATGTCAATACCGATGTGAGGATGGCTCAAGGAACAATCCAGTCGCCATTATGCAAAAATATCCACACAAATCCTAGCACTAGTGTTATAGATCCAGCCACAGACGGTGACAAGTATATTCCATTTATGAAACAAAGGCACTCGACACAAAACAGTCATGTACCAGTCACCCAGGTAACATATGCAATTAATAACAGTTACAACTCCAATTTGAAGTCCTGGGGACTGAAGTATAGTGGTGATACGTGTGTTGTTGAATTTTTGAATCGAGTGAACGAAATTAAGTTAGCAAGAGATGTGTGTGAAAGTGTACTGTTGAGAGGTTTTTCAGAGTTGTTAGAAGGCACTGCTCTGAAATTTTACAGATCAGTTCGCCATTCGTTACCCACTCTCTTCTCAAACTTTTTATTAAAGTATTTTGTTTACTACCCATAGTAGACGCTAACAGAAGTCAATGTATACTTTTATTGCAAAATTCAGATCAATAGTTTTTGAAATATAAACAAAAACAATATTTATTTATTCAAAGCAATGCAGTATGTAAACACACATATGGCGGCGCTTATAACTTTTTCAAAATTGTAGTTACAGACAATTATTTTTGATTTATCGTACCTACGCATATCTAGCTACCTATAGATACACAATTTTGGCTATCGGTTCAGTATTATTCAAATTAAAATGAAAACCGTATGTTCACAACCAAAATTCACAAAAGTAAAAAAGAAACACATAAGTTTTAAGTTTGCGTTTTTACCCACATTATTATTTCTACGGATACTTTAGGATACTGTAAATCCATAACAAATACTGATAAAATCATAAAATCAATAATTATTTCTTTACAAACAAGTTTAGAATTTAAACATTGCAATTTTCCTTGTAAACCAACAAGTTCATGTAGGTAAAATGACATACTATATGGTCTATACTCAGACTAAGTATGACTTCTATTCAGACATTGAACTACTTAAGCGTTATTTATACAAGAATTTACTTATTTTGATTTCCAATTTGTATAGAAAAGACGATTCTTTTTCTGTCTCAAAGACAAGTTTCAAGTATTAACAAAGTGTTGACCTACATTCAGGGAAAGACTTAAATACTTACTTTGAATTAACTTAATAACAGTATTCAAAGCTATTGTTTTGTTTTGGACAAGTATCCATTGCTATATAAAGCAAAAGCAGTATATTTAATACCATTTTTTTTGTGTTTTGAGACTTGGTAATTTTTGTTAAAACCAAGTCTGTGAAGCAATTTTTTAAGGTTAATACCATTTTTTTTGTGTTTTGAGACTTGGTAATTTTTGTTAAAACCAAGTCTGTGATGCAATAATTTTAAGGTTAAGTATGAGTAATTATTTTTACATTACCAACTATAAACCAAACGCTCAATAATGCATATTTTCGTGTGCTTATTAGTTCTTAGCCTACATATTGGGCAATTTTCTGGAGGATCCTATTTAAAGGCAACCTACCATTAACTATAGCTTATTAGCTAATTATTTGGGAACGATTTAGTTCTAGTCTTTTTGTTACATGCTAACATACATACCGGATTTGACTAACGACAAGTTTATACCTAGTATGACTTAAAATGTTTTCTTATGGCTGAGTTAAAACACTCGGACATGCTAGCAATATTTAGTAGATCTACATACATACATACATACATACCAAACTTACCTTTTTGTCTTGTAGATACCAAAGGTTGTCTGTGAACCTTCTAAGATTAACAATTAGTCTTTAATTATAGTTAGCAGCATCTAGTGCACGGATTCACTGCGTAGATTTAATTTAGGTTTAAATAATTAAGATTTACCTGTACTTAATTAAAGCTTATACTTAGTTTATCTAATGTTTACAACGATAGATATTTACTTTAAACATTAGAAGTTTTCACTTCATACTATTAGACAATAGTGAGACTTTATTCTCATAGAATTAGGTCATTACTAGAAAACCCAAACTGTAGGGTATAGATTATTATAAGAATTACAAACATACTAACACATATTTACTTACCGTTTAAAACCATTTAGATATCATTGTTTTTCAGATAAGTTTTGTCCGCACCTACATAAGAGTGAATGGATATTTATATTAACAGTTACCTTTTAAGCTACTTGCTATATACTACTTTTGTTTTATTACACAATGTGTTATTTCTATAGGTATATCCTATACCATCATGTTATGTATGGAGTCATGAGGATTATGAAAAGTGAAGCAAGTATGTCAGAATAGCTCAATTTAACTATGAGATGCAAGGAGATTTATGAAGTTCGATGTAAGTTTAAAGGTGTGAGTGGTGATTTTGTAAGAACTAGGCAGTGTGAATATTATTTGAATTCCTTATAGGTACCTATGTATGAAAGAATGTGAGTGATTTATTTTATGAAAGTGGAATAACAGTTTATTTTGCTAGATGGAATGTAAGAAGCTTGCTGAAGTATCAACCTCACTATATTTCAGGATTCCAACCTATAACAAAAAGTTTCTTTTCATGCCTACCCCGTCTGTTCAGACAGTAAACTGTCTTTTGTTTCAAAAGGGGGATATTGTCATATAATCTTTAAATTATATTATTACTTTATTTTATTAGCTCCCATTTTGCAAATTGGCGCACAGGATGGCTTGTGCTTTGCTCCATAAAATATATCAGGAACCAACATAAAATGTTGGTGTGAAATTAATTATCAAAATTGTATTTAAATAACAAATTAGGATTTTTTAAGCATTTATTTTGGAATTGTAAACTAGTAATAAAATTAGTTTCAAATTTAGAATCTATCGGATAGCTTTATACAAAATATTTGGTTATCTGTTGGAAGCCGTATTACGACATGACGTCATATACGCTGACTCGCTCGCACTCGAAGAATTCTTCCATAAGCGAGAAAGAGAAGCTAGATCGAGGAGACCATTTTGAAAAATAGACATTCACGTCGGAGCCGCCGTTGCGCGTGTTACGGGGTGAATCACCTTTTGGATTTTTTTACATCTTTTTGAGAAGAGAATGACCTGAGGGAGCCAACGCCGATCCCGCAGGGGACACCAGGTCCATATTTCCGTCTGAGATGACGTAAAACTCCAACTTTCAAGAATTATTTTGTGACGCGCCATGCGGTCACCAAACTAAGGAACTCGAGCGAAATTCTCATTTGAAGCTTTGAAGACAAGGCAATGTCATTTCACTGGAGGAGCTCCATGAAGCGTTCGAGAATCGGATGATCCTGCAGAAGACACCATCAGCAAAGGATCCATCAGATAACCTCCTTTCATTTATTTTATTTTCCCAATTTTTCTCGTTGCCGTCATCCATTGGACTATCGCCATCAGCGTTTTAATATTAATATTGTATTAGGACTTATCAAAATAGTAAACGCATTGTAACCTCAAATAATCTTTTGTTCTTTTTTCTCCCATATAACTTTAGCACAAGATAGATAGGTAAATTATAAATCATCAATTTCATTTTCAACAAGAGGCCCCCTGTACTCCAGAGGTCTGATGTTTCGTGACTGATACGTATCCAGGAACCCTAACTTTTTGTTTTATTTTTTTTGTTATTTGTTTTGTCTTTCTTTGTCAAATCACAATTTTCTTATGACAAACCCTAGAACCTAAACTCGGTGAGCTAAAGCTATAGAATAAATATAGAAGTCAGTTGCTAAGGTTGAGCGGTTTAACGTCAAAGGCAGACGAAGACGACGGACGACGGGAAGGTGTAGACGCAGCGTAGGAAGGCCTCCCGCTAGGTGGACCGACGACATTGTAAAAGTCGCGGGCAACTGGTGGATGCAAAAGGCAGGTTGTCTTACAGTGTGGCGGTCTAAGGGGGAGGCATTCGTTCAGCAGTGGACGTCTCCGGGCTGATGATGATGATGACGTCAAAAGCTGGTTAGAAGATCGAATACGAGCGGCAATAATAGTAATACTTGATTATTTTAACTTTTAACTATTATCGCTCCAAATTATACATCCATCAAGAGGTGCGTTTTATTTCGGCCGCTACCTTGAGGAATCCGCGTTTTTTTCCGGGATATAGAGTAGCCTGTATGGGTTATTCAAGAGTATACTTAAATAAAGAAATAATGGGGGACATTTTACGCACAGCGCCATCTAGCAAAGCACTAAACAAAGCGTGTATTATGGAAATATAGCTGATAGAATACATATATACATTTTTTTTCGTAAATACATTCTTATAATACATATATACTACACCCGCAGACACAGAACAAACATCTTAGTTCGTCACATAAAATTTTGTCCTAGGTGGGGATCGCACCCACGCCCTACAGCTCTGAAGGCAGACATGCTACCAACTAAGCTATAAGGTTGTTATAACTTAATAAACTTGACTTACGAATATCAGTCGAATCCGTTGAGGCACTACAGCGCGAAGAAAACACAAACACACACACATAACAGAAGTACGCGCTCGTACATGCACACGTACCCGCACTCGCACACACACTAAAGTGTAACACAATAAAATTTGAGCAGCCGCGATTATCTTAGTGTGCGTTTTTATTTTAATTTTAGTCATATTCTGTACAAATTTTGTGCACTGTTTCTACTTGTGCATAACGAGAACCTACAAGTATCCAATGTTTATAACAGGAAGTTGGTATTCAGTTGCGTAGTTGCTCATCGGTGGGGATTCGCCTCAATCTACCAAACTTCGCCTTTGCAACATATTAACCGTTGAATTTATAAACTTCTGAGACGTCAGCATGTTTAGACTGAATCATGCAATATTGCAAAATGTCTTGCCGTATCATAGATACGTACATAGTTAGCTTTTTTTATCTGTGCAGTGATATCATTTAGTTTATTTTAATAGGAGGCTTGGGAGAATGGATTGAAAGGACAGAGAAATTAAAAACGCGAGATATTGATGAAAAAAAACAAATTAATGGAATAATCTTAATGAAAATGCAAGTAATATTTCACCTCATTAAAGTTACATGTTTTTCTCGTCACAGTCATGTTATCAATCTATTCACATTTCTAAAAAGCCACTGTCTAAAACATTTTCGGCCTGCGGACATTTTAACTACAGCACAGCTGATAATCAAACTTCAAAGATTATTGAACGAATTCAAAACCAAATATATTGTGTTGCATTAACTAAACATAATTATGAAAGCAATTACAGGGTTACACGTAACGGTTGTACTAAGCGAAAAGGATATCATGGAACAACTTCATTGTGAACAACTTTTACAATGGGGTCAACCCTAAAATACTGAAGAAAAAAAATGCTATTTCATTCATTTCGTCAAGGGTGAATGTAATTTTTCTATAAACTGACGGCTTAGTACTAACCTTAAGAGTAACCCCAAATATCAGAGCTTGTCATATAAACTCTACTATACCCGATAATCTCACAGAAATTAATGCGGAAATTGTTATTCTGAAGCTTCATTTAAACTTTATCAATGCCGTTACGATCCTTTCGAAGTTAGCAAGTTTTGTAATCGGATGGTTATGGAGACGATAACGAACCTCTGGCGGTGTGAATACAAAACTTGACACTTGGTAGAGAGATTTTCTGATATCTCTATTGTAAGGTCGGCACTTAGCAGGGGCCCCACGTAAGAGCAATCAGTTTACTACTCGTAACTACTACAATTTAGAGAAGAAAAGATTTTAAAGTGCTATCTTTAATGAGAGATTTACATGACTTGCTCATTTATGTGGATCATTAAAATTAGCTGAGATAATTTTAATTTAATAACGTCGTGCAAAAATAAAAAACATCATCATCATAATCAGCCTGTTCAGCATGCTGGAAATGAGCTCGCCACTTAGCTATCTCACTCATCAGCCAGAAGACGTCCACTACTGGACGAAGGCCTCTCCCTTAATAGGGAGGGGTTGCCATAATCCCCACGCTTGGCAGGTGGCTTGGAGATCGCAGAGTGTTACCACCTTTAACTAAGAGGACGCTGCTGCCCGTCCTCCAGTGGTTCTGGATGCAGTTTTAGGACATACCCAGGTCCCTACTTAGCTATCTAGCTATCATATTAAATCTAAAAACTAATTTTTAATTGACATTGACAGTAAGTGGAATCATCATTCTATCGTATATGTCCGAGTTTGAGTAGAGTAAGTCTGTGCGTAGCGGTCACCGTACAATAGTAGAGTTACCGCCACGGTCTGCTCTACGCTCAGATCAAAGAAGTACGAGTATATCTAAGGTATCTAAGCTTAGAATCTAAGCTTAGATACCGCTCTTGGGCTTCTGAGGGCAGATATGGTATGAGACGCTAGGCTTTCTGATCTATGATCTCCACTCTATAAAACGTTTACCCTTGTGGTTATTAGTTATCAAAATTGAATAATAACCATAGAAAAAAAAGCGAATTAAGAGCTTTGTAAAATATAATTTTATAATACAAATTTTGAATGCTCACTCGGTCAATCTTTAATATTCGTAATAAATTATACCACAAACATTAATAAATGTAGTAACGATGATTATATCGAATTCATGTTTTTTTTAATTCACAGACGCCAAAAAAATAACAAGCCAAAAATAAATCAAGTTTATGCATACGTACAATTCTTAATTTTAAGCAGTAATTTGCAACTGGATAAAACAAAACGAATTATGATTTTCTCTTATTTAGGACCGCTATAGCCATAGAAGAAGAGTGTTTATTTTCCATACGTAATATTAGACGAAAATTGTAATGAAGGCCAAGAGTCCCGCAAGACGGTAGATAACATGTTCTAGAAATAAGGTTGCAAGTTTAAAGATACTGGCGAGTTCGCTTGCCTAAATCTAAAACTTCTGTAAAATTTCATTGTGGATATATAATTATTATAGGAATATAAGGTAGGTATATAGTAGATCGTATTGTATTTTTTTTTCAAATAGAACCTTGAAATTAACTATCTTCGCCGGATAGCGACGATGATGTGCATCGAAAAAACAGTAAAAAAAAACATGATGCATTTTTAATGACTTATTCTACAATGAACATAATATATTTTTCCACTCATTTGCATTATTATTAGATCCGTACGTTCATTATATTTATATCAGAAAGTAACAGTACCTTTATTTCTTTCAATAGGTTTTATCCTTCCGGTGCGTTTCATTTTAGATCCCGGAGCCCTCCATCAAGCACACAGGCAAAGCCACCGGGGTTTTAGGTCAAGTCACAAAACCGCGGGATAGCGGCTCGGGACGGGACGGGTTCTTTAGAAATGTTAGAGTTTATATTATGCAACATGATAACAGAATAGCTATTTTCATCACACTTGCTCGTAAAGTGGATCTTATTGCATCGGTTTTAGGCTCATAATCCAAGCTATTACGCACGCGTGCTTTTTTACTTTACATTATGGCACATGGTGCTATAATAGGTATAACCCGGTAAAGTCAAGTTTGTACGTGCCTGCAATTAGACGTACGTATACAAAGCACTCTTAATATAGCCGGGTAATACTTATACAGTTTTTTTGTAACACCAACAAAGAGTTCTTATGCCGCTGAAGTAAATATCAACCTGCGCGCGCATTACTGATTTGGGCGCCATTTTCCGCTGAGTGGTTGATTATTATCAAAAAAAAAGTTTTTTCCTCGCAAATGTGACGAAAACAGTCGTATGAAACTCTTGTGCTATGTTTCAATACACTCTCGGCTACCTTATTGCGGTCGCCTGCGCCTCGCGCGTGTAATACCGCCTCTAGTGTAATGACCAACATAGCACACTTGTATCATAATGTACTATTTCATCACACTTTCTCGTAAAATGGATCTTATTACATCGGTTTTAGGCTCATAATCCAAGCTATTACGCACGTGTGCTTTTTACTTTACATTACGCCACTTGTGCTATAATAGGTATAAGCCGGTAAAGTCAAGTTTGTACGTGACTGCAATTAGACGTATGTATACGAAGCACTCTTAATATAGCCGGGTAATACTTACAGTTTTTTTGTAATACCAACAAAGAGTTCTTATGCCGCTGAAGTAAATGTCAACCTGCGCGCGCATTGCTGGTTTGGGCGCCATTTTCCGCAAATGTTTGATGACGTTTTCGCTGTGTGGTTGATTATTATCAAAAAAAGTTTGTATTTTCCTCGCAAGTGTGATGAAAACAGTCGTATGGAACTCTTGTGCTATTAGTCATTACGCTCTCGGCTTCCTTATCCCGCTCGCCTGCGGCTCGCGCGCATAATACCGCCTCTAGTGTAATGACCAATATAGCACACTCGTATCATAATGTACTATTATGATACTAGTGCGGTAAGTTGGTTTTTACAAACGAGTATACGAATGTATCTTACCATAGTCACGAGTTTGTAAAAACCAATACCGCACGAAAGTCATACAAGAAGTACAACAGGTAATGAAACAAACTTTATTATTTTGTTTATAAATATGGGTCGGAAAGTCGCAACTAAATACTTGACACTGGGAAATGCACAAAGTGCGATGTCATAATTCTCCGAGGAGAAAAGAAGAAAATAAAACTTCGTTCTAAAGTTCGTCTTCGTTAAAACATTTCTAATATGAGTGTTTTTCGTGTTGTTTCCAACAGTCGTCAAAAAAAAAACAACGAACGGCTAATATCTTGCCTAAAGGTATTACCGTACGTGTAACGTACGTGTTGTGTTAAACTTATTTTGGAAACAACCTCTCTTGCTTGTAACTTGCAACGTCGAACAGTGTAACTCAAGTTGATTTATAAGCAGACGGTTCATAAGTTTCTCGTATGTTACTGTGTTGCTGCCCTTAGCTACTCGTAGACATGTTACTTCTAAAATAACATTCACAAGAGTTAAATGCATCAAAATCATTTAAATGTAGAAAACTTGCAAAAGTTTTTTTTGTTTACCATTTATTTTCATATTTTTTTGTATCATTTGTTACGAAACTAGCAGCGCCTCGCAGCTTCGCCCGCTAGCCTACGGAATCCGTATATTTTACTTATAAAACTAAATAGCTATTCAAGGTCATAATCTAACGCTATTCCAAATTTAATTCAAACCCGTTGAGACGTTGCAGCTTGAATAAGTAACACACCTAGTCACACATATTTAAGCAGTTATAATAGATATTAGTTGTACCTCGCGTTTTCATCTGCGTGATGATAAAAAACTATGACTATGATAATAATAAAAAGTAGTTTTTTATATTATTCCGGGGAATAAGCTATCTCTATTCCAAGTTTCATCCAAATCCGTTGAGCCGTTTAGGCGTGAAGAGATAATAAGCATAACACACATACCGGTAAACTTTTTCATTCATAATTATTATTAATAATAATAAAATAATAATTATAATTTTTTATTTCAGACCAATTAAGTACATCCATATACACAAACTACACATAAAAAAAAACAAATTGGATTAGATTTCAAATTCGGTGGTGTCAATGTCAATCAATAAATAATCAATAGTCGAAAAAATTTCATTATAATTAAAACAGTTATAAATCAAATAATGAAATGTCAAAATAAAAAATAAAAATGTCAAATAATAATTGCATGTCAAATTAAAAATCAAATAAGTAATTATTAAAAGTCAGTGAACTATGTAATATTCAATTTTCAAAAGTATATTATTCAGTGTAGTATTATTAGTTTGATTAGTGTGATAATGGTCTTGTGTGTGACATCTTACCTAATGCTAAGCAAAGTACGGTCTACGATAGATCACGCTTGCTTAGACTTATAGTTCGGATAACGATAATGTGGGTGCTTCCTCATAGTCAAACTATTTAGTCCGACTGGTTTGACCACGAAGAATAGTTGTCAAATGATACAGGTATCACTAAAGGTAGGAACTAAAACGTGGTCTTTAACTGCTGGCCTTGTCGAGAAACTCAGAGTCACGCAAAGGGCAATGGCTCTCCATTGCTATGCTCGGAGTTACTTTGCGCGATAAAATCCGGAACGAGGAAAATCGCCAAAGAACCAAAGTCTGTGACGTAGCTCGCAGGGTTTGCTAGTTGAAGTGGCAATGGGCAGGCCACATCGCTCGAAGATCTGACAACCGATGGGGAAGAAAGGTTGAGTGAGTGCGACCGCGAACCAGGAAGCAGCGTAGGAAGGCCTCCCACTAGGTGCACCGACGACATTGTAAAAGTCATGGGCAACCGGTGGATGCAAATGGCAGGTTGTTGTACAGTGTGTCGGTCTAAGGGGAGGCCTTTGTTCGGTAGTGGACGTCTCCGGGCTGATGATGATGTCAATATAAAATAATGTAGAGTAGACAAAAATACATATTATACATTATTATGGATACGGAAAGAGCAAAGCCGTAATAGTTCCAATTTCTTGATTTCTATCTCAAACTCTTAGGCAGCCACTCTAAGCATGATACGATTATGTTATATGTGGTATGATACAGTATCACATATTTCTAGAAGCTGTTTAATACAGCAATAATAATCTATCGGAACCCCTATAAAATTCCAAGGAGAAATAACCGACACCGCTTAGAGGATATCAATCTTCGATACAGCAGACTAAACTACCCACCAAGTGGATGATAAACGGTTCTTTTATGTTTCACACGCGCTGTATTTTCACTGCTCTATAAATGATAAGGAAGTGTGATGTAGACTACAAACATGATACTTGAAATAGATATATTTACATATTTGCTTGATTTTAACGGTTAACAATGAAGAAATCTGTTATCGAAACTGAGAAATATGTTTAGTAAATTCTTTGTTTTTAACTGATACGTGATTTTGATGATACTTAAGGAATCTATTTTTCTTACATAGCTGGTTACGAAGCATAGTTACAAAGGCGGCCAAAAGGATTTAAACTGTCGATGATGGTGCAGTATTTTTTATTTAATTAGTTCAATAGGATTGTTTTTTGACCGTGCGGTGTGATGCTAAAAACCGATGTAGTTAGGGTAGAACACGCTAAAAGGGACTTGATCAAATTCTGGATTAGAAGACAAAGTACAATAATATTATAACCCACAAATATTCATACTTTTCTGTGTCCCATTTTTTTTTGTAATAGCTGTTTGTTTTCCAAATAATAAATAAATAAATAAAATAATTACTATGGGTGTCAATCGGAGAGCACAGCCTCCGCTCGAAAGTTTCATAATGTTTTGTCATCGTAATTCACGATTTAAAATTACGATGTACGACTACAAAATGCAATAAATTATTCAGTTTTGTGTCTGATTTTTATACGAATAAAAAAGGCTGGCCCGGTTTGGAAAACAAATAATATATAAGTAAATTCGTTACTAATATAATATTTATTAATAATAATTTATTTTGCATTTTACCATGATTATTATTATTATTAAATATAAAAAATGTTTTGATGGATTATTCAAGAAGGTACATAGTAAATCATTAGATCAATGACTCTTTCGTGAAATCACCAAGTCCAGCTAGCATTTTAATTCCGTAATAAAAAATAAAAATAAATGTTTGCCTGGTGCTGGTAACATTTGAAATTTAAACTGCTTACTATGTTCCAAGCCAAATCAGACGCCTTCCAGCTGCACCGAACTTACTATAATCATTATTTTCTTTCTACCGGAGATAAAAAAATCTGTTGAATGTTTTCGAAGTTTATATTTTTTTTAAGTATATTTAATTTCCCATTAAGTAAAACTACCATAACTAATTCATTGGCTGCACTAAATACACAGCAACATCTTTTCGTGCATCAAAAATTAACTTAAAACGTAGATCAAAGTCGAAAACAACAGCGAAACTGTATTGTTACAAACGTTTCAAGCCGGAAAACAAATTGGGTTAAACGTCTGGTTAAAAGCTACCGCAAAACGATGTTTTGTGAACATGTCGATCATTGTGTCAATGTTTCAACGAACTATAAATATCAACAGTGCAGTCTATTTGGAGGAATTCTTGTAAACGACTTGAAAGGTACATTTTGCTCCCTGAAATGGGATGAAGTTATGGTACTATGCTTTACAGGGCTACGCGGAACGTAAGTACTAAGCCGAAAGGAGGTCGTTGTACTCATCACTGTGAATAACTTTGGCCCCTTATTAAAAGTTGTTCACAATGATGAGCGCCGCCAAAAACACACCGACAACAAAAGCGGACAGCGTTTCATGGTTGATATCTACCAAATACTCGTACGAAACGGTTTGATTCCACTTTCTTTATTCGAACTGCTAATCAGTGGAATGCGCTGCCTGAGTGGGTGTTTCCCGATAATGAAAATTGGTATATGGGTAGTTCTAGACCTAATTCCTATAAATATCATTTATTTCTATCAAATAGCGCACAATAATTACCATGTGCACATTTAGCAGAGTTAATAAATTATTGTGCTGCGTTTATACGAATCGCATAGTAAACATGAGTTCAAAAGTAACCTATATTTTAAAATAAAACCGACAAAGTGCAAGTCAGACTATTTGACCGAGAATTCCGTATCAATACATGAAATTTTGCGTTTACCTTTTATATTACCCTTTAAGATCGCAATCTGGGCAAAGCCCCATTCCTTTCCTGGGTCCCATTCCCTTCCTTTTTTGCGTTTCTAACTAGAATCAGTCAAGACAAAATACGTGAAATTCGCGTGGAAGTTGTGAATTCAGCTTTTGGGACCGTTGTTTCTATATGCCTGTCTTCAAGCACCGAATGCGTCCTAACCTTTACACACCGTTCTGGTTTCGATAAACCGGCTACCTATTACGGTTCAGAAGATTCAGACGTGTCCATCAGACAGACAAGCAAACAGTGGACATAGGCTTAACAATAAGGTCCCGTTGAACATTCTTCGGATAAGGAACCCTAAATAAAATAGAAGCAAGGTTGATGGTTTGAGGGAAAACATGTGACGCTTCCCGCGTTAATGTACTGTAAATAATGTACGCGTAAATTATAATGTAACCGGAAATGTATTCTTTATTGTAAACAAGAGTGAATGATTTACGTAGGATCGCGATAAATAATTATAACAGACTGCGTAGTAACCGTCTGTGAATTTATTCATGGTATAGATGTGTGTTTGCAAACTCACAAATCGTTCGTACATGAAGATCATCAAGTAACTCTAAAAATTAATGTACATGGTTTTGTTTTGACACATTTTTGTTTTAACTATACGGAATTATTCACATGTGAAATTAATATAGATCGACGCGCTTGCGGCTGCATAAATAAATCAAAAATGGATAAAATAATATAAAAATCGGTTTATTGAATAACGTGTCTACTTCAGAAACATTTTTTTTGGCCTTTGTTTTATTTTGAGTCTATATTTCTATCATTATGTTTATTTATGTTTGTCTTCACAGTTAGCACAAAATTGAAGATTGTCAAGAGGGTTGTATTCTTATTTATTTAATTTGTTTATTCTTATAAAATACAAGTACATAGTCTTCTCTCATTCTCTTTTTTTAGGACGGGCATGTCCGAAAACTGCATCCAGAATCATCGGAGGAATGGCAGCAGCGTCCTCTCAGTGGTGAGCATTCTGCGATCCCCAAGCCGCCACCCAAGCGTGGGAGTTATTGCAACCCATCTAGGAGGAGGCTTTCGTCCGGCAGTGGATATCTTCGGCTGATGATGTGATGTGATCAGATATTAAGTTCATAAATATCAAACATTAGATACGAATTAGCTCAGAAAGGGAGCAATGACACAAATAAGAGGAAACATAGTTGGCAATGATGATGAGACAAAAATTCTTTCTCAGAACAGTAATTTCAACGTACGTATCTGTGAAGAAGAAAATACATCTTCTAATTTAAAATAGATGAGCATAAGAGTTTAAAATTTTAGAGATCATCATAATACTCGTAGTATACTGAATTGATCATAACTTCGCGGGTCCTAACTTTCCGCATTTACACTTATAAAGCCAATACCTCTCGCCCTATCACGTAGGTCCCATTACATTTCAACAGAGCCACAGCAGAATCAGACAAGTTAGATCAAAATAAGTATCCATAAATTTTGCCTTTTTGAGGGGTTCACTACGCCTTTCCGAAACACATTAAACATTATGAAAACTGACGTGTTTTTTTTTTTTTTCGGAGTATCCGATTTAATTAAACGTGAGTATTCCCGTATAAATAAAACAAAAACACATTAAACATTTCACCCCTGACGATTCATCGACCATTTTAGCACATTATTCATTTCAATTTATATTACTTCTGATATGAAATAGGTTATACATAGGATAAGAATAGGGACATAATTATTATCCCACAATAACGATAATATGACGTAATGACGTGTTTTGGGTCTATAAGGCACACATGTCATGTCCCACGAACAACAAACTATGCATGCGTTTGGCCACAATCTGAAGGAAAGTGATGATTTGATCTAGAATATAAACCAAATGATGCATCTGACTTAAAATGAACACAGTAACATACTTACATAGACCGAAAATTAGAACTAGTGGATGTAAATCTGGCTTCTTTCTTTTCTGTGACATACCCGTCCAGGTTTTGAAGTTCCACGGATAAATATCTTGTCGTGAGCGAATGTGCCTGTTAACACGTAACAAGGTGTGGAGTATAAGCTCACCATCTCACAAGTCATGATCAGGTCTTAGCGAGTTATTTGCCGACCGCTGACCTCTTGACGAAATGGGAAACAGTCTTAAGTAACACGAATAACTATACTGTTAAACTACTTAGTTGAAATCTTACAGTTAATATCATAAGGTTGGTTTTAGATCGTTGGTACGACATTGGTTTCGGTGGTGGTAATTTTAAAGAAGAAACGTCGGCATGTGATAATTTGTACGCCTCGTTGTAGTATTATCTCTACGTGAGATTCGTATAACAAGTGGAAAGAACGAATAAATATAAAATAAGGAAATGTTTGAATAAATGGGTTTGTATTGGGTTAGATTGTAATTATACTCGTAGTTAAAGTTTGTAACTTTGAACAGTTTTGGGATTTACGATACGCAAAAGTTTGCGGACTGTTTTGAATGTTTTAAAACCAAACGCCGTATCGGAATCAAATTAGGCCGAGCCGATGCCAATGGGAATTCTGTCGATTAAAATTGGTTGGAGTTAGTTACGCGATCCAATATCAACTTGTAAGCATATAATTATGTTGTAAATATTCGTATAACAGAGTGCCTGCCTAACTCATAAACATTGTCACTCAGCGTGATAATGCCGCCAGCATGCTGAGAACACTTACAACTGGTAGTGGGTTTGAACTTTGAATTGTCTCTAGATTTAAATTGGTCACATGTAACTTATAACCCAGAGGTAGATTAGCTTAGATTATACAAATACTACTCCTCTAGCTCTTTTTCGCCGCAACGGGTGTCCTCTTCACATGTAACGAGTCCAATTAGACACGATAATGCACGGAGTAACTCACTGGTGTACTTAATCGCAGAGCGCGAGCGGTTATAAAGATTTTTTATACCGAACCGGAAGACGCAGTGTAGGAAGGCCTCCCACTAGGTGGACCGACGACTTTGTAAAAGTCGCGGGCAACCGGTGGATGCAAATGGCAGGTTGTCGTACAGTGTGGCGGTCTAAGGGGGAGGCCTTCGTTCAGCAGTGGACGTCTCCGGGCTGATGATCCCTTAAATAATAAATAGCAGTAATTGTTTCAAAGTCACAGTTTTACAAATACTAGTTTCTAGAAGCTTTACAATTCTGAAATGCCAGTCTTAAAACGTATTGACAAACACTGGTTGCACGCGACTTTTACAATGTCGTCGGTCCACCTAGTGGGAGGCATTCCTACGCTGGGTCTTCTGGTTGCCGGTCGCCACTCAATATCCTTTCTTCCCCATCGCTTATCAGTTCGTCGAGCGATGTGGCCTGCCCATTGCCACTTCAACTTGAAACTTTGCGTGCTATGTCGGTGACCTTGGTTCTTTGGCAAATATCCTCGTTCCGGATTATATCGCGCAAAGCAACTCCGAGCATGCCTCTCTCCATTGCCCGTTGCGTGACTCTAAGTTTCTCCAATAGGCCAGCAGTTAAAAAACACGTTTCAGTTCCATTATGTCATCACTATCATCACATACAAAATATGGTGTATTCCGTTCAGACCCCAAACACCGATATTTTAATTTCATAGAGACTTGTAATATTGGTTGATGTCGCTCTTTTAGTAATCACTCTCTAAAAACTTAAAATTAAATAAAAATAAAAGAAATAAAAATGTAATAGGGTAGATGACTGATGAAATGAGTATTGAAACCAATAGCTTTGTTGAAGAATTTAAGTAAATATAGTATGTTTATTGAAAAATAATTTAAATCGGTTAATAATATATGAGCATTTAAAGTTTTTGTTAGAGAAAGCTTTCCCACAAAATAAAAAAATACGTCACGCCTTACTTGTCAGAATATAATTTATATGGCATATAGAGAAGTGACGTCACGATTTGCTGTTTCTTCTCTCTGTCTAGCATGATAAATGCTTATAAGTTGCTTATTTTTGATCAGATTTTCATTTTGTTTTCATTAATCAGCTATATTTAGCCACATTTTAATAGGACAGTAAAAAAAAACCTGTCAACTAGCCTATTTAATGGTTAAACAATGTCTCTTTCCTGGTCGTTCAGCTGCCTTATTAAAAAGCTAAGCATAATGCAAAAGGTCGGGATTATAACTGGGAAGGCAGTACATTTTTACGATTATTGTTGTTGCATGCAAGCCGGGATCATAGTTGGAATACACGGACTTATGCACTGTTAACCTGAACAATAATACGCACCTATACCTATATAGAACCAGTGACAATGAAAAAATGAAATAGACGGGAAATAAGCGCACGGATTTAGAAGACTATAATATGTTGAGCGCCGCCTCTCATCTCTCATACTCTGTCTTTGCGACATGCGAGCCGTACGATACGTCAATGCAAACTTCTAATACATGTACATGTGTTCTCTTTTTGTCATGCAGTAATTAGATTCGCTATCTCTATTTTCTGGTAAATATAATATGCATACTTTTAGCCAAATTGTGTTGACTTGTTAATTTTGAACAATTTGCAAGCGCTGGGCCCGTCTATTCCATTATCACTGTAGCTGTGTAACTAGGTTTGTTGTGCTATTTAAAAAAAAAACTAGGTATTTAAGGTGTCTGGAAACCTCTCTTTAGGCAAAGCGAAAACGTGATTTACGTTTTACGTTTTTATTTTTACTGTTACGTTTTTATATTACTTCTTGGCAAGCTTGCTCCGCCATTAGACCACATCTTAGCTGAGTTAGCATTCAAACGCAATCCAATTTTTTTTTAAATATATTTACTATTGTTTGTTCATAGCTTTACTTGTTTTGTGATAAGGATAAAAAGGTAAGTAAGTTCGGTTAGGCTGAGTGGCCAGCCCTAGTGTCAGAGTTGTGCCACCCGAAGGCGTCTGAGATGTTTTGATAATTTTTGTTACAGAGATAGTACAAATAACCGGGAGCAACCATCCGATCCACTTTAGCACTCAGATATAAATGCCACTCACGGTCACCTATCCGAAGACTGACTTTTTTAATAAGATAATCACATAACACGTGATAAGTAACTTAACTCTCTATTGGGAATGTTATTTTCTGTGACGTATTGTTTTTAATTTTACCTACAAAGTAACAGGAAATATTTTAAACAAACGCAGAATTTGAGTAGCGGCATGAAAACACCAATCAGTGGCCAACCAATCAAACCTCATTCGAGAGCAATCAGAGTTCCCGGCTGCCTTTAATTCCATTAATTGCCACTACGTTTTAGCGGAACAAACCCATGACAAAAACAAAAAAAGTGCAACAGGAGCGCAGTAAGGGTAGGGTATCAGAACTTAATATGAATATTGATTCTATGAAAATAAATAAATATCGGTGGACATTTTTCACACAGCGCCATCTAGCCCCAAACTAAGCAGAGCTTGTAATATGGAAACGAAATAGTTGATAAAATACTTATATACTATTTTTTACAAACTATAACAAACTACAAAGGCTACTTAGCCTACTACACAACAAAAAAGAAAAGGATGAAACCAGACCGATGAAAGTCTAGAGAAAATCCAAATGCTCAAACCCACTAGCAGTTGGCAGCGTACCCAGCATGCTGGTGGCATTGCCACGCTGCCCCCTTAGCGCCCCCTTAGCCGAGGACTAACTAGTATTTTCCCGCGCGGGAACGTGATAAAGCTAGACTGTGGATACGTCTGTCTCGTTTTGCGGGGAAAATAGAGTGGATATAATTTTATCACGGCTGGCGTGCTAGGCGGGCTGGATGGCAATGCTTATGCGTTGGGCCAAATAAACGCCTATTTTTTTGTAAATACATATTTAAACATATGATACATACTACACCCAGACACAGAACAAACGTCTATGTTCGTCACATATATGTTTGCCCTGGGTGGGGATCGAACCCACGCCCTACAGCTCTGAAGGCAGACATGCTACCAATTGAGCTATAATTTAGGAATATTTAAATTAACCTAATTTTTTACTAAATAGCAGGCAACTGTCCCTTTTTTATTTTTGCTTTAAAAACAGCAGTTAGAAATTTATAGCGAAAAATATAAAACACTATAATATTATCAGTACCTACAAAAGCAATATTATGGACGCCTAGGGGGATTAAGGTCGTTCTGGGGTCTATATTTTTTCTTCTGTAGAATATAATAATGTATTTAAAAGCTTAAGTGAAGTAAACTAACATAGTAGGGTAGGGTGAACTAAGACTGCACACTTAACGTTTCAGACGCCAAAGAACAAAAACTAATAATATTACAGAAATCTATTACTATTATTTGTATGCCTTATTTAAGTAACAATATTTTAAAGACTCTTTGACGTGAGATTAGTTCTTGAGTTATTAGAGTAATCAAACAAAATGGGAAATGCGCACTCTTACACTACCGCTTGTGTAAGATTGCGCATCGAAATAAGATATCTACTCGTATTTAAGGATACCAGCTCCAATTGATTGATACTTTTATTGAGTGTAGGAAGAAATCTATAAGGGAGAGAATCTACTTACGAACTAAATTTATCTAATAATTAATTAACAAGAAGCCGAATTCTATTGAAAAGCGTATACAATTTCTTTTTTTGTGGTAATTTTCTTCTTTTTACCTGGACAGAAGTAATTTACGGTTTCTTTTCATGAAACGTTGACTTTCCAAAATTAAATCCTCAATACGCCCACAAAATACAGGAAAAGGTTTCACTAATTGAATAACGTGGTGCCAATACGGACAAAATGAGTAACCGCGACCCTTTTCACTCGATAATTAATCCCAAATGAGTAGGAATCGGCCCATAATGGACTATCGATTCAAATGAGTGTGTGAGGACAAATAACTCAGTTACACTCCTGTAATTGCATAAGTTATTATAATATCTTACTTCTAGGCCAAATTGGCCTTCATAGGCCAAACCTGAAAGGGTGATTGGACGATTTACCACGCTGGCTCGATTCGGTTGCCTGTTTACCGTACGTCCTTGTGAACTTATTGGTAAGAGCCAGATCAAATGCTCACTTCACGGTTGTGAATTCGTTTCTTTTTAACAAGGTTTTACTCAACACTTTGAACAACCTTTAATTGCCCCCTTTGGCTTATTATGCGCTTATGACCTGTAGAAAAATCTTGAATATCATACCATAGCAAAAACACAATACTTAGTTATTAATTCATCATCATCAGCCAGAAGAGTGCTGGACGAAGGCCTCACCCTTAATAGGGAGGGGT
Organism: Erannis defoliaria; assembly: GCA_905404285.2. Classification (NCBI taxonomy): domain Eukaryota; kingdom Metazoa; phylum Arthropoda; class Insecta; order Lepidoptera; family Geometridae; genus Erannis; species Erannis defoliaria. Next base: position 11,635,874 of record FR990078.1, read on the forward strand.
TGCCACAATCCCCACGCTTGGCAAGCGGCTTGGGGATCACAGAATGCTCACTTCCTTTAACTTATAGGTCACTGCTTGTCCCGCGATGGTTCTGGATGCAGTTTTTGGCATCGGTACTATACTTGATTCGTGCCATTATTATGATCCGCCAAAATCGTGGTAAATCAAAAATTAGTCCTATTAAATACGGTATTAAGTAATAGTCACCTGGACCTGGGTGTGTCCAAAAACTGCATCCAGAACCATCGCGGGACAAGCAGCGACCTATAAGTTAAAGGCATTCTGTGATCCCCAATTATTTCTCAAATGCCTCAGACTGATTTTACAATTAATTGTAAAATCAAAATCAGTCTGAGGCATTTGAGAAATAATTATGATCCGCCAAAATCGTGGTAAAAACAAAAATTAGCATTGGTACTATACTTGATTCGTGCCATTCACTCCGTTATAAACGATACCGGGTCCACTCCAGATAACACTGGATGTGTGCCATCGACCCCGTGAAGCGCCGACACCGGGTCCACTGGGGTGGATGAAACCCTTTTTCCTCATCTGCCTCGGTACCGGGGCAGCAGCACAGGGGTGGGTGCATCAGAAACGAGCCTAAGCAGGAGTCACCATTCTTCTTCATAATACGGCGCCCTATCTAGCAAATAGAAGCCCAGACTTTCCACGGCGATGGGAACAAAACAATAATTTGACTCCATCGCCGCGTATTTCTGCCGCTACCACATAATAGGCTGGATGACTGTTTTTTTATTGTCCTATTAATACGTGGCCCATAAATATAGCTGATTAATAAAAACAAAATGAAAATCTGATCATAAATAAGCAACTTATAAGCATTTTAATATCATGCTAAACAGAGAGGAGATTATGACGCCACTTCTCTGTACGCCATATAAATTATATTCTGACAAGTATGGCGCATAGAGGCGTGATGTCATTTTTTGTTTTGTGGGAAAGGGACAGAGATTTGTCTACCAAAATCTTTAAACGCTTATAAATCAGAAAATTAATAACCGACTTAAATATTTTTTTCAATAAACATATTATATTTACTTAAAGTCTTCATCAAAGCTATTGGTCTCAACGATATAAACATCAGTCATTTACCCTATTATTGGTAGCCGATAATGCTTTACCAAATGCTGTACAAAACATTTTGTAGTCATGAAGCTGAACCGTGATACGTATTATCACGTATTATTAGTGTTCGCCACTGTGGAGAATAAATTAGTGAGTGCAAATGATTTATTTTTGCGGTTGCAATAAATGCACGTCGAAATTATTATGTTTATCGTAAACTGCAGTATTATTTTGAAATTGTGGTTTTGTTCCAGGTAACCATTGTGAAATCATTATTAGATAAACAAATCTAGGCTACGTGTACTTACATAACACGTACTCGTAGTATCGTTAAATAGCGAAGCACACTCCCAAAATCATAAATCTGATTGGTATGAGGGCTGTTTGATGCATAGTAAACGAAGCGTTGGTCGTTCGGCAGCTAGATATTTTTTAAATTGCACTTTTATTTTGGTTAAGATTAGTACATGACCAATACATGCCTTCAAAAGAGAGAGGCCAACAACACATTAGCAGTGGGATAAAGAAGGTTGCGGGTGATTTTAATGATGAGGAATGAGAAAAGCTTATTCCCAGACGCAGTATTACAAGACACAGGCTACTTATAATTTTGAATAAATCCATGATTATCCCTGTTAATTACCCATGATAACACATCCTGTTGGATTTTATTGCCATGCGTTTCTTGCGAATAAAAAAAACTGCGATTCGAGCGGTGCGGGCTAAATTCTAGGTACAATTATAAAGGGGTTCGAACATTTTTGTATGAAAGCTGGCTTTACCGGACGCCATTTTTTATTTTTTGGCTTTGCCGCGCATGGTCATAATAGTATTTAGATAGGTAAGGGACACTCATACAAATAAAAAATATCAAGAAATAAACCCCTAAAGTGTCCAGTTCCAGAAATATTTGGAGGTAAAAGTCGCAATATGAGATAAAGTATAATGATAAAAAATTCAGTAATTACGTGTGCATAGCGGCCCCTACCTATAAGTACTACGTTCACCATGCGCGGACACTTGAAAAAAAAACAGCCGGTGCACATGCCACAAAGGTTATATCCCCTTTGAAGTAGTAGTTATAACCCCCTAGTTATAACTAGCCTCTTTAAGCAACAAACATTTTATATCATCCTGAACACCACAGATAAGTAAACTAACTGGACCTTAATTATCCAGGCTGTAAAGTAGCATGAGAGCCATAATAACAGCCAATAACATAAATTAAGCCTTTACATACTTCATTAGGTCATTAAGCACTAGTGCTTAAGTGAATAATATACGTACCTATAGGTATGTATTTGTACAGAATAATTTATACTAAACTAGTGACGAGCTTCATTAAGTACATACTGATACATAGGTATTTTAGCCGAATAAATTGAATCCTCTAAGAATCCTTACTTTTGTATTCGCTATGATAATCGTATCATTTTTGCTTTATGCTTAGTTGAGGTTTGATTCAGGCTCAGTAACAGTAAGTTTTTTGGAATTCAAATACGTATGCCTACATCACTTGTTTTTCAGACAGAGAGTCGTAAGGAAACTTGAATAATTATATCCGGATGAAACTCGATGGCTATCAACTGGGCCACTGCACTAGGCCAGCGTGCTGGAATACGGTCTTCTTCCAGGGTAGATCAACGGTCCTTTGAGTGTATACAGGGTTTGTTCTAATCATCAGCTGTTCCATACAAATAAACTTTGACCTTGGGCAAAATGTGTGGAACAGCTGGTTTTTTTTCGCGATTTCAATGTTGCCCCATAATAAAAGTTTATTGTTTTTTGTACAGCATATGCCCTTAAAAGGATACTAACTGATTAGAACTAACCCTATATAGGTCGTAACCCATCGCGTAGGAGTGTAAGCCCTATACACAGCAGTGGGATTTGCATGTGTAATGAGTACAACCCGGTCAAAATATCTGTTCACCTGGCATCTAAAAACTATTTTTATTTTGTATAATAAATTAAATAAAGTTTTCTTGTCAAATTTAATTATGTTTTGTTGTATAATGATTACAGTAGTAATTAAAATCGTAACTATATCTATACATATAAAAGGCTCTGTCCTGACTGATTGGCGACTGACTGACTGACTGACTGACAGACAACGCACAGCCCAAACCGAGTCGGTAGAGTCGGTAGAGTCGGTAGAGTCGGTAGAGTCGGTAGAGTCGGTAGAGTCGGTAGAGTCGGTAGAGTCGGTAGAGTCGGTAGAGTCGGTAGAGTCGGTAGAGTCGGTAGAGTTGGTAGAGTTGGTAGAGTTTGCTCGGAATGATTTAAGGTGGAGAGCGGTCCGTATTTCTTCGGCACGCGGACGAAGTCGCGGGGGACCTCTAGTAATACTATAGATGCGAAAGTTTGTCGATGTGTGTTTGCTACTCCTTCACGAAGAAACAGCTTAAACGTGAAATTTGGTATAGAGATAGCTTTTATCTTGTCTTGGAATAAAACATAGGCTACTTTTACTTTATTTTTTAGTTGCTAATAGTTAGTGAAAAAAATAGGTAAGCGCGGGGAACTGACGAAGCGGAAAAGATGACGCATTTCAGCGAGGTACACATATATTTTGATCGGATTGCCTGTAAAGGTATATTACAATTACAAAATATCGTTATTTATCCAATTGAAATTACTCGTTTTGCAATAAGTAAAAGTATCGTATACCAGTGTGCATCGATATTATTCGTATTCGAAAGTACAATTCAGTGTTCCCTCCCTAATACAATTAACTGATTGGCAATTCCGTATGGTTAGCTATGTCAGACCGAGCCGGGTAATTGCGCTTGTATATGGACAAAGACAATTAGTGGAGGGCTCTGATTGGTGGGCTGAGGAAATGTAGGGTTGCGAATTGGCAGGTAGTTTGTAGTGATCGATACTATTGTTTATATACAGAGATGCATTTCGGTGTTACTCGTATTTTATGCCGAAATATTCATTGCATTTCGGCATACAATTTTAATTAATTAATTAAAGTTACGGTAAAAAGAAAACTTCCCGTGGTACTACTACTGGATCGTTTGGTAGTAGTTCTACGTTTTTTTTTACTCGTGGTACTACTGGTAGTAATACTGGTAGTACCACGGGCCACAAACGACCATCGACACAATGTAAAGAAACAGCTTATTTTTTCGCGAAATCAGGGTTGGCCCCAAAGCAAAGTAGTTCGTCATCAGCCATAAAACGTCCACTGCTGGACGAAGGCCTCCCCCTTAATAGAGGGGTGTTGCCATAATCCCCACGCTTGACAGGCGGCTTGGGGATCGCAGAATAGTCACCACCGTTAACCAAGAGGACGCTGCTGGCCGTCCTCCGGTGTGTCTGGTTGCAGTTTAAGGACATACCCAGGTCCAAATAATAGTACTACGCCCAAAATAAAGGTCACTACAAAAAATCTTTTATGTTCTAATCAGACTGTCTTATACTGTAGCAGAAGCAGATAGACATTTAACGATGCAAAAATTTGGCGATGACTTACGCTAAATAGTGCGTGTAACTTCGATTTTTGACGTTTTACTCACGTTTCTCGTAAAGAACAAAACTAAATCTAATTCTGCTTGAAAGGATCCCTAAAAATAAATACTGACCCATTGCTATGGAGAAGACCTTTGCCCAGCAGTAGGGTCATACAGATAAAAAAAATGCTATGATATTTGCGTGTATTTACTTTGGAATCTCTTCTAAGGTGCCAAAAAACACATTTTCAGTGTCATCTTTAATTAAATTTTCTATCAAGTCGATCATCCTAAATTAAGTTTCTACTTCTCTGATGCCCTTGTGCATTTCCAATAATGCCAAATTGAAAAATATGAGTATTATTGTGCTTTGAAAATTATATCTTATTATTTAAACAGACGACCTTCTTTTGCTGAAATCTGAATAACACCCCGTCTTAACTTTAACTGCATAAGTTTAACTTTCGTGAACCCGTTTAAGCATCACAACATTACCAACTGATGTACGATAGGTGTGCTTACAGATGTCAACACGCCTGGGAAACGAATGTAGCTGGCTGCGAAGCAATGGACTGTACAGGGAGGAGTCAGGTTACATGGTAGATAGAGGTAAACTGAAGTAGGGATACAATTTGTGGAGAAGGCATTAACAAATTAATTACACTGTCCTACAGACGCGAGCAACCGGTGGATGCATTATATGGCAGGTTGTCGTACAGTGTGGTGGTCAAAGGGCCTTTGTTCAGCAATGGACGTCTCCGGGCTGATGATGATTCCTAAATAACAAACTCTACAAATAATTCACGTTATTATTATCTGTTTAAGAAATTGAAAATAGCGGATGACCGGTCTTGAAGTTATTTATGTTTTTACTCTATGTAGGTATTATTATATATAATTATATATTGTGTATGCGGGAACGTGTAAATGGTGTTTATTTATCGAAATTTTGTAAGTCTACTTAAGTCATTATCACTGTATGTTTTTCAAACAAAATGAAATAAGTACCTATAACTTTTAATATAATATGTAATATAACTTTTTTTGTATACTTAGTGTTGAATTGTTTATTGGATTATAAATTTACTGAGTTTATAGATTATAGACGATTGTGACGAGATAAGTAAATATAAATTGGCATGTTGACTGGAAAATCTCTTAATAGAAAAATAAGCACATTAAATGAATTCTTTTAAATATTATGGTCAGTCATGACGGGAGGATGTTAAACGACACGTTTAAATTCCTCCCTATTAAGTGGGAGGTTTTATGTAATATTGCATTCTAAGTATAATTACAATAATTGACTATGTTTTAAATGAGCTTTGTTTGTTGATAAAAAAAACTTCACCCAAAATGAAAAAACAAGTATGACAAATTTAAACGAACTACTGGATTATTAAGTAACAACTATCCAGTAAGTAAGGTTCCCAAGAAACATTTTCCCGTTCAATAGCAATACTCAATATCTGGTAAATAATTCATTATTTCTGCCTACTCCAATTTAGCTTATCCAATATTAATCAATTTTATACTTCTATGTTTCCATAAGAAACTCACTAAACGTAACCTAATACACGTAAGCCGCAGTGGCGATCTTCCAACCACTCCAGTGTTCACTGGTCAACTTCTCAACTTCACTGGCTCTGGAATTTGGTGACGTAATCGGATGACTGATGAATGCGACGATGGGAGAAACCTTGTGAGTTGAACTATCTGGAACAAAGAGAACACGAGTAAGCGACGTTCAGTACAAGTGGATCCTGTTTGGATGTGTGTCTGAATCGTAGACCCACTGCAATTTACGCAACATAGACTGCAGTTTTCATATTTTAAAATTTTTCTTTTAATAATAAAGGTCAATATTTTGCTAAAATCACTTCTAAAGTGTGAATTATGATACTACCATAATACATTATTCCCACAGAGTAATAGAAGCAGAGATGTGATCAAAGGATTTTCCATAGAAGGACGCGTGATCGTGCGGGGAGGTGTAAGGTTGGCGGGAGGAGTGGTAAATTCCGCACATGGTGCTGCCATCTAGCAGAATTCAGGATAAGTTTTTTGACAAGTGCTTTATCGACATAATGGAGAACTCTTTTATACGCTAGATTTACTACTAGTAGTGCCATCTCTGGAACTAGTTAAAAACATCAAGAAACGTTACATATTTCATATACAAACCACAAATAACACAAATAAAATTACTTATGACTGAAATAAGACGCCAATCACGACATCGGAATGTTTGCCTCGATAATAAGTGCAAGAAAAAACGCAGCAACTCATTTTCTTTTCACTTTTACTGCGTAAAAACACTAAAAGTCGTTCATCTGTTTTGAAAGTCTGAATGACTGCTACGTGAGGCGGTCGCTCGCAGACTGACCAAATAAGTGTGACGTCACACACTCCGTCTGCAAATTCTGTTCTACGGCCGTAAGTTCCTCATTGCAACTCCCTATTCTCCATGATTATTCCAAACATTTGTAAAAATCGTTTTAACAATCTTCTTATTTTATCAAACTTAAAAGTTTTTTTTTATACAGAACTGCTATCGGATTATTATTCCGCGTGACCCTATATAACCATAAATAAAGTATGTTATTTTTGGACTCTGTAAGCAAAACGTGCAAGACATCCGACGCATAGCTATCAATAGACAATAGACAATAGACAATAGACAACCACCAGAACCACCAGAACCAGAACCAGAACTTCTGATCACAAAACACTGATGAACAACGAAATTAGAAACTACACCGAGGGCTAGTGAGTATAAACTGCATCTTTAGAACCTTGCCTATCAAAGGTCTCGAAAGCTCGAAGACGTGAGCTTGAAATTAATTTGCTTTATACTATTTAATCACCAATTCCAGGAAATATTTATTTAATTATCTGCTTACAACTAGGTATCTATAATATAATAATAATATATATCCATAGGGTAATATCTATTAGTATGTTCTGTTTCTATGCTCAGCAGCTCGCAACGTTGGGTCTCAAACATGATAATAATTACTATAATTGACTATTCAAGCGCGCTTCTCAATAGATCGTAGGATGCTAATAAACTAATAGTTTCACATAATAACTAGATTGGTTATTGAATTTGCTAATTGACTTTGAATTAGAAACTCTGGTAATAATATTTTGATAACAAAGACGTGATACCTCGTACATGGAGATTACGGCGTCATCGTTCGGCTAGATATTCCTAAAAGATCATAAGAGTCATTATTAATAATTATACGCTAAGTACCTACTTTAGGATTTTTATCGGGATTTTTTTATGTATACTTAATCCTATTTAATTTTATTAATTAAACTATAATTTAATTATCGATATAAACGTATCTTTAGGTAGCAAACATAAAGATGGTTTAAACAATCACTAATTCCGGGTAAAATAAAAATTATCAAAAAAAAACGCTTAGGTTATAAATCCACAATAATGGATTTACTGTGACATCATTATTATTTGTATAATATGGTAAAACGAACATAATAATAAATCTAAGGACACCCTATTAATCAAAATCGGACGTAAATACATACATAAGTACATAGACTGATAAAAACATTACAATTCCTCTTGGATTTGCTGTATAGTACAAGAGATAACCGCAAAAAAATAGGTTTGTAGTTTTTTTTTACTAGGGTGGTTAAATAGGAGATAATGGGATTGATTGAATATTGAGTCGGTTCCGAGTTAGGCCTATAAAGTGCGATTTTCCAAACATGATTTAAAAAAATGTAGTTTCCTTCAACTCGATAGATAGCGCAGACTAAACGTGCCAGTCAAAAACAACATACTATTTTTGATAGGTGGCATATGAAATAAAATAAAAATTTAACAATGACAGCCACGTCTGCTCTGCGTAGTCAGAGCCATCTACCTATATAGCTTGTTTTTTATATTTACCTGTCGGAAAATCGCCCATTATACCATTCGGCCGCACTGCCACTCAATATCAGCAGTCAACAACAAACATAATAATCATACTTTCTGATCACTTTAAAAAAAACTCATATATTTTTGATCATTTTATGCGTCATATGGTTTCCCCGTTTTAATATGTGAAAAATAATAATGACGTTGAAACTGGCAGAATGCAAATAAAACGATGCCAAGAAAAAAGGAAAAAAAACAAGAGCTTTACGCCTATATGAGAATGGCAACATGGCATTACCTAGTCCTTCTACAAATTTTGCAATTTAACAGAACCATCTTAGACACAACAACACGCACGAAAATGAAACTCAAGCCTTAATCAAGTCCTGTATTACTTTTCCTACAAATATTCGCCAAAATCCTACAAAAGACGGTGACAAACTTTGATAATATAGCCTGGAAAGTAAAATTTAGACCGTGTTTGTTGAGATTTTGTTAAAACAAAAACAAGAGGTGTGCGTACTTCATTACAGAAAGCTCACCTAATTCCATACCTTTTAAAACCTGGGCGTGAAAGGGATTTCATTTTTTACCCCAGAAAATAGGCGAGCTATAAAACAGCGCGGGATTAAACACGCACATTTAGGCTGTTATGTGCTTATGTATAAAAGGAAAAGTATCATTTAATGTCGCGTTTGAAGAATGTACGGGAGATAACGCCGAAACAGGATAAAGATGCGAAAATACACAAGCACGCAGTGTTTTGTGCTTGCAAGCTACTTGTAGACCATTATTATGATAAAAAGAAATATGTATGTATACCTCTATACAAATGCTTCATCATCATCATCATTATCAGCCAGAAAAAGTCCACTACTGGACGAAAGCCTCTCCCTTAAGGGAGGGGTTGCCATAATCTTACTTCACAAATGCTAGAAATGCTTACTTTCGTTTAATTTGACAAGAGCTCCAGTAACATTTTTTTTTTGTTGTTCCTTATACTATACTTATACTTCCTCCGAAACAAATCGGAGACATTGTTAGACCAAACATGTTGCTTACGCTGTTTAATGTTGTTTTGAACTGATCAGCAAACAAATCGCCTTTTTTTTGTAAAATAAGTACACAAATCAATTTAAAAAAAAACATTATTTTTATCTTTTTTATTATTATTTTTCCTTTTTTCAAAAAAATTTTTATTACATAGTTTTTTTTTTTTTTTTTCATTTTCTTCTTTTAATTATATATTTATTGAACTAATTAACGCTACTGCGAATGCAACATGCAACAAACATGCATGAGGCCACACTAAACACTAACTCAACATGAATTAATATCAAGAAGTCTCAATATCAATCAATCTATCATCAAATATATATAAAAGGCTCTGTCCTGACGGACTGACAGACAACGCACAGCCCAAACCGCTGGTCTTACAGACTTCAAATTCGGAGGGTGTATTCGTCTCGATGCGTAGGGGTGTACCAAGAAAGGATTTTTCGAAATTCGACCCCTAAGGGTGGCAAAAGGGGGGGAAACGTTTGTATGAAAGTCCTTTGTTTTTGTACTCCTAGTCACGAAAATTTGGATTTTCTATAAACTAGTTATCTTGGAATACGTCTGGGCAGATGATTGGATGAACTCTCCACTCACGTGATTTTCCACAGTATTGCCAGGACAGAACAAAAAAAAATTAGTTCCAAGACTTTTTTATTTCGTCGTCAGCCATAAAACGTCCACTGCTAGACGAAGGCCTCCCCCTTAATAGAGGGGTGTTGCTATAATCCCCACGCTTGGCAGGCGGCATGGGGATCGCAGAATGCTCACCACCGTTAACCAAGAGGACGCTGCTGCCCGTCCTCCGGTGGGTCTGGTTGCAGTCTAAAGACATACCCAGGTCCACAGATGCTTCTTTATTTATCAAGTTATAAATCTATTATTTTCAAAATCTCGTACTAAACATAGTTTAAAAAAGAAAACATTAAAAATATTCCACACACAACAAAGTAGCTTTAACATTTTGATGCGCGTAAAATAATGCAAAGCGGTGAGTACTCATATGGAACCATAAAATGCACTACACTGCACGGGTGATTCAGTCAAGTGTATTAAATTACAGGTAATAAAAAACTACAATGGGTGGTAAAAGAAGAGTACAGTGCAGTGCATGGCTTGAGGGTTGCGGAGAGAGATTTTATGCGACGTTAAATTAAGGGGGAAGATTTATGCAAAATCCTAGTTCGTTCCGGGAAAGTGGGTCGGCGTCGATGGGATATTTTTTGAGTAGATAAAGTAGGGTTTGGATTATGTGGATGGTTTTTACTGTGGTTTTTACTTATTGCGCGCTATCTTGGGTCGACTGACACATTAAGTTGTTGGTCCTAGTTGTTTGTTTTATTTTTCTATAGCAACAACCGCCAAGCCATGCTAGAGGCCTTCGGGCAGCATATTAACTCTGACACTAGGGTTGGCCACTAAGCCTACACGAACTTACTTACTTAATAATTAACTTACTGTTATTTCTTTTATATTGGGTAATGCAGTACTTACATTTCAAAGATACCGATGTTCGTTAATAATTGGAGTCGTAAAAGATAGTACCACTTATACTATCTTTTGAAACAGGCCGTCTTGTTTGGTACCATTGCAGCTTCAGATATTTTTCCGCTAAGCAGTAGTGTGTGAAAAAAACTATATTTCAGTTTGAAGGGTATTGTAGCTAGCGATATTACATGGCTAATGAGACTCACAGCTCACTACTGAATGTCATAAATTAATGGGAGATTTCCCGAAAACGTTTTAAAAAAAGTTGCTCTCATCAACTCTATAGATGGCGCTGGCTATACTTGGCAGTCAAAAACAAATGGCAGAACCAACGCAATGATGCCCTGCAGTTTGTTTTGTTACTCAAATATCGCTGGATGGCCTTGAGCAGGTGTTCTCTCTTACTATCAAGAGAGCGTCGTCTCATTATTTCATAACGAAATAACTAGCAAATCTGCCAGTTACCATTTCTAAAGGCTAAATTGACCTCAAAAAATTAAGACTCCGGTCCCAGCCGAAGTTACCTATCTCTTTCAAATATTTTAAACATTTCTTCAGAAATGTAAAAACAAAACTGTAAATAAATATTTCCAGATTTATTACAGTTTCTCAACGTTTACCTAAGTATATTGTCGTGACGCAACTCTTACGAAATTCTATAGAGAAATTCGTGAATAGGTTTAAAGTTTAGTCTTGGATAGAGAATAAATAGAGAGAGACATTTAATTTATGTACAATGTACTTACGAGTGGAAGTGAATTATCGAAATTGCGAGATTCCTGGCGAAATAATTTCGCCGAGAATTCCGTCTAACTTTGAAACTTCTCAACTGTACATCATTGTCACAAAATTCTCTAGGTCAAAACGAGAAACAATCTCTATTTGCGTCGAAAATTCTAACTCTATATATTTATGCGGCTGGAAAGTCCATTTAGGATCTTTAGATTACACAAGTTTTCAAATTAGATCGAATTATACATCCAAGTCGGATTCTTTAGAAGTTTCTCTGGAGTGCCAATAAATTCAAAGAGAACAAATAACTTGAGTTGCAAAATTGTCTGTAAGTTAATTGTCGGAGAGGGAATAGACTTTTGCAACTCAAAATAGACGAACAGAACGTTTTTTGGTTACAAATTAGACTTTGATTTTATATCTTCCAAGGGAATAGACTGTCAAATATTTTCGTGATCTTATTGAAGGATTATCTCTCTACTTACTTAAGAAAACCATGCAATCCAATGCAGTTTTAGGACCTGGTTGTCCTAAAATTGCATCCAGAACCGCCGCAGGACGGGCAGTAGCGTCGTCTTAGTTAACGGTGGAGAGCATTCTGCGATCCCCAAGCCGCCTGCCAAGCGTGGGGATAATGGCAACCCCTCCCTATTAAGGGGGAAGAAGACGTTTTCCGGCTGTTGATGTGACTCAAGAAAATAATAGTTTTAGACACCATAATATATCTAATCCTACTCTTTAAAATAACGCTGGAATTATTGCCGTTTTAGAGATGTTTTTCACGGCTATTACGAAAAAAATCTCTTGTTTCCCGTACCAACATTTGAAGATGTTTTTCACGGACATCACGGGTACAAATTCCACGAGCTGTCTAAGTTTATCACTTTTTTTTTGTTGTGCTGGTTATAAAATGTGTAACTAGATATATATCTATTATTATTTTATAATATTGTTAATTATTTCTTATGTTTGGTGTTATTATCTGAATTTTATAATAACAGTATTGCACTTAGGTTTAAATTAATAGAAATCAGATCATTAGTTCCGAAGATTACCTTGAACAAAAATCATCATCATAACCAGCCCTGAGACGTCCACTGCTGAATGAAGGCCTTCCCCTTACACCGCCACACTGTACGACAACCTGCCAGTTGCATCCACCGGTTGCCCCGGTCCACGTAGTGGGAGGCCTTCCTACCTGCGTTTTCCATATCCATATTCCAACATACAAACTATCAAAATTTATTTCATAATAATTAATTTGATGAAGATATAAGAACAGCTATTTAATATCGACTTGATGGAGTTGCATCGAAATATCGAAAAATTACTCAGTTTTAACATTCCCTAACCCCCCTAACTAAAATGAGCAGATAAATATTGTGGTCTTGTACTTATTATAAAGTATTTTGCGTAAGTAATTGCCTACTTGTCGATGCAAGATGATGCTTCAATAAACGAAATATTAATCCTAACTGTAAAAGGTTGAATGACAAGGTTAGTGTTGTTATTGTACTTCATACTTAGTGCTTTAAAAAAAGCGATACTTTTTATCTTGTCGGCTTTACAATTGGTAAATAATTGTAATGCAATTCAATTCAACTATTTTTGGATGGTTTTTTGACAGTAATTAAAAAAATAAAACAGTTCATAAAAATCCGTTTGATGGCGTTGACGAGATATGGGTCTGTACAGTATCACTACCGTATAGTAAAAAAATTACAAAAAAGGCTACCTAATTTACATTGGCTGAGGTATTCACAACTCAATCGGAAAAGTTCCCGTTCGGATCTACATCCTCCGTCTCTGTCATCCAGAATGAAGAGGACTGGGATGAAAAATGTGGATCCGAACGGAAACCTTTCCGATTCAGTTGTGAATACCCGAGTTGTAGTTGTGAATGTAATGCTGTATTGTCATGCTTTTTTTTTGTGGTTATTGTTTGTTTAACAAAGTACTTGCCCATGGTATTTGCTATGCTTTTGTTCTTCCACAACACAAATCAGTAAGTGCGTTAAAAAATAATTATTATTTATTCGTGTGTTTGCTTTTTATCAAACAAATTTGAAAAAAAAGAGAATCATGTCTCTTCAGCGCCATCTATCCTTTGGCTGTAGAACTACGTTATGGCAGCTGTCAGAAATCTTCCCATTAGGTACCTAATTTTTCATTTTCATGTCTACTCTTAAAATAATTACTCTACAGACTAGAACTATATTTTTTTTAAAGCACGTTCTTATAAAATATGTATATAAATCATGCGTAACTTATTATCTTTACACAACATTTTAATTTAATCCAATTAATAGCCAGCCAGTAAATAGGTACCTATTATCTATTCGCAGCGCCTCACGGATTCACCCGTAACTTTATCCTACGGGGATCCCATTATTGTACCGGGATAAAGTAGCTACTGTACCTGTAACTAATTCAAGGTATAAGCTATATCCATTCCAAATTTCACTCAAATCTGTTACGACGTTACACCATGAAAAAGTAAAAAACCTAATACATCGTGTATTATTGGTTCAAGTCAATCATACACATTACACGCACAATGCAGACACGCACTTACATATTTCCGTATTTATAAGATTAGTACATTGTGTGAATTCTTTTGTTATTTTTTCGTATCCCAAAAACACTATCAATTCAAAAAACAGTATCTATATCGATGATATCGATCAACACACACCTACCCCATCACTAAATTACCCGCCCGCGGACGTACTTCCACAAATTACACACCACGCCGCTCACTCCTCAGTTTGCACCTATAGCTCGTTTTGCAAATTTATATGAATCATTATTGGCTTGAATTACAGTACGGACGTCGTGAGCCGACGCCAACAGACGTGAGAAGTCATGTTCGGTATCGATACAAGGTACGAGACGTACTTGCCATGATTACCATGTTGGTTAGCCTCTCAACCTGTTTTATTGACCTGTGTTGTGATGTGATCATTACCAGAACGGATCGAAATCGTTGATCGATGAGTTGAACTTGTGACCGTTTTTTATTTTACAATCTCTTTTAAACATAAAGCGTTGATTTGACTTTTCTGAATTTTCTTTACAGTTTATTTACCTATTTTAATACAAGATATCAATTAAGTAGGTACTTACTTCCACTCTTAGATCTTGCTACATCAATAATGAATAAGTTACGGTTGTTGTCTACTTAGACCTGAGTGTTGTTAGGTTTGCCTCAACGTAATTTTATTGTAAAATGTCTGCTCTAGCTTGTGGTACAATATCAGCAAACATTGCGTGCTATATCTACTCAGAATAAGGGAAGTAATTTGTGGTGCTATACTTACTACAAGCAAAATATCTAACATTTCACATTACATCTCTCGAAGAACTGATAACCGATGGGGAAGAAAGGTTCTTGAATGACGACCGTGTACCGGAAGACACAGCGTAGGTAGGCCTCCCACTAGGTGGACTGACGACATTGTTAAAGCCGCGGGCAATTGGTGGATGCACATGGCAGGTTGTCGTACAGTGTGGCGATCTAATGGGGAAGCCTTCGTTCAGCAGTGGTCTCCGGGATGATAACGATAATTATTACAGGGTAAATTGAAAGACAAAAACTGGGATTAAACGATGCGCATTTTTTCTTCATTTATCTCCAATGCCTATCATATATCATGTCCACTGCTGGACATTGGCCACTTCCAAAGACCGCAACTAAGCCCAATATTCGGTTTCCGTTTCGATTCGGTTTCCAGACACTACTTGCTGTCTTACGTCGTACCTACTCGTAAATATATCGTCACTAGGTCGTCGTTTTCCTTATTTTATTGTATTCTGATGCTGAAATACGCAAATCTTATATTTTAATGAAACTATATATTACTGGCAATAGTTATTTGAATGTCTATTTGAATGTAATTTTCGAAGAGGCGTTTTGATTATTGTTTACACAAATTTACATTATGTCTCATTACCTTTTTATACAAATACTTGCTTTTATACAAATTTATAAGAATTTAGTTGATTCAATTATTTTTTTCATCGCTATTTAAGTAAAATTGTTCAAAATATATATTACTTAAAAATAAGATTTGCGTATCTGCTTTCATAAAACTACTGACTTGTTGTACAACTCTTTGTTTAAATCTGTCAAATAATTACTGTCAAAATCAGAGAAAAGATTGAGAAAAAACGGTGATAGTCAATGATAATAATATAAATAGTAAACAAATGCAAAAATAAAGAATGCTGGATATTCTTAGCTTTTTTCTATTTGTTTTATTATTTTATAGGACCAACACAGAGACTGGAAATGTTACAAAACAAGAGAATATCACATCAATGCGTGCACTCGAAAATAATTTGAAACAGACGCCCTACAAGCATACAATTACAACAGCCAAAATTGTGTACGATATCAAATCCGGCGGGAAAAAAGAAAAAAACATACCAGAAAATAAGACTACAATAACCAATATACCAGTAAACGATATACCAATAAACAATTTACTAATGAATGGTACACCGGTTAATAGTATACCGGTAAACAATATACCGCTAAAGAACCTCATCCAAAATGATATACATAATGAGAACAAGGATCCCCAACACCAAAGATCGTCAAGGTTAGCCAAGCGACCGAGTTTTCATGGTATTGAATGTATTTCATGCATGGGCGCTGGAATTACACCAATTGATGAGACTTGCTACAGTGCAACATCGTAAGGCCTTCTATTAATTTATTGCTACTACCGTTTTTACTGCTCGGATTAAAATTCGGGAAATTGGGTAATATCTTCTCGTCTACAATCCCGCAGTGTCTTTAACCAGTGTGTGTTGTCATTGAGAACATATTGAACTGAAACGTGGTCTTTAACTGCTGGCCTTTTGGAGAAACTCAGAGTCACGTAACGGGCAATGGAGAGAGCTTTGTTCGAATTTACTTTGCGTGATAAACTCTAGAACGAGGATATTCGCCAAAGAAACAAAGTCTCCGACATAGGTCGCAGGGTTTGCAAGTTGAAGTGGTAATGGGAAGGCCACATCGCTCCAAAAACTGACAACCATTGGGGAAGAACGGTTCTTGAGTGGCGACCGGGAACTGAAAGACTCAGCGTAGGAAGGCCTTCCACTAGGAGAACCGACGACATTGTAAAAGTCGCAGGCAACCGATGGATGCAAATGTCGGGTTGTCGTACAGTGTGGCGGTCTAAGGGGGAGGCCTTCATTCAGCAGTGGACATCTCCGGCTTATGATGATGACCGTTTTTATAGGAACCAGTGTCTTTAAAATACAGTGTTGCTGTTAGCTGTATTAACACTAGTGACAAAGATATGTGTATGTGGTAATAAAAAGCGCGAGATAAAGGTACATGCAGTTCTGTACATAGGGCAGCGGATACATTAAAAGTGTCATACGAAGTTATTAGTTTACAGGAAGGTTGTTCATAGCATTGGGTCAATATAAAAATAATTATGTGGTAAAAGGTAATGGTAACTCATCACGGTAAAACGGCTTGGCTAAATGCAATGTAATTTGATGGATGTAACTAAAACTCTGGAAAAGGTCATAAGATACATTCGATTATTATCACCGCCGTTTATCTATATTTATAAAAAAAGAAGCGCAAACGTTTCGGACAGGAAATCTCAAAAACTGCCAAAGCTATATAAATACTTTCGTTAGTGATAGGATATTTTGTCATAGGTGCGACACAAAAGGCATAATGAATAATTGTATCTTCTCTATTTACAGTCCATCTATCGTTAGTTCAAACTTATTTGAATATTGCAGTTCCAGTAATATTACATACAAATTATACGTCTCGAATTGATAACCTCCTTTTGTTTGAAGTCCGTTAATAAGCAAAGCCGAGGCGGGTCAGCTAGTGTTATGATAAGCACTTGGAAATTGGCTTTCAATTGAGACTGCTTCACTACTATGCGTGGTTTCCTAATGATCTTGTCTTTCACTGACAGTTCGAAATTATTGATGAGATTTGAACGCACGCCTTTGGACGTTCGAACCGAACGGGCAAACAAAATTTTGATTCCTACAAAGCATATTTTTTAAAGTACCGAATATAGAACATTAAATCTATCATGTATCATGTCAATTCGAAAACGTGTCGAGTCTAAACCCCTTTTTGTTCCAGATTTGGTAAATCAAAATGTGCTGACGCTGAGGCATGTTTCACCGAACTCCATCCTCAATACATAAAGAGAGGCTGTATGTTACCTTTGAGCTTAAATAGGACATTTGTATGCAAATGCCCTCTGTGTAACGACAAACCTGCGGGAGATGTGACCTATTATGAGTATAAGACGATCAGCGATTGGCAATTCGATAACGAACGTCTTGAAGAGCCTATTTTGGGCATGGAACTGCTTTGCAAAGTCTGTGAAACGACGGGACGAAGTCAGGTTGCTGATAAAATTTGCGCTAATGGTTCAAGGTGAGTTATAATAAAGCTTTGTGATTAAACGTTTAAGATTTGTGTTTAAAATTTAGGAATTAAGTTGAAGTTTAGAATTAGCCTTTCCAGCTGCATTTACTCACACGAGGTTCACGATAGTAATAAAATGAAAGAAGGTAATTATACTCATAATTGTAAACAACTTTTACTATGGGGCCAACTCTGAAATATTGAAAAAAAACAGCTTATCCATAGAACATTTCTTTTACCCGCGACTAAATGCATGGACCATCAGTTTTATTGTGATTAAAAAATAGGCCCCATAGTAAAAGTTGTTTATAATGACGAGCACAATAACTTGTGTTATTAGTATTGGTTACATTGATAGATCATCATTGAATATAATATAAATTCAATAAATTGGTTTTTTTTTTCAGAGCCGATTATATGTTATGTGAGCACCATCAGCTATGTTATACAAACATCAATCGTCAATTACACTATGTTTCCAGAGGATGCATAGACCCACCAGTTTATAACTCGATATTTTTCTTTTGTAATTCTTCATCTTGCAATGCTCGAAAATATGAAAATCCGGCAAGAATTAAGAGAATACAGGAAATGCATCTTATGGAAGCAAAACGAAGAAGTTCTTCCGCAACATCCATGATAATAACCATAAAACAAATTATGATGGTTTTAAATTTGTTGGTGCTATTTTGAAATAGAACAATTTATATGAGAGCTAAATCCTCCAAGTTATATGTTTACTCAAAATGATTTTTATGAAACTTTTTAAGAACAAAAATACTTTTTGATTGTTCTGTCATGACTATATAAAGGGAATGTGACAAGTCTCGGATCTCCAAACATCATAGATTATGCAAACATATAAATACAGAACAAGATGAGATCTTGGGATATAATATATTTTACTCAATTATTTATTATTACCGTATTAGGCAACAATAAAGAAGGCACCAAAAGTAAGAACCTATTACCTTACTTTAGGAGACAGGTAGAAGAAAATTTAAATAGTCTCGATACAAGGGGTCATAATAGAGATGATACCCAAGGTCATTTAGTTTCATTTCTCGTAAATAATGTACAAGAAATATTCAGTGATAATGATAAAATAACCGAATTTTCAGTATCACCATTACCATCTCGCACTACAGAAGTTTTACGCACTAAAAATTATATTAGCACTACTGAAGAAGATCCTAAACTTACAGATGTCATCAAGGGTTACCGGAATATGTCTTTTACCACTCTAATAGATTTGAATCCTTACGAATTCGTTTCTCCTGGCTATGAAATAAAAAAAGCTAAGCACTCGCATATGCTGCTGCTGTCTGAGAGTAATATGAAAAAATCAGAACAAAAGCTCGTTCACAATCAGACTTATTTACTTGTAAGTTCATTAGCTCCCGAGCCAAGTGATGTTACAGAATCTGTAGAGCATGGGCGTGACCGTTCTTGTATATTTTGCAATAACGTAGCGACTGATGATTGCGGCGATCCGGAAAACAAACTGTAAGTATACCTTCGCAAACCATAAAAGGCATAAAGCATCGTTTTAATTGAAATCGATTACGTGACCATCACTAGTTCGCGTAAATTTCATGTTCATAGAAACCTATTGACATTAATCACGCGGTCTATTATGGCACCTATTCAAGATCAATAATTATGTTTGATCGTCGATTTATACGACTAAAATTCGCCAAAACTAACGACGACGGTCGCGTAAACGCTTTCAGTTGGGACAACGCAAAAATACAAATTTTAAGAATTTTATGACTATAAATGTCTCAATGTGTGTTTAATTTAAATGTCTCTTTAATAGTCTCAAGCAAAAATATTCTATCAACATTCCATAAAATATGAAGAATTTAGTAGAATTCTGAAAAAAAAACGAGGAATTTGAAGTTAAATTTCTCTTTCACATTGTTTCTTGTTGTGTCTTACCTATTGTTCGTGTTTCAGAATACCGTCAGTTATTTGCGAACGTGACGGTGATCAATGTTACTCATTACATACACCATTTGGTATAGTCGATCGTGGATGCTTCAATGTAAAACACAACCTGACTATCTACGTGTGTGCCTGCAATCTTTGCAATTACATATCTATTGCGGAAATGCCATACGTTTTCTCGAACAAGCGAGAATGGGTACATAACGTTATTGAGCTTTCCCGTACGAGAAATTTAAGAAAATCTGTGTATAAAGATATGGCTTGCTTGAAATGTGAAGTGAATATAACTTCAAGCAAGAGAGGCTTGGTCCAAAATGAAAATTGCTTAGATGGAAACATGTAAGAGAAATTTAAGCTTCTTCGTAATATTAATATTTTTGGCTCTAAAAGACTGTGGTGAGTTTTAACTGGGTCTTTGTAAACTCGCCTCAAAGTAACTACTAATTTAAATTACTAATAAAATTACAAATAAATAATCATGATTAGTTTTGGAATAGTTAAGCTGTCTTTCGTTTTTTATATTTGTAATGAAATGGGTAATTAGAAAAGACGGATTCCTATTCCTAAGCTACTCCTTGCCTATTATTAAAGCCAAAAGAGCCACTCATAGGGTTTGGAAAGTGGACTAATTCAGAGTTTTACATTTATTGAAACTTGTGTTGTAGACTGAGTGGCCAGCCCCAGTGTCAGAGTTAATGTGCTGCCCGTAGGCCTCTGATATGGCTTGACGTTTGTTTTAAAGAAATACTAGCCGTAACCGGCTGTTTCACCCGCGTGTCGAAAAAAAACAGTGATGATGATGATGATGATAAAAAGTAGCCTATAATGTTATTCCGGGGAATAAGCTATGCCCATTCTGAGCTTCATCCAAATCCGTTTTACTAATTTGGCGTGTAACAAACATACACACATACACATACCGACAGACTTTCGCATATATAATAGTAGTAGGATAAGATGTGTGATAGAAAACAACAGCGACCAACATTTTTTACTAATAATGTTTTTTTTTTCAGTGGTAGTGTGCCAATAGAAATATGTGATGCAAATGAAATATGTGCTGTAAAAGCGATTAAAAGTGAAGGCTACGTGTGGCGCGGTTGTGTTAGGTCTCCTCTTTACAATTATTGGTGGAACATATGCAATCGCGACCTTTGCAATTACGATAGTTTAGTGTCAGTTTACGATTACCTTTAGATTTCTGTATAATTTTGAAAAAAATATACTTATTCGTGAAAATAATAATTTGAATTTATTTGATTAGATGAGTTGATTTGTTTATGCGTGTGCCTTTTTAATAACTATGTACTGTGTAAAGAGTGTAGGTATAGCTTGGCAAAAAGAGGACCTAGTTGAAAATAAGGTGCCATTATAGCATACAGTTTTTAATACTAGCAACTCTGTAATAAGTTGGAAGAAGATGATTGGATGAATTCGTGATAATCCACTGTACTGCCAGGGTTTACGTTTTGAGACTTGCGATCCTAGGAGTGATAATATTCTTCGTTCGAATGATCACTAAAATGGGCAAAGAATAATACACCTAATCTGACCAGCTTATCAAAGAATACATCAAGATCTGGTCGTTGACAGAGTATGCGTTTGTATTTTTGCTTATTCCTTACTTCTGTAGCCCTTGGCTTGACTAATTTTGAATAGTCATTATTAGATTTGTCTAAATATCTAACTATGCGCTACATTTAGTATCAATTAATTTTTATTTTGTTTTAATTTACTTTGTTACAAGATTTGCTATAAACTTAATTTTACGTCAAGTTTGGCTAAAGTTTACAAAATTCTTGTCATTCACTCAAATATTCGAATCATACTCAAAATGTGTAAGGCCGTTTGTTGTAAGGACAAGTTCCGTAAGGCGCTGCGTACGGACTGCGCGTTCCTGTGTTACGCGTAGTCAGAATACGCTGTCCACGCGTACATTGGATACGCATACAGGTCCTGTACGGACCGCCGCGAACCTGAACGCGCGGTCAATCGATCCATAGCGGTACGCAAACCCCGCCAGCAATCCGCCACACACGCCAACGTGTCTATCCGTTTTGCTGCCCTAATATAGCGTACTCGGGCGTGCGCATCCCCTTTGACGCGCGACCCAAAACCGACTGGCAGCGGCTCGCGCTCGAACTAGCTCGCGCGGCACGCTTTCCCCAAGAATGTACGCGTAGCTGCAAGTATGGACATGGCGTTCCAGGACACGCGTAACCGACTACGCGTACCAATGTACGCGCTGTCCGTACGCGGCTTCACGCAGCTTACCCGCACGTCCGTCACCCGAGTGCCGCGCAGTCACCCCGGCCACCGAGTGTACGTGTAAGTTTCGAGTAGTTCGGCGTGACCGCTAGAACTCGGCACGGTTGTATGACGTGCGGCAATACAAAACACTTGTTCTTGTCCACACACTACCGTTGCACCGCACCGTTTGCCCGGTTTTAACTGAGCCACCGATATCAGTGCGATAGTTACACGACCACCTCCGTCACGTCATCTGTCGTCGGTGGACAAACGGCTTTAACATAGTTCATAAATAATGTATCACAGTACCTAAAGTATTGTGAAAGCCGAAGGGCTTCTTACAATTTTCTGCGTATAATATGCACCCGGAAAGAATACTTGCTCTTGGGAGTAAAGCAATTCTTTTTTAAATATTTTATGATGAAAGGTTTTAAAAATGATTTTTGTGTGGAAAAAAAGGAAGCTTATAAAACACAATAGGCCGCAGTTAAAAATCCTGCTTAAGTGCCCTTTTTATTCACATATTAAATGTAAAGATAGTGGAAAAATTAAATATTATAACAACCTAAGGTAAATTTTACTTATGTAATTTAACTTCTGCTTAATACAAAAATGAAGTTGGTTTTCCTAACTAACATCTTTTAAATTTAAGTGGCGTTTTATAGTAATGCTCAGTATTAGTTTTAAAAACTCTCTTTAATCCTAAATTAATCTCCCATATAAGGTTTCTTCAAAATAATTATAGTCACATTTTTTGGACCATGTAAGAAAAACGTGACAAAGGGTCCTATACTTATAAAGTTATACATTTTATTATTTTAAATAGATTTATCTCAAGTTAAAGTCTAATAAAGAAAATCAGTAAGAAAATGAGTGACATCATTTTCTCAAAACTCCGTCTTCCGAGGGTCCATTCTATTACCTGGCTCATTGCCCAGACCGATGTTATTGGCTTCCATCCAAAGGAAATATTTGGTTACTTTTTCAGCGTTGGCCTCATCAGTTGCTACTTTTGAATTTTCAATTGCTTTTGTAAGGGTAGTTGCTAAAATAAATGTTTTGACGTATAAAATGTTTTAAATAAAAACTATATTTTGTTTTGATTAACTTTTTGTCGCCGTTTTCTTTTTAGTGAATGCTCTGAAGCCCTTTGACTCTATTCTTGCTTCGGAATTTTACCATTGTACGTTCCGATACCATCAATAGGCTCACCATCACACCTAAGTCGAAAGTCCCAGGCTCTCTAGATTTTTGCTGTTTTCTTCCGTGGGTCTTTCAAAATGTTCTTATCCTGCAGTTATACCAGTCAAGTTATCACACGAAACATTATAAAAAGGTGTTTATAACACTTCACAACTGGCACCTCAAGTATAATTATTACAGGTTTCTTTGTAGCTCTTTTTGTAAACAAAACTATGGATTAGGAAAAAATAAAACAAAGATGCTTGTAATCTATTACAACGGTTTTAATGCTCATAGTATACCATAGTTACCGTTAAATATGTATCAGAGTAATGTACAGTGGGGATTTCGACATAATGATCGTATATATCTCTTTAATGAACTACTGTCCTGCTTTACTACGTGAATTTCTCTCGTTGCTGTTTTCAAAATATATGAGTCGTTCTAACGTTTGCCAAGGTTAGACAAAACTGCTGTACTAAATGTATAGAGTGTGATCATACGAGCTGTTCTGAAATCAAAAAAAATATCATACTATAGTTAGTACAGAACATAGCTATTTCACACGTTATCTCAAGTTGTTATGAAATAACTGTTTTATTGACTGTTAAATATTTTAAAATAATTGTCAAAGAGATTTAAAATAAAAGTTATAAAGGTACTTACATAAAAATCAAAGACTACCCTGTTGACTGATCGTCCGACTTCCCCTCATGCAAAAATTTGTAGTTTAATAACTAATGCTAGCCACTGCGAGTACGTCAGAATTCCATTGAATTTCATAACTCAAATTGCATCATCCCAGTGATAGCCAATCGCAAGCATAGAACTTTACCTCGCTCCCTGCCCGCAACGGCCATCAACAGGCTTATATGATCTGTGATAAAAATAAATAACTGCTCCCTCTCAGCGCAGGATAGCAGTTCCCTATAACCTGAAATTCTACAGGCAGTCTAAGTGAATTTGGCCATTAAAGAAGTTGAATTGCTCCAAAATAGTGCGGTTTCAGTACGTAGCCAAGATTTTATAGGGCTTTTTAGATGTTATCTTACATACATAAATTATTAAATAAGTTTTATAGTAGGTGGCTTATTCCATTTATTAGAAAGATTGCTATTTACCTAAGGATTATTTAAATAAATTATGTCAAGAGCATCTTTGTATTTTACGTCCTTTAGTAGAGAGAGGTAGAAGTATTTTTTTTTTATATTTGGGGTGCATTTATATGAGTGTTTGTATTTTTTTTTGTTCGTATATAGAGTGATATTAAATTCCTAAGCAATATCTTAGGGGGTCATTAAACTAACTTTAACTACAAAATCAAAGTGGTAATCGCGTAAAAAAACAGTTGCTCGAAACATAATAATTGTCGTGCATAAGAATTGCATTTTTAGTATGGGGCAGCCGATTTTTTCTCGTTGTTCAGGTACAGGTTGACCATTATAAAAAAATTAATGACCCCTTAGATATTACCAGTGAATTAAATGTCTTTCTGTATTTCTACTGAAAAACTCAAGATATTTTTTATTTATTTACAGGGAAACCCCTTTATGCAGCCTAAAAACTAGACAGACTAGAAAATGCGGGTTGTCGTTAAATTCGTTGTAGTAACGTTTGAAGTGTTCGAAAGCTAAATTTAATCTACGGAAACTAATAGGAGCAAATTGACTTGTAATTACTATTTTAATAATACCGTTGATGTTAAACTGTTGGTATAACATTAACGGTATCAAGAAAAAAAAGTTAATTGGTAAAAAAATATTGTGGGCGATTTTGTAGCACCAATTATTATTTAACCAATTTCGAATTTCTCCCATACATTCCAATTCAAAACAAAGCAAACGAGTTTCAACACTTACAACCTACTAAACTACCTCACATAATATCTGTAATCCTGGTCGGTTTGTTCAACACTAGTCGAATATGAACAAAAAGTGAGATAATCACATCTCAAATAACGCGATCATTGCTCGCCTTTGCCAGGTTATAATAACAGTCTTCTTCTTGAAGCGGATAAGATGGTAATGAGAGGCTAAGCTTCTTAAGAAAAATATTTTTAAAATTCAACTTTAATCCTACGAGATAGAGTTATGATTTTGTGAGTTAAAGGTATGCTTTAGTACGCAGGGAACGCTAGCTTGAGATGCCTTGAGGCCCTCACTTTCTTTCAACACGTACCGCACTGTGTGTTTAATGTAGTAACGCTTGCCATCAAAGGCGTCTGAGACTGAAAGGGGTTTAGATTTGATATCGTGTTGGCGTAAACGAGATACCATTTCGCCAAAGGCAAGCATGGATGATGTTTTGTTCGGGAAGCGTCTAGCTTCGGAAAATTATAGGGAAGACGAGCCTTGCTTATACTGAGGGTGAACGGAGCTAATATTCATCAAGAGATAGGTATATTCATTTGTTTTATTGTAGTTTAATACTTATACTTATTGTTTACATGTTTTTTAAAATAATAAGTTTAGTTATGTTAACACAAGCTCAATGATGATCTTAGGAGATTTGTTCCATGCAAGATTTTCCAGTACAAGCTAGTTGCTAGTTTTCCTGTGGCAAGCTAGTTGCTAAGTCAATAATATGAACATCTTTATAATACGATCCGAACGGCCCAACCATTATGCCAACCCCTTTACTTACTTATTGTACCTGTGACCTACCATAGAAACTATTGTTAATGCTCCGTAGTGTTATTGGCCGTAAACGGAATCTACTTTTTTCTTTAAAGTATACAGTACTACGTATTTTTCGATATTTAATTATTGGTATCTACGTCATGAGCAAAAAAACTGATATTTAGCCAGTAAATGTAGTGTCATAAAATATTTAAAACGCATAGATGTAGGTACCTATATTTATTTGCATAAACGTTCCACAGGAGTTTTCGAAAAAGCTTGAAAATCTGCGTGTTAAAAGAGTAAAGGAATAAAAAATATTGCAGTAACGAGCACCCGCGCAACTCTTAGTGGGCGTCGATAAATAACAGTTTACTGGGCGATTTAACTTTAGCACTGAAAAATTAAACGATGTATCTTCGCTATACTCTACATTTGTGATGCGAATGTACTGAGTTTAATCTCATCCGCAGTGGATGTTCTGATAGACTATAAGAGCTGTTTTATGTATAAAACAGTTTTGTTATGTTTTATCAGAATGACCTAAATATATTTTTTTAGATTAAAAGGTATCAGAATTCTAAGCCACCCCAAAAAATCTGATTAAAGATCTAATGAAATTAACAATCGAGATATTTGTAAAATTATATTTTTTGAGTTTTATAATTTAAGGGTGCTCCATTCATAATTTTATTTGTTACGTTGTTCAGATAATAATCATCATCATCATCGTCAGCCATAAGACGTCCACTGCTGGACGAATGCCTCCCAATAGAGGGGTGTTGCCATAATCCCCAAACTTGGCAGGCGGCTTGGGGATCGCAGAATGCTCGCCACCGTTAACCAAAAGGACGCTGCTGCCCGTCCTCCGGTGGGTCTGGTTGCAGTTTAAGGACATACCCAGGTCCAGATAATATTGTATTCTATTAAATATTAATTTGTATAAATAAACATTTGTGTATATACAATCTGTAACAAAAAGGTTCAACAATACTGAAGGATGTGTATGTACTCATCATTATGAACAGTTTTTACGATGGGGTCAACCCCGAAATCGCAAAAAAAAACTGCTGTTTTATACATTTTGTCCAAAGTCAATGAACTTTATGTACGGAACAGCTGTTTTTTTTTCGCGCTTTCAGGTTTTTAGGTTTGGCCTCATATAAAAGTTATTCATAACGATGAGTACGTAACATACATACCCATTAGTATTGTTGAACCTTTTTGTTACACATTGTATACATTTGTTACGTTTGTCCATATACTTTGATTATATACCCAGAGCTAAATCCTCCAAGTCCGTGTAGTCTCATATTTACATCACGTGCTCATTTTATGCAAAAAAATATGTTTTTTAATAAATTACCTAAAGAGATTACCTACAAAAATTTACCCATTACTATAACACTTTATTTGTACTACAAAAAAAAATGATATAACACGGATAGTCTGTAAACAGGTACAAAATCCTTAACTCGCAGTGATTTCACCCAGACAGCCTAACAAGAAACAGTTAATAATCATTCTCATTTCCTGATTGATTTATAATATTTGCAGTAAGCAATTTGAGAACGTTTTCACTGTAATTAAGGGGAGTTGTGAAGTTTTTGGAAAGCAATTTATCAGTTCTGTGTTGGAACGTTTGCGATGTGACTTGTTATTTTGTAATTTTTTTTAATTAGCAGCGTAACTTTCGGGTGTTAAAAACTGATGCAACATGAGCATTTAAATAGATACTCTTTACAGAGAGCCATGATTGTAGCCGGTGACATTTATCACGAAACATCGGCTCTGGAGTTTTGGCGGGAACACGGAATAATCATGTCGCTGCATTCTATAATTTTCTTAAACTTGTGTTTTTTCGCGAATTAATGATTAAAAATAATGGTGTATAATTCATTGACTGTTGAATTACATGCATGAGTGTGGGCAAGTGCTAAATAGTGGTGAAAAGTGTATTTTCGTGTTGTTTTCAAAATTCTGTAAAAGCTCATAGTAAAGTCACCACCACTTCACTAGGGCATGACTTGGACTCGACTATGACTAATTTCGTGGGACTAACTGTGATTTTATGACATATTTGACTTCATGATACTATTATAAACTTTAAAATTCATAAACTTGACACTGGCAGAATGCAAAAAGTATGATGCCAATAAAAAAAACGGCTCTGAAAAACGGAAGACAAAATTCATTGTCCAACAAAAACCATTATTATATTTGTATAGCCATTGTTGTCGACTATCTAAAAAATATCTTTTAATTGGTGAATACAAAAACATTATTTCCTAGTAAAACAATTTCCACTTACCAAATATACTGACCGCATATACAAGCGAAGGGAATGACAAAACGAATACCGATCGGTATCATTATAATTAAAACAGTATTTAAGAAATCTCACCATCCTATCAGGAATGCGGGACCGTTCGCGACGACAGTAACATATTGCTGACATAAAATCCCCAGATTTGAAGATATCCTCAAATAGTCGGTTTCCGTTTGAGAGGCTCACGATCCTTCTCACTTGGGTCTATAAAAATGTGGAAAAATTATTTAGATAACGCCTCCCTCTGATCCATCAATGTCGAACGTTAGCACGTCTTTTATTCGTACATTTCTGAAAGAATATAAGAATTTACTAAGACGCTTTACGAAAGCTTTTTATTTAGCGAGATAGACAAATTTCTCGAGGGCGCTGAACCTTGAAGAAAATACTCATTATTTAATGTAATGACTAGGAAATATTTAAATTAAAGTTAACAGTCACAAAAACAACGCAAATGTCCCATAAATATAAATAGCGTCAATCAATATAAATGAAACACCTAATTACCTTCAACATACACCTAAATCGTTTCTCTTATCAGAATCGTCGTCTTAAACCAGTCTCTTTATGTTTTCACAGCATATTTTATCCAGACATCAACAGACAAGATAAGATAGCTTCTTTTTATAGCCGAACCAGAGAAAATTACATGTGTCAATAGCCAAATACGTACCATGGCATTCTTCGGCGATGTTTTATGTTGGCTCATATATTTCATCAGCCATACCATCAAAATTTTATTACAAACGGTGGCTTATTACTCCGAAATCTTGGCTGGCGGTAAAACAATTCGTTTGGGGTAATACGGGCTGAGCTCACGAAATTGTATGACACTCTGTACACAGTAAATGTTAAGTACTTAGTAGATATTTTCATTTTCAGAAATGAGTTTCTGTAGTACGTGTTCCTTCGTAATTGTAAATGAAAGTCCTTTAATAATCTTCACAGACGAATTATAGAGTTATTTACAATAAGTATTTTTAGGTAATTAAAACATTGAGAGGCATTCGTCCAGCAGTCATGGACGGCACTGGCTGAAGATGAAACATTGAAGGTAAGACTACACAAGACCACACAGAATAAATACAAAGTGTTACAAAAAGGTGTGGTAATATTATAGTACATTATGATACGAGTGTGCTATGTTGGTCATTACACTAGAGGCGGTATTATGCGCGTGAGCCGCAGGCGAGCGCGATAAGGAAGCCGGGAGCGTAATGACTAATAAATAGCACAAGAGTTCCATACGACTGTTTTCGTCACACTTGCGAGGAAAAAACATTTTTTTTTTTGATAATTATCAACCACACAGCGAAAACGTCAACAAACATTTGCGGAAAATGGCGCCCAAATCAGTAATGCGCGCGCAGGTTGACATTTACTTCAGCGGCATAAGAACTCTAGAAGAACTGTAAGTATTACCCGGCTATATTAAGAGTGCTTCGTATACGTACGTCTCATTGCAGTCACGTACAAACTTGACTTTACCGGGTTATACCTATTATAGTACAAGTGCCGTAATGTAAAGTAAAAAGCACGCGTGTGTAATAGCTTGGATTATAAGCCTAAAAGCGATGTAATAAGATCTACTTTACGAGCAAGTGTGATGAAAAAGGGTATTATGTATGTACTCATCATTATGAACTACTGTCACTACTTTTCAACCTTAAAATCGCTGTGCCATACATTTTGTCCAAGGTCAATATTTTTTTGCATGGAACAGCTGATTTTCATTTTCACGATTACAGAGTTGGCCCCTAGTAAAAGTTGCTCATAATTAATTATGAAACTAAAGGGTATGTAACCCTTTAGTATTATTGAAACTTTTTGTTACATATTGTTTACTTTGTTACTATACTTGTATTTTTGTAGCGTTTACACACATACAATTATACTTCGATAAAATAACATTATTCTGTTTGATCTGTTTTTTTGTTTGAGTTCACAGCGTTTTAGTTTTCTTTGAAACTTGCGAAGACAAAATCTGACTACACATACGAAGGTACACTTAACGCTTTAAAACGATTTCCGTCTCTGAGCTCCGTTCGGGTTAAATTCCATCACTACACACTAACTTTTAGAGAATGTTTATAAAGATGATATTAATGATTAAAATATGAAACACTATCCTCTGAAACAGTTAAACAATCACTCCTACCATGCTGTAAACCCTGAAGAAAAAATCCAGTAACATCCCAAATTTTACAGGAAAAAAACAGTATAAAATCGAGGTGTCAGCAGGTCGCTCCAACGCTCGACTTCTAACGGGGTTCCTCAGCAATCTGTCATTACATCAACGAGCTACAGTCAAAATGTTGTGACTTACTCTCTATCTCGCCTCCCGAGGTCATCGCGGGCCGCGCTGATGTTTCGTACGCATTGTTTTGGGTGTCAAGACCCATCCATCAAGGTACAGTTAGCTGGGCTGGTTCAACCAAGCGGCTAACTGGCTGTTAAGTAGCTTTGTTTGTGAAGACACGATTTTATAAAAGGAAAAAATAGATTTTTGAAGACATTATTTAAATTATCAAGTATTTAATACCTGAAGTTTTTAATGTAGACAAGTACATCTATAACTCAAAAGTTACCACCTTAATTTCATTAACTTAGGTTAATAATTCGTTTCGTTAGGTCATATTAAATGTTATTAAACTGAGAAGCCAGCCTTAATACGAATATCATAGTTATAATACCATCCAACTACTTACTTCTTTATTTGTATATAGTTAGTGCTTGTGTAAAATGTTCAGAATGTTTTTCAAAACGCTATTTAAAGGAATTATAATTAAAGATAATAATTTAAAGATCGTATTGAAGTTAAATAATATTTTTTGCTCACTCATCCTACACAAATTCTAAGCGTTACTAAAGATTAAAATATTTTTGGTGTACCTAATGTTTTGTGGTTTAAAGTTAAACTAAATGTTAAACTAATTGTAGAGCTTGCCCTAGACACGTCACATCCGATAATAATAACTCCGTGGTTAGAACAGTTGCCGATGTGAAGGCATTGTAATCTCCGAAAGCTTATTAGTATTTAGGTTACCATATTGTTACTCTGAGATGCTGTGGGAATGTATTAAATGGCTTTGATTATAATGTAAGCTCCAATATTAATGATGACTTGAATTGTATCTACAAGAGATGCAATCCATTGTTTAGTAAGTAATTCTATTGCAATATTAGAGTCTAAGACACTTAGTCTATAGTAGTATTGGTTAAATAAAAATTAAATTTTAATTTTAGTAAGATTGCCAATTTGAAGTCTGTGGGTACTTACGGTTTTTTATTGTTACTGACTGTTGTTTAAATATTTTGAAACAAATCCATGTCTTGTTATTAGTGAATAATATATTTTTTTTTTTATCCCGATGGTTAACTAAGTTAAACCATATTTTATAATGTTATATTTTATGTATATAAGGCTTCAATTAGAATTATTACTGTATGTGTTCTAAAATAAAATACAGGGCTCTGATGAAGCTTAGAAACGGGTTTTGCGTCTGTGAAATACAAACTAAAAAGTTTTAGTTACTGCAGTCCCGCTTTGCTATACTTAATTTAAAAAAAAATGGGAATTCAATGTGGTCGATTCTGACGGTTTTAGTTGATAGTTTTAAAGTAATTAAAATATTGCTGTCACTTTTTTACTAGGCATGTTAGCTAAGGACAGCAATACTTTAGTTAGTTTAGTTCTGTCAACATATGTATACCTTCAGAATTGACCACATTGTCTGAATAAAAAATACAAATATACCGAATAAAAAGTCTATAAGTACTATGTATAATTTTTTTAAAGAAATTCTTGGTTTTTGCCTGAAGTCATATAATGTTTGTGTTTTAAGAAGTTGTTTGAAAGTTGCCCACGAGATAGAGTTAGGTAATTATTAATATTCCTGTAAACTCAGCCCGTTATCTCCATAGCTAAGTACTAATTTTACGAGGTATTTTATGTCCACGTTAAAATAAAACACATACCTTCATTATAACTATAATTTTTGTTCAAAAATCTGAACACGAAAATAGATTAATTACTCTGTTGCAGACAGACTAATATTTTCCAAACTCATCAATATTTTTAACGATCAATACATTTTTACGATGGCATATTACATAAACATCAAAGGCAGCCAGTTTAGTTCATGTTTTATAACTATTTATGTGCCAATTACTTTCGACGCCCGCCAAAATAATCGATGTTCCATTGTATGGAGACAAACCATGCGTTGCAAGAAGACAGTGATGCAGGTTTGCAATGTTCTTATAAAGGACCTGTCTCTGCATAACTGTACAAGTACAAGTCTGGCTCTCGTACTGAGGCTTCTACAAAACACATAATGTTCCTCTATTATAAAGGGACCGAAAGAAATATGTTTAGTTCAAGATCAGCATCAACAAAAACAGTTGTACACGCTTGATTGATGTAGTTGTCCTTTCGAATTTCGCGCGCCTATGTCCTCCTGCCCTCTTGGACCAATCACAAACAGCTGTCAGAAAGGGGTGTTTTTGACGGTCATCGTTGGAGTTTGGCCAGTTCAAAAGATAAAAGGCTTTCCACATACGGTTAAGAATCGTATCTGGCAGCGGGAGCGGTTACCTTCGGGATTTCGGTGAGTACAATCTTGATTGTAACAAATTTTATTACTCACGTATGTACATTGTAAAATGTACATTCGTAGGTTTTTTTCATATAAAACTACAGTCCACTAGCTTCGCGGTAACAACAGTGATTGAGTGCATTGTTTTTTCTCTAGAATTTGGTCTTTGTACAATAATCACACCAAATGTATCCATTATGATATGTTTAATTTTTTGTTTGTTATGTCTCAAAAAATCTTGGAATGTATTTTTTCTCTCCTGCAAATACTGTGTCACACGGCAGTGGGTCAATTCAAACCACATACCATAACAGTAGACGGACTAAATAAAGGGTTTACATTATTTAGAACTGTTTGCGATAGTAGCGCCTTTACAAGTTCCTACTCTTTTTTTGCCAGCTTTACGGTTAACATAATTCACCATTAGCACCCCGGATTTCAGCAAGAAGGTTCCGGCGGGGCAGCTTGATAAACCGACAATATTGTTGAAAATGCGGGTAGAACCTGGATACCAAAGTTTACATGTCACGTGACCGAGGCAGACGGCATAGCAAAATAGAGGCATACCCAGCAATGTGATAAATAATTCTGGGGAGGACGATTACGACCAGCACCCCATGGTTTTACCAACTAAGTACATCATAAGAACTTTATTATATTTTTATGAGTAAATATAGATACGCCATGCGGCTTTACCTGCACGATGATGGAAAAAAGTAATGATGACGATGATGCCTATAATTTACTTTATTCCGAGAAATCTTCATTCCGAGGGAGAGCTATCTCCATTCCGGGCTTAATTCAAGCCCTTTCAGCCATTTTGGGGTAAAGAGGTTACAAACAATTTATACACAGATACATACATACCGACTAACTTTCGCATTGATAATATTAGTGCGATCTGTGTGTATACTAGACTAAAATCTAATCTATCTGTACTCCGAATTTAACTCAAATCGGTTGATCTGTCATCGTCATCGTCACTTACTACAAACTTAAGTTAGCATTTATAATGTTTGTAAATCATTATATCTTCAGAAAACAACCTTTGCACGAGTTAACGTACTGGTTCCAAGTGATCAGGGGCCTTATTTCTGAATCGTGCGCAAAGTTGCACATGCGAAAGGAGCTGACTTTCAAACGATATTGAACCGTATACCAAACATTATCGTTCGAAGGTCAGCTCCTTTCGCATGCGCTACACTTGCGAACGATTTAATAATGAGGCCCCAGGTTTCGATTCTGATAAGGCGGGTGTTCACTTGCGCTGAATATTTCAATGTCAACAATACGGCGACAGTAGAGTTATTAATGCCTCCTGCAGGCCTAACATGTGCACCGCGACAAAAATTTCTCGATTCTACAAAACAGGACAAGGCTACGAATCTGTATAAGTTTGTCTCGTTTTCGCACGACATAAAGACACGACAAAATTTTCTCGCGGTGCGCATGTTAGCCCTGGTGGTGGTTCAGGATCTTGTCGCCACTGGTTTCAAGTTGGTAGTAGTTTTTGTTTGTTTTAATAGCTTGCAAATTACTTTCCTTTTGAAAATTTTTACAAACTAATTACTAGTGTTGGTAGGTAAAAATAATTAAATACGGTAAAAGATAAGAAAATCAACTAGGGTTCTGACCACAACTAAACTTGCGTTAAGTGATCGTGTATTTGAAGATGGTTAACAAACCTAGCCTAGAATTATATTTAATCCATATATTTTTTAATATTGGCAAATTAAACGCCACGCAAACCACTTTATCAGTCACACGCACGCATTTTATTAAATAATTTTCTATAATAATGATATGTACATGAACAGTAACTAACACTACAGTTAGAGATGAAACTATAACCTCTTTGTTCGCACTTCCAGACCAGTTCCAAACTAAGATTGTATTCAAAGTCACTGGAATACAATCGTAGTTGTCCAAAACGTAACTTTAAATCGTCTTTTTTCTTCCACATTCGGCAGAATAAACATGCCACTTGACGTCCGTTAAGCAACTAAAATCACTCCAACTCCACGTAGAGCCAACACAACCAAAACACCATACAATTATGTAGTGTGGCGAGATCCGCGACAGTTGCGCGCCGCACCTTTTTTGTTGCTCCTATGTGCGTCGCCCTTTACGAAACTTAGTAGCTTTTTGTGCGTGATTTACAATTTGTAGGAACAGAGGCTGGTCAACTTTATTAAGGTCTATGGTTGGTTCATTATGGAGCTCGGAGACCCACTATTTTAGAGACTTTCCCTATTTTTCAGATTAACATGAATTACGTTACCGTCCTCAAATACAACATCTTTTCCTTGATACATTTGTCCAGATTGGACAGTCACTCATTTAAATGAACTAATACATGTGACCGGACCAAATTATCTTCAAACGAGGCGAGTAATAATGATTTGGTTTTTCCTTATCTAAAACCGATTTATGTATAGGATATTTTCTATGGTAAGTAAGTAAGTTCGTATAGACTGAGTGGCCAGCCCTAGTGTCAGAGTTAATGTGCCGCCCTAAGGCCTCTGACATGGCTGACGGTTGTTGTTATAGACACTAGAACAAACAACCGGGACCAACAATTTAATTTCTAGGTGATTCTAAACGATCACCGATGTTAAGCAACGGACGGCCCGGTCAGTCTTCGGATGGGTGACCGCGAGTGGCATTTATTTTCTATGGTGGTTCGACTGTTTAATAATTATGAAATATACAAAAATATTTTTTTAACGGCTTCATCATCACCGTCATCATTGACAGCCATAAGACGTCCACTACTGGACGAAGGCCTCCCCAGGGGAGGGGTTGCCATAATCCCCACTAACGGCTTAAACGGCTTGGTCAGTGCGAATTGAACTCGTGTTTGGAGGTTTGTACTACCACAAAATATCGTTACCACAAAACTTTGTGCGTGGACATCGTTTGTTATTTTTCAGTTTATTTATTTGTTATATTTTGGATTACTCCACTGCAAAAATCATACGTGAAATTTCAAACACCTATTATGTTTACGGTTTAAAATTATGTAGTTAATTACTTAGAACATTGGTAAGAGCAACATCCAGACGACGTAATAAGGATACCGTTGGATATCTTTCGGACACAGAACCCTACTTTTCTAGCAATATAATATTTACCCTGATGACATATGGAACTGAAACGTGGTCTTTAACTGCTGGCCTTTTGGAGAAACTCAGAGTCACGCAACGGGCAATGGAGAGAGCTATGCTCGGAGCTACTTTGCGCGATAGAATCATGAACGAGGATATTCGCCAAAGAACCAAAGTTACCGACATAGCTCGCAAGGCTTGCAAGTTGAAGTGGCAATGGGCAGGCCACATCGCTCGAAGAACTGACAACCGATGGGGAAGAAAGATCCTTGAGTGGCGACCGTGCACCGGAAGACGCAGCGTAGGAAGGCCTCCCCACTAGATGGACCGACGACATTGTAAAAGTCGCGGGCAACCGGTGGATGCAAATGGCAGGTTGTCGTACAGTGTGGCGGTCTAAGGGGGAGGCCTTCGTTCAGCAGCGGACGTCTCCGGGCTGATGATGAATACTTACCCTAACTACTTAATTCTCTAGTTCCTTACTTTTTTCACACTGCGCCTCTTTAACTCTGATTTACAATACCCTGCTGGACAATGTAAACTAGAATGTCGTTTATTTTTACTATCTATCTTTATAGCATAAAGTAGGCATTATTTCCATCTGAATATAGTCTAGCCTCATAAATTATTACCTACTAAACGTAGACTACCCGTAAATCAGACAAATAAATTAGATGTTATCGGTAATAAAATGATACCTATTGAAAAAGAATATCAATAGAAAGGTTTATGCTTTTAGCCATTTTAAATGTAGAAAGGTAAGTCATTCTTGTCAGCTAGTGTTTAGGGTTAAGAATTCTTACAGGTATAGTGTTGCCATGTTTATTTGTTTGTCCAGTTCGGCTGTATGTCGCGGTCCCTTTGTTTATAGATTTTTAAAGACCTGAATTTGAATATGTATGTGTCTACGTATACTTTATGTATATGTACATCCACTTCTATGAGAAAAATACAGTAGGTAGTGTTGTAAAAAAACAATTACCTTACTTAGAGGTTTGGAAAACTGCAATAATTAAAAAATAAAGATATAGTACTTGGCTGGTGTTTTTTATAAACGTATACTGGAAGACTTACTAAATTTGTACGAGATTTAATATTAGTGTGGAGTTAAACAAAATGTTCTGGAAATAAAATAAAAAACTTTTTACGCTTAGAACTCTACCTAGTAACGGTTTTACTTATATCTAGCATATCTGCTTAGCCCTACCAAGACTAAGCTATCACCAGCATTTATAATTTTGCAATTTAATGGGGGTCTCGTTACCTAATCGTTTTGCAGAACCCGATCGAGGCCAAACAATTTTTAAATAAAAATTTCACTGAAATACTGCATAAGACATATATGCTCGAGTATTATATTATTTGAAATTTAAATAACATTTGGAATGTCTTATAAATGAATTTCATTTTATAACGATATCCGACTCGTTAAATTGTTTAAGAGTGTCTGAAGAAGGGTTAGCGGTGGAAGTTACTTTGATAGAACGGTCTTAGGTAATAAAACTCTTAATACAAAATACTCTTATTTGGGTAGTTCATTGTGTAGTAATTGAGGGGGAGTTGGTAGAGTCGGTAGAGTTGGTAGAGTCGGTAGAGTCGGTAGAGTCGGTCGTGTCGGTCGTGTCGGTAGAGTCGGTAAAGTAGGTAGAGTAGGTAGAGTCGGTAGAGTCGGTGGAGTCGGTAGAGTCGGGGGAGTTGAGGGGGAATAACATATTAGCACCCTGGTTTTTTAATGGTTAACTCGCTAGGTATTTGACTACAACTCATCTGATTTATAGTGATGGTGTGGTCTAAAGTAAACACGCCTAGCCTAATAGGAACTAGCTCTGAAGTGAGGCTGCCAGAACACACTGCTAAGTGCTTGGTGGCAGATTGAGGGTGGTAGCTAGCCATCAATGTACTGGAAAGTATCCTACCTCCATCCTTTAGCTTTCTCAAGATGTTTCTTGAGTGGCGACCGCGAAAAGAAAGACGCAGCGTAGGTAGACCTCCCACTAGGTGGACCGACGACATTGTAAAAGTCGCGGGCAACCGGTGGATGGATATGGCAGGTTGTCGTACAGTGTGGCGGTCCAAGGGGGAGGCGAGGTTCAGCAGTGGACGTCTCCGGGCTAATAATGATGACTGCGGCGGGCAAACTGAACGCGATATAGAACTACAAGTATCATCATCTCCAGATATATTTCAAAAGACATTCTATCCTCTAAATTCCGTGGCATAAATATCTATCTCCAAGTATTTGTGCAAAATATCCCAGACGATCCTCGGTTTCTCAAAACCACTAGAAAACTTTAAAACGTTAACTGCAGGGGTTTTGTCGAAGAGGCATACCGACAGCGTGTTAACAAAATGCATTTAGAATTTTTGCACATACTTCGAAATGCGTTCCGTCGAGTTTTTTGGGCTTACTCATTCTTCAGAGCGGAATTTTGAGACGTTGGTATTTACTTTAAAATTTGAGATGAGATTTTATTTCTGTTCGTATTTAGATAATTCAAGATGTAGAGAGAATATGGCTTTAGCTTGGCAAAAAAAGTCTTGAGACAGAAACCTCTTTGTCTTACCTTTACAAATTTACAAATGCTTTATTAGTTCAAAATTTTGCTCACAAAAGATACATGATGTACTTACTTACAGTTAAGTTTTATGAAAAGAAAAAAAAACAAAGTTGAAAGGGTTATTACTAACTAAACTATGCGTTTATAATAGATCAAGATAGATAAATACAAATTTAGGATATTAGTCCTTCCGGTCGACGCTTAAGCTTAAGTTGAGACGGCGTACAAAAAAAAATAAAAAAAAAAATGTTGTGACTAGTGGTACTTGTGGTGATTACGACGTTATAATGACGAGATGGTTGTGTTTATAGCGTTAGTAGGTATAGCGATCTATCTAGTATCTAGTAGGTATACCTGGCAATATTTTGGATAAGGTCAGTGAGTGTATTCGTCCAGTCACCTTCCTCGTATGTCTTAGGGTTAATAGTATTTAGAACTACTTGCGATAAAGCAATAGGCAATGCTTGGCTTGCTTGGCTCATTGAAAAACGTTGCCTAATAGATACACCATCACTTATAGAAATAACTATGATGGTGTGATGGGAATCCTACAGCAGACGTAAAAAAATAGAACATAAAAAAAACGTGAGTAAATATTATGTTCATTATTTATTTGACGTATCTGTAGGTAAGACATACAAAAGTAAGAAATGCTCTCGTTCAATCGATTTTTTTTGGTGTTGCTTCAAGGTGAAGTAACTTTGCTTTCGAGTAAACAAGTTTTCTTTGTTACAAAAACTGGTTTTTGTTAATGATGAAGCTTTTACAGGACTTTTTACAATATTGTTGTTCTTTTGAGAGATTTTTTTCCTTTTTAAGTATAGGTACATTTGGTACATTATAATATAAACATAGTTATATATATTATCTAGATCTATCTATTTTTAACATACAAATAAAAGCTTATAATGCCAAAAAAGTTATGATACAACTATGTCTTTGAAATGCTTTGGGTACATACTATCCTAAAGTTCTATTATTATTAACGAGATATTTACCGTGATTATATACATACTATCCTGTTATGATTTATTTACTCTAGATTGAAGGGTTTTGGGGGTTCTGTAGGGAATGTTTTCAGTACCGTTACTAACCAAGGAACGCAAGCGTAGTACAACGCTTGCTTGCGCGTGGGCTATAATATATTTTAATCGGTCTTTAAGCAAAATCCAATGGTCTCATGTAGTAAGTAAAGTAATTAGATTGTATTTATTAGAATTTCAGTTCATAAAAGCACTTGCTCACAAAATCTGGTGGTCTAGTTTATTTAGTATTAAAATAGTAACACGAAAACCGTGCTTCTCGCCCAAAGGCATTATTTACTTTGTTTTAAAAAAAAACAGCAAAAATCAATTGCATTGTAACAATTCGTTAACACTCTTCGTCTCCATTAACGTCTTAAAAGACAAACAAAATTAAGTGAAACTCATCTAAGCCGATTAAGAATCAAAGTCTCCTAACTTCGGAATCACGTTTAACAAGATCGCAACTTTTGCAACACCACTAAACAGTTTGTTTGCTTTGTTTCTATTCCCGTCTATAGAAACGAGATTAATAGCAGCAGGTCCTTCAGTAAAGAGAATGCAGTGAATGAGCTTTAGAATTTTATTTATTTTATCCACGGTTAGATTTAAATCTTCAAACGAACAAACGAAAAAAAAAACATGAATTTTATTAACTTTTAATGGTCACAAGATAGATTTACGTTATCTTTAATAGCTTCGTTGAGACTGTAGTAGGTAATATGTTCTTGATCTTTTTCTAGGTACCTAAGCAAGGAGCTTATCAGTAATGAGCTTTCGGTCCTCGTACAAGAAGTAATGGCTCAATTAGGAAACAAGTTACAGGTACTTCGTTAAAAAAACTATCGAAAACCTCATACTTACTTTATATTATGCGTAAAATTTTCTCAAATATAAAATTATAATTGAAAAGACATTATTACTAATTGATTTTCTTTAGTACTTAATATTCTCATAAATAAATAAAAAATTAGTTTCTAGTATAAAACTTAGACTACTTATTTCGTTTATTTTCTATCAAATGTTTAGTATTGTGCACTGATGCACTGATAAACAGTGCATTGAGACGTGAATTTTTATGGCATTCTACGAGTATATTTACCCTAAACCAGAGACTTGTAGGTTATGATTCTTCAACAGCCGGAAGACGTCCACTGCTGGACAAAAGCCTCCCCCTTAATATGGAGGGGTTGCCATAACCCCACGCTTGGCAGGCGGCTTGGGGATCGCAGAATGATCACCACCCTTAACTAAGAGGACGCTGCTGCCCGTCCTCCGGCGGTTCTGGATGCAGTTTTAGGACATACCCAGGTCTAGGTTATGATTATTTGGATTTAATTGTATTTACGATGTAAGTGTTGTTTACCATAGAGCAAAAAAAATAAAAAAAATGTTTATTTCAAACTATCACAAGGCTTATGACGTACGTACAAACATTGATTCTAAAGGTTAAAGAAGTGTACAGTTCCTTTGATAAATTAACATAATTGTATTAAGTGTTTCAGCCGCACCCCGCTGTGAAACAGGCATTTTGCTGGCTGGACATCATTACATCAGTCGTAGTTTCATCATTTGCCACAGCGACGGTGATAATGGAATGGACGGCCCCAGCGCTTGCAAATTGATCAAAATTAACAAGACAACACAATCAAGCATACCTAGCTAAAAGTATGCATATTACATTTGCCGGAAAATAGAGATAGTGAATCTAATTACTGCATGACAAAAAAGAACACATGTACAATGTATATGTATTAGAAGTTTGTACTGTCGTATCGTACGGCTCGCATGTCGCAAAGGCAGAGTATGACTAGATATAATAATATAATCTAATCTAAGATGTCTAGATATAATCTAGACCTCTTTTCAAGGTCAGAGTGAATAAGTATCTTCTAAGTCTGCGTGCTTCATCCTCTACCACATCGTCGCTTACCAACAGTGGTGGTCAAACGCACACTTATAAGTGTTAAAAATAAAAAAAAATGACTGAAGCAAGTGGGGAGCCGGCGCTTAACATTATAGTCTTCAAAATCTGTGTGCTTATTTCCCGTCCATGCATGTCATCATTGTTGCTGCAATGCCACACATTTTCTTAGTTAAAAAAGATTAAGTTAAGATACTGTCAAGAACTTCTATCACCAAGCGTTAAATCAACGGGTGGTC
This sequence comes from Erannis defoliaria, assembly GCA_905404285.2. Taxonomy (NCBI): domain Eukaryota; kingdom Metazoa; phylum Arthropoda; class Insecta; order Lepidoptera; family Geometridae; genus Erannis; species Erannis defoliaria. The sequence goes on from FR990078.1 coordinate 11,677,793, forward strand.
GTAAAAAACACCTGTCGCCTGTTAATGTTGAGTATCAAAGTTTTGATCGGAAACTCTGCCGTTATGTTGCCGGACATTTTATTGGTTTTAGCACGGTGTTTGATAGACGTTCGGCGCTTCAGTCATCGGTTCGAGTTTTGTTTTGTTTATTTTGCAAAGGCTCTGTTTTTTTAAAGTTTCACTTTTAAATCAGCACCCCCCGTAACGAAAGCGGTGTTAACTGCTTCTGCGAGGCACGTGTAGTTTTTTAATCTTTAGACAAGGAGGCGATTACTTTAAGATTTTATGTATGGTATGTAAAAGGAATGGGTTCGTTCAAGGCATTTCAAGCACTGAAGAGAGAAGTGATAGATCGGAAATGAGACGGGCTGCGCTAGCCGGAATGAAGTGCAAATGCGTTTGATGACAATTCTACCAATATACATGTTTTTAAGCTGAGAATCACCAAAAAGACAATTTAAATAGACGCCTAGGAGACCAAACCATATTGCATCGTAATTAGATAAATTTTAATCTGTTGCAAAATGGCATTTCGAGCGTTTTACTTCAAACGCGCGACCAATGATTGGCATTTTTTCGTCGTAGTTTCTGTACAATTTTCTGTGAAACTGGCGACAGCGGTTTTCTATACAATAGGGTAGATGACTGGTGTTTAAATCGTTGAAACCAATAGCTTTGATGAAGAATTTAAGTAAATATAGTATGTTTATTGAAACAAATATTTAAATCGGTTAAGAATGTTCTGATATATGAGCGTTTAAAGTTTTTGTTAGAGACAACTCTGTCCCTTTCCCACAAAACAAAAAATGACGTCACGCCTTACTTGTCAGAATAGAATTTATATGGCGTACTGAGAAGTGACGTCACGATTTGCTGTTTCTTCTCTCTGTCTAGCATGATATTAAAATGCTCATAAGGTGCTTATTTTTGATCAGATTTTCGTTTTCTTTTCATCAATCAGCTATATTTATGGGTCACATTTTAATAGGACAATAAAAAAAAACAGTCATCTAGCCTATTGTTTTGACAGCTGTTCTACCTAAGAAGTAGGGTTTTCATTTTTCTGTGATTTCAAGCATGCTCTGTTTTATTGCATAGGTATATACATTTTTTTTTTGTTTTTTTTTTTTACCCCGTTACAAAATACCGCTGTGCTAGCAATATTTTCTCCACTTCATACACAACCGTGCAGGAAACAGTTTGTTTATTGTTCAGATCTCGCTGCAAACGGTTGCCAAAAGTCGTTAACACTACACAGGCTCACTTCGTAAATATCAGCGGTGTGTTCTGCTCCTGATATAGTAGCTGTTGCGGGATGCGGGAAAATTATTCACAAGTCTTCTTTTATCAATGACTTATGGGGTTATATTCTTTTGTAAGGACAGGGCTGATAGGATAACTGACCTGACACAATTTTTTCTTAAAATTGTATCAGGTCAGTTACGGGAACAAGTTAAACTGTATGTGAAACTGTGACCAAGTAAGTATTTTTTGATGGCAGAGCGACACCAAACAAAATACCAACATCAACAAGCGAGTGATTCTATTACCTAGTAGATCGTATCTATGCAGTGCAGTAATTTCTGAGTATTTTTCAACTGACTTCATAAAAGGAGGTTCTCAATTCGACTGTATTTTTTTTTGTATGTATGTTACGCGATTACTCCGCCAATAGGCTAGATGACTGGTTTTACTGATCTATTAAAATGTGGCCCATAAATATAGCTGATTAAAAAAAAAAATTAAAATCTGATCAAAAATAAGCAACTTATAAGAATGTTAATATCATGCTAGACAGAGAGAAGAAACAGCAAATCGTGACGTCACTTCTCTGTACGCCATATAAATTATATTCTGACAATCCTTGTCGTGAGGCGTGACGTAATTTTTTGTTTTGTGGGAAAGGGACAGAGTTGTCGCTAACAAAAACTTTATACGCTCATATATCAGAACATTATTAACCGATTTTTTCTTCAATAAACATTATATTTACTGAAATTCTTCATCAAAGCTATTGGTTTCAACGATGTAAACATCAGTCATCTACCCTATTATGAACTGATTATGATGATTATTTTTTGTTTGGTACTTCAGAGGTGGTCCCCTATACATTTTAGCGAAATCGGTTTAGTAGTTTGGTTTTTTAATCAAAATTACTAGAAAATATGAAGATGTCATCCAGGTACTCGAAATTGAAGTCAAATGATTTTTTTTAAAGCTTATAAGTATTATTTATTCAAGTTTCAAACCTATTGTAATGCAAAAGTTTGGTTGGCGTATCCTTCGTTTTTAACTTTTTCCTTGTTATGGCAGGAAGTTAATATTTTTTGAAGTCTATGACTGTATGATTATATAAAATATTTTCATAACACTCTGACACTAGGGCTGGCCACTCATGATTACCACTCCACCACCACTCACTATGAGCAAATATGAGGCATGGCATATTATCTAATATGCTAAACTATACGACTGGGAAGGAACTATCTACCAAGATACGGGCTAACGCTCAGTTTGGTAGCTAGGGCCGTCACATTTCATGAATGTACCTATTTATTATGTGCAATAAATTATTTTGATTTGATTTGGATCTAACTCAGATTTTCGTATTTCAACGTAAGCCTAACTAACTACTCCGAGGTCATAAAGCGATAAAATGAAAAACTAACGTCTTCTTACATCCTCTATATAATCTTTATACTTATAGGTAACATAAAAGTTATAACTTCATTTTAAAACTACAACTAGTATGATATTGTACTTCTTCACGATTTATTCTCTGCGAAAATTGATTGTAGTGAACTTCTATCTAACATATCAATAAGAGTACCAACCCGTCGTTCTCGATACATTACGCCACTGTTTCACGTCCCCATTTTACATACTAACTATGCTCGAAACTCTGTTCTTTGTCGTGCCGCTCAAACATATAACACTCATTACTCTAAGCTAGACATTTTCCATTTATCTAAAAATAACCTAAAAGTAGAAATTAAAAAGCTCCACAGGCTCGGTAAGTAATTCGGCGCATCACACACACATACACACGCACACACACACACGCACACGCACACACACACACACACACACGGACACACACACACACACACACATATACGCACATACACACAAGCACGCACAAGTTCCTTATTTAATTATTTATCTCGTATCTAAACGATTTTTGTATGCCAGTAGGCTATTACTCGTACTAAGTATATAAATGTTACTACATGTTATTATTATCCATAAACGTAAAATTGTGTAAAACTACTCATTATTATCTATATAAATGTAATCATCATTGGCCTTAACTTTATACTACTGTATTATCTAGCATGTATTGTTATAACGCTGTCGATTACAATAAATAAATTAAAAAAAAAAAAAAAAAAAAAAAAAAAAACAGTTACAAGCGGATCTAAAATACCCTGCGTCGTTTTTTTATTTACTTATATATAGAAAAATAAAACAAATTAAGCAGCTGTCAGTAATCATGCAATAAGTAACGTATGGAGTGTAGCATGATAAATCTGATAAAGATCTTTGCTACTCCAACTCACATAAAATAGTACCAAAGCAGTTAAGTGAATAGCTCCTCAATAAACCTTCATCACTTAACATTAGCCTTTCATTGACCAACATCCATAAACTCGGAGCCTAACCACGTTAATTACCCTGCTGTCCCTCAGAAACACGCAAGATGCGCGGATCATATTAATTATTTTAATACAAGACCTCTGTTATGAGCAATTTACAACTAAGGCCGTCGTCTTTAATCATCATAACCCAAACGTGGATTATATGAGCATATAAATTAAATGTTTGTAGCAGGCGTGGGGCTACAAGAACTTGAAATCTAGCCCGACCCTAATACAGCCTTGAGCATTTTCATATAACCAGTATGGAAATTGTCCAATCATGATACTACAAAAAATTGGTGGTAGGTCTTTTTACCTATATCTTCTTTTAGGTGTATATTTTTTATTTATTTTTGTGAATCTTTCTCCATCGTAGTTTGGGTCTACGCGACAAACAACATCAGGCAAGGTAGCGGTCAAACGCCTATGAATAAATAAAACGATCGAATTGAGAACCTCCTTTTTTGAAATCGTTTGATTCAACCTGAAATCAGGAAAAAAACAGCTGTTTCATACAAAAAGGTTCACCAATCTTGGATAAAATGTATGGAAAGCTGTTTTTTTTCATCAGGGTTGGTCCCATAGTAAAAGTTGTTCATAAAGATGACTATAATGATATCCTAGAAGGATAACGGTGTTCAACCTAACACCCGGTATAATTATAATACCGTAGACAGTATTACATTATGTAAAACTCTATTTGAAGGAATTTAAAATAGTAACAGAAACAATTAAGATTAAAGAACTAAGCTAAATCTGGCTAAAGTCTGACATTGCTGAAGTAGACTAACCGTTTGTAAGTCTTCCAGTACCGTACAGGGATCTAGCTTGACTCTCGACGTATCCAAGTGCCTTGTTGGTGCCAAACTAACTAAATAATGGTATATAAGTTTTTTAACACGCTCTACTTGAGCGTTCTCTTTACTTTTTTGCTAATTAAAATAGTGACTCTTTTGAGTTCATGAAAAAATGTGTGGCTTTTCTATGGCTGAAACTTTTGGCACGGTGCCAGTTTTCATGTACAATGTTCGCTTTTTTATTAAAGTCATTGTACGTCGACGTAGGGGTAGGCGTTAATTTTTAATAACTATTTTGAATTAATATTAGACATTTAAAGTCATGACAGAATGCACGCTTCAGACACTTAAGGCCTGACCGGTTAACGTAATGTCTATAATAAGCTCTGAATTTTAATTACTAAAATTTTTAACTTCCTAAACAAGAAAAAGCAATAAAAGACTTAAAATACGGCAAAAAATATGTAGTATAATGAAACGGTGTATTAAGTAATAGTACATTATGAGACGAGTGTGCTATGTTGGTCATTACACTAGAGGCGGTATTATGCACTAGAGGCGATAAGAAAGCCGAGAGCGTAATGACTAATAGCACAAGAGTTCCATACGACTGTTTTCGTCACACTTGCGAGGAAAAAATATTTTTTTTTTGATAATAATCAACCACACAGCGAAAACGTCAACAAACATTTGCGGAAAATGGCGCCCAAATCAGTAATGCGCGCGCAGGTTGACATTTACTTCAGCGGCATAAGAACTCTTTGTTGGTATTACAAAAAAACTGTAAGTATTACCCGGCTATATTAAGAGTGCTTCGTATACATACGTCTAATTGCAGTCACGTACAAACTTGACTTTACCGGGCTATACCTATTATAGTACAAGTGCCGTAATGTAAAGTAAAAAGCACGCGTGTATAATAGCTTGGATTATGAGCCTAAAAGCGATGTAATAATATCTACTTTACGAGCAAGTGTGATGAAAAATCATTTATTTCATGATTATAATTATTTCAATCGTTAGAACAAAAACCGCAAAGAAAACACTTTTTAACCCTTCAGTGTTTTAGTTCAATTTATACCTACTATTTACAAATTTAAATTTCTGAAACATTTAGTATCGTATTACTTATATTTACGCCAAATTTGTGAAATCATTAATATTAATAATTTACGTAAACATCAATAATTATTTTTGTGTGACACTGCCTCTAGTGAAGGCCCGTAGTCCAACTAGTTGGACAGAGTAGTTGGACCACAAACTGTTACCGGAATGTATTTACATAAAAACAGCGCACAGTGCCTGAACGTGCAATCGCGCAACCGCGCATCCAAGTGCACAAACTTCTATAAAAAAACAACTTTCTTAAAAAAACGCGCGTCTTAGAGTTGTGGGTTGGCACCAAGCCGACTCATACCAATGGTTTCTTCAAAATTCACATCCAGACTAAAAAATCATACTAAAATATAAAATAATTTTCCGTGGATTAAAACGCCGTGAGGAAACTTTTTCCTTTCTGATGATAGATTTTCAATGTCAAATTCGTCAGCAACTGAACGTATTCGGTCCCGGAATGAGACCGACCGCTCATAGTACGGAGCTAGACTAGCATGGTGGAATATAACCCAATAAGGCTCAAACATCCTTGAAGTAGGCTTAAACCACAGAATATAAATATGTAATACTAATGTTACACTCTCTGTGCTGTTACAGATAATGTTTTTTGCGATTAGTTGATTTGTCTAATAGATAGGTACAAGATAGAGTATATATTATGTAGACCTTCAATTGCGTTTTCATGATACCTGTTGAGTAGGAAAAAATATAGAAACAAGTTCCCAAACACCTGCTAAACCATCTTTAAAGAACCCATAAAACAGCCTCGAAGGAAGGCAACTAGCTAAAGCATCACAAAATCACTTACCACAATTTTCCTTTCTCTCCAACTTTACCGCTTACCTTAAACGCATCGAGCAAAGAGAAGCATTGGTCTTGAAAGTGGTTTTCGCTGTCATTACAGCTCATTTTGCTGAAAAGCTTTTATAAAAGGCATGTTAAGTCCCTGCCTCTCAACTATCATTATCTGAAGCTTACCTGAAAAAATCTCTTTATGCTTAAGAACGATGCGCGGTAAACTTAATGCACTTCAAAGAGATTAGGTGTGATAGAACAAACGCTTTATTTTCATGCTGTAAACCTTTTTATTAAAAGTTTTTACAAAAAATAATAATTATAAGTTATTATTAAAATTATCGAATACTAGTTACGCACTCACGATCGTACTTTCAACGTTTGCTATGACAGATATGAAATTAAAGAGTGTATTAACCTATTTTAATTTTTATAAATGTTATGTGGTCGATTCTGACATTGTGGTCAATTCTGGCGGTTTTAGTTGTCAGTTCTAAACTAACTAAAGTATTGTAGTCCTTAGCTAACATGCATAGTAAAAAAGTGACAGCAATACTTTAGTTAGTTTAGTTCTGTCAACTTAAACCTTCAGAATTGACCACATTAGCGAATTATTTTTTATTAAAAAACACAATTTTCACACTCTTCCTCTATGCCCTAAAATCATAAATTTCTCTAAACATTTGTGTTTGTTGTAAGTGCTTATTTTTGTTCAACACAAATAAGCACTCACTACGTACACATGAGTTTCAAACTTCGAAAGTAATTCAAGAGATATTAGGAACCTCCCATACCCTCGTGGCTCCCATATCTACAACAAACTAAATACAATTTTAAAATTCTATGATATGACTCGACATGAACTTAAATTTACGCTTAAAAATTGGCTACTCATGCAAGATTATGAATCTACCGAACAAATATTAATCGACATCACTTAGTCAATTCAAGGGTTTTATCTTAACATGCATTATTTGACACTAAAATATTCCACTTAATCAACTTATACACTCTCTCACTAACTAAACCCCACCCAACCATCATATCTCACATACACACCCCACAAACACACCCATACCACACACACACACACACACACACACACACACTTTCCCCCTTCCACCCTATGAATTCCCTATATTTTTAATAATTAAGTTTTACTTTTCCAAATTAACTTATTATGAATTAATTTAAAAAAAAAAACGCCGAATGTAAAGTTTAATATATATCCTAAAATATTATATTTGCATATTTGAATGTTATTATGGTTGTATGTACTTAAGTATATTATAGTTTTAAATATTATTGAAGTACCTACCTACTTATATTTGCGATTGTAGAATTTTCTCATTTACGTAAATATTTTCCAGATTCTTAACTTGAAAGTTAGGAATTCTCAAGAGTTAACCTATTAAGTAGAGAATGTAATAATTTAGACAGAGCTATTATTGTTAAATTTAAAACGTTTTAGCTTGAAAACCTTGAAACGCCTAAGTATTTTAGTATTTCACAAGAAGCGCTTTAAGCTAAACGCTATTTTATGTAAATCTCGACGCTCATCAATTTTAATAAAAAGCCCATTTTCTTAACTCTGGATCTGTGATGGTGGACTAAAATACTTCAGTTTTAGAAGCCAAGTCACTGAAAAATTTAATAAGTGTCATACTTTCTTTACTATGAAAAATAAAACACTTCTTAAATACGTATTGATCACGTCAAATCTACGGCCAGTTTTACGGTTTTAACCGTAATTTTCAGACGAAAAATGTCTTCAATTCATCCCACCCATGCATATCCTGGCTAGATATGAACATGCATGACCTGGGTAGATATGTCCTTAAACTGCAACCAGACCCACCGGAGGACGGGCAGCAGCGTCCTCTTGGTTAACGGTGGTGACCATTCTGCGATCTCCAAGCCGCCTGTCAAGCGTGGGGATGTCAGTGGACGTCTTATGGCTGCCGACGACGACGATAAAATTACAATGTGGTAATCCATAATGTTGCCATAATCCCCACGTTTGGATTATGGCAACACCCCTCTATTTAAGGGGGAGGCCTTCGTCCAGCAGTGGATGTTTTATGGATGTCAATGATGATGATGATGAATGATGCATATCAGCCAGAAAAAACGTCTACTGCTGGACGAAGGCCTCCTCTTTAATAGGGAGGTATTGCCAATCCCCACGCTTGGAAGGCAATTACCCAGGTCCGTCAATTCATCCGCTTGACGTAAAATATTGCTTAGCAAATTTCTTCAAAATTAGTTCAGTTATTTGACCGAGATTATAAGAGTCGAAAAAATGTTTTGCACTTCGTGTGCCTTGCCTTTAGTTGTATACCTCATCAGCAGCCAGAAGACGTCCCTCTTATTATTATTAAGGAGGGGAGTTTGTTAACTACTATTGATGTATTACATCACAATTTCAACGATGACTAAAAATTTGGAAAAACGAACACTGTAACAATATAGTTTACTGACTAAGAAATTATTTCAGAAAAATAGTAACCTTTATCAGCAGCTTAAGCAATTTCTTTATTTTAAAAATGGTATCATTAACCAAAACTTTCTTCACGTAATTTAAACTCCTTCATACCGCTACTTCCAACATCAAGAAGCTTAGCTTCACTTAAGGGTGCGTGTTCATAACATTAAAAAGTTTCTCAAAGTCTCTAAGCATGTTTTATCATTGTTTAAACTTGAAGTTTCCTCCACGTAAGCTCGTGGTCGTCTGAACTCTTTAATGACGTAAAACAACTCTTGGATAACGTAATCAGGCTCGTATGAAAGTTTGGAGTTGGAAAATGTTTATTTCTATTCGTACGTAGCTAGGTATAAGATTGTTTTTTATTGTGACTAATAATTATGACAAAGTTATTGTTTTTTTTAATGAGAAACCTAATTGCCATGAGTTTTACTGCCATCTTACCTGATGTTAAAGAAGCATTCGAAGAAGGAGCGATGATTGATGATGATGATGATTGTATCTCGGTTATTTACAAAAAGCGTGCGTGTCAATTTTTCTAATATCTAATAGGTTAGTTATAAGAATCAATGTACTTTTTTTTTCTTTTTTTTTTGAGTCCGACATAACCCTCCTGCCAGGGCGCAGGGGACCACTCGGCCGTCCCTCCTCGCTCTCCACTGTGCCCTTTGCTGATCAGAAGGACACGCGGAGAGCCCTCATGTCCGGACTAGGTCCGGACTCACGGGCCCAGCCCCTGCCGTGGCCCTAGGGAATGGAGAGCTTTGGACCCTCTGGCCTGTCTCCATCCCTCAGGCCCGTGCAGTGGCCTAGCCCCCTACTGTGGCCGCTTCCGCGGCCCCACCTCGGGTACCTCTTAGCTTCACCGTGGGGACACTCCCCACGGCTACTAAGCCCCGACAAGGCTACAAGGCGGGTACCCCCGGTGGGGAAGAATAGCGATCCTGACTCAACGACTGACTAACTGATTGACTGACTGACAGCCAACGCACAGTCTAAACCGCTGATCGTAGAATCTCGAAATTTTGAGAGTGCATTTGCTTTGATGCGTAAAAGTTTAATAAGAAAATATTTTTTTAAATCAAGCCCTAAGAGGGTAAAAATGGGTGAAAACTTTTATATAATACTCCTTTTTTTGGAGGTTTAGTAGGTACTGTGAAAATTAATATTAAAAAAAAAATGACATGGATGAGTTAAGGGCATAAAAAGGCGATTAAACTTTGTATGGAAGGTTGTTTTTGAAGTTATAGTGAAGAAAATTGGTATTTGAAATGACTTTTTAAACCAAAAATATTTTATGCTAGGGTTGACCCAAAAAGGGTGAAAACGGAGAGGTAAAAATAAGTGAGTACCCAGCGGTATGGAAGATCTATTTGGGAGCGGGGCGAATTTCTTCCGTACGCGGGCGGAGTTGCGGGACGACTTCTGATCAGATAATTATTTTTCTGATGGGTAACTACAATTATAGAATTTTGTCCTAGAAAGTAAAGGACCTCTAATTTACGTCGATATGACTATCACGTCCCGCATCCAAATACTTCAACTCAATGAAGATTGCATACTCTGTTAAATTGAAACCGCTTCCAACTTTCATTTACCGGTTCCATTCAAATGTTCAAGTAAAAAGACTAAAAGATGGTAAAGACAAAGTGCGCCCAAACAATGGGGGTTCCGTAGGTACAACTTGTGTTTGGAATTAGAAGTAAACACATTAGGTAGCGTGTTTGCATAGGCGCCGGCATCACACAGAACTTGTTTGATCCAAGACAAAACAAACCTCGACTAATCAGGGACAATTCTGCTGATTTGAAAAGGTTGGTTTATGTTTGAAAATGAGGTTTTTCTGTCAACAAAAGCAACGTTTGGTAAAATTAATGAACCCACATACCAACTTAGTGCTTATTTATACTTGGTCTGAGAATTTGGATAGTCTTTTTTTTTTATATACAATCAAGTGACGAGACGAGCAAGACGTTCGCCTGGTGGTAAGAGTCACGCCTGCCACTAACAGAAGCAGTGCTAGAATTGTGAACTAGCGAACACAATTCTGCGCCGCACTGCACTGCGCTCGTCATCCTGAGATATTAGATGTTAAATCTCACCCAGTAATTTCAGTCCCAGTTTTCTCAGTTTTCAGTTTTTTGTGTCTCGAATTTATTAGGTCTGGATATAATCCTTTTTTTGTGTTGTAGTAGGTAGTTATAAGTGGTCTATGTGGTTTATTGTAGTTAATAAATGCTTACGCCGCTTAGACCTTTTTTACTTCAACTTCAACGTTTCAGATTAACATTAAGATTTTTTACTGTGTTGAAGCCTGCATGGGTACTTTTTTTATAAGAGATAGGTCTACGCTTAGTCACTAACTCGAACCAAAATAAACCCTTTTTAACCTTAAAAATCCCAAATCAGTTTCGTTGTCGGGCAGTACTCATCAAGAAAGTTGAGCAAATAGCTGCGCACGAGAGTTCTACTATTGGGCAGTAGGCTCTAGTATCAATATAAATCAATAGTAGTCTAGTATCAATAGTTTAGTGCCCAGGACAAGCATTTTTGTGACAAACATAGGTGTTCGTTCTGCCTGGCTAATATTATGTACCTACTATAAGTATATAGGTACTTACAAAAAAAGTATAAGTATCCCATCAGATAACTCTATTTTTCTATCAGCTTTGCTTAGTTTGGGGTTAGATGGCGCTATATAGAATTTTCAAGCAATACTTTATTTATTATTTATTTAATTTGTCGAGACAAACCAGCGCACCGTCTCAATGTTTTTTTTTAAATACCACATTGAACGGGTCGGAATGTGTCGGTTTTCTATATGTTATGAAAAGCAATACTTGAGGAAAGGTGATGGGTTTAGAAGCAAGCCAGCTCCCAAACTGATGACCACGAGCGACCAAGCGAAGAATACGATACGCAGAAATACGTACCTGTTCTATGTCATTAAATTATAAAGCATATATTTTTTTGAAATTAAGTAAGTTTTAAGAGCTTGTTACAACTCATAATATAATTGAATAAGCCGAAATTGGTCTATATTAAATATGTGTAACTACTTTATTGATGATTATTATCCAATAAAATATTAGTTATAGTAGGTACTAAAGTTTAGCTTTGAGTATTATTAAAAGGTTCTAGTCTAGACACTTCTGAACTATTTAAATTTGATGATATAGTAAACTTTGACAAATATATTTTTATAAATATTTATTCTATATAAGTCGCAATGTTCTAGCCTATATGTAGTACTATTATTTATTCTGTGCTATAAGTATTAACTATCGTTCGACGCTGCTGGACGTACGCAACTAATAATTTATTTGAATTTTACTTTCAAAAATAATTTAATTAGTTTCAAACATTAATAAATATTCTATCATCTCCAGTGTTTATTTTATGTAAGTTATATTAAATATTATTACGAAATGTATGTCGTAGTACTTTTTTAGTTGTAATATGTGAGATATTCGTGGATATATCAAAAAGATGGCAGCTTTCATAGTATGTAGCACAATTTACATGGGTCCACCTCTGAAGAATTACCTACAAAACAAAAAACATAAATCATCAAAATCAATTCATAATTGGCGGAGTAATCGCGTAATGAAATAAAAACACATACAGTCGAATTGAGAACCTCTTTTTTTGAAATCGGTTGAAAAAGGCAGTTAAGTAACAAATTGAGTCAAAATCTGTTATGTAGTTTTAAATTCTGTTCTGTCTGTATTTCTTCATTTTAAAAATGTATTAGTATTCTTGATGCTCGCAGAAAGTTTCGTTGAATCTCTGCTAGAACCACCCCAAGCTATTTGCGATTTTAAAAGTCCAAGATCATGTTTCCCAGTACAGACTTCAGAGCATCTTAGGAGTAAAGTTTGATCAAGTGGGAAACGTTCAAAAGTTTACATTCCCCACAGGAACAGAGATAAATATTCATGAGACTTAACTCGAGGAAAACTTATTTCCACGTCAGTGTCTGTCCGCCTCTACATTTGTAATGAAACGACTTTTAATAGACTGTTTTAATTTGAGAAGTTGCTAAATTGTGCCACCTTTGTATAATATCTCTTGCTCTTTTTTCGCTTGTTATCACATGAGATAGGGTCAACTCTTCTAATTCGCCAACGCAAAAAGGCTCTGTCTTGGGTCATCAGTGGATCCAAACGGGCTTTTTTCAGAATTTGGTCTGCACCACCATTTAAAAACACTGCCTAAACCAAAGACCTATATGTCCACAGTACATATATATCGATGGCCTAAACTTAAAATCATATGTATGTAAGGCTCTCTACGGGATCGTAGCGATACTTAAAAGAAAAGGTTATACCTCTATAACCACCAGTTGTAAGTAAAATAGATAGGGATTATACTATTAAAGTTACAATCAATTCGCGATATTATATAAGCTGCCAAACAAGTTACTGAAATAAATGCAAAGTAAGATTCAAACGCAAAAACACGTACCCAGCACGTACCTATCTATAATAAGTTATCTGCCAAAACAACGATACGAAATCTCGCAATTTCTAATAAATCCTTGTCAAATTTATCGACGCACTTAATTTTTACGCCCAACTTGCGATTATGTTAATCTCGTCAAACGATAACTGAGAGGACCACACGTACATTGTGCTTCTAATTAAACCCTTTAGACCAGTACTGGGGAATAAGACACTGTCTCACCGCTACTGACATAGGTGAGTAAGCTATTTGTTAAGTATCGGCTATTCTCTCCAAGAAAAAAATACAGCCTAGTCACTTTTTAGTCTGACACTCAGTGACGCTCGACGAGCAGTGGGTACCACTCACTAAAAATAGCTGGCAATCGTAGCGTGGGATGCATTGAGACTCAATGGTTTGAAAATTTATTCGTCGGACAGCTGGCAATAGATAACAGCAAAAAAGCCGAAGATCTAGTCCAAGGGCGAGCCTTGAGAAAGGCTTTTGTCCATTATCCAGCAGTGGAATATGATGGACTGATTATGATGATGAAACGATATTTGATTGGCTGCACTCACTTTCTGGTACATAATCGTAATAAACAGTAGTCGTGGCCTCAGTAGATACTCACCACACACATTAATTAGGCACAAAACTGGGTTTCGTTGCTCGCAAACCATAACTTATAGCTTTTCGTCGCACCTTACATTGGTAAAATTCAGTGGTGAGACCATTGCCTAATTAAACCCTTCGCCGGCCGGTGGGGCATAAGTCAGGTATGCCGAGATAAAGATTAATTCTCCCCTGTCAAATAATTTACCGTGTTGATAGCGGGCGGCTTGGAGTCTTGCCTCGTGTATCTTGCTGGAATTAGGGGTTTGTGTACTTAGTCTTGCCTGCCAATTTTCGAGAGGGCGCGTAAATAGACATTACAATACAATACAATACAATACAATACAATACAATATATCTTTATTGCACACCAGAAATATAGAACAACTTACAAATAATCAGGGTAGGTACATTATTTGGCAGTACAAGGGGCGGCCTTATCACCTCACCTTTCTTACGGAATTGCCTTCGACCTAATACCCATCTACATAATTATCTTTATCCATTCTCCATTATGTTGGTCTGTCAGACAGACAGACAGACAGACAGACATACGGACAACGGAGTGATCCTATAAGACTTCCTTTTTTCCTTTTGAGGTACGGAACCCAAAAAAGATGTGTTTCCTCACACTATTGTTATTGATTATAATAAGCTGCTAAAGTCTGTATTTTGTTAACTGAGTTCTAAAAAGGAAGAGGTTCTCAATTCGGTTGTGTGTTTTTTTTGTGTTTGCTATCTCAGACCTCTTTTATTTATGAACCGCTTTGGCAAAAGCTTGATTTGAAAGGATACACTTTCAGATTGAAAGAAATCTCATCAAAATCGGTTCAATAGTTTGTTTTTAAAATCATAATAACTGGAAAAAGATGTTACCCAAGTAATAGTTAATTGCGTATTTCGCTTGAAGTTGTTTTTTTATTTAATATTTTGGTATTCGGTTTCAAAATGTCTAATGAGACAAACGACTCACCAACACAACAACAACAATGACAAAATGACAATGACTCTCCTGACGGATAATACTTGCTCGTGATCACTGCAGTGATTCCTTGAACCCTGAACTTTGAGGAACAAAAATGGCCAAGGGCCGTATCGTAAACTTATAATGTGGGACGGAATAGGCCGAATAGACCGAATAGACCGTATTGCGGGGCGATAAAATTCATAGTCGCGCATAATTTTGAATTTTTATGAAATTAGTTCATGGTACGGCCACATTGGAGCTCATTGCATTGACACATTACCATGGTAAGCATATTTTTTTATATTTTCATGACATTAGGATCATGAATTAGTTAATCTATAAACTTAGCTTAAGATATTGATGTTTTATTTTAAATTCAGGCTTCTGAATTCAATTATTTTTTACCACTGGTTTCAATTTCTTACAAAAAATATCTTTCTTTGAAATTGATTGTTTTGATTGTTTAATTCCAGTAAACAAAATGCGCTCTTTTAAATTCTTCCTTCGTCGTTTTGAAAGCAAAACTTCTGTTTCTCGCTACTAATTTATGAAATTAATTTCTAACAGAATACGCTCAAACTCTTTGGAATTATACTTGTTTTGCGAATAAGATCCACGTGAGACAACACTTGAACGAACAAACAGTCTTTACATAACTTGTATTTAATATCGGAGACGTGTTTTGTAAAACTTATTTGCGAAACTTGTGGTGGAGTTCAAGTTGAAAATTATAAATTGCGTTTTATTGTTTCGAGATTTGTTTTCAAATAAATTATTATCGTTAATAAGTACTCTATATTGATTAGACTTATAAATCGATCATCTTTAAACATTATTATGGGTAAATTACTATTTTTTTCGTTTTGTTACAAATTGTGCTTTACTGTGTTAAAAAAAAATGTGTGAACAAATAACATGTATACCTAAGTAAGTAAGTACACTTAACGATTGGCAAATGGAATAAGAGACGTTTTTTCTCGGCCAAAAAATATTATTATATCGTACTATTAACCACAGTACTTTTTATCTATGGCGTAGAATAAAATAAAAAACAATTTTTAGTGACATTAAAATAATCATAAATTATTATATCTATTAATTTTGTTTGCCAGTAAGTTTTTTATTGATAACAATTAATTTAAAGGTATTTTCTTTAAGTTTCTACATTAAATTGCAATAATAATTATAAGTACCAAATGGATACAAATTTGATTAAAAGCTTCAATTACAAACATCGAACTTTAATTAGTAACTTGGATGAAACTTTGTCATAAGTTGACGACAGTTGGTGAAAGTCACCTTTGAAAGGTTCTAGACATGCGTTTTGACGCTCTTTTGATAACTTTAGAATGTAATTTTATAACATTTCACCGAGACATGCCAATTTTGGGGGTTTGGTTTGGATCTAAATAAATAAATTGGCTAATGAAATGCTGTTCAGTTATTATTTTATTTGTAGGGAAGTTAGTGGTAAAGTTTAAACGCCACCACTGCCGATACGTCCAACCTTCCAACGCTGATGTGGCTGCTTTCCAAAATCTGTCTGTAACCGTCTTACCACAAAAGATTTAGGCAAGCCTTAGACACGTGTTGAACAGATGTTAAATGTCGAAAACGGTATCCAATTTTCAAAACGGCGTCCAAATTTGGATTTCCAAATGGATTGAAATTCAGCACGCCACGCCATTTAGATGTATCGGCATGGCGTCTTTGGAGTGATCTTGAATGCGAAATACGTGATCCACGCCATGCCACGCCGTTTGGATGCAATCCAAACGCTCCCTGAATGTGCAAAACCGAGTCCATTTTTATTTCATTCTGCGTTGCGCAGCTGACGTGACAACACGCATCGCTTTATTTACTACTCTATTTTATTGATGTAGCTTTCAACAAAAGGTGCCACAGGACGTGTACTTATTACGTGATACCATTTATACACATAGAACATGATAATGGAATAAAATCAACAGCCATTGTGTGACGCCACAAAAGTATGCTATAACAGTTATTGTAAAAAAAAACAATCATCAAAACCTTTTTGAAAACATCGCGGTGATATAATTATATACAGATAGGTACTTACATTGAACACCGATCCTCTTTTTTGAAGTCGGTCATCCTTACAGACATAATTATATTCAATAATAGTTACTTCATAACCGTGGATGTCTACGCTACCAAAATTGAAGGCATCCATTTGGATTAATTCATTTGGATGCATCGTGAATGTCCTGATGACCTTAAGTGGGCGACTAATGCCAAAAGTAAGTAAAAGGTGTATTTATAAACACATAGTTTAATGATAAAGAACGTAAATATTCAGATTAAAAAAATACTACAGGTAGCGGAAAACCCTAAAAAAGCCGAATAACCGAATATAATTTTGGAAAATAATCTGGTTTATTTAAAAAAAAAAACTAATTACCAACAAAAAAAAACTGTTTTAATTCAAATGCTCTTAATTATCAGCGACATCACCACAATATTTTTTATGAATTACATAGCCTAACTAATGTTTTAGCACAGTAGCCGTTTATTTTTTTTATTTCATGCCTACATTTTGAATAATTAAATAAAATCCCACCTAAATTGCTCAAAGCTATCATCATCATCAATTGTATACAATAATAAGTAACAAAATATTCAAAAATACTTATACTTATGTGATAATCATGACAATTTTTTTTTGTAAATTTTAACTATTAGTGACAAAACAAGTTTCAAGTTTTAAGTTTTTTTTTTTATAGTAACAGATTACTAGGTGTTTAAACACAATACATTATAGAAATATGAATGGGATGTAAATTTTCCTAATCGTAAAAACCCCTAAAACAAAAATAGTTAAATTTTAAATATCTTGACCACTTTGAGGGTTTTTATGCATGTTAGCCCCTTAGCTGGTTCCGCCGAAAATACGTCGAGTTACCAGTAGCCCTGTATAGTTACTGTGTATAATTATAATTTAATAAAACCGTGCTAGCCTCGTCTTCGTGGATTCAACTCAGACCTCTTTGGAGTTTATGTACGGAATTTCCTACCACTGGCTTTTCGGTGAAAAATACATCGTGAGGAAACCAGCATAATGCCCGGAGAAGAAATTCAATAGCGTATGTGGGTCCACCAACCCGCAATTGGGCCATCGTGGTGGCAATGGCGCAAATACTCTTTGAGGGTAAGACCATTTGGTCACGGCCGCCATCACCGAGACGTCAACGAGAACGAATTGACAAGCCGAAATAGCGGTACACAGATTACTATAGCCACGTCCAAATGGTAAATGTGACGTTTTGGTCAACATTACTATATCTCACGTTCTTAAATATTTTTATGTGAAGTGTTTCCACACTTTGGGTATTTCTATGTTTCAAAGAATAAACAATAGATATTTGTGTAACAAAAATTTACAGATGGCGCCATCAACGCTTTAGTTGATAGCTTAAACGGTTTGAAAATTATGACGGGTAGGGCAGAGACTTCTGTAGCTTAATTGGCAAAGCAGTTGGGACGGAAACCCAGAGATTGCTCCCAGAGATGCAGGTTCAAGTCCTGCCAGAGGGCATAATTTCCCTGTTTTTTTCAATCCTCTAAATTATAACTTATACTAAGTAGTTCTAGTGTGTGTTCCTTTAAAATAATTTAATACATTTCGATCCTGAGCTAAGAGTATGAGATTAAAAACCCAAGTGCAATAAAGTATGAATAAGAAAGAGTCCAATATCATTCCTTTATCTAGAAATGAAATTGAAACATAATATTCCGATTAGTGAGATCAGAATATCTCGCTTAAATTGAAAAGAACTGAGTCGCCTCCGGCTATACCCTTCATTAACTCTTTCGATTTAATACCGAAAATCTTTTTCGATTCCATCTTTTTAAAAGCATTTCTCGCTCCCTTGAGGCTTTATAAAAAACTTAGAGAAACATTATAGAATCTTTTGGGATAGACTGTTTTAGATATTTAACCTTTGAATTTTATTAGATTCTTTATCGGTTATTGTCGATATTGAGCACATTAAAGAAAATTACATGAATTTATAAACCGAAACCGGAAATTCTGAAAATGTATAGGAACAAAGCATCGTAATTTTTAATGCAATAAAAGTATTTAATTTGATTGCATAATGCTCACCACCGTTAACCGAGAGGACGCCGCTGCCCGTCCTCCGGTTAACGGCGACTATAGCTTTCAGCGTTGGCCCGTAATTATAGTTATTATAATAATAATATTTTTTTAATAATAATATTTTTTATTCATAAGCACTACATACGAATACAAAACAATATGCTAGGGACTATTAAGCGAAAAAACCTGTACTAAGAGTCCCTGCTCTTCGCTTATATAGAACATCTTTGTTTGTTTGCTTATGAATATATAAAAAAAAATACATTTTCCGGATTTAAATTAGCATAATTAAAATATGTTATATCATATTAACAATGATGAGTACAATAACATTCTTGCAACTTAGAAATACCAATATAATATTATAATTATATAGGTAGGTACTACGTATACATATAGGTACGTCCTACTTAGGTACACATTGCTACATAAAAGAATTATATATTCTGTGAAATGTCAACAGACCAACGTAATAAAACACATTGTAAAAGGTAATTACGTAAAATTTTACATCAAAATCTTGAAACAACTGTCGCTGATCGTTATCTTATATTACCCCTTGACTAAACTCCCATATGGTGACATATTTCGAAGACAAACGTCGTAAAGGCATGCTTCGACTTGTATTGTTTTAGAAAGCTTTTGTCGCTGTAAATCGTTACATTGATGTGCTTGAATCGTCATTCTTGAAGTTTTTATTACCTTACTTTGTACTTTAGCTCCCCACATGGGAAGGTGCTTACTTTGCGACAAGCTGATATGATACTATACGTTATTGTAACTAAAACAAAGACAATTTTATCATAGGGAAAGTTTTTACATATTGTATTAACTCTATATAAATGAATATCAATGGAGCAAAAGTATTGCTTTTCCCGGTTATAATACTTTTTAGCAATTTAAAAAAAACACGGTTATTCACAGTTTTGACGCTCATCCTTTTCATACATTAGATGTTGAGTCTCATTAGTCCTATAGTGTGATATAGCGTAGCGTAGTCTAGGTGATTCTAAATGATCACCGATGTTAAGCAACGGACGGTCCGGTCAGTCTTCGGATGGGTGACCGTGAGTGGCATTTATTTCTGAGCGCTACCGTGGATCGAATGACACGTTAAATTGTTGGTCCCGGTTGTTTGTTGTAGTTTCTATAACAACAACCGTCAGCAATGCCAGCGGCCTTCGGGCGGCACATTAACTCTGACACTAGGGCTGGCCACTCAGCCTATACGAACTTACTTACTTACTTACTTACTATTAGTCCTATAATTTCGAACGATAAAACTGTAACGCACAATGCAACTTCTGCAAATTTATATAGTGGTAGGACTCTACTGCAGAGTCCGCCTGGAGAAGTACCACACCTTTGCCAGTTATTCAAGCGCCAAGCACTAGTGTGCAAGCATGACTGTGTTCCGGTGTGAAGGGCAATGTTACCAGAGAAATTAATGGGTATGAAAAGATTTGACATCTAATATCTCAGGGTGACGAGCGCAGTGCAGTGCGGTGTAGGATTGTGTTCGTAAGTTCACAATTCTAGCACTGCTACTGTTAGTGGCATGATGCTTACCACCAAGCGAACGTCTTGCTTGTAACGTCACTTGATTGTATAAAAAAAAACGACTCGGTAGTAGGCCACAAAACTATTCAATTCGCGACCTTATAACAAAGTTCATAGGGCATAATTAATAGTCTTTCTTCACTGGTCACGTAGGTAATTAATAACTGACTGACAAGTCGGGCGGTAATCTTTGTTCTAACGATTTCAGGTCCGCTGCCCTTTATGTATTTTTTTGTCGATAACGAGTAAGAAGTAGAAGCCATGTGTTTTTGCAGCGGCGCGAGACCGCCGCATGACTGATGCCCATGTGTCAGCTACTTTTTGGTCATAGAATAGAAAGGCGAGAGATAGATAGGACACTGATGAGCGATAGGCCTTTGTGATTTTTTTAATGGTATTGAGTGACTAGATGAGCGAGACAGTCGTACGTCGGACAGCTGGCAGTAGTTGGAAGCAAAAAGCCGAAGGTTTTTTTTTCTGTTGTCATGTAACGAGACTAGCAAGACGTTCGACGGGTGGTAAGCGTCACGCCTGCTCATATCAGTAGCAGTGCCAGAATTGTTAACTTGACAATACAATCCTGCGCCGCACTGCACTGCGCTCGTCACCCTATGATATTAGATGTAAAATCTCTTTATGTCCAGTAATTTCTCTGCTAACATTGCCCTTCAAACCGAAACACAGTAACGCTTGCACACTACTGCTTGGCGATTGAATAACTGACAAAGGTTTGGTATTTCCTCAGGCGGGTTCTGCATTAGAGTACTACTACCGTAGCTATGTAAACCTAAAGATGGAAGGAGTGACATTTATTTTCTTTGAGGTGGAGAAGGGCTCTCCAGTTTGTCAGAGTTTCGTAAAGGCTTATGCTAAGTTCATAGGTTTTTAGAAATGTAGACAGAATAAAGGTGTAGAGGTTGAACAATTCGTTCAAACGTTACTTAAAACGCCGATTTAAGTTAAATGAAGATAGTATTGCGCACTTCATTTGTAATGAGCAGAAGTTAAATCACGTTTAAGTACCTAACGTTTTTAAGTAAGCCCATCAATTAAGTTGGTAGAGCGTGCTCTTGGGTTGACAATAATCTACGCATTCTAAATTAGCTTCGTCATCAGCCATAAAACGCCCACTGCTGGACGAAGGCCTCCCCCTTTATAGAGGGGTGTTGCCATAATCCCCACGCTTGGCAGGCAGCTTGGGGATCGCACAATGGTCACCACCGTTAACCAAGAGGACGCTGCTGTCCGTCCTCCGGTGGGTATGGTTGCAGTTTAAGGACATACTTAACCAAACTTACTAAAGCTTGAATTGAATGAAAAAAAAAACATTACACAGAAAAATTATAACTTTAACTTATAAACTAAAGGGTTTTTTTTTCTTTTCTTAGTTATTGGCATCGCACTTTGTGCATTCTGCCAGTATCAAGTTTATGAATTTTCACATTTATTTGTTATCATGAAGTCAAATAAGTCATGAAATCACAGTAAGTCACACGAAATTTGTCATAGTCGAGTCCAAGTCATACCCTAGTAAAGTTGTGGCGACTTTACTGTGAGCTTCTATGGAGTTTTGAAAACAACACGAAAAGACATGTTTCACCACATTATATCACTGCCCACACTCGTGCATGTAATTCAACACTCAATGAATAAAACCCCACCATTTTTAATCATTAATTCGCGAAAAAACACATGTTTAAGAAAATAATAGAATTCAACGACATGATTTTTCCGTGTTCCCGCCAAAACTCAAACTAAAGGCTGTTGTAGCTTTTTGACCGATAATAACACTAATTATTATTAGTGGCACAACTTAAAAACTTTAACAAATAAATTGTTAGCTTATCATAAAAATTATCGCACGAGATAAATGATGAAGAATAAAGATATTTCTAAACTGTGGGTACATTCAATGTAGGCAGGTTTCATCCATAAATACATTCTAATCTCTGATTACTGATCTTTGCCACTCATCATAAAACCAAACTCAGATTTCTTTGGGGTGTTACGTACCGTGCAAAATGCTTCACACGTCGCGATGCTACCACATGTGGTGACGAAAAAACGGATTATTCTTTGTCATCACCGCAATCAAGCCGCAATTAAGTTATTTCCATTGTTTTTACAGAACTAGAAACCTAATATAAACTGGATTACATGGGGCTTCGTACTAATGCTTAATACTAATACCTTTTTGTTTTATTTACACGGGAATACTCACGTTTAGATAATAGGAAAAAAAAGAAAAAAAAAACATGAAATGTTTAAATGTTGAATGATTTTGAAATGTCAAAACCACGTCAGTTTTCATACTAATACCTTTCATGTAAATGTACTAATTACTGCTTAGTATTACAAAGTGACAGTGCAAGTGAATAAAACCCGATACTATTTAATAGGCGACAAGTATCAAATATTATTATTACTATATTACCGATTAGGATTGTTCATAACTATAAGTAGCGGCACGTAAGTCTAGCGGTGAGCGAGCGGTAACTCTCTTTCTCGCATAGGGTAAGGGTGGGGTGAGTGAAAGAGAGGTAACCCTCGCTCAGCGCTAAAGATACGTGCCGCTAGCTATACATTCAGTGATTTTATATTTTCAAAAATTATGACATAGAGGTGCGCGGTGATCTGGGGCTAATATAATTGCTAAAGTGATTATTCGAACGGATTTAGTTGTATGTTAAAAGGAAGCTTATACTATACAGCATGGACGTCATGGTACTTGTCATTATGAAAAATATTGAAGAGAAACTGAAATCGCGGAAAAATAACGCGTCATGCGCTGCAGTCATTTTGTCGATGATTTATAAAAAAATATTTTGTTTATAAAAAAGTTTTTTTCGCGATCACGAGTAATTAACTACTTCCTTTCGTTTTAGTAAGGTCGTTTCATGTAACCCCGTCCATGGGCCATACCATGAACGCTTATTGCGGGACCGAATAGGCTTAGCTAACGCCGCGCGACCGAGAACTGTATTGCGGGGCGATAAAATTCACAGTCGCGCAGCGTTGGCACCTGAGCCTATTCGGTCCCGCAATAAGCGGTTCATGGTACGGCCATAATAATAGCGAATATGCATGTGTTTTTTTAATTTACTCAATAAAAGGTGATTGCCTACAAAACAAATCATCGAAAGTGACATTTTAATATGTGCACAAATAACGAAGTTATAAACATTTTAGTTTCATGTTAGACAGGGAGGGCACTATACTAGGTTTATGACGTCAAAGTTCACGATTCCAATCAAATTCTACACTATGCACGTGTTTTGCTAGAAAGGGACAGATGACTCCCTGCCAAATACTTTGAACGCTTATATTTCATAACTTTACGAGCCGATTTCAATTATTTTTACGACGAGATTCAGTGAAACTCTCAATTTATCCCATTATTTTTAATAATTGAAACACATGATTTATTCCCTATTACCTATCTACCTACATATAAGCACACTTGATTATTAAATAATTATTAGGTAGGCATAAGCAGGTAATTTACAGTTGAAACTCAAACATTCGAACAGAAATAGCTACAGGCTCATTTGCCACCCTCTTGTCAAACAAGCTCAATCACAATAACAGCGTTCCATACAGTTTATATTCAATTAATTTATAATTAACTATTCATATTAAACAAGAGAGAACTCCTCGGAACGGTGAATACTTTTCCCTCTTCCCCTAACATTGTTAAAGGATTAAGAGGCAGGCTTGCAAAGTCTTTGGTACATGGACTTAAAATTTAAATGAAATCTGAAGCGTCTTCAGAAATTGTTAGGGCGATGTTCATGGAACAGTGAATTTTGGTTCACCACATTATTTGAAAATTATTGGGAAGGCGATACCTACAGCTTATTAGGAAGGCTTTGTAGCCTTTTGGCACAGAATAAATAATAGTACTACGTATAGAAAGTTCACTCCGCAAAGGAATTGAATTAAATAAGGACTCTATCTACTAGGTAATAAAGTAGCAATTCAACTCGCACAGCGCTGGATACCACTCGCTATATTCACCTAGATATACGGCTCTCTATCTATCACGTATGCTTAGTTACGTGCGACGAGGCTAGCGTGCGGGCGGCGACTGATTTCTACCTTGCATTGTCCACCCGGACGGAGCGCCGGCCGAACATACCTAAACTGCGGAGTGACACCCCCCTACTTTTGGGAAGACATGGTAGTCTATTAGGAAATCATGGTAGCCTATTGGGTGAGGAAGGGTCTTAAGAACGTAAGGTTCAACTATGGCCTGAACCAATGAGCTTAGTTTTTTTTTAAATTGTACCACAAGCTTTCGATCAAAGAAAACTTCGTACTGTTATGCCCGCACTATGAAGGCATTAGGGCTGCGTTGCACTTCTATACAGCTCAAGTGTCATGAATAGAAAGGGAGATAGTCAGTCTGTTTTGAGACATCAACCTGAGCGGTTGCCTAAGGACTTTCTTACTTTTTTTGTCTTTTTGTATTTCCCAAGTGTTTTCCATTAAATATATCTTTCTTAGGGAAATACGTTTTTTTTTAAAAACATATCCTCAAGTCTCCGCATAACATTTGGTGGCAGCGGTGGGATCCGGAAATCCCCAGTGCCCAAAAAGTGAAACCGCTCTGCAGACTCGCTCCGGATCCTTCAGTGAATTAAGTGCAAATTTAAACCCGCTGCGGAGACCTCGATTCCCTGGTGGCGGAATCATTCGCCCTGGACTGCATCCTGAACCGCAGACACTCACCTTCAGCGAAACCAGTATATACAACGAAGACCAGGAATATAACTTCATCCGAAGTTCGCCAACCCTATCTCGTCTCATCCCGACGCGCAGACGTCGCGTCTTATCGGAAGGAATGTACCTAGCCATGCTCGCCGTGCTTATCTCCAGCGCCCACGCATTGCAACAGTGAGTCCTTGGTCATTGTTTTAAACTATTGCTAAATCCAGAGATCGCCAACGTTTTAATATTAATTTTAAAGCTCTCAACCTTTTATATTGTAGCTTAAGTAAAAAATATCTTACTTTAAAAATATTATCCATATCGCTTCTATACCTTATCAGTTTGTATTACACTAAGTTACCACGTTATGGCAACCGAAGAAGCTAGAGGTAGACTCACCTTGAATATACCCGCAGCCGAACAGGCAAGTCATTCTGCGTCTACTGGGGCCCAAACCCGAAGCGCTAAGAGTAGCCCCGTTGTTAGTAAATTAGAGATGGAGATGAATACCTTGCTAAAATTTATAAAACCGTATGACGGAGAGAGAGAAAAGCTAAATTCATTCTTAGTTAACTGCAACAATGCTTACGAACTTGCCAACGACAGTCAAAAACCTATTTTGTTTAAGTACATCCTTTGTCAAATTCAAGGTAAAGCGGAAATTGCCTGTTCAATCAAAAATTTCTCTACATGGGACCAACTTAAAGAATTCCTTAAAACACAATTTAGTGAAAGAAAACATTACGCTCATTTACTCACCGATCTTCAAGAAAGTAAACAAAGCCTACAAGAAAACGTAGGACAGTTTTCTCTGCGAATTGAAACACATTTATCAAAATTACTAACCGAAATCTCACTCTCGGAAACCAAAGTAAAAGAAATAGCCGGCCGAGTTGCCGCGATGGAGGACCTTGCCCTTCATCATTTCCTGATGGGCTTGCAACCACGCATATCAAACATCGTCCGGTGCAGGTCACCTAAGAACTTGAACGAAGCTATTAACCTTGCGATATCAGAAGAACGTATACAACAGAGCTTATATAAACGAACAGATAACAATAATTTTAAACCTAAACCACAGAACTCTAGCATTATTAACCCTCAAAGACTCAACCAGTATACATACAATAAAACACCACAGAGGTCAACCATGAATAACTCTTACCAGCCTCAACAAGCTTCCGGGTCCTCACCCTTCTGTCGTTACTGCAAGACACCGGGACATGACATCTCAGTGTGCCGAAAGAGGGAATTTAACAACAACCGGTACAAGGTTCCTCAAAACTCAGGTTCTAACCAAGGTCCTCAGACTCCTTATAGACTACCTCGCGTCAACTTCATCGCCGATCAAGGTGAAGATGTCGTTGACCACGATGAAGTAGATCTTCCCCCCAACGATACTGATGATTTAAACGAATGAAGGTCTCGCCACAGTGTCGCCCGAGACGACACCCAAAAGTCGACACTCCTATTCCTAAGTATAACAAAACGTCCAAGGACCACACGGGTAACCAGCCCCAAGCAAGTGTCCAATCTTCTAAACCCATGAGTCACACGGGTAGCCAGCCCCAAGTAAGCGCTCGACCTTCTAAATCAAAGGACCACACGGGTAACCAGCCCCAAGCAAGTGTCCAATCTTCTAAACCCATGAGTCACACGGGTAGCCAGCCCCAAGTAAGCACTCGACCTTCTAAATCAAAGGAC
Organism: Erannis defoliaria; assembly: GCA_905404285.2. Taxonomy (NCBI): domain Eukaryota; kingdom Metazoa; phylum Arthropoda; class Insecta; order Lepidoptera; family Geometridae; genus Erannis; species Erannis defoliaria. The sequence continues at coordinate 11,704,743 of FR990078.1, forward strand.
CACACGGGTATTCAGCCCCAAGCAAGCGTCCAATTGATAACTCCAAGGCCACAGCCTTCTAATCAAGAAGTTTTCGAAATCAACATAAACACAACCAAACGGCTGTTGCCTCACGTCCTGCTCAATGCCCAAATATCCGATATACCACTCACACTTCTAGTAGACTCAGGCTCAGCGATATGTTTAATTAAGCAATCATGCGTTCAACGTAGACCCGCCTTAACAAATGAACCAATCAACCTAAAGGGTATAGACCCTGGCAATGAACCGACACCTACACTAGGCCACTTTCAACTTAAACTACAACTAACTAACACAAAAAGCGTCAACCACAAATTCCATATGGTTAAGAGCATAGATCTCCCCTATGACGGGATAATTGGTACTGATTTCCTTACAAAATTTGGCTGTAATATTGATTATAACGAAGATATACTAAAGGTAGGAAACCTAAAAGTAAAAATCCACTTTTTTGACCCATTTTTCATCATTCCTCCACGCACTGAAACCGTCATTGAATGCACTGTACAAAATCCTAATTTGAAAGAAGGCATGATCTTAGATCAACACCTATCAGACACCTTATTGATTGCCAATTGTATTGTTAAAGTGAAGAAAAACAAAAGAGTCAACGTTACAATAGCTAACACGACAGAAAGCCCAATAAGAATTAATTCTAACCTAAATCTTCGACTAGAACCACTGAGCCCTCGCGCTCTACCAGCACCCCACACTCAGCTAGATAGTTCTACGCGAACAGCGGAAGTATTAAATTTATTACGAGTCTCACATCTTAACCAAGAAGAGTCCGACGCACTTACTGACATTTGTTCTAAGTACTCCGACATTTTCCATTTACCAAACGACCGACTCTCTTTCACCACCACTCTGAAGCATCAGATCAAAACTACATCAGACATACCGATTCATACTAAATCCTATCGCTTTCCAGAGTGCCACAAGAATGAAGTAGAGTCCCAAATAAATAAAATGTTAGACCAAGATATCATAGAAGAATCATCATCTCCCTGGAGTTCACCAATCTGGGTAGTTCCAAAAAAATTAGACTCACAAGGCCAACGAAAATGGCGAATAGTAATAGACTATAGAAAATTAAACAATATAACTATTGGAGAGATTTACCCAATTCCACAAATTTCTGAAATTCTCGATCAATTAGGTAACTCAAAATATTTTACGACACTAGATTTGACTTCCGGCTTCCATCAATTATTGATTTCTCCTGAGGACGCGCCCAAAACTGCATTTTCAGTACCCCAAGGTCATTTCCAGTTCAATCGAATGCCTTTCGGGCTTAAAAACGCCCCCTCTACCTTCCAAAAATTAATGAACACATGCCTGTCCGGATTACAAGGCACGAGGTGCTTTGTTTACTTAGATGACATAGTTATTTATTCTTTTGATCTGACCACGCATATTGATAACCTAAAAGCAGTCTTTGACCGACTCCGTAACTTTAATTTGAAGTTACAACCAGAAAAGTGCGAATTCCTTCGTAAAGAAGTCGCTTACCTAGGACACATAATTGGAGAACAAGGCGTAAAGCCAAATCCTGATAAAACCAAGGCTGTTTCTGAATTCCCAATTCCTCAGTCACCTAAAGAGATCAAATCTTTTCTCGGTTTAGTCTCGTACTACCGACGCTTTATCCCTGATTTCGCCAAATTGGCGAAACCTTTGACCTCTCTCTTAAAAAAGGATATTACTTTCAAGTGGCAAAACGAACAACAACTCGCTTTTGAAACTTTAAAAAACAAACTTGTAACTGCCCCAATTTTAGCATATCCTGATTTTAAACAACCATTTATATTGACCTGTGACGCATCAAACTACGCAATATCATCGATACTATCCCAAGGACCTATAGGGCAGGACCGCCCTATAGCATATGCTTCTCGCACCCTTAATAAAGCTGAGTGCAATTACAGCGTTACTGAAAAGGAATGCCTCGCTATAATTTTCGGCACTAAAACCTTTAGACCCTATATCTATGGTCATCATTTTAAAATCATCACCGACCACAAGCCATTACAGTGGCTCTTTAGTTGCAAAGACCCTGGATCACGACTCGTGCGATGGCGGCTCAAACTAGAAGAGTTTGAATACGAGATCCACTACAAGAAGGGAAAAATCAACACCAACGCAGATGCCCTATCACGATACCCGGTAAATCCAATACAACCGACAGACCCTTCCTTGACCAGCTCTTCGACTGAGAACCCAGTTCGCACCTTGGACGAAGACCTCATGGACTTACTGATTTCACCACCATCATTTCATCCTGACGAGGTGTTATCCCCTAATCCAGATGCTTTAAGTCACGCGGAGAAAGTCCTTCGCTCACCCGATGTGAACCTGTCCTCTGATATCCCAGATACCATGGGAAGAGAAATTGAATATAGCATTATTGACCCGTTTAGTGCTGAACCGATACCTGCACCTGATGACCAAGCTGATAATCCACTGCCATCCACCAGCGCGAATCCAACTCCCAGCATACCTGTAGATGACTACTCCACATTTCTGAAAGAAACATCAAACAAAGAAAAAATATTTAATACAGAAATAGAGGAACGGAACGAGAGTCTCATGAAATGCTCTTCTAAAGTCATTTTGGTCCCCACATCTTTGGACTTGGACGAATCCAACCCTTACATTCAAGAAGCTTTGAGTGACCCCGAAATTTATACAAATATCCACGAATCAGAAAAAGAACTGTTTTCATTCCAGAAACTGGAAATAAATAACAAAATATACTACCTATTGTTTACAAAGGTCCACCATTTTGACGAACCGTCTCATCCAGAAATATTTCAAACCCTAAAAAATACTAGGAATGAACTTCTAGTCTTAGAAAATATCGACGAAATCAGCATTTCGGATTTCAAGAACCCGTTTGAAAAACACTCATTTATCAAGATTTATAACATGCTATCTTATCTCTTCCATAACACAAATATAAAAATCAAGGTATACCATAATAACATTACATACCCGATACCGACGGAAATCAAAAGAATCCTCTTCGATAACCACGATATCCCAGTCGCAGGACACCTGGGCTCTGTAAGGATGTACAACAGAATTAAGGAAATGTATTACTGGAAAGGAATGCGAAGCGACATAGAAACATACGTGAAACAGTGCAAATCTTGCCAAGAAAACAAAGCTCTTAGACAAGTTAACCGCGCCCCTATGCAAATAACCAGTACATCGACAGCCCCAGGCCAACGAATTTCTCTCGATATTGTCGGGCCTCTCCCCGAAGCTGGTCCAGCCAAACTAAAATTCATTCTAACTATTCAAGATGATCTCACCAAATTCTCTAGCGCATACCCCATTCGTAGTACTACAGCTGAAGAAACTAGTGAATGCCTAATTCACTACATATCAATATTTGGCATTCCCAAAACAATTCTCACAGACCAAGGCACAAACTTTACTTCAGACCTCTTTAAAAAAACGTGTGAATTCCTTAAAATAAAAAATCTGTGGTCATCACCCTATCACCCACAGACACAAGGCGCCCTTGAAAGAAGCCATGCAACCCTCAAGGAGTACCTAAAATCTTACACCAATGAAGAACAGTCGAACTGGCCGCGATATGTTTATACAGCCATGCTAGCTTATAATACATCCGTTCACTGCACGACACACTTTACACCCTACGAGCTGATGTTCGGTAGCAAACCATTCATCCCTAACTCTATATACGGCGAGACCCCTGGTGCCGCTTACCCTGATTATGTACGTATGCTACAAAGTCGACTCAAATACTCTAGGGAAAAAGCTTTAGATTTCATAAGAAAATCAAAGGAATCCTCGAAAACTTATTACGATAGTCGCACTCGCCGAGTTAAATACAAAGTAGGCGAATACGTGTACCTCAAAAATCACCTACGATTGCGGAAAGCTTTATCTCCTCTCTGGAAAGGCCCCTACAAAATAATAAAAGTAAATGGGAATAATACACTTACATTGCTTATCAACCGGCGTCATATCACGCATCACGTCGATCAGCTGAAACTAGCTGACGACGGTTCTAACAATTTATAACTAGGACATATACCATGTAACACAATAGTGTTATTTAAAATATAAACAAATAAAAGCTTATAGTAAGTAGGTAAGTAAATAGTAAGTAAGTACATATAGGTAAGGCCGGGAAGTAAATAAGTTGATCTATTAAAGGTTAACTTTAAACCTAATTAACTATTGCAGAAATCAGGAAGGAGTAGAAATAGGAAGTAGATAAACATTAGAATAGGTTTTTTTTTGGGTACTATACTTACCACTAAATCACCGTGAAACCTGAAACTCTAAATACCTACCTGCCTTGTTTATTATTTGCAGAGCTCCGACTCAAGGTCAATCGCACCAGAATTACATCCAGCCAATCAATGCAAGCGCAGGTCTCTTCTTCGATTATTTAGGGACATTAAAAATCAATAGTGCGCAGCTTAAGGTCTTGATACCATTAGATATCACTCACTTTAGTCCCCATATCGAAAACATTGGAGCTGCTCTGACAACCGCCAAGTATTTGTGTAAACAGACACGTATTGTCGAAATTAACACAGAATGCCATAATATACTACAGCCTTTAACAGTACGTTATCAGGACGTAGTTAAGGAATTCAAGTCCATCTCTCATCTAATAGATAACCGTAATAAACGCAGTGCCTGGATTGGAGGTGTTGGTACCGTGTTAAAACAAATATTCGGCACTTTAGACGAGAATGACGCCCTAAGGTATGAGGAAGCTATAACGTCACTACAATACAATGAAAATAAACTAGCTTCACTAATGAAAGAAAATATGTTGGTAACTAAGTCTATATTAACTACCTACAACAACACTATAAAACAGATAAGAGATAACGAAGCTGTCTTGAGTAAAGCCATCGACAAACTCTCGCTTAACATACAAAACATTTCGGAAGCGACTAATGGATTACACATACTTGCTAACGTCAACGAAATATTTGTTAGCATCGAAACAGCAATACTCGTACTGTCCTTTCAGCTAGAAGACATCACTAACGCTCTCTTGTTCAGCAGCCAGAATGTTTTGCACCCGGCAATAATGACGCCGCAACAATTATACCGAGAATTTGTCGATAACTATAGACATCTACCTAGCGATCTAAAACTACCGGTTGACTTAGATATAAATAGTGTACATTTAATTTTAAGCGTTTCTAGGTTAATTTGTTACTACTTAAATGGAAAGATTGTATTTGTACTGTTGGCACCACTAGTTAGCGTAACTGAGTACATGCTCTATCATAACATAGCTCTACCTACACCTTATGACGGTGGTATATATAACAAATTCAGTTTAATTACGCCTGAAAATAAATACATAGCAATGACCAAGGACAAGTCGCACTACGGTAACCTTGATGACCTAGACAAGTGCAAGATAATAGCTCCTGGAAACTTTATATGTGACGTCACGAACATCTACGCAACCGACGCAAGACCTTCTTGTGAAAGTGAATTATTGTCAAAAGTGATCAGTGAAAAACCAAAGCAGTGCAACACGAGATTTATTTTAGGTAATCTGGATCTGTGGAAACCTCTAATAAATAACAAATGGCTATATGTACAATCAGAACCAAGTAAAATTTCCATAAACTGTGTAAACTCTGTATTTCTAGAAATAGACATACTAGGTACAGGAATACTTACTATTCCTAACGGGTGTACCGGGCATTGTAAAAGTACGACATTTACACCCAACCATAACTACTATAATATCTCTCCGCCTGTAAGTCATTTACCGGACTTCAACCTTATTGACGACATCTGCTGTAATATTAGCAAATTTCGTGACTTTTCCGATAATGTATCCCCTATTTCCTTACAAAATATAGACCTTGATGAATTTCACTCAAGAAATAGCATGAAAATTGATTCATTATTAAACCAAGTAAACAAGATAAAAACCGAACCCCACCTAATTAAATACGGGACACATTACTCGTCGATTACTATCATTTTATGTATTTTTGTAGCAGTATATCTTAGTTTTAAAGTATTTAGTAAATACTGTAAATCTGGCAGCAACCGCAAAACATTCATACTAAAGAAAATAAATGCATACAAACCAGACACGACAGATGAACATACATCTGACGTCAGCTCCACCAACTTTGCTCCCCTTAGAACAGAGATCTAAAGAGAGACTTCATTTTTTTTTACCATAAAGTCTCCTCTAAAAGGGGGAGGTGTTATGCCCGCACTATGAAGGCATTAGGGCTGCGTTGCACTTCTATACAGCTCAAGTGTCATGAATAGAAAGGGAGATAGTCAGTCTGTTTTGAGACATCAACCTGAGCGGTTGCCTAAGGACTTTCTTACTTTTTTTGTCTTTTTGTATTTCCCAAGTGTTTTCCATTAAATATATCTTTCTTAGGGAAATACGTTTTTTTTTAAAAACATATCCTCAAGTCTCCGCATAACAGTACGGAAACCTCACGATAAAAAAAAACTATTCAGTCCAATAAACAAATTCAAGTGTGTGAATCTGGTAGTTCATAGTGGGCCAGCGTGGTGGAATATCGCCATACCGTCTTTTAACCTGCCCACCGCCACAAGAGTTCATGGACCCAGCAGAAGAACTCCCCCCCGGAAGTGACTTGCCGTGGCCCACTTGGAAGTCACTAAACCGGCTCCGGACCCAAGTGGGCCGCTGCAAATCCAACATGGTTAAATGGGGATACTCTCACGCGGGTTCTGTACTGTGTGGCTGTGGCGAGGCACAAACAATGGCACACCTGCTTTCCTGCCCTCAGTGTCCTAACAACTGCACACTGAGTGACCTGATGGAGGCCTCTCCCCTTGGTGTAGCTGTAGCAGACTACTGGTCTGGCACAGTTTAATTTGTATAATTTAGTATAAAACCATCGAAACGACGAAGAAGACCTTGCAGTGTGCCTCCTTATACCTTGCAGTGGGAAGATAACATATGTGATGTGTAGAGTGGGAAGTCTGAGAGGATTATCCCTGGAAAAAGATAATGGATTTAGTTCGTGTCATCCACAACGGACCACCGCCGTCTCACCAACGCGAAAAAAATAATGATAATTATACTTCGGTCTCTTATTCCATATCTACCCTACGTGCCCCACAACTGGATTTAAAAAAAAATGTTTATAGGCTTGCGTTTGACTGCCATCTCGTCTGATGATAAACGAAGATGCAGTCTACGATGGAGCACGCTTGCCTAGAAGAAACTGATTCACTCGCGACTTGAAGACACCCAGATTATAATTATCGGGAGACACCCACTCGGGCAGCGCATTTTAACCGTTTTTACCGTTTCGTACGAGTTTTTGGTATATGAACCATAACACGGTGTCGCTTTTTCGAGGTTTTTTTTTTGGATTTCTCACTTCTTCTCTCTATACATCCCAATCCAAAGTGACCTACGCCGAGTGCCATGAGACGTCCTGGGGCCGTACCATGAACGCTTATTCTGGGACCGAATACGCTCAGCTGCTGACGCTGCGCGACTGTAAATTTTATTCCCTCGTAATAAGGTTCACGGTCGCACAGTGTCGGCAGCTGAACCTATTCGGTCCCGCTATAAGCGGTTCACGGTACGGCCCCTGAAGCCTGGAAGCCGACGCGCTCAATTGTTATTTGTCTGTGTTATTTGTCTTTTCTGAGTAACAGATTAGATTTCTGGTTACCCGTAATGCGATATATTCAATAAAAGGAATAATTAAAATCGATCTTAACACCTTTATTTGAGACCTTTTTTTGTAAACCTGTGGGAGAGGTAAGTAATAACAAATTTAGCTTACACGTGTAAGGTATTAATTAGAACACATAAAATAGGAAAGCACAATCCAGGCAAGTGCATTAATAAACGAAATAAATTTGAATATTATCTAACAACGAACATTATCAAAAAACTAACACAAACGTTTTTTTACTGTCTTTATTAACTAGAAGAAAATAAAATAAATTGTTATTTTTTACACGGGATTACTCATGTTAACTTGCAACATGCGTTAGGGTGGCAACCCCTCCCTATTAAGAGGGATTCCTTCGTCCAGCAGTGGACGTCTTCCGGCTGTTGGTGTGGCTCACGCTAAGTAAAGTCGGTTTATTCACGTTAAATTTGGCCAGCTATTGTTTCGGTAACAGGTGACCTTTTTCAAGGAGTGCAAACAGAGCTTGACGCGCTTGAGGACGCGTCCTGCTTCGAGGCCGCGGGGATGAAGATGGTAGAGTGCGGTACTGCGCCGGCGCTCTCTGGAGTTCTTCAACAAACAAACCAACAACAACAATAACAAAAAAAACTATCTATATTAACTACTCAATAACTTCTACACAAAAACAAAAGAATTGTATCCTGACTGATGTAAGTCTAGATACAATTATTGAATTACTTACCTAACAATGTACATGGTCTTAAACATTATTTGCTCCATGTATACCCAGTCTAACCTATATCAAGTCTCTTCAAGCTGAACAGGGTTACTAGTAGAAAGTGTGTCTCTTAGCAACGGGGAACTAATTAATGCAATGAACGCCATCTCGGCACTAACGAGGATCGTCGTTTGAGCTCCTCGCAGTGGGGGAGATGCGGGAACATACAGTTACTGCGTGATTACCGAATTTAACCTTGAGAGCAGTCTTCAATAGTTATACAGTTATTCAAAGTAAAAACTACAAAAAGGTTTTTATAGTTTTACGACATTGTTGCACATATAAATATTAAGAATATATTTTCAAAGGATAGTTTTTTTCAATGTGTACGTATACATTACAGTCATTTATTATGGATAGTAAATAAAACATTGAACACATTATTAATGCAATAAAATACCGGGTGTTAGTTTGAACACCGTTATCCTTCTAGGATATCATTGTACTCATCATTATGACCAACTTTTACTATGGGGCCAAACCTAAAATCACGGGAAAAAACAGCTGTTCCATATATTTTTTTGGTTGCTGTTTTTTTTTCGTGATTTCAGGGTTGGCCCCGTAGTTAAAGTTGTTCATAATGATGAGTACAATGATATCCTAGAAGAATAACGGTGTTTAAACTAACACCCTGTATAGAGTGTTCACGGTTATACTTATGATTCCTTTCCCCTCAATTTTTTTAAAATCATTTTATATCTATTTACCGAAATGACACTACTTCCTTAACGAATCTCACCAAAATACGTACAAAATGGAAAATTATTTTTGCAAAATGATGATAAAGTAAGTAAGTAAGTTCGTATAGGCTGAGTGGCCAGCCCTAGTGTCAGAGTTAATGCGCCGCCCGAAGGCCTCTGACATGGCTGACGCTTGTTGTTATAGAAACTAGAACAAACAACCAGGACCAACAATTTAACGTGTCATCCGACCCACGGTAGCGCTCAGAAATAAATGCCACTCACGGTCACCCATCCGAAGACTGACCGGACCGTCCGTTGATAACATCGGTGATCGTTTAGAATCACCGAGATAAGCTACGCCACGAGCGCTACCTACGCCACGATCATTAATGATTCTTCAAATTCAAATAATTATTTTCAGACCTTTAGTCCATAACAACAGATTTGCATCGTTTACATATAAAAGTAATAATATAGGTGTAAAATGTCAGTTAGAAAGTAAAAATTAGCTTAGCATGTCCGAACAAAATTCATATAAATCACAAAATCAAAATAATTAGTAACAATAAAAAAAAACACCTAGACAATTTTATTTCCTATCAAAATCTTCTTATTTTAATACTGTTCATATTTTTTTACTATGTATAATCAAATCTATATTTCTATGAAAAAGACAACGGGTTCCGCACTATTTGGGCTTCTTACATTCTGAGCTGAGAAATTGTATTTCAGAAATCGATCCTGACAAACGTCAAGCCGGTTCCGAAACTTTATTGAGAGTAGAATCTGGGTTAAGTAACTTAAGATTTATAGACTAAGTTCTAATTTAGCTTTAAAATAAATGTGTTTGCTTGAAAGCTATTTAAAATCAGCTCTGTCTCCAAACCGTTAAGCTCCATACTTCACTATCATATCTGTTGCGAGTTTTAGGCTGAACTTTGCATGAATGAAGTTGGTGAATGAAGCACTTGATCAATTTATTTTCCTTGTTTTAAATTTTCAACAAAGGTCCATGATGAAAAGGAAACTAAACAAACGCATAGTATACAAGCAGAGTCTGATCGCATTTTGATGGATGACCGGACGTAATGTGATTTATTTGGTGGCTTTCTACAAATATTTCGGTAGGAATTAGATCTATAACTATAAAAGGCTTTGTCCTGACTGACTGACTGACTGACATATAGACAACGTACAGCCCAAACCGCTAAACGTAGAGACTTGAAATTTGGAGGGTATGTTTTTGGAGAGGTGTAAACGCCCACTAAGAAAGGATTTTTCGAAAATCAACCCCGAAGGGGGTTAAATGGGGTGTTAAAGTTTGTATGAAACTTTTTATTCTCTGGTTCGATTGATACAAAACTTGGTATACATATTCTACTATAAAAATAAGAAGATACGGGTGTCACAGTTTTTTCAAAATCAGCTCCCGTTAGTATAAAAAAAAAACCTAAGTTTTAGTGATAGTACGTTTGTTTCTCCTTAACTTTGTAACGGCTGTACATATTAAAATGAAATTTGGTATAGGGATGGGGATAGATGTGGGGATGGGGGTGGGGGTGGGGGTGGCGATGATACTGTGAACGGAGACGGGACGGAGATAGGCATGTAAATATTAAGATGACAATTGGTATCGGGATGGGGATGGGGATGGGTTGGGGGTGGGGATGGGGTGGGGATGGGTGGGGATTTGGTGGGGACAGGTGGGGATGTGATGTGGATGTCAATGAGGTTGGGAACGGGGATGGGCGTGTCCATATTAAGATGAAAGTTGAAATCGGGATGGGGGTGGGGATGGGATGGGGTGAGGATGCGGTTCGGGATGGGGATGAGGGAGGGAACGGGGATGGGCGTGTTCATATTAAAATTACATTTGGTATCGGGATGGGGATGGGGAAGGGGCCGCTTATAGGGATGAGGCTGGGAATGGGGACGGGGATGGGCGTATTTATTGGTCGGCTGAACAGATGGAGATGCATTTTTGGATAGGTAGTTATAGCATAAGGTTCGGAAACGGACATAGGCTATTTTTTTGTAGGTCCACGCAGACGACTGTTTGACGGACATAATTATTATAGATACTGTACAGCCTAAGCTGCTAAATTATTTTTTAATCTATAACTATAAAAGGCTTTGTCCTGACTGACTGACATCTAGACAACGTACAGCCCAAATCGCTAAACGTAGAGACTTGAAATTTGGAGGGTATGTTTTTGGAGAGGTGTAAATTCCCACTAAGAAAGGATTTTTCGAAAATCAACCCCGAAAGGGGTTAAAAAGCGTGTTAAAGTTTGTATGAAACTTTTTATTCTCTGGTTCGATTGATACAAAACTTGGTATACATATTCTACTATAAAAATAAGAAGATACGGGTGTCACAGTTTTTTCAAAATCAGCTCCCGTTAGTATAAAAAAAAAACTAAGTTTTAGTGATAGTACGTTTGTTTCTCCTTAACTTTGTAACGGCTGTACATATTAAAATGAAATTTGGTATAGGGATGGGGATAGATGTGGGGATGGGGATGGGGTGGGGATGGGTGGGGATGGTGGGGACAGGTGGGGATGGGATGTGGATGAGGCTGGGAACGGGGATGGGCGTGTCCATATTAAGATGAAAGTTGAAATCGGGATGGGGGTGGGGATGGGGTGGGGTGAGGATGGGGTTCGGGATGGGGATGAGGGAGGGAACGGGGATGGGGACGGGGATGGGCGTGTTCATATTAAAATGACATTTGGTATCGGCATGGGGATGGGGAAGGGCCGCTTATAGGGATGAGGCTGGGAATGGGGACGGGGATGGGCGTATTTATTGGTCGGCTGAACAGATGGAGCTGCATTTTTGGATAGGTAGTTATAGCATAAGGTTCGGAAACGGACATAGGCTATTTTTTTGTAGGTCCACGCAGACGACTGTTTGACGGACATAATTATTATAGATACTGTACAGCCTAAGCTGCTAAATTAATTTTTAATATTAAATTTGGTCATCCTCAAGCAAACTTAAAGACTTGCAAGCGGCTTAGAAAAAATGCAATAATATACGTATTTTAGTGATTCAATTGAGTTGGGCCCCGATTTAACCGAATTCCAGTATTCAACATTACTACGCGGGCAAAGCCGCGGGCAAAAGCTAGTATTAGAATAAGAATTAGAATAGATAAAGAGTAGGTGGTGCGATCAGTTTGCTTAAATTGATTGATTGACTGAAGGGTATGGTGTGGTTTTGTTTATCAATGTATAGCTTTAAATAGGGAAATGTATATATTTATTTGAAGTTTTTGATGCAAAGTTTTTTTATTGGCTAAATTAATTAGATGTATTTTTAAAAGGTCTGGGAGGTAGCATTAGAATTTGGCGCAATTTGGCGAAAGTACTTATTTTAAGACATCGCGGGCGTCAACAAAATGACATTATAATTGTGTATGTACCCTTTGTAAATTTTCCATTGAATAAAAAAATATAAGAAAAGGCATAATTATGACTGTTTGATTGAAAAAGACCAGACTCGTAAGTGGCATCGTCAAAATAATTCGACAATTTAAATTATTTATGTACGCGTGAGAAAATTCTATACATTATTTATTTCTTTTATTGGTTGCCAAGCGCTACCGTCTTCGAGGTCCGTGCCGTTTGTGACCTATGTCCACTTTAACAATTTTTTAAGTAATACTAAGTCGAATCCAAGCTTACAACTAAGTTGACTCTAACATTTATCGTAAGCTGTCAGCAATCACCTGATAGTAAACGAACTAAACAGCCTTTATGCTCACCGTTTTTGCTCTACGAATTATTTCCAGTTTTTAACAAACGTTTATCACTGACAAAACATTCGTCGATCTCTTACCACCAAATCACTGAAACTATAAAGCTAATAGGAAATCATCCAATTCGTCCAAATTAGACTCATTTCAGCTCCTGCTAGGAACGAAATCGCAATGAAAAGCTGCCATGTTCCAACAAAATAAATAAGAATAGATGGGAAACTTTAAAAATTTGCAAAAAAATCTTCATCATCAACAGCCGGAAGACGTTCACTGCTGGACGAAAGTCTCTCCCTTAATAGTGTTGCATTGCAAAAACCTTATCATGTTTTTTGTTGCAAACCTTTGTTTTGTGTTCTTCGACGCTCAGACGTATCCTGTGGGTTTTCTCCCATCAGTCGAAGGGGTTCTTCAGGCAAAGAAGTAAGAGAATCTAGAAACATTTTTGTTGTCATTTGCTTCGTATCTTCAGGAGTCCTTCCTCACTGAAGAACGCCGGTGGAACATAATAACTTGTTAAATATGATGTGGCTTATCATTTTGTGTGGGATATCACAATATTTTACACATCTTTTTATAAAACTTTCGTTTTAGAAACCCTTATGATTTTGTTTACATATCGCTTGACAGTATGACGTTTGAGATGTTGACCATAGAGTAAGTAACGTAATAACGTTGACATTGACATTTCGTAGATTCCTGTAATTTTTTCATTGAGAACAGAATTCATTAGGTTCAACAGCCCTTTATTGATTTATCGATTCAGAAAGAAAAGTTTTGTTTGTTTTTACGCCGGCAAGTCCTGGCAACATCCTTTTTAACTTTGGTTTTTGATGGAGTAAGCGGGCGAATAATCCGCTCCTGTGAATTAAATACCACACCGCAGAATAGTAAGTTATTTTACTTGGTTTTCAACCTGATTCGTTGCCCGCTGGAGATTGAAGCGAGGATTATCATTTTCACTGATTTCCACAGTACTTGGGATGATTGCCGTGCAGTTAATGATAGCATGGCCACCAACAATTCCATGAGGTCCAAAGCGGTGGGTTGGTAAGAAACCCATCTCGTCTTGTTTCCAAATCCACGTACCTAAATTATAGTAGAATTAGAATTAACGTCGTTGTTTCATTGTTGCAGATTCCGCCGCTCTTTTGTTTTGGTTTAGTGTTTGTGCTTGTAAAGCGTCCATGTCTGCGAAATGACTCGTAGCCTACCATTTTGATTTCGACGTGAATACGTCGCAATAACATTTAGAAGCAGAAATATGTCTTGGTGAAGCTCAATTAATCAATAATAATGCCACGCGCATTTGGTATGTCAATTTTCTCTTAATTTTCTCACGTCAGTCAAGTGTCTACAACGAAGAAAGAACCTAGAATGTTTTTGGACTTTAACTAGAAATTATGTGATCAAGAATTGTAAATTTAACTTCAACGAGCAGAACTGGCCCTTCTGTCTCAATCCTTTGGTGTAACTTTAAAACTTAGAACTACAATATTAAAGGTTTAACTTATCTATACTTAACCTAGTACCTAAGTACTTAATTTTACATTGTTTAACAAATGTACTAACATAATAGAAATATCTTAAAGAATGTACCTATAACTAACAGAACCGTCATTGATGTACAATGGTAAGAAATTGAAGAACATATTTTACAATACATAAGATTTGGACGCTAATTCCTTGTCTCATTTCCCAGCATTATCGTGCTGGTGGCGCCCTTGTTAGAATTAGTTATCTCGGATAGGTAGGTCTAACCCCATCTCACCCGCCAGAGGCAGGCCCGCAGAGCGCACACAGAACCCACTACCCCTCGAGCTAGCCGTTCACCACACCGGTGACCCGGTAAGGTAGCAATAGGGAGACATAATTGGGTTGCCATAATCCCAACTAATCTCCATATTTTATCTGGATGGCTCAAAAATGCATGTTTCACTAAAGTAAGAAAAATAGCTAAAAGTATTTGAACCATATTGCTGAAAATGTAAAAAGTAGGTTAAGATAATAATCAGTTATGTATATTATCATAGTGTAAAAATGTTTTAACTATCTTTATTGAAGGCAAAAATGGCACTTAGGTACCTGAATCACGCAAATATACATTTTTTGTTCAAGTGGAACTAAATTTCAAAATATCTCATTAACTAAAATACATAATAAAAACTACACATTTATGTATGATATTATATGAACATTATTTATATTATATTTTTAGCATTATGTGCGATGAAACTTGTGTACCACCCAAATAAATAGGTTTTTTTTTTATAAAGCTTTATCACTCACCCCTCGTAAGATATCTTTTTGCAAAATAACTTTTATTATATTGTTATCTACATCTTATTAATCTGTGATGTTACCGAGATGTTCGCTATAATAGACATCGTTAGTGCCGATCGCCGTTTCGGGGCGCTACTTTTTCAAGTCATTGAGTCAATCGTTTATCACGGGGCTGTTGTGTTAACTTTTACATCGAAGGGACAAAAAGTTGTGGAGTTGCATTTAATTACGACAAGTTGAGCTTTAAGCTGAAGTTACAGAAATATTTTGGGACTATTTTTGTATAATTGTGTACATTAAATGGGCTCCAGCTTTGTGTAGGTACGTTTTAGTACATTTTCAAATTTCTTCCTTCTCTCATCGATTTGAGTACCTATATTAGGTAGGTACTAGAGCTATAAAAAAAACTGCGTAAAATACAAGTAATATTACCATAAATAAAATTAACTGCGATTTTTCTTCTGCGAGGTTTAGTAGGTGCTAGCTACCGAAACCTTCATTGTAATGTAACTGAGAATAAAAAAATAAAAAAAAACTACATATATAGAGACTCTCTGCTCTATCTGTTCTTGTTTAGAGGAGTCATCTTGGACGTCAGGCTCATTAGTTGAGGTAACTGGCCCAAAATTTTGCGAAGTCATTTGCCAAAATGTTACTTAGCAAAGATTAGTTTGCGAGTGCCACTTGCTAATTTATTTGGCAAAATGGTGATAGATCATTAATCTGTCAATTTGGGGTCGCTGATCAGACGGTATTGTTTTTAGTAACAAAGTAGAAAAGTTATTGATGGAGACGATTGAAGGACTAGGCGATATTATTTTTCGCTTAAAGTTCAAATATGTGTGTACCTACCTACCTATGTACCCGCAGCGTTATTTTACCTTTTGGCAGAGAGCATTAAAGGTGTGATTATGGCTTATAGTTTTTCACTATGGATACTACTTAGCTTCACCTATGAATATTCAAATATAGAGATTATAAAGTAAATAAACAAATTTATAATAACAGAATAAACAATATACGAATAAATTATAATATAAATATGCTTTTAAAAAAAATACAACCGACTTCAACTTCGAATACCTGGATGACATCTTCATATTTTCTAGTAATTTTGATTTAAAAACCAAACTACTAAACCGATTTCGATAAAATGTATATGAACCACCTCAGAAATATTACCTGCCAAATAAAAATTAAGAATCATCAAAATCAGTTCATAATTCGCAAAGTAATCGCGTAACATATATACAAAAAAAAATACAGTCGAATTGAGTACCTCCTTTTTTGAAGTCGGTTGAAAATAGCCACTGTGTAATAAAAGTATCATCAAACATTATTAGAAAACAAAGCATGAAAAAAACAACAGGATGTCCGATAATCGTTTCCCGGAGCAAAAGAGACAGAAGCTCGCATAAAACCTGTCATCAATCCCTTCCGAAAACGCAGTAAAGATAAATTTTACTATGAAAAGATAAAGCCAAGAGGGATAGTAAAAGTATTAATGACCAAATGAGTCGTACATTTTGCTTATCGCGAAAGCTTGAGTCAGCATCCTGTAGATCGATTACGGTGAATCAGGGTGAAGCATGAATGTGCCTGATTGAGACTTTATTGAGTTTTGTGTAAAAATACTTTTTATTGGTCTCTAATGTCTCTAAGTATTTTTACAAGGTGATAGAATCTAATGTCTCCGAGTATTTTTACTAGGTGATTGTACCTGGGTATGTCCTAAAACTGCATCCAGAACCACTGGAGGATGGGCAGCAGCGTCCTCTTAGTTAACAGTGGTGAGCATTCTGCGATCCTTTAGCCGCCTGCCAAGCGTGGGGATTATTGCAACCCTTCCCTAATAAGGGGGAAGCCTTCGTCCAGCAGTGGACGTCTTCCAGCTGTTGATGTGATAGGCTAATTTCCTCTGCAAGAGGTCTGTTTACTCTGCTAGAGGTCGTCTAGACAGAAAACTACCACACCAGATACTCTACGACAAAGCAGTTGTAAGTAAACATCAATTATGTTTCTTTTAAAGGGCACAGCTAACGAAATGACAGAGCAAATGAGACTCTCGTAATATTGTACTTAATTATATTTGTAATATATATTTGGTCAGAGTTTTTACTATAGTCTTATACTAAATGTTCATTATATATTATAATTATAATGTTTACGAAGGAGCAAAAGCAAACAAAAAAAAGTATGACGTAACGCAATTTTTCAAACGACTTCAAAAAAGGAGGTTCTCAATTCAAATGGAAGTTTTTTTTTTGTATGAATGTTACGCGATTATTCCGCCAATAATGAACTGATTTTGATGATTATTTTTTTGTTTAGTAGGTTATACTTTAAAGGTGGTCCCATATACATTTAATCGATTTCTAGAAAATATGAAGATGTCATCCAGGTATTTGAAGTTGAAGTCGGTTGTATTAAAAAAAAAAGCGTATTATATAGTTTTTTTTAAGAATGTAAATATCTGACATGATAACATAATATTATAATAATTCTGAATTCAATACAATTTAGCTGATAGTAACGGTATATATGCTAGGCATAATGCATGTACACTGGCTTAAATAATTCACTCGTATTTCTATCAAAGGAGTAACAAAGTTGTTCCTCAAAATGAATTATTTTACATTTATTTTACTTCTAAGAAATTCTCGCAAATCGCACAAAACACGCAGGTAAAATACTCGTATAACGTGAAAATTTACCTAACTCGGGCTCTTTAGGATCTTTAAAATAAACGAAAAATTTGTTAAAGCCTTCAATTTATGCAAGCTTTTAGACTAATTAATTAAGACCCTTTACATGTTAGGTCCCTTGAGCCGAAAATTTACGAAAACTTTCTTCAGAATTTTAAACAGACGGTAGATTTATCCAATGCTTTATTAAATGCAACGTCATTTTGTATACTCGCCAAAAATAAACAGTGTAAAGGTCTAAAAGTCCTAAGATAAGAAAATCCAGAAAGTAAGAAAAAGGTAGCTAGGCTACAAATACCCATTATTTGCTTTACCGTTGATCTTTTCTATTAATTAAACTGTGTTATTTATTTTTTAGATAAATATTGTTGGGCATTAAAGCTTGTACAATGGGAAGCAAATAGCTGATAGAATGCTTACATATATTTTTTTGTCGGCGTTACAGCGCATATAACTTAATAGTACTACATTATACCTAATTTAATTTAGTACATATAGCCTTACTTCTTTTCCCGAAGCATTTTTGTGTTTCAGTACTTCTGTTATCTGTTTTCTCGTAAATGTGTTGTAAAACGTCGTATGGCACTCGTGCGGTATTGGCTTTTACAAACTCGTGACTATGGTAAGTTAACATTCGTCTACTTGTTTGTAAAAACCAACTTACCGCACAAGTCTCATAAATAACTATTATTTTTGTAGGAAACTATTTATAATATGATCACACCTCTCAACTTTTTTTGAGAAAATAATATTATATATGATTTTCTACAAACTGGTAATATGCACCTTTTCTAAATAATATAATTATCTATTTACCCTAAACCAAAGATAATATTATTATAATACTATTATACTAGCCCTAAACTAACCTACTCCTAAGAGTTCCTTTTCAATTTCCTGCCGAAGAAAATGCACCTTCCTCTATGCGGGGGTCACGGCAAAGATTTTAACAATTTTAAAGAAAATACCTACGTTCTTTGGAACCAAACGTACACTGTACTGAATAGAGCTCACTTGAATACGCTTTTGTACCATACAATAGTCAATTTCGTTACGAAACAGATTTATCTAGAACTAGGCAAGTACTTGTATAGAATGTTAGATCCTTCTGTTAGGAAAGCTCCTGTAATAATAAGTAAAGAGAAATCAGTAACACACATTCTCCTTCAACCCAGGCAGAGTAATATTTTCACTTAAGCTTTGAAAAACATCTTGACACCTAGGTACCACTTTACAAAATGTAAATACTGTAAAACAATGTTATAAGGTAATAATATCTCCTACACTAGACGTGTTATATTGGGTACTAGCTTTTGCCCGCGGCTTTGCCCGCGTAGTAATGTTGAATACTGGAATTCGGTTAAATCGGGGCCCAACTCAATTGAATCACTAAAATACGTATATTATTGCATTTTTTCCAAGCCGCTTGCAAGTCTTTAAGTTTTCTTGAGGATGACCAAATTTGGCATGTCGCGTTTGCAATACTTACTTCAAAACAAAGCCGTCTTGTTGAATTTTAAACAGACAGACAGATGGACATGACAAACTTATAAGAATTCCTCGTAGTACTACGGAACCCTAAAAATGTCTGCTAATGACGCTATAGTTGCCGGGGCCTTTGACCCGAAAGATTACAATATTTCTTTGTAGACAACGTTTTTGATTTTTTTGTTGGAAGGTGCTAAAATAGCCAGGCTTTCAGGGGAGCTAACTCGCGAGCAAGCCACATAGAACTGACCATGCGAAAAACAGTCCTGCCTTAAATCAATACCAGCGTATTTTAAAGTTTGACCCTGAGCCTTATTGATGGTCATGGCAAAACAAACTTTTAGAGGAAATTGAAGCCTTTTGGAGTCATAAGGTAAGTCACTGGGAATCATGGGAATACGCGGCACAAACACTGTTTCGCCATGGGCACACCCAGTCAAAATGATGGCCTCAACCAGATTACGATGCAGCATTTTTACTTGTAACCTGGTTCCATTACACAATTTGGGTGGTCTTAAATTCCGAAGGAGCATGACGGGTGTACCTTTCTTCAGGATAAGCCTCTGATATGTTAGCCCCGCTGGTCTTAATGAATTTAAAAACTCAACTGGATAGTTTACAGCATCATCATTATTGCATACCGTATCAACAGAGTCAATGAAATGAAATAAGCTTAAGCAGAAAAAGTATGATAACAAAGAACGTAAAAAGATTACCAAAATATCGCAAGAATTACGAAACTTCGATAAAATACAGTGCTGCACTGATTGCTTAGGTAGACTCGGTGTGGGTTGGAGTGGGGCGCGCTCGAGGTACAGCGCGTCATACTTGGGTTTTAACGTATCTGAGCCGACGCGGGATGGACTTTTCCAAAGCGCTGTGCTTGGTGCGTGCACCGGATCAAGTACATGTGTTTAAAATATTTATCTTCTTACGCATAAACACTCGATTAGCTAATCTATAAATATAACTTATTTAATTCGTATTTTATTCGTATTTATTGGTCGGCTGAACAGATGGAGCTGCATTTTTGGATAGGTAGTTATAGCATAAGGTTCGGAAACGGACATAGGCTATTTTTTTGTAGGTCCACGCAGACGACTGTTTGACGGACATAATTATTATAGATACTGTACAGCCTAAGCTGCTAAATTAATTTTTAATATTAAATTAACTTACTTTTAAATGCCTAAACTAAATTTTGAGTGGTGTAAACTTACACTCAGCTCAAGCTGTGGTAGCTTCAGTGAGATCAAGCTCGACTCACATTCTTGGGGTCGCGGGTTCGAACCCGGGCGAGCCCGTTCCAATTAGTTCACCCCTTTGCAGTGGACGTGCCTCGTTTACGTACAAAGCGCTTCGAAAGCACATTTATAATCCGTACTGCAAAGGTTTGGAACTCTCTACCAGCAACAATATTTCCAAGCTCATATAATCTGGGGATCTTCAAACGAAGAGTGAATAGGTATCTTCTGGGCAAGCGTGCTCCAACTTAGACCTTGTGTACGCCTCGGCGGGGCAAGGTCAAACGCGAACCCATTAATATATAAAAAAAAAAAAAAAAACTTACGCATGGATAATACCACTGGCTTTTCGGTGAAGGAAAACATCATGAGGAAACCTTCATATTTGAGGAGAAGAAATATGATAGTGTATGTGAATCCGCCAACCTGCACTGGGCCAGCGTAGTGAATATGGCCCAATCAGGGTAGGCCGATATACCATTAGTGTTAAGGGCTGATGCAGAGAAACGCACACTCAGCAACGATTTTGAAAAATTCGCAAGGGGTTCAATGTATCATTAAAATACCATTTTGCCGAAACCATTCATTTAAGGCTGTTAAGTTTTTTGACTTAAGAGATAAGATAAAATAAACATAAACATGTTTCAGAATTTTCAAACAATTTCAAAACTGGAAGGCCACGGGTCAGATTTTCATTTGAAAAAAAAAGTTATATTTATAGATTAGCTAATCGAGTGTTTATGCGTAAGAAGATAAATATTTTAAACACATGTACTTGATCCGGTGCACGCACCAAGCACAGCGCTTTCGAAACGTCCATCCCGCGTCGGCTCAGATACGTTAAAACCCGAGTATGACGCGCTGTACCTCGAGCGCGCCCCACTCCAACCCACACCGAGTCTACCTAAGCGATCAGTGCAGCACTGTATTTTATCGAAGTTTCGTAATTCTTGCGATATTTTGGTAATCTTTTTACGTTCTTTGTTATCATACTTTTTCTGCTTAAGCTTATTTCATTTCATTGACTCTGTTGATACGGTATGCAATAATGATGATGCTGTAAACTATCCAGTTGAGTTTTTAAATTCATTAAGACCAGCGGGGCTACCATATCAGAGGCTTATCCTGAAGAAAGGTACACCCGTCATGCTCCTTCGGAATTTAAGACCACCCAAATTGTGTAATGGAACCAGGTTACAAGTAAAAATGCTGCATCGTAATCTGGTTGAGGCCATCATTTTGACTGGGTGTGCCCATGGCGAAACAGTGTTTGTGCCGCGTATTCCCATGATTCCCAGTGACTTACCTTATGACTCCAAAAGGCTTCAATTTCCTCTAAAAGTTTGTTTTGCCATGACCATCAATAAGGCTCAGGGTCAAACTTTAAAATACGCTTGTATTGATTTAAGGCAGGACTGTTTTTCGCATGGTCAGTTCTATGTGGCTTGCTCGCGACGTAGCTCCCCTGAAAGCCTGGCTATTTTAGCACCTTCCAACAAAAAAATCAAAAACGTTGTCTACAAAGAAATATTGTAATCTTTCGGGTCAAAGGCCCCGGCAACTATAGCGTCATTAGCAGACATTTTTAGGGTTCCGTAGTACTACGAGGAATTCTTATAAGTTTGTCATGTCCATCTGTCTGTCTGTTTAAAATTCAACAAGACGGCTTTGTTTTGAAGTAAGTATTGCAAACGCGACATGCCAAATTTGGTCATCCTCAAGAAAACTTAAAGACTTGCAAGCGGCTTGGAAAAAATGCAATAATATACGTATTTTAGTGATTCAATTGAGTTGGGCCCCGATTTAACCGAATTCCAGTATTCAACATTACTACGCGGGCAAAGCCGCGGGCAAAAGCTAGTTAGATATAAAGGTACATTTTTGTGCAGGTAATGCATTTACATTTGTAGGTATCTATAGAATTTCACGATGATAAGCAATTTACAATCATCGCTGCCGAGCTCATCCATCGCTGCAGCCTCGCGGCGACACGTCATCTTCGAACTAAGCAGAATGCTTGTGTTTCGGAGACAGTGTCACCGCAGGGAGAGCATGCCATGGGGAGACGGGTTTCGTTATGCTTATATTTTAAGTTAGACAGGATATTGCATTACAATAAATATGCGCAATCACCTACACATTTTACGGTGTCTAAGAGGTCTAAAAGACCTGAACTAAGACAACGGTTTTATTTTTAAATATTAGTCTGTAACTTATGGCTTAGACTGAGCAGACAATATATTGAAAAAAACAATTGACTAAGAAAATAGTTCTGAGTAGACTAATTGAAAACATCTTTATTTAAATATGTAAGTATAATAGAAAAATGCTACTACATGAAAAATTTAAGGGTATAAGTGAGCGAGTGTATGTGAATGGATAGGGGAAAGTGTGAAACAACATCGAAAATAATGCTACACCGTCTAGTGTAGCATTATTTCGATAAATATAAATAATACATGTAATTGTAATAGTAAGTGTGTGTATGTGTGAGTGTGTGTGAAATAGGGTGTAAGAGTGTAGTTAAAACGTGTACGAGACGATGAAATAAAAAGCAGAGAGCTGCTATTTAGATTCAAATTATTAGATAATATAAATGTGACGATTTTTAGGGCGAAGTAGCGAACAGCGAATCTTTATTTAATTACTGTTATAAGTTCTTCGGTAGCAGAATAGCCCTAATTTAGTAACCAGTTTGTGACTTGAATTCTACATTTATACTTGAGTAGAGGGTAAATATTAAGTTTTCTATTCAGACGGTTATACAGCATTGGTGCCATGCAGGGATAAAACCGACTATAAAAAGCTGTCCGTGGTTTTTCCAGAGTACAAACACGATCTGATCTCCTAATTTCATTCACAAAGTCACCTTATGCTATAACTACCTATCCAAAAATGCAGCTCCATCTGTTCAGCCGACCAATAAATACGCCCATCCCCGTCCCCATTCCCAGCCTCATCCCTATAAGCGCCCCCTTCCCCATCCCCATCCCGATACCAAATGTCATTTTAATATGAACATGCCCATCCCCGTCCACATCCCCGTTCCCTCTCTCATCCCCATCCCGAACCCCATCCCATCCCCACCCCCATCCCGATTTCATCTTTAATCTTAATATGGACACGGCCATCCCCGTTCCCAGCCTCATCCACATCCGCATCCCATCCCCACCTGTCCCCACCAAATCCCCACCCATCCCCATCCCATCCCATCCCCATAACCATCCCCATCCCGATACCAATTGTAATCTTAATATTAACATGCCGATCTCCGTCCCGTCTCCGTTCCCAGTATCATCCCCACCCCCACCCCCATCCCCACATCTATCCCCATCCCTATACCAAATTTCATTTTAATATGTACAGCCGTTACAAAGTTAAGGAGAAACAAACGTACTATCACTAAAACTTAGTTTTTTTTTTATACTAACGGGA
The DNA here is from genome assembly GCA_905404285.2 of Erannis defoliaria. Taxonomy (NCBI): domain Eukaryota; kingdom Metazoa; phylum Arthropoda; class Insecta; order Lepidoptera; family Geometridae; genus Erannis; species Erannis defoliaria. Next base: position 11,728,808 of record FR990078.1, read on the forward strand.
GCTGATTTTGAAAAAACTGTGACACCCGTATCTTCTTATTTTTATAGTAGAATACGTATACCAAGTTTTGTATCAATCGAACCAGAGAATAAAATGTTTCATACAAACTTTAACACCCCATTTAACCCCCTTCGGGGTTGATTTTCGAAAAATCCTTTCTTAGTGGTCGTTTACACCTCTCCAAAAACATACCCTCCAAATTTCAAGTCTCTACGTTTAGCGGTTTTGGCTGTACGTTGTCTATATGTCAGTCAGTCAGTCAGGACAAAGCCTTTTATAGTTATAGATAGATGAAGAGATTTAACATCTAATATTTCATCTAATAAAACTATAGAAACATCTTATTTTGGATTCTGGATGGATGTTTAGGTATTTTTGGATGGTTTTTTTGTAGTGGTAGGTCTCCACTGCAGAGTCAGACTGGGGAAGTACCACACCTTTGTCAGTTATTCAACCGCCAATCAGTAGTGTGAAAGCATTACTGTGTTCCGGTTTGAAGGGCAATGCTACCAGAAAAATTACTGGGTATGAAGAGATTTAACATCTAATATTTTATCTCTTGGTGACTAGCGCAGTGCATGGCGGCGCAGGATTGTGTTCGCAAGTTCACAATTCTAGCACTGCAACTACTGTTAGTGGCAGGCGTGACGATTACCACCACGCGAACGTCTTGCTCGTCTCGTCACTCAAACGCATAATAAAATAATATTAGCGTCGATTTTCAATATCAATATTCCTAAAATTGAATATAATGCTCTACGGATAACATGATCCGTAAGCTGTTATTTGGAACAGTCAAATAACATAATAACGACTATTCACTCTCAAAGTTTTTGTTCTCAGTATTCTCGTGTAACAGTGAGCGTAACGCGAACGATTAGTAACTAATATTAATTTGGCTAATACTGAGTAACATGATCGATGTGAATTATATGTTTTATTTATCATTTGTGTCTAACTGTTATGAATATAATTAGTCACTCTTCTATCCTACACCTTAGTGTTATGGTTCAATTTGCAAATACGCAGCAATTTTCTTATGAACGCCAAACAATGTACCCCATTTCCTTGCCAAGGCAGGTCAACACGTAGACCGTCGCAATGATTAATGACCCTGGCAGACCCGAATCAGATGCACGTGACGTCACTGCCCGTTGCGCCATTGAGTAGAAAAGCACAGATGAATAATTGCAAAAAAATACTATTTGAAAATACCTCGAAAAGCAAACAGAAAAAATGTGTACTTACGGGTTATTAATTTTATACTCAGGTACTCTCTATAGTGGAGCGGGATACACTCTTATGCCTATCACAAGAAGTTAAAGAAATAAATAATTGACAGAAACCCTTCGGCGGCATAGCAAAGCTCTTCTAGGTAGTGTAGGTAAGGTAGGTATGTCACCAGTACAGTACAAAGAGTACTTATAATCTCTACATAGCTGATTGTATACGAAGACGGAGTGGCAGTTAATGATTTACGAGTTTAATATTATTAACGTAACATACAATGACAACAAGCGCTTTGCATGCAACCTCGTAGAAAAACATTTCCACGTGATTTCTTTATAATGTTGACATAAAATATCTCACCATTAGCCCAGAGACGTCCACTGCTGAACGAAAGCCTCCCTCTTAGACCGCCACACTATATGACAACCTGCCATTTGCATCCACCGGTAGCCTGCGACTTCCACAACGAGGAACGAGGATATTCGCCAAAGAACCAAAGTCACCGACATAGCTAGCAGGGCTTGCAAGTTGAAGTGGCAATGGGCAGGCCACATTGCTCGAAGAACTGAAAACAGATGGGGAAGGAAGGTTCTGGAGTGGCGACTACGTACCGGAAGACGTAGCGTAGGAATTCTTCCCACTAGGTGGACCGACGACATAAATTATCTGACAACGTATAATTAAGCTGGAAATTATAATTTTGACAAAACCGTTGATTTTAAAGCTAACGTTTATATTCGAATTTGGTTTCTGACTTTTTCTATTCTCGGATAACGTCCAAATAATATTCGCTCACAGCCAGAAAATCGGAAAATGTGCTAAAATTTTACTGCAGTGTTTTAAAACCATTTATATTTAAAATATTTCTCCAATCAAAATCATGGACTAATTACTTTTCAAATATTAAAACTTACCTAAAGTTGAACAGTTTAGATAATAATTTACAAGATTTAGCCGAAGGCGTCTTTTCTAGTCCAGGAGTAAATCGGGATCTTCAAGACAAGCGTAATGCCTTGCTGACCTTATGAACTAGCGGTCAAAAACAAGCAAACCACAACCAGAAACACTGAAGGATAGGCAGCAGTGTCCTCTCGGTTAACGGTGGTGAGCATTCTGCGATCTCCAATCAGCCTTCCAAGCGTGGAGTTTATGGCAAAACTTTTATTAGGGGGAGTTCAGCTGCAAGATGGGTTGACGATATCGTCACCATCACTGGTTGACCCTGGACGAGATTAGCACAGGACAGAGGCCGATGATACGAGTATACTAAGAGAGAGACCTATACCCAGGTGACTGGGACTTGTATCCATATAATTATGATGATGGCATAAAAACAGAACCATACGACGAGAACTTGCAAATCATCATAACTAGACAGACTAAACAGAATCTTGAAAGTTTTCGTCTAATGGTTTTAAAACACACCTCTACTCCAATATCCGTTCAGTTTTTGCCTAATTAAGTCGTAACTTAACACTGAACAGTGGTTTTGTATTAAATGTCAAACCAGTTGTAGTAGTGGGCGGATGTCTTAGGGTCATGGTATATTTATAGTTCAAGCCCAATGAGTTACGTAAAACAACCAATGTGTTGCAGCCATATAATTTAAGGTGACAAGCAGTGCGCAGTGTTTTTTCGTGTCTCGTGCGGGTTTTGAACTACTCTTACATACCTGTTGAAGCGAATCTTAAAAGTATGTATGTTTCGAGAGGTAAATAAAGACAATGACATCTTAGCATGAACTTAGGCGTGTAAGTTTGCGTTTGACCACTGACGTAAAACAATGAATCGGATTAAGATGGAGCATGTTTGGCAACCACTGGAGGACGGGCAGCAGCGTCCTCTTAGTTAACGGTGGTAACACTCTGTGATCTCCAAGCCGCCTGCCAAGCGTGGGGATTATGGCAACCCCTCCCTATTAAGAGGGAGGCTTTCGTCCAGCAGTGGACGTCTTCTGGCTGATGAGTGATGTTTGGCAAGGCACCTATTTGTTCTAAATTCGAAGATACGCATATACGAGTACTACCTATAGGTACGTCTTTTTGGGGAAGACGGTTTTCGACAGAGTTTCACAACTTCGCTGTAGGAACAATATACCTGAAAAATTACGTGGTAAGTTAGCACATTTTTGTTTCGTGAGTACACTTGTATCTTGTATATATCAGTGTATCTTGTACAATACAAAATTATAGATACTCGAAATTTAAATACTTTGTGCATTCATCGTGGTAAGCTATGTTCACAAAAAATTCTTGTGAAAGCTTTACACCTTTTCTGAAGTAGCAACAAACATTCTAACTTTCACGTATACGAGTAGTTACGTAGGTACATAATAATAGTGTTATATCCTGAGAATTTCAATCTAGAAATTTTTAAGGCTAAATTGACTAAGTTTCTTCCAGACAATGAGTTTCTTTTACTACGTATAGAGCAGACACCGCACATCACTAGTATGTTCCGTTCAAGTGAGGCCGTCCGGCCACACTTCACGTAGTTTAGTTTGAACAAAACGCGTAAGCGCTTTGAAAAATCACGACTTTCGACCTTTTGGTCGCGGCGCTGCAGCAGACTATAATTTAAACTCTCATCAAAATGGAGCATGATCTTTCCTTAGGATAGCTGTCTAGTTTGGCTCTAGTAATAAAACAAACTGCTTCCAGATCGACATTGTCTATCCGCCACACTGTAGCTTACGAGCTTAGCTTAGCTTAGGGTTTACGTGATTGCGAGTCAGTGGCCAATTGATCAGGAATAAAATCCCATCGTAAAAAAAAGGATTACTAATATCCACTATTACCACTATCCCAAATAATTTGAAATAATTTGAAATTATTTGGGATAGTGGCAACCCTATTATTTTCTACTCTTTTTTTGCGAGCTAAACCTATCGATACACTCTCCAATCAGTCTGTTTATAAATACTTATTATTTTACTTGTACCAAGTGCGATACGAGTACAGTACATCGTATTTGGCTTCAATAATTATTGGTCACCAACAGCTGGCCCCGACAGAAGCGTTCCGGAAATGGCGTCCCAACCGGATATTGGACAGTAAACTGCCTCTGTGTATCAGCTTGAATGTTCAGCGGTGCTTGATATAGGTTTACTACTTGATGGATATCTAATAAAAATAGTTACGGCTGTTGGTCACTTTTTTGATGAAACGCCATTATACTTTTTCTACTGGTCCAAGTATTATTATTTTGATTTAGACCTAGCCGAGTTTAGCGTCCACTCCTAAAACATAAGATATTTTTTTTGTGATACGTATAGGTATATAATATTACTTATGTATGTTTAACTCTCACTAACTCTCAAAAACTTAGCATTGCCATCCAACGTGGCAATGCCGCCAGCATTCTGGCCACTTTTCCATAATCTACGGGGCTTTTAGTTTTAAATTTTGTATTTTTTATTGTTTATGTGTTTTTTTTTTTTTTTTTAATTATGTAGTGTTTGTTTTTACTAGTTAGGGTTTGATATATTATAATTTAATTTTAGTGTATAATTGTGTTTTATTTGCAAATAAATAATATATTATGATATATGATAGTTATAAACTCTCACTTAAATCTGATGTTAATCAAACTATAGAAACATCATATTTTGGATGGATGTTTAGGTATTTTTTTTGGATGTTTTTTTTGTACTTTACTGTAACTTTTATTTATATAACTTTTATTTATATTTATTTATTATTTTTTGTAACTTACTTAGTATTAGTCCTATAATTTCGCGAACGATAAAACTGTAACGCACAATGCAACTTCTGCAAATTTCTATAGTGGTAGGACTCTACTGCAGGGTCCGACTGGGTAAAAACCACACCTTTGTCAGTTATTCAACCGCCAAGCAGTAGTGTGAAAGCATTACTGTGTTCCGGTTTGAAGGGCAACGATACTAAAAATTACTGAGTATGAAGAGATTTAACATCTAATATCGCTTGGTGACTAGCGCAGTGCAGTGCGGCGCAGGATTGTGTTCTCAAGTTCACAATTCTGGCACTGCTACTGTTAGCGGCAGGCGTGACGCTTACCACCAGGCAAACGTCTTGCTCGTCTCGTCACTTGATTGTATAAAAAAAATACAAAGGAACAAACTGTGTAATTGTACATGCACCGATTATATTTTTTATACAAATAATAATAACGTAATTCATGTGACTTATTTTAAAATGAACATAAAATAGCCGCAACAATTGCCCGGCACAGTGGTGCAAATAATTCAAAAGGCTGGCTAAAATAAACATAAAATCAGTACTATTTTGCGCCTCCGGCCAGCGGGAACGTGGACAGCGCTCCACAGTGACATGTCCGGGAGACCAGAAATATCCGGAGCGCTCGTTGTGACAATTCTGATTTCAGGTTTCATCTAGGTCGCCAGTGTAATAATAAAGGACAAAATATTCGGGTCGATAACGATATAATTTAGTGTCATCTAGCAGGTATCGTTTTTATACAATCTGTTACAAAAAGGTGCAACAATACTGAAGGGTACGAGTATGTGTGTACTCATCGTTATGAACAACTTTTACTATAAGACGAACCATGAAATCGAGAAAAAAAACGGTAGTTCCATACATTTTGTCCAAGGTCAATGAACTTAATGTAGGGAACAGCTGATATTTTTTTTCGCGATCTCACGGTTGGCCCCATAGTAAAAGTTGTTCATAATGATGAGTACATACATACCCTTCAGTATTGTTGAACCTTTTTGTTACACATTCTATAATGAAATCTGCCACGCCTTGTACCATGCAATCTCCAAAAACCTACTTAAAAATACTTTTTGACAATTGATAATGCATAATAATCTTCGAGGAGTCAGGTCTTGTATCAATCAATCGCAAATTTTGGGATGCTACAATAATTATTTTTACTTTACAACCCCCCATTAAGGGGAGGCCTTCGTCTAGTAGTGAACGTCATCTGGTTGATGATGGTTAGGCCTCTTATTATACATATCCGAATTATACAATATTGTTCGTACTTGTCTTTTCTGCAAATCCAGAGTCTTCATTCTAGACTGCACCAGGGAAGATGTAGCCAAACAAAAACCTACTCCGAATTATGAAAAACAGGAATTATTTTTGTTTCGAATATTCTATTCCTAAAATGTCCAAGTTTTTTAATCACCGAATATACAGTTCTTCGAAAGTGGTTCTACACTGTTCCCCATTTCCTCAGATACCTCTTTTTAAAAATTTCACTATATTTGTCGGTGAGATTATTTTTATATTATTAGTGGTGGTGGTAGTTTTAATTATAGTGTTATGTGGTTATTTCTAGTATTTGACTAGCTTACTTCTACATCTCCAGTTATTAATGAATCTACAATACAAAAACAAAAGGTAATGAGCCAGGCAAACTCCAGCATTTTTATAAAACGTCGCGTCGACCATGCAGACCCGAGGTTTTTTTTTAAAAGAAGATGAGGAGCTCCGGTTTCCCACGGACCGCCGCTTGTGCTGCTCCGCCAAATTTGACGCCGCACCAGCCCTGCAGCTGCTGTGTGCCAGGAAGATGTCAGTATCTTGTATGGTCTCTGAATGTTTTGTAGCAACAATAAAGCACATCCAGACATTCCAGTCCAATAAACAACATTCTGTTTCTCAAATACATATAATTTCAGAACAGAGAATTTCACAATTTTCACCTAACAAACGTCTGTCTAAGCTGTTCTCTTGGTAGATTTATGCACTAATTTCTGGGCATACTCGTACCTACCGGACAAGGTTTTGTCAGATCCGCTACCGATTTTGGCGCAGTGGCCAGTAGGCAACTGTGGTTGCAGTATATACCGATTACTATAGCTACGACCTAAATGCAAATGAATTATGATGCATCCAGCAGCAACATTGTTGCAACAACAACAGGTTGTACATTAATAATATAGTAAAGGTATTTCCTATTATTTTATTGTTAACACTAGCTTTTGCCCGCGGCTTTGCCCGCGTAGTAATGTTGAATACTGGAATTCGGTTAAATCGGGGCCCAACTCAATTGAATCACTAAAATACGTATATTATTGCATTTTTTCCAAGCCTTTAAGTTTGCTTGAGGATGACCAAATTTAATATTAAAAATTAATTTAGCAGTTTAGGCTGTACAGTGTCTATAATAATTATGTCCGTCAAACAGTCGTCTGCGTGGACCTACAAAAAATCCACATCCCATCTCCACCTGTCCCCACCAAATCCCCACCCATCCCCACCCCATCCCCATCCCCACCCCATCCCCATCCCCACCCCATCCCCATGCCCATCCCGATACCAATTGTAATCTTAATATTAACATTCCTATCTCCGTCCCGTCTCCGTTCCCAGTATCATCGCCACCCCCACCCCCATCCCCACATCTATCCCCATCCCTATACCAAATTTCATTTTAATATGTACAGCCGTTACAAAGTTAAGGAGAAACAAACGTACTATCACTAAAACTTAGTTTTTTGTTATACTAACGGGAGCTGATTTTGAAAAAACTGTGACACCCGTATCTTCTTATTTTTATAGTAGAATATGTATACCAAGTTTTGTATCAATCGAACCAGAGAATAAAAAGTTTCATACAAACTTTAACACCCCATTTAACCCCCTTCGGGGTTGATTTTCGAAAAATCCTTTCTTAGTGGGCGTTTACACCTCTCCAAAAACATACCCTCCAAATTTCAAGTCTCTACGTTTAGCGGTTTGGGCTGTACGTTGTCTATATGTCAGTCAGTCAGTCAGTCAGTCAGTCAGTCAGGACAAAGCCTTTTATAGATAGAAAGAAGATAGATAGATAGAACATTTAAAAATAAAAATGGTCAAGCGCGAGTTGATCTCGTGCATCGAGGTTGCCATATTACTACACAATATAATTGTGTATATCGTAATTTTTTTTTTAATCTAGTTAAAATCCCTTCATTCCATTTTGTTTTTATTCTTTAGAATTACTTCAGAGTTGGTTTATAATTACGGATACCATGTCATTCGACCCGTGGAAGCAATCAGTTGTGAATGCCACTCACGACCACCTATCCGAAGTCTGGCCGGATAGATCGATACTCAATTTTGGTGAGGTGAAACGAGAAGAAAAAAAAAACTACATAATACAATAATATAATAAGTGATAGTTTTTATTTTAAGTAAATAAGCACTTAAAAATGGTGTACATATCTATAGGTATTATACTATTACTTTCGATGCTCTCCTAAACAATACATCTAAATTATAAAACACGTAAGACCATTAAAAAAGTTACAAGTGCCGTTTGAAACGCCTTCGAAGTTTGTCGCTTTAAGAATTTTATGCCTCCCATGGTTACAATACAAACGTTCGCGCTCAAACTGTGCCCGGGGGTCGGGCATGGGCCATTATTATAGATATAATGTCGTAAATAATCTTGTTTGTCTCGAATACAACGTATATTTGTGGAAAACGGAAAAATATAATATATTTTTCATCACACATGCTCATAAAGTGGATCTTATTACACCTGTTTTAGGGCCATAATCCAAGATATTAAACACGCGTGCTATTTACTTCACATTTCAGCGCTCTAGTGCTATAATAGGTAATATAACCCGGTTAAGTTAAGTTTGTACGTAAATGCAAGTTATAATGTATGTTTACGAAGTATTCTTAATATAGACGGGTTTTTTTAAATACCATCAAAGAGTTTTTGTGCGGCTAAAGAAATTGTCACCTGCGCGCGCATCGCTGGTTCGCCTGTCATTTTCCCCAAATATTGGTTGACATTTTCGCTGTGTGGTTGATTATTTTCAAAAAGAGATTGTTTTTTTCCCCGCACTGGCGATTAAAATTGTCGTATGGAACGCGTGTGCTATTGTTAATTACTCTTTCGGCTTGCTTATCGCGCTCGCCTGCGGTTGCGCGTTTAGCTTAGAGGAGTTAGCTCTGGTTGGTTAGGGCAAGCGCTGTCGAGGCCGCAAAAGAGTGCGAAATCGTGCCGGTAGGCTCGACATAAACCGTAGATGTGGGACACTCCAGGGCTTTTAATGGGTAGGCCGTCTAGGACGGAGAGGCCCACATAACCACCCTGATGCCCGCCTCAGGGCCGGTGGTATCAATATTGGATTTTCAATGGAAAAAAAGAAAAAAATGCTTAGTTACTAAAATCTGTAATCGGTTATCAGTAAATACTTACCGTATATATCCCGGAATGTCTAAGCACGTATTCTATTGGTTTGTTGTCAACTATTGAGAACACTCTACGTCTTCAACTCAGATTGTAATTTAGTGGACAAATTAAAGACAAAGTAAGCGTAGTAAAATATTACTCGTATTTTTTTATATTCTTCGATAACCTTAAACCTTTTTTACATTCGTTAAAACCTTTTTTCGATGCTCAGGCCCATTTATATTAATAGTGAACAGTTTTGGCTAAATTGTTATAGCAAGAATTTACTACTCTAAAGGGCTCTATGGCTCTAGCAAATTCTGATTCATAAAATGTAGCCGATATTAACCCGCAACCTAAGAAATAACAAAACCACGAGTAAACAATATCGTCTCGCATATTGGAAACTTCGTTTCAATATTAAAAACGCCAGTAACAATGCCCAAGTTATTTAGATACTTTAATAATCCCGCACTATGGGCTCTACGAGACGCTGAATTCTTTATAAAGTGCCCAACCGTTATCCCGGAGTTTTGAATATTTCAAATTTCCCACACAATCTTACCCAATTTATTAATATTTGGCGATGGAAGGGATCGGAGGGTATTTGACTACATAATAAGGCTTAGAGGAAGTACGTTAATAAAGGTTGTCAAAAATAGAAGTCACTTTTACCCAAGCTGGTTTGTTTTGACATTATTTAGTGATAACACCATTACCGGATATAACGTGTAGGAACCAACCTATCATTGATTGAATTAAAAGCTCATTATTTCAATGGGAGATTTTCTGACAGGCAATTTTTAAAAAAACTCATTGTGGATCAAAGAAAGTAAATTTCTCTGTTGTGGATGGCTCTGACTTTGCGCAAACCACACGTGGCTGTCATTGTCAACTTTTTTATTTATTTCATGTGAAACATATCATAAATATTATGATTTTGAGTGGCACGTATAGTTTGCGCTATCTATCGAATTGAACGAAACTACTTTACATTTTAATAATGTGTGGTAAATCGCCCATTTTGCACGTCTTCTTTCCGCTCCGCCTGTCTCCGCCTCAGTGGAAACACAGCCTAAGAATGTGATTATAATAACTTTATGTCTCTCCTTTACTTCTATTTCAAAATAACTGTTTTGTTAAATTTCTAGATCTATTTTCAATTCAATGTTCCATAAACTCTATCTAAATTCAAAAGTAATTCAATTTCAATCGAGCACGCTTTACTTTTCACTAAAATTAACTACCACCGAGTTTAGTTTCTCAGTAAACACAATTATCCTGAACAAAATGAAAACGTATCTGTCACAAGGAGGCTCTTGTTTAGTGTCTCTTCATTCGGAGGGTGTTTACTTAAATTAAGATAGCGCGGCATCGAATCCACTTCATTTGGTTTTCGTTACTATGTTATTATAACAAAGATACCCTAGGACTGCTTTTGTTGATGTTTTCTACGAATTAAAACCCAGTAGAACCTAATTTAAGACTTCAAGTTATGATATTATACTAATAATAAGCCATATCTAATTTATAATTGTTCAAAATAAATGAGATAGGGATTAAACTTACAGTTACGTTTATATTTTACTAGCTTTTGCCCGCGGCTTTGCCCGCGTAGTAATGTTGAATACTGGAATTCGGTTAAATCGGGGCCCAACTCAATTGAATCACTAAAATACGTATATTATTGCATTTTTTCCAAGCCTTTAAGTTTGCTTGAGGATGACCAAATTTAATATTAAAAATTAATTTAGCAGTTTAGGCTGTACAGTGTCTATAATAATTATGTCCGTCAAACAGTCGTCTGCGTGGACCTACAAAAAATAGCCTATGTCCGTTTCCGAACCTTATGCTATAACTACCTATCCAAAAATGCAGCTCCATCTGTTCAGCCGACCAATAAATACGCCCATCCCCGTCCCCATTCCCAGCCTCATCCCTATAAACGGCCCCTTCCCCATCCCGATACCAAATGTCATTTTAATATGAACACGCCCATCCCCGTTCCCTCCCTCACCCCCATCCCTCACCCCATCCTCACCCCATCCCATCCCCACCCCCATCCCGATTTCAACTTTCATCTTAATATGGACACGCCCATCCCCGTTCCCAGCCTCATCCACATCCACATCCCATCTCCACCTGTCCCCACCAAATCCCCACCCATCCCCACCCATCCCCACCCCATCCCCATCCCCACCCCATCCCCATGCCCATCCCGATACCAATTGTAATCTTAATATTAACATTCCTATCTCCGTCCCGTCTCCGTTCCCAGTATCATCGCCACCCCCACCCCTATCCCCACATCTATCCCCATCCCTATACCAAATTTCATTTTAATATGTACAGCCGTTACAAAGTTAAGGAGAAACAAACGTACTATCACTAAAACTTAGTTTTTTGTTATACTAACGGGAGCTGATTTTGAAAAAACTGTGACACCCGTATCTTCTTATTTTTATAGTAGAATATGTATACCAAGTTTTGTATCAATCGAACCAGAGAATAAAAAGTTTCATACAAACTTTAACACCCCATTTAACCCCCTTCGGGGTTGATTTTTGAAAAATCCTTTCTTAGTGGGCGTTTACACCTCTCCAAAAACATACCCTCCAACTTTCAAGTCTCTACGGTTAGCGGTTTGGGCTGTACGTTGTCTATATGTCAGTCAGTCAGTCAGTCAGTCAGTCAGGACAAAGCCTTTTATAGTTATAGATTAATTAAAAATTAATTTAGCAGCTTAGGCTGTACAGTATCTATAATAATTATGTCCGTCAAACAGTCGTCTGCGTGGACCTACAAAAAAATAGCCTATGTCCGTTTCCGAACCTTATGCTATAACTACCTATCCAAAAATGCAGCTCCATCTGTTCAGCCGACCAATAAATACGCCCATCCCCGTCCCCATTCCCAGCCTCATCCCTATAAGCGACCCCTTCCCCATCCCCATCCCGGTACCAAATGTCATTTTAATATGAACACGCCCATCCCCGTCCCCATCCCCGTTCCCTCCCTCATCCCCATCCCGAACCCCATCCTCACCCCATCCCATCCCCACCCCCATCCCGATTTCAACTTTCATCTTAATATGGACACGCCCATCCTCGTTCCCAGCCTCATCCACATCCACATCCCATCCCCACCTGTCCCCACCAAATCCCCACCCATCCCCACCCCATCCCCATCCCCACCCCATCCCCATGCCCATCCCGATACCAATTGTAATCTTAATATTAACATTCCTATCTCCGTCCCGTCTCCGTTCCCAGTATCATCGCCACCTCCACCCCCACCCCCATCCCCACATCTATCCCCATCCCTATACCAAATTTCATTTTAATATGTACAGCCGTTACAAAGTTAAGGAGAAACAAACGTACTATCACTAAAACTTAGTTGTTTTTTTTTATACTAACGGGAGCTGATTTTGAAAAAACTGTGACACCCGTATCTTCTTATTTTTATAGTAGAATATGTATACCAAGTTTTGTATCAATCGAACCAGAGAATAAAAAGTTTCATACAAACTTTAACACCCCATTTAACCCCCTTCGGGGTTGATTTTCGAAAAATCCTTTCTTAGTGGGCGTTTACACCTCTCCAAAAACATACCCTCCAAATTTCAAGTCTCTACGTTTAGCGGTTTGGGCTGTACGTTGTCTATATGTTAGTCAGTCAGTCAGTCAGTCAGTCAGTCAGGACAAAGCCTTTTATAGTTATAGATTGATAGAGTGAAGCCAAACATCTGTTAACAATCTTCCAACTCTATAATAGTTATCCAACTCTATAACTAAGCCAACGCCTTCTGCATGTCTGTCTAACCTGTAATGAGCTGAATTCCCCGTACTGTAGTAGGTAGACGGTTAAAACTTGAAATATAATATTTTTTGCCATGGCAACGCATATCTTAAACAAATTCGATATAAAATAATATTAAATAAAAAAGTTAGTTATTTGTTTATTTTTATTTAATAAATAAAAAATAATACCACCGTAAAATATCCGTATAGGAATCCGTAAAATATTTAAAGTATTTTTTGCCTGTTACGAAACAAAGTTTGTCAAGTCGAAACTTTCGTAATTTTATATAACTAATGCAGCTTGCTGTTTGATGAAGAACCGTTGAAATTAATACAAAAATATTGGTTAACCTTTCAACGAAATGAATTGGTTTTCGGAAGGCGCCTATCAAGGTAACTATTTGTTCCACTCCATCGCAGTAGGGCACTGGCACTTTCTATCAAAATTATCATATCTATAAATGAAGATCTTGTTTTGATATAAAAAAAAGGACTGCGTAGGGTAGCCATTGTTTCCAAAACTCCTATCTATAATTTATTTTCCAATATTGCACTTCGTTATTCATGTTTTTAATTATAAATTCAAATTATACCGATAGGTACGGAAAACAACTGAATAAGTAATTTTCTTTCAATTAAGATATTTAATTAATTACAGAAATAACCACTCACTAAAATTACCAACCGTAATTAAAAGCACCCGTTTCAAATAAATTGCAATTACCGAGTAATTATAATAAAAAGCAAAACAAACAAATATGACAATAAACCATGGTTACTCTACTAAAACTGCACCTGCTTTTACCACGGATGCCTTGTTAAGGTGCCGCGGCTCCAAAAACTATACCAATAAGACAGGTGCCAAATCTAAACCCAGTGGGGGTCCAAAATACCTGTCGTGTCACCCATAACCTTAATTGATAGGAATCGTTAACCTTTAAACGCGGCCCTTAGTCTCCTTCATAAATACTTATCGATTTTTATCTATAGTTTTTTCAACGTTATTTTATACGAGGTTTTATTTTTCGGGTGCTCTGGGATCGTTATTTTGTAATAAACAGTTCTTTGTCACTCGATATTTTTGAGATTGGTTATAGATAGTTTGATCGCCTTGGCGCTGTTGGACGTTTTGGTTGTGGATAGTAACTCTGAAAGTCAAACTGTGCATTATTATTTTGTGACGTGTTGAAATTTGTATGCTCATATTTATCTTTAAGCTGAATCTATTAATTTCCTCTCATTATCATAATCTTCATTTGTAGCTTATTTCCTATTACAAAACATAAGCTTCTTCCCTCTTTCGCCAATCCTCCCTGTTTAGTTCTTGTCAATGTGCTTCCACAAATTTTTTAATTGTTATCCCGGCACCGTTGCCCTAGCTTTTCTGGTCTCCGCTTAAAATCACGTGGTCACCAGGCTGTCAAAGACCTACTCTATCTGATGTCACCGCATTTCACCAACTGTCCATAGCAGCGCCATCATTATCAACCCGGAGACGTCCACTGGTAAATGACCCTCCCCCTTAGACCGCCATACTGTATGACAACCAGCCATTTACATTCACCGATTGCCTTCGATTTTTACAATGTCGTCGGTCCACTTAGTGGGAGGCCTACCTACGCTGCTTCTATCGATTTGCGGTCGCCACTCAAGAACCTTTCTTCCCTACTTCTCAGTATCGGTCATCAGTTCTTCGAGCGATGTGACCTGCCCATTGCCACTTACAAACCCTGCGAGCATGTGATCCAATGCTACTTTATTTTAATTATAAGGGACGAACCCTTCCACTTCATTTTTTTTTTAAACATAATTAATTTGTAACAATTATATGAAATCATCGTAAACCTTAAGAGTGCGCCTAACGCCAGAAAAATACATGATTTTACCCGCGCGTCTTACATCAGTTTAGTGTCGAAAATCGCACGACACAATTGATGATGATGATGGCTTTGAGCAATTTAGGTGGGATTTTATTTAATTATTCAAAATATAGGCATGAAATAAAAAAAGTAAACGGTTACTCTGCTAAAACATTAGTCTGGCTATGTAATTCGTTAAAAACAATGTGGTGTTGTCGCTGATAATTTAGAGTATTTGAATTAAAATTGTTCTTTTTTTTGTTAGTAATTTGTATTAAAAAAAAATATCAACCAGATTAATTTTAGAAATTCTATTCGGTTACTCGGCTTCTTTACGTTTTTTCCCTACCTGTAGTATTTTTTTAATCTGAATATTTACGTTCTTAAGCATTAAAATATGTGTTTAAAAATACACCTTTTTCTTAGTTCTGGCATTGGTCGCCCCCTTAAGGCTTTAATTTGCACCTTTAAAAGGCTGAAGTGCCTTTAAAAGGTACAAATTATATCTGACACTGACTATACAGCCTTACTGACGATAAGTTTCCTTCCTATCTCATTAGGTAAAAACTGTGGTCAATTTTAACTGAAACGATAAGAAGATTTTTCCTGTTTCCAACATTCAGTTTTCTTTTTGCCTCCTGTATAACCCTACAAATAAAAAACAACCTTCAGAAAATAATGAGCACCAATTTAAATTACCCCAAATACCATTATTCAGTTACACGTGATCATGAATTACACTAATCGGCCCAAGATTTTGATCAGCTCTGGCCATTAAATCAACTTAATTTAAAGTTTTCGACTCTAAAACCTCCAAGGCGTAATCAATATCTTTGGGGCTTGAATGTCGGTGACATAAATTCTAAAGGACAGACATTAGTAAGTTTGTCATCGGAAACCTTATCAACGGATCAGATGCTGTCGGGACTTCCTTAATTTTTTGTAGCAAAAATGTCTTGACAGGATTTGGAATGACCCGGCGGTTCTTAAGAAGAATCAAGTTAAGTAATAATTAAGTTCAAATAGGTTTTTTTTTTTTATTTTTTATTTTTTTTTAACAGGCATAAGCCTTTATTAACTACAACAAACTACAATGACTACTTAGCCTACTACACAACAAAAAACAAAAGGATTGTATCCAGACCGATGAAAGTCTAGAGACAATCCAAATGCTCAAACCCACTACCAGTCGGCAGCGTACCCAGCATGCTGGCGGCATTGCCACGCTGGATGGCAATGCTTATGCGTTGAGCCAAATAAACGCCAGCATTTTGATCACGCGTCGCGTCGACCAGGCGCTCGGATATGTTTTTGAAAAGATGATGAGCTCCCGGTCCCCACGGACCCAATGTCTCAACACCAAACGGCTCAAATATGTAACCTCTGCCGAGGTTAGCATATTTGCGCCGCTTGTGCCGCTCCGCCGAATTTGCCGCCGCACCAGCCCTACTCTGTGTCTCAGGAAGATGTGACGGTGCCAAAGTATCAACGCAAGTTGCGTCCCATACAAGGGGCCGTCCCATCTTCCAAGGCACAAGTGTCATACCGTCAGGTCTTTTGCCATCGTCACGCGCAAGGCCGCTCGGTTCGAGCACAGCTGCAACATTGGCGGTGGATAAAGCCCGGCGTATGACATCATTCAGGCTAGCGTGGCGGCCGATCCGACCAGCGCTTCTTGAGCAAGAGAGACCATGGTGACCGAGCTGATCGACAACAGTACCACACTGGCAGCGATGGGCCTCACAGCACCTTGCACCCAAGCGCAAGCTGACAGCTAGACGAAATGCAGTTGGGTCCAAAAGGCTACCAGTGTTAAAGGAGGGAATAGCCTGCAACCAAAGACCTGATTCCCATACAGAGACAGCAAGGATACGAGCGCGATCTGCGACGCTAGTACACGTATCTAGAAGAGATTTCCGTGCTAGTTCACAGATCGGCCCATCCCATAGTCTCTGCGAAGACAAAGTCCTCGGAAAATCAGTATTTGGGCAAGCCTCCCTCCAAACATTCTTGGCCTCATTCAAATGAGCTACTACTACACCGGAACGGCCTAAAGAGGGAAGAAGGATTTTTTCAATTAATTTATGTGTACTATGAACTGAGGACAAGAAAGCTGGTAGAGCTACGAGTACACTTGAAATTTTGCGGATCCCTAAGCCTCCTAACCTTACTGGTAGTGAGGCTTGTGACCATGTCCTGTCATTCATGTCAACATTCAAAACCGATATTAGTGTTTCCTTTACGACATTGTCTAAGCTTGAAAGGAGCTCACCGTGTTTCCACAGTGGACTACATCGTAAAGTGTATATAAATTTTGGCACAAACAGACAATATTTGATAATGGTAAACGCCATGTGGGCGTTAATATTGAGTAACCTCCTGGAGGCACTCATAAAATTTTGAATTTTTTCTTCTACGAAAGGTGAAAAAGACTCATCGAAAATCGGTGAACCCAGTAGGCGAAGAGAACATCTATCCACAGATTTGATGTTTGGAGCCAAATCATTAAATTTTGCAATAACCAAATCTTTATTCGGACATGAATCGCAAACATAGAGTTCACATTTTGAAAAATTTAGTTCTAAGCCAATAAGACGAAATTCATCTATGAGAATTTGCAAATCATTTAGGACAGTGCTCACATCACCTCCTAAGGTTCCGTCATCCAAATACCAAACATTAAGTTTGGATTGGAGACGTTGAATAATTGGATGAATGGCCAGGCTGAAAATGGCGGGACCGAATGGATCACCCTGTTGGCAGCCTACTGAAGATAACAAAACATTGTTTTGGTATGTTAATTTTGTGGGATTGCCGTAGCATTGCCAAAGAAAGTTGAAAACGTCTGGAATTTTGTCTTTGATTTGTGTCAACAGGGCGCCTCTATCGACCGAATTAAAAGCATTTTTGACATCCACCTTTAGTAGCACCTCTCCACAATTTTGATCCAAAAAAGTCCGGAGAGAATGAACAGCAGCCTCACACCCACCTCGCGAACCAAAACCAAGCTGTATTGGTTGGAAAAGGCTACTCAAAAGAGCAACCTTTTGCCTACAGCCTGCCTTGGCCGCGAGGCGACGGTATGTGGTGCCGACCGCAATAGGCCTGATGCCACCATCTTTTTTGATAAGTGCGCATAAATTTGCGCCGTACAAAATTTCGATAACGTCACTATTGACTCGTCCCGACAACATAAGACTTACCAAAGCTGTAAGGTCTTTTAAGAGGGTCTCGCCCACCTCACCAGAGCTAAAAGATAGAAGATCTTTTAGATGTTGAGGTGTTAGGCCATCAAGGCCGCCAGCTGAGCCACTCTGAAAAGACGCCACAGCCGTTGCAATCTCCTGAGTCTGGACATCAATGGCAACGTCATGAGGTTGTGGTGGCTCAGGGAGGTGGAGGTTTGCCGCCGCAGGTGGATGTTTGTCACGAAGTGACTGAATCGTTTCTAATGTGTGGGGGGCAATGGTGTCGCTCGAGAACAAGACACGTGCGGCGCCTTTGATATCACCATCACTCATTTTGTTCTCTACTAATTTAAAAGTAACCGAATCGTCAGATTTTTTTGAATTTTGATTATTACGCCTTTTAGGCGGAATAATATTAGCAAGACCTAAAAGGTTCTCTTCCGATACTTTGTACTTTACACAGTTTTCCTTTACTCTAGTGGTAAGGGATTTTTTGTTAGACGGGTCCGAATGAACGTAAAGCACATTGTATGGAAAAGAGAGGAGATGTTCCCAGGCCTGCTTTGAATTTTGGGTAACGGCATTCCGAATAGCAAAAGATAAACTTTGGGCAACCGAAATTCGAGCACCACGCGGGATGCGTTTTAAAATCGGAATAGAATTTTTTAATGAGCTTAAAACCTCCCAAAATGGTTTGGCAGGAGTAGCAGCGCTCATTGAACTGCTACTGGCTACGTTTGAGCCTGAAATTGGAGCCGAAAGTGGAATTTCATGAATTTTGTGACATCTGGTCTTGTGAATTTTGAGGCCTTTTTGGCCTTTAAAAAACTTGGCCTGGGGGCACTCTGTACACTGTATCATGTCCTGTTGCGACACCACATTGATTTTTGATACTGCATTTCGCCCAGAAGGGGTCGAAGATGCCATGTTACAATAAAAATCTTATCTCATAAAACTTAGATTCCCTAGTGACGCGACGGACGGTGACGTCTGCCAGACGTCAGGCAGTGACACGGCTTGAACTGCGCCGACTCGCCAGACGGCGCGCCGTTGAAATGGAAACAGAAAACAAGAGTGTTTTAGAAAATATGAAATAAAGTAACTTAGGGGCTGTCCCCAGCCCTACAAACAATACCTCGGCGGAGTCAGAGGTAGAGCAGGCGGCTGGTGAGCAGAAACAGCCTGAAAACTTGCGAAATGCTGAAAAAGAAACCGGAGAAAAAAATTGTCAACCGAAGTTGACAAGAACTTTTTTTTTTTTTTTCAATAGGTTTCTTACATTATACCGGCTGTTAGTTTGCACACCGTTATCCTTCTAGAATATCATTGTAATCATCATTATGAACAACTTTTACTATGGGACCAACCGTGAAATAGCGAAAAGAAATCTGTTGTTCCATACATTGTTTTTATGAACTTGGACAAAATGTATGGAGTAGCAGGTTTTTTGTTGCCATTTCAGGGTTGGCCCCATAGTAATAGTTTTTCATAATGATGAGTACAATGAAATCCTAGAAGGATAACGGTGTTCAAACTAACAGCCTGTATAGGGCTATGTGAAATGGTATTACTAAACCGAACGGTGGTCCTCATACATATTTTTTTAATCACCGGGACTTAATCACTCACAAAACAATTTATTTTTATCTATCGAAACGTATCGGCAATGTGCTAGTCACGAGCTGATTGGTCATTTACTCACATTAATTATTGTTATTGGACCTGGGTATGTCCTTAAACTGAAACCAGACCCACCGGAGGACGGGCAGCAGCGTCCTCTTGGTTAACGGTGGTGACCATTCTGCGATCCCCAAGCCGCCTGTCAAGCGTGGGGATTATGGCAAAACCCCTCTATAAAGGGCTTTCGTCCAGCAGTGGACGTTTTATGGCTGACGACGAATTATTGTTAACAACTTTATACTTAGGGCCAACCCTGAATTCTCAAAAAAAAGTCGAGTGAAAGGGTTTCTATGGAATGGATGACCTTCTTTTGGGTTATTAATACCGTTTGGTTTGGTTTGAATGTTTTGAACGAATAATCATTGATTTTATCATAATAATTGTATATATTTATTTACTAAAAACAGTTGTAACACCTTAACAGTAATTATTGTGATAGATAACAAACGCTTTCTACAATCTCATTGGTTACAAAAATAAAAACATTTTCATTTGAATGAATATTGTTTTTCATTTGTATTGACCTAACTTTAGACCGTGCAGTCTAAAAAGCATCACACCATGCTCAAAATTATGTATGTAATTACGTTCCGCGCGCTACGAAAATGTTTTCCAACATCACGCTTACATAAAGCGCCTAATACATGTATTATGCAAAATAATCAAACCATATTTGAATAGGATATGAGGTAGTGTTCAGTTCGGGTCTTAGAACAATAATAATCAAACAGACCCGCATATTCATGAAGAACATACTTAGACTGCTATCACACTAGCGGTTGACGAGCGTTTTCAAAGCAGAGCGGGCGCGCCGCGAATACGTGGCGTACGCGCAATAAACACGCTGCGCATGCGCTACGAATAGGCTCAGAATAAATAATAGTACTACGTACAGAAAGTTAACTCCGTAAAGGAATTGAAATAAATAAGGACTCTATCTACTAGGCAATAAAGTAGCAATTCAATTCGCACAGCGCTGGATACCGCTCGCTATATTCACCTATACCTATATACCGCTCTCTTTCTATTACGTATGCTTAGTTACGTGCGACGAGGCTAGCGGCCGGCCGAACATACCTAAACTGCGGAGTGACACCCCCTGGAATAGGGAAGTCGCGGTCGCAACGAGGTCACCGCGAACGGCATTTTGTACATTCTCGTACAGAACCCTTTCGTGCTTGAATGCTTTAGTTTTCTGCGTCTTTGAAGTAACAAAGTCAACAGAAATGTTTCCTCATCGGAATGCATTCTGTTACTGAGTGTATTGTACGTCGTGAACTCGCCGAGAACAGGCGACAAAAACGTTGTATAATCGCCACGTCGCGCGTCGCCGCGACGTCTTCGCTGTGCAGCCGCGGCGTGTTCGCGACGTATTCGCTGCGTGCCCGCTCCACTCCGTTTTGAAGACGCTCGCAAACCGAGGCATGTGTCAGAAATTGACTTAGAAATAATAATCTTAAAAATAAATGTAGCGTAATATTTCCGTCGATTGAACTGGCATTTATTGAAAAAGAAAAGCTATAT
Source organism: Erannis defoliaria (assembly GCA_905404285.2). NCBI lineage: Eukaryota > Metazoa > Arthropoda > Insecta > Lepidoptera > Geometridae > Erannis > Erannis defoliaria. Next base: position 11,750,216 of record FR990078.1, read on the forward strand.
ATAAATTATTAACATTGTTGTTCACCAAATATGTTCTTAATTTGTCTTAAGATGACATACTGTCAAACTTTTAACTTGTTGTTAAAATTGGTTGATTTTTTTACGTATACACAGAAAATTATACAAAGGAGAAGGCAAAATTTTATAGGTAACTTAGTTTGACGATAAGTATATTTTTTTTTTTTTTTGTATAATAAAGATAAACTTTGCTTTGGAAATGTACATTATACGTTCTCCATCAAGTAAACGGTTGCGTAATAAAAGCGATCAACAAGGAATAGATCGAAAACAGAGCTTAAAAAAATGTAGTCCCAACTTTTTTTAAATTATATTAGTTATAATATATAGGTTTCTTCGATAATCATAATATTATTCGACATGTTTATATCAATTTATTTACACATAAATACAGTGCGCAGGGACTGAACGTGCACTCGAACCAGCGTGCATCCAGGACGCATCATCACTTTACGTATTTTTGATCTAATCGCGCCCTGGGTCGAACACCCATAATTTTTATATTTTACTACCCATATTTTAGCTTCTGTATTGTAAATTATTGGAATATACAGTGGAAATACCTCGATCCGTACCGTGACATCTTCCAGATTGTTAGTTTCAGCCGCCGTCACCGCGCGACTGTGAATTTTATTGCGCCGCGATAAGGTTCGCCATCGCGCAGCGTTTTGATATGTAAAGGTACGGGCCCTGGACAAGTTTTTTAATGTAATTGGATGACGAGACGAGCGACACGTTCGTTTGGTGGTAAGCGTCACGCCTGGCCAGCAGTGCTAGAATTGTGAACTTGAGAACAAAATGTTGCACCGCACTGCACTGCGCTACGAAGAGTAGGGCCTTCGCTTTCGCTTTTCTGTGGCGCTTCATCACCCTGGGATATTAAGATGTCAAATCTCTTTATGCCCAGTAATTTGCCCTGATTGGAGCTAAACAGAGAAGATTGGCGAAAGAAGTAAGAGGGTTATGCCAGCTTAAAAATATGCCAATGATGACGATTGTTAATTATAATATTATGGACCTGAGATTGTCCTAAAACTGCATCCAGAACTACAGGAGCACGAGCAGCAACGTCCTCTCGGTTAACAGTGGTGAGCATTTTGCGATCTCATAGCCGTCTGCCAAGCGTGGAGACCCCTCCTTATTAATGGGGAGGCCTTCCAGCAGGTGACGTCCTGACTCGTTATGATGATGTAATGTGACATGGCCTTACTGTTTCTGCCACTCTCTGGCTCCAGTGTCGGTCACCTCCGCTAAATGGACAGAACAGGTGCATTAAACTTTTTATAAAGTCTACCCGATCGTAAATCGCCCTAAGTAACAAGGGTGAGCTTTAAGTTTTAGAGTACAATAAATAAATAATGAACTTCCCAAACTTTTATAAAATAGGTATTACGTGAAAACGCCTTATTTTTAAGTTGGCCCTAATCGGCTGTCAATTAAGAAGTTTGGTTTTTATTAAGAGTAAATTGGCATAAAGTGTGAATGATAGTTTAAGTTTAGATAACTTTCAAACTTTATGCAGGAGATTTCTGTCAAATATTATTTGTAGAGTGTAGTGTTACCTCAAAAAAGAAAAGATCGCTACACGTTAACAAGAAGCCACTGACATCCTGAATATCGAACACTTATAGTTACAGTTTTGTAACTTGGTTATTTAACTATGAATATGCTTATGATAGTGCGATTCCCAGGCCGCCCGCCATGCGTGGGGATTATGGGAAACTCCTATAATAAGGGCCACTGATGTCTTGTGGCTGATGATGATGTATAATTATGTAACTAGCTGCTGCCAAGCGTGGGGATTATGGTAACATCTCTCTATTGGGAGGCCACGACTTCTAAAAAGGAGTTCTCAATTCGACTGCATGGTTTTTTTTGTATATATGTTACGCGATTACTCCGCCAATTGTAAACTGATTTTGATGATTCTTTTCTTTTTTTTTGGTTAGTTATACTTCAGAGGTTCGATATAAATTTTATCGAAATCGGTTCAGTAGTTAGGTTTTTAAATCAAAATTACTAGAAAATATTAAGATGTCATCCAGGTATTCGAACTTGAAGTCGGTTGTATTAAAAAAAACGTATTATCAATTGACGATTCGCAAAAGATATTATGTAGTTAACTTGCAATACAGTACGCTCATCATAAACTGAAAGACGAGATGATTATCTTTAAATTGTTTCAGATCTATATCGTTCGTTATCTTAAAGCTTGTAAACTGTCCCCTGGTAATAACAAGCATGTTGCAGAGACTAACAGTAACAATAGCAGTGTGCACAAGACAAAAGTGATGAGAACGAATTAAGGACGGCAGAAGGATGGTTAACTCTATTACCCTTTTTGTAATCTAAAGACACATTCACTTGTATTTACTAAACAAAACATAATTAAATGAAAGTTTAGAGTACGGTTGGTTTGTAAATGTAAATACGTATCTAACTAGGTCCTACAATTGTTTTATTGAACATGTTTAATAATATATAGCCTGCCCAATTTAATAAACAGACGCACATATTTAATAATAAATAATTACACCAACCTTAGTTAACGGTGGTAACGCTCAGCGATCCCCAAGCCGCCTGCCAAGCGTGGGGATTATGGCAACCCCTCCCTATTAAGGGAGAGGCTTTCGTCCAGCAGTGGACGTCTTCCGGCTTTTGATGTGATGTGATGTGACACCAACCTAAGGTACCCGTAAACTCTCTCACATTTTGATTTCTAAAATATTTTTTATATCAGGGTGTGTCTTAATGAGTGGATATACCTTTACCTACTGGTGGGGGACATCATAACTGTTCATGGAAAAAAAATAGCCCCAGTAAAAGTGTCACGGTTCTCGAGTTATGGAACATATTTTTTTTTTTTTTTTTTTTACCTTCGACCATTCTTTTCGGTGCCAAGGTCACAAATGAAGGTCTTTTATAGATCTGTTTTTTTTGTAGCATTCTTAGATAACTGTTATATCAAATATTAACTGCCGTTTCTGTGTCACACTTACAGTTTTTTTATTAGAAAAATATTTTGCAAAAAAAATGTGTTTTGCCATTTTTTCCCAAAAGTTTGACCTCTTTTAGTGTAAAATAAATGTAGAGCCACCTAGGTGGCCCTACTAATTTAAAACTTGCCTACTTCATTGGAATTCCGAAATAGTATAACACTTGGTATTTCTAGCTTTCATTTCAAAGAATATTCCTGTTAAGATGGGTAAAGATCATTTTCTCTAAATACAAATAATATTAAAATAAACTTATTAAATAGGAATTTCTCAAACAAAAAAAGTTAAACAAAGCAGTTAACTAAAATAAAAAAATTAAACAAGTTAAGACATTTAAAGTACATTTATTTCATAATAATTTTCTCAAAATAAATGCTCTAAATGGCTACCATTTGTACTAATGCACGCTCTGCATCTTCTTATAAAAGAGCGCTTCATTTTTTGCGCATGGCCACATTCGGTAATCGTTTGTGCCGCTCTTTGAATGCGCTCACGGAGCTGCTCTATCGAGGTAATAGGCTCCTTGTAAACTATCTCCTTGAGGCACCCCCAATAAAAGAATTCCAGCGGGCTAAGATCTGGGGACCGTGGTGGCCACAGAATGGTCCTCAAGCGCCCGATCCATCTCCGAGGATATGTTTCATTTAGGCACTCTCTCACATTGCGGGCGTAATGCGCAGGGCAACCATCATGCTGCAGCCACATTCTTCTCCTATCTTCTAAAGAGACCTCCTCTAACAGTGTAGGGAGATCAAGTGTTAAAAAATTCAAATATCCCTCGGCAGTCAGTGTGGCTGGCAACTCAACTGGGCCGATGACTTGGCCGTTCCAGATCCCTGTCCACAAGTTTATTTTGAACTGGTACTGGGACCTATCTTCTCTCTTTAGTCTCGGGTTAGTGAGTTGCCAGCTGTGTAAGTTGTGCATATTAAAATACCCATCTTTTTTACAGGTCGATTCGTCGCTCCACAGAATCCTGTTAAAAAATTCAGGGTCTTCTCTCATTTTTCTTAACATTATTTGACAAAAGCCTTTCTCTGGGAATAATCTCGTGGTAATAAACTTTGAACACGCTGATAATGATAAGGATGGAGATGCTCTCTCTTCAAAATTCTGTGCACCGTCCTTGTCGATATGCCAGTGTTTCTTGCAATTACTCGCACCGACGTTGTTGGATCGGCTTCGATCTCATGGAGAACAGCTTCATGGTCTATCTGTTGTGGTCTCCCCGAGCTAGTACCGCCGACGCCAGCTCCAGGAATTCGACCATCCGCGTATGTATTATGTACTCTGATAAAAACACGGTAATCGGGATGGCGTGCATTGGGGAACCTTTCCCGATACAGTGCTGCTGCTTGTACGGAATTTCCACCACACTCGCCATAATTTAAGTGCATTTCAGCATACTCTCTCGGAGTGTATTGTGTGTGTCGCGGCATTGCACTTGATAAAAAGTCCAAATCACCAAGCAAAATCAAGTCCGGGGTCACAGCACAGCACCAAATTAAATACAAGTCACAAGGCGAAATCAAGTCCGGGGTCACAGCACAAAATCAAATCCAAGTCACAAGGCGAAATCAAGTCCGGGGTCACAGCAAAATCGTTATTTAAATCCAATCCAAAGCAAAGTAAAAACGTTGTAGCACGGAAGTAGTATGATAGCACACTGGCGCGAGCGAGCCCTCGATCCACACAATAGAGTCATTAGCTATCTTTTTTACACGGGAACGTGTAAAAGAAAAGGACAGGAGATTTACGTCCGGCCACCACTGCTAGCGCAGGTAGGCGGTATTTGTCGATTCCAAGAATTTTTATACAATTTCTTAGAAGCCAGCTAGCTTTGAGCTTACACACAATGAACGAACCATCATTAAAAAATAATAATTGTGAAAAGCATTCTAAGAAAAACAGGCCTCGGTTAATCCTAACAGGAATATTCTTTGAATTGAAAGCTATAAATACCGAGTGGTATACTATTTTAGAATTCCAATGAAGTAGGCAAGTTTTTAATTAGTTAGGCCACCTAGGTGGCTCTACATTTTTTTTACACTACAAGAGGTCAAACTTTTGGGAAAAAATAGCAAAACACATTTTTTTTGCTAAATATTTTTTTAATAAAAAAACTGTAGCCGTGACACAAAAACGGCAGTTAATATTTGATAGAACAGTTATCAAAGAATGTAACAAAAAAAAAGATCAAGAAAAGACCTTCATTTGCGACATTGGCACCGAAAAGAATGGTCAAAGGTAAAAAAAAAAAAAAAAACTAAAATGTTCCATAACTCGAAAACCGTGATACTTTTACTGGGGCTATTTTTTATTTCATGAACAGTTAGGATGTCCCCCACCAGTAGGTAAAGATATATCCACTCTTTACGCCACAGCCTGTATAATCGCATTACTACCATTTATAAATTCTAATGACAAAAAACTAAACAACAAAATGATTATCTGAATAAATCATACATAAAACATAGTGGATATTCATGTAAAGTTAATAACAAACATAAGACCCGTGCAAATTTGTAAATACTACTTTATACTTACTTTATACATTTTTAAACCCCCTATGTCCTTCTGACGTCCCTGGTTAAGTACCCAGCATAGTCGGCAGTACTTTAATGTCGTGTTGTCCATGTAGATGTCTAGATAAGCAAGGGACACGCACCGCACGGTAGCCTGAGGCCTCAGCATTAAGCTCGTTCTTATCTCTGATGATTTTTATAAGAATCGATATAAAAGGGCGCGCAATGACTCATACTTTTAAAACGTATGACAACAAGGTATCGTGGTTATTGATTGAGTAGGTAACTAAGTACTTATGAAATGTGTATTAAATTTCAATAAAATTTAAAATCACTGTAAATTTAAGACAGCTATCATCATTTTTAACTTCATTGCAGACTATAACCGTCTATCTTGTTGTGTTATCCGCCTTGCTAACGCTAAGGGCCCTACTTAAAATCTATGCATAAGTTAAACACAGTCATTGCGTTTCTTCTGTCTGCTTTATATAACACTGAAATGCGCAAAATGTACTAGCACCATTTTAACTTTAAACGGTGTTTTTAAGTTTAGTAAAGCCGTAAATGTGTTCATGTTTGTTAGAGGACTTTGCCCAGCAGTGGGAATATACAAGTTTTCAACAACGTTTAGTTATGTGACAATTAACATCATAAAACTTTACCAACTGTAATGTTTTCAAACCAGTCTAGTGTGAAGTAGATATTATCAGACTAATAATCATAATGATGAACAAAAACTTCATTGATTTTAATGAAACATACAAAATAATCGCCCGTACAATAACTTACGACGCTGATTATTATGTGCGTAAGTAGAAGGCAAACAGTACCGTCGGCCTCTGTAATAGGTTGCTTTTCAGAACCTTTTCAATTAATAAAATTGTGTATCCCTTAAACGAATATAAAGCTGTACAGATCATGAGACAAGGTCCTAATCATTAAAGAAATTTTTTCTTGTATTTTTTTTTGTCTTAGTGAATGAATTACATAGCTCAATTTATATATAGCTCACCTAACTGCATAGCAGTTTGTTGGCAGTTGGTAGGTTTGTGTCGTTGGTTTGTATAAAATAGTAAAGTTAACATGTAGGAAGTGCCTAGCTTACGCTGCCGTAGGCTGCTGCTAAAACGGCTGCCGGAGATAAGCTAGTGAGACGCAAAAAGGAAATTTAAAAAATGAGATACCAGTAGGCTAGGCGTGACCTTATTGTAATAAAATTATATTTCATAAAAACTCTCAAACCTATCTCTAGAGACTAGACTGGGATAAATCATCAAAATATTCAAGAGGTTTTTTTATCATCATGAAAACATTTTGATCAAAGAAACAGGATATACTTACCACCATCCTTCCGTCCGCAGCTCACCTAGAACTCCACCAAAACGCTCCAGTGCAGCAGTTTACATTCAGCTTGGATACGTTTGGCTGTCCTTCGGGTCGTAAAGAAGAAGCACTTGCTTTGCATTTTTAGACAGAGTTGCTATTCGTTCGAATACCTAAAAAGGGTGCTAGAATTATTATCAATCTAAAATACGAAATTTTCACGTTTTTCTTGCCTTTGTTCTTCTCGGTTGTCTTGATTGTATGGTGCGGCGGACGATCTTTTTTGTTTACTTATTTTAGTAAATAGCTTCTCCTTTGAAAAACCAAAAACGTATGCTCGTGCGACAGAATTCAGTCCGATGACATTCGCTTTCTGGGGCCTCCGGCAGACGCTATATTATTTAATGGCTGCTAGCAACGGCAGTGGAGGCACAGCCTAAAATGTATCTCCACACATGGTTCTTACTAACAGTTTGTAATAGATTTTAGACTGACATTGATGGGCAGATAAGATCGCAGTGCCCGATTCATTAAGCGTAATGATATGGTTCGTTAATCTAGGACAATCGACAATTCAAGTTGTGATACGATACCTATGCGTCGTTTGTTACTAAGTAGACCATTGAGATAAATACATATCATTGAAGTAGACGGTCAATATCATGTCGGTAAGAATCTTCAAGTTGTAAGATAAGTTTGATAAAGGTGGAGCAGGGCCGACCAGGAAAGCTTCACACGTGAAGAACTCTTGATACAAATGACTATCAGTGGAGTCCCAACTCGATATGGATTCCTCGCAGGTATCCAAGATAGCTTCACAATATTGACTGGCAACCAACAGCTATCCACGACCGCTACAATTTGAAAATTATTAGTAGTACTTTTGTAGATTTGTTTTTGTCTGATCCTATTGCATAGCCCGCCTGAGGAAGCACCTACCACACTTTTACCAGTTCGTTTCATTTTGTCTTTAGTATTAAAGTGAGACAAACGTATTGATCAAAAGCGCTTCCAATGAGGTTTGATCATTCAGCTTATTTATTCTCGTAATGTGAAACTCATTGGTGGAATACTTATATATTTTTAAAGATATTAAAAAACTACTGTAAAGGATACGCACGTCGCTATACAACTAGGTGTGCGGTAAAATAGGTTTACCGCAAGCCTAGCTAAGAGTACCTATTTTATCGCACGCTCCGTTGTATGGTGCGTAATTTTCAACTTTCGAACGATTTATACAGGCTCCGTAAATGCATTTTTCGAGCAAATGTCTTGTAAATAACTATTACGTGGAAGCACTCGAATTAAACAAGACTATTTTAAAATGAAATGTATTTGACATTGAACTTGAAATCATTTAGCGAGATACTCTTAACTAAACCAAACATTTAGACCCCATAGATTATCTGTTAAGCTTACAAATCGTTAAATGTTTACAGGTCTGCTTTCGATGGTTTCGTTAATCGTGACTCACAGATGATTGTTTGGTACAATTTTTGTGTTCGGTACCGCATGCCGTCAAAAATGACGAGTCATATTAATCTTTATGAAATAATCAATTAAGTGGTGGGGGAAATCTGGATTAGATGGTATCGGTGCTCTGTCGGCGTGTACCGTGAGACTAGTAACAAGATTCTTGAGGAAAGAAACAGCTTTGATACTTGAGAACTAATTTAAGAATCTGGAGCATCTGGAGATTATCTAAACAGTTTTTCGTAAAATTAAAGAAATTATTGATTGCCATAATTAATCCTCACGGTTGCCGCCTGTCAATCACATCATCACCCGGAAGACGACCACTGCTGGACGAAGGCCTCTCCCTTTAAAAGAAATATTGCCATAATCCCCACGCTTGGCAGCCGGCTTGGGGATCGCAGAGTGATACCACCGTCCGTTTAATTAATAATGATTTTCACAGGATTAATTAATTTCTAGCTATACCTACATTTTATAGTTAAATGAATAATTTAAGTATCAAAACTGCTTCACGTATATTAAGTTAAGACCAAAGCGGTATGTTTTGGTATCGACTGGTCAAGTATTCGAAGTATTGTCAGTGATTTAATTGAAACAGCGGGAGCCGAGCCATACTCCACGTATCCAAAACAGGAAACAATGTTTTGTATGGAAAAAATGATCTGCTACATTCTAATTGCCTCTATATTAAAGTTTAATTAGAACAGGTCTATGTTGTTAGTGATTAATGCTATACCATAAATGGGATGCGTGTGATGAGTATAAAATATGTGGCCGTAGAAACCGACAAATGTGAATAGATAATTTTGTGTTTAGATGCTACGTGATGAATGATAAAGATAGTGGCTATGTATAAAACTGGTTATTCTACTAAGGTTATCATTTAGCTACAAGCTTGGAAACATATAACAAGTAAGTAAGTTCGTATAGGCTGAGTTTTCAGCCCTAGTGTCAGAGTTAATGTGCCGCCCGAAGGCCTCTGACATGGCTGACGGTCGCTGTTATATATATATAACATATAACATAAAACAGATGACTAAAAGAGAAACATATTGATTAAATTAATAATATCTAACAAATTATGTAGCTGTATTATGAGTAGAAAAACAAAGAACATCACCAACGCTTCCCAGCAAGCAAAAACGTATGGTCAAACTCTCGATCAAAAATAAGACATCATTGCACACTGTAGATGCAATGTAAAAATAGTAAAATACTTAGTGGCATATTTTAGCTACTTCAACAAGTAGCAACTCTGAGCTAACTAAGATGGCTAAAATGCAAAGGAAGTTACAGAGAAGAAGATCCCGGGACACCTACAAAACTCAATGGGTGCTACAGGAATAACTTATGAGAAAGGGTTTCAAAATGATAGAGATTCAGCAGGATACAAACCAGATTTCAAACTAATGCCTTGCATACTGTTATTGCTGAACTCAAAGCGATCAACGCTTTGACAAATGAGAATACTTTGAAACTAATCTCAAGATCCCCAACTTTAACTAAAGGTTTGTGGCATGCCTATGAAGGAGATTAGGCAATTATGAAACTTTCTTCCTCAAACTTACAAACCACGAACATTTTTATTATAACACCGATTCTTTTACTGGAAGTTTTCTAATGTTTGCTTTCAACTCATTTGATTGCAAGATATTATTATTATGGAACATGACGATAATGACGCTGAATACAGTTTGATGAAATAAAACGTCAAGTTTGTTTCGTAATAAATTGACCTATAAACACACAATATAATTACACACTATTGACATATAATTACAAAATGCCTTAAAAACATACTATATTATCAAAATGTAGTGTCAAGTTCATACTTTTAAATAAAACAATACCCAATTAAGGTGAGAAAATAGATTTTCAAGGCGCAGGCTTTGTATTAGCGTGGGCAATCTTCTTGGAAGAATCTCACTGATTGCCTGATTTGTGCTGTACTTAGTGGTCATAGCTGCAAAACAGTGAGGATTCTCAGTCTAAAAACGAAAATTTTCGGAAATACATACATCGAATATTTTTTATTTTCTGCCTGTTTAAATTTAAACACGTAAAAAAACCATTTTATTTTATATCAAATAGTGACAATTAACATAAGCATCCGGGATACTTGTTGGTAGGTGGTCATTGCCTCCTCATCATGATCGTCAGCCCGGAGACGTCCACTGCTGAACGAAGGCCTCCCCCTTAGACCGCCACACTGTACGACAACCTGCCATTTGCATCCACTGGTTGCCAGCGACTTTTACAATGTCGTCGGTCCACCTAGTGGGAGGCCTTCCTACGCTACGTCTTCCGGTTTGCGGTCGCCACTCAAGAACCTTTCTTCCCCATTGGTTGTCAGTTCTTCGAGCGATGTGGCCTGCCCATTGCCACTTCAACTTGCAAACCTTGCGAGCTATGTCGGTAACTTTGGTTCTTTGGCGAATATCCTCGTTCCGGATTCTATCGCGCAAAGTAACTCCGAGCATAGCTCTCTCCATTGCCTCCTATGAACATAATATTCTTAACACACATACACTACTACATACTACTTACTTACAAACTATTTTAAACTACATATTGGTTATTGCAATTCTATAATGTTGTGAAAATGAGCTCCCGATAAGTAAAACGGTAAACATCCCGTATATAATTATAGAATTATAAAAAAATACTACGTTTCAGAATTAACTACTTATTTGTGTTCTCCCGTATACTTTTCATCAGCAGGCGCTGATTTTCCAGTTTATATTGCCATGGTTAACCCTTTTGGCAAATCTGAGTATAGCAGTTCTTTTCATGTAGATTGTCTACTGCCAGTGCTGTGATGATCATCACAATGCGAGTTTACTGCCCCTGACAACTTTATTGTTCAGCCTCTTGCCGCGGTCATTTGCTTTAAACTTTTAATTAGATCCCATGTTGCCTTGTTAAGGATATTGGCCTGATTTTATGATGATACGCCATCGAGTAATTCTCGGTATTTTTTTCTTTTATCTGATTTGTCGGACTACGTTTTGAGAACTGTTTAATTTAAATGGAGATGCCGAAAGCTTTGATCCCCAATTAACATAATAGGATTAGTTATATTTTGTAAGCAAGCTGAGTCAAACATTAATTGCTAAAATTGTTCTTTGAATTTATTTTTTGCGTTTTCAAAATGAGCCAATAAGTAACTGGTTGCACTTTATATCATCATTATTGTTTTTCAGTTTTCTTGTGACGTAAGTACTGATATTGTTATTGACATTTATCGTTTTTGTTTTATTTATACGGGAATACTCACGCTGCTTAGCAGCTGCACGCGCGTCGGGCTCTGTTTTCACTCTTTGAAAAAGGTCACCGGATGTGATCGAAACTATAGTCGGAGTATCCGATTTAATTAAACGTGAGTATTCCCGTATAAATAAAACAAAAATGTGTCAAAACCACGTCAGTTTTCATAATGACATTTATCGTATTTTTTATTTTAATTGTAGCAGCAGAATATGTCAGCTACAGCCCCAAGCAATTAATATCTTAAGAGACACATTTTGTACAGAGGCCAAACAAAAGAACGTGTCTCATAATAAAATGGACCATTGAAAAAAAGACAAGAGCACAAATAAAACAATAAAGAGGACAAACAGAAAACAAAGGAGAATACTATAAATCAGCTGTTGTGGAAGTGTCCCTTTATAAAAGTATGGATAGCAGCAGACGGGCGATGTCGGCTGTTAACTCGAAATTTATTGTTCATCATGACCGAAGAGGTTTCATTCTCGTAAATTTTCGTGTAATACGAGTGGTTTGATGCAAGGGAGCTGATAAGCGTAATACGGAGACTATAGACAATATGATAACTTAACTTCTATCAAACATGGTCTTGATCTATCTATAATAAGGTGAACTAAGGCGACTGATGGTGTTTGACACGGTAGAAAATAAATGTAGTAGCTACAGATAGCAACTAGTTTTAGTAGTTCTAGTAGTTAAGTTGTAGTTGTAGTGCTAGTTTTAGTTGTTGTGTTGTGGTGTGTGTTTGTTGTGTTGTGGTGTGTGTTTGTTGTGTTGTTGTTTTAGTTGCATTGTTGTTGTTTTGTTGTGTGTTTTAGTTGTGTTAGTGTTAGTGTTGGTTTAGTTTTAGTTAGTTTTGTTGTTTTTGTTGCTGTTTGCTTAGAAGTTGTATGTAGGTAGCCAAAGCCAACAACCGCTGGCACCGGTATATTGACAACGATAAAAAGATGCCGGGCACTAGGCTCTCCGTTGCGCCGTTGCGTTGCCCAGAGATTTAATTCTCATTCATTTTTCGTGTAATACGAGTGGATTAATGCAAGGAGCTGATAAGCTTAATATAGAGACTATAGACAGTATGATAACTCAACAAAAAAAACAAGGTCTATTTATAGTATCTTAAAAGGATTGTAATGTTTATGGTTTTAATGTGATGTGTGTGTTTGAAACGATATAATAAAAACTAGTTGCTACCAAAGCAGTTTTGCTAAATATTGAGACAATATTAAAACATTTTTACAAAATCTTGCAAAATTCATTATAATACAGGTAAATCTGAAATAAAAGGTTTTTGATTTTTAGTGCATAAGTACTTAATCACATGCGTAGTAATCAGGTAATTTGGTAGCCAAAGCCAAAAAAGAAGCATCGGTATATTGCGAAAAAAACAATTAAAATAATTCGGGCACTATACTGTCCGGTTGTGCCGCACGCCCGCCGTTGCGTTGGGCTGGCTTCGTCTGTAGAGTAGTTATCCAGTCATTTATTGCACATCACAGTCTAGTAAAAATGATTATACGTACCTATGTAGTAGCATGTAGAGGGAAGCAGCGCTTCGGATTTTTATTTATCAGTAATACATAGGAAAATTACATACATAGGGAAACCCAAATAACGGTAGAATTACTTCGTCTTACCTTTCTTTAAAATGTTTAACTTCCAACAAATTGCTCAGAACGTAAACAGTTTAATGGCCACCAAATGCCCGCAGCAACCCCAGAACAAGACGTAATTAGGGTATCACTGCACTGTCTTAGCGTTGCGTTGCGACCGTAACCAACCATACCACTTCGCATGAATATGCGAAGCCTTATACTTAACATGTTTCATTCTGTACTTTACTCTACAATTTTTTAACATTACTTAGTCTGTCTGTATTAATTGTTACCAGCGAAATAATAGAAAAAACATTCACGCGTGAATGTGGCGGTTAATAGTTGCGGTGAATCTAGTTTTATCTTTCCTATATAGACTCTATAGTGTCCCAACTTGGGATAGTCAAGGTACGATCCAAAGCAACACACACACACGTAGACGTCCACTGCTGGACAAAGGCCTCCCCCTTAATTAAATAAAGGGAGGGGTTGCCATAATCCCCACGCTTGGCAGGCTGCTTGGGGATCGCAGAATGTTACCACCGTTAACTAAGAGGACGCTGCTGCCCGTCCTCCGGTGGTGCTGGATGCAGTTTTAGGTACATACCCATGTCAAAGCAAAACTGAATTTAAAAAAAGTTAGATTATGAGGTGTAGGTAAAACATTAAAAAAAAACCTTGTACACTTATTAGTTCATTAGTTAAAGGCAAGGGAAAATAAGTAGGTAATTTAAGTTATGTAAGTTTCAAGTGTAACACAATTTTTTTGGGCAATGAATGACATGCTAGTTAAGATAATTTATTACCTATTTTACGACGCGCGATACTTAATATCTTTTTTTCTTTTTTTATAAAATTAAATGACGAGACGGGCAAGAAATTCACCTGGTGGTAAGTGTCACGCCTGCCACTAACAGTAGCAGTTCCAGAATTGTGAACTTGTGAAAACAATCCTGCGCCGCACTGCCCTGCGCTCGTCACCATGATATATTAGATGTTAAATCTAATTAATGAATTATACCCAGTAATTTCTCTGATATAACATTGCCCTTCAAACCGGAACACAGTAATGCTTGCACACTACTGTTTGGCGGCTGAATAACTGGCAAAGGTGTCGTACTTCCCCAGGCGGACTCTGCAGTAGAGTCCTACCACTACTAAAAATATTGTTAGGTAGTATTTTTGTGGCTTTTCTAAATAGCATAACAGAGCAGTCTCAACCTAAGCAAGTACCTATTTAAGTTTAAGGGGATCAGAAACTAACAACAACATGTAATGAAACAGGAATGTTTCCCGTAATAAAACCACTTTTACAGTCTCAATACGCATCTTCTCACCGATCCAAAAAGTAACTTGTTATTTCACAGACAAGTAATTTATTTAGACTTTTATTGTTTAAATTTAACGATCTCCAATATACGGAAAATAAAGTTTGAGAAATATGTCAAGGTAAAACTATAAGTCAAGCAAACGATTAAAGGACTATAATATAGATATAAACAACTTTTATGACAAATAATACGCTTAAAAAAAACCTGGATGATGTCTTCATATTTTCTAGTAATTTTGATTTAAAAACCAAACTACAGAACCGATTTCAATAAAATTTATATGGGACCACCTCTAAAGTATTACCTACCAAATAAAATAAATAATCATTAAAATCGGTTTATAATTGGCGGAGTAATCGCGTAACATACATACAAAAAAAAAATACGAATTGAGAACCTTCTTTTTTGAAGTCGGTTGAAAACTACTCAAATTAAGTATCAACACAGCTTTCATTTTAGCACGGTTTGCAATTTAGCAAAATACTTACCTACGTTATATGCTTCTTGTCGCGTGGAAGCAATAAATTTCATTTCATTCCGGGAAGCGGAAAATATGTTCCATCCTATTGCATATTTCGTATGAGACAGTGTGAAAACATGTTATTTCGTAAAAGCGGTATAGGTTCATGTCCCAAGAAAGCCACTTTTATATTTGCCGATAAAATGAAATGGCAATCTTGCTTGTAATATTTAAATCTCTCGCATGTCACGACAGATGCCTCCGGATATTACTTTATTGGGCTTACTGAATACGGTACGCTTTACTTTTGTTCGTAACTACCTAGTTAGCCATGAAATCTCATCGCGTAGCCTTACTGCAGTTGCAAATAAATACCAATGATTATTCACATTGTTTTCGTGACATGTTAAAACGGGATAAGCTCAAAATACTTTTATAGAAAAGTGATCTTTATGGAGTTTTATTTAGGATGAAATTTAAAAACATGCATTGACTGAAGTTTCCCGATATACACGGAGTCCTTTGAGGTGTAAAGAGCAAAAAGAAGGAAACGGCACTGGGCGTCGTGATGAGCTCGAGTTTATAAATATTTATTACCTAATTATTAAGGTCTGGTTTAACACCTCCACTGAGATATTTAGCCAAAGGCGTATATGCATCTCTGAGACAGCTCCAATTTGTATTTTAATCCCTCGAAGCGCGAGCAGCTTTAATTTTTCAGAACTTGTTAACATTATTATAAAGTTGTCCATTTTATTAAACCTTCCCTTGTCAGGTGTTATATGAGCTGGCAACGCTGAATTTATAAAACTTAAATGATACGTTAAAAATCTCATTCGTAGCTCTTTTGTTTACAAATTTATCGTGTTATTTTATTCGAATATTATGAGACATAAGCTTTTGAGTCGTTTTCTTATCAGATCGATCTTCGACTTTTCAAGTTTGAACAAACTTAGTTTTACCTTTGAGAAAGTTACTTGTACCAATCATCAAAGTTTGTAAGGTTGAACATTGTGTATCAGAACTTGTTTGAGGAAAAGTTATCTGTGTTTACTTAAATCATTTAATCCGATTCATTACAATACGATCGGTATGAAACCCGTTCTGGCGTCGATTCTCGAAGTAAATTATCGAAATGTGACGTTTTATCTGAGGAGAACAGCAGTTTACACTTAAACAAGTGTCGGGACACTATCTGGGCTTAGTTATGCGTTTACTCACCTTATTAAATAAAGTTTTATCAATTACAACCTCGTAAGGTTATGGAATCTAGAGATACAGGACTGGACAGAGAAATGTTGTGGACAAGTATTGTAAAAGAAAGTAACATAAATATTTTTTGAGCCTTAGTAGCAGAATAATAATATTATATGTTTCTTAGTTGATAACTTAAATCGCATTTATATCTTACTTAGCAAGTTGTAGCTGTAAACCATTTCAGACATAAGAAAAGTAAGTACCTAAGACTAAAAATAATATTGACTTTGACTTTGAAAGACTTAAAATATACTTAACATACTTAAAGTGTTTTAAGTCAATTCAAATGTATGAATTTTAATAATACAGCAGAGCACAGCAATAATAATAATAATGTAGGTACCTATACAAATAGAGTTCAAATTAGAATGCACTGAAAATAATCATATATCATTTAGACATGGGCTCTATGGGAATGCATCTTCTGTGCGTACTTAGTAAGTATTCATAAGTCTCCTGTGATACAAGTTTAGATGTCATCAGTCGACCGCGTAACTAACATTGCATTGTATTGCTACGTTGATTCGCAACGCTTAATGTGTTTCATGTTTACAGTAAACAATGTATCGAAAAAGATTTATTTTTATTTTTTATTAAATTATTATAATATTACACAAAAAAGTAAGTCTCAAAGCCTAAGCCTAAGTCAAATATTCATCGAAATTCCGAATCGAGTCAATCGTTACATGTCAAATCACTACGAATGATTTTATTTAAATAGCGTAAAACTACTCAATAGATACTAACATCAAAATGTAAATAAGGTGTCTATTTAATCGATTTAAACTTAAATTAATAGACTTTGAACTTATTTTTTTTATTTTTTGATCATCATCAGCCTGAGGACGTCCACTGCACTGCTGCTGTGTTTTGTTTTAATCAACGATTGGTTGAAAATATTTTACAATCATTTACTCAAGGACAGTGGTTTCAAAATTCATGTTAAGGCATAATATCGGCCGTATCATCCCACGTTATCAGCCAAAAGATGTGCACTGCTGGACGAAGACTTCATAAAACAATAGAATAGTCAGTACATTATATTAAAAGTTAATGATAGTTACGCATCCGGCAATCCGTCAAACTCCAAGACCAAATTGGTAATATTTACCAAATTCTGGCGAAGAACAAAAGTTCGAGATGTTAGAACCGGGGCTCTAAGCTGAAGTGGAGCTGGGCAAGTTACGTATTACGTTGCAAGCCGTAGTGATAACAGGTTGAGTAAGGTTGTAACAGAGAGGTGGTCAAGACAAGGTACGAGTAAGCGGTGCGTTGCTTGGCCGTTCAGCTGCAAGATGAGTCCACGATATCATCACCATCGCGGGTTGCACCTGGTCAAGATTAGCACAGGAACAAGGCAAATGGAATAGTAAGAGAGAGACCTATAGAGTAGTGGCGAAAGAGAAGCTTTCGCTGACGATAACTATGCTTTATTGATACGGCCGATGGATCTGGGTATGTTCTAAAACTGCAGCGAAAACCACCGGAGGACGGACAGCAGCGTTCTCTTGGTATACGGTGGTGAGCATTCTGAGACCCCAAGCTGCCTGCCAAGCGCGGGGATTATGACAACCCCGCTATTAAGAGGGAGGCGTTCGTCGAGCAGTGAGAGTCTTCTGGCTGATGAGTTACCATAAAAAAATAAAAAAAAAACATCACAAAACTAATGATTAAAACTCTTCCTATGCATTGTTCAAGAACGTTTATCTGCCTCTAGCCCCAGGCTTTACTCGTACGTACTCATGATTCTGTCAGTCTAACAAATACGCCAAGAACAATCAATCAAATGGAAGGGTAAAACATAACGTTTGATTCAACAGTCGTTAGTATAAACAAACATTTGAGCGACTAGTGTAGTTATTAGCGTCACGACTTCATATTTGTTGTTTATGTTGGCAGGTTTGGATAAGCAAGAGAAATGAAGAAATATGTATATAAAAATCTATATATTCATATTCTAGCTGTATCATGTTCCCGCACGGGGAAAGACCAATTACTCCTGGGCGTATGCTAGGGGTATCGAGTTGGCAGTTGGCAGCCCTGATTTTGTATACTTCCTCCTTTTTAATGTGTATATCATGCGTGGTAATATCGAAAGGAGGTTATTACCGATGTTAGTCAGCGGATGTCCAGTCAGTCTTTGGATGGATAACCTAGAGTGGCATTTACATCTGAGCGCTACCGTAGATCATATTACATGTTACACTGTTGTTCTCGGTTGTTCGGTCGAACTTATTTTAATGAGGTGGTACTTCATCCGACTTGTTAAGATATACATTTTCTGCTAGTAAGCTTTTTCTCTCTACCGGCGTCTAAGCGAGTTACCCATCAGCCTTCAGCAGTGGAGGCAGAGTAGTAGGTAGCTCATGTGCACTTAAATCTGTAATTTACTCGAGTTTGAAGCTATGTAAACTCGTGGGTAGGTTTCACTTTTGTCGTGGTATACTTCTATGCAATGTGAGATTTCTGTTCGCTTCGTCTTGCTATTTAATTTTGTTTAAGGCATGTGAGTCATTGTATTTCACTCTCTCTCTCTCTCTCTCTCTCTCTCTCTCTCTCGCTCTCTCTCTCTTTGTCTCACTGTCAGCACACCTACACAAGCTATTCTATTCTACATTTTCAAAATATTAAACATAGGTTGCTTGAACATGAGATAATAAGAGATTGAAAAAGATAATCCTGCACAAACCAAAAAAAAATATATTAGCGACAATAGTAGATTATGCCCTAGGGAATAAAGCAGTTTCTTACGTCGCGGGCGGCATATTGAACCCTGAGCGTAACGAGGGAGTCTAGAGGGAGTTATATAGAGTCCTGAGTGAAGCAAGAATAATAAGAGATTGAAAAAGATAATCCTGCACAAACCAAAAAAATATATATTAGCGACAATAGTAGATTATGCCCTAGGGAATAAAGCAGTGTCTTACGTCGCGGGCGGCACATTGAACCCTGAGCGTAACGAGGGAGTCTAGAGGGAGTCTATATAGAGTCCTGAGTGAAGCAAGGGGTACAAGCTGCCCAAAACGAAGACAGGCTTTATTCCATAGGAGCATACTCTACTTTTCACACCTTATTTTTTTTGAGTTCTGCTTATGGTGGCCAGTTCGATTTTCGAACAAACCTCTTTACAATGCCATATGGGCATTTTTTTACTTAGAGTTTTCCACGAGTTTCCACACGAATTTGACGTTCCAAATTCAAATTATACTTTACTCCTTCAAAAAATAATGCTTTACTTTTCGTTGAGATTGCATGATATGTAATTGAACATTGTCGAGCAGGTGGTGTGAATAACACTGTAACTGACACACTCACTGTCACTGTGTGTGTTGAGAGTATTTCTCAAGTAAACTGAAATAAATAATTTACTTCATAATACAAGACTGCCGGTCCTGCATCTGAAAAAATAATACAGAATGTTATTGGATTCATGATATTCATGGATTCAGGGATTTCACATCTTATGGGGTCATTAAACTCATCATATTGGACAACTTGTACTATGAAACCAACCCTGATAATACCTACGAAAGAAATCGGCTGTTCCATACAAAAAAATGCAATTACGCACGATAAATGTATGGAGCAGCTGAATTTTATTCACGATTTCCGCGTTGATTTTGTAGTAAACATTGTTAATTACGAATATTATTATTATTTGTAAAACTCGTGTAATAATAAAAAAGATTACTGTAATCCAAGACATAATATCAAACGATATTTTTATTAATCTCGTAAGAGTTGAGTTTCATTTTATGGTTTAGCACCTACATCCGACTCGCGAAGATATTAAATTTCGATATACTAATCGTAAACGTATTAATTTATTGTCATTATTAATTTTACGAGGCAATCAAATTATAGTGAAATTATAAAAGTAAAAAACGCACCCATAAACTTCTCGAGCATAATTTTTTTTTTTTTTTTACATAATTTTTATTATGACTTAGCACTTATTCGCGTCACTTCTCTTCAAACTAAAACGTTAAAATAACATCTACGTCACTTTTTCTTTAAATAACCGAGAAGAGAACGGAACATTGTCTCCCCTTCCATAGACGCCCCAGACACGTCTTGGGCGACCCGGACGACCCCCTCGCCGTCATCACCTCGGCGGCGCTGGGCTCGCCCGATCCGACCACTCCTAGCAACAGCAAGTATTCCGTTTTTTGTATAGGCGCCGGTTACCAGAGGCACACAAACACGCACCGACCTCGCCGGCGAGGTCGAGGACTCCCCAGATCTGTCAGACGATCGGTTAAATTCTGTCCAAATAGTCAACGAGATCAACCTACTAGGGCCCCAGGGCATACCCCTTCTGGGGTGCCAGGGCAAGTCTGTCCCCACTCCCGGCGACGGCCAAGCCGAGATTCGTACCGTCTGAGGTGCCCTTTAGCTAGTCGCCTTTAACCTAAACTAGGCTGAGCGCCATTTGCGCTTGCCTTATGTCCGGTGACCATCTGAGGCCAACAGCATCAGTCATTCATTAAAAAAAGGAACATTGTAATAGTCGCGGGCAACCGGTGGATGCCGAAAAGAAAAAAGAAAAACCATGTCATAATCACCACATAGAAAAATGTGGTGATTATGACAACGCACATTTAAGAGCGAGGACTTCGTCGTGCAGGGGACGTCTTCTGGTTGAGATTGCCAAATTTATTTTTGGTTATTATGTAACTACAGGATCAACTTAATAGGTTATAATACTTACACAATTATCAGTAATATAAATACCTATAAAGAGTGGTACAAAAGTGAGTTAAGTACCTATAATCATTATAGGTAAAGTGACCGGTCACTCCCACTAGGTGGACCGACGACATTGTAAAAGTCGCGGGCAACCGGTGGATGCAAATGGCAGGTTGTCGTACAGTGTGGCGGTCTAAGGGGGAGGCTTTCATTCAGCAGTGGACGTCTCCGGGCTGATGATGATAATGAAAGTGACTGGTCACTATTTATAGGACCGGTAAAATATACAGGATTACCAGGATAGGCTAGGGTTACGCATAACGGCATTACTGAGCCGAAAGGATGTCATGGTAGTCATCATTGTTGACTACATTTATTATGAAGCCAATCCTGAAAGTGCGTAAAAATCAGCTTCAGATTTGTCGACTTAATGTACCTATTGAACAAAAATCTTTGTCAATAAAATTAAAATGTATATTTGTTTATATCTTATAAATATCTTTAAAATTTTACACATTTTTTTTTTTTCTTTAAATTTTTTTTTTGTATTTCTTAGAAATAATAGGTACCTATGAAATTGCCGTTCTTCAGTACTGGTCATTTCAAATAGAAAAAAAGTTTGGAATGGCTTTGTATTCTGAATTCAAATTAATTTTGTCTTAAAAACATGACATTCTTTTTACAAACTCAGTCTTTTTTTTATTGATTAGCGTTGTATTTTCATTACATTTGAAATTTTTTCGTCATAATGGATACTTTAAAAATTCGTGTAATTATGGAATATGGGTTCCGTCGTGGCACCAACGCGACACAAACGTCACGTAACATCAATAACGTTTACGGAGAGAACTGTACAAACGAACGCACAACCCGTTATTGGTTTTCCCGGTTCCGTTCTGGAAATTTGACTTGAATAATGAAGCTCGTTGTCGTCCGGAGACTTTGGTCAACAATGATGAAATAAAGGCAATTGTGGAAGCTGACGAAACTCAATCTACAGCTGAGCTAGCAGCAGCTTTTGATGTTAGCATCAAAACAATTTTGATCCATTTGCGACAAATAGGCAAGGTAAAAAAACTTGATAGATGGGTGCCCCACGAACTTAACGACCGCCAGCGCAACGTACGCGTCGAGACCTGCCTCGCGCTGCTCAATAGGCAAAGAAATGAAGGAATTTTGAACCGAATTGTTACGTGCGATGAAAAATGGATTCTGTTCGACAATCGAAAGCGCTCAGCAAGTTGGCTAGATCCTGGTTCAGCACCAAAGCAATGCCCTAAACCAAAAATGACCCCTAAAAAGGTGATGGTCACTGTTTGGTGGTCTAGTGCGGGTGTGATTCATCACAGCTTTTTACAAAACGGCATGAGCATTACTGCAGATGTGTACTGTGAAGAACTGGAGACAATGATGGAGAAGCTTGCACATCGGTAACCAGCTTTGGTCAATCGGTCGTCCCCACTGCTCCTTCACGACAACGCGCGACCCCATACTGCACAACAGACAGTCTCCAAGCTGCAAGAGCTGGGGTTGGAAGCTCTCCCTCATCCGCCATACTCACCAGACCTTGCACCTACCGACTATTACTTTTTCCAAAAATTTTGACAACTTTTTAGTGGGTAAAAAATTCAATTCCCGAGAGGCAGTACACAATGCATTTGAAGAGTTTGTTGCCTCTCCCGTCCAGCTGATTTTTACAAGAAGGGCATCAATAAACTGCCAATTCGTTGGCAAAGATGCGTCGATTGCATGGGTGATTACTTTGAATAACAGAAATAAAAAAGTTTACAAAAATAAGTACTTTCACTTATTCCATACAAAACGGCAATTTCATAGGTAAAGACCTAAATCTTTTGTAATGTTTAAATTTTACCACCATTTTTGCTATACCATCAGCATGCTAGGAATATAAAATCCTTTTAGTTTGGAAACAAAACAAACAGACGTCCTGATTAATCGATGGTTGAGAGCGACACGGGAAATATTTTTGTGCATCATTAGTCTGATGATACGAGCTCTAAAACCATTTATATTTTCACTCAAGTACTTTGTCACTATTAACATTTTGACAAGCTCTTTACATTTTGCTAGGCAACATTTTAGTGGTTGATTTGATTACAACCCGGTCACAATATCTGTGCACCTGACCTCGTGACGTCATATCGGCGGTCTGGGTACGGTGTGAAAAAAAGTTTTTTCGAGAAATGTGGAGGTAAAAAAAAATTACTAACCTTTTCAAATCAATTTATTATTGATGAAGGGTATGTTATTAAAAAACAATAATAACAAAAATAACAATAAAGCGAGGTGCACAGATATTGTGACCGGGTTGTAAGTGCAGAAGTACCTAAGAAAAAAAAAGTATAATAGTAATTCGTGGCGCGTGTTTCACTATCTTTATAATCAATATAATAAATTGTTTAATTCAAATTACAACTATTATTACAGGCATTCCCTAATTCACTCATGCAAATCAACTGTACTATTTTAAAGATAATAGTAATTGTAATAAGTCTTTATAATTACACATATAAAGTTAAAGCCAATAATAATTTATTAAGTCTCATTATAACATTAACATTAACCTTAACGTACCTGTTAAGGTTAAATTGTAACTTTAATAGTTCGACGTCTTTGGTTGCAGATTATTGTTTTACTGAATTCTAAATTTTTTTTGGTCAACAAAAAAACAACCGACTGACTGCATCTCCATATTTTCCACCAGTAATTTTGTTTTAAAAACCAAACTAAAATACCGATTTCAATAAAACTTATATGGGACACGTATGACGTATCACCTACCAAACCAAAAAAATATTTTCAATATCGGCCCACAATTGTCTGAGAAATCGGTGAACATACATTTAAAAATATATTTTAAAAAAACATACATACATTCGATCATAGAACCTCCTCCTTTTTTGAAGTCAGTTAAAAATAGAAGTAACAATTCCCTAAATTTTGACACCAAATGTTATCAAAAATAAGGAACATTATAGGTAAATTGTCACTAAGTATAGTGCCTGTATAAATATTATAAAGGGTATCGGTATTAATAACCGATAATACGCTTTAAACAAAATCAACCGACTTCAACTTCAAATACCTGGAAGACATAAACAAAAAAAAAAACAAAATCAGCAGGCTAATCATGTAACTGTTCGGGGTCGCGATTTGTCATAAATGTCACTTGTCACTGTCCCGCCAAAACTCATTTGACGGCAGGGTGAAACGCCAAAAGACCGACGGATTTGCTTAACTTAATTAGGAAATCAATGCATTCGTTCGATAACGATAGCGAAAGAAATCCTTCCGTGATACAAAAAAAACCATACAGTCGAATTGAGAACCTCCTTTTTTGAAGTCGGTTGAAAAAAAAGGCCAGCGGTCTCATAATTTTGAACAACTATTACTTAACAGAGTTTGCTAATAAAAATCTCCTGTTCATTCCGTCTCGCGTAACTTTGTATAATAAAGACTAAAAAAATTATAATCACACTAATATCGAGTAATAAACCGTTTTTTTTATTATACACACTTGTGCCTGCTAGGAAAAATACATAAAAGTTTTGCGGCTCTTATTTGCATAATTGTATAATGAAAGCGGCTGAATTATACACGATCCATTAGGGTTTATTAAAGGGTTAAGTCAATCGTTGCGTCAGGTTGGAACAATTAAAATTAGCGATTGGTGTTGGAATATTTCGCTGTTCATTTTCAACCGACTTCAAAATAGAAGGTTCTCTATTTGAGTTTTTTTATGTTTGTTAAAGGATTACTCCACTTTTGATGATATTTTTCTTGTTTGATAGTTCATACTTCAGAAGTGGTTACATATAAACTTTATCGAAATGTGTTCAGTGGTTTGGTTTTTAAATCAAAATAACTGAAAAAAATTACACCCAGCTAATCGAAATGCGATATTGCTTTTTTAAGTAGGTACTAGTTGTATTGTTATAGGCGAGACGATATAAACTCATTACATAAGTGCGTTGAAAATGATAAACACATCTAGCCAGGAATAGCTACTATGTTTTTGTAGTGGTAGGACTGTACTGAGTCCGCTTGGGGAATTACCACACTTGCCAGTTATTCAACTGCCAAGCAGTAGTGTGCAAGCATTACTGTTTTCCGGTTTGAAGGGCAATGTTACCAGACAAATTACTGGGTATGAAGAGATTTAACATCTAATATCTCAGGGTGATGAGCGCAGTGCAGTGCAGCGCAGGATTGTGTTCGCAAGTTCACAATTCTAGCACTGCTACTGTTAGTGGCAGGCGTGACGCTTACCTCCAAGCGAACGTCTTGGTCGTCTCGTCATTTGATAGTATAAAATAAATGTAGCTTTCCAGCTCGCAGTAGCACTTATAGCTTATATGGGAGACCGCTCAACTTGAAATCAGTTCTATCGTGTTTTCCCAGTCGTTTTCCGATTGTGAGGTCGCGGATTCATACCCAGGCCTGTACCAATTAGCTGTGTGAAGGAAAATGTCGTGAGGTAACATGTATACGTCCGGATAAGAAATTCAATGGCGTATGCGAATCCACCAACCCGCAACTGGGCCAGCATGTTGAACATCAATGAATCGGTAGCCCTAAGTCAAGCGTTCGATTATTTAAAAGGCTGATTTTGCTATATGCTAAGTTTGAAATTAAAACCAAAATTCAAATTGTCTATAAATGAAATTAAATTTTTTTTTTTTAAACGTTTTTCACATAGGATTCTGCAACTAAAAAAATTTTTCATTATATATCACCACGCTTGGTCGACGCCACTGGACAAGAGAGCTGGCTCATTCCTTGCGCAGAGAATTTCTTTAGCTATTCAACGCGGTAATGTAGCCAGCGTTCTTGGGACCTTACCACACGGATACCGTTATTTTTTCGATTAATAATAGATATTTAATATTTTCTTTAGGTAGTTTTAGTCTTTTAGTTTTCATTTATGTCAAAGTTATTAAATACTTGTGTAACAAATATAAATAAATGAAAATGAAATGAATTTATTCCACTAAAAATAGAGTTAAATTATTATGATCGTATTGATAGGTGTAGTCTAATCTATTCTGCCGTTCATTGGCATGTGGAAATGTCACAGATAAATCTAAATATTAGCATTGTTTAGAAACTCGTCCAAGCAATAGAAACATTTTTCTAAAAGCCACATCTTCAATTTCTTGCGAAACTGACCATAAGGAAGTTCCTTTAATGACACTGGTAATTTGTTATATACGGTGATACTCATAGCATAGCAGTTTTTATCAAATAGCGCTAACCTTGGCGGCCATTCAAAAACTAGTCTTTTATCATTATTTTGCAGCTCTTGGGTACTAGTCACTAGCTTTTATAGATATAAGAAAGAGCTTTACCATCCTACTTTTACTTACGCGTTACCTAAGCTTTTCTGGAAATGATATATAGCAATAAGACCTTTTTTTTACAATATCCCACGGTTTTCCTTACCAAAATTGGATGTTTCATGTTCTTGGTGTATTACAATGTAATAATGTACAAATTCAAATCAAAAAGCTTAATTTTCTAGGAATCAGCTTCGTAGCATCTCTCTCATAAGTGGTCTGTGAAAGTATCAACAACGTTAAGCGATAAATTAATATGTTAAAAATATTGCAGCAATTGGAATTTTAGGGTTTATTTTTAAGAAATTGCTTGCTATTTTTTTTTCAAACCTATTAACATAAATAACATAAACCTAATTATCAATGTTTTATGGTTTTCAATCAATCATCTTTCTTTCTTTAATTTAAACTTTATTTAAGCGTTTTGCTTAAAATTACCTCAATCTCAAAATTTCGGCAGTATCCCCAATGCTTCTCAAGTCTCCGCGGTTAGAATACTACCTAAGCTCCAGAAGAAATATTAGTTGCTCGTGGAATAATATACAGGCGTTATGAACGTACGCCTCGCGACTAATAGCATTATTAGTCAAAACGAATTTTGTGGTAGCAGGTTAATTTCAATTGCGAGGTACTGGAGCGCTGCTTTAATTCGATTATAGGCATTGTTATAAAATCTGTTAACAAATTGGGCTAGCTATTACATTTTTGGAAGGTCAGATTTATAGATTACCTATTTTAGATTTATAACCTGTACTATAAGAACTAGATAACTGATAGAACAATAATTACATCCCGCATTCATTCTTATATTAATTCAGTTCTTTCATGTTTTCCCAAACACTCAAAACTTTGTTTTGTACATTTAGAAAATATTTGTATGCCAAGTGTCGTAAGGATTAGTTCGACCATTTTTTTTATATTTTTTTTAACACTTATAAGTGTGCGTTTGACCACCAACTCGCCTGTTGGTAAGCGACGATGTGGTCGAGGATGAAGCACGCAGACTTAGAAGATACCTACCATGTGATACCATTAATTACCTAAGTCATGAAAAGGTGCCAAAGGACATCGATACAAAAACAAATGGCTAAATCGAAATTGGGATAGGTTGGTGAGACCAGCAGCATCTTTTAGCAAAAACAGAACGCATCCTAACCGTAGCATTCTCATCTTATACTGAATTATACATTACCGAATTATATTACTGAATTGTACAATAACCTTATCATCAATTCATTTATGAAGCAAAAGCCCTCTCTACTACGAAATTATACCAGAAGATAAAAGTTCATTCGTTTAGTATGTTGGTGGCTCTAGCTATCGTGATTTACTATCAGCATCAAACAAAATTTATAGCCTCAGAGTCAATTACAAAAATAGTCCGGTGCTGGTTAAAATTCGGGCACCAATTTACGAGTTGTTGTCACGCTACCGTCCGACCACCGGCCCACCAAAGTGGGTCGTCGTCCAATTTCGGTCTTCAAACTAGGCAAAAAGTTCCTGGACAGGTAACTAGTCTATTGTTATGGCAAAGCGGTGACCAAAATTTGCACTGCGTTGACAATCGGACAACCATTCGCAGTCGACCCTTTTTGTTTACCTTATAGCTCTTTTAAGGTTTTTCACAACGTGAGTCAAACAGCAGCCTGAATATAGGTACGTTTCTGAATTAGGTACTCATCTATCTACACTCGATCAGAAGAAGTCGAACAGATTCCAAACATTTTCATCCTAAAAGAAAGAAGAGAAAAAAGCCGTGTGCCGAAATGAAACCAGTACGTATCAAAGTTTTGATAATGAAGAATTAATAAAATAAAGTAACTTAAATATATTATTAATATAGTTAACTGTAAATTGGGCTGTTCTGTTCAAGTTACAAGAAAAAAAATCGAAGAACCATCTGTTACATGTGTATTTTTAGTCGTGAATACTGGCGTATTTTATTTAGTTTTTTAATGTCAAAACATTAAAAAACTAAATAATTGTTGTCATAGAATATAAACTACAAAATATATTATTGTGGAATTGACAAAACGGATTTTGTCATATTTTCAACTTGAAGGGTAGACAATGAGGAGCCAAAAGTCCTTTATCATCAAGAAGCTAAGTGGCAGCAAGTAGACAATAAGTAAGTAAGTTCGTATAGGCTGAGTGGCCAGCCCTAGTGTCAGAGTTAATGTGCCGCCCGAAGGCCTCTGACATGGCTGACGGTTGTTGTTATAGCAACTAGAACAAACAACCGGGACCAACAATTTAACGTGTCATCCGACCCACGGTGGCGCTCAGAAATAAATGCCACTCACGGTCACCCATCCGAAGACTGACCGGACCGTCCGTTGCTTAACATCGGTGATCGTTTAGAATCACCTAGACGAGCTACGCCACGTAGACAATGAGGAGCCAAAAGTCCATCAAGATGCTAAAGTAGCTTCAGAGCCAATTATTGCGTTGAGTAACATGCAAAGATAATGTGATATTTGGCCAAGTCCATACAAGAAAATATGGGGAATTTGTATCACTAGGTATACCTGCGTATGGGAAATGTCATAAGCGTTTAGGAATTATGTGTACCTGAAGACTTATAAAGGTGAACTGCTCGCCAAGCCGTTTTAAAAGTCTATCCACTCTTTTTTCCCCGCGAAAATGAGATATACATATCCATAATCTAGCTTTATCACGTTCTCGTGTGGAGAAAGACAAATATCAGTCTTCAGCGCGTGAAACGGGCTGACGTTGCTAAAGATTTTACTCATTTAAGTAGCTGGAATTAGTGCTTTGAGATGATAACTAAATTTTTAATTTTTTTTTGTTTTTGTATGTTGTTTGTAATAAAATGTTTGCTACTATTCTATAAACATCAGCTAATACTCATTCCATTCTATTATTATGATCAAATAATTCTCTACGATTTATCATCTCTTGTGTGGTTTTATACCCGTGTCAAAACTGCGTTAAATTATTACCACAAATACTTTTAGGTCTGTTGACATTCACTACATTTTCATTGAACCCAAATCGTGAATGACAAGATCGCAGAATCAAGACCTCAGAGTCAATACAGACGTTGAAAAGACTTGGTCAAAATTAGGGTCAGATTGCACGCAGACAAATGGAGCTTTGAACGTTGCGACAACGTACATTTTAATAGTAAAATGATAAAATGGTAGGTACCTACATTAAAACAAAGCAATGAGCAAATGAGGGCGCTTGTTTCATCGCGATAACGCAAAATATTCATGACGCGTCCAATGTAGTAAAATTGTTGTAAAATATCGTGATAGTAAGCTACATACTTCTTTGACATTTGCTCAATTTGCGATGCGATGTCGCATATATATCAAAACTTGACATGAAACAAAGAAAGTTTTGGCGGGAACACGGAAAAATCATGTCGTTGCATTGTATTATTTTCTTAAACTTGTGTATTTTCGCGAATTAATGATTAAAAATGGTGGTGTTTTATTCATTGAGTGTTGAATTACATGCACGAGTGTGGGCAAGTGATATAATGTGGTGAAACATGTCTTTTTGTGCTGTTTTCAAAACTCCGTATAAGCTCATAGTAAAGTCGCCACAACTTTACTAGGGCATGACTTGGACTCGACTATGACTAATTTCGTGTGACTGACTGTGATATCATTACATATTTGACTTGATTTACATATAAATACTTGAAAAAATCATAAACTTGACACTGGCAGAATGCACAACGTGCGATGCCAAGAACTAAGAAAAAAAAAAAAAAAAAAAACTTGACATGACATATATATTTTTTAGTATTTGTTATGTTAGTGATTCCATAAATTTCTTTGAAAATTAGATTATGTGCAACTGTTTATGTGATACTTTATTTACGTTTTACTAGATCACCCTGAAAAAAACTTGCTACTGTGATGCCTTCTATTGAGTCAACTTAAACTAACTTAATTCTAAACAAAAGCTGGATACTACGACGGTATTTTCGATCTTATTGGTGGGAGGTAGTTTGTAAAGCCAGCTCAATATACGTGCGTATACACCTGCAAAAAAAAAATCTAAACAACGTTACTTTCCTCAGTTGTTTTTATTTATTTATTATTGTCCTATCTAGACGCATGGTTGTACTTAGATCCTGGTGAGATTTTACCGTAAAGCAACAATGGAGTTCCTATTATTCATGGGTGGCCCGAGCAAGACAGCCAAGGTCTTCGTACTCGGCAAATGTATTCATCAGTTTTGTAAAACACTGCAGGGTCCTGCCGCAATGATACAAAATTGAGGTGTAGAGTAAATTGTGTCATCCAATTGTTATGATCGCTTACAAATTCTATGATTTTATTGACATCTGCTGGCTCATGTTACGAAGTAACACAGGTAAAAAAATACTTACTTTCCGTGGAACTACTGGATTGCTTGGTAGTACTACGGGGTATTTATTATCCGTGGTACTACTGGTAGTAAGACTGGTAGTACCACGGGCAATAAACGGATTATTCTATTTGAACATCTCATAAAGACTCTCATAACAGCCTTATAGCTCAGTTGGTAGCATGTCTGCCTTCAGAGCTGTAGGGCGTGGGTTCGATCCCCACCCAGGGCAAACATTTATGTGATGAACATAGATGTTTGTTATGTGTCTGGGTGTAGTATGTATTATAAGTATGTATTTACGAAAAAAATATTATATAAGTATTTTATCAGCTATCTGGTTTCCATAATACAAGCTTTGCTTAGTATGGGCCGAGATGGCACTGTGTGTAAAAAATGTCCCCCAATATTTATTTTTTATAACTTTAAAAATAACAACCGACTTCAAATCATCGATGAAAATAGGGGAGTAGGTATATCGATTCAAATTTTAAAAAAAACTAAACCGGTCGCAATTGACAGATACATCGGTGAACATATATTTAAAAAAACCTACATATCGTCGAACATAGAACCTCCTCCTTTTTGATGTCGGTGAAAAATAATGCATATAATACTTTTTTTTTAAATTAGGATCTCATTCAATATCAAATTCAAACTCCAAACTCGCCTATCAGATTCATCTTTCTCTTTTCAAACCTTTATATCTGATAACTAACATTCACAAACATACATAAGCAACGTTTATTTTGTATTAGACCCTGTAACCTTTGCCTTGGTTTACAAAAATGTCTGCTTTCCTCAGTCTCATCAGGTGCATTTCATAGTGCTGTACATTAAATTCTCATATCACCTCTTAGATACGTTTTCTTGGAAGTCCAGTCAGAGCTGTCCACAATCGAAATGAAGCAAAGGAATCTCGACGGCATTGTCCCTTTGTTCTGACCACCTTTGTCCGAGAATTGTTTTATACAGAATGTAAGTCACGAATACCATGTACAGTCTAACTGAATAAGGCTGCATCGGCTGTTCCTATCCGCTACTTCTTGTAGTCGAACAACTCTATTTCGTGAGGCTGTGCCTCTTGTTTTGTCTTCGTTGAAACGGTGGAAAAAGACAAAGGATCCTGAGCTTAGTGAATAAGAATTCGTTAGGTTATGGGCATTATCTTTCTTCCTTAAGAGTGCGGCTAATGCCAGAAAAATATCAGATTTCACTCGCGTGTCTTGCATTAGTTTAGAGTCGAAAATCGCTTGATGCAATTGATGATGATGATGGCTTTGAGCAATTTAGGTGGGATTTTATTTAATTATTCAAAATGTAGGCATTAAAAAATAATAATAAACGGCTACTGTGTTAAAACATTAGTTTGGCTATGATATTTGTAAAAAAATATGTGGTGATGTCGCTGATAATTTAGAGCATTTGAATTAAAACAGTTTTTTTTGTAGGTAATTTGTATATTTATTTTTTAATAAACCAGATTATTTTCTAAAATTATATTCGGTTACTCGGCTTTTTTAGGTTTTTCCCCTACCTGCAGTATTTTTTAATCTGAATATTTACGTTCTTTATCATTAAACTATGTGTTTAAAAATACACCTTTTACTTACTTTTGGCATTAGTCGCCCCCTTAATAAGTCTAGTATAGTATTATTTAAGTTTTATAAAGGGTATAACTGGACAGTAATAACTGATACGATAAGTACTGAACTAATATAATATGTACGAGTATGTATATGAACACAGTCGGCACAAGGTTTTGAAATCTAATATTTTATACACTTTAGGTATATAATACAGTTTTTTTTACCTAGGTACATAAATTAAATACGTTTTTTATATTTAGTAGAGCATTAAGAATTCAATTGATTATTGACCATGATATGTTTTCTTTACTAATTAATTTATAATTAGTGTATATTTAGAGTTACAATAGGTGTTAAACTGATAGAAATTGTTCTTAGAACATTTTAGATCATATTTTTAACTGTCATTTATTCAGAAAAGTTATTTTAATAATGACGAAAAAGATTTTGTCGTAGAGCTTAAGTAAAAGAAAATGTAATAATTATTCAAAGTTAGCTTTCTTAATAATCTGTACAGTTCAATAACACTATAATACTAATGATATAGTTAACAACACAACTCACTATAACACATCTAATACTAATAACCTTTGATAAAGTATATGTCTAGATAGACTGGATGAATGGATCTTAAACGCGTCGAAAAAAATAGCGGTTAACTGTTAGCCTCTTATGCACGCACACTATAACAACGACAATGGTGCAACGCGAGTGTAAGACATGGATGTCACGCACACTAGTAAAATAATGTTGGCCTGTCAGTTTTCGTTCATAAACAGTACGAGACTCTATCTAGACATATTATTTACCAAAGCTAATAACATAGCTCATAATAAAATATTCACATTCTAAATAACACAAATATAATTACATATATTGTATTCCAGTAAAATACTCATATTCCAATGATAGGGCCTGGAGAAATGAGCCGTACATACCGGAAGACTTCCGTACGTTTCAATATAAAATTCAAGAAGAAAGTGCAATGGATGCGGTTTGCGATGCCACAACGTATTTCTTACTACAGTTGAGGAATATTGGAACGGAATTGCTCTCGTAACTAGAAATGAAAGAGCAATATTTTGGCCGGATTTAAATCTTTAAGATATTCATTGGTTCGATCCTTAGTGAGTGCGTCGCCGTGATAATCCTGGTGAGTTTCTTTTTGAAACGTTAGTCAGTCTGTCCGTCATAAAATATGTATTCAAATTCTGTTACTTATTTATGTTGGGTGTAAAGAAGCTTGAATAACTTATTATATTTATAAATGATGCAATTATTTTTAGCATATTCTCCTAATGGTCAAAACATCAATCAGTACGTTCTTAAGTATTTATGTTTTATTTATACGGGACGTTTAACGTCCTGCTTAGCACAAAGCAGGACGCAGCTGCAATCGCGTCGGGCTCTGTTTTCACTCTTTGAAAAAGGTCACCGGATGTGATCGAAACTATAGTCGGAGTATCCGATTTAATTAAACGTGAGTATTCCCGTATAAATAAAACAAAAATGTGTCAAAACCACGTCAGTTTTCTTAAGTATTCTTTATGCTTTATTTTTAGTATCAAACGGTTTTTGGCGAATTGCGTCAGACATGTTACTACATACTGGATATATAACATATTGTGTATTTATAGTTGTTCTGGGTCCTTTACATTATACTTTAATTTGGG
The DNA here is from genome assembly GCA_905404285.2 of Erannis defoliaria. NCBI lineage: Eukaryota > Metazoa > Arthropoda > Insecta > Lepidoptera > Geometridae > Erannis > Erannis defoliaria. The sequence goes on from FR990078.1 coordinate 11,784,116, forward strand.
AACTTTTGTGATTGTTTTCGGCTGATCTAAATATATTTATTTTTAACGAGGCTATGCATTGTACTCATGATGTACTTACTTTCGTCATGTGGTGTGTGGAACCTATGAGTCTGCAAAGTACCTGATAGTATAATAAAGATTATTTTTTACTTTGGTTAGATAATATGTACACATTGTGGTCGATTCTGGCGGTTTTAGTTGACAGTTCTAAACTAACTAAAGTATTGCTGTCCTTAGCTAACATGCCTAGTAAAAAAGTGACAGCAATACTTTAGTTAGTTTAGAACTGTCACCTGAAACCGCCAGAATCGACCACGCTGAGTTATAATATTATAAGCTCCTTCCTGTTTAATATGGATAGCTCAGTGGTTAGCGCGGATCGCACGCCAAAGGACGAGGGCCCAAATCACAACAGTGTGCTTGAGATTGACTGGTAAATCGAGTTGGTAGATCCCAGAGGATTAAGGAAAGTTGCTGGTGAAGGAAGAGATCGTGAGGAAACCATAGAATAGTGGCATAAGGTACTTTCTTTTACTCGTTTGGCTAGGTTGAAGCTAGGCTAGGCCCTCAAGTTAAAAAACTGTCGTCAAGCGCTAGTTCCCGTTCTAGGTTAGATGTGTGTACCATTTCTAACCACACCGTCACTTAACATCAGGTGAGTTGTGGTATGACAATGGCAAATAGCCTGTCAAGCTTAAAAACTATAATTTTTAAGCCAGAAGAGAGACACTGTACTCATCGTTGTGAGCAACTTTTACTACATTAAGCCAAACCAGAACAAAAAACTTACATATTGAACACAAATTATGTGTTCAATCGTCAAAATGTTCTTCACCGTTTGCTTTGAAATCTTGACACAAACCGGGGTGGATGAAACACTTTTTCCCATCTGCCCCGGTACCGGGGTATCGGGGACCCACTTGTTCCAATACACGCTAGTTTGTACGTCATTTTCAACAGACTTCAAATAAGGAGGTTCTCAATTCGACTGTATGTTTTTGTATGTATGTTACGCGATTACTCCGCCAATTATAAACTCATTTTAATGTTTTTTTTTTGTTTGGTAGGTAATACTTTGGAAGTGGTCTCAAATAAATTTTATCGAAATCGGATCAATAGTTTGGTTTATTAAATCAAAATTACTAGAAAATATGAAGATGACGGTAAAGCGTATTATAGTATCACACTAATACGTGGCCGGGAACAGCTATATAAAAAATCACATTGAATACTTAACAAAAAAACAATTAGTGCTATTGAACCACGCTATTGAACCACATGGCCTCAGCCAAATAATCTAGAGACTTCTTAAAAAAAACATTGCTACCCATCGATGTTGCTACCAACGATTAGTATTCGTTAATGATCATCATAACCAGCCTAGTATAGTCCAATGCTAGACATCCTCTCCCTAGCCACGCCACTCAGCCCGTTCTTCAGGTTTCCGCTTGTGACTGCCAGTTGTCCTACGTATAATTATCGTCACTCCATCTTGTCTCAAGGTGTCCTAAGCTACGTTTGCCAATTCGTGGTCTCCACTTTAGACCCCACGGATTCTATGGGATTATTTGCTTTTATTTAAGTCGTATGCTCAAACTATAGTTTTGATCATATCAAAGTCTTAGAGTAATGAAAAGTAAATAAAATTAAAACATTCGAATATTCTCCGAGTGCTCGATGCATTTCTACTTGTAACATTGCGAGGATAAGTTCAACGGAGGCTCAAATTCTGTATTCGCGTCAGTTAAAAGTCGTATATTCTCTTATAATGGCACATTGTAGTCAACTCTTAGGGAATCAAAACGCGCAATTGCTTTTGAACTTTTATGAATTATACTTACTATAGCTGCCTTTCACGACTTTTCATTTTATTTTTCAGTTTTCCTTGGAGTTTTGGGAGTAAATGGTGTACCTTTGTCCATAAAATATCCGTTGAGTCCTGATAACAGGTATTGACTAAAATAGGGATGCATTTCGACATCTTCATATTTTCGAGTAATTTTGATTTAAAAACCGAACTACTGAACCGATTTCGATAACATTTACATGGGACTCTACCTCTGAAGTATTACCTATAAACTAAAACAGAATCATCAAAATCAGTTTATAATTCGCGGAGTAATAGCGTAACAAAAATACATAAATAAAAAAAAAAGACAGTCTAATTGAGAACCTCCTTTTTTGAAGTCGTTTGAAAATAGAAATGCATTTACCTATTATGTTGTGATGATTATGCTAGTAACATAGGAGTAATAAATAATTTAAAACATTTTTTTTCGCAAAATGTTGCATTATTTTATGTATGGTTGGTTACCTACTTTTAATAAAGTCAGAAAATGTTAGGTGCTTATTTGCGAAATGCATTAAATATATTAAATAAAATATTGCATTGTCGAATAGACTGAAAAGCCTTTGAAACTTGCAATATTTAAAAGTAGCTATAAAATGGAAACACGTATTAGAGAGAAACATGTACGATCGATTAAATCGAATACTTCACAACAAATTTACAGGTTTTTCTATTACAAAATATCTCAACGTTCTTAAAGGTCACCCTTAGAAATGTGTCCATAATGAGAGTCCATACCATATTCGTCACTTTGCCCAGCCTGTATTGCTCGCGTGCCGAACTTGACCTCCGCTATCTCAATCTGATTCCGAGATAACCACCAGCATTGTTCTCAGCGGGACATCAGTTATGTATTACAGAAGAGCATCTTCATACAAAATCCCCTGAGGCAAACAAACGACTCATCATCATCATCAGCCCGGAGACGTCCACTGCTGAACGAAGGCCTCCCCCTTATACCACCACACTGTATGACAACATGCCATTTGCATCCACCGGTTGCCCGAGACTTTTACCATGTCGTCGGTCATATTGTGGGGGGGTCCATAATACCCACGTTTGGCAGGCGACTTGGGGTCGCAGAGTGTTACCGCAGGACTCTATTGCAGCGTCCACCTGGGGAAGTATCACTTATTCTACCGCCAAGCAGTATGTAATAGTCACATCAACAGCCGGAAGACGTCCACTGCTGCGAATTTCTCATTAGTACTAATCGGTTAATATTACTATGACACTTGTCGCTTAGTAAATAGGATCGTGTTCTTTTCTCTTGCACTGTCAGTTACTAATCACATCACATCAACAGCCGGAAGACGTCCACTGCTGGACGAAGGCCTCCCCCTAATAGGGAGGGGTTGCCATAATCCCCACGCTTGGAAGGCGGCTTGGGGATCGCAATGTGTTACTACCATTAACTAAGGGACGCTGCTGCCCGTCCTCCGGCGGTTCTGGATGCAGTTTTAGAACATACCCAGGTCCCTGTATGTAATAGTAGTAGTGTGGAAACATTACTGTGTTTCGGTTCAAAGGGCAATGTTACCAGAGATATTACTGGGCATAAAGAGATCAATATTTCAGGGTGACGAGCGCAGTGCAGTGCGGCGCAGGATTGTATTTGCAAGTTCACAATTCTGGCACTGCTACTGTTATGGGCAGGCGTGACGCTTACCTCCAGGTGACCGTCTCGCTCGTCTCGTCAATCAATTCTATAAAAAAAATAAACTCTATGAAATATTAATGAATACAACTTAACTTTTAGAGCACAGTACTTGTTAAAAGCGTTATCCAAACCGGTATAAATAATTTAGTGAATCAGGCTTGGTTTATCAAGGAACACACTTCAGGCGCAGCGCTCCAAACGCTTTTAAACTTTCGCTTTTCTAATGAAACTTGAGACGGAAATTGCATGGAAATAAATACGAACGCAGCATTTGCTGAGCAACTTTTAAATACGCCGCGAGCACAATGCTTTTGTTAGTTTAAACGAACGAGATCTGAAAAGCTTTAAAATGAACTTTAACAAAACTACGAGTTGAATTATTGACTATACAGGGTTAGTACTAATCAGTTATCAACCTTTTACGGGCATATTCTGTACATGAAAACAAACAAGTTTTACTATGGGGCCAACATTGAAATCCCGAAAAAAAAACAGCTGTTCCATACAAAACGTTCCTCGACCTTGTGCAAAATGTATGGAACAACTGTTTTTTATGCGATTTCAATGTTGGCCCCTATAGTAAAAGTTGTTTGTTTGGATGTACAGAATATGCCCTTAAGAGGATGCTTACTGATTAGAACTAACCCTGTATAATGTTCTGCATTACTTTAAATTTAAAAGTAGTTTTATTTCGTTATTAATTGTTTGCGCAGAAACGGAAAAGGATATAATTTTAAATTTCTAAAATAGCAACACAGTGTTATTACCTACTCCGTCATTGGAGACATCAGTACAAAAACGAAAGAACAGTAGGAACGCAAAAAAAACTGCTATCGCCTCCAAGTAAAGAGTAGTAGGTATATGTTACGAATGAAATATTAAAGTTATAAAGGACTGTGCTTCACGGAAAAGTAATAAAGTAGTCAAGGGTGAGGCTTTGTGAGAAATCATGTGCCGGGTTTATTGCAAATTATATTTCGAAGTAGCACTCCGACTTTTTCCGTGAGTGATCCTGGGAATCGGGATTTTAATCATTTCGTTGGAAAAACAAAACATACATAAAATCAAGGCGCGTGGGATATTTTCATTCTTAGAAAACGATAATACTACTCTTTTTTTGATAAAAATAGTTATGTAGGTAGGTCAATGTTTAAGTAAACGAAGAAATACAAAATAAAAGCAGGAAATTGTTGATTACGTTATTAGAAACTTCGTTTCGAAATAACCCAAAATATAGTTAAACTCCAGTTTCTAAATAAAAACCTGTTTCACATAAAATAATCTGTTTTATTTGGATTTTATGGATTTTCCACAAAACTAGCTCTCACAGCTTCACAGTTCCACTTTATTATTATAGCCGGGTTTTCGCCTGAGTACGCTTGGATAAGCGGTGCGTTAGATTTTTAAAAAGAGTTTAGCTACTGGAATCACGAAGCTAGCTAATTTTAATCTATCTATGTATATAAAAGGCTCTGTCCTGACTGACTGAATGATTTGTGAATGGCTGACTGACTGACAGACAACGCACAGCCCAAACCACTGGTCGTACAGACTTGAAATTTGGAGGGTGTATTCGTCTCAATGCGGAGGGGTGTACTAAGAAAGGATTTTTCGAAATTCGACCCCCAAAGGGGGGGGCAAGGAGGGGGGGGGTTTGTATGAAAGTCCTTTGTTTTTGTACTTTGGTTTTGACTAAAAGTCACGAAAATTTGGATTTGAAAAGTTCATTTAAAATAAAAAATTCCATTTTCAAAAAAAAAATAAACGGAATAACGGTCGAATGTTGTTAAGTATGGGGAGGAGTTGATAGAGTCGGTAGAGTCGGTCGAGTCGGTCGAGTCGGTCGAGTCGGTCGAGTCGGTCGAGTCGGTCGAGTCGGTCGAGTCGGTCGAGTCGGTAGAGTTGGTAGAGTTCGGGGAGTTGGGTAGGGGCCAAAAAAATTGCTCGGGATGATTTAAAGTGGTGAATTTTGGGAGCGGGCATGCAGATAAATCCGCTGGTAAAAGCTGTAATTTCAATGACACTCATCAAAGATCCCTAAACTTCTCATTAATAATCAACAATTGATCATCGTCGCGAGATAAACAGCAATATAGTGCACTGCTTACGTAAGCAGAAATCACACTATTGCTCAAGTGGCGCCAAATAAAATAAAAATAGAATTAAAAAAGTCAGTCAGTTAGTCAGCAATATGATTGTTTTTTTTTTAGTTGCTTATTCCAAAAAGTCAATACAAAATTTTACTATAGCTTAGCACGGTTTCGTTCATTTTATTATATTTATCAGCCGATCTTAGACATATTATGCCTAAGTTCTGCTATAGGCTTCCCTCAAGGCGCTCCACTTATGCCCATTTTTATTCACTTCGTGTAACTTGTCGCTGGAATTTAAATTAAAAAAAAATAGAATTAAAAAAAAAAATGTCGTAACGGTAGGTATTATTATATAGGAATATGATTGTTTTTTTTTGGTTGCTTATTCCAATAAGTCGATATAAAATTTTACTATACTTCAGCACGGTTTTGTTCATTATTTATCAGCCGATCTTAAACATATTCAGCCTTACCTAAAATAATCTCGATTCTCTTAGTCACTGCTTAAACTTCTGTCTTGTTCTTGCATGTTACATTTCACGTCAGAGAGAAGATGGCAGAGCATCTTAAGCAGTGACTAACGGTTGAGAAGGTTTTTTAAATAAGTTAGTAATATATCTAAGTTCTGCTATAGGCGCTCAACTTATGCCCATTTTTACTCACTTCGTGTAACTTGTCGCTAGAATTTCATCCACTACTAAGTATAACTTACATTCACTCTATCGACCTTTACGTTTTTAAAATCAAATCACTGGAACTGAAATAATATTAAACTCAAACTCTTGAGTTCAGTTTAAGAAATCAGCTTATTCCTGATCGAAATTTTCAGAAAGCTTCGTTCCGTTTTCCCGCCAAGACTCTTGCTCACTTGACTCTTGACTCACTAAGCTGGATAACTAAAACAACAGTTACTCAGAAATGCTTGCGTAGAAAAATTAAAATACTTGAATAATAGTCAATGTATTTCCAGTGTTCACCAAGCAAATAAAAAAAGGAAAACCATATTTCCTACCCTCAGATTTACTATCAAAACAAGTAGAAGAATATAAGACTCAAGCTAAGCTTTAAAAGTATATAAAACCCTAACCGCATCCTAGAATCGCTGTTTAACCGTCTAATAACGCCAGTGCCGTTCTAATAATAAATAAAGAGTGCAATATCTGTCTTGAGCATAGAGAGTGCAAGCCATTTGCATCGGTAGAGAATACGACGAAACTGCCTCCGAAGGAATTTAATAAAAATATCTCTTAGACTGGCTTAGTGTTTCTTTAAAATACGGCCGAGTTTATTGTCTTTAATGTGCTCGAGAAAGATTTCTGTAAGGATGTGGGTGGAAAACGCAACCTAATTTATATATTTAGATAGGATTTCCAGCAGAGGTTACATATTGCATGCACTCAAACTAACTGCATAGCATAATTTGGGTCACCCTTAGCTATAAGAATTCATAGCGTGCATAATATTCGGCATATCTTTACAAACTTGTAAAATACCATGATTTCAATGTAGTTGTACTTATAACCGAATGAAATTATATTTATTGTTTATCGTTACATACATAAAATATTTATATTATTCTCAACATTATGTGTTCCTAATAAGATTAATTTTCTACAATATTATTAGAAAAATATAAATATTTATTAAAGTTAAATAGTTAAAATATTTTTGCAGCCAATACAAAATATGAAATAAGTACTTACATTATTATATTTACAAGGACATAAAAAGCAGAACTTTGAGTATCTAACCAGACCAAACAGAAAAAAATAAAAATAAATACTACTACGAGTACTATTCTTAAACTATCACGGTTGTTCATTACAGATCTATAATTATATATCACGCGATATTTACCGTGATTATGTTGTAAAACGGGCTGCCAATATGTCGGTGCAAGAAAATTTCAGCCTACCCTTGAGCATGCATGCAGGCTAGATGACTGGTTTTTTATTGTCCTATTAAAATGTGGCCCATAAATATGCTGATTAATGAAAAGAAAATGAAAATCTGATCAAAAATAAGCAACTTATAAGCATTAATATCATGCTAGACAGAGAGAAGAAACAGCAAATCGTGACGTCACTTCTCTGTACGCCATATAAATTCTATACTGACAAGTAAGGCGTGACGTCATTTTTTGTTTTGTGGGAAAGGGACAGAGTTTTCTCTAACAAAAACGTTAAACGCTCATATATCAGAACATTACTAACCGATTTTAATATTTTTTTCAATAAACATACTATATTTACTTAAATTATTTATCAAAGCTATTGGTTTCAACAATATAAACATCAGTCATCTACCCTATTGCGCCGAAATATCGCAGGCTCGTTTTACAACATAATCACTGTCACATTGTGTAAATAGTTATATAGATAACAGGCTGTATTCTACAAAACAGCGTAGCTGCCTTCTTTTTACGCTTATACGAGTACATTGTCACAAAACTGTATCTGGCCCTTCTTGCTCTTATTTTATTCATTTCATTCAGGAAAAATGTATAATCTCAAATTAGCATGTATAATGCAAAGATCTAATTTGTCAGCAATCCTGTACTTTGTTAACAAACAAACGACCCTTTCTTATTTACATACGAATATTAGCTGCGGACAGAACGCTGACTGATGTGGCCAAATGAGAGATATCCCTCACTGAAAATTAGCATTCATAAGCCAACTCAGACAACATAAATAACATGGAATATTTGAACTATTCCGTGTCGGCATAGAAATTGTATGCAACCGCGAAATACAGAGCAAAGTTTGCCTTTATAAACTTTCTTCAGCTTGTTAATCAGTTCATAAAAGCCTTACATAATTATACATTTTATTGGCTTTCATTAATTATTTAATAATAAACGGTAAATAACTCCACCGCAAACCGGAAGACGCAGCGTAGGGAGGCCTCCCACTAGGTGGACCGACGACATTGTAAAAGTCGCGGGCAACCGGTGGATGCAAATAGCAGGTTCTAGGGTTCTAGGGGTAGGGTTCAGGTCCGGTCTCCGGACTGATGATGATGATGATGGTAAATAACTCGATTTGTTTTCTCGAAAATAACATAAGATTTCTAAAAAATAGCTGCACTTACCATATTGGATATGACGTTTAGTCATAAATGATTAAAAAGAAATAGACATAGCAACTAATGCAATCCATCAATAGAAATAAACAAACATCCAATGCTATTACACGTATTAGGTCAGTAGACCTCTATCTCGCAGATCTATTCTGTATTCGAGAGTCGACCACTTGTCTAGCTCCAATGGGAATATTGCTATATCTCGGCCGCAAACACAAACGTCCTAAGTCCTTTTGATAGGGAGTAAGCAAACTGATAATATCTTCACTTAATTTAGGGTAATACAATGGCCCAACTCTAGTCAAACGTATAAGTACGCAGTATTATTTGTGCCTCCAGTTTGCTAAGTGGTCTAGTATTTGAATTATCCCTAAGCCACCAAATTTCTCTAGAAACATAATCTGTTTTTGTACTATGTAGCCGGCTTAATAAGTTGGGTCCGAGTTCATTATTTAAGTTATGTAAATGCTTGAGTCTTGTGTATAGCATAATATTATGTACAATCAGCCTTTTTTTTAATTGTCCACCGCTGGACTTGGCGTACCTTCGAAAGGCGAATAATCGAGTCGTGTGAATTTCGTGTATAGTTTATAGAGTAATACTCGGTCGGTTATAAAATGGCTTATTTAGCTAAATTGTCGTGCAATAATAAGGTTTATGGTTTTTAATTAAAAAAACATGTTTTTTATATTAAGTAATGATAGAAATCATTATGACTATTATAAATAAAAACTCTTCATTGCGCACAGAAGAAATGAACAATAACAAAAACGACTTGCTGATAAATTGAAACGAAATTTGCATCGACTGAATTCCATACAAACAAACTTATCACCACTTCATTGTGCAAACACAAAAGCTACTGATTTTCTGGCTAGTTGAACAAATATCAATGTCAAGATGGTCAGGTATTGTCTCAAAAAAAAAAGCAGATGTTGTCACCAGTCCTAGGGTTCTAACAAAAAGAGCGTCTGCCCATCCTTTGTTAAGTAAACTAAGCATTCAAGATGTTCCCCGAATTACAAAATGTTTAGCTATTTGTTATAGTCCTATTAAGTTCTGTCACTTCGGTGCTACCTTTGCCAAGATAATTTTGCGGGGTTGTTCAAGAGATTTTAGATTCTATTATTTCTCTGCAAAGGTTTTTGGAGAATGTTGGTAGAGTTTTGCACAGTTGTAATTGTCGTTCGACGCAACGGAGACGCTTTCAGTCTGAATGAGATGTCGATAAATTAAATTCGTTTCCGCTGTGTTGAATACCAAAGTTGTCTCAATTTGTTCTCTGTTACGGACAAAAGATTCGTTTTTCTGTTCTTTATAAATTCAGTAATGTCTATGCCATTATGTTTAAATGACGCGTATGGGATTTTGAAATCTTATTAATTTTAAATTGTTGACAAAAACATGTTTGTGTATAGTTGAAAAAGTGTGGAGTCATTTTATGACAATTTAGTTACATATTGTGAAACTGTTTCTTTTCATGCATCATATAAGTATTATAAATGTCACATGATAAAAACTATAAATATTTACTGTGAAAATAGAAAAATAAAACACATCATAATATTTTGGACTTACCTGCTTAAATGTGTTTAAAATAAGCAAGCAATTAAACACAATGATAATAAATTGCAATACCATACATCTAAAAGTTATTTTAATTTCATGTTCACCAGCTAATGGACGATTTACTGACAGGAAAAAAAGAAGCTCATTGTAGATGGCTCTGACTTTGCGCAGACCAGACGTGGCTGTCATTGTCAAGTTTTTTATTTTATTTCATGTGCCACAATATTAAAAATATTATGCTGTTTTCGAATCGCACGTATAGTCTGCGCTATCTATCAAGTTGAAGAAAACTACTTTTATTTTATAATTATTTTTTAGAAAATCGCCCTTTCAATAAATTCATGCTTATTATCGTTTCAAGAAAAAAGTTTAATAACCAAACTTTTTTGATAACAAACATTTTTATCCCTATCAAAATGATATTACAGTCTGCCTTTCACTAAAATATCCAAGTCATCCTCAAAACTCGAACCTAAAACAATAAAAATTATTTTCTTGTTTGCTAAGCCACCGAGATATTAAAAAAATATTCAATAGACGTTCAGTAGACGCAATTCAACACTGTGTCAATAGTGATAAAAGTATTTGCTTTACCGAGACTACAAAGATCAGGGTAAACACTCGAGAACGCCTACTGAGACTCTGACTCAAGTTGATACGCCAATAAATAGTTTTTAGCTCTAGAGGCTCGAATAGTCTGTCTTTTGTTTGTAAAATGATTCTCAACTTTGACCTTTGTCTTTTTAGTTCTAAAATTATAGGTATCTCAAACCTGTTCTTCAGAATAACTTAGCAATCGTTATCAGTTTGCTTCGCTACCAGATTACAATCGCTACATTTAGCTAAAAGAGGCAGTTTTATGTTACAGCTTGACTGCTTCTTACTATCATGTACACTGCCATCAAAGCCACAGAAAACTATGCCTTAACGAGTTAGGTTGGGCAGGGTAGTAAAGCTTATGCTAGACGGCACGACACTTATCTTTATAATTTCTTACCTTTACAACCGACTTCAAAAAAGGAGGTTCTCAAATTAAGAATGTTGAAACTGTATGTTTTTTTTTGTATTTTTTTTGTATGTTACGCCATTATTCCACCAATTATGAACTGATATTATGATTCTTTTTTTCGGTAGGTAATACTTCAGAGGTGGTCCCATATACATTTTAACGAAATCAGTTCAGTAGTTTGGTTTTTAAATCAAAACTACACTACTACTGGGATCAGCGAACGGAAAAACACGTTCACTGACTGGGATACGTCCAGGTATTTACTCTATAAAGTAGAGTCTTATTAATTACACAGTACACTGCGTTATTGTGCGACGTCGCAGCGCTTGTGGCTACCATGGTTATGTGTATGAAATACGGAGGGTCAACGTTAAGTTGTCGCAACGCAGGGCACAACGGAACAGTGTGGCTCCGCTCTAAGTGGGACGTCGAAGCAGGAATCATCGCTTCCATAAAACTTTTTAATGCTGCTAATGGTAGCAGTTCCAAAGAATAAATAATAGTGTGTACTCCGTAAAAGGAACTCTAATGTACTCTAGTTGCGTGAATAAAATCTTTAGCAAATTTTCAGGTATTCAACGAAAAAATCGCCCTATGAACAAAACCTGAAAAAATCAAAACATTAAGTAAGTACTGCTAGTTCAATAAAAAACTCTCCACAGTATTTACAAATAGATAATTTTAAACGTTGCCAGTTTATGTACTGGCCAGACAGTAACGTTACCAATGCCGTTGGCTGTCGAATTTCACGTACAATTTACGCCTAAAAGCCTTTGAGCCGGAGCTAATGTTTTCGCTAAGCGATTCGTTCAAATTGTTAGACAGGGAAAGCATTTGTTTTTAGTAAATGCTTCACTCTACCGCCTTGGAAGGGGCGGGTCGTTAAATTCATTGCGGTATTAAATTTAACAATGTACTTCATTGGCCAGCGAAATATTGCTTAGGACATTTAGTTAGACTTGATTTATTTGTCATCTTTATGAAAATTGTATTTCGCTGTTTTTACGACCGGTTTTACGAGTTGCTGTTAATGTCTTTATTAGAAACTTTGTTGCTTTACGTAGTCGCTAATATTACTAGTATTAAAATATTAATTAAAAAGCCTTTCAGACCAAAACTTGACACCATTTTACAGTAAAGCCTTTTGCACACAATGTTCAGTAGCTATTGCGTAAGTGTCGATTTATGCAACGTAACTTACTTACTTAATTATGTGCAGTTATTCTTTTACCATTTTTATTTAGCTAGTTTATACTCACCTACTTTAAACGTAACTCTTGAAAAAAATAACACAGTAACATTGAATGTTACTGTGTTATTCATAGTAACATTGAATAGCATCAACAATATAATTTCCTTGTTTATGCTAGTATCGCACATTAGGTAAAAAGAAAATCGTAAAAACTAAATGCACTTTTGCACAAACTAAATCCCAAGGAAAATTTGACCAAAGAAAATCTAACTAGTAATGTGTCATTTGTACTTTAAGTAAGTAAATTGCTTTTTAATGTTTTACTTAATAAAATAGTATTATTTATAAATTAATAAAAATTACAGTCAAAATTATGCACTAGCCACATGTAACTTGAAGGGCGTCCCAAGTTACAATGAGCACATAAAATATAAATTATGTAAATTAAAAAAACGTCGATACGGTTTCACCAATAAGAAAGATTTTAAGTAATGCTTGCGCAAGTTACCGCATCGTGTACTTACAAAAGGATTTAATCATTTGCGCTAAAAGTGCTTCGCAAATCAACTTCAAAACACTTCCACACAAAAGATAGCTACAAAATATCGCATCACTAATGGTCTACGCATTGTATTGTGTTACTACACAATCAGCAAGAGGCTGGAAGAAATTCTGGAGTGAAACAAATTATCTTTGGCATATTGACTTACACGTACCTACTCATCAATCTTAATAACAGTAACGCAAATCCATGTTTGGCATAGCATAATATAAGCATTAAGTCATTACTAAACTTAAAGGATTTAGAAATAGAGTGTGGAAGTAGTTCACTTTCATTATAATTAACTGAAACTTAATATTCGAGAATATTAGTGTTGCTTTCATCATCAGCCCGGGGACATCCACTGCTGAACGAAGGCCTCCCCCTTAAACCGCCACACTGTACGACAACCTGCCATTTGCATCCACCGGTTGCCCGCGACTTTGACAATGTCGTCGGTCCACCTAGTGGGAGGCCTTCCTATATACGCTGCGTATTTCGCTTCGCGGTCGCCACTCAAAAACCTCTCTTCCCCATCGGTTATCAGTTCTTCGAGCGATGTGGCCTGCCCATTGCCACTTCAACTTGCAAACCCTGCGAGCTATGTCGGTGACTTTGGTTCTTTGGCGAATATCCTCGTTCCGGATTTTGTCGCGCAAAGTAACTCCGAGCATAGTGTTGCTATGATAAGCTTCCATTAAGAAGATCATTCTATCGTTGAAGGGTTTTTTCGCAGAACGAACCATCGACAAAAAGTGTTTTTGACGAATTTTTTCATCGTAAAACAATTCTTTTATAAAACCAAACGTGGTAGTTCTGTCGGCGAAGTTCTACTGGTAAGTTATAAAATAATAGTCCTACTGATACTTAATGCATTGTCTTAGTAGTGCCACTGAAATCTAAATTATTAGTACCAAAGATAATATAATACCATAATACTAACCTCTATGGGGTAGACATTAGGATAACGGACCGACTAGAACGTTTTTTTCATTGATTGCCCGACTTGCCCATGCTAGCACGGGCATCAACATAAAAAAATATAGGGAAATGGCAAAATAGGGTTAAAATATATTGATTATACTGTTGCATTGATATAAGTATGATATCGGGATCGTAACATGCCAAGGAGAATTGTTTACACACAAATTAGAAGCAAAAAGCATATTTGTACAGGATCGTGTGGGAGGGAACAAATTGGAATTTGATCTCCGTGGATTTTCTCTAGTAATTATTTTGATACGTTATAAAAGTGAAAAGATTTTGTTATGAAATACAGGAGTATAAGCTTGGGGTGCATTGCCAGAAAGTGGTCATTGTACTCACCATTGTGAATAACTTTATTATGGGGCCAATTCTGAAGACGCGAAAAAAAACAGCTGTTTTATAAAAAAAAGTTTATTGTGTCTTATTTTTTTTTTTGTGTCTTAGAGTATTAATTACATAGCTCAATTTATAACTCTGCCAAACTGCATAACAGTTTGTAGGCAGAATTCGACTCTCATATTCATTACTATTTACTACCAGTAATGTAATGTATAGAGCAGTTGGTTTTATTTGCGATTTCACTGTTAGTCCCATAGTAAAAGCTATTCACAGTGATGAGTACAATGGCTCGGTACACCCCAAGCATAAAACCAAGAAACTAACTTCACCCTGTAGTAAAGTTGTACCCCGTTTTTTTAATATTATTCGTAATGCACACTATTTTTTAGACGATATAGGCAGGAAAGCTGGCATGCAGGGGTTAAAAGCGCAAAGAAATAGTAATGTAATATAAGTTGAACTGAGTGGCGTGCCTACGGAGAGACCTATGTTCAGCAGTAGATGAAAAGCTGATTATTAGGTTGTCATACTCCCCATGCTTGGCATCTGGCTTGGGGATCGCAGAATGTTCACCACCGTTAACCGAGAGTACGCTGATGCACGTCCTCCTGTGTCTCAGGTGTTTATCAATCCGAAGTTATTTGCGTGGTAGCCTAAATGAGAGACCGCTCGACTTCTAATCGTGAGGTCGCGGGTTATACACGCGGGTGGGGACAGCCTGATAGCTCAGTTGGTAGCATGTCTGCCTTCAGAGCTGCAGGGCGTGGGTTCGATCCCCACCCAGGACAAAAATGTTTGTGACGTACATCGATGTTTGTTCTGTGTCTGGGTGTAGTATTTATCATAAGTATTTACGAAAAAAAAATGTATATAAGTATTCTATCAGCTATCTGGTTTCCATAATACAAGCTTTGCTTAGTATGGGGCTAGATGGCGCTGTGTGTAATAAATGTCCGCCCAATATTTATTTATTTATTTATTTATTTATTTATTTATAACCCAGGCCCGTACCAATGAACTTCTTTTGTAAGGATTTTCATACCATTCGCTTTTCGGTGAAGGCAAAATATGGTGAGGAAACCTGCGCACGTCCAAATACTACGTCCGCAACTGGATCAGTGTTGAGGAGAAGCCTAATCACGTCCAGCAAAATTATGTCCCAATATGTCCAACAGCTGACTATTCAACAGGCTGGCTATGCAAGTATTTAAAATTAGGAAATAAATGTGCACACAAAAGAATACAAAGTTTTGAAGACACTTTATTTTTAGATAAACTTCGCTTCGTTTTAACCACAGAAAAGCGAAAGCCGTACTTTAGTGGTTTTAATGGTAAGTTTTATACACGCACTATGAATAAACCCTAAGGAGACTTAACTAAAAAATCAGTAGCAAATAACCACTAGCGAAAAATAAAAACACGCAAAGTAACTTTTCTATTAATATTATCGATATTTACGTTGACTGCAGCGATGGGGGGTCCTCATACTTTGCCCGAGCCCGCTACCGTCAAATTTCTTTAAAAATAACTGGCAATCAAACATAAGGTTATTTTAATATGCAGTAAAATTTCAAATCAATTTCTTTTTGAGCAATAAAGAAGCTTTTACTGGGATTTCTCGTGAATCATTCCCGACTTCATTCGGATCGGCGTGATTTGTAGGTATGAGCGGGTAAGGTCCCAGCGAGAGTCCTCGTAAATCAAATTTCTTGACGCTCTTGTGAGTCAAGTCCTGCAGTTTACGAAAATAGGAATCAAATAGGGATGAAACGACCGGTCTGACATTAAATCCGTCCACTACCGGTGCTTTCTCGTAGTCAAACTATTTAGTCCAATTGATATGACCGTCTTTGCTCGTGCTCAAACTTTATTGATATTGCAGTATTCCCGAAAATAAACGAACTAAATATATTATGGCAATTGCTGTGTACCTAAATAAATGGTAAATGGTGTGACACTAAGTTTTCACCAACATTTCACACACAAAATAGTTTGGGTCTTACTTAAAAGACTGCTTAAGTTAACAAACGTTATTTAACTTCTAACAAAAACAACATAGCAATTTTTTTTAAATGTGTTAGCAATCTATTCATCATATACATTATATCTACTAATAGTCGCTCTATTTATAATTTACCTATATTTCCGGTATAAAATCCAGCGCACTCTAATAGCACTCACCATCAAAGGCAAGGGCATTGTAACAAGCATAGATTTATTATAATACTAGATCGGCAATGTAGCAATTAATGCGAGACTAAAAAACACATTACACCCAGTGTGCGGGATGCGAGACAAAAGCGCTATGCACTGTCCACCTCGACTTAAATTTATCGATAAATCTCCAGATTTCAGTGTCTTCTTGTCTCCTGATTTGACGATAATACTTAAGGTGAATGTCTTAAATTTTAATGAATAAAAACTATCACGTATTTCTATTTGTTATTATTTTAAATTGAATTTCTACGCATTCATGAATGAGATAAAATGTGGTAAGTTTCCGTATCTATTTGTCTAATAAACTTTTACGTGACTGCGGGGCTAAACAAAAAGCACGTCAAGGTGTTGCTCAGGTGCTGTGTCAAAGGAACATAAACTAATCATACACATTTCACGTTAGTTATTTTACGTGCCTGCGGGGGTAAAGTGGCAATTTGCCCCGCTACGCGAAGCGAAAGGAACCACTTCCTCCCCGCAGTGGCATGTAAAATCGTATACACACCACGGGAGCAAGTAAAGAAGCCTCAGATCTCATGTTTGTCCCTTCGGCTACTTTAGTTTTGCTCCCTAGGTGAGTAATCTACTGTTAGCAGGGATAGACAAATATTACTTATGTAATTTAAAGTTTATCCGGCAAATATATTTCCAGCATATCTATTCGATTTAACAAAGATAGTTTTAAATATTTATAAGAAGTGAACACTCCTGTGTTGTAAAATATGCCGCGTTAAGTTTTGTTGCATATTGTTTATGGGGCTATATTTAACGTGAAGTCTCAGAAGCAATTTGTTGGCCCATCTGTTTATCTGCTATTAGGTACTATATATTTTGAATTTAAAAACATCGGTACTAGGTTTATCGATGGCAAAGCTAGTATCTCGATGTATATAATATTATACTGTACAATGTACATTATAGTGTACTCGTATAATAAACATCGCTTAGTATGGTTTATTGTTCTAGCGAAAATATCTGTATATACGCTGATAAAACTTTTTTTACTCTGTAAAGTACAATAATGGTGTCTTCAAAGACAGCACAATAATGGTGTCTTCAAAGACAGCATTGTTGTACTTTACGGGAAACTCAGATTCTGGCAAAAAAAATCCACTACCTTGCGTGCTAATAAAAATGTGAAGACTAAAGTATTGTACTACAAAATGTTAATAAAGAGGAATATTAACATCATCACATCATCAGCCAGAATATGTCCACTGCTGGACGAAGGCCTCCCCCTTAAGGGGAAAAAGGTGAGCGCTTCTCCATACAAACGTATTCCCCTATTTTCTTCCTGGATAATGCCTCTACAGCGTTTTTTTTATAAAATCTAGGTCTACTGTAGACGTGTCTATGTGTTTTCCTTTTTTTCTATTAGTTTCTGAAAAATTGAAAACACGGAGAAGCGCTCACCCTATTCCCCCTTAATAGGGAGGGGTTGCCATAATCCCCACGCTTTGCTGGCGACTTGGGGATCGCATAATGTTCACCACCGTTAACGGAGAGGACGCTGCTGCCCGTCCTACGCTGGTTCTGGATGCAGTTTTACGACCCAGGTCCAGGAGATCCGGAATAATATTGGTTATGTATAACTAATTACTTCTTTTTATTTAATTAAATGGTGTCCTATCATAAATCTAAGCATTATGTTAATCAATTCTTAATGAAATCAAGTTTAAGTAATTACTTTTAATTATTTTGGGGGCTGTCATAGAGTCAATAATATCTTTCATGCAATCTTGACAGCTTGTCTTGTTATGCTAGAAAGGTTTAAGTGGTTATACATTTAACTGTATTTAAATAATTAGCTTCTTACTTCGCAGGTCTGCAATCAACCTTGAAAGTGACTTAAATTAAGGCTATCAGATTTGACGATTCGATTGACCGCTGCAAATAGAGCAAATTTTTATTTTAATCTCGCTTCAAAGTTAATTCGCCACACATAAAAAATATGTATAAACTCGCCACAGTCCTATGTTTATATAGTTAATTCGCCACAATTATTTTCAACTGTTGTAAACCCACTGGTTTTTTCCGTACAGACTGCAGAAAAATCAAACAAGAAATAGATTAAAACTAAACTATTTAATAATATCAACTACAAGAACTATTAATATTTCGCGCTGACCTTGCAATATCTTTACAACTTCCTGACTGATTTGCTCATATTTTGTCCTAAAAATTGGGTAAACTTTTTCTTTCATACATGTTATGATTTTAGGTCGAATCAGTTTTTAAAACACCATAAAATGACAATGTGCGAATATATACAGATTATTGGTAAAAGAAGAAAGAAAAAAAGATTATTGGTAGCAAAGGAATAAACTCTTAAGATGAACTTAATATGTATACAGCATTAAAACCCCTTTTGCTATTGTTCGCGACGCGACCAGTCGCCCTGGCAGAATGTCTGTATGTAAAAGCCAATTGCTAGGAAAAAACTTGCATGACGTTAGACGCTTGTATTATTTTTGATGGCAATAATTAAAGAAAAAAATACTTACTTGTCACTCTTGTATTTGGAAGCTTGAAATTAGAATACGTTGCATTTTTGGTTGGGCAGGTATATCTTGGTACTTATCTTTAGAATAAAAGTTTTTTGTTTGTTGTATAATACACGAATAACAGTTAATCGGTACAGTTAAGCCTTTATTGTGCATTGTTGGCCTTTTAGAAAGGCTTGTTTGTGAAACGCGAATATAGAATTAAGTTCGCCGGTTGTGAATGATATACGTGTTATATATCGTGACGCGGTCCTGGACCTTCAGACGACTGCTTGATGGTCATATCAGCCCCAGAAACCTCCTCAGTGCACTGTAGGCAGGGTTAGACATCTCTGGAAGTTCCCGCATTGTGAACGCGGAGTCGCCCGTGGAGGCCACCCGCGGAGGCCACCCGCGGCTTGTTCACGACTAGGGCAGGTCGGCTTCGAACCGCGTACCTCGTCACACGAAAGGGTATGGACACCGGACAAAACCGTGAATTATTTGACATTTTTTTATTGTATTGATTGGCGCCGTGTACCGCGGTCTTGTGTGGGATCTTACGGACCATTTGCTTAGAGTCTAATGTTCGTCCCGCACAGCTATATTAATTTTAACATTTGCGAGAAAAACAACTATTCCTTATGTTTTACCAAGTGAAACGGCAAGTAGCAAGAAAACGCTCAGATTGACTGGTACTTGTTTATTCGGATATTGAATATAAACAGACCTTGAATATTTATTTTTTTGGAGTGGCATGCTGTTGCCATTTGCGCTTGCCTAAAGTCAGATGGCCTCTACAGCGTCACCGGACTTTAGGCAAGCGCAAATGGCGCTCGGCCTAGGTTAGGTTAAAGGCGACTAGCTCAAGGGCACCTCAGACGGTACGAACCTCGGCTTGGCCGTCGCCGGGAGTGGGGTCAGACTTGCCCTGGCACCCCAGAAGGGGTATGCCCTGGGGCCCTAGTAGGTTGATCTGGTTGACTATTTGGAGATAATCTAACCGATCTTCTGACAGATCTGGGGAGTCCTCGACCTCGCCGGCGAGATCGGTGCGTGTTTGTGTGCCTCTGCAGTAACCGGCGCCTATATCAAAAACGGAATACTTCCTGTTGCTAGGAGTGGTCGGATCGGGCGAGCCCAGCGCCGCCGAGGTGATGATGACTGGTCGCCGGGTCGCCCAAGACGTGTCTGGGGCGTCTACGTAAGGGGGGGTGGGTCTGTCGTATAGTTCGAGGCTTGGACTATGAGTGGATTGGGATGGTGAGGGGCCGCATCGAAATAGCGGCGCGAAGCGTACTTAATGTACTGGCGGATGGAGGAGAGTTCAAGATCGCAGTGCAGGTCGGAGTTTCGCATGAACCAGCTAGCGCCGACTGCTCTGCGGATGAATCTATTTTGTATGACTTGGACTTTCTCTAGATTTATGCTAGAGGCGTGAGCAAACGCCACGGAGGCGTACGTCATGACGGGGCGAATACAAGTTTTGTAGATTGTGACCTTATTTCTAAGGGACAATTTACTACGCTCGTTGAGTAGGGGAGTGAGCCGGCCTAAGAAAAAGGCTGCTCGATTGCGACTCTGTACCTTGTCAACATTTAATGTGGTCGATTTCGAAGGTTTAAGTTGACGTAACTAAACTTACTAAAGTATTGATGTCCGTAGCTAACATGTCTGATAAATAATACGCTTTTAAAAAAAATACAACTTACTACAACTTCGAATACCTGGATGACATCTTTATATTTGCTAGTAATTGTGTTTTAAAAACCGAACTACTGAACCGATTTCGATAAAATTTATAAGTCGGTTGAAAAGGGACAGCGATATTTTAATTTGTTTAGATCTTGCAACTAAAGCCTTAAAAATTGACCATGTTCTCATCTTTGTTTCCACTTCAATTTCATTCATACAAAGTTATATTGTTCACTCTTCGAACATTCACACATACTGTCAGTTTTGGAATGAAATGCTTAATTTTAAGCCATTATAGTTTATCTAACTAGATGTAGTGCTCAGAAAATCTCGCATCAGGTGCAGAGGTATCATTCCAAATGATCATTTTAATCCAGATTTTGACGCGTTAAATACCCGTCTATCAAATCTTTGTTCTCTGAAACACCATTAGCACTAAATACAATCCATTAGGAGCATCGATTGATTGGGCGACCGCCGAAACTTTTTAACGGCCACAAAACCTTATCAACCCAAAATATTGTTGAATCTTGATGAGGATTGGCACTTAGTTGAAAAAACTTTGAAGGGAACAGAATGATTGGCAATTTTGAACGGATTTGGTTAAACATTTGGTATTTCTTGTTCTTCAAATGTTTAATTTTTAAATACTGCCATGTAGTTAAAAAAAATTATACTCTCGTGTTCTACTGATAGAATATTTTCTAATAATTACTCAATCTCCATCTTATATGAGTAACAAGCTGAACAAAATGTTTACCTGCAGGTAATCTTCTTTGCAACCCATGCCATCAACGCCACATTTGATCATCCTTTTAGCATCATATAGCTGGGCATAGGCTATTTATGAGGTTCCACAGGCAAAACTTCAGCTTCAACGCCAGCGGCGGCGGTCCAGATTTGGAAAAATCAAATATTTTCTTAATCGTTGCTTATTATCAATCTGCTCTTGATGAGGGCGTTGTCGATAATCTAGTCCAAAGAAAAGTAGGTAAGTACCTACTGGGTAGGTACTGTGTCTTGTTTTAAGAATCTATGCAGCTATTGACGGCCTGAAAATAGATTTGTAGGTTAGATAGTTTTTTACATTTTATATTGGACAGAGCTTTAATTAGCAAGGGGAATGATTGCTGTACAAACCAGTAATTGCAGATTCTCCCTGGTAATCAGAGTCTATTGAGAGTAAAACCATTAAATTATAGAAAACAAACAACAAAATGTATGAGACTGACAGTTGACTATGGCTGCATGGACGATGCGCCACCTAGCGGGAAAAAACGCAGTGTGGATCCTCATTGAGCCCACGACAATCAACCACGCAAACCCAGTGTGAGGTGACAGTTTCACCATATTATTATACTATTGAATATCTTCCGATTATGTCAGGTTTCCCCAACGATCTCTTTCCCCAACGATGGGTTTTCCGATGATTTTCTTCACGAAAAGGCAAGTGATATACATTTCTAAGAACTCTTTGACACGGACTCGTAAACAAATTGATAACATCAATAATGTGAGACGAACGACAATGCCCTTCAAATACATTGGAACACTTACCACCCAGACATTTTTTTTAATCTTGCGTGACATTGCACTTTGATCTCTTATCATTTAGATAGTAGATTTATTTATATCCTTTCAACATTTTTTTTGTTTTGTTATCAATCAAGGCGACCTTCGAAAAACTTGAATCACTTTTTTAAATACCTAGAGCACTGCATGCTTATGTAAGTTCCTATCTAATTCTGTTCAAATAATTCAAATTGATTAGGAATTCTCTCCAAACCAATTGCAATTTCGTCACAAGGAATTGCGCAAGCCGAAAAAATCCGTGCCGTGCAAATCATTGCAAATTGCATTCTCGGAACGCCCGATGATGGTGTGATTAACAGCTGCTGGGATAAATTTGCAGGCGGTTCATATAAAGTACCAGAGAAATTACTGGGTAAGAAGAAGATAATATCTGATATCTCAGGGTGACAAGCACAGTACAGAGCGGCGCGGGATTGTATTCGCAAGTTGCAGGTGTATAGTGGCAGGCGTGACGCTTACCACCAGGAGCACGTCTTGCTCGTCTGGTCACTTAACTGTGTAAAAAAACAAAAAAAGAAGTAGTTGAACCCCGAACCGAAAGACGAGATAAACGATTCTGCATTTTACTACAAGAAAAAAAAATAGACTTTTTCGCGACAAAGAACAAGTTTTGTGAAGATCCAATGAAACTTACTTTACTTTAAAAAACTTACATGGTTTTGACGCATCTTTATTTTATATATAAGGGATTACAAGTCGGATACTCCGACTATAGTTTTTTCCTGTGACCTTTTTCAAGTCAGAGTAGCAGACTTAATTAAACGTGACCGTACACTTTGCTGAGGATAAATAACGATGGCAAAACATCATCAGAGGAGACTAATTTGGGAGGTGGTGGTCGCGACCCTCGCAGACATAGGAATGCGACTCAAGGAGGAGGAATCCTTTATATATAAACAAAAATACTTACTTTATAATATCATCATCATCCACATGACAGCCTTCCTTACCTCACTCCTAGGTATAATAGTAATATGCTTCTCTTTTACCCCTTCTCTTTTATCTGCCTCGGTCCTAGGCTAATCTGGTCCAGGTTCGACCCGCGATGGTGACGTGACTTGCTCCAGTAAATTATCATCATCATCAGCTCATCTTAGTTCATTGCTGAAGAATAGATCACTCCTAATGTACGCCACTCAGCTCAACCTTCTGCTTTTGCTTTTCATTTGCTTTTTCCAAATTTCTTCCAATCTCTGCTTACTACTTTGCGTAAGTCACTTCATCGAGTCGTCACTCATTAACATGGAATAATTATACAAACTCAAATTTATTTTTGTTTTTTGACTGTCGCTTAGCTTCGGTTTATCAAAATGAAAGCGAACAGCCATAGGGTAGATGACTGATGTTTATATAGTTTGATGAAGAATTTAAGTAAATATAGTATGTTTATTGAAAAAATAATTTAAATCGGTTAATAATATCCTGATATATGAGTGTTTAAAGTTTTTTTTAGAGCCAACTCTGTCCCTTTCCCACAAAACAAAAAATGACATCACGCCTTACTTGTCAGAATATAATTTATATGGCATACAGAGAAGTGACGACACGATTTGCTGTTTCGCCTCTCTGTCTAGCGTGATATTAAAATGCTTAAGTTGCTTATTATTGAACAGATTTTAATTTTCTTTTCATTAATCGGCTATATTTTTAGGCAACATTTTAATAGGGCAATAAAAAAAACCAGTCATCTAGCCTATTAAAACTATCGTTAAGAGTAATTTCATTCTAGTATGCCAATACTGAGACTTTCCTTTCTACGCATGATCTCAAAATCCAAACCACGGTTCTTGAACTAGAAACTTTTTAATTGTAAAAAAGATTAGCCGCTATCTGATTCTAGCTAGCGAGCATTAGTAATAACATATTTATTTTGTTCGTTTGACAGCGGTAGGCGGATCGATCATCGAGATAGAGTTAAGAGCGTCGAAACACCTTAGCCCTTTCAGACTATGACATGTATAGCGATTAAACATCATATTTAGTTACACTTCACATTCATAGCTCCCGATTAAGGGCCAGACGTCTTTGTGTCAGAGATGTCATGGATCACATACCCATTATCATCATAATTAAATTAATTAATCTTCGGCTTTCCGCTTCCAACCAGCCAGCTATCCTACTTATATCACACATACACACATACATAAAACGGACAATTATTAATACAGCGACAGAGAGCAAATATTGAAATTTATCACTGATAAAATGAATAATAATTAAAAGGTGTTAAGTCAGCTCAAACAACGAGCTCAGCGAGCTCAAACTCGACTGGGTTGCGTCGTTTTATTGCAGAGTTCCCATGGCCACTTTCTGGCTCCATCAGATCAGCTCCATGTCACGTCATAGTATTGTCATCAGATTCACATTATTATGCATGCAAAATTTCAGCTCACTTGGAAACCGAGAAGTGGGTAAAATTTGACTTGCAAGATTTGATTAAGTACACACTGACACTGGATCAGGTAAAACTAAATAAAAGCTTGTAAAAAACAATCGAAGTCTCCCGGCTCCGTAGGCGGCAAAACCCCAATAACTCTACCTCTACTAACTACTACTACTAACTCTAACTCTACTGTGGCACTAGCTCATAAGGTTTTTGTATCTTTTTCTATCGTATTTTTTGGTGTGCACAATAAATAGTTTATATCTATCTATCTATCTATCTAACTCTGGCTACGTACAACAGACGGAATATAATTATGCTGCCAGTGCTTAAAATTTAAAAGTTTATCTTTTTAATATTCTGAACACTGGCTGGCTGAGACACTGATTATAATTATGGTGAACATTATATTTTTTTTATTGATGAGTAAAAGAGCGTCTAAATACAGATGCAATCACTGGTCTACAGGTCGATTTTCAGTTATACTTAAGGGTCGAAAATGGTTCATGTTATATACGTGCGACCTTCTTTGGCTTTGCAAACTTGGCGACACACAGCCGCTTTGAACCAGGCATATCATGCCTATGGTGATAAATCACGAGATGTACATTTATTAACCGCAACCGCTGGACAACCTGTGGATGCAAATGGCAGGTTTTCGTACAGTGTGGCGGTCTAAGGGGGAGGCCTTCGTTCAGCAGTGGACGTCTCCGGGCTGATGATAATGATGACATTTATTATAGCGCACTCTGAATAAGATTTTTACAAACTACATCTCAATCTGTGGCTACCAAGTCACTGCGAACTAGAATGGTTATAACAACTCACTGCAACTGGTCTTCAATTAGACGGTAAGTTCTTTTGTTTTTTTAATGTATCTTGTTATGGAGGTGTTGGAATGTAACGAGGTGGCATTTATCTGTGTTTAGATAATTCAGAAACGGCGTGGGCTTTAAGCGGGAGACTTAAATATTTATTTATTTTTATTTGTGATGCTGATCGGGAAAATGTCCGTGAGTCTCAACCTCGCTATCACTAATTCAACATGATCATTTTATTTTTATTACTCATATACAGGGTTAGTTCTATTCAGTTAGCATCCTTTTAAGGGCATATTCTGTACATCAAAACAAACAACTTTTACTATGGGGCCAACTTTGAAATCGCAAAAAATAAGCTGTTCCATTCATTTTGCCCACGGTCGATGAACTTTTTGTATGGAACAGCTGATATTTTTTTAGCGATTTCAACGTTGGCCCCATAGTAAAAGTTGTTTGTTTTGATGTACAGAATATGCCATTAAATCTTTTTTTTTTCCTTTTTGCTAACTGATTAGAACTAATCTGTATATTTTTATATTCCATTCTAACTTTTTTTTTTATGAGTCGTGTTGTGCCTTTAATAGAAACAAATCATTGATAGTATTTGATGACCAGGTTACCATAACAGCGGAGCTATTTCATAATCCGTGATTATTATTACTCTCATTTAGTATGACAGTAATATGAGAGAGGTAGTACGATTGATCGAACCACCCGGTCGAACCACATGGCCACAGCCGATCCTCTAAGGTTTGACATAAAATCAAAAAGTCACATAGAAATTTAATCATTAATGTGTTTACCTCATTTATACCCATATTCTTTTACATCCATTAAAATTGCTGATTTTAAACTATTTCTTTATCCATCTCGTTCTCAAGGAATTGATAACTTTTGCTCGGCTAAAATAGCGCGTGCCGATAATACAAGTCATTTAGCACACATTAGCTCCCTAAGCTTTTACAGGCGACATCGACGGTCATTACAAAAACTGCATTTCATGTATTTAATAACATCGTCAACGCTATCTACGTACATTCAGTAAGGACATCTCGACGCTACTCATTTTGTTGAAAAAATCTGTAAAGTTTATCACGCAAAAGCACGAAAACTCCTTAAAAAAGTTCTCCAAGTCCCTTAAAAACCTCGGTACTTTTTTTTTTTTTTTTTTTTTTTTTTTTTTATGAATGACTATGCTGTTGGCCTCAGATGGCCTCTACAGCGTCACCGGACTTTAGGCAAGCGCAAACGGCGCTCGGCCTAGGTTTAGGTTAAAGGCGACTAGCTCAAGGGCACCTCAGACGGTACGAACCTCGGCTTGGCCGTCGCCGGGAGTGGGGTCAGACTTGCCCTGGCACCCCAGAAGGGGTATGCCCTGGGGCCCTAGTAGATTGATCTGGTTGACTACTTGGAGAGAATCTAACAGATCTTCTGACAGATCTGGGGAGTCCTCGACCTCGCCGGCGAGGTCGGTGCGTGTTTGTGTGCCTTTGGTAACCGGCGCCTATACCAAAGACGGAATACTTCTTGTTGCTAGGAGTGGTCGGATCAGGCGAGCCCAGCGCCGCCGAGGTGATGACGGCTATGGGGTCGTCCGGGTCGCCCAAGACGTGTCTGGGGCGTCTACGGAAGGGGGGTGGGTCTGTCGTGTCTGTCGTATAGTTCGAGGCTTGGACTATGAGTGGATTGGGATGGTGGGGGGTCGCATCGAAATAGCGGCGCGAAGCGTACTTAATGTACTGACGGATGGAGGGGAGTTCGAGATCGCAGTGCAGGTCGGAGTTTCGCATGAACCAGCTAGCACCAACTGCTCTGCGGATGAATCTATTTTGTATGACTTGGAGTTTCTCTAGATCTATGCTGGAGGCATGAGCGAACGCCACGGAGGCGTACGTCATGACGGGGCGAATACAAGTTTTGTAAATTGTAACCTTATTTCTAAGGGACAATTTACTACGCTCGTTGAGAAAGAGAGTGAGCCGACCTAAGAAGAAGGCTGCTCGGTTGCGAACTAACTGGATATGCTTAGATAACGTGAGTCGACGATCAAGGGTCATACCGAGATACTTGGTCTCGGTAGCCCATGGGATGGGCTGGCCGTTGAGCGTGATATGCTTAGAAGGAGGTCTTTTGAACGGATGAAAGTACACGGCTGCACTTTTATCGGGGTTAAACCTCGGTACTATTTGCGCTCTACAGGTTTTATCTGATTGTACCAATTTTCTTAGCTCTCAGGAAAATCTATAAGTACTCTTTATTGGGACCTGGGTATGTCCTAAAACTGCATCCAGAACCAGCGGAGGACGGGCAGCAGCGTCCTCTTAGTTAACGGTGGTAACATTCTGCGATTCCCAAGCCGCCTGCCAAGCGTGGGGATTATGGCAACCCCTCCCTATTAAGGGGGAGGCCTTCGTCCAGAAGTGGACGTCTTCTGGCTGATGAGTGGAGTGACTCTTTATTCTGTACTAGTACTTATAGTTTTATAATTATATTTGATATTCTGCTAGCTTTTTTTTATAAAAATCTTTTTAACTAATTAGTCCGGAAGTGATAACAAATTCAGGTGTATTTAGAGAGTAAACAAATACGGGGGCAGGCAAAGAGGCAAAGGCTACAGAAACAGAAGCACAACTACTTTCATGCAGGTACGTTATGTCCATACTGTTAATACTTCAATGTGCACCCCACACGGGAAATCTATTAACGTCAAAACGGACGCAATCCATCAACCTATCAAGCATTCAACCCCTTGTGAATAGAAACGTTTTGTGCGTAGGCATGTGTATGATGATGATTGTATTTTTGTACAACAAAATACATACAATATATTTACCTAATCTGTTTCACATACTACACAAAAATCAGGATTGTATCCAGATCGATAAATATTTAGAGACAAAGAACACAAGAAAAGGCGACAGACGACGCAGCTTGCTTGACAGGGGCGCAGCTTGCTTGCGGGCAGCAATTTGGCGTTTCATATAGCTGCTATACTTTCAACTATAAATATCAAAGTAAAATAAAAGATAGAGGAAAGTGCCTATTAAAAAACATGACACAAACTTCATGAAACACCGAAAATTATTTAATGGTACTAAAAACAAAAAAAAAACAACCTGTTGTTATCCCGCTCAATGAAGTCCATTGTACGCGACGAAAATAAAACGTCTAAAATTCAACGTTCTTTAAAAAGCGTGAAATATAAAATGAGCGCTTAGATTTTATTTTCACTTTCTCGCTTCATAAACGGGACAATAGGCAAACAATAACGAAGAAAATTTGCATTCACTGCGAATATTTCTCTACCATCTTCCGCAGGAGACAACGCAGTAACCTCGCTTCATTAAACGTCAAATTATCAACACCCTACTCGATTCGCAAGCGAAAATAACCATTAAGCACTAAAAGAAAAAACCAACAAATCCTTTCGCTAAAGAAGACTGCCACCCGAAGTTGATAAAGTAAATTTTCGTATGAAACAGATTGGAATGCAAGCAATTTTTGCCGAGAACTCTAGCGATCATAACTCATGACTGCGGAAAACTGATCACACCAAAACGATGGACATGCTCAAGGAATATCGCTTTTTTTACGGTGAGATATAAGGGTTACTATCAAATAGCAATAGGGAACAAGAAATGTATTTCGCATACTTCGACTAAAGACCTTTTCGAAGGCATGTAATCCTCTTCCAGTGTTCTTAATTGTTTTGGATCTAAATTGCAGAAATCTAAAAATAAGGGGTGCATTTTTAAAGGCAGTAATAATGATTGTTTTTTCTGTGTTGCTATATTGCTTGGCATTTTATGGACTTTTCATTTTAAAATCTGAACTGAAGTATTACCAATAAATATGCAGATGTTTGGGTGACGTATTGTGTGAACTAATTGGGGCGTTTGTTATGTTCTGACTGCATCACACTAACTCTACTGCGTCACACTTTGTAGGTACCTACTGCATGATTTATTTTTAAACAGTGTTTTTAAAAATTATACTTCCATAATTATAATATTATTATGGCATGTTCACATCTCACTCAATCTTCTGAGATAGATAGTGTGAAAGATAATACATAAATACTACCTAAGTATGTCATGAAAGAAAAGCTACTCTAAAGTTACGTTTACGGAATACACACTGTGGGTACGAGTTTTTGACGTACGTAACTCACACATACACATAGAATATATATATACTATAATATATACAGAAGCTTATAGAATATGCAAACGTTAGGTTGTCTGTTTTTTTCCTGGCGCAACTACTGGGCTTGCATAGGTATATAAAACGCACTGAATTTCAACATAAATGAACAAAGCTCTATTTTTCAATTCAACTAAGCCAGTATTATTTATCTTGTCACGTTATTCCATGTGGATGAATCAGAAAGCACGCAGGACAAAGGATAAAACTGATTCAAACTAAAACATTTGAACCAATGCATGTCACCGTGCCTGCGGGTTCTGTACCGTTTCCAAAAATTTCTCTCGCATCCCATCATAATATACCAATTCTTCTTTTTTCTATTGCTTGGTAATAAAATATTCATTGATAACCATGTCCAGCAGTCTTATTCCGAAAGCTGTCAAATTCAGTATGGTAACATCAGTAAGAACTCCACTGGAATTTGGTACTCGTATTTACTCATACCTGAAAATAAGGAGAACATTCATAGCTCTGGAAGATTATCTCGTGCCTGAACTTACATGAATAATAAATAATGTATTTTGCTTGTTTGGGAGGCTACACAGGTATTTTCAAACGCAGCATTGCAACTTGTAGCGACGGTGATTTTTCTCACCAAGTGGTAAAGACATTCAAAAAATCATCTTCAATTATCAGTTAACTGGTAAGCTAGACTGTCTTTTAATTCGATTTCCCACTTGCTTTTAAATAGTTTACAGATCATATTACATTTACTGAGGACCTGGGTAAGTATGTCCTAAAACTGCATCCAGAACCACCGGAGCAGGACGGCAGCGTTCTCTCGGTGGTGAGCATTCTGCGATCCCCAAGCCGCCTGCCAAGTGTGGGGAGTATGGCAACGCCCCCCTATTAAGGGGGAGGCGTTCGTCCTGCAGTGGACGTCATGTAGCTGATGATGATGATGACATTACATTTCTATGATTATTTACGCGATATTTGCCGTGACGAGGCCATAAATTCTTCATTAATCATATAGGATTGAACAATCCTACACGATTGAATTTTGATGTTTTGTTTTTTTTTTAAATACTTTTAAGTGACTAGACGAGGAAGACGGTCGTCTGGTGGTAAGCGTCACGCCTGCCACTAACAGAAGCAGTGTCAGAATTGTGAACTTGCGAACACAATCCTGCGCCGCACTGTACTGCGCTCGTCCCCTGAGATATTAGATGTTAAATCTCTTCATACCCAGTAATTTATCTGGTAACATTGCCCTTCAAACTGGAACACAATAAAGCTTGCACACTACTGCTTCGCGGTTGAATAACTGGCAAAGACGTAATACTTCCCTAGACGGACTCTGAAGTAGAGACCTACTACTACAAAAATGTCCCCAGGCGGACTCTGCAGTAGAGTCCTACCACTACAAAATGTTTAATGGAATTCGGCTGCGGGTATAGATTCTGAATCGAGAACTGTCCCACATCGGAACAAGTAAACGCAAGCAGTATTATTCCGACACATTTTGACAAATTGGAGTGTGATAGAAGCCTTTCAATATTGTTTTATTCGTTTTTATTTGCAAATCAATTTTGTTCGTACTGAGTTCGTTAGTGAATTTCTATGGATATTTGATTTGTGATTTATGTAGTGCGTGGGGAGCATCACAAATCTAAAGGCTATGCATGTGGGCTGTTAGATATCCAGCTCTTAAAATCATGTGAATAAGCGACAATTGTGTATACTTAGAATAAAGTTATGTTTTTTTTAAACGGCATAAGTCTTTATTAACTACAACAAACTACAAAGACTATACTTAGCCTACTACACAAAAAACAAAAGGGTTGTATCCAGACCGATGAAAGTCTAGAGACGATCCAAATGCTCAAACCCGAGACCACCTTTTTGCCAGAGAAATTACTGTGTAAGTATGTAGAGATTTAACATCTAATATATCAGGGTGACGAGCGCAGTGCAGTGCGGCGCAGGATTGTGTTTGCAAGTTCACAATTGTGGTACTGCTACTACTGTTAGTGGCAGGCGTGAAGCTTACCACTAGGAAAACGTCTTGCTCGTCTCGTCACTTGAACGTATAACATAAAATAAAATAATAAACCCACTACCAGTCGGCAGCGTACACAGCATGTTTAAGAACGTACCTACTATATTTTATTTATTTATTTATTTGATACACAAAACAGAATTTACTCTTTATAATAGGTCTTCTTATGAAATTGCCGTTCTTCGGTCATTTCAAATAGAAAAAAAGTTTGGAATGGCTTTGTATTCTGATATCAAATTAATTTTGTCTTAAAAACATGACATTATTTTTACAAACTCAGTCTTTTGTTTATTGATTAGCGTTGTATTTTCATTACATTTGAAAATTTTTCGTCATAATGGATACTTTAAAAATTCGTGTAATTCTGGAATATGAGGTCCGTCGTGGCACCAACGCGACATAAACGGCACGTAACATCAAAAACGTTTACGGGAGAACTGTACAAACGAACGCACAACCCGTTATTGATCTGGAAATGTTGACTTGAAAAATGAAGCTCCATTTGCGACAAATAGGCAAGGTAAAAAAACTTGATAGATGGGACGCCCCACGAACCTAACGATCGCCAGCGCAACGTACGCGTCGAGACCTGCCTCGCGCTGCAGCTACAGACAGTCTCCAAGCTGCAAGAGCTGGGGTTGGAAGCTCTCCCTCATCCACCATACTCACCAGACCTTGCACCTACTGACTATTACTTTTTCCAAAATTTAGACAACTTTTTAGTGGGTAAAAAATTCAATTCCCGAGAAGCAGTACAAAATGCCTTTGAAGAGTTTATTGCCTCCACGTCCAGCTAATTTTTACAAGAAGGGCATCAATAAACTGCCAATTCGTTGGCAAAGATGCGTCGATTACATGAGTGATTACTTTGAATATAGGAAATAAAAAAGTTAAAAAAAATAAGTACTTTCACTTATTCCATACAAAACGGCAATTTCATAGTTAAAGACCTAATACATAAATGCATCATATAGGTTACAAATAATTTGTTCTAGATTGCATTCCTTAATAAATGTGTACACAACATGAATAACATATAGGCACTACTAGCCTGCACTATTACTAACACTGCACATGTCTTCCTTCCTTGCTTCCATTCCTCTATATTTCGCGCAACTTGATTCCAACCATTAAGAGACAAGTTCGTCCTTCCCTCTCCGTAAACACAAATTATAAGATTTATTCAAGTAATAATTATCCAAATTTAGTAAAGTAGGTACCTACTAACATTTTAAATTAAAATACGTCCACGCGAATGAAGTCGTGGGTAACGGCTACTACAAAATATAAAAGTCAAGTGAAGAAAGTTGTTGCTTCAACTGTAGTGAAATAATCATAATTTACCTACAGAAAAAAAAATTGGGCCGAATGTGGAGCTGAAATGTAGGACGAAATAAGCATTTATAAAATAAAATAAATATTTTGGGCCGAATACGGCATACAATACGGTACGACAGCAGATTTATTTATGTGGGCCGAATGTTCTCGGGACGAATATGGCATAAATCACACCGTCATTATCAATAATACTGGCTTACACCTGTTAAAGAATAAATGTTCCCAAGATTCACCACACAGCCCGACACTTGATTCTTTCTCCAATGCACGACGAAATAGCTGCAGTCAATTTTTACAAGCGCTCCGAATAAATAAATTTGTATTCCCTAAAACTCAAGTTTGATTAAGTATTCCAACTTAGCACCCATCAATAACATTTTAATAAGCTAGTTAATCGTGAGTTTACACGCGACATTCCAGTTAGAGTCGGAGGCGACAACTACTGCGGTATGCAGATATATTTTATAATGGTCTCTTTAGACTAGCTTAGAACCCTTTTTAACGAGAACAACAAAGATGTGCATGTGCACCCTAGCAGGATATTTTTAATCAAGTTCACAATCTTGGGTCAGGTAATTCAAGAAGACCATAAATTCTGGCAATGCTTAGGTAATGTTTTGATGACATAATTAACAAATCTTTTTCAAAATATTCGTTCCCGTTAATGTTCATTCATATAAATTTAATCTCAAGAATAATAACAAATCTTTTTTAAATATTCGTTCCCGTTAATGTTCATTCATATAAATTTAATCTCAAGAAAAATAATAATGTATTATTCTTGTGAATCTTATTAGAAGAAAAAAAACGCATATCCTCAGAATAGTATTGGAACGTGGTAGTGAAAAGTAGAAACTAGTTGGAAATTTTTGCTTCAATTCTCATGCATTCTGTACAATAGTAGGTACATTATGATACAAGTGTGCTATGTTGGTCATTACACTAGAGGTGGAATTATGCGCGCGAGCCGCAGGCGAGCTCGATAAGGAAGCCGAGAGTGTATTGAAACATAGCACTAGAGTTTCATACGACTGTTTTCATCACACTTGCAAGGATAAAACAAACTTTTTTTGATAATAATCAACCACACAGAGAAAACGTCAACAACCATTTGCGGAAAATGTCGCCCAAACCAGCAATGCGCGCGCAGGTTGACATTTACTTCAGCGGCATAAGAACTATTTGTTTGTTATTACCCACTTACAGTTTTTTTTGTATATATTTTGGCGGTTTTTATTTTTTTGGCTATATTAAGAACGCTTCGTATACATACGTCTAATTGCAGTCACGTACAAACTTGACTTTACCGGGTTATACCTATTATAGCACAAGTGCTGTAATGTATAGTAAAAAACACGCGTGCGTAATAGCTTGGATTATGAGCCTAAAACCGATGCAATAAGATCTACTTTACGAGCAAGTGTGATGAAAAATATTATTTGACACAGACATTCACAACATTTATTATAATTCAACGTTTATCTCACTACTTGAGTGTAAACCAGGCATAATTTGATAAATTTATAACGCTAGGTGTACATTTTACGGTCACATGTCGTGACTTATGACTATAAAAGTAGGCAAGTATTTAGAACAACGTGTTTATTGTACATTAAAACAGCCATCTTATCTATATGCTCGTAGAAAACAACAATATCATGAATAAAATTATAGTACATCATTTTTATTAAAGTTTGGAAGAATGGCTTGTTTCCGGCCATGTTTTCACGCGGCGATTTCAATATTGGTGATAATAAATTTTGTGTTACAAATGTTAACTCTGCTCTTAGAATTAAAAAGGTTTTTTTTACATAATTATATATGTGATTGATTCAGGCGTTACTTTGCGGAAGTCCATTGTTACCAAAATTTGTTTTAATTTTTTTTCCTTCATCCTATAAGTACTCGAAACGATATTACAGCGGAAAAACACTAGAAATTAAAACAAATGTTGGTTACATAATAATACAAATTTATGTACTTCATTAAAACAAATTTCAAATTAATTATAGCTAATAATAATTTAAGTAAAAAAAATGCCATAATAACTTTTTTTTAGGCGATAACGTTAGTAATTTGGGTTGACAGGCTGCTCTTGACTGAGACCAAAATGTTAGAGTGGAAGAGTAGTATCACATCACACTTATAAAAAATTTGATAGTTTGTCGGTATGCGTGGGGGTGTGTGTGTGTTTTACCTCTTCATGCCAAATCGGCTGAATGGATTTGGATGAAGCTCGGAATGGAGAGAGCTTATTTCCCGTAATAATATAATAGGCTATTTTTATCATCATTATCATCACCATTTTGTCATCATCATGCGGGTGAAACCGCGTAGCGCAACTAGTAAACTATATAATGGACCTTCACAATACAATAAATTAAGTGCGCGGTATTATCTAACATCATTCAACTTTATGCAGCGTTTTTAAGTAAGGCCATAAGAGAGCAACTATATTATATATCCAGTGTAGTAGGATAAATTTATCCACAGCCAAATCATTAAGGCCGTGATAAAAAAAATATATGAATAACGATTCTGCGACCTCCAAGCCGCCTGCCAAGCGTGAGGATTATGGCAACCCTTCCCTATTAACGGTCCCCCGTTAATAGGGGGTCCTTCGTCCAGCATTGGATGTCTTCTGGCTATTGATGCTGATGCACAGAAGTAAAACAAATTGAATCAGAATGTAAAAAAAAATATAACATTTCAGGATTAAGAAACATGAGATATAAAAAGTTAAGAATTTGGTAATTAACTCAATGCTAAAAGTACCTACCCCAAAAACGACATCAAAAAAACACAAAACTACGTCTCATGAAAACGACTTCATAGAAAATGAGAGCATTTTTTTTTTAATAGCTAAACTACAACCGCTGAGAAATAAGAAAGCTAATAAATAGAGCGAGAATTTTCCTCCAAGTCAACAAAGATCGAGTATCGAGTTAATGCTTTGATTTAGATATATTATTGTTCGGTTAGTCTGGGAAGTTAGGTCTGGCAGTTATTTATTAGTCTGCCTACGCTTACACAGTAATTTAGTCCAATGAAATATTTACTAAAACATACAGTGAATAGTACAATTTAGGGTAATGTTTGCGTCTATACAATGCGTAGATGTTTATTTCTCTATATTCATGACTCACCTGACTGGACTTGGAATTCTAGAACTGCATCCAAAACCACCGGAGGACGGGCAGCAGGGTCATCTTGGTTAAGGTGGTAAGCATTCTGCGATCCCCAAGCCGCCTGCCAAGCGTGGGGATTATGGCAACCACCCCTATTAAGAGTGCGACTAATGCCAGAAAAATAACAGATTTCACCCGCGCGTCTTTCCTTAGTTTAGAGTCGAAAATCGCATGATATAATTGATGATGATGATGGCTTTGAGCAATTTAGGTGGGGTTTTATTTAATTATTTAAAAAGTAGGCATGAAAAAAAAAAATAAACGGCTACTGTGCTAAAACATTAGTTTGGCTATGTAATTCGTAAAAAAATTATGTGATGCTGTCGCTGATAATTTAGAGCATTTGAATTAAAACAGTTTTTTTTTGTTGGTAATTTGTTTGTTTTTTTTTTAATAAACCAGGTTATTTTACAAAATTCTATTCGGTTACTCGGCTTCTTTAGGTTTTTCCCCTACCTGTAGTATTTTTTTAAATCTGAATATTTACGTTCTTTATCATTAAACTATGTGTTTAAAAATACACCTTTTACTTACTTTTGGCATTAGTCGCCCCCTTAAAGAGGAGGCCTTCTTCCAGCAGTGTACGTCTGACTGATGATGATATTCATACTCACCTAGTATATAGACTTAAAGCAAAAACTTGCATCAAATAATTTTGTTAAACTACTACAGTTGAAGGAAAAGAAACACGGTATAAGGTTAATATGCACAAAACATCGTCATTACTAAAAATGAACTTTCAATTTAATATCTCTTCAAACTAATACGTTTCTCCATTCGATAGATATTTCATCGATAAATCGAATGGTATAGAATAAGATAAGAACATGATATTCAAATTAAATACCTTTGACATTTCAAGATTACAAACATCGGCCTTACAATGTCGAGAAGTGAATGCGCGATCTAATAAAAGCATGTTAAGGATGGGGCATATTATCATAGTGGAAAATGACTGAAATATAGTCTATAATAGCGAATAATTGTTTTAAACCTTAAAATCGATGTTTTTTTAAGCTTAAACAGTAAGAAAAATTATGACCTCTGGCAGGGCTTGAACATGCATACGAGCAATCTCTGGGTTTCCATCCCAACTGCTTAGCCAATCAAGCTACAGAAGGCTCTGTCTTACTCGTCATAACTCTCAAACTGTTTAAGCTATCAACTAAAGCGTTGGTGGCGCCGTCTGTAAATTTTTGTAACAAAAATATTTACCCAAACGTAACGTACGTTTTATTTATTTATATATTTTTAGATAGAATAATAACCCAAAGTGTGGAAACACTTCAAATAAAAATATTCAATTAAAATCGATATTTTCTGGCTTAGTCAACAAAGAGATGCTAAGAACGATCATCTTGGTTTTAAAGAATGAGGCCTATAACGTCTAACGTCTGTTGAAATTAGATTACAGATGAAACAAAGACATGATAAACATTTTAGTGATATTTCACATTGTTTAACACGAATTGCTCCTTACATGTGCCTAAATGATTAATTAAAAATACGTTGAAATCTTTAGTAAAATGTAAATAATGTGAAATTCTTTGTGACAGTAAAAAAATGCTATTTGTTACATATTTTTCTCCATTTAATAATTATAGGTATTACTGGATAGTTAAGAAACTTAAAGCATACATAAGAACAGCTTAGTTGCAATTTGCTTCATTTGCTTTGCACACTTCTTCTTGATTGCATATCCACATTATTTCAACGACTGCGTATGAGTTATCACGGCAATGCACTTACGATCTCTCTGTCTCCAGCGTTAGTGCTATCTTTATCCAATTTGTTACCCTTATCGAGAATTAAATGGGTTTTAGGGCCATCGCTCGCCGGGTTTTTATTTTTTATTAATTACTGGTCATATA
The DNA here is from genome assembly GCA_905404285.2 of Erannis defoliaria. Lineage (NCBI taxonomy): Eukaryota > Metazoa > Arthropoda > Insecta > Lepidoptera > Geometridae > Erannis > Erannis defoliaria. The sequence continues at coordinate 11,822,236 of FR990078.1, forward strand.
AAAGCGCCGGCAACACGATCCAACGGACAGGTGATAGGTTTTTATGATCCCTGTTTATCGAATATTCGTTTGTTGCTCAATGAATTTTTGGACAGGCTTTGATGATTGTTTGGAAAATCAACGGGTTTTTTTGTGATGAGAGTAGTTTCAACTTTAAAAGTTTATTCAAAAATATGTATAAATTAGCAAGCAGTAACATATGGATATGCATGAGTTTAAATTATCAAAAATAATCGGATAAATGGAGAGTCGAACTGAATCTGATGATTACATCGAAAAAAAATTTGTAATATTGGTAATATTGGGTAAGACTGAAATTTAAGCGTTCAACGTAAGTTGGGAAGGTTGGGTAGGTTGGTACGTTGGGAGGGAGACATCCTGACCCTTTCTATCAAAACACGTGCTACTATAGAATTCGTTTGGAATCGTGTACATAATCTACCATAGTAGATTCACAAACAGATTGACAGCTTTTTTGTGATCAATAAAAAAACCCTATTGTAATAGTGACACATTTTCACATGCTATTATGTTAAATTATATAAGTGTATACTTAATAACTAACTGGTGTATAACATGTCACGATTTTTGTATTTTTTTACTCTAAACTTTTAACCTTATAGATCTTTATTTCCCAATTATAATCATTTATGCTGCAATCGTTAAATGAAAGCAATAGGACATGTGCAACATCATTATTTATTATTCATAGTGCTACAATGTTTTTTTTGGGTCGGGTTCGCGACTTTAAAATAAGGAGGTTCTCAATTCGACTGTATGTTGTTTTTTTTTGTTGTATGTATGTTACGCATTAATCCGCCAATTAAGAACTGATTTTGATGATTCGTTTTTGTTTGGTACGTAATACTTCAGAGGTGGTCCCATATACATTTTATCGGAATCGGTTCAGTAGTTTGGTTTCTAAATCAAAACTACTAGAAAATATTCTTTATCTGTCGTCCAGGTATTCAAGAAGTAGGTTGTATTTAAAAAAAACATTTATATGCATAAATATTTCAAAGCAATTTGACTTAACTAACTACGAGTAAAAAGGAAAAACTGGCTTGATAGTCTACGACTTTCCAAAGTTAACAAACATCATAGATTATAATTGATAGACAAGTTTAATGGACTCTAAATCTTAGACCTGGACCAGAACGAAACTATTTACAACAGCATACAAATAAAAAAATGATATACATATGTTTACAAACGTGTTTATTAACATTTTATACTTTAAATTAGATAGTGCGTAGGCCCGAATAGTTATTAAATGCTAATATTTTAGGGCTCATAAATAACACGAAAATATGTGCAGTTCAAATAGCTACTGGATAGAGAACTTGACAATCAAGTTTTTAATACAATTCTATTAACTTTTTTACTGACTTTTACGCACCATCTTATAGTCTTCTTAGCAAAGTCTTTCCGCAGACTTATAACACATCACACACACACACATCATCAGCTCAAGACGCCCACTGCTGGACGAAGACTTTTGACATAAAGCATTTTACGTGCCTGCGGGGCTAACGTGGCTACTTTAACCCCGCTACGCGGAGCGAAAGGAACCACTTCCTCCCCGCAGCGGCACGTAAAATCGTATACACACTACGGGAGCAAGTAAAGAAGCCTCAGATCTCATGTTTATCACCCTCGAATTCGCCTCGGGAGACAATGTACATGCGATCTGAGATATTCTTTACTTTTGCTTCCTAGGTGATGTACTATTTAAAACGAGTGTCTAGAAACATATTTCTGAGTTGGCACCGCATTGACAATATTGCTAATGTTGCAGGTATCTTTATGCGGCGGTGAGCTAGCCATCAGTTCGGGCCATCTGCTTTTTGCCGCTTTTTCATCGCGTTCAGATTCAAAATGTCCTCTTCCCAAAACGCTCGTTTCCCAAAATGATTTTTTATCATTGTCACCTTGATAATGATAAAAAAATATGATGATGAGCACCCCATGACCTATTCTACGTCCCAAAGTCAATACTAGTACAATATATAGGAGTTCAAGACCTGGTGACCAGATAGTGACCAATCATCACTTTGCGTCATTGTCAACGCGGGCGAATCCAGTCAGAAACGAAAATAACATTTTGGGAATGGGATTTTGGCGGGGATTGTGTACCAGAACGTTTCATCGCAGTGGCCAAAAATATCTTGCACCATAACCATGATTTCACAAAGCACAACCTACATAACAATTTCATTCACGATTCAAGCGTTATGTCATTCTACAAGTATGATGATAGTTTAATAGGTAGTTATGTAGTTGAGAATCATATGGGTCAATGGGTGGATTTGACTGTGACTTACTAAGTGTGACTTTGACTCTGACTAAGACTCATTCCTTACTTGAAATTCATCAAAAACATGATATATTGTAAATACTTGATACTGGCAAATGCACAGAGTGCGACGCCATAATCCCCTTAATAGGAGGAAATAAGAAAAAAAACGCCTTACTTAAACTACATGTCATGAATTTCGTTAACGAAGTAGCTGCACTATTAATAAAGATAAGGCAAGCATACACGCCTTGTCATAAACTGTTACATTTTACAACGACAATTATGTCACATATTGTAACAATATTCACCCCCTTTCATATCAGGTTCAATCAGATTCAAATGTAATTAATAATTAACTTGATTATCAAATTCTTACTCGTAAATCCTTATTAAAAAATTTAAAATAAGGAAAAAATGTAACAGTTCTATAATTCATTACATTTTAGGATATTTATTGTTATTGTGTTTTTATAACACTTTTTTCTTTAATTGTTTTCATAATACCACATATTTTAATTTTTTTTAAAATTAAAACAAAACTTATAAAATTATTCTAGCTGATTCACAGCGACAAAGCGGAAGTTTGTGATTAACACAATCAGTGTTTAATAGTCCTCTACTGGACATTAGGCCTGCCCTTGAAGTGCGATTAGGTCGTATCCAGCACGCTGGCCCAGTAGAAAGTTGGTGGATTCACATAAGCCAGTGAATTTCTTCTCCCGACGTAAGCAGGTTTTCTCAAGATGTTTTCCGTCACCAGAACGCACGGTATGAAAATCCGTACATAAACTTCCAAGAGCTTATTGTTAATTGCCCGGGATTTGACACACAACCTTATAATTCCGAGGCTAGCGATTTCTCATTAGGCCACCGCGGTGTCTCTCCCCATTAGGATACCACAGCTCTTAGAGCTGTGTGATTAACTAAAAAACTGTTGATGTCCGTAACGGCTAAAGTTGTTCAACTGAAACTTTATTCGGTGAACATAGGCACAGGCGTGTCTATCGCGTACTATCTTATGTCCTGGGTTAAAGCATACCCGAGTGTTTAATGTTACGTAGTTTTTATTTGTTATTTAACATTATGTTATTTGATGTTTAACACTAAATTAATAAACACACAGACGATCTAGTCCGCAAAACTTGTGATATTTTGCTATCGTTATAGAAAACACAAACTACGCACAGAAGATTCAGTCCCATAAAAATGAGTTTAAACATAGTATACATAATTATAACTACAATCAAATCATATTCAGTGCGGCTAATTTGTACTCCATTTGCATGGACCTGGGTATGTCCTAAAACTGCATCCAGATCCACCGGAGGACGGGTAGCAGCGTCCTCTTGGTTTACTTTGGTGAGCATTCTGCGATCCCCAAGCCACCTGCCAAGTGTGCAAGCGGCTTGGGAAGCGTGCGTGAGATTGATTTGCCGTTTTTTTACATTAAATCCGTGATCATCGTTATCGCCAACGCCAAATTTCATCGTTCGAAGCAAAACCCGCCTCTTGATTCCACGTAAAAAAATCGTAAAACAAAAGATGTCTCAAAGGATATAGGGCCATCATTATGTCAAACCGAGTCACTTTACACCTTAATGGATTTCGGTTTCTCGCCAAATGACAGTTTCCGCGTCACTTAGCCTCACTTCCGACGTAATCGATATCATTTCGTTGAAAAAATCGGGAAAGGTGTCACTTGGAGTTATTCGATAGCTGTTTTAGAAACCTTTTGTGTGAAGGTGTCACCTATACGAGGATTAAATCAATTGGATTTGTGACACGTTTGGTAAAGTGATATAGGTTTCAGGAAAATACAAATTTATGGCACCAAAGACAGCCAAAGCAGCATTGTATTGCTACTCAAATGTAACATTTGGTTGTGAGCCTTATTTATCATCATCATCAGCTCGGCAACGTCCACTGCTGTACGAAGGCTCTCCTCCTGCTGCTGCGCCCCTTACACCGCCACACTGAACGACTGAACATTTGCATGTCGTAGGTCCACCCAGTGCGAGGCCTGCCAAAGCTGCGTGTTCCGGCTCGTGGTCGCCACTCAAGAAAAAGCAGTCGAATTATAATAATAATAATAATAACACCCTGGATAGAAGAGTCCGTCAACTGCTCACTGCGCATCGCATGCTACACCCACGCTCATCTGTTATGAGACTGTACATTCCACGGAAGTGGGGGGGTCGTGGCTTTTTAAACGCCAAAAACCTCCACAATCGTGAAGTGTGCAGTCTCAGGGATTATTTCCTTAACAATGAGTGTGGGATGCATCGCGATGTAGTGACAGTTGACAAGGGGCTCACGCCGCTCTCCTTGGCAAACGAGAACTGGCGCACACCATCGGTGCTAAGCACCGACGACCGCAAGGAAGTATGGAAAAGCAAGGAGCTGCACGGACGGTTCTATCGGGTTCTATCGAGCCCCGATGTGGACTTGCTCGCGTCGGTGAACTGGTTGCGCTTCGGGAACCTCTTTGGGGAAACTGAGGGGTTTGCCTGTGCAATTGCGGTTATCAAGACGAACAATTACCGGAAATATATCATGAAGGACGGTACGGTCGACATATGTCGGGCATGCCACCGTCCCGGGGAATCTCTCCGACATATTATTTCCGGTTGTTCGCATCTTGCTAACGGCGAGTATTTGCACAGGCATAACCAAGTGGCCAGGATCATCCACCAGCAACTTGCTCTTCAATACGGCCTTGTCGAGTCGGAGGTGCCGTACTATAAGTACGCACCAGCTCCAGTTCTCGAGAATGGTCGTGCTTTGCTCTACTGGGACCGCTCCATCATCACGGACTATTGTCGCCAATAAGCCTGATATCGTGATGGTGGATCGGACCCAGCGCCGGGCAGTGCTCGTCGACGTCACCATCCCACATGACGAGAATCTCGTAAAGGCCGAGAAGGACAAACTCAGCAAGTACCTTGACTTGGCCTTCGAGATAACCGCCATGTGGGATGTTGACTCGACGATCCTTGTCCCGATAGTCGTTTCGGCAAACGGTCTCATAGCGAAAAGCCTCGACCAATACCTCAAGAGGCTCTCGCTAGACGGTTGGGTCAAGGGTCAGATACAAAAGGCAGTGGTACTTGACACGGCACGCATTGTCAGGAGGTTCCTCACTCTGCAGCCCTAACCACCGGCAGCTTGAGCCCTGCCCCGCTGCTGGCGGCACCCTAGTTTTTAAGTTTTTTATAATTTGTATTTTTGTATTCTTATATTTATTGTAAAAAACTTAAATAACTAAGAATTGAAATAAATACGTGTATAATAATAATTATTATTTTTAATAATATATATTTTTTTAAATTTAATAATAATAATGTGTTGGCTTCGGTCCCACCAATGCCTCTTAAAGGCCCGGGCTTAGACCCGAGTTTCAAATGCAATAAAAGAAATAATAATAATAATAAGTCGAATTGAATAATACCAACCTCCTTTTTTGAGTCGGTTGAAAAGGGTAAAGCAGTAGTTTGTTTCATCGCACAACGAAACATCGTAATTAAAATATTGAAACATTCGAGCCTATCCCGAGTAACTTGTCCAAAAGGCATGACCACAACCTGTCCATCCTACGCTTCATAAGCATGAATGAGAATGAAACTACACCTTAATTCAATAAACGTAATAACCCTCGATTACCACCCAAACTGTGACCAATTTTGGACATAATTGTTTCAAAATTGTTACTTTATGGCCCAAAAACAGTGTTATAACGAAAGGTTTTATGACTTTTAAATATTTATCAATCGTTGCTTTTGAATAAATTAACGATTTTGTTTTACGATCATGCGTCATTGTCTTGGTCCTGTAATTTAAAATTTAATTGTAATACATACATATTTGCATACTGAGTGTCATCAGTGTTTTGGTGTGAATAAATTTACATAGAAAATTCTCAGTATAAGATTTTGCGTACATTTTTATCTTACATATATATTATTAATTATTTCGCAAGTTTCTCTTATCTAGTATGTATGTATGTATTATAGTTATCTCGAATAGTACCTTAATGAGTAGGTTCGTAGAGTCTGAGTTGGTTATCTAGTGAATGATGGGGCTAAACTATAACGGCCTTACCTAAAATAATCTCGATTCTCTTAGTCACTGCTTAAACTTCTCTGTCCTTTTCTAGCACGTGCAACTTCACGTCAGAGAGAAGATGGCAGAGCATCTTAAGCAGTGACTAACGGTTGAGAAGTTTTTTTAAGTAAGGCCGTAAGTGTCCTGATTTAGACCTACGGAACCTACGTAACCCAAAGATAGCGATTAAAATATAGCAAGATGGGCATGCCACACGTTAAGGATTAATTATGTCCCATATAGTTGTGGTAATAGCCACACTTTCGTCAGTCATCTCTACCAAGTAGTAAATAAAAATAAAATAAAAAGTAGACCAGGAAAACTTCTAGGTATTACGCTAGTCTCAATGACAATGGGCGTAACTACTTTAGACTAACAGGTGGAGTCTAAACGACCACACCTTTATACATTATTCGTTCACATAAATTACTTATTCAAAAGCGTAACGATATCATGATAGCGGCTAATTTGAATTCATTCCATGAGTCATTTTACTCAAAGGAAGTTAAAAGTTTTATTTGATGTGAAATGTTTTGGGAATCACTTTTTTACTTTTGTTGCCAGTATTTTGTTGAAAAGGGACATTATATTCAAACGAGCCATAATGTGATGAATAGGAGGTTTTAACACAGATAAAAGTGCACTTTTGATTTTTACTCTAGAGAAAACCGACCGTAACCTGTACCCGTAACCGTAACTAATTACGATTCAGTATTAAAAATTACAATCCACATTTTGAAAAAAAATATATATATAGGTACCTAAACTTTTGTGAGTTCACGTTGTTAAGCTTTGAAGACAGTGTAGACAGTGTGTGTGTGTGTGTGTGTGTGTGTGTGTGTGTGTGTATGTGTGTGTGCGCGTGTGTGTATGTATGTGTGTGTGTGTGTCACTTACTATTAATATTGTGTGCAGCAGTGGCGAACAAGAAAACTTTTGAAAAATTCTTAACAGATATAGAAGAAAAAGCACATTTCTGTTTTATTTATACGGGACGCTGCGTCCGCACTCCACGCGCGTCGGTCTCTGTTTTCACTCTTTGAAAAAGGTCACCGGATGTGATCGAAACTATAGTCGGAGTATCCGACTTAATTAAACGTGAGTATTCCCGTATAAATAAAACAGAAATGTGTCAAAACCACGTCAGTTTCCATAACAAGAAAAAGCACGTTACAGATAAAAAAAAATGTTTTGTAATTTTTTTTTTTTTTTTTTCTAGGTGAAAGTAAAAAGACAAAAAAGCTTACTCTCTCCTACGTGTTATTCATCTCGGACAAAGTTAATAATCTAAAATATATATAATTAACGTTTAGAGATTCATTGATTGATACCAATGTAGAAGGTACGTCTGATTACATGTAGGTTTTTTTTTGTGGTCCTTGCTAAACCTAATTTATTTTTGTCATTGTGTAACCGTTAACAAGAAACATGAAAACACAGACCAGATGTTTCCTCAGCTTTGATTTATAATTACAAAGAAATCGAGAACGTTCCCTTTGATATTTTTTTTCCGTTTGACGGTAATAAATCAAATCATCATTCTCGGATTCGACGTAAGTAATAAAATTACCTACTTTATGAGTGATGTTCTTTTGAACACGACAAATACGACAAAATATATATCCTATCACGTGTTTCGTGTCACTTGATAACTGGAATATATCGTAAAAAATGTTGCAGATAAAAATTTACAGATGAAGAATTTTGAAAATACAACTAAGTAGGTTTGTATGTTTATTATAGTTTAACTAGCGTACTTGAAGTTTGTCCCTTATTATAAGATAAGCCATAAGAAAGAAAAGTGACGTGAGTTAACGTTACGATTTCTAGCAACCCATTTTATCATTTTAACAAATTTGAATCTCAAACTCAGCCGTTATATCGGCCATGCTTTTCAATGATTTTACTACCCAAACGAAAAAGCACAGCCAGTGCCCTCAAATCCCATGAAAATTCCCTTTAGAGATAAACTATTACATACTCTACGGATTTCCATGCCCGAAGGGTATTTACACCCGTATTACTAAACCTACGCCACCTCACCGTCTGTCCTACCTTTAACGGTGTGCAAGATACGCCCTATGTTTTTACAGGACATTTTTCTATACGGGGAATTTGTTAAATAATAAATAAAGGTAAGAACGTTGACTGATAAATGGTTATAAGAAGAAGAAAGAAGAAGACGAAGTTAACTATAAGAAGCGAGTGTATCAATTGTAAGCTTGTTCTATCGTAGACTGCTTCTTCGCTTAACGCGAAGCGATATGCCATCCAAACGAAAATTTTTTGGTTTTTACAACTTTTGTTTTAATCTATATAAAAAGTTTTAAAAAAAAATACAAATAATATGCCTTGTAATACAACTAATATAGTAAGAAAGTATGTATGTCTAGCCCATTTCCCTCTTCATAACCTGCGTCATAGAATTTTAATGATTCAGAAAATTTTCTCACAAATATCGTATCGTATCACCTATAATGATGCCTACAGAAGGCAGTGTTTGAAGTAGATATTCAATATTTTTGTACTAAAAATATATTTTTTAAGTACATTTTATTAATAATAAAATCCATTTTTGATGTTTTTCCGATGATGAAACGATGACAAATTCAAGGTTCTTTAGCGAAACTCATTTTCATTATTACATATTACAGATATCTAAAAAGAAACAAAATCATCAAGATCAAGTTAATCATTCTAGAAAAGTGTTACTGAACTCTCTAAGTGTAGCTTCTAATCTCCTTGCAAGCTTAGCTTCTAACCTCCTTGACTGAACCTTTGTGTCAAAAATGTCTTGCAGCCTTAAACCACCATCGTCAGCTTTGGTCCTGCTTTACATCCAGCGACACTCGGCAATTGATTTAGGCATCGACGATTTAGGTTCATAATAATTTTCATTCTGAAACAGAAAAAGAATAAGAAAATACCTTATAATTATTATTGTGTATGGTATTATTATAACTCATCATAGATCTCATGTTATCCTCAACCTCTAGAAATATCTTTGTCAGTTTATGTAGAGACTCTGTTTTGAAACGTTCCGTTGCCAGGTTGTTACCTTATCTATTTTCGTAAACAAACTCGAGTGCGCGAAATAAATTCTGAAAACAACTTCAACCCATTTCTACCTCCGTAGATGTACGTCGTCGGCACCCTCTACAATTAACCTCTTCGTATCTTAAGGCAATAGCCAAGCCACTTCGCAACAGTACGTACTTATGCCTTTACTTTGTAGGAACTATACAATACAGAAAACAGTATGGGAGATACTGAAATCATGAGTTAGCCTAGGTTATTTATCTAGTATAACTCATGAGTTGAATATGACGGTTATGAAAGTAGAAAGTCCAACTAATCTATCCTAGTCAAGGCATCCCGATAGTAGGTACCGGGACGGTATAGCCAAACCAATTTACGAATACCGTTGCCACCTACTTCAGTATTAGTAACATTGTATCAACATAGTGTGTGTACCTATATCATTACATTACATTACATTACACATTACTATTAACGTGATTTTGTACTTCTACATTTTTTGTAGAGAATATGAAATACCCATACTGCAGCTATAATGTCGCACTTACTGAAAGTAGGTACTTCAGTACAGTTGCGTACATTCTTTACCTGTAAGATAACAATTATTGGCTTACATTACATAGTAGGTACATTCAACGGGTCTAAAAAGGTGCCCGTTGAATATTAAACACGTCTTACAATTTAAATTAACTGAAACACCGAGATAATTAAGGAGGGTTTCAGTGCAAAAGCACTTGATTATGAAAATTTCTTGTAAGATAAGCTTCTTGGTAAAATTTACCTAGGTCTGCTCTTATTTCCTTCTCAGACATGCTGATAGCTCTTGGTGTATTTCGGACGGCTCTGAGTTACCTTAGATCTTGTGTTGCCATGTTGTTGTTCCTGTTATAATATTACTAAACTTTGGATTGCCTTTGTAGAGCTATAGTATATACCTATGTCAGACCTTTGTATACAGTATACAGAATTATAGTATCTTTGGTAAAACTAACATTATGTGTTTACGATTATCCTTAGCCTTTAATGAAGTACTAATTTAAATCGTGTACTTATTATCCAGTTGCAAGAAAATTAGGTAGTATATATTGCAAGTTGAAACTGGATCCATTATACAGTTATACACATCGACAACATCAACGGTCACCTTCTGCAGGGCTTGCAAAGAGATTATAATTGATCTGATTCATTCGCCAACCTTCTTGTCAACAATTGAGGTAATTCAGGGTAAGAATTGCATTATAATGTGTGCTAACACATATTTGAAGCCAATCGTACAGCGAGAGATCCAGGCAATTACCAGTGGGTAAATGGAATTGTTATAGGTAAGTGATGATAGCTTAGTTTATTTATAACAACAACAATAATAGCATCAGGTACTGTTGTAGTACATAACAGTCCAGGACCAATTTTTAGGAAATTTTCATTTTCAGGAGGTTCTTTCCGGATAAGCGATTCTGAAAGGCAGTCTGCAAATAAAACGGCCAACGCAATCCCATATCGTTCGTTGCCTCTGGGGCTTTGGAAAAGAGGAGCAATTCCCGAAGCTAATTCTCACCACACCAAAGAAATGGTGTGGTGAGAATTGACTACGGTGGTGAAAGGGCTCAATGGTGAAGGTCAGGGGTTATTTTCACGAGTCAAATTACAAAAAAAAATAATTAAACAATTTTTTTTTTTTTTGCTAAGCCGTAATGGCTAGTCTAAACGTAAAGGATAGTGGAGTTTCAACTTGATGCGACATTCTCCTAAAAGATGGTGCGACAAATAACATCATCAAGAAAGAATGGCCAGAATTCATTCAGTACCACCAAAACTAGAAAATTCGAGGGGAAACATTTGCCCAGTAGTGACTCCATAGGCTATCAATAACAGCAACTAACAGTAAATATCCAATCTTGAATGTCGAAGAATAATATATGGCTGTAATAACCAAAGATAGCGATAAATACGGTAACAATCATTTGTTTTGTAGGTCATTGTTGTTAAGGAATTTGACATACTACGTTGATCGTAGGCGTCTTCCTCTCGAGCGTGTAGGCCCACGTGGTCATAATTCTTTTGTTCCATTTTCTAGCATGCATATGATCCGTTTGTATGCAAAAACATATCGGCTGCTGTTCATTACCATTCCTCGGGACAATACCATTGTTTGGTTAGTAAACTTAAAATCAATTACCAGTACAGTTACTTTCGTTTCAATTTTATGTTATTGAAATTACTTTAGTAATAACTTTGATCTAAACGTAAGGCTCATTTCATACAAAGATAGGAAATGAGTCACCATAAATTTGAAAAAGAATAAAATAAAGAGACAAAGTTTGATATTCTAACTTATGGTCATAGTCTCTATCAAAAAGTAGGAGAATACAAAATTGAGTCCAAATAAGAATCGAGTAAGATTGTCTTTCTTGAGGGTCGAGCGACCTTTTTCTCAATGATTACTATCGGATGCAGTCATCGATGGGCCAAAGCGACAATACTATCGAATCTATACTATCGGTATGGTAATGTACAATGCGACTAATTTATTTTTAGGTTTAAGGAGGGCGCTACCATCGTCGTTTCTAAAAAAGCAGAGAGCTTTACATTGAACATTTTAGTTCTCTCATTTGACCAACTCCAAAAAAGTTAGCCGGGCTCCACCAACCGATGCATTCCTTACCTTTGTGTGCTTATGTTGATGAGGTGGGCGAAACTCTATTGATATACAATCGATGTTATTGTTAATATTATGGGGTGGACCTGGTTTTAAAAGGCAATTTATTCAAGCCGATGGGACATCAGATACTGCTGCATCATTCCCGTTCTTATTTGTTGGACATAATACTCCATCAGTTGATGTCAATATGACATCGATTGTAGCGTTCATCTTGGCCTTGTAACTATATAAGCTCTTATGACTAGATAACAAATTATTATGGTCATAGTAGTGCCCTAGATATGAGTTAAGTTTTGATTAACATGCCTAAAAATTGGTCCAATTATTTTTCTATTTATATGGCAACAATTATATTATCCTGTTGGTAGTTAATGGTTCCTTGAAATATTTCTATCTATCCATGCATATAATTACCAATCAAAAACCGAGCTTATATGTACATTTCGTAATATAACCCATTGACCAATATAATTTATAGGATAGAACGCATCTCTCGAGTAATTGAATTAAATTTTATGCGGGAAGTAAGGTAAACACGTGGTACTGTGCCTAGTTTGCTGCAAATTTTTTTTTAAGGTGGCGACTAATGCCAAAAGTAAGTAAAAGGTGTATTACATAGTTTAATGATAAAGAACGTAAATATTCAGATAAAAAAAATACTACAGGTAGGGGAAAAACCTAAAAAAGCCGAGTAACCGAATAGAATTTTGGAAAATAATCTGGTATATTGAAAAAATATATACAAATTACCAACAAAAAAAACTGTTTTAATTCAAATGCTCTAAATTATCAGCGACAGCACCACATTATTTTTTACGAATTACATAGCCAAACTAATGTTTTAGCACAGTAGCCGTTTATTTTTTTTATTTCATGCCTACTTTTTGTATAATTAAATAAAATCTCATCTAAATTGCTCAAAGCTATCATCATCATCAATTGTATCATGCGATTTTCGACTCTAAACTAATGCAAGACGCGCCAAAATCGCGCGTGAAATCTGTTATTTTTTTGGCATTAGTCGCACTCTTAATTTCCTTCTGATACAATGTACTTTGCACTAAAAATGGGAGATAGCTCTTGTTTCTGAAATATAGTGTAACACTAGTTCGGGAACTTGTGGCTAGTATAAGTATTCATGTACCTACCACTTTATGTCAATAAATAAATTGATTGATTGATTGTACTTTTATTGGGATGGTACACCTATCCCTACCAAGTTATCCCTACTGGTAGGCTGCACGCATTTTCGTGCACATACTTAACCACATAATTAAGACTATAAACCGTTCAAAATACTCGTTTGTAAACATTTTATACAGACACTTGCCCTCCTGAATATAATACTCAGTTTTTGCCTTGGTAGGTAGGAACTAAAAATCTTGTACAGTAAAATAATATCTTCAGCCAGTGGACGTCCACTGCTGAACGTAGGCCTCCCCTTTAGACCGCTACATTTAACGACAACCAGCCATTTGCCATCACCACCATGATATATGTTAAAGTCATGACTTTCACAATGTTCTCGGTCAGTATAATACCATGTCAATATCATTTTCTATTCAGACCTATCTAAACCACTATTAAAAATATAAAATCACCTTCAAAGAGCGTAAACCAAATCAATAAATCCTCATCAAAAGGTCGCTCCTACGCGTTAATTTAGACCAAGCTATTAAATTTCAAAAACCCTTTCGGACCCTTCAGTCTATCGTTACGTTAACCACAATAATCCTCTATGCCCATAAAATTGGTATTTACCCAAATTAAACTTGGTTCGTAATTGATACAAATGGTTGTTTCTAGTTAAACGTAATTGAAGACAGTGGCAAGTGCAACGGAGCAGGCGTAATTTCGAACCTATTGTTCCAGAGATAGATAAATTCTTCAATTAACGTGGCTGCTTGGAAAAGATAGGGTTAAGATTTGATTGAGATGATAACAGCTGCGAAAGAGTGTACACTATACAGAGTGTATGTACATTAAAATTAACAGCACTGCAGGCTTCGGTATTTAATTGTTTAATTAAATTAGTTCTCATTTCGAAGTGAGACCTGGAATTAATTAGCATAAGATGAAGAAGAGTAACACCGTTTAAAACAATACAACTATGCATAGTTTCGATGCCTGCACCAAAGTTGAAGTCGTTGTCTCACATCCAATTGCACCCAAGCAACATTTTGCTTTCATTAACGGACACTATTACCAATCGAGTGAAACTATATTGTTTCCAATTGCAAAGTAAATTCATTTGCACCAGTTCTACCAATTTCTCGTGCATTGACTTGTACAAAAAGTTTTAATTAAACTGTGTACACAATTTTACCGTCAGACTCGACTGTACCTTTGCCTGCTTGTATTCAATTCACGATTAGTTGCCCGTTATTTTGTATGTTAAAAAATCCAATAACATTTGTATAAAAGCGACATTCAAAATAGTTATCATTGTTTTGAGCAATCAAAAACGTTGTAAATTCATTTAAATAGACCATCAGTTAGCGTTTGTGATCGATATTGAATTTTAACTTACACGCACCCCGCTGCGTAACTGCATTCAAAGATAGCCACATAGCGTTATTTTGTAAGCTTGTCGCGTTAAATCGCTATTTAGTTGGTAAATACGTGGTCGTTGTAACATTTAGATATCCATTGGTGATTATTTATCGTGAATTTGTTACATACTATTTACATTAGGTAAGAGGTGAAATCGATTTTTTTAATCGTGTACCGAATTTCAATTTCAAAGTCATTGAATTTTTATTAACATTGATTTATGTACGACGCTCCCATCGGCTATTTTCAATTATAGTCTAGGGATATACTAACTAGACATTTGGTATAGGGTGTCTTGAAACTCAACATCTCGAAGTCCAGCAGGAGCTATAGATAGAAAAAAAGACATGAAAAAATTTTTTTTTTCTCTTCTGACAACGCAGCGGATTTATTCATGTTCACGTCAGCGAGTGAAATATTCCAATCACTTTACGGCGTAGGTACTAGAAGGATTATTAGTATGTATTAGTATTTGAAACTATTTGCGAAGTGGCTTATTAATTTCTGCTTTTATGCCAAGCTATAGCTGCAAGGCCATGCCATTACCAGTAGTAATAAAAATAAGCAATAACATTATTGGCACATCATAACATGGTTAGACTAACTATGCTACAATTATTAATTCAACCACAAATCAAGCAATGTATGTGCGTTGTTTGGTAGAAAATTAAGTTTGATTGGAGCATGCATGGTTTCACATTCATCATATTATTATTTTTTAAGTATACGTGTCAGGTTCCCACCGGAGGACGGGCAGCAGCGTCCTCTTGGTTAACGGTGGAGAGCATTCTGCAATCCCCAAGCCGCCTGCCAAGCGTGGGGATTATGGCAACACCCCCTATTCCCCTATTGGGAGGCCTTCGTCCAGCAGTGGACGTCTTATGGCTGACGACGAAGTCTCAGGTTTACAAGTTGGTACAAGTTGAGCCCTTACTGCTAGAACTTGCCATTATGGGCGTATGAATATAAAATGTCACTAACTAGGCCAGAGCAAGTAAGTCAGCCAGAAGACGTTCACTGCTGAACGAAAGCCTTAGAACGCCATACTGGACGGCAATCTACCATTTGCATCTACCGTTGCCCGCGACTTTCAACAGGGCCGCCGGTTTCACATTATTTTGTAATTTTCTCAAACCTGATATAATTGGGCCGGTACCCGATTGACGATAAGTTTCGGGACATCCTGTTTATACTAATAACACAGAACACAACAAAAACATATTTAATATCAGAACAGTTCGGCTATTTTCTCAGTTCGTTGGTTCTTTCGCAACTCATATGTCATATTAGTATCAAACATGTAGAGTACAAATATTATCATCCAGTGGCGGATCCCATTCGTGATTCCACTATCATATTAGTTGTCCTTTTCTGGACATGTCGCTGATTTAGTGTTGCCAGTTAGAAACTTTCGTAATAAATAAACCTTATTTGCTCCGACGTCAAACTCCATGCGCCGCAAGTATCTCATTGGACAATGTAGGCGAAATGTATCAGTATTGCCAGAACGTAAACTTGTTACGTTTAAGTGTTGCTAAAAACTTTTTGTAAAATTTTTGTTTTAGTGAATCTCGTTTCTTTAAACATTTACCACAAACGAAGTAGGCTTGTAAATTAATTTTTACACTAAATTAAATACATTTTTATTACTTTTATTATTTGTTGTAAAATGTAAACAGAAAGCTGGCCAAATGCGTAAAGGAGCTAAAGTAAGGATCATGAAGTAAATCAAATTAAAAAAACTCTGTGTAAGGAAAACTGTCAATGGGTAAACTTGGCTCGCCAGATTTGACCACTATACGTTTTTAAGATATTTATATTATTCATTAAATGTTACTATAATTTACACAAGATGCCCTTGGTAACGTTTATGTGCTATTATGGACTTCAGACGGTACCTATATATTAACTCTGTTACTAAGGCTGGCCCATCAGCCTCTATGAACTTACTTAATAAGGTGAGATTACCAAAATCTTTAAGTTTATTTCTCACCGTGTCTACAATTAGCATTCGCAACGACATGGTAAGAATGCTCACTTATAGAGTCATACAACACTGCTTTACAGTGACGTACGTCGGTTTTTGTGTCCCTACTACATAAATTTGTCCCTCGGCCCGGAACACAACATATTCAGGGACCTTTATGAGTACGGTGGCCCGATGTAGGTTAAACTTGGCAATTTATCTCTTTTAATCGTAGCATAATGAACTTTGTTCGTTGAACAGAAAACACGGGTGTTCCAATTGTTTTATCAGTCGGAAATGACTTTTGTCGTCGTTGCGATAAAATCGGAATTACTCTGCGATCTTACTGTTTGTTTTTCTTTTGTTTCATTCACGTTTGTTTTTTGTTTTATTTTTAACTTGAAAAGTTAAAACATCTATTTCTTGTTCTCAATTGTCGCAAGTTTTATGTGTTTAATTTTTGTTAATGTTCCATCAAAGTTTAATTTTATATCCATGAAAGAAAGCATCAGTGTTTATTAAGACAGAACCTGCTATAGGTACAAATTCTGTCATCTGTCACTCCTATAATGATTGACACAAGAGCGACGGAGATAAAAACAATATAGCATTGGGCCACACTTTGCAGCAGATTTTAAAAAGATTTTTTTTAAGGAAAATATTGTTCTTGCTTATTAACATTTTCACAAGCACCAAAACCTATCATATATCTTCCGTTTCTGGCATAAACCAAACCTAAAACTAATACGTTATTTAAAATGACTTCCGTAATACAGTAGACGGTTATTTTCTTTTTTATACGAAGAGCATCTTGGCCGTGCCAAGTGCCAACTGTGCCAACTACAACCTAGCTGCCAGTTACGTTACCCTACTTTCAAAAATGCATCAGTAACTCAGTAAAAACTAAAAACTTTATATTTGCTAAACATAACATTTTAGAACTGTTTTCATGTTTCGATTGTATTTGCAGTGAATTTTCCTAAAATAGCTTTGAGCTCAAAAGTTTGATTATTTTACTTTCAAATATTAAAAATATGTTCGCACTTTAAATGCAAAAATATGTTGGTAGTATATAATTATCCCTCTCAACTGTAATAGTGAAATAGAATCGGATTCAATTTGGATAAAGCTATCCGAAACTTATACCTACCCTTGACCAGCGACGGTGATAATGCAATGGACGGGCCCAGCGCTTGCACATCGATCAAAATTAACAAGACAACACAATCAAGCATACCTAGCTAAAAGTATGCATATTACATTTACCGGAAAATAGAGATAGCTAATCTAATTACTGCATGACAAAAAGAGAACACATGCACATGTATTAAAAGTTTGTATTGTCGTATCGTACGGCTCGCATGTCGCAAAGGCAGATTATGACTGAAGCGAGTGGAGAGCCGGTGCTCAACATATAGTCTTCAAAATCTGTGCGCTTATTTCCCGTCCATTCATTTTATCATTGTCGCTGCCCTTGACGAATTAATATGTATGTACTCGTAGATTAGATACTTTTTAATTAGCCTGTATAAAAAAACGTTCGGGTCCTTTATAAGTGACTAAGCCATGGGTTGCTATTGCATAAGAAAGTTTCTACTCCAAAAGCGCTAAACACAAAGCATTACTTACTTTCATACTGAATTTTCAGCTCAAATACGAATATCCCACACTATAAAGCCTTTCCAAGCATAAAACTACTACACTAAACAAGCTCCCAACAGAAAATTTAATGAAAATCATAAGTTTGTATCAGGAGAAGTTCGCAAGCGTCTGCTCCACCGATGCTCTACCGACGAACTTGAGTTAGACCGTAATTTGCTGACGAGCCACTTGCAAAACTTGGTGTGCCATTTTGACAGCCGTGCTGCAAAATTTTATTCCTCAAATACGTGTAGCATGTTAGGAATAAACTGGTCCAGTGCAAGTTGGACTCCTGCACCAAGAGTTATGTACCTACTTTATAATACGCTTTAAAAAAAAATACAACCGAATTCAACCTCGAATTCCTGGATGACATCTTCATATTTTCTAGTAATTTTGATTTAAAAACCAAACTACTGAACTGATTTCGATAAAATCTATATGGGACCACCACTGAAGTACCATACAAAAAAAGAAATATCAAAATCAGTTGTAATCGCGTAAAATACATACAAAAAAAACATACAATTGAATTGAGAACCTCTTTTATTGAAGTCGGTTGAAAACAAAATATTATAGTAGTTTACATATTGAGCGAAGGTACATTTTTTTTGTTTAATAAGTACTAGTTTCTTGTAGTCATTTCTTGTTGAAAACAATACCTTTAAAAAATAAACCGGCCAAGAGCTAGATAGAGTCACTCAACAAGGGTTCCACACAACAGGCCACAGTAACTTTTTCTGTCATGTATGTTTGATAATAAACGGACATATACTAAAACAGTTTCATGATTGTTTACCGTGATTACGTCATGCAACAACCCGTACCTAGGCCATAGTTGATATGGTCCAGACGAGAACGGAGCATTAGTCAAACGGAAAACTAACATTGAACAAGCATTATATCGCTATAACGACTTTTATAATTATAAAAAAAAAATTATAATGTTTAAAATATTTTTTTACTGTGTAATTTTTTTTTATGAATATTATATTTTTTTTTTGTATTATTCAGCTATAAGTTCGACATGTAAATTAGTGACTTGTAAATTGGCTTTACAAATAAATGACTATGACCATGCCTATTTGTACTAATTATCAATTAAAAAACCGCTCTTCGAGTATAGACAGTCCAAAAGTGGACTAATAAAATAATTTTATGCTAGGTCATGAAATAAGCTCTCTATATTTCGGCGTAATAACCAAACACAGCTATAAATATGGTAGCGTAATAGTTTAGCTACAGATCTGTTAATGAAACTTGTTCTAATGAAATACTATGTAATGTAGATTATCTCGATTTTTTAAATGCCTATCATATTAAAAACATAGAAAGTCAAGTGAAGAAACTTGTCGCGTCAACTGTACTGAAATAATCATAAATTACCTAAAACAAAAATTTGGGCCGCATGTGGAGCTGAATAGTGTGACGAATTGAGTTTTTTTTAATTACAATATACGTTGGGCCGAACACGGCATACAAAGTGGGATCAAAGCAGATCATTAATGTGGGCCGAACTTTTTCGGGGCGTAAATGGCATGAATAATAAAAAACTATTTATTTATTTGCTCGTCATTGTACCATCAAAAAAACATTTCACCCATTGTTTTAAGATACAGTAAGCTTCTATCTCTGTTCACGCGCACGCATCGAGCCGTAAGCACGATCAACAAACAGTTGGACTGTTTGCGAATTTTATTTATGTTAAACTGTTAACGGCTGATAAAAATAATCTTCTTCAAAGGGAGATAAAATACTTGTTTTTCTTCTTTTTTTTTTTGAATATGATATTAGATTTAGTGAGGTTTCTAAACCCTCAATGCCTGGTTCTGACTTGCACTTAAGTATTTTTTGGTAAATTATTACGTTGTAAATGGTACGAGTACAGACCCTTCGGCGTGCCCATGGGCGTCGCCAGGGGGGCACGGGAGGAGGAGCTGCGTGGGCCCTAGAGATCCAAAAAAATCAAAGCAACCGAATTCCTAAGTCCACTTAGGTACACTGTTCAATACTTCTGTAAACATTCGCTGAAGTCTACATATTAACACATTTCATTAACATATTTCTTAGCAATAGAGAATAGAGGCTATATAGTTTGTAGAGATATCACTATATTGCAGAGCCCACCTGGGGAAGTACCTACCACACCTTTGCCAGTTATTCAATCGCCAAGCAGTAGAGTGCAAGGATTACTGTGTTTCGGTTTGAATGGCAATTCATTCCATCCCGTACTTATCTAATAAAGCTTTCCAGAATATTAGATTGACAGAATTATTGCAAAAATCTTTTTTAAAGACCACACTAGATTAACTTTGAATAATAAACAAGTTCCATTTCCCAAGAAGCTCATAAATCCACTTGTGGCCTGGAAAATGATTCAAATAACCCAGGCATATCTAAGATTATGCTTAGTTTTCGTCCCTTAGAAATATAATCTGCAAAGTAAAGAATAAAAACTTTCACGAGAAATCTAACAAAAACTATGCCGAATCACACGTATTAATAATTATCAGCAACTTAAAGGTCTCATTAAGTTCCCAAGAATCAGTTCAGTATTAGTTTGTATTTACCTATAATTGTGAGTTCTTAAAATTTAATCAAATTGAGTGTCGCGAATGGGCCCAATGCATGTTTGTTGCATGCATGTTGCATTCGCGGTATCATAAATTATTTTAATACACAGGGTTAGTTCTAATCAGTTAGCATACTTTTAAGGACATATTCTGTACATCAACACAAACAACTTTTACTATGGGGCCAACATTGAAATCGCGCAAAAAACAGGTGTTCCATACAAAAAGTTCCTCGACCTTGGGCAAAATGTATGGAACAGCTGTTTTTTTCTTTGCGATTTAAATGTTGGCCGCATAGTTAAAGTTGTTCGTTTTGATGTACAGAATATGCCCTTTAAAGGATGCTAACTGATTAGAACTAACCCTGTATATAATATTGTTCATTTACGACAAGGCAAAAAAAGATAAAAAAAGTGAAAGAAAACAAACATTAAATATAGGCAATGAAAAAAAGATAAATAGAATGAAAAAAAACTGTATTCTTTTTATAAATTTGTGTACTTATTTTACAACAGCAGCAAAAAATGCGATTTGTTTGCCGATCAGTTGAAAACAACATTAAACAGCGTCTCGTGGCGTAGCTTGTCTAGGTGATTCTAAACGATCACCGATGTTAAGCAACGGACGGTCCAGTCAGTCTTCGGATGGGTGACCGTGAGTGGCATTTATTTCTGAGCGCTACCGTGGATCGGATGACACGTTAAATTGTTGGTCCCGGTTGTTTGTTCTAGTTTCTATAACAACAACCGTCAGCCATGTCAGAGGCCTTCGGGCGGCACATTAACTCTGACACTAGGGCTGGCCACTCAGCTCATACGAACTTACTTACTTAACAGCGTAAGCAACATGTTTGGTTTAACAATGTCTCCGACCTGTGTGCGAGAAAGTATAGACTGAACAACAACAAAAAAAGTATCATTAAAGCAATTTTTGTTAGGTTCATGAGGTTAGGTTTAATCAAGTAGTTTTTATTATCTTACATACTTAGAAATAAGTTGAATTAGGATTCTAAATGGGAAATAGTCTTTCTGTTCTCAAATTAAAACGCGAACGCTCGATTGGAGCTTAGGCGCCGCCGATTTTAACATCGAACTGTAAAGCAAAAAATATCATAGTAACTCTATTTACCTCTATTTCTTTATTTGCCTTTTTTATAAAATTAAGTATATGAGTTTTGTTATAAGGCATAGTATCAAAGCTCCAAAGCCGTTATGCATTGTGTGAAATCGAAATCGAGAGGTCGTTGCTAATTAAAAGTAATACCGCTTAAAGAGTAAATCGATGAAAAAGTTCCGTAACACAAATAATTGATTCAGTGCCCCGTCGTCAAGGAAGTCTCAGTTCTATTTAAGTTTCCTAAAGGAAATGAAAGGAAATCAGGCCCCGCGTCGTCGCAGCCTTTATCGAAACTTAACCGGAGTATTTCTCCAAAGACGTGGCACACTGATTTAATAAATGAGTTTGTGATAAAAATATCTAAATCCATTTTCGAAATCGAATAATCGTTTTATGTAAAAAAAAAATGGGCACCCAAAAACCTTTCACCTGTAACTTGCCCAAAAAAGTTGGTGTGTCAACCAGAATAATACTTGTAATTGTAACAAGTACCTAGAAACCCTTGCAGCATAATCTAACTACTGAATTCATGCCACACTAGAGGTCCTCCGTGACTTCGTCCGCGTACGGAAGAAATTCGGCCCGCACCAAAATACTCGTATCTTCCATACCGCTGGTTTAATCACTAATTCAGACTCACATCACAAGTATCACAACAATTTTGTTAGTATCACAAAATTGCCAAAGGTGTTTACTGTTTTCATGTCAAAATTCGTCATAATCTTTACAACTTATCTAATTAGAGAGCATCATTATTATACCGGGTGTTAGTTTGAACACTGTTATCCTTCTAGGATATCATTGTACTCATCATTATGAACAACTTTTACTATGGGGCCAGTACTATATATATATAATACTATAGTAATACTATATATACATTTTGTCCAAGATCGATTAACCTTTTTGTATGGAACAGCTGTTTTTTCTTTCATGATTTCAGGGCTGGCCCCATAGTAAAAGTTGTTCATAATGATGAGTACAATGATATCCTAGAAGGATAACGGTTTTCAAACCAACACCCTGTATAGATATATATCTATATATTATCTACACATGTGTAGATCAATAGGATTCTTGACGTAGAGTATCGCCTAATTTGCTAATCCATTTGGTTAACAAGCACAAATGGTAGCTAATCAGTCATCCTGTTTATTTTATAGATCGACGCCAAATAACAAATATAAAAAAAAAATATACTTTGTAGAAAAAAAAAACAGTGGAACAATAATACTAGTTCCAATTTGAACTCACAAACCCAAACAAAAGAAACTGAGATGTATAACCATTGTAACAATAACGCTGATAATACCAATTTCGATGCAGCGAGGGCGTGAGCGTATTATCCTGTCACATACACTCGACACATTGCTAGGACATTCGATTCTATAGAAAATATGAATCCTTGTATGGGGTAAGGGATTTACAACTGCAGTGGTACGTGCAATGGGATAATCGACGGTAAGCTGATAATATTTCGTAATAATAATCTCGATTTTAATTCAGTAGTTACTCGAATTTTATGATGTTGGGTTTGACGTTGTGAGTTTGCAAAAGTTTTGTGTTTTAAGTAGGTAAGTACTTGTCATTTTGCGCAAGTAGGTAAGTAAGTTTAATATTTATTTTATGTTTGTTTATTCGTTTATTAGCTCTACGGCATGCCTTTTGTCAACTTTAAAAATTTTTACTAACTAAATTTTCCACTTAATAAATTAACAGTTAAAGGCTTTACATACATATTAATATTTAGAAGTAATAGTTGATAGAGCCGCGTTTTACGTTTTTGAAGTTATAGGTGCAATCCCAGAGCTTGCTCAATAATTATTTTTGTAAGGGTGTCAAAATTTCAATCATTGTAAGCCAAAGGTATGCCCGCAGATTTAATTGAATAGCATAATGTATAGATCTAGTTGGAATATGACCCGATCAGTATTTGAGGATTCGAGGGTATATTATGCTGCATTAAGGTAGTTAATTTATTTTATTTTCATCACACTTGCTCGTAAAGTGGATCTTATTGCATCGGTTTTAGGGTCATAATCCAAGCTATTACGCACGCGTGCTTTTTACTTTACATTACGGCACTTGTACTATAATAGATATAACCCAGTAAAGTCAAGTTTGTACGTGACTGAAATTAGACGTACGTATACGAAGCACTCTTAATATAGCCGGGTAATACTAACAGTTTTTTTGTAATACCAACAAAGAGTTCTTATGCCGCTGAAGTAAATGTCAACCTGCGCGCGCATTACTGATTTAGGCGCCATTTTCCGCAAATGGTTGTTGATGTTTTCGCTGTGTGGTTGATTATTATCAAAAAAAAAAGTTTTTTCCTCGCAAGTGTGACGAAAACAGTCGTATGAAACTCTTGTGCTATGTTTCAATACACTCTCGGCTTCCTTATCGCATAATACCACCTCTAGTGTAATGACCAACATAGCACACTTGTATCATAATGTACTATTTTAATACGTACTTTGCTGCAATGAAAAGTTTAAAGGCTGATGCACGCGAAGATAAAACACAAAGTTTGATTAGTTTAGTGCCATCTCAATGACATAAAATTGATATTTACAATACAGTAGACAAAATAAAGACTACTCTCTTTTTTGTAAATTTATTATATGTTTTTAAAATCTTTCCCTCGTTTATATTTGTACAGCGTTTTGATTGTATACCCAGCCGAGAGCTAGTTCCTCCGAGTACAGCGAGGATGTGAAACTCTGCCAAAGTCTGTGTTTCGCGAAGGATTTAATGTCTTCAAATCCATAGAGAACAGGTTTCTTCTAGGTAGAGCTAGCTCTATTTTAGACCGCATCGTTTTGCTTAATATAAGGTCGGATTTGTGTTCAGGAATGTGGTCAAAAGCCAAAGACTATAAATCCTGTAGACTGATCGGTCGACTTTCCCTCGGACGAAAATTAGTAGTTTAAAAACCACTGCTAGCCACTGCGAAAGCCAATCGTACGTCAGAATCTCGTTGTATTTCATAACTCAGATTGCGTCTTCCCAGTGATTGGCCAATCGCAAGCATAAAACGATACCTCGCCCCCTGCCCGCAACGGTGAGTCGTGTTTGTATAGGAGAAATTATGTTCACAAGCTATCAACAGGCTATATGATCTGTGTCAAAAGCAAACCTAGTTTGAATTAAAAAGTAAAAATCTGAGGTGAGCTTACTTAGGACTTTATCAATACACATTGCTCATGATTTTTCAATCTCTGACAATACATATATACAAGACAAGACAACGTGCAGTTTGTATACGTAACAGGTCTGCAACCTGTTTAATTAATAGACAAAACTGCGCACCCTACCTAAAACAAGGGTCCCGAGACATAATTGCAGTAAACCCCTAATTAATTAATCACCATTGTCTGAGACCGGGGAGACATAATTGATATTTGAAGGGACCTCCCGGAGACGATAATTTCAGTCTCAAAACACGGACGGTCTTTCCTTTTCTGTCAGGGACTTGTCATAGTACGGGAGTCAGTGATCATAAAATGATGGCTGAATAATAGTGTTCGTTAACGCGTATACTGGCTCAAAGTCAAAGGAGATCAATGCATTGTGAGCCAGCTTTACTAAGAGATCAACCCTAAAATCGGGATAAAATCGGCTATTTCATAGAAAGAGTTTATTAACTTTTGACAAGGTTTATTGAACTACTGTTTTTTGCGAGTTCGGTATTTGTCTTTTAGTAAAAGTTTTTCAAAACGATGTGTACAATCTTTTCAGTTAAGTACACACAAACAAGCTTATTATCCCATATACTAAAGCATGTGCTACGAAATTGCATAATCTTATGGTACGTTAAGGGATAACTGCTGTACAAAATAATGATTTAGTTAAAGTACCAAAGCCGACTTCTCCAACATCACCAAGACATCATAACAGTCAATTAAAATTGTTATTTACATTTCACAACTTTTTTTGACAGAAGCTTTGTTTTTTTTTAAATAAAATAATATGTCTTAAATACCAGATATCCGAAAAAAATAAGATAGATAAAAATTAAAGTTTTTAAGCTTGACAGGTTATTTACCATTGTCATACCACAACTCACCTGATGTTAAGTGACGGTGTGGTTAGAAATGATACACACATCTACGAGTAACCTAGAACGGCAACTAGCGCTTGACGACAGTTTTTTAACTTGAGGGCCTAGCCTAGCTTCAACCTAGTCAAACGAGTAAAAGAAAGTACCTTGCCACCATTCTATGGTTTCCTCACGATCTCTTCCTTCACCAGCAACTTTCCTTAATCCTTAATCCTAAACCAACTCGATTTACCAGTCAATCTCAAACACACTGTTATGATTTGAACCCTCGTCCTTTGGCGTGCAATCCGCGCTAACCACTGAGCTATCAATATTAAATAAAACAAAATACTTAATATAACATTATAATACCCCATCGCCAACGGTTGTATTCCGACATAACATCATACTACCCATCCAATATCATAAAAGTATCAATTAAAATCTGTTTGCCCTCAGACAAAGGGTCGAAATTGCCGATCAACTAATTAATTAATCAAGAATTGTCTGGGCAAACACAGTCCGCCGGCATGCTCTTGTTGGCGCTGATATGCAATCTGTGGCACCATCAGAGCGTCAGAGTGCCGATGATTTACTTACCTATTCGATCACTATGGAACAACCACGGATTTACTTAGAAAGAGAGCAAACTCCTCCAACGCAACAGAAGAATGAGCTATATTCCAAACATGAATTTAAAAACAGTAGTTTCTTTCAACTCGACAGATAGCGCAGACTAAACGTGCCAGTCAAACAGCATACTATTTTTGATAGGTGGCATATGAAATAAAATAAAAAACTTGACAATGACAGACACGTCTGGTCTGCGCAGTTAGAGCCATCTATACAATGAGCTTCTTTTTTTTATTGCCTGTCAGAAAATGCCGCATTGCTATGAAATTAAGGCAACGCTATGTATTGACACTAGATGGCGCTGCTCTTATTTCATTGGACAAAACTTGCATCCTCTCACACGTCCGGTCATAAATAAGCATTTTCATGCTACTAATAAACGCGTTTAGTCTTTTTTGAGGTAGAAATTAGTTAAGCAGTAGTTTGTAAACATTACTATTACATTACCCCTCTACAAAGGGGGAGGCCTTTGTCCAGCAGTGGACGTTTTATGACTGACGACGACTATTACATTGGTTTCTAAATTGAAGGACAGCGTTTTTGGTGAAATTTCTAGTCTAATGACATTCATGAAAATACATTTATTAACTACAACAAACTACAAAGACTACTAGCCTACTACACAACAAAACACATAAGGATTGTATCCAGACCGATAAAAGTCTAGAGACAATCCAAATGCTCAAACCCACTACCAGTCGTCAGCGTACCCAGCATGCTGGCGGCATTGCCACGCTGGATGGCAATGCTTATGCGTTGGGCCAAATAAACGCCAGCATTTTGATCACGCGTCTCACGCGATGTCTCAACACCAAACGGCTCAAATATGTAAACTCTGCCGAGGTTAGCATATTTGCGCCGCTTGTGCTGCTCCGCCGAACTGGCCGCCGCACCAGCCCTACTCTTTCGGTTCGAGCACAGCTGCAACATTGGCGGTGGATAAAGCCCGGCGTATGATATCATTCGGCTTGGTCAAAGGAAGTGCATAATTTTTTTTTTTTTTTAAATTACCAACTGACTGGCCAAATGACTGGCCAACGTGGCGGAGTTATGGCTCATTCGCCCTTCATAATAAAATTTTGTAAGTACCTACGTATCACATGGGTACTTACAACATTTTACAAAATATTTGTTTTATTTAAATAACTGTC